>CM073584.1:29919095-32319095 GCA_037074715.1 Magnolia kwangsiensis | reverse complement strand
TTGCCTGCTTTCCTGGTGCAGTTTCCAGGGATAATACGTGGTGGAGGACGTGGAGGGAGAGCCGACTGGATTTTGGCATCAACATTTTTTGGCGCCGTCTGTGGGAAGCTGAAACTAGAAGTCAGGTTCTCATTTTTAAGCAATGGCGAAGAAGAAGAAAGCTGCAGCGATGCAGCCGCAACCCAATGAGCAGACTCGATCATCATCATCACTTCATGCCGAGTCCGCACCAGGGCCTTTCCAGCGTTCGCGTAATCGGTCGAGCAAGTATCACACTATGCAGAACGAGATCCAGGCCCTGCGCGACGAGATAAATCGAATAAAAAAGAGAGAGCCAGAGCCACGCCCTGCTCAAGAACAACCCGTCCTTGAGCCGGTAGGGCTGTTCGTGGAAACTCGCTCCGTACCAAGGAGTGTGAGGCCCGAAGGCCCCCAACACTCTAGGGTACCGTATTCGGGTCAAAATCTTCCTACAGCACGTGCGGAGGTATCTGCACGGAACCCCACTACTCGGGCTCCGATGACCGTTCATTCAGCAACATCTGCCCTACCGCCCTCGGACCTCCGTCATCAACTAGAACGAAGGAGAGAGAGAGGAACACCGGAGGTCGAACATACGTCAAAGGTCGTCGTTGAAAATAAGGATCCCTGAGAAGCGCACTTTGCGGAACTGAAGGATAAGTTCCTAATATTAGAGAAAAAGCAGGAACAATCGACAGTTCCAACCACGATCCAGGCGATGATGGAAGAGACCGAGCCTCCCTTCACCCTGACCATCATGGTTGAAGTGATGCCGCAGAGGTTTCGGATGCCTCCCGTCATCCAATATTCAGGATATGGGGACCCATTCGAACACTTGGAGTCCTACAGATCATGGATGCAGATCCAGACTGCAACGGATGCGATGATGTGTAGAGGGTTCTCTATCACCCTCACCAGATCTGCTCGGATTTGGTATCGCCAGCTGAAACCAAATTCTGTAGGCTCATTCGCGGAACTGAGTCGACTATTCCTTACGCAATTCATAAGCGGTAAGAGAAGTCGGAAGCCCAACACCCACCTGCTCACCATTAAGCAGACTCCGAAGGAGTCGTTGAAGGATTACATCACCCGCTTCAACGAAGAAGCATTGCATGTCGAGGACTACGATGATAAGATGACCCTCGCCGCCATTCTGAGTGTACTGAAAGAAGGAAAGTTCGCCTTCTCCATTGGAAAGATTCCATCGAAGACACTAGCGGACTTCATGGCGAAAGCCCAGAAGTACACTAACGTAGACGAGTTCACCAACGCCCGAAAGGGCACACAGGTGTCTGACTCGACGAATAAGGGGAAAAGACCCCGGAATGAAGACTCCCAGCTGGCTGGCAAAGGGACGGATGACTGCGCTTCTCGCAATCGTCGTCCGAGCCGTAGGCCGGAAGGAAAATTCCGTTCTTACACTCCGTTCAATACATCCGCCGAGCAGATCCTGCTAGACATCCGAGGAGAAAGGCTACTCAATTGGCCGATTTGCATAAGGACTGATTTAGAACACAAGGACAAGCGAAAATTCTGCCGCTTCCACCGGGACCATGGTCACAACACGGATGACTGTGTGGATCTAAAGGACAAGATTGAGTCCCTCATCCGCAAAGGACATCTACGTCGTTACGCCAAAAAGGAAAAATCCGCTCGAAGAGAAGAACGGCCGCAAGAGCAGTCGAAAAACTCCCCAGAGGAGCCCGCCGAAATTCGCACCATCTTCGGGGGTTCAGCTGGGGGAGGAGATTCGAACAGGGCACGGAAAGTCCATTCCTAGAGCTCCGAGTCGGAACACCACATTCACCTGACGGAACGTCTCAGTAAGGAACTCTGTGTCGATCCGTGTAGCCTGACCTTCATAGAAGATGATGCACGCGGGATCCAGCATTCGCATGACGACGCGCTAATGGTCACTATGACCATAGCCAATCACAAAGTGTACCGCATCTTGGTCGATACCGGGAGTTCGGCTGACGTCATGTATTCTGAGGCGTTCGAGAAGATGGAAATTCCACGGTCCAAGCTCCGACCTGTGAAGACTCCCTTACACGGCTTTGCCGGAGAGAGAGTCATCTCCAAAGGAGCCATCTCCCTCCCAGTAACAGCGAGAGAAGGGCAACATCAAGTCACACTTTTGGTTGACTTTTTAGTTGTCAATGTTCCATCAGTCCACAACGTGATTCTGGGCCGACCCTCCCTCAATGCAATGAGGGCGGTCGTCTTAACTTATAATCTGATGATGAAGTTCCCAGTTGAAGGTGGGATCGGTTATCTCCGAGGCGACCAATGCGAGGTCCGGAGTTATTATGCGATAGCCGTAAGGAAAGGGGCCGTCAAACAAACACTCGTAGTGGACGCCTTGGACCCTCAGAGATCGACAGAAAGTTCCTCAGTCGAAGATCTGATAAGAGTGCTGCTCGATGAATCAGATCCGAGCAAAACTGTTCAGCTCAGATCATCATTAAATCCTAAGCGGAGGAACGAGTTATTGACCTTCTTAAGGCAACATCGAGACGTCTTGGCATGGTCACATGCAGATATGCTGGGGATCTCATCTGATGTGCAAGTCCACAGGCTGAACGTGGACCCAGACCACCAGCCAGTTAAGTAAAAAAGAAGGTCATTTGATGCTGAATGATATGAAGCCATTGCCGAGGAGGTCTCTGTCCTGCTCGATGCGGGCTTCATAGAAGAAGTATACTACCCTGACTGGATAGAAAATGTTGTGCTCGTCAGGAAGTTTGACGGGAAGTGGCGGGTCTGCGTAGACTACTCCAATCTGAATAAAGCATGTCTCAAAGACATCTTCCCGTTACCCTTGATCGACCAACTGGTGGACAGCACGGCCAGACACTAGTTACTCTCGTTTCTGGACTCTTACTCCGGGTACAACCAGATCGCCATGCATCCCCCAGATAGGCAGAAGACCACCTTTGTCACGGACAGGGGACTCTACTGTTACCGAGTCATGCAATTTGCCCTGAAAAACGCTGGGGCAACGTATCAGAGACTGGTGAATCAGATGTTCACCAAACAGATCAGACACACCATGGAGGTGTATGTGGACGACATGCTGGTGAAGAGTATCAAAGCCTCTGACCACCTTGTTGATCTCGAAGAAATATTCAATGTCCTCCGTGAATACCAGATGAAGCTTAACCCTGCCAAGTGCGTGTTCAGGGTTCAGTCAGGAAAATTCCTGGGCTTCCAAGTCAGCCAACGGGGTATTGAGGCGAACCCAGATAAGATCAAAGCCCTCCTGGATATGAACTCGCCTCGGACTCTCAAGGAAATACAGTGTCTCATGGGAAGAGTCGCAGCCCTCGGACGCTTCATATTTAGGGCTACAGATAAATGCCTTCCCTTCTTCCAGCAGCTAAAGGGTCACAAGAGGGTGGAGTGGACGTAGGAATGCGAGCAAGCCTTCCAGCAATTAAAACAGTACTTCGGTTCACCGCCCCTACTGACCAAGCCTGAAGAAAGGGAACCTTTGTTCCTCTACCTCGTCGTCTCGGCCTCAGCTGTCAATTCGGCTCTGATCAGAGAAGTCAGAGGCAAACAATACCCCGTCTATTATGTAAGCAAAGCCATGGTACCAGCCAAAACAAGGTACCAGTCTTTGGAGAAACTGGCGCTCTGCCTCGTCGTCTCAGCCAGAAGACTGCGACCATATTTTCAAGCCCACTCCATAGTTGTGCTAACAGACTCTCCTCTGAGGTAGATCCTCCAGAGACCCGAAGTATCAGGTCGGATGCCCAAATGGGCCGTAGAACTCGGAGAGTTTGATATTCAATTTCGACCCAGGACAACACTCAAGGGTCAAGCCGTAGCCGACTTTATCGCCGAATTTATAACTCCGGATGAAGAGCAAGTCGGAAAGGAAGTTGAAATGACACCGTCTGTCCCATTGAGCGATCAAAAGGCAACGTTGGATCCGGGATGGGTCCTTTATGTTGATGGATCTTCCAACATTAAAGGAGCTGGAGCCGGTGTCGTCCTGGTTGCACATGATTCAACGACAATCCAATACGCCATCAGGCTCAGGTTCAAAGTTTTAAATAATGAGGCCGAGTACGAGGCACTGTTAGCCGAACTCAAGTTGGCAGCGAGCCTAGGCGTTCAAACTCTACAAGTCCGTTGTGACTCACAGCTGGTAGTGAACCACATCTCCTCGGAGCATGAAGCTAAGGAAGCCAGAACGATCGCGTACCTTGAGGAAGCGAGAAAAATGATTGGAAAGTTTTGGAGTTGCACTATCCGGCAGATCCCTAGAGCCGAGAACTCATGGGCCGATGCCTAGCGAGGCTCACCTCGGCCTCCAAGGGGAAGGTCCCAAGTTTTGTTCCGGTCGAGTTCATTGAACACCCAAGCATTAGCCAGTCAGAGAAAATTAACCCCGTCCAGTCCATTCCTACTTGGATGGACCCAATTTTCAATTATCTATCAACCGGTGAGGCTCCCTCGGACAAATTAGAGGCGAGGCGACTTAGGGTCTGAGCGGCGCGGTACGCCATATTGGACGGAGTGCTGTACAAGAAGGGGCATTTTCAGCCTTACCTTAAATGTCTCCGACCGGATGAAGCCGATTACGTGATTTGGGAGATTCACGAGGGAATCTGTGGAAACCATTCTGGCAGTCGTGCCTTGGCCATGAAGATACTTTGTCAAGGTATTTCTGGCTAACCCTTAAGTAAGACTCCAAGAATTTTGTTCGAAAGTGCGACAAGTGCCAGCGTTTTGCTGCTGTACCTAGGTAACCGGCAGAAGAAATGACCCCCATGAGTGGGCCATCGCCATTCACTCAATGGGGGATCGACATCATCGGTCCCTTGCCCACTAGGAAGGAACAGGTCAAGTTCGTTATAGTCGCGGTCGACTACTTCACCAAGTGGGCCGAGACCGAGTCAGTTGCAAAGATTACCGAGTAGAAAGTAATCGATTTTATGTGAAAAAATATCATCTGCCGGTTAGGGATTCCGAGAACCATCGTTTCTGATAACGGCCGCCAATTCGACAATGATAAGTTTCACAGCATGTGTCGAGGACTTGACATTGTGAACGCTTATTCATCGCCTCGGCACCCATAGTCGAACGGATAGGTAGAGGCGGTCAACAAGATTATCAAACATCATCTTAAGACGAGGCTGGAAAAAGCAAAAGAAAATTGGGCCGAAGAGCTCCCCTTCGTCCTCTAGACCTACAGGACTACAGCCCAGACTTAGACGAGCGAAACTCCATTTTCATTATCCTACGGCTCGGAGGCAATGGTGTCAGTAGAAATCGGACTCCCTACGGCGCGGGTTAGGGGTTTCGAAGAAAGTCAGAACTCCGAGCAGATGACGACTAATCTGAATTTGCTTGAAGAACTCAGAGAAATTTTCAAGCTCCGAACAGCGGCTCGGCACCAGCAGGTATCGCACTTCTACAATTCTAAAGTCAGAGTTAGGCACTTCCGACCAGTGGACTTAGTCCTCCGACGGGTTTTTTAGAACACGGCTGAGCCAGGGGCAGGAGCGCTCGGACCCAATTGGGAAGGTCCATATCGTGTGGTCAGATCTTCCAAACCAGGCTCATACCACCTGGAAAACCTCGAAGGTCATCATCTCCCTCATCCCTGGAACGCCAAGCACTTGAAGATCTACTACCCGTGAGGAAATAACCTTTTAAGACTCATAATAAAATGTATGCCTCCGAGCGACTGGCCTTTAAGGCTCTTAATAAAAGATCGATTCTACCTTTGAATGCTTGTCCGATTGCCCTATCCGCACAAGCACGAGCTAAATGGTCCGATCCTTTAAGGAATCGAAACCCAACCGTACGAAAGATCGACAAGGCATCCCTCCCAAGGGAAAAAAGCCTAATAAATGGTCCGATCCTTTAAGGAATCGGAACCCAACCTTACGAAAGATCAACAAGGCATCCCTCCAAGGAAAAAAGCCTAATAATAACTCTGACCCTCTGGTTAGGTGTTCAGCTCGGCATACAACAAAATAAAGGCGATGAGCCGAGCATCCAAAGAGATCGGACCCAACTAAAACTTGGGCCGACGAGGCTCGGACAACCGACCATAAAGAAACCAGTTCGACATCTCACAAATAAATAGACAATGTAAAAAGAATGTTCTTCATTAAATCCCCTCGGTGGGGTAAAAGTACATGGATGAAAGTACATTGATAGTTTAAAAAAATAAAATAAGCAAAATGATAGTCTTCAGGCAGGAGGAGAACTTGGGCATCAGGAGCCTGGGCGTCAGGAGCTGGATCCGAACGGACGACTTCGACCTGGGCATCTTCGGAGTCGTCAGGCAGGAGGGAATCAAGGTCAAGGTCTGGGTATAAACGCAGGACTGCCTCAAGGAAACCGTCGAAGTCGCGATTGTACAACGTTGCAACTTCAGCGTCCCTCTCCTTGGAAGTCTTGAAGCTTTCGATAGCAGCAACAACCGCTGCGACTAAAGAAGCCTCATCCTTCGCTCGCTGGGCTTCCACGGCCTGATTCACGGCTCGTGTCCGTTCTTCAGTCGCCTCGGCCTTGGTGCGGTTCAGAACTTCTCCGAGCCGAGCGGTCTCCATGGCCAAAGAGTCCGCGTGGGCCCTGGCACGGGTCAGCTCAGCGGTCGCCGCATCGCCAGTCTTCTTGAAGTCATCTGCCTTGTCATGCATTTACAGCTCCCTGGCCTCCGAGCCAATGATAACACCTTGCAGCCGCCTAACCTTAGCCCTCTCGCCTGCGAGCTGTTGGCAAAGGCTGGTCTGCTCATCCTTCATGGCCGCTGCCTCGACCTGTAGGGCCTCTAACTCTGCCTCCGTCTCCTTGCGCTCCCGCGCTCTCTGACGAATGGAGAGCAGCATTGGGATGGGCTGAACAGAAAATAAATATCAGAATCTACAGTGCATAACAACATAAAAAAAAGAGGGTCTTCTCGGAGACATACTATGTAGCACACGGAGGCGAAGTCGTTAAAGAAACCGCCCTCCGACTACTCAAGATTCTGAGCGATATCCTCCTCCTTAGCATGCTTGGAAGCCCATAGAGCCAAGCAAGTCATATGATAACCAGCCTCAAACCTCCTGTCGCTTGTGCCCGCCTGGGCCGAAGCCTCAGCCCCCTCGGCCCTGACCCTACTGCCGACCGAGTTTTGACCCTCGGCGCGGACCTCTCCCCCGACCTCGGGGGGAAAAAGCGCATTATCAGCTATTTTATTGGCCTCCTCCCATTTGGAGGAGGAAGGCACGGCGATAGGGGCCTCAGGGACTGCAGCAGACAACTCTACTGTGGGGGGAACGGCAGCGGCGGGAGATCGAGGAACAATGGTGCTCGGCATGACAGGGGTGCCTACCATAGTCTTCTGGACGAGCCCGAGCGGAAGATATACCACCGGGCGCAAGACTGCTGGGGGAACTGCGACGGTGCCGGGGTGCGCCGGAGTCGGTGGTACGGAGGATGAGCCAACTGGCTTCAGTGTTGGGGCTGATGGAGTTGGTGCAGCGGAAGATTTTCCCATGGTTGGGGCTGATGAAATTGGTGTAGTAGAAGATTCCCCCACGTGAGGGAGGGCCGGCTTCTTCCGAGTGATCTTCACTCGGGGGGCTTCTTTGAGCAACTTTGCCGCCGTCGGAGCTGCTTTCCTCTTCCGTGCCCCAGATGCCTCGGCCATACCTGTAAAAAAAATTTCATGTCAACTACTAAATAACCAAAAGAAAGCTCATCGAAAAGGTCAAGGCAACTTACTAAGGGATGAAAGCAGAGGCTAGGATTTGCAGAGTCCGGACCAGTGGAGGTTAGCTGCAGTGATCAGATCGGCCCAGGAACGAAGCGACTCCGACCGTGCCCTGACCTTTGCAACCTGATTTTTCTGGTCCGAGTCAAGGAGCGGCAGTCCCTTTTGAAAAACTGCAAAAGGAGGAAATGTTACTTTGACCGAAGTAAAAATCAAAGCAACAACTCAGATATGAAATAAATTCTGACCTGGTTTGGTAAAATAGGTCGGAACCCGGGCAGTTGGGGTTGTAAACTCAGTCGCCGATGCCTCCCAATCACCCGCTGCCCAGAACCACTTGTTCTTCCAGTCTTTGTTGGAAGACGGCAGGTGCATTACCAACCCCGGCCCTTTGCTCCCTCGAGTCACGAAATAGTATCATGGGTCGTTGTTATCATGCTTAACCATGTACAGGCTCAACAGCTCCTCTGGGGTCAGCTCGGGGTTCCCAACTTGCTTCTAAATTATGTAGGCTGAGATCATCACCCTCTATGCATTCGGAGCGAACTGTTCAGGGGCCAATCCGAGGTAGGTCGCTACCTTACGGATGAAGGGATGTAATGGTAGTCGGACCCCGCACTGCAACGCGCATAGGAAGATGGCCACCTCTCCCTAGCCGGGGCGCCAGCAACGTCCGAGGGACCGGGAGCCCTTATCTGAACGGAGTCTTGGATCTGAAACTCCGAACGGATCCAATCCATTTGAGATTCTGACATGACAGAACCCCCGGGGACTACCTCTGTTGTACGTACATTCGCAGGCATCTCAGTGGCGGTAGCGGTCTCGGCTCGG
This sequence comes from Magnolia kwangsiensis, assembly GCA_037074715.1. Classification (NCBI taxonomy): domain Eukaryota; kingdom Viridiplantae; phylum Streptophyta; class Magnoliopsida; order Magnoliales; family Magnoliaceae; genus Magnolia; species Magnolia kwangsiensis. The sequence continues at coordinate 32,310,520 of CM073584.1, read as the reverse complement.
CGGGGTCGGGAGACTGTCTTCTTACTGGGCTTCTTGGTCTTTGAAGCCAATATTTTTTACTTCCGAGGCAGGGGATACGGTAGAGTGGTCTCAAAAGGACCTTTGGATGACCCACTCTCACTTTCAGTAGTCCCCGGCTCGGAATCATCACCGTATCCACGGACCATTTCCAGATCGGAAGACATGGCAGAAAAAAGAGCCAAGGTCAGCGAGACTCACCAGGTGGTTGCCAGAAATCGCTTACTGATGGAAACTTCGAAATCGGCCGAAATAGCCTCTCGTTAGAAATCGCCTCTTCGGTATGATCTTATGAAACAGAATGTAAAATGCTATGCAAAGGTCTGGGGCGCCCTTATATAGGCTACGAACGATTTCCGCATTGATGGCAAACCTTAATGGCAGCAGTCGAATCGGCACGAGCCTATCTCCGAGCACACATGGCAACACCGCATTGGACGCGTACCGAACTGCGGTACGGCGCCTGACATCGGGCAGTGCGCCTTGATACATGAAGTAGCGCCACAACAGTCAGAGCATTATGGGCACGCCTTCTCAGGTCTACGTGGCGGCTTCTCACAGGTTGAGAAGGGATGCTGGATCGTAACCGTCGCCACGCGTTAACCAAAGTGATAAGCACGCGCACGATTCGATATCTGCCATCATTACGATGAGGGCGAAAGATTTCCTGCCTAAGTACTCTCCGAGCCCGCGAGCAAGCTCGAAGAGTAGGGGGCTTCTGTTATGGGAAATCCGAGCTCACGGTACAACACTGCCCCAAGCGCCCGTCCGAGCTGAGGCATGATCCATCTGACCTGCTTCAGGACGTGATCCATCCGAGCAGACGACATGGTTGGTGCGCGACTCAGAATCATACTCCGATCGGATGACCTCCGACGCCTTAACCACACCGCTTATTGAAGTCAGCCCTACCAGCCATGGTGGAACCAACTGAGCCGACTAGGCGGATCGGACTGGTGGTATCCTTAGATAAGCCGAGCCGAGCAAACTCTCCAACATGCATATCCCACTCGTTCAATATGGAAACTGCCATATCGAGACGTGGCCGGTAACTTCTCTCGCAGGTGTCCACGATCCACCAGATACGCTGCGCGATCAGTAGATTGCGGGCAATATCTCCATGATCCTAAAATCCCTCTGATCGTGCTGAGATTATCGGACTCAGACCTCCTCATAGGCAGGTATAAATAGTACGTATCGCCATATCTACAGGTACGCAAAATCTAGCTCTCCTCTACTCTCTATTCATACCCTGATTCCCTTGTCCTAACTTAGGCATCGGAGGGTCTCCCGCTTACCCAGGGTCACCTTTGCCTGCTTTCCTGGTGCAGGTTCCAGGGATAATACGTGGTAGACGACGTGGAGGGAGGGTCGACCGGATTTTGGCATCAACAACTTATATAAAGAGCAGCTTATAAGAGAGAGAGAGTGAGAGAGAGAGAGAGAGAGAGAGAGAGAGAGAGAGAGAGCTACTTAGAGAAGAAGCTGTGAGTAGCACGATCACCTTCCATCTTCTCTGGTCCTTTTGGCATAGTGGTTAACATCTTATCACTTTCTTTCCATCCCATCATATGGCATAATTCCCCATAAATTCTGAACACTTTCTTTATATTGCATAAGATGCCAAAATTCCCCAAAGGAAGGTTCTATTGCATCATATCCTATAATGCATCAGATGCATGGGCAGGCTTAAGAAGGGAAGCCCATTGTGACCAACCAAGATGATAATCTATCTAGGTAAGCCTTTGTGAGGCCCATCATGATGTCTGGGTCTTACCCCCACTATCCATTTTGTCATATCAGTTTAGGTTAAGAACCTAAAATGAGTCAAATCCAATGCTCAAATCTACCACATAGTGGGGATTGAACGACAACCATTAAAAACTTCTTCAGAACCTGATGCTGGAAGGATGTATAGAGGTCGAGCACCGTCTTCCTCAAGGATAACTAGGAATCCACAGAGCTTCTCTGGACTCCTCATAGAGATGCCTCAAATTTATAAGGAAAATAGAAATTACTTTTAGAAAATTCGAAATAATGTTATCGATGATGAAAAATGAATTTACACATCTTTAAATAAATCAACAAACCCTAAGGAGAAGTCTTAGAATTTAACTACAACTAAAACTCCCTACAAAACATGACTTACTATAAATGATAAACTTACTATTTATAGACTGGTGATTTCTAATAGAGCACATAGTGTTCTACCAAAAATAGTAACTATACTATTTGGCTGAACCATGATGCTCCCCTAATTTCCTAAGCACTTTTAGTGTTGGACACAACTCCTAAAGCCCAACATACGAAGAGTTACAATCAAACTAAAACTTACTAAAAATAGTAAAAACAAAAATAAATTAGAATTTCGACCGACGATATGATGGAATCTCGCAAATTTGGTGTGGACAACCCGGCATAGCATCGCGGGATTGGGCATCTAAAGTAGCTCATCCTACCCCAAAATCACTTATAGCACATCCGATAACTCATTCTGATTTTTGAGATACATATGTTTTAAGGTTCTGATGGTCTGAATCACCTACGTCTCCAATCAGGCCTTTTTTGGTCCATCTTGGTCATGAAATTATCCACAACTGCTCTACTTCAAAACTGCACAAGTTTTGGATCAAGCTAATATTTGTGCTTTCCCTTCATCTAGGTCCATATGACCTCATGAATAGGTTTGATGGCAAATAAACATCATGGTGGCCCTTGGAAGGTTTCAACGTGTAGTGTCATTATCGTCGCTGCGTGCTTACTATGGAAAAGTGGATGGACAGTGTGGATAAAACTCATACATCACAATGGGCTCCATAGAGCCACTGCCTGGACAGATTATCATACATGTGGGCGAAGGCCACATTATGCCTATATTTGTGTAGCAGCGAATGAAGTAGTGGACTCGTCGGCTACTATACTGAATCTGTAGGACTGCACTACTTGTCTCATACTTATGGATGATCAGAACTGTTCTATATGTAGGCTACAAACAATGAGAATGATATTACACAAAAAGTGTTGATTTATGGACAGATGAAATCATGGAAAATGGTTAATGATTTAACTTCAAGCATACTCTTTTAGAGAAAAATCGTGCAGTCTATAACCTACAATGGATACTGTACCTTCATTTTGAAGTATGCTGCACCGTTCCACAACGCCCCAGGTCTTAAAAGTCACTTCTGTGTTATAGAGGCTACCTCACTTTTCCCTACATGGCCTTAATGGTTAGTCTTTAACTCTAATTTTTCTATGCGCTTTTCATGTTAAGTATAACTCCTAAAGCTGAAAGGATCAAGAGTTATGATGAAACTAAATTTTATTATAAATAGAAAAAATGAAATTAAAATGAAATTTCGACTATCGATCTATTGGAATCTCATGAAATCTTGCAAATCCAAAATAGGCAACTTGGCATAGCAGGGTTAGTTGGCTAAAGTAGTTTTTCCAACCCAAAATCACATATGCTAGTGCACCAAAAACGTCATTTAGGAGCGGTTTTAAACCGTTCCTAAATCCCTTAAGAACGGTTTAAAACCGTTCCTAAAAGAGGCGTCGCATATAATCTGAAACGGTTCAATACCGTATCAAGTACCGTTTCAAAATTTAAGAACAAACTCTTAGAAACGGTTCTAAACCGTTTGTGAGTTTGCAAACGGTCAATTTCACAAAATTTTAGGAACGGTTTTAAACCGTTCTCAACGGGCAAATTTTAAATTTCAGAAGCGGTATTCTTCATTATTTCGAATGGCCAATAAAAGCTGTACATTTGTTTTTATAATTAAAAACCAAAGAATATTATATACAATTAAACATTAAATATTGAACAAATTGCTTACAACTTTATAATAAAAAATTATATATATTTGCAACAATAAGTTTACAATTGCATGAATACAATGACTTGCAATGACACTGAAAGAGACTTTTTTGCATTGCATATCAGGCGGAGCTTCTTTTGGGGCTTGCATTGTAACTATTAAAATCAAAACAAAGACCATGAGCAATTTGATTAGCCAAAAAACAACATAAAGATTTGAACAACTGTATGCGATGTTAGAAGACAATTAAGAATAGAAAAACAAGCAGAAAAAAAGCAATATTTCAGTAATACAGCCAATGGAATAAAGTTTCAACACAAATTTCATCACAACTCGGAGCAATGTTCAAAAACTCAAGATTAAACTTAGAATCATTCTGTTGATTTTTCAAGTTCAACTGTGTTGAATCAATGAAAAGCTACTGATTATAGACATCAATCATCAGAGTCATTAACTGGGTTGAGTTTTTTAGAGATAAAAAACTTGCTACTAATTGCCTGGCCAAACCATGTCAACTCAGTGTCTATAACTGAGCTTTTCAAACAATGTTCTAGAGATTTGAAGGCCTTTCAGCAATCAATAACCATTGTCAAAAGGGGGGGAAAAGAACCTGCAAAGGGGGATGACGGTCAGCAAGCTGAAATGCTAGAAGCTCATGGAAGAGGCAACCATAGTAGTACTGACTAAATAAAGCAGTATGCCCTTTTAGTAACTCAACGGTCTTGGATAGAGCATTAAATATGCTCTCTTCTTCAGAAATGACAAAAGCTACTTCCAAATCTGAATACACCTGAAACCAAAGTTATCATCCACTGTTAAAAGAATAATCTCAATGTAAGCAAACCATGCCAATTTAAAGCTTGAAGAAAAGGTATTCACCAAGATATCTGTCTGTTTTTTCAAAAAAGGGTTTTGACTTGGTCCAGTGAATGAAAACCTCACTGATTTTACAAATTACAATTTTAGATCAGAGATCAGCCAAATCAAGTTGAGTCGGGTGAGCTCCATGAGGATCTTCAATTTTCAAGAACTTAATATCACTGAAGCATGACCCGAACAAGACCCAATTTCCTCTTGGGTCCAATAAATGGGAGCCGAACCCATTAAAAAGGGGTCATGTCCAGCAGATACCGATGAGTCCGGGTACCCATTGACAGCCTAGTTGACACATCTGTACAGCTATATTTAAGTATTATAAGATGGACTGGAATCCTCTACAGGATATAACCACAGGCTACAGCAGAAGGGGTGGATACAGGATTGCCCTGAAACATGACATCACATGTGATATGCATGTGCACAACACAGACAAATGTAAGGAAGCAGGGCATTGATGCGTAGAGTGTGTCTCAAGTGGATCCCCAACACAGCTATATTTAGCAACTTCACAATTGAAAGTTGATTGCAAACTGCACTTCAATAAAAGAGAAATGCTCCAGTGCTTTCAAAGTACCATAAGTTAAAGTACTTCTAGTTGCATTCGTTCACTTGGACAGTCCAATCGATTGATCTGAACTGTCTATTAACTCTAAAACACCTTCATGGAATGCCATGCAAAAATAGCATTAATCAGATGATCGAATCCATCATCAATTTGTCCTTATTTTCTGAAGTCATCCCTTTTCAAAGCCATGGATGGGATGGGTTTTTTTTTTTTTTTTTTTTTTAAACAACAAGAAAATTTTATTAAGAGAAAAGGCCAAAGCCAGAATATACAACAACATAGACACTATACAGCGACCCAAAAGCCTTACAAGACAGCCCAGCTTTCTAGGAACCGAACTACAGCCACCGAGGCCACTGCCCATTCTGTTACATTCCGTTTCGCTACCTGAAAGACTTCCTCTACTCTCCTTGAACAATTCCTCAAGCCTCCCCAATGCCTGATCCCCCACCCAAAATATCATCCCAAAACTTAATCTTGGACCCATTCCCTAAAGAAGAACTAATGCCTTCCCATCCCTTGCTCCTAATCCGAGGTACCCCTTTCCATACCGAGGACCTATATAATGAAGAAGAACGACTCCACCAACCCCCATCATCAACCCCATACTTCCTACTCACTGCCTCCCTTCATAAAGAGTCTTATTCCACCCCAAACCTCCAAACCCATTAACCTATCAAAGCATCATTTATTTTCTCCAAAATAGATTCTTAAGAATCACAAGCAACCCATGATGGACACTAACAAATAGATAGATCGAATTGTTGATTGAACCTATTTCAGTGTAAACAATCTTGACTGGCCATGTTAAAGGCCATTGGATCAAATGGCTAGTACTCGTCAAATTGATAAGATGTTTACATGGTAGCACATGAAATGTTGGTTGGATCTAATGAGCAGTATGGATCAGTGTATTGGACTGTCCAAGTGTCCCAATGCAACTAGAAGCACTATAACTTAGTGTTGTGGGACCACCAAAGTATCTCTCTTAATAAAAATAACAAAGAAAAAGGAAAATAAAGGGGAATTTATCTCCAACCTGTGAAGTTGCTGCTCCCCACCGGAAACCCAAATTTAGAAATTGTAAAAATTACTTATGGCATTGGAACTAAAAATTTATGGGTGTGGAAACACCAATTCCCAAGATAAATTAAAATTCTTCCCAATAGCAGTGTCAACATGCTTGACAGTGTATTTGAATTGTCCAATACCAATACAGAATTGTACTTGTATGTGCTGGATGGAATAAAAGGTGATTTGGGAAACAAGGACAAGGCACAAAGACAGGCGGTGGGCAGTAAGTACCTTGAAGAATAGCGTCCAGTCCTTCCCCCTGCAAATAGCTTTTAGAACACCCACCGCAGAATTCCAAGTGGACCCCAGAGACAAAGCAATGCGCCGTGTCTTGTCTTCCGAGAAATGGAACCACGAAGCAGGAATTTTCTCAAGTTTATATCCCAATCTGCACAAAGAGTCTCCTGATTTTAGCCACGGTCTAGAATGAGGATTGATGGCCCACCCCGAAATTAAAGATTTGCATACACCCATTTCCATTCAATTCCAAAAATGGAAAACGAATCATGCAAATTAATCAGGATGGGTGCAGATATCAAGTGTCATTTAATAACTGTTGGCACGTGTGATGGCACATGTGCAAAGTAGCCAATGAGTCTCTTTGACTGAGTCAATGAAAGTCCCTTGTTACCCTCTTAATCGTATCTTCTACCTGTTGAAGGACAAGATACTCGAGTTCATTGATAAATGAAGAGCATTCCCTAAATAATTTAATATGCCATAACAATTCAAAACACTAATGTAGATTGAAATCCATTCACAAACAACTAATGATCAATGTGATTCTTATTTGATAGAAGTCATGCAAATGAAGAGTACAAAAGCCCATAATATTCCTTGATAGAAGCGGAGTACAAAATTAGTATTGAGTTTACAAAATCTAAAGCTGCACAGGAAGGACCGTCCCTTAATTTATAGTAGGACATGGATTTATGTAATGGACAATGAGTGAGTGCAGCATCCACTTATACAAGCGACTAAGAACTAGATGCTTCAAGGAAGCTAACAATGATCCAAATGTTAGTAAAAAAATTTCTTCTTTGTTAAGTAGTAAAATACTGGGAAGATTGATCCCCATTTGGTAGACACCAAAAATTGAGTGAATCTCATTTTAGTTAACAGTAACTGTGTATTAAAGATATTGATCCACAATACATAATTAAGAAAGTTAAAGACTATATGGCAAGGATATTATACAGTTTTAAAGAATGCCATGCCAGAAAATTTGTTGACACAACTTCTTTAACAAGATCATGGTGAAGCTTTTCTTTCTTGCCTAGTGGGAGTGCTCATACAATATTCATCAATTCAATTTATTGCATGCTATGTTAAAAATACTTCGTACTTACAATATTTACATAATAATCCACTTCCAATAATATCTTGTACCTGTACAGAGTAGTTAGCAGATTGGATAACGCACCTTTCAAAAGCTTCCTGATCTTACACTTCTACTCATAGCTAGAAAATTGAGTAATACACCTTTCAAAAGATTTCTGATCTTTCACTTCTACTTAAGGCTTTAGCTATACAATTTCGCATAACTCCTAAGGATGAAAATCTTCTCCATAGAGGAGTATAAAAGCTTTTCATAGGAGTTAAGAAGCAAAAAGAACTTCAGAAGGTATGACACATGCATGATACAAAGTTTAATAGTGCAAGTTTACTAGCCATAAATAATTCTAGACAAACTTTCATAGGGCCAGTTTGGTAGATGCCTAAAAATGAGTTCATCTCATCTTGGTTAAACGTAATATGTATTAGAAATCATCTTGATAACCAGCAATCAAGATCTCTATTCAAAATTATGATTAACTAAAATGAGATGCTCTTTTTTCTTTTCTTTTCTTTTTTCTTTGGGAGGTTCTACCAGGCAGGACCTCAGTAATTTAGAAAATTACCTTTTTATTTTCATCAATTACTCCAAGAATGAAGGCCAGTGAGCCAAATGCTGCCACAGCAAGAGAAATCAGCGTGGTCTGGCTAACAGCCATTGCTCCAGAAAACCTTCTACAACCACCAACATAGAAGAACTCATTGATCGAAAAATGGAAGCAGCAGTTTTTCTTCTTCATCTTCTTCTTTAAGAAGAGATGGTATGACAATTTAGGCTATGATTAATTTCTTATGGTCATTTAGGTTACACTTTAAGGTGAAACACCAAGCATTAAAGAAGGCAATATTGGTAATATGAAGTAAATAATATCTCATGCTTGTATTTGCTAAATTTTCTGCTATTTATCAAATAAAACTAAACTGATCAAGGATAGATTTCCTGATGATGGAGATTTCAGGCTTGGGGAAGGTAAGAAAAATAACACAGCAGATAACAAATGAGCAGGTGACAAGCAGATCATAACAGATACAAGGCAATGCAATTTTGCACTCTTTGAAGTGTCTATGATGCACATTAGGAACATTTGGGTAACAAGGTTTTGCACTTGTTTTCACCCCCATGAGGATACAATGAACTAATATGAAAAGAGAAGTGGAATTTTAGAATATTAATTGCTAGCTACCAACTTTATCAAGTGGAGGATAAGTGCTGCAGAAACAAGTATGTTGAGATTGTCGTGAAAGACTATGAAGGATGTAATAAAGAATGAGGACATTTGAAGTATCCTTGGAGCAATATCAATTATCATCGTCTTAGCCTTTCTCCCAACAGTTAGGTATTGGCTTTGAAATGGCATTTTGGCAAAAGTGTTTACCACCTAAATACTTTCCAAGCTCTCCAAAACAGGCCCTAAAAATATGAGCGAATATTGCTATTTTTTTTAAATGTTGAGGACTTGTAAGAATGAGCTGCCACCCCTTCAAGATAAGGAACAGTCAAGAGGGGGTAGTGGATGGCGTTCAGGAAGGTTTGGCAGTGGTGGGGGTGGCGGCAGTGCTAATAGATTTTCTAGAGGGAGAGGTGGCAGGGGTGGCTTTCCTGATAGAAGAACTGGTGGATTTTCCAGTGGTGGTGGCAGAGGTGCTGGTGGCCGTGGCCGTAGGTGGTGAGTGGCTGTTGGAACGGGAGCAGATTGGATAGTAGGTGGTGAGTGGCCAACTGAATAGGAACAGATAGATATGGAGGGGTATTTCGCAATTTGATAGATATACGGTTTTATGAGAAAATAAGAATGGGATAGACAAGCACAGTTTCTTCATGAGAAAAGAAGAGCACTCAAGAAACACTAGTGGAATTGCTGGAAGATGTGGAGGGAGGTGTCCTATTGCCAAAGCTGTGAGAAATGAAGAGCTAGAATTTGGTTGTCATTTCTTACTTACTACTGAGTGATTTCTACTTAATTATTTTTGTTAGAATGGTTTACGTGACTTTTACAATTTTGAAACATGATAACTCGATAGTCTGTATATGGGATGAGAACCTGAAATTTTACAAATAAATAAATAAAAGTATTCTATAATGACTTTTTGATATAAACTATTTGGGCATGGCTGAGTCATATTTGCACCAGTATGGATCCTATACCCATATAACCATTATGTCACAGAAAATATGGATCCCTCAGGGATTTGAAAGATCTAGGTGTCATGGGGTGCAAGCTTCTATCTACCTGTATTTACTTGTTAAGAAAAATAAAACATAGCTATGATATGAACTACTACCCTACTTGTAGCAGGCCTGATCTAGTTCTAGGTGTGAGCCCACATTCAGATGGCAGTTCTAGAACCATTCTTCTGCAAGATGATGAAATTGTTGGACTCCAAATTCAGCATAAGGGTCATTGGGTTCCTGTCAAACCAGTTCCAAATGCACTAGTAGTGAACATTGGAGATGTTATGGAGGTATTGAGACTCAACCATCCCTATTTCTTTCTTCAATACAGAAATTGGAACACGCATCATTAGTTTCGTAATCTCAATAATCACTAATTGCTGTAGATCTGAACCAAAGTCACATCAAGATTGACACTAAAAAAAAATAACTCTAGCAGGTGATAAAAATAACTCTAGATGTTGGAATTTCTTGTATTTTTGTAGAATCCTTCTAGATAATCTAGAGATCCCCTTGATAAACATTAGAATATTCTTATAGATTTAAGAGGACACCCTCCCAGATAGAATCCTAACAATGTGATAGGTGAAGCCAATAACAGAATAGAAGCAAAATCATCACCCTTAGTACTGCATGTAGGAACCTTCAGAACTTTCAAATCAAAGAGTCAAAACCTTATGATAATATAAACGGCTTCAACCCCATTAAATGAACAGATTTCAGATCATAACAGAACAGAATCACTCGATTTCTACAAGAATAAGCTCAAAACCTTCAAAGCCAAGAATCGAAATGGTAAATCAAGCTAAACAGTAGATCGGATGAATAAGATCAATGCATTGCAGTCCAATTCAAGAATCTTCAATCGACTTACTTTAAAAACTTCAAACGTTGAGCAAAAACCTTCAAATCAAGCACCGAAATCTTCTAAATCCACTCACTTCAACTGCATTTACAACGTTTCGCGGATGAAACTCGATTTTTGCAAGGGAAAGCACCGAAACGCATCAAATCCAGCAGATTACTTACATTCTTTCCATACCTAGACAAAAGGATAACTCGTTGTTTCCGAGAAATTATCAAAATTGCCCAAACGAGCAGCTACCAACGAGAAACGAGATCCACACACGTCACCAAGTTCTTTAGATCGAGATCGAGAGAGACGGTTGAGATTGGGAGAGAGAGATCGAGAGAGAGGATCGAGATCGGGAGAGGGAGATGAGAGAGGGAGACAGAGGCGCGGTCTGCGAAATGAGGTTTTAGGGCTTTTGGCGTAAGAAAATAGGTAAAATCATTCGGTAGTCTGCGGTACATATAGAGAAATGTACCTCTTTGGTCTTGTGGGGTCCACTGAGAGGTATCTAATGAATCCATTCTGTCCATCTGTTTCGAAATAAAACAATAAAACAATACCATAAAAACTAAGAATATCCGACCCTCAATTAAGACACACTACCAAAATAGTGAAAGTAACGACTTAAAATAATTGTTTTAAGTACACAATGTGCTTTGCGATGAGAATTGGAGTACGGCCCAGAACCGTTTCCCATCAGAAACGGCTTACAGCCGTTTTTAAACCAAAATTGTACGTGTTTCTGGTCCCCCATTTTGGTGTAGTGATGGTATGACGAAAAACTCATTCTGATTTACGACTGTTTTAAGGTTCTGACGGTCTGATCACTTTCGCCTCCAATCTGACCTTTTCCTTGCTCATCTTGACCATGAAAGTATCGGTGACCTACCCTACATCAACAGCGATACGGAAACATGCATACCAGACTCACTTAGAAGCCGGATAATTTTTTTAATTGGATAAAAATTTCATATTCGTATCTGACTTTTTTGGGTTGGATATGTTGGGTGATAAGGGTAAATGGATATCCAAGCTAGCACAATTTCATTGTTTAACAGGAGCATTTGCTATTTTGTCATTTAGTTTTTAACTGTCAACCACTAATTAAAGAATTGGGATCGTCCAATCATTACAGTTATTGGTACATGGCCCACTCATTAATGTGATCACAAAACTGACGGTTCTGATCATCTGATCCATTTATGTCACATTTTAGAATGACATGAAGGTAAGGAAAATGCCGTTGCTTTTGAGACACGGAGTACACTCGCATTCCAGGTATTCGACCGTGAGAGCTGATTTCATACCTCCAAAGACACCAAAAACAAAAAAGGAAAAGAAGAAGATTTGAGTGCTTTCAGGGGAATAATGTTTTCGTGCTTACACATGTGCAACCATGAATTTACTCCAACTAAAAAGAAAAAAGGTCGAGTGCGACCATTCAATCCGTTGCTTAGCCAAACTAAACTAGCTCCATCGATCCAAACGGTTGAATACACACAAGAAAGACATAACCAGTTGGAAAGTGATTCTGAGATACAGAAGCAACCATGAAAATGTTCAGTCAAGTCATTCTGGCAGGTAGTTGCCTCGAAACTAATAAAAGACAAGGGGTTATACTAAAGAGTGTAGTATAAAAGAAGAAGGTTTATGCTACGAAACCGGATCTAGGGCAACCACATGTAGGTTACAGTAAATGTACACTGTAATTATTGGGTCTCATACTAGTGCGTATATAAAATCCAATCCGTCTATCACGTACGTTTAATGATGTTTTACTTGGTGGCCAAAATTCATTCCAGAAAAAATCTCAGGTGAGCCACCCCATAGGAGACAACATTCGACCCTTCTTTACTATTCGGTTGGGCACTTTCGTTGCTTTGTAAAAAAAGGAAAAGTACTCTCGAAAATCTGTTTCGTACCGCTACACGCACACTCCCTACGTGCACAAATTTCCCGCCCAAAAATTAGTTTGGCGGGAACTTAGGTGTGGAAAGTTAGGTGAAATCCAGCCCATCCATCCGTTTTTTCAGATTATTATAGGACATGGGACGAAAAATGAGGCAGATCCAAGACAGAAATGAGCCGCACAACCGGAAACAGTAAGATTGAACGTCCACCATTTAAACATTCGTAGGGCTTGAAATTATTTCGATAAGGCCAATACAGTTTTCTTTTTTTTTTTTTTTAAGTTCATCTCAGTGGTAATAACCTTATCAACGGTATGGATTCCATATAATCATCATGGTGGAACCTGACAGGTTTCAACCGTAGGCATTTCCCTATCCACTGTTTCTAGTTGTGCGTCCCACTTGATTTTTAGATTTGGGTAATTTTTGGTCCCATTTCTAAAAATTATTAGAAAAAACTGATGAACGTTGGGGATTTCTTACAAAACATTAAAGTGGGCCCACAAACAGTTGGAACGGGAAATAGATTGGCTACTCCCATGCCAATGTGTGGTTGTCGGTGCTCCGTGGGTCCCACTATGATGTATTTGTTTCATCCATGCGTCCATATATTTTTATAGATCATTTTATGATATGATACCAAAAATTAGGTATATCCCAATCTCAGCTGAACCACGTTACATGAAACAGTTTTGAATGAACGTCGACCATTAAAAACTTTTAAGTCAAGCCGATCTTTGTTGTTTCCCTTCATCTGTGTCTGTATGACATAATCAACCGATTGGATGTCAAATAAACAGTACATTGGCCCTTAGGATGATTTTAATGGTGGATATCCAATCACTATTGTTTTCCTGTGGTGTGGTTAACCTGAGATTTATTTCTCTCTAATTTTTGGCATTATAGCCTAAATTTATATGCAAAAAATGGATTAACCGAATGGATGAAACACATACATCATGGTGGGGCCCACAGAGAACCGCCCATTAGCCGCCGGGCAGGTGCAGGGGGAATAGCCAATCCGTTTCGGTTGGAACGGATCCAGCGTTTTAACGCTGTGACGGATGCGGATTGCGTCCAACCCCCGCCCGTCGATGGCCCCGAACGGGCAGATGTATCGGTTCATCGCCGTCCTCCTCTAGGATCATTTTAAGATGTAAGTACACAAATGAGGAAGATCCGACGCTCAAGTAGACCACACCACATATGACTCTTACATTTAATGGGACGCGGATTGTGTCCTACCCTCGCTGGGATGATAATCCATCTAGACAGGGCTCTATGGAGGCCTCGGTTATGTAAGTGTTTTATCCACATTGTTCATCATTTTCTAAGATCATTATATGGTTTGAACCAAAAAAATGAGGCAGGTACAAGGCTTAAGTGGACCACAAATTGAGAATTGAACATCCACCATTAAAAACTTCTTGGGAGCTAGAGAAGTTTCGGATCAAGCTGATATTTGTTTTTTGCTTTATCCACGTCTACAAAAGAAGAAGTCACAGTGGCCCTTAAAAAGGTTTTAACAGTAAGTGTCATTATAACTGCAGCTTTCTTTGGTGTGGTTCATTGGAGCTGCAAACCTACTTCCTTTATTGGATCATACCTTAAAATTATTTGAGAAAAACGATTAACAGCATGGATAAAACAATTATAATAATGTGGCTTCCTCAACTGGCATTTAATGCAATCAAACTTATTATTTGGTGTGGTCCACTTGTGAGAGCGGATTAGATATTGAATACTTCTATAGCCAAGAGGCTATTGAAGTAACGTGGTGAAATAAGATTGGTTGAAGGCCAAGAGCCTATTACATTACAATTAATGCTCTTTATGTTAGAATTCCATTATATTTCTCTTTCCGTTTGATGGTGCACACACTCGACCATGTAATGGTAAGGATAAATGCCATTTTTAAGTCATTTATTTTACCACCATGTATGCATTGCATCTACACTGCCCTGCTCATTTTGCAAGATCATTTTAGGGCATAATCCAGAAGTGAAAAAAATCCAAATTTGAAGTGCGCCCCATTGCATAAAGCAAAAGCAATTGGGATTGAATGCTTACCATTAAAACCTATTAGAGCTACAGTAGCTTTCGGTCAAGCTAATATTTATGCTTTACCTTATTCTATGTCTTTTTTAGTTTATAAAAAAGTTGATCTCAAATAAACATCACGGTTGGCCCAAGAAGGTTTCAACAGTGGCTGTCACTGTCCTACTTTTTTTCCTGGTTGGGTCCACTTGAAATTTGGATCAGCCTAATTCTTTGGCCCAATGTAAAATGATCTCTTAAAATGAATGGATAGTGTGGATGCAACACATATATCATGATGGACCCAAAAAACATGGTGACGACACATCAGTGGCCAGACCCGCTACTGTATGGTTAAGTAGCCAACCGGCGTTTCCAATGGACGCGGTTTGCGGCCAAAGCCATGAGCATGAACTTCCATCAACGGCTAGCTAGGTGGGGCACAGCATGATGCTCGTTAGAAATCCACTTCCTTTATTCATTTTTCCATATCATCTTATAATGTAGGCCCAAAAATGAGGCAGATCTACAACTCATGTGGACAGTAAGGCTGGAAACAGCGAGGGAATTCCTGTCGTTCAAAATTTCCCGGGTCCACCATGATGTATATATGCCATCCATATGGTTCATGAGGTTATTCTTACAGGGATGAACTGAAATTATAAAAAGATTAGCATAATTCAAAACTTTTGTGGCCGCTTGAATGTTTCAATAGCGGAAGCTCAATCCTACCGTGTGACCCACTCGAGGTTTGGATCAATATCATTATTAGGTACATGATGTAACAGAATCTAAAAAAACTGATGGCCGGAATAGATTTATCAAAAACATTACTGTGGGTGCCACCTAGACATGTTACAACTTTTAATACTCTATTTGACGGCATTTTAGTAATTTATCGAGGATAGGAAGTGGGCTGCGACTCAATCAGATGGACGTCACCACGTTCTACGGGCTCCACAATAATATATGTGTTGTATCCACACCGTCCATCCATTTGGAGAGATCATTTTAGGAAATGAGCCAAAGAGTTAGGGAGATCCAAAGTTCAAGTAGACCCCGCCACAGAAAACAGTGGGACAGAGACGCCACTGTTGAAACCTTCCCAGGGCTGACCATGATGTTTATATGGGATCTAACTTTTTTTATAAGTTATAAAAGACATGGAATAATGTAAAGCATAAATATTAGCTTGATCCTAAGCTTATGTGGCTCAAAGAGGTTTTAATGGTACGCATTCCATTCCCATTGTTTTCTACGGTGGGATACACTTCAAATTTGGCTCTTTCTCACTCTTCAGATTATGCCCTAAAATGATCTCGTGAAATGAATGGGCAATATAGATACAATACATACGTCATAGTCTAACAGAAAGAACATTTACCATTTCGTGGTCGAGTGCGTGCATCGCCGAACGGAGAGAAAAGTCTAACAGAACTCGAGATAGCACTAATTGTAAGGCACCGTATTCTCGGTCTCGGCGTTGAACCGATCCTATTTCACCACGTCGCTTCGGTAACTTCTTAGCTACTGAAGCGTGCAGTATCTATTCCGTTCCCTCCACATGAGCGTTAGATCATCCTCATCTGTGTGCTTATATTTTAAAATGATCCTAGAGTAAGGATGGACGGCGTGGATGAACCGATACATTACAGTGGGCCCACCCACAAAACTGCCCATTCGGGTTAGAGACGGGCGGGGTTGGACGCAATCGGCGTCCCACCGCAAGTTGTGACGTGATGGGGCGCGGACCAGGTATTACCTCGCTTGTTCCGAGCTCAGGGCTGACAGAGGCTCATATGGCCACTGATGGGCTAAAATGATGTATGAATTTTATCCACACATTCCATTCATTTTTACGTATCATTTAAAGTAATGAATCCAAAATAATTAACATTTAAGGATTAAATGGACCACAAAATGTGAATTAAATTCTTACTTTTGAAAAATTCTTAGGGGCCACGGAAGTTATGGATGAAGATAATACTTTCTTTTGGCCATATCAACAGGTTAAATGTCAAAAAAAAATAAAAAATACGTTGGACCCTAAAAAAATTTGAATCCTTAGCACAATTGTTGTGGTCTACTTGAGAATTGTATCCGTCTTATATTTAGTTTATTATTCTAGAATGTTAGGAAAAAATGGATGAACCGTGTGGATAGAATTTATACATCCAGGTTATCCCTCGTTGGCCCCCTTAGCCTCGGCGCGTCCTCAGCTCGGAAGAGGCGGGGTAGTACCTAGTCCACGCACGGATTAGGTGAGACCCTGGAACCACTGAGGTGCGTGGGATCCCAACCAAAGGGCCCACATTGATATATGTGACTACTTCCACGCAGTCTATTTGAATTGAATACTGATTCCTGGGCTTGATTGAAAAAACTTAGTAAATCTAAATTTCCAATGGACCATGCTAAGGGAAACAGTAGTAATTAATTATTAAAAACTTTTTATATGCCACAAAAGCTTTAGATAAATATGGCATTTGTGTGGTCTCTTCTTATAGGTCTTTTTGTCCTTATCAACAGGTTGGACGTTCCGATGAACTCTATGAAGTTATTAATGGTGATGATTCAATCAGGACCGTTTCCTGTGGTGTGGTCCACCTAAGATTTGGGCATGCTTCATTTTTTGGATCATTCCCTGAAATGAGCTTTGGAAATGGTTGGATGGTGTGGATTTAAGGCAAATACATCACTGTGAGCCCCACAGTCGGGGGTCCCGCCCGCCTGGATGGATATTGGGTCTTACCTAATCGGTTCTAGATGTGATGCAGATTGCCGGACGTGGAATTAGCATGAAATTCTACACTGGGATGCTAAGTGGGGCCCACCATGATGTTTGTGAGAAATCTACCCTGTTTATCCGTTTTGAAAGATCATTTTAGGATAAAATAAAAGAAAGGTGGATACAAAACTGTAATGTCTCGGATTTTTTTAAACTTGGCGATAGACGTCCTTAGGTAATGTGTCGATCATAACACTTTATTGACTTCTCAAAACTCAATCCTAAAGTCTTAAATCCTCTTTCAACTAATTTCCTTCAAAAATCTCACCTTTCACCACCTTATTCTTCAAATTTTTTTAAATACTTTTATATTAGATACTAATCTTAAAGTTTAAATGAAGAAGAATACTAATGAAACTAAAATTTACTATTAATAGTGAATATATAAATACAATGGGTTTTTGACCATTAACCTTTTGAAATTTCATGAAATAAATATGTTATTTGGATAGAGCAGTTTCTTCTATCCCAAAATCATATATTGCATGTCGAATAACTCATTTCGATTTGTAAAATACACCCGTTTCAAATATCGGGTGGCAAAACTACCACCAGACAGTACAACCGACCACGAGGCCATTGCGCCGACCGCGAGCTATCGGTGGTGCACCAAAAATTCGGTACACTCTTGCTGTAGTTTTTTACAGTTTTCGACCGAATTCAAAACGTCATATTTTCCTTATTATAACTTCGATTTAGGTGATTCAAAATATAGATTGAAGCTTGATAAGTCTAGTTTCATATAAAAAAAAGTGAAAAATATAATAAAAATTTTAATACAATTAAATCTAGGTTGATGTGATAATTATGTAAAAATTATTAGTTTGGACAGTTGCTACTTTTAGAATTTTTAAAATTTGTCTACAACACAAAATCTAATAAAATTTGGTAAAGATAAAATAGACTTGATGATGAACTATTAAAAAATTATTAAAATAATATACTAACTAGTCAAAAAGGGGCATAGAACTATCCTAGGATCTTATTCTGTCGTAATTAGGGCGGAATTTAGTTAAGTAGTAAACTAAACAATCGATGGATTTGGATTGAACCACTTTCTATAAAAACTATAAGACCTAAAACCATTAAAACTACTAACTGAACATTACTTAAAAACCTGAAAGCAATCTCAAAACTCAGTTGCTCTCGGGAGCATATTGAAACTCCGTATCGGACCTAGACCACGTGTCGAAAGTCTGATTACCCCGAAACTATAAGGTTATGACCGCGTTATTGGGCTTGAAAATCATAGCGGGAATCGAGCCTAAATAGTATCCAGAAATGCATAACTTGAGTCTTGAGCGAAGTGTGTGAGGAACGCGAATATCTTTATAAAATGAACTCAAACTTAAGTGAATTGGGCTGTCGCTTACAGGTCAAATTTAAGGTTTCAGACCGTTAGATTCTAACCAAACTTCACCCATGGGTTAGGAAAATTTTCTGCACCAATTGGTATACTTGTGGCCCTGATCGAGTATGTATGACCGTTGAACTGATACAGCTCCTCCACGGTCGATCTGCTAATCCGATTGAACCAAAATCATATCCTGGCCTAGATCCATTGTCAGGGAACTTACTCTGTGACATAGACAAGTAATGGACCTCCAAATGAGTCCCGTTGGCCTGAAACAGACGCCTTTTGGCTATAACTCAAGTATACCATGGCCCTGGGGCCATTTACAACAATTTTGGGCTTATATAAATCCCTTAAATCACCCCTTCTCTCCCTCATATGAATTTTCTAAAAACCCTAGGAGAGAGAAAGAGAGAGAGAAGAAGGGAGAGAAAAGAGGAAGGAAGGAGGGGAATTCTTAGAGATAGTTGCTGGGATCTTTTCCCATAACTCCTCACACTGATTCACCTCTCTACTATGCTACTCAGTCTGTTTTGATTCTGATTTGGGTAAGAAATCCTAACCCTAATTTTATTTTAGGAATCCAAATGAAGGAATCAACGAAATAGCTAACCTATTTAAACAAGCAATCCATTGAAAGGTGTGGACTATAAATGTTTAGGTTATGGTTTTCAAGGCTTTCAATATCAGCTAATGATTTATGTCTGACTTGATTGCTGCCATATGATCTTAGTTATGATGTATTCGATAATTTATACACGTGTGTGAACTATGTGAATGTATGATGCATTCCATGTGTTTGTTGAAATATCCGAGTGAATATGAAATCATGATTTGTGCTTGCCATGACTATTAACCTAGAATACATGATTTTTGTATGTTGTTGAGGGTCAAATATTACATGTTAGACCCCAGTTACTACCTAGATTTACGAACATGATACTGCTTAACGGTCCACTTTAATCGTGTTTTTGTTACAGGGTGTAATTAGGAGCGTTGGCTAAAAAAGAGTATTAAAAGTGTTGATTTGACGCTCCGAAGTCACCAAAGCAAAGGACGGACTCTAGAGGACTAAGATCAACGGATTTATACACTAGGGATCTGAGAAAATCAAACCGTTTATGTTAAAGAGGCCTGAAATTGGTCTAGATTGCAAGATCACAGGGTTCCCACCATCCGTTTGACTCGAAACTTCATATATGGGCTGAGAATTACAAATTAGCCATACACGTCAAAATTCATCTCTTGGATCAATGTATAAGTGACCCAATGGGCAAGATCAGATAATAACCATTAAGAAAGCATCTTACACATCCTTGAGAGATCGGGACTCAAACTGAACCAATGAAAAGAGCATGAAAAATGGTAAATATTCGTCAAATTTCACTTCTTTTAGATGGTGCAGTTAGAAGATACGGACAATAGAAGTTATAACAAAAGACAATGGCAAATCTGTAAATATGGATATAACCATGCATGCCTCTGTTCACCTAATAGATTCAACAGTGAGTGGCAATTTTTAATTGCTAAGATGGTGTGGGCCACCTGATCTATGAAATTTCCTTATCTTTTAACCCGCATCATAACATGGCAGGACAAAGACGGTGAACGAAGTGGATTATTTGCTAAACATCATAGTGGGCCCCACCTGATTTTTTTTTTGCAATGTTACTTAACTCGACAGGTAGCTGTTGCCTGGGATTTTTAGTTGTGTTGTGGCCCACTATGGACATCCAAATGGTTGATCTTAACCGTCCAACCTGACTGGACGAGGGTTTTAACCAAACCTTAGTTAATTTCATACATACACTCATGTATCTATGGTCACAGAAACAATGGAAATTCCTTTACGTCAGTTGATGGTGTGGCCAACCCAAGATTCGAATCCAATTCAGATTTTGGCTAATGGCATAAATCGACCTCACTAATCCGGTGGATGGCATGGATTTCTAAAAATTCAGTCGAGGTGGGTCCCACATCTAACGCAGAATCGGTTTTGGAATTCTTTATGCAGGCTCTGTTAGCATCCGGACGCTGTCCGTTTTACGGAAGCTAGTGGGCCACCATCATGGCCCGTACATCTAATCCAACCCGTCCATCATGTAGAGGTACCTGAATTCATCAAAACCATGCTGACTGTTTTCAGTCATACATGCACACGTGCTAGTTTCTGCGGTTACAAACGGACAGCCTTGCACAGATTGCAGCTTAACGTGCGTAACAGGGCCTCCTGACTTACGCTGGACGTTGGTGGGACCCATTTCGTGGTACTGCTCACAAGATCCAATCCATTCATTGGATTGTACATGAAATTTCAGTAGGATATGGGTGGATTTGAAATGTTATTGACTTGGCCAACAGTCAATAAGGAGGGGAGGTGGGAAGCCAAAAAGAGCAAGGAGGAGCTTAGCTTGGAGAAGGGGGCTGGACGTGAAGCATAGTAGGAGGGAGAGAGAGTGGAGTTGTTTTTTTCTTTTTCTTTTTATTTTTCTTTTATTTATTTTATTTGAGGGATTTAGCCCATTCATGGCTGGCTGAACCTCTTAGCTAGGGCTAAGAGGTGAAGCTTGTATCAGGATGGAGGATTATTTTGCTTGTGTTTCTTATTTATACTGAATGATGTTGATTTTAATTTGATTTTAAGGGAATGCTTTTAGGTTTTTAATGGTCTATTGTGACTGAAATTACAATGGGTCTGCAATGGCTTTGAGCATGTCCTTCCCTTTTATGTTTATGATGCCAGGAAGCCCTGTTGTTCACCATAGTCTCTTGGGCATGGTTGGATGACGGTACCCTTCCTGACCTTCATAACATGTTGATTGGTTGGTAATTAGTTTAATTCTGTTGTTTGCCATAGTCTCTTGGGCATGATTTGGTGATGGAATCCATTCTAATTCATATACTTTCATCTCTTGAAAACTAGATCAATGTCAGTTCAGTTAATGTCCAGAGAACAGGCATAAGATCTCCCTGATCTCTACAAGTGGATCTTTTGAATCCCTAGTTTCCTATTCCTGATTTTTCTTAAGTTTTAGATAATAATTTCACAATTATTCCTTAAATCACAAATAGTTTAGATTTCACCTTATTCTAATTCTAGTTATAGTTAGTTTTAGATAACGTACAGTTCCAGTCCCTTGGGATTCGACCTCGGTCTTACCGAGTTATTACTACATCATAACCCTGCACTTGGGGAGTGAACAAGTTTTTGGCACCGTTGCCGGGGACTGACGGCTATGTTTTTCTGAGATTAACTAGTTTTAGGATTAGTTTAAGATTAGAATTTCTAGTTTTAGATTTTTCTTTCTTAGAACTAACTTTACTGTTTTGTAGGGTCCTTGATAAATCGTCTAAAGTGGTAACTTTGTCTGAATTTCTCTACTTTTTCTATTCTTTAGATTAGGTCGTATTGCTTAGATACTAACTATTTTATTTTGTTTTTTAGGTTTTAACCTAGGAATCTCTAATCAGGTAACTTCTTTCTAACTTCTCCTCCTCTTACTTTCCACATTGTTGTAGAATTTTTTTTTCTTCTATTTTCCTTAGGATTAAATTTCGATTAAGGGTTTTATAATGTATATGCACGAGTGACAACGTTAGTATGTTGAGAAGAATAACTTATTTTGGGATGATGATGATATAAATCAACCTATGTCTCAAAATTTTTCTGAAACTATCATCGAGAACCGATCAAAATATAAAAATCCTCCGGTTAAGAAGTCCTTACGTGATTATATGCAGGAAAATAATTACACCACACGGATTAACAAAATAGTACGTGAGTGTTGGGGTTATCATAACTATGGTTGTGAGAATTATTATCACCCATCTGATAAAACAATGCGTGATTGTATCATGAGTGATAATAAGTATTACCAACCAGCAGATTCTCTCACCTATGATCCGTATGACTACAATCAGTGGAAACATCAAAATTGAAAAAATGAACCAACAACATGTTATAATGATTATTCTCTTGGATCCCCTACCTTTGAGATCCAACCAAAAACGATCCAAGAGGATTCATATCAGAGTGACATGGCCTGTCTTGAGAAAATTCGAAACGCAGTGGAAACACTCATGTCGCGCCTTGAAAAGATAGAGGAGGCTTGCTCATCCCAACCACAATCTAATCCAGAAATACAATGCGAGGAAAGTGATCCGCACTCACTTTTGAAAGAATCTGGAATTTGGAATGAGGAGTTGGATTCCGTTAATGAGTATATAGTTCAATTTCCCGAGGAGTCGATCTCGATGACTGTTCGAAAGAATGGTGAAGATACATGGGTGTCTTTTAAATACATTGATGATGACACAGTTTCCTTACATGACACACAAGATTTCAATGATGAGGAAGAGGTTAGTTTATGCGAACCTCAACCCATGTTAGGTGTAGAATGTGAGGAAAGTGATCCCATCCCAAATGTGCACTGCACTGGACTAGACAATGATGCGTATTGGGATGATGATCATGAATGTGCAGCCCAAATTCTCCCTGAATCAATCTCAAATCTGGTCCAGGTCAAAGATCAAGACGTGCACGAAGTGATCGGTCAGGAAGATCTACTCCACTCATCTGACATGCCTGATTTAAATGTGGAGAATGAACCTCTTACAACCGACTCTTCTAACTCTTGTGAGACATGTTTAGACCACTCCCTTGAATTGAATGATGATATGATTCGGGAGGAGGAGTTGCCCGCTACGACTCTGGAATTTGAAACCACTCAGTTGAGGTCACCATCTGAGATGCAAACAATTGAGAATTTAACGCCTCAATTGAGTAATTTCAATGAACAGAGTGATCACATCAATGCTTCACTTACTGATTTTCAATCTATCTGTGCAGGACTGGAGCAAGAGAGCGTACCTCCATTAACTTTCAAGGATGATGGATTCTTTGCGCAGATCATCACAAGCCACAAAAATGAGTCACGCTCATCTGAATTTTCCAACTCGTGGGATTGCTTGGCACACTTTGCGGTTTCAAACGAACCCATGTTAAAAGACAAAGTGGATACCTTGCGAGACAACATCTCGGTAGTCATCACTGACCGAACGAACCCTTATTCTGAAACCCTCTCTTCCCCTGATCCTAAACGTCTACTAGTAAAGGAAGAAGAGCTGAATCTAAAACCGAAGTTTGGAGCTTCGGAATATGTTGAGACTACATTACTTTTTAAGAAGTTTTCTAAACTTTATTTACTTGTAGTCTTTGATTCACCATGCAATACTAACGTTGAAACTTCTTCTGTCTTAGGTGAATCGTATAAATTATGGATACCTCAAGCAATTCAATGGAAGATTTTTTATGAGGTACATTAGTCTCTCTGAAAAGTCATGCTCCAGGGCGCCCAAGCCTATTGCAAAAAAGGTTTTTGGATGATCTTGTTGAGGAGTTTACTGAGAGACTTATCAAGATATTGGTCGGAAGGGGAACCTTGTGGCATGATCGATTCAATGTTTGTGGGTAACATTACTGCAAACCCTCACGAGACTACAACTCGTCCACTAGGGGTAACCTAGGGGTTTAAAGGCTTGTTGCATATGCTAAATGCAATCGAGAGCACCTGTGAAAGTGGTATAGATAGGATTTTTATTTTTGTTATTTTTGTTTTGTTTTCTCTCTTGTGCTAATCTGCTCTCTCCCAGCGATCTCTTGAAAAATCTCTCTTGATTCGTTATTCAGGTACTATCCTCTCATCACTTCTCATTTACTTTCGTTGTCCCATGTGCATTGCATGCTCATATATCTTTTACATTGAGGACAATGTAGATTTTTGGTTGGGGGTGGAAGATTAGGTACCTAATCAGTGTTTTCTCGGTCTTGAGCAAAAATTGTGAAATTTTTGGGAATTCAATGTGATTTTGACGACTATCTTAGATTAAGAAGTGTAAGATACCTAATGTTGGATTTATGACACTTGGATTCAGTATTTGTTAGATTTCACAGTTAAGTTTGAATTGTTAATCCAGAATTAGAGGTTGTAAACATTGATTGACTCATGATTTCACATGTCACATCTTGCTTCCACATTAAGATTTCAGTTAAATATTGAAGGATTGACTGGATAATGACTAAGCACGTAAGGAACCAGCCTAAAAAAAAACATATGCCTAACAGGATTGATATGAAAAAAAAAAAAAAAAAAGGGGAAGAAGTAGATCTCTTGAAAAGATTTGGACGAATAATCTTCACCATAGGTTTGCTCTCTATAGGTGTGGAGTTAATTCCCCATGAATGATATGTGAAAAAGGGTTGGGTATATAGTCTTCACCATAGGTTTGCTCCCTGTAGGTGAGGATTTGATTCCCCTTCTTGACATTACTTTTACTGAAAAAATCAAAAGCTAAAGGAATGAAAAGACGATCTGTGAGGCAAGTTTTGGTTTAGGTTGGTTGTCATGAATTCTTTGTTAGTTACCAATGATATCATGAAATTGAAGATTGAGCCTCTTAATAGCGGTAAGTTGAGATTACACTACACACCCATGGAACTCAATGTTTAGCATTTTTCTGATTGATGGATTAATACCTTGAACTTGATTATGAAGTTTAATGTGTGCCTGAGTCTAGGAGAAAATAATTTCCAACATTCATGAATCTTAGATTTCTCGTGTCTGAATTGTTTTTCAAGAAATCACTCCAGTTCATAGAAATTGTCCTGTAATTCTCAACTTATTTTTCGCATATTTTGCTCGGGACTAGCAAATTGCTGGTTGAGGGTTGTGTTGAGGGTCAAATATTGCATGTTAGACCCCAGTTACTACCTAGATTTACGAACATGATACTGCTTAACGGTCCACTTTAATCATGTTTTTGTTACAGAGTGTAATTAGGAGCATTGGCTAAAAAAGAGTATTAAAAGTGTTGATTTGACGCTCCGAAGTCACCAAAGCAAAGGACGGACTCTAGAGGACTAAGATCAACAGATTTATACACTAGGGATCCGAGAAAATCAAATCATTTATGTTAAAGAGGCCTGAAATTGGTCTAGATTGCAAGATCACAGGGTTCCCACCATCTGTTTGGCTCAAAACTTCATATATGGGCTGAGAATTACAAATTAGCCGTACACGTCAAAATTTATCTGTTGGATCAATGTATAAGTGACCCGATGGGCAAGATCAGATAATAACCATTAAGAAAGCATCTTACACATCCTTGAGAGATCGGGACCCAAATTGAACCAATGAAAAGAGCATGAAAAATGGTAAATATTCGTCAAATTTCACTTCTTTTAGATGGTGCAGTTAGAAGATATGGACAATAGAAGTTATAACAAAAGATAATGGCAAATCTGTAAATATGGATATAACCATGCATGCCTCTGTTCACCTAATAGATTCAACAGTGAGTGGCAATTTTTAGTTGCTAAGATGGTGTGGGCCACCTGATCTACGAAATTTCCTTATCTTTTAACCCGCATCATAACATGGCGGGACAAAGACGGTGAACGAAGTGGATTATTTGCTAAACATCATAGTGGGCCCCACCTGATTTTTTTTTTTTGCAATGTTACTTAACTCGACAGGTGGCTGTTGCCTGGGATTTTTAATTGTGT
Organism: Magnolia kwangsiensis; assembly: GCA_037074715.1. Lineage (NCBI taxonomy): Eukaryota > Viridiplantae > Streptophyta > Magnoliopsida > Magnoliales > Magnoliaceae > Magnolia > Magnolia kwangsiensis. Next base: position 32,284,146 of record CM073584.1, on the reverse strand, counting down.
TGTGGCCCACTATGGACATCCAAATGGTTGATCTTAACCGTCCAACCTGACTGGACGAGGGTTTTAACGAAACCCTAGTTAATTTCATACATACACTCATGTATCTATGGTCACAGAAACAATGGAAATTCCTTTATGTCAGTTGATGGTGTGGCCAACCCAAGATTCGAATCCAATTCAGATTTTGGCTAATGGCATAAATCGACCTCACTAATCCGGTGGATGGCATGGATTTCTAAAAATTCAGTCGAGGTGGGTCCCACATCTAACGCAGAATTGGTTTTGGAATTCTTTACGCAGGCTCTGTTAGCGTCCGGACGCTGTCCGTTTTGCGGAAGCTAGTCGGCCACCATCATGGCTCGTACATCTAATCCAACCCGTCCATCATGTAGAGGGCCCCAAATTCATCAAAACCATGCTGACTGTTTTCAGTCATACATGCACACGTGCTGGTTTCTGCGGTTACAAACGGACAGCCTTGCACAGATTGTAGCTTAATTACTACTATTGGCCAAGTCAATAACATTTCAAATCCACCTATATCCTACTGAAATTTCGTGTACAATCCAATGAATGGATTGGATCTTGTGAGCAGTACCACAAAATGGGTCCCACCAACGTCCAGCGTAAGTCAGGAGGCCCTGTTACGCACGTTGCAATGTCCAGAGTCGGTCCAACTCTAATCAACTCCAGCAAGTCGGTTCTCCACTCCACCGTCTGCATTGCCTATAAAAGGAGAGAGCTTTGGACGGCTGAGGAGGGGAGGTGGGAAGCCAAAAAGAGCAAGGAGGAGCTTAGCTTGGAGAAGGGGGCTGAACGTGAAGCATAATAGGAGGGAGAGAGAGTGGAGTTGTTTTTTTTCTTTTTCTTTTTATTTTTCTTTTGTTTATTTTATTTAAGGGATTTAGCCCATTCATGGCGGGCTGGACCTCTTAGCTAGGGCTAAGAGGTGAAGCTTGTATCAGGATGGAGGATTATTTTGCTTGTGTTTCTTATTTATACTGAATGATGTTGATTTTAATTTGATTTTAAGGGAATGCTTTTAGGTTTTTAATGGTCTATTGTGACTGAAATTACAATGGGTCTGCAATGGCTTTGAGCATGTCCTTCCCTTTTATGTTTATGACGCCAGGAAGCCCTGTTGTTCACCATAGTCTCTTGGGCATGGTTGGATGACGGTACCCTTCCTGACCTTCATAACATGTTGATTGGTTGGTAATTAATTTAATTTTGTTGTTTGCCATTGTCTCTTGGGCATGATTTGGTGATGGAATCCATTCTAATTCATATACCTTTCATCTCTTGAAAACTAGATCATGTCAGTTCAGTTAATGTCCATAGAACAGGCATAAGATCTCCCTGATCTCTACAAGTGGATCCTCTGAATCCCTAGTTTCCTATTCCTGATTTTTCTTAAGTTTTAGATAATAATTTCACAATTATTCCTTAAATCACAAATAGTTTAGATTTCATCTTATTCTAATTCTAGTTATAGTTAGTTTTAGATAACGTACAGTTTCAGTCCCTTGGGATTCGACCTCGGTCTTACCGAGTTATTACTACATCACAACCCTGCACTTGCGGAGTGAACATATGTATGACAACTCCTTTGTGAAAGGATTTACCATAATATATGCTATGACTAATTTAGTTAATATATGTGGTAATGTGTAGTCTAAGTGTTTGATAAAATGTCTAAATGAGAAATTGTCCAATGAATCGTATTTATTAAGGGCGTTGAGATAGGATTCTCAACTACCTTATTTAGATGTATAATTTTCTTCATGTAGTCTTAATTTCAACTACGTGAACTATGCATAAAATGCATATGAATAATAATATGTTTTATGTATTTGATAAAATATATGAATGAGATATTGTTTGATGAATTGTATTTAATAAGGATATTGAGATAGAATTCTTAATTACCTTAATTATATGTATAAGTTCCTTCATGTACTCTTAATTTCAATTATACAATTTATGGATGAATTGAAATGTTTGGTAACATGTTCAATATGTTGATAAAATACTCAAATGAGTGTTGTACTTGGATTGTTCGTTCAATGCCCGTATAATTATCACATGTCTCCACGTGCTGCATTTGAGTATGATTGAGACTACTACATAGTCCAGCCAATTGGTAATAATTCCTTTTTGAGTGGCCGAATTAGTCTCACCACATTTGACCCGTTCGGTGAATCCGAGTCCTACGATGATTGTCGATAGTGATTAGGTCACATGGAGTGCTTATACGCTCCATGTCGATTAATTTAGTGTACGCTCGTACCAATCAAATTTGTCAAATAACCCGATTGACTTATTATGTGTTTACCATGTATGGACACCACTGATTGAATTTAAGGTACCATTTACCAATGTAAAACCCGTTTCAACCATGGTACTTCGATCCACCAAGACTTATGAGCCGGGCATAACGGTATGGGACACTGTGGTCGAGTTATCGGCATACACCGGGGTGACGAGCCTCCCCGTAGTGACCAGTGAGCAACCCAAACTCGTGAGACGAATACGGTGATATGAGACACTGTATTTGAGCTGTTAGCGTATACCAGCACAGCCTGGCTGTAGTCCCAGCGTGGTTTGGGGCGATAGCGCTCCAGTTGGTAGGGCATTGGTGGAGTGACCTCGACTATAAACTCATAAACTTGCCTATCCACTGCTTTTAAATTAGGGGTGATGTTGTCCTATAACTTGCCTATTGTATGTGATTAACTAGGATTAACGATCCTAAATGGATCATTATTTGGGTTAAATGATAAAAAGGGACCTACCTTAGCTTCCCGAATCTGTTGTATGAATAAGCCTAAGTACTTGGCTAATACTATCATGCACCGTACTGCATGTACTTTGGTGAGGAAGTGCACAGTGGGAGTTGTCATGCGCGACTGTGAGATGGTATCACTGAGGGAGTGTAGGCGAGGGCATGTATCATTATAACATATCATTCCTGCATTAACAAGAGTACTTAGGACATGAGTGTTATACTGCTTTATCATTACTGCTTGACTGAATTGATAACATGTTAATTTTTGCTTTATAGTTCTACTGAATTAGCTACTCATTCCTACATGGGACGACGTTTTAAAACACCATACAGACTCTGGTTTAGATACAGGTGATGACGAAGTCTATACAGCGGAGTTGAACTCCATAGCCGAGTAGGAAGGATTCTCCTACGTTCATCTCTCAGATGGGTCTATGTAGACCCTGTGTTGATTCGACGAGATTACAGGGACTTATGGATTAGTTGGACATTTACACTTTGATATTTTGTAAATTCTGGAACCACACATGTATATATTCAGCCTGATGACATACTCATACTATAGAGGTTGTGAAACACTTATATACTTTATATATCTATCTCAGTCTTCCACTTGCCTAATTACATTAACTCTGGAGTATGATATGATGATTTAGTATAATCTCACTCATGTTTAAATGTACTAATATGGATAATATTTAATCATCATTATCTATGTTACATAAGTGATGTGTTGGAACTCAGAGTTGAGCTTTGCTCAACCCCCTATTTTTGAGGCATTACAGAAACTTAAGTGGGCCACGATGATAGGAAACTATGGGATAAGAAATGACTAGGGCTCCAACTTCATGTTTAAATGCCATTGAAACTCTTTTACCGAATTACGAGTTGGTGTGTATCCATTGAGAAGATGTGGCATTAGGGTCCGAACTCTTCGAAAATACTCGAAGCCCAGACCAACATACACCGTTCCATTCCGAACCTCTAAAATAGTACCGATCTACTCCAAGTTGTACTTCAACCTCTTCTAATGCATGTCAAATGCTTTGACTGAACTATGAGTGGGTGCATATCCACTTGATAAGACATTGCATCAGGATACAAACACTTCGAAAATAATCGAAGCCTATACTAATGCGACACACACCGAACCCTTCAAATAACACCGATCTACTTTAACTTACACTGTAGTCCCTTCGAGCGTACATCAGACATGATTTCACCAAACTATGAGTGGGTATGTATCCACCTGAAAAGACACTGCATTATGGTACAGACAGTCTAGAAATACTTGAAACCCACACTGACAAACATTTATTGACATCGAATCCCTAAAATAATACCGATCCACTTTGACTTGCATTGTAACCAATTCGAGTGCACGTTGAATGCTTTAACTATGTTGTATCAGGGAATGGACACTCTTGATATAATCGAAGCCCACACTCCACTTAAGAAGATGTTGCTCTTCTATTGTAAAAATACTATTAAACATTCCTACCAACCATGGGGACTAAAAGAGAAACCATATTTTGAATCATTTAGCTATAGAATCCACTTGTTCATAATCGTTACTTCCTTAAATGAGCTATCTTCATTGATGATCCTAATCTTTGATTTTTTATGTTGTTGATGTCTCAAATCTTTTCAGCAACAAAGTTTGTCGATGTCATCGACAAACCATTTGATGCCATCGACAGCTACTTGATGCCATAAAAAAAATAAAAGAATTTCACATTTGGTTGCTGGACACTTTTGGTGTCCTGGTTGATGCCATTGAAAAGGGTTCGATGCCAATGACGAGCCATCAATGACATCGAAGTCCCATTGAAGTGCCATCGAGAAATTCTGAAAAATACATGTTTAGATGCTGGAACGATTTAGTGTTATGTTTGATGACATCGAAGGGGTTTAATGATATCGACAAACTGTCAATGCCATTAAAGTCCCATCGAGCGATCTTGCAGAGCTGCGTAAGTTCAGTATTTGTTTCCTATTTCCATTGTGATTATCATAAAGGCTACATATATGAGTGTAATCGGGAATATGGAGGATATAGAGGTATCTCAGAGCTTTCTAATTTGTTCATAGGGTTTCAAGAGTCTAGCTTGGGGGATTCAAATCTTGTTCGAGTTCGGTAATTTATATCTCTTATAATTTCTGCTTTCATAGTGCATGCTTGTCGCTTTGTGCCCTATTTTTTTATTTTTTTCTTCTCAAAATGGTTTTTCCAAGTTAAATTTGTTTTTGTTTGTGATTGGAGTTGGTTATTACAATTGGAGTATTTTGCTTTATTCATCTCTGTGTACTTCTGTGATTCCCCAATAAGTGGTTTTAAAGAGTAATGTTAGGACGTAATTTGAATTTGAAAGCATAGTATTAATGACTTTTAATCTTAAGTTTGATGTTAAAAAATATTCCGAGAAAAGTAATTATGGATTATGGAAGGTCAAGATGACTGGTCTCTTAGTTCAAAAAAAAATTGGATGATGCACTTCTTGAGAAGCGACTAGAATATATGACAGTTGATGAATGGAAGATGGATAAAAAAGCAAGAACATATATTCAATTGTACCTAATGGATGAGGTCCTTTTCAATGTCATGAGAGAGAAAACTACAACAAGTACATGGGATAAATAAATGACAACTATGCGAAGAAATCTCTTGAGAATTGTTGTACTTGAAACTTCAGTTGTTCAATTTGAAGATGACAGAAGGAGGTGATGTTGAGGCCCACATTAGTAACTTTAACAAGATGATTTGTAAATTACTGGATGTAGAGGAAACGATTAAAGATAAGGATTAGGCATGTATCCTATTGAATTCTCTCTTGGCTTCGTATGAGTCATTCAAAGACTCATTGTGCACTAGTAGATCGACCCTTAGTGTCGATATCGCTATCTCAACTCTTCATGGAAAAGCGATGATAAAGAAAAACGGTGACATGAGCGCCTCTACTTATGCATTGGTTACGAGAAGGCAAAATTCTGAGCGAGACAGTGGATCTTCTCGATCGAGATTCAAATCCAAGTGCAAGGACAAAGGAAAGTTGAAGTATTGAAATTGCGGGATGTCTGGGAACATGAAGAAAAATTGTACAAATCCTAAGACAAGAAAAGAGAATTCAAAGGCTTTTTCTAGGGAAGCCAACATTGTCGAGTCTGAGGAAGGTACGAGTGGAAGTGATGTATTATTAGTGTACATGATCGAATATTTATACGATGATTGTAAGGATGAGTGTATTTTGGATACTATGACATCATATCACATGACTCCTCATCAAAGTTGGTTTACTAGTTTTAAATAGTGCAATGGTGGCCAGATATTTATGAGCAATGACAATACCTGTAATGTTGTTGGTGTTGAATCAGTGCACATTAAGATTTTTGATGGTATGGAGCGTACCTTGACGGAGGTGAGATGCACTCTTGATATGAGGAAGACTTAATATCTCTTGGAGTACTCGATGCGCTTGGGTACAAATTCATCAGTTTTTGATCTTGATCTTAAAGTTTCAAAAGAGGCACTTATTGTTATGAAGGCACAGAGGAGTGAAAACCTTTACATGTTACTCAGGAGCACTTCATTAGATGGATTTGCAGCAAATGTAGCAGATTTCACGTTTGCATGTATGTGGCATGCACGTTCGGGCCACATGAGCGAGCATGACGTGAAGGTACTTTCTGACTGTTGTTTAATTCCGGCTTTTAAAATTTTTGATTTGAGTATATGCGAGAATTGTATATATGGTAAACATTCAAAGTTATCTTTTAAATTAAGTAAATATGTATTGTTATGGGAAATCTGAGCTCATGATACAACGCTGGTTTGACAACGCTGGTCCGATCACCAGTCAGAGCTGAGGCGTGACTCCTCCGACCTGTTTCGAAACGTAACCCATCCGAGCAGCCGACATGGCCAGATGCAGCTTGGGACAGTCCTCATATTCCGACCGGATGACCTGCCCTCCGCTCGACATAACCAGCTAGGCCGACTACGATGAGACTGGCTTAACAGGACGGATCAGGCAGTACTAGATACTGGTCTTCACTCTGAGGTCAGATGGTCCGAGCCGAGTCTGTATTCAGAGGCGCATACTTTGTTCGCCAAACATGGAAACTGCCACAACCGAATGTGGCCGATAACTTCGCGTGCAGATACGCATAATCCGCCTGATACGCTACACGAATCGATGGATTGCGGACGGTATCTCCATGATCCGGGAATCCCCATGATCCTGCTGAGATTATCGACTCAGACCGCCTCACAGGAAAGTATAAATAGTACATCATACCATATCTACAGGTACGCGATATCAAGTGCTCTCTTCTCTACTCTCGACTTAGACCCTGATTCCCTTAACCTGACTTAGGCATCGGAGGGTCCCCCGGCTTAGCCAGGGTCACCTTTGCCAGTTCTCTTGGTGCAAGATCTTGAAGACGTGGAGGGAGAGCCGACCAGATTTTTGCATCAACATTTTTTGGCGCCGTCTGTGGAAACCCAAAACTAGAAGTCAGGTTCTCATTCACCTAAGCAATGGCGAGGAAGAAGAAAGCTGTAGTTGTGGAACCGGTACCAAGCGAGCAGGCTCGGTCATCATCAACACTTCATGCCGAGTCCGCACCAGGACCTTCTCAACGTTCTCGTAACTGGTCGGGTAAATACTGCGCCATGCAAAATGAGATCCAGGCCCTGCATGACGAAATCAACAGAATGAAGCAACAGAGGGAACCAGAGTCACGTCCGGTTCAGGAACAACCTATTCTCGAATCGGTGGGACTAATCGTGGAGATCCGCTCTGCGCCAAGGACTGTAAGACTTGAAGCCCCCCCAACATTCAGGGGTGCCGCGTTCGGGGCAGAACCCTCATGCGGTGCACGTCGAGGGATCCGAGCGAAATTCCGCTACCCAGGTTCCTACAACCGTTCATTCTGCTACATCCGCTCTACCGCCCAAGGACCTCCGTCATTAGTTAGAACGGAGGAGAGAAGGGAGAACGCCGGAGGGCGAGGATAACCCAGGGGTCATCGCGAAAAATAAGGACCCATGGGAAGCATGATTTGCGGAGTTGAAGGACAAGTTCTTGACATTAGAGAAGAAGTAACAACAATAGACAGTTCCAGCCACGATTCAGGCGATGATGGAAGAGACCGAGCCTCCCTTCACCTCAGCCATCATAGCTGAAGTGATGCCGTAGAGGTTTCGGATGCCTCCCGTCATCCAGTATTCAGGATCTAGAGATCCATTCGAACACCTGAAGTCCTACCGATCGTGGATGCAGATCCAGATTATAACGGATGCAATGATGTGTAAGGGATTTTTCATCACCCTCACAGGATCCGCTCGGATTTGGTATCGCCAGCTCAAGCCAAACTCCGTGGGCTTCTTCGCAGAACTAAGCTGACTATTCCTTACACAATTTATAAGTAGTAAGAGAAGTCAAAAACCTAACACCCACCTGCTTACCATCAAGTAGGCTCCGAAGGAGTCGTTAAAAGACTACATCGCTCGTTTCAATGAAGAGGCATTGCATGTCGAAGACTATAATGATAAGATGGCTCTTGTTGCCATCCTGAGCGGACTGAAGGAAGGAAAGTTCGCCTTCTCCATAAAAAAAAATCTCCCAAAAATGCTAGTGGACTTCATGGAGAAGGCTCAAAAGTATACCACCGCCGAGGAGTTCACTAATGCCCGTAAAGGAATACAAGTCGCTGACTCGGCAAACAAATGGAAGAGGCCTAGGAACGAAGACTCCTAGCTGAACGACAAAGGGACCGATGACCGCGCTCCCCACGATCGTCGACCGAGCCGTAGGCCAGAGGGAAAATTCCGTTCCTATACTCCTCTTAACACATCCGCCAAACAGATTCTACTAGATTTTCGAGGAGACAGACTACTTAATTGGCCGGTCTGCATGAGGGCTGACCCCGAGCAACGGGACAAGAAAAAATTCTGCCGCTTCCACCGAGATCATGGCCATAACACGGATGACTGCGTGGACCTGAAAGACGAGATCGAGTCCCTCATCCGTAAGGGACATCTGCGTTGTTACACCAAAAGAGAAAGATCCGCTCGGAGAGAGGAGCAGCCGCGGGAAAAGCCAAACAACTCCTCAGAAGAACCAGTCGAAATTCGTACCATCTTCGAGGGTTCAGCTGGGGGAGGGGATTCAAACAGGGCTCGAAAGGCCCATTTCCGGAGATCCAAGCGGGAACATCACGTTCACTTGACGAAACGTCCCTGCAAGGAACTACGAGTCGCTCCATGCAGCCCGAACTTCACGTAAGACGATGCGCGAGGGATCCAGCATTCACACGATGACGCGCTAGTGGTTACCATGACCATAGCGAATCATAAGGTGTTCCACATCTTGGTCGACACCTGGAGTTCGGCCGATTTCATGTATTCCGAGGCGTTCGAAAAGATAAGAATTCCACGGTCTCGGCTTCAACCCGTGAAGACTCCCTTGCACGACTTTACCGGAGAGAGAGTAATCGCCGAAGGAGCTATCTCCCTCCCAGTAACAGCAGGAGAAGGGCAACATCAAGTCACACTTCTGGTGGACTTTTTAGTTATCAATGTTCCATCTGTCCACAATGTAATCCTGGTCCGACCCTCCCTCAATGCAATGAGAGCGGTCGTCTCAACTTACCATCTGATGATGAAGTTTCCTGTCAAAAGAGGGATCGATTATCTCCGAAGCGATCAACGCGAGGCCTGAAGATGTTATGCTATAGCGGTTAGGAAAGGAGCCGCTAAACAGGCTCTCGTCGTGGACGCCTTGGACTCCCGAGGACCAGCAAAAAATTCATCAGTCGAGGATCTGGAAAAAGTCTCCCTCGATGAATCAGACCTGGGAAAGACTGTGCAGCTCGGGTCATCATTGAATTCCGAGCGGAAGAACGAACTACTAGCCTTCTCGAGGCAGCATCGAGATGTCTTCGCATGGTCGCATGCAGATATGTCAGGGATCTCTCCTGACTTATTGGTTCACAGGTTGAATGTGGACCCAGATTATAAGCCGGTCAAGCAAAAGAGAAGGCCGTTTGACGCCGAACGATATAAAGCCATTGCCGATGAAGTCTCCGTCCTACTCGATGCGGGCTTCATAGAAGAGGTATATTACCCTGACTGGATAGCGAATGTGGTTCTCGTCAGGAAATTCAACGAAAAGTGGTGGCTCTATGTAGACTACTCTGATCTGAATAAAGTGTGCCCTAAAGATAGCTTCCCGTTGCCTCGGATCGACCAACTAGCGAACAGCACAGCCGGGTATGAGATGCTCTCATTCCTGGATGCTTATTCCGGATATAATCAGATTACTATGTATTCCCCAGACAGGCAGAAGACGACCTTTGTCATGGACAGAGGACTCTACTGTTACCGGGTCATGCCGTTCGGCCTGAAAAATGCTAGGGCAACATACCAAAGGATGGTGAATCAGATGTTCGCCAAACAGATCGGGCTCACCATGGAGGTGTACGTGGACGACATGCTAGTAAAAAGTATCAAAGCCTCCGACCACCTTACTGATCTCGAAGAAACATTCAACGTCCTCCAAGAGTATCAGTTGAAGCTTAACCCTGCCAAGTGTGCATTCGGAGTTGAGTTAGGAAAGTTCCTTAACTTTCAAGTCAGCCAGCGAGGGATCGAGGCCAACCTGAATAAAATCAAGGCCCTCCTCGACATGAACTTGCCTCGGACTCTTAAGGAGATACAGTGTCTCACGGGAAGAGTTGTCACCCTCGGACGCTTCATATCCAGGGCTATAGATAAATGCCTTCCCTTCTTCCAGCAGCTGAAGGGCCATAAGAAGGCGGAGTGGACGTCAGAGTGTGAGCATGCCTTCCAGTAATTAAAATAATACTTAGGTTCACCGCCTCTATTGTCCAAGCCTGAAGAAGGGGAGCCTCTGTTCCCTTACCTCGCAGTCTCTACTTCGGCTGTCAGTTCGGCTCTGATCAGAGAGGTCGGAAGTAGGCAGTACCCCATATACTACGTAAGAAAAGCTATAGTACCAGCTGAAACAAGGTACCAGTCCTTGGAAAAACTGGCGCTCTGCCTCGTCGTATAGGCCAGAAGACTGCGACCATATTTCCATGCCCACACTATAGTTGTGCTAACGGACTATCCTCTGATGCAGGTCCTCCAGAGACCTGAAGTGTAGGGTCAGATCACCAAGTGGACCGTGGAGCTCGGAGAATTTGACATTCAGTTCTGGCCTAAAGTGGCAATCAAGGGTCAAGCGTTAGCCGATTTCATCGTCGAATTCACCGCTCCAAGTGAGGAACAAATCAGTAAGAAAGTTGAGATGACGCCACCCGTCCCGTTGAGTGACCAAAAGGCAGCGTCGGATCCGGGATGAGTCCTTTATGTTGATGGGTCTTCCAACATTAAAGGGGCAGGAGCCGGGATTGTCCTGGTCGCTCCTGATTCAACCAGACTTCGATTCAAAGCTTCAAATAATGAGGCCGAGTATGAAGCGTTGTTAGCTGGGCTCAGGTTGGTAGCGAGTCTAGGTGTTCAGACCCTTCAAGTTCGGTGCGACTCGCAGTTGGTGGTAAACCACATCTCCTCGAAATATGAAGCTAAAGAGGTCAGAATGATCGCTTACCTCGAAGAAGCGAGGAAGTTAATCGAGAAGTTTTAGAGTTGTACTATCCGACAGATCCCCAGAGCCGAGAACTCTTAGGCTGACGCCCTAGCAAGACTCGCCTCGGCTTCCGAGGAAAAAATATCGCATTTTTTTCCCGTCAAGTTTGTTGAGCATCCGAGTATCGGTCAGACAGAGAAGGTCAACCCCGTCCAGTCTATTCCTAGTTGGATGAACCCAATCTTCAATTATTTATCATTCGGTGAAATTTCATCGGATAAGTTAGAGGCAAGATGACTCAGAGTTAGGGCAGCTCGGTACGTCATATTGGACGGAGTGCTGTAAAAGAAGGGGCATTTTCAACCTTACCTTAGATGCCTCCGACCGGATGAGGCCGACTACGTAATCCGAGAGATTCATGAGGGAATCTACGAGAACCATTCGGGCAGTCACGTCTTGGCCATGAAGATACTTCGTTAAGGGTATTTTTGGCCGACTCTTAAGCATGACTCCAAGGATTTTTTTTGGAAGTGTGACAAGTGTCAGCATTTTGCCACCGTGCCGAGGCAACCGGCAGAAGAAATGACCCCTATGAGTGGGCCGTGGCTGTTCGCCCAATGGAGAATCGACATCATCAGTCCCTTGCCCACTGGGAAGGGACAAGTCAAGTTCACTATAGTCGCCGTCGACTACTTCTCTAAGTGGGCTAAGGCCGAGCTAGTCGCCAAGATCACCAAGCAGAAAGTGATCGACTTTGTGTGAAAAAATATCATCTTCCAGTTCGGAATCCCACGTACCAACCATCGTCTTTGACAACGGCCGCCAGTTCGATAACGACAAGTTCCGCGGTATGTGTAGGAAACTTGGTATCATGAACGCCTATTTATCACCTCGGCACCCGCAATCAAATGGATAGGTTGAAGCAGTTAACAAAATCATCAAGCATCACCTCAAGACAAAGCTCGAAAAAATAAAGGGAAGCTGGGCCGATGAGCTCCCCCTCGTCCTATGGGCCTACAGGACCACAATACAAACTTCAACGGGTGAGACCCCATTTTCGTTATCCTATTGCTCGGAAGCAATGGTGCTAGTAAAAATTGGACTCCCTACGGCACGGGTTAGGAGCTTCGAAGAAAATTAGAACTTCGAGCAGATCGCTGCCAACTTGGATTTTCTCGAAGAACTCAGAGATGTTTCCAAGATCCGAATGGTGGCTCGACATCAGCAGGTAGCACGTTTCTATAATTCTAAGGTTAAAGTCAGGCGCTTTCGCCCATGAGACTTGGTCCTCCGACGGGTCTTCCAGAATACGGCTGAGCCAGGAGCAGGAGCACTCAGACCCAACTGGGAAGGACTATATCGTGTGGTCAGATCTGTTAAACCGGGCTCGTACCACTTGGAAGACCTCGAAGGCCGCCAGCTCCTTTATCCCTGGAATGCTGAACACCTGAAGATCTACTACCCGTGAGGAACTAGCCTTCAAGACTCATAATAAAGTGTATGCCTCCGAGCGACTAGCCTTTAAGGCCCCTAATAAAAATTTCAACTCGACCTCGAATGTTTACTCAACTATCTTAGTTAGTACGACTATGACCTAATGGTCCAATCCCCAAGGGGCCGGATCCTAATCCTACAAAGATCGACAAGTCATCCCTTTGAGAAAAAAAGTCTAATCATAATCCGACTCTTCAGTGGAGTATTCGGCTCGGCATATGACAATGAAAAGCTCTCGCTCGATGAGCGACGAACCAAGCACTCCAAAAGATCGGACCCAACTATGACTTAGGCCGAAAACGGATTAACCAAACAAACAAAGGGCTAGACCCGCAAAGAAGTCAGCTCAACAACATCTCACAACAAGTTAAGACAAGTCCAAAAGAATGTTTCTTATTAAATCCCCTCGAAGGGGTAAAAAGTACATCAACACAAATTAATGTCGATAGTCCAAAGATAAAAATAAAAATGATAGAATGTCTTCATGCTGGAGGAGTTTGGGCGTCGGGAGCTTGGTCCAAGTGGACGACTTCAGTAGGGGCGTCCTCGGGGTCCTCTGGCAGGAGAGAGTCAAGATCAAGGTCTGGGTATAAACCCAAGATTGCCTCAAGACAAGCATCGAAGCCACAGTTGTAGAATGTCGCAGCTTCATCGTCCCTCTCCTTGAAGGTCCTGAAATCATCTACCATGGCAGCAACCGCTGCGGCCAGGGAGGCCTCGTCCTTGCACCGCTGAGCTTTCACAGCCTAATTCATGGCTCGGGTCGGCTCTTCAACCACCTCGGCCTTGGCGTGTTTCAGGGCTTCACCGACCCTAGTAGTCTCCATGGCCAAAGAGTTCGCGTGGGCCCTGGCGCGAGTCAGCTCAGCGGTCGCTGCTTCATCACTTGCTTTAAAGTTATCCGCCTTATCCTTCAGATGCAGCTCCTGGCTTTCAAGTCGATGAAGACTCTTTTTAGTCGCCTCGCCCTGGCCCTCTCGCCTGAAAGTTGTTGGTGCAGATTGGTCTGCTTAGACCTCAAGGCCGCTGCCTCGGCCTGGAGAGTCTCCAACTCTACCTCCCTCCTGTACTTCCGCACTCTCTCCCGAATCGAGAGTAGCACCGGGACGGCCTGAATAGGAAGCAAAGATCAGAATCTACAATATATATACATAACGACTTGAAAGAAAGGGAGTCCTCTCAGTTGTATACCATGTAGCACACGGAGGCGAAGTCATTCAGAAAGTCGCTTTCTTACCGCTCAAGGGTCTGAGCGATATCCTCCTCCTTAGCATGCTTAGCGGCCCACGGAGCCAAGCACTCTATATGATAACCCTGCTCGAACCTCCCGCCGCTCGTGCCTGCCTGGGGCGAGGCCTCAGCTCCCTCGTTCCCCACCCTGCTACAGGCTGAGTTTTGACCCTAGGCGCGGGTATCTCTCTCGACCTCAGGGGGGGAGTCATATTATCGGCCATTCTCATGGCCTCCTCTCGCTCGGAGGAAGATAGGACAACAACGGGGGGCTCGAGAGCTGCGGCAGGAGCCTTCGCGGTGGGGGAAACGGTGACGGCGGGGACACGAGAAGCAACAGAGCTTGGAATGACTGTGGTGCCGGCCACAGTAGTTCGGACGAGCCCTGGAGGAGGACGTACCACCAGGCGTAAGACTGCCGAGGGAGTCACGGCAGTGCTAGGTTGCACCAGAGTCGGTTGTACGGAGGAAGAGCCGACCGGTCCCGGCGCTGGGGCTGCTGGGGTCGGCGTAGCGGAAGATTCCCCCACGGGAGGGGGAGCCAGCTTCTTCAGAGTGATCTTCACTCGAAGGGATTCTTTCAGCAACTTCGCCGTGGTCAGAGCTACTTTTCTCTTTCGAGCCCCGTATGCCTCGACCATGCCTGCGAAAGAAAAGGTTGTCAACTACTAAATAATAAAAAGAAAGTCTATCAGAGAGATCAGGACAGCTTACTGAGTGATGTGAGCAAAGGCTGGGATTTGTAGAGCCCAGACCAGTGGTGGTTCGCCGCAATGATCAGATCAGCCCAGGAACGAAGCGTCTCCGATTACGCTCTAGCCTTCGCTATGCAGTTTTTCTGGTCCGAGTCGAGGAGCGGCAACCCCTTTTGGAAAGCTGCAAAAAGAAAAAAAAATTTTACTTCAACTGAAACAGGGGAAAACTAAAGCAGCAACCTGGATATAAAATGAAGTCTGACCAGGTTTTGTAAAATGGATCGGAACCCGAGCCGTCGAGGTTCTAAGCTCAGCCGCTGGTTCCTCCCATTCGCCTGTCGCCCAGAACCATTTATTTTTTCAGTCCTTATTAGAGGACGACAGGTGCATCACTAACCCCGACCCCTTACTCCCCCGAGTCATAAAATAGTACCATGAATCGTTGGTGTCATGCTTGACCATGTACAGACTCATCAGTTCCTCTGGGGTCAGCTCGGAGTTTTCAACTTGTCTCCAGATGATGTAGGCGGAAATCATCACTCTCCATGCATTCAGAGTGAACTGCCCGGGAGCCAATCCGAGGTAGGTCGCAACCTTCTTGATGAATGGGTGTAGCGGGAGCCGGATCCCGCACTGCAGTGCGCAAAGAAAGATGACTACCTCTCCCTTGGCAGGAGCGCCAGCAACTTCCAAAGGACCAGGAGCCCTTATCTGAACGGAGTCAGGGATTTGAAACTCTAAACGAATCCACTCCATCTGAGTTCTGACATGACAGAACCTCCTAGGACTACCTCTGCGGTGCGTAAATTCGTGAACATTTCGGTAGTGGTAGTGGTCTCGACTCGGCGGGCTCGGGTGGCTGTCTTCTTACTGAGTTTCTTGGTCTTAGAACCCAACGTTTTTTGCCTCTGAGGCGGGGGGTATAGGGTAGTGGTCTCAAAAGGGCCTTCAGAGGACCCACTCCCACTTTCACTACTCCCCGGCTCGGAGTCATCGGCATATTCGCGGACCATCTCGAGGTCGGAAGACATGGTAGAAAGAAGGGTGAAGATCAGCGAGACTCACCGGGTGACTGTCGAAAATCGCCTTCTACAGGAAACTTCAAATTCAGCCGGAATCGCCTCGTCGAAAATCGCCTCCTCCGGTATTCTCTTTTAATTTAGAATGTAAAGTAGCAAATTAAAATCCAGAGCGTCTTATATAGGCAGCGAAGGGATTCTGTATTAATGGCGAGCCTTAATGGCAGCAGTCGAATCGGCACGAGCCGATCTCTAAGGACACATAACAGCGTTGCATTGGAGGGATACCGATCTGATCGCACGGCTCTGACATCGGGCAGCATACCTCGATACGTGAAGCGACGCCCAGGCACTCTAAGTCTTCAGGTACACGTCTCCTCTGGCCTGCATGACAACCTCTTATAGGCTGGAGGAGATTCAAGATCGTAACCGTCGCCATGTGTCAGCCAAGGCGATCAGTGCGCTTGCAATCCGAGACTCGTCATCATGGAAATAAGGGAGGGAGATTTCCTACGTAATTACTCTCCGAGCCTGCGAGCAAACTCGAAGAGTAGGGGGCTTCTGTTATGGGAAATCCGAGCTCATGATACAACGCTAGTCAGACAACGCTGGTCTGATCGCCAGTCAGAGCTGAGGCGTGACTCCTCCGACCTGTTTCAAAACGCAACCCGTCCGAGCATCCGACACGACCGAGATACAGCTCGGGACAGTCCTCATATTTCGATCGGATGACATGTCCTCCACTCGACATGACCAGTTAGACCAACTATGATGAGACCGGCTTAACAGGACGGATCAGGCAGTATCAGATACTGGTCTTCACTCCGAGGTCGGATGGTCCGAGCCGAGTCTGTATTCAGAGGCACATACTTCGTTCGCCAAACATGAAAACTGCCACAACCGAACGTGGCCGATAACTTCGCGCGCAGATACGCATAATCTGCTTGATACGCTACACGAATCGATGGATTATGGACGGTATCTCCACGATCCGGGAATCCCCCTGATCGTGCCGAGATTATCGGACTCAGACCGCCTCACAGGAAAGTATAAATAGCACATCACACCATATCTAAAGGTACGCGATATCAAGTGCTCTCTCCTCTACTCTCGACTTAGACCCTGATTCCCTTGACCTGACTTAGGCATCGGAGGGTCCCCTGGTTTAGCCAGGGTCACCTTTGCCAGTTCTCTTGGTGCAGGATCTTGAAGACGTGGAGGGAGAGCCGACTAGATTTTTGCGTCAACATGTATCATGTAAGGGTGTTCTTGATTACGTGCATTATGATGTATGGGGGTTGACGCTCGTGGTTTTTAGTGGAGAGTTGTCATGATTCATCACGTTCATTGACGACTATTCTAGGAAGGTATAAGTTTATTTTATGAAAAATAAATCTGATGTTTTCACCAATTTCAAGTAATGAAAAGCGATGGTAGAAAAACACTCAGGGCAAAAAGTGAAGGTACTAAGGACAAATAACAGTAGAGAATTTACATCAGATAAATTTAATTAATACTGTAAGAACGAAGGGATTGTGAGGTATAACATAGTGTGTTACATACCAAGAAAAATGGTGTGGCTGAGTGGATAAATTCAGACTCTCTTGGAGATGGCCCGATACATGATTAGTAATGCTAGATTAGGCAAGGAACTCCGGACTGAGGTCGTTAACATGACTTGTTATTTAGTGAATTAGTCGGCTTCTATGGTAATTGATTACAAGATTTTAGATGAAGTATGGAGTAATTAGCAGGTAGACTACTCAGGATTGCATGTGTTTGATTGTGAAACTTACTCTCATGTATCTTCGGTTAAGATAGATAAGTTAGGCTAAAGAGCCAAAAAGTACATATTTGTTGGCTACGGTGGGGGTATGAAGGGGTATAGACTGTATGACTAGGTTACAAGGAAAACCATAATTAGATGTGACGTCAAATTCAACGAAGGATCCTTATTCCGTAAGGATAAGCACGATGAACTAGAAAATTTGGTTATGGACATTTAGGCAGATACAGATGATACTTAGACTAATACTGATCTGTAGAGGAAGGTATAAGAGTGGGTGGAGCAGCCACCTATGAGAAAAAATCTGTTATAAAATTATAGGTTACCAGCAAGATATCAGGATGCCTCAAATGTCACATATGCCCTCATTACGGATAAGGGGAATGCATCTACTCTTCAGGAGGCTCTTAGTGAAGTGGATGCTAAAAATAGAAAACTACGATGGATGATAGGATGGACTCCTTGTACAAGAATGAGATGTGGGAGCTGGTGGAGCTTCCCATTGGCTAAAAATTGATCAGGTGTAAGTTAATCTTTAAGAAGAAATGAGATTGGTATAAGGCAAGATTGGTAATAAAAGGATACGCTTAGAGGGAAAGGTGTCAACTTCATTGAGATATTCGCGCCGGTTGTGAAACAAGTATCTATCAGATTTTTTTTTAGCACTGGTTATCCAATACGATCTCGAGTTGGAATAGATGGATGTGAAGACTACCTTCTTGCATAAGAAATTGGACGAACATATTACATGAAGTAACCAGAGGAATTTGAAATAAAAGGAGTAGAGAATAAATATTGCAAGTTACAGAGGTTGTTATACGGCCTGAAACAATTGTATAATCAGTAGTATAAAAAGTTTGATTCTTTTATGGTGAGTTAGAAGTTTATCAAAAGTGAATATGATCATTGTATCTATTATAAGACATTAAGTGTAACGCCCTGAAGTTTCAATGTTAGAGTTTATACCCGTGCCCTAGAAAATCGGATGTTAATAATGTATAACTTGGATGCTTTAAAAAAATCGTACTATATTTTGTTATTTAGATTACATCCAGGTACACTCATGAAGGTAATCATTTATAAGAATAAAATCAATTACTTGATTATTTCATCAAAGTAAAGAAATTTAATAAATAATCAAATGCCTTTTCAATGAAAATTTATTACTTTAATCGAGTTCATAACGGAAGTATAAAACTATCTTCGTATTCTTTCAATATAGTATTTTATAGGGAGGTGGTTCTTTAGGTCTTTAATCTGTACATCACCTGTATCATCTATACGGTTAGGAGATAGACAATGCCATACTCATAGTGATGATTATCTTTTAAGATTATCAATAATTCAAGAGATTAATAAAAGTAATGTAAAGGTTTTAATACGTCCTGTACTCCGCAACTACAAGAGATATCAATATGCACAAGCAATCTACATGAGATGCATGCCTAGCAAAGTATATGTGGTTTATCACAATTAGCGATACACCAATGTGGAATACGATTATAGTTATCCGACTCACCCCGCATCAATTTATAAAGATCATTCGTAATCAACATTACATTATAATCTCAAGGGCAAATAATTGATGGTAAAACATATAATTGAAAGGAGGATTCATAGTAACATGAATGCATGTAAAAGGTAAGATAAATATAATAACTTAAATTAATGTAAGCTTAAAGGATAAAACCCTTACATCTAAAGTTGAATCGTCCTCATCTGATGCTAGATGTTCCTGTACACACCTTCAAGTTCAATCTTATCCTCATTCGATGTTTGTCATCAACTTGTCGATCACTTGACTCCACTAATGGCTCCCTCTTTTCTTTTATCTTCTTTCTTTTTTCTTTCTTTTTCCTTGAAAATTGGGTAGGGAATCTAGGTATACTAGGTTATGAACCAAACCAAGTTAACTCGGTTGGACGTCCGCACTTTTTCTCCTTCTCTCTCTCATTTCTTCTTTTTCTTTTCTTTCTTTCCTTTGTTTTCTTGCTTGTGGGACAACAGGAACCATTTATAGCTAGTCTGCACCTCAAATTTTCGGTGCGTAAGTGGGTTTACGCAGCAAGGAATCCTCCCTCAAGAGAGGTGTAGTCGAATGTGGACTCCTCTTTCGCAATTTGTTTGTGCAAAAGCTTCCACTGTGGTTTGTGTGTGTGTCACGCCCTAAACTCAGAAACCGGGCTCAAAAAATTTTCGATCGCCGAATCCGGCGCCGACAGCCTCTGTAGAACCCCATTCTCGACTCCTAGAGCCCATTCGCTAGGTTCCGATCCTGGGATGGTACGAGGAGGATTTCCAACGTCTGTTTGATTCATAATAAGCATAACCAAAGGCATAACCCACAAACAACAACCAAAAACTTCATTACATTTTCACTATGATTAAAAACTTTACAAGTACAATGAGCATAAAGGAAAATACAATGATGATGAATAAAATCTCCAAAGTGATCTGCAAGGTGCTCCTGCCTCAGCGCTCCTGCGATCCAATGTCACCTACACGCAACGGTCGTGCATAAGCTTATAGAAAACTTAGAGGGTGGTGAAAGTGTGTGCGCTGGGTATCAATATAAACATGCAATATCAGAGTAATGCAGAATATACAGATGGATCTATAAAAATTATTAGCCGAACCAAACCTATGCGATGCAAGACATGAATGATATCAGCCATACCAAGGCTATGCGATGCAAGATGCAAGTCAAGCATACAACCCTCATCTAAGTCCACATATCAATACAACTCAACTCTGGGATATCACCGGGGTCTAGTACACTCTAAACCAGATCGCCGCCTCATCGCGCGCAATAAGGTAAGTGCAAAATACCTCACTATCCGCCTGCCAATATCGAGCTCGGCTCGTCGATAACAGACCCATTCCTCGAGCTGGTCAAACTCAGCCTAGCTTTGCCTCCTACTCTTGGGCGGGTAAGGCTGTACCCCCTTCCAACCGACTACAACATAGTGGAGAGCACAACCATCTAGTAATCGACACTCAATGCTCATCTACCCACTCGGTCTAGACGTTGGAGCAACCTCTTAGTACCATAAGGGTTTAAGGACTTTCACTCAGGGATATCTATAGCACCCCATGTAGAATGAGATTTTCGCTATCCAATCCTGCCAATTACGATCTGTCTGTGGAGGCTACGACCCCGATGTCGCTAAGACGTACAACAACCATGTCACACAATGCGAAATGCATGAATCACACTATTTAATCATGTAGTAAATCTTACGCATATCGTGCGCTCATGCAGGATAACACATCTTAATCGGGGTCTTATAAACAATCTGCCCAAAGGCATATGCTATGATCAGTCACTTCTCATATCGAGCATACATATGATGCGTATGATCATGAGTCATGGAACTATACTAAATATGTTATAATGAAATGAACTATCCTTACAATGCAAATGGGCCTGGACGGCCTATACACAATAATTATGGGCCTAATAATGGGCCTTAAGGAGAGTCGTAATGTGGACATCCAACCAGCATTACACTTGCAATGTGGACGTCAAACCAACATTGTTCCCAAGGCACGATCGTCGTAAACATCGTTACATAATCTGTGTTCGGATCACACATTGCAATGGACCTTAGGTACATCCCATTGGGCCTTAAATACATCAAATGGGCCTTTTATTCATCAAATGGGCCACATAAATGGGCCGAACCAATGGGCCTTATGTGCATTGCAATGGGTCATAACCCGTGGGCCTTAGATTGCATCAAATGAGCCTAATCTTATGGGTCTTATATGTAACAAATGGGCCACGCCAATTGGGCCCCATATGTACATCAAATGGGCCTCAACCCATAGGCCCTAGTACATCTTAATGAGCCTTAATCCATGGGTCCCTAAAACATCGAATGGGCCTAATCCCATGGGCCTTACATCCACATCAAAGTAGCCCCCCAATGAACTACTACAACTACATTAAGATGGGCCTCAAAACAGGCCAAGGTGGGGTCCACTTGGACTATGGATCTGGCTCATCTTCCCATGCCATAAATTAATCTTACAAATGGTTGGATGGCATGGATACAACAAATGTATCATGGTGGGTCTATAGATAGACAACATGGATGGAATAGGTGGGACCCACGGGATTTGCAGCCATGTGAAGTGGCAAGCTCAAGGGCCAGAGGGCAGCTAATGCTGCGGTACATGCAATATAGATGGCTAAAAGATCAGCAGAGGTGGGTCCCACGTAGGGCTCACCCTAATGTGTATTTAATATATATGAAGAATACATTTGTTGCTGCTGTTGCAACTTTTATTTAATAAAGGGAGAGGTGAGTCCACGTAGGGCCCACCACTACATTCAAGTAACAAGCTTTATAATATAATATATTAAATATAATAAAATATAATATATTAAAATTTTAACTAACATCTCAACCACGTCCAGAGACTCTGGACGGCATACATCACACGTGGGTGGGTCCCACGTAGGGCCCACCACCTCATATATTTATAATATAATATAAATAATATATATATATATATATATATATATATATATATATATATATATATAATATTTAAAAGTACATAACAAGGAAGGTGCTGACGTCCAGGCCCTAGGACAGCCTGGACAGTCACACACATTGAGGATGGGCCCCACACATGGGGTGTGTCCCACCGTCAGATGGACGGTGGACACAATACATGCATCACGGTGGGGCCATTCTAAATGGACAGACAGTGTGGATGGTTCCCCTGGACCCCACCGTCAGATACACCCCCATGTCAGTACACACACTCTATGTAGCCACCTCCACAGGGATTGATACCTTGACCTTAGTGTTTAAAACGAGGTATCTTTCGCCCAGTCTACCACGTGAGCCGTGGAGGCCCACCGTTGAAACGGGGTATCTTCACTCAGTCTGCCAGTTGAGCTATGGATTTTGGGTCCCACTAAACTTACTGACGTTAATCAGTAGGTGGGCCCCGCCACCTAGCAGATGGACGGCTTAGATACATAAAAAGGTGGACGGTGTGTATATAACACACACCTCATGATCAGATCTACCGTCCTAGGCTATGGACGTTACAACACATTAAGGTGGGTCCACGTTGCTAGGCAAGCTGCTGTACACATACAACAGCTCTGAAGCTGCTGTACACACACAGCAACCATCCAATTTCAAAAGGGGTGGGTCCCACATGAGGGCCCTTGACGTCTGATTAAGCCCTGCTAATGACATATTATATCTTATATTATATGATATAATATTATCTCATATTATAATGCTACAATATAATATAATATTATAATATATAGTAATACACATATATGAATATGTATATTATATCCTTCACTTGGCCAACGTCCAGCCACCATCGTTGAATGATGTACATGCATCAATGTGGTCCCACGTAGTGGGCCACTAGATTGGATCAAACTGATATTAATATTTCCCTTTTATCCAAGCCGGTATAACCATCCGGTCATGCAGGCCATGAATCGGAGTCAAGGTGGCCCACTAGGTGGATGGCATGGATAAAATTTACACATCATACGTGGGCCATTCATTATAGAGAAAGAGGAAAAGATAGAAGGAGAGGAGGGAGATCGGCGATGATGGAGGGGCCCCGCCACTATGGGCCCCTCCTTGATACAAAGCTTACATCAAGGTGGGTCCCATCATAAGTGGGCCCTTACATCACAAAAATACAAGGAAATGAAGATCAAAGATCACCCACCGCTTGATCTTCTTGCACCTATGGGTTTCTTAGCTCCTTAGCTTCAATTTCAATGGAGGAGATGAGAAATGGATGGCTAGGATGAGAGATCTTGGGATGGAGAGGTGGGCCACACTTGGAGTTTTGGAAAGAGAGGGAGAGGCTCATACGTATGGGATTTGGTTGCTTGAGAAAATGAGATGAGAAATGAGAAAGAGAGAGAGAGAGAGTTGTAAGGAGATGTGAGATGATAGGGTGATGGAGTGATGGATGGGAGAGAGATGGGTGTGTAAGGCTTTGTTGACTTTGGTGGCCTTTTGTGTAAGAAAGGCATGGGCTTGTAAGACCTTTTTGACTTTTGTGGTTGCTTGGGTATGGGTGAAAGGTGATGTGTACTTGACATGTGATGTGATAAGATTTGATTGATTGATGGGATTGATGTGACATATCGTAGAGATTCTCTTGGGTTTCGCAACGCACGGCGTTTTTCTCGCACCGAACGCTGACCCACATCTCTTGACCAGGGTATCGCCTCGTTGCCCCAGTCGTGGCATCGGAACCGCAACGACGGCGTGGTCGCTATGGTAAAAGTCTTCGGTTAAGTCGATACGAGTTGACGGTATATGAATCAGGGTCGCACGTAAATATCGGTTAAGGGTCGAAGATAGTCGAAATTCGACCGGTAAGGCCGCGGAAGTCTACGGAACGGTACAGACTAAGATACGGGTCTTACAGTGTGAGCTGAGATTTGTAAAATTGTAGCAGTGGTCGGTCTCATCTGCTTCCAAGGAGAGGTCCCTATGAGGTAAAGTCATCCAACGGATGTCCCTGATTGGCTTTTAAATCTTCCGTTTGTCAAGTTCTGATGATCTGTGTGTGATCAGGTAGAAGTGTTGATCCATTGGCAGATTGCTTCCTAATTTCGTTGCACTGAGATGGTCCCTTTGGATAGTTTGATCTTGCTAACTGATGACCCTTAGCCCGTCCATTTCTTGACCAGGGCATACAGTCTTCTTGCGCACGAGATTTTCGAAAGGTTTGCGATGAGTCTTCGGAAGTGCAATTGCGTAAGGAAAAATGGCGAAGTGTCATGTCGTCCTCTACCTTACATTCATTTCGGAAGACATGGGCGGGGTTGAAGGAGTCCTCTATCCATTTCGGATGGTCCTGATCGACTCAGGTGTCCTTCATTAAGATCTCTTACGCAGGGCAACCGAAACTGTGTCGGTTTCCCTTTAATTGCAGACGAATTTCGGACAATGATTCGTCCGATTTCTTAATCGGATTAGAGGAGAGGGAAGACTAGGGTTTGGTGGTTTTCATCCTCTGATCATGATGAACGATTCAGATCATCCATGTAGATGATGGTGGGTCCCAAATCCATCACAGCGGATGGACGCTGTCCGTTTAAAATCCAAACAGCGGGAAACACGGTTCCACTTTGAGATTTTTGTTGAGCCAAACCTTGTTTGACCTGACTTCCCGTTTGGTGCACCGCAGGTGTATGTGGGTTGTGTACCCTGAGATTGATTGTGGGGCCCACAGTAATGTTTCTGAGAATCTACATTGTCCATTCATTTTTCCATCTAACCTAAGGGGTTGAGCCCAACATCGAAGCATAGCCAAGGAACAGGTGGACCATACTGTATGAAACAGTGGATATTTGTGATTTCCACCGTCGAAACCTGTCTAGGCCCTATAGTGATGTTTTTTGGTCATTCATTCCTATTCATAAGATCATACCAACATAAATGAAGAGATATATCTTAGTACAACTGTCCATGACCCTTCTTTAATTGATGAACACTAAAATCAATGCTTAAGAGGTTGATATGTCAATTGGGTCACTTTTATAATGATCTAAGGATTGAGATTCAACGTGGATGGCTAATTTATAATACATAGATATGATATGAAATTTCACACTAAACAGATCGTGGGAACCATGCAATCTAGAATTCAGTGGTCTAGGTTAATGACCTTTTTGTAATTATTGTTGATATGATAGTTTTGTGAAATCTAATGGGTCTGCAAGGTTGTAGACATGTTTCTAGGTAATTCTTACAAAAGACTTATATCTAAATCATTATGAATAAAGAGTTATTCACCAAGTTAATTAGGAAATGTACATATATCAAACCATACAATGAATAGTCAAATGACATGTTTAAAATAGAAAAACTTGATGGTTAGTAATATAGCCATGTCTAAAGGTGGGTGTATGATTAGTTTTATAAACAGAAGATCGCAAGTGGGTTTACTTGAACATATGATAATCTTGTCTTAAAATCTATGGTCGAATGGCTTGATCTATGGACGACGATCGTTTCTAACGGTTAGATTCATGTTGGGGATTAGATGTAAGGTTGAGATAATTATATTGGTATCATACATATGTACACATCAAGTTAAACTTGATGGTAACACTCGAGAACTTTCAATGCTTAGGTATTGAAAAGTTCGGGATGTTACACTGAGTGATGAGAAATTCATTATCATGGTATTGTACGTCAATAACATGCTTATCACCGGTCATACCATGTTTGAGATTGACTTATTAAAGACTCGATTATCAGGGACATTCGAGATGAAAGATCTGGGGGCTGTAAGGAGGGTTTTCGACATTGATATACACAGAAACAGGAAGAGGAACAAGCTTTGGTTATCTCAGTCGGAATACCTTGAGAAGGTATTGATTAAGTATGGGATGGAAAATGCAAAGCCAGTTAGCATTCCCCACGTGACTCACTTCAAGCTTTCTTCGGAACAGTGTCCTAAAATAGATGAAGAAAAGAAGGATATTTCTCATGTGACTTATTCAAGCGTGGTTGGCAATTTGATGTATGCAATGATTTGTACGAGACTAGATATTTCACATGCGGTGGGTGTTGTTAATAAATACATGTGTAACCCTAGAAATCAACATTGAAAGGCAGTGAAATGACTACGTTGATACATTTAAGGTACGCAAGACTACGTATTATCTTTTGAGAAATAAGGGGCCAAGTTAGTTCGGTATGTGGATTTTGATTATGCGGGCAGTGGACAGCTATAGCTATGCAAAACAGATCCGATTCGGTGGATTCGACTCGATCAGACTCGATCCTAACCGAACCGACGATCTGCATCGGTGCGAATCGAATTAGGTATTCTAGATCCGATTGATTTTTGAATCGGGGTCAGATCGTCATCAATCCAGACCGATCCAGTTTGAAAACTCGATCCGAATGGATCCGATCTGATCAGATCAGACCCGATCTGAGGCTTTAGGAGGATTTTAATGGAGGATATCCCATCATTATTATTTTCCTGTGATGTGGTTCACCGGAGATTTTTATCCCTCTAATATTTTGTATTAAACCTTAAAATGATCTATAAAAATGAATGAATGGTATCGATGAAATACATACATCATGGTGGAGCCCATAGATCACTGAACACAGGAAAATTATTGATACTCGGTCGTAGGGCGGTGTATAATACGTAAGCCCTAGAAATTATTTAAGAATTGCCAGTTAATGTTATAATAAAGGCTAGTTGTAGCTGGCTTAGACGTGGTAACGTGTCGTGTGAAGATGAGATTGATGCTCCTCGAGCTCCGAGTTGTACGAACGGTTCAAAGGAAATAAAAGTTATATGGGCCCCACAGTGATGTATTTATTATATCAACACCGTTCATATAGTTTTAGAGATAATTAGAGAGAATTATCCAAAAAATGAATAATATTTAACGATCATCCAGAACACACCACAAATAGCAGCAGAAAATGATTTTCATCATTAAACATTTCGTGTGGTCCACTTGATAGTTATATCTGTCTTGTTTTTTGTCTCAAGCCTTATGACGAGCTCGCCAAAAGGATGGACGGTTTGGATATAACACATACCCCATGATCACACCTACAGAACGTGCTAATGTCGTTACAACAAGTAGGTGGTAATGTGCGTGTGAAGACAAGACTGACGCTCCTCGAGCTCCGAGTTGTACGAACGGTTCAAAGGAGATCAAAGTTATATCAGCCCCACCGTGATGTATTTATTATATCTACACCGTTCATATATTTTTAGAGATCATTGGAGAGCATTATCCAAAAAAATGAATAATATCCGAAGATCATATGGACCACACCACAAATAGTAGCAGAGAATGATTTTCACTGTTAAACATTTCATGTGGTCCACCTGATAGTTATATTTGTCTTATTTTTCATATCAAGATTTATGACGAGCTCACCAAAAGGATGAACGGTTTGGATATAACACATACCCCATGATCAGACCCACAGAACTTGCTAATGTGGTTACAACATGTATATTGTTGTGAAACATATTCACTAGGCTTTCGTGCAGTGCATGTAAATACATATCCAGTAAAAATATGTATACCATAATGGAGAATTCTTTCAGAGCCATGTGGGGCCCACCTTAATGTTTATGTTTTATCTAAGCCGTTCATCCATTTTAACATATTATTTTAGGTCTTGAGCATAAAAAAGAAATATATTAAAGGTTGAAGTAGACCACACCACATGAACTAGTTGGATTAAATTTAAGCAATCTGAATCCTATCGAACCCGATCCAACTCGATTTCACTGACTGAGTCGGACTCGGTTTGGGTAAGGTCAACCATGCATCGATCGGCATGAGTCAGGTGACTTGGACTCGGTCCTGGATCGGATCGTGTTCAGTTCATGCCATTGATACTTCGGATCGGGTCGAGTTGGACCGAATCTGATCCAATCTGGACCGATGCCTAGCCCTTTGGACAACAGAAGGTTGACTTCAGGTTTGTACTAGTGAGTGAAGTGATCAGTTGGGTGTCTATGTTTCAGTTTATGGTGGCTCTATTTACGACCGAAGCTAAGTATATGACAATAGTGGAGGCATTGAAGAAAGGTGTTTGGTTGAGGGGGATGATAAATTAGTTGGGGCTTCAGCAGGAGGTCGTGTTGGTTAATTATGACATCGAAAGCGCTATATTTGGCTAAAAATTTTGTTTATCAGTCACGTACTATATACATTGATGTTTGTCACCATTTTATTCGATAGGTGCTTGAGAAAGGAAGCGTGACTCTGGAAAAGATTCATACGAGCATAAATTCGACAGACATGTTCATTAAGGTGGTTCCCTCAGAGAAGTTTAAGTTTTGTTTAACTTCTCTAGGTTTGGTGAAGGCATAAACGAAAGATAAATGATGCACGAGAAGCAATGGTGGAGCTATGATGTAAGAAGAATTAAAGAAGAGGACAAGAAGTTACAAATATTAGCGATTGAAGATATGTTGGAGATTGTTGTTGATGTCTCAAATCCTTTCAACAACAGGGTCTGTCGATGCCATCAACAAACCATTTAATGCCATTGAGAGTTGTTCGATGTCATTGACGACTGTTCGATGCCCTCGAAAAAAATTCAAGAATTTCACATTTGGTTACTGGACACTTTTAGTATCATGCTTGATGCTATTGAAAAGGGTTTGATGCCAACAATGAGCTGTCGATGACATCGAAGTCCCATCGAAGTACCATCGAGAAAATTTTAAAAATTCATGTTTAGTTATTAGAACAATTTGGTGTTATGTTCGATGACATCGAAAGGGTTCAATGTCATCGACAGTTTGTTGATGCCATCAAAGTCCCATCCAACGTGCCGTCGAACGATGACACAAAGTTATGCAGAGTTGCGTAAGTGTAGGATTTGTTTTCTATTTTGATTGTGATTCTCATACAGGCTATATACATGCGTGTAATTAGGAATAGGGAGGATATAAAGGTATCTCAAAGATTTCTAATTCATTCCTAGGATTTCAACAGTATAACTTAGGTGATTCGAGGCTTGTTCGAATTGGGTAATCTCTATTTCTTATAATTTTCACTTTTATAGTGCATAGGTTTTTTTCTGAAAGGGTTTTTCCACATTAAATTTGATTTGTTTGTGATTGGACTTAGTTGTTAAGATTAGAGTACTTTGCTTGATTCATCTCCGCGTTCTCCCACAATTCCCCAACATTTTAGTGTTGAATAAGAGCCGCCAATCACAATTTTCTTTTTAATATTTAAAATTCATCTAAATATGTGACGTTTAAAGTCATCTGCTTATAATTTTGTTATCGTGGTCCTCATAGCTGAGAATCTACTACTTAATTCACCATAGATTCGACTCAACATTCCTGTAATGTAGAGGACCTTGACCACCTCTTTTGCAAAGGAATAGTCGCAACAAAGGTATGGTCTTATTGCACTGCCTATTTGATGTTCCCTTCATTGTTGATTTAGTAGGGTAGATCAATGGATAAAGTTGCGTAGCCAATCCTCTCTCTCTCTCTCTCTCTCTCTCTCTCTCTCTCTATATATATATATATATATATATGGCTAATGATCCTGGGTCTCGCTACAAACTTTATTTTTTAGGAATTTTGGTTGGGTTGAAATGCTTCTCGATTTGAAAGTCAGATTTTCTCGGTGGTCAAAGAGATAAACAAGGTCAAGTCTTGGCTTAAAGAAGTGGGAAACTGGCTTATGGAACCTGACAAAAACTCGCTATTTGAAATCTCCTCGCTTCAGGTTACGGGCCTTAGCCCAAACATTCCGGGATAGGAGATATGGTTCAAACTGTCAAGTGGAAGAAGCCTAATACAGATGGCTGAAATGAATGCCGATGGCTCTTCAAGGAATAATCCAAGGGAAGGCGGCGGATGGGGAATTTGTAGAGACCATCAAGGACGTCTCATTTTACCTTCTATGGCAGGGTCTCCAACACTATTGCTGAAGCTCAGGCTATGCTAGATGGGCTGGAACTTTGTGAAGAGATGGGTATAAGCAATATTTCAGTGGAGACTGATTCTCGCATTATTGCAGATGCCGTGTCTAACCCCTCGTGCCCTAGCCCGTAGAATGTTTGGTATCGAGTGGGGATAATCCGGAGTAAGAAAACTTCCTTAAACCTTCTCTGTTTCTTTATACCTTGAGGGCAATTCGTTAGCAGATGGCCTAGCCAAAATGGCAAGTGAGGGTTGCCCAAACAGGATTTATGGTAGTCGTGCTGGGCTTCCTAGATATATTAGACGATTGGTAACTCTAGATAATGCAGAAGCGGGCATGATATATTAGAGGGTTGGTAGCTCTAGACAATGCAGGAGTGGCTGTAGTCCTTCTTCCTCTGATTGTGGTTTAAAATTTGTATAGGAGTCAAATGATAGGCGTAGCCCCGCCATTTTTTGTGGGGTCTAGCCCGAGTGTCTGTAATCGATCGATCAGCAATAAAATCTTTTTTAAAAAATGGGGTTAAATTAATAAAAAAAGAAACTTAGAAAAAAGAGAGATACGACCCATAGACCCATAGTTAAAAGACTTGGCCACTCTTCCCGACTCATTCTGACTTTAGTTGATTCGTTACACTTCATTGTAGTCGTGGTTGAATCGGACTGACTGGCCTGATTGGAGGTGACTCATGGGATCAAGCCCATAATTCTAAAACTCGGTGACTTGACTTGAAACACGGTTGAGTTGAGTTGAGTTGGCCAGGAACCCTTATCTCTTTCTCTATGTGTGTATACACACCTGTGTTTAGCCTCATCCTTTCCATCCCTATCCTTTTTTATTGTCTCCTAGGCCTCTCTCTCTTTTACTCATTTCATCAAATTAAAGCGCAGTTGAGGACTAAAAACGGGGAAACGGATTGGCTACTCCCACTGCCACCAGCCAATGGCTGGGGGTCGGTGCTCTGTGGGCCCTACCATGATGAATGTATTTCATCTATGCCGTCCATCTATTTTTCTAGATCATTTTACAGTATGAGACCAAAATTGAGGTATATACCAATCTCAACTGATCCACATTACAGGAAACGTGTGTTGAAAGAATGTCGACCATTAAAAACTTTTTGGGGGCCATAAAATTTTTGGATCAATCTGATCTTTGTTTTTTCCTTTCATCTATGTCTGTATGACCTAATCAACAGATTGCATGTCAAATAAACAGTACAATGGACCTTAGGAGGATTTTAATGGTGGATATCCAATCATTATTGTTTTCCTGTGGTGTGGTTTTATATCCCTATCATTTTTTGGGATCAAGCCCTAAAATGATCCGCAAAAATGGAGGAACGGCATGGATGAAACACATACATCATGGTGGGGCCCACGGAACACCAACCACCAGCCACCGGGCTGGTGACAGGGGTAGTAGCCAATCCGTTTCATAAAAATGGGTGGTCAGAGAAATGTCCAACCAATGGTCTGCATGCAATGGGTAAAAAAAAGCATTCTAATCTATGGTTAGGATCATCATCCGATTGGTGTGATTTGTTGCGTATGGACGATCCACGGTAATGCATAATAGATTAGCAGTAATGCATGTGTGCCACATGCAAGAAAGTGCTTGGTAACTAATTCAGATGCATGTGTTTAGAATAGGTATCCCGGCCAGCTACTGTGAAATAGTATGCGTTTCTTTTGAAGTGTCTTGTGAGGATCTTTGCTAAGTGTACATGGGTGTAAATGTTAGGTAATGAACATGCCATTCACATGCCACTTTGGGACACAGGTGAAACATCCAAGCCATCCATCATGTGGACTTCCGTGCAGATGCTACTACTGAAATATAAAGGTGGTTCACTGAGTAACTGTGCCATGATATTAGTAATAAGTGGACGGATTAAAAAAAGCATTAGCCCATTTTTCACAACTATATATACATCCGTTCTATTAACTGTGGCCACCTGACTAAGAAGACCAACCTAATTATTGAGATAAAAGAACCTATTTGTACCCTTCTAATAGATTGCTTGGCTACTGCACCTGCTGCCACGTTGGAATATGTAGTGGTGAGAGCATTAGCTAGTAAAATTAATTAAAAGGAGGTACTTGGATGGGAAAAAAAAAAACCTTAATTAATGAGGTAGGTTAGTGAAAAGTAAATTCAACTAGGTATGGAAATGTAAATAAATTATTATAAAGCATGTTGAAGCCGTTTCCTCTACGAGTCCTCATAGAACAACCTCAGAACGGCGGTTAAAAGACTCGGCAGGACCAAAGTCGAGGGGCGACTCGCCCGAGTTGGGGTGACTTGTAGTATGAACTGGATCGGATCCGACCATGCCTGTTGTTGAACTTGTCCGACTCCTACAGCTAAGTCCATGCATGAGGCCGACCATGTTGTGTGCACCGTCCAAACAATGGTTCTTACCTGATGGACGGACTTGATTTTACATATACAAAATGGTAGACCCAGCAGAGCTTGGCTGTTTAAAGCAGCGTGTAAAACAGGTGTTGTAGAATATTCCAGTATAGTTACTCATGGATGTGCATACTGAGAAGATGTAGACCGATCGATGATGCCTGCATGAGAAAGCAAAGCCCACAAGTGTGTGATGAATTCTCCACCATTCGCTAGATTTTCCACATGGGCGTCTGCGTTATCAGACGGTGCGATGAACAGCATCAGCTCCACCCAAAAATCCGCCAATATCTTCCATTTAAAATGAAGTCGTGTCTCTAACAGTTGCTTAGCAAGCTTAGCTCCCTTTGCTATTACAGTATCAGGCCCTGGTTGTTGTTCATCTTCTCTTATACCTGACAGTCGCTTCCAAACCCTAATTGCCCTTCTCATTATAGTTTCAGGCTTCTCATCTCCAACCCTATTTCCCATTTCAGTTTCATGCCTTCCCATTAACTCATCACACCTCTCTTCCACGGACCTCCACCCTTTCAACATTATTCTGGCTTCATCAACAACAGCGTCGAAAATGCATTCCGTGGCGTATGCATGATTAGGCAGCAATGCCGGAACGAATGCCACTAGGTAGGCACAGTATTTTGATAATGTGGTGGCCACAAGGATATCTACGTCGTCGCCAAAATGCCATTGATTCTCACAGAGGCTAGTGGCAATGTGCCATACCAAAATGGTGTGTGTGTGTGTTTCAAGGTGGCATGCCCACAAGAGATCACGGCGTTCATTCCTAACCAAGGAAGAACTCCCATTTGAAAATCCACCGCCGTTGTTGGTTTTTAGCAACTGGAGGATAGCTTTCTTCACTTGTTTTGCAACTTTCACTGGTTTGTCCTCTCTTTGTCCTTCTTTAGGTAAATCAATGGAACCTAGAGTTATTAGGTCTACCATGTATAACCACCTTGGAGGGTTATAGTCATATGATTGAAGAAGAGAATATTGGCCCATTTTCTTCTCCCAGCGTTTCAAGAGTTTCCGACGGCATATGAATTCGATTATCTTTTTGAGTGGTCGATTTTGCCTCCAAGATTGTTTCTGGACATACTTACTAATCAGCACTACCTTCATCCAATCTGAAAACACAATGGTGACCCATTCAAAGAGCTCCAACATGAGGATGGCAATTACAACTAGACAGGTGAGGAGAACATCGATGTCGCCAAGGTTGACGGAGCCGATGGGTGCGTGGTAGCCATTAAGTTCAGATGCAACCATCCCGCAACAAACGATGATTACAAGAAATTCTATGATCTTCCGTTTGGGGATGCTGGCGGTGAAGATCACATGGTACTTCGTATACAAGAAATCAAAAAGAAATGCTAGCTCTACTTTGACAACTCTAAAGGCTCTTTCATAAGACTCGTTGCCGGAGAGGTCGTAGAGGAGCCCATCATGGACGAAGCGCCAAGTCTTCCTTTGCTGGCACTCAAGTAATGGGTATCCTGCAAATCGCCGCCTGAGTAGCTTGAATAGGGCAAAGGAGAGGCATAAATCCTTTAATTTCCCGTCCGGATCATCGTTGATTAGGAGTTCCCCATCGCATTCCCAAACCATTTGAGTAGTAATGACTTTATGACTATCTTTCTTCAACGGCACTAGATACAATGGAGGTTTTGGTTCTAGTTCTGTTTCATCTTCTCCAGTGACTATATAATGGTACCCTTTCATCTTGACCGGATCTAGATGGTCTTCGTTGCTCCATTTGTGCTCGTAGCTCATGAAATCGGCAATCAATTTGATTTTCGACTCTAGCCCAAAAGATCGTTTGGCTATTCTGAAGGCGATTGTTCTTTCACGTATCTTGAACATACTGATAACCAAAAGTAGCCCTAGTGGTATATAAAGACTGGCTGTTTCTGTATATGATCTAAGCAGCCACACCAATAAAAACAACTGAACTACCACTCTCCACTTCTTCCTCTTTGTTTCATCATTGTACCCGACACTGTAGGCTGATATGGATATGTAGAACAAGAAGACTGCCCAAATGGGGAATAACCTGTTACAGAAGTGAAGGTTCTGCATGAGTCCGACTGTGTAGGAAATTATACTGAAGGATATCGTAAAACTGGTCCACATGGCTTCCCTGAGCAGCCGGTTTCGGCATCGACGCCGGTATTGTCCGAAGAATACTAGTAGTGTTAGAAGAATGGTGGTCAAGCTCACCAAAGCTTCAATGGATGCTAGTCTACCATTGTCACTGTCCAGCCCTGGAATGTTACCTCCTCCGGTAGTTTTCGCCACACACCCAGCATCTCTTCTGATTTCTGCCATCTCTATACAGTATCAAACTTCATGAAATTAGTGGCTTCTGACTCAGCAACTGTTCGCATGCATCCCCATCGGGACCTAACAGCATTTTTATAACTTGTTAAATTCTTATAGAAACGAAGGAACAAGACAACCAATAACCACTATCCCACAAACTGCAATTTTAACGAAATAACTAAATTGCAAAGGAAATTGACAATAGAAGAGGCTTGTTTCACTGGATTTGGAGATTCTGGAATCTGACCACTGGCGCCACGAGTTGCCTGTATCCCTTTCGACAGTAAGAGTATGTTTGGATACAAGGATTCCGTTTGGGTAACGTAGTGTTTCTCAATGATAACTTCCATGGTCACTATTACAAAAAATAATATATATGCATGTTTCCGACAATGGGGTGCCTATTTAATGAGCAACTAGAATCCTCAAAATATTCATCAGACAATTGTCATCTTGATTTTTTGTACCAGAGAATTTTGATCATGGATACACGTAACAATTTCTGTGTGGAATCCACATATTTAAACAACTGATTTATCTTGTCAGTGGAAAACAATTTGTATTTGCGCGGAGATTCCATGTCTCCAAATGTACCTGAAGGAAGTCTCAAATATTAAGGGATTTTGACCAAAATGGCCTATGGTATAGCCAAACGGTCTAAAAGAAAAGCCTTTTAAAAATATTTCTTACATGTCTAGAATAATCTTTTTAAATTTTTAAAGGGAGGAAAGTGGCCCTACCTTCTGGGCCACACCAATCAGGGAATAAGTGCGGCAGAGATGTGATTTCTTTGCGCCAACTTCCTGCGCTGGCAACCTAGGTAAGGCCTGCCCTGATATTTGTGAGAAATGCACTCGTTCACCTGTTTTCTGAGATCATTTTAGCACATGCCACCAAAAAAGATCCAGATCCAAGACTCAAGTGAGTCTTACAATAGGGAAAACTGGGGAAAGAAATACCTACTGTTGAAATTGGAGAAAGAAAGTAACCCACTTAGGCATTGGATCTCTCTCATTTTTGTCTCATATCCTGAGATGGGCTTGCAAAACAGATGTACAGAGTGAAATTCTGACAAACAGAACTGTGGGACCTACCTAGGTCCTAGGTTGCCAGCGGGGCAGGGTAGGACGCAATCTGATTCCATCTGCAAGAGAAGGGGAGCAGATTAGGTGAGACCTGGCCTCACCCAAGACGGTGCTGTCCTTACCGTGGGGCCCACCTTGATGAATGTATTTTGTATCCACATCGTCAATCCGATTTCTAGATCATTTTAAGCAAATATCCCAAAAATAAACCAGATCCAATACTAATCAGATGGTCCATACCATAGGTAACAGTAGTTATGTAACGTCATACCATTAAAAACTTCTTAGGGGGCACCTAATTAATGTTTGCACAGTGTTTATTGGCCATCCAATCTGTTGATAATGTCACATAAGTTGGGATGAAGGGAACAAATATATATCAGCTTGATCCAAGATTTTTGAAGCCCATTAAAGTTCAATCACCACTATTTCCTATGGTATGGTCCTCCTAATAATTGGATCTGCTTCGTTTTTGGAATAATGCCTTAAAATGAATTGGAAAAACAGATGGGCAATGTGGATATAAAATACATAGATCACCACTCCTCTTCCCCACCGCGTACGAAGCCTTTTGAAGGAACTTTGCTCGGAACCTAGGTGGGCCCACCATGATGTGAGTGAGAAATCCACTCCATTCATCCATTTTACAAGCTCAATTT
This sequence comes from Magnolia kwangsiensis, assembly GCA_037074715.1. Lineage (NCBI taxonomy): Eukaryota > Viridiplantae > Streptophyta > Magnoliopsida > Magnoliales > Magnoliaceae > Magnolia > Magnolia kwangsiensis. The sequence goes on along the minus strand of CM073584.1, from coordinate 32,247,599 downwards.
AGGACATGAGATAAAAATGAGATAGATCTAAGACTCACAAAACCCGACAAACGATAACGATAGCCATTCACTATCAACAATTTCCATGTGGTGTGTTCCACATGATTGGCAGATGTGGCTCATTCATCGGATCAAGGCCTTCTATGAAATTTCAACAAGAATGGATGGAGTGGATTTGAAACATACCCCATAGTGGGCCCCATAGATGGTTTCCAAAGCCCCCCAACCCTTAACACATGACAACCTCGATCCTTAACACATGACAACCTCAATCCTGACAACCTTTTATTTATTTATTTATTTATTTATTTAGCTACCCCCACTAGGGAATCGATACTAAGACCTCAGTGTTGAAACGAGATATCCTTCACTCATTCTACCACTTGAGCAATGGATCAGGGTGTTAACCTTGGCAACCTTGACCCTAACAACCTCGACCCTTAACTTAACACATGACAACCTTAACTCTGACAACTTAAATCCTTAACGCATGACAACCTTCACTCATAATACATGACAACCTCGACCCTGAAAATCTCGACCTTCACGCTTAAGGCTACAAGCTTATTGTTTGTGGAGCCCACCGTCGAGTATGTGTTACGGGTAAAGGTTGTCATGTGTTAAGGGTTTAGGTTATGAAGTGTTAAGCATTGTAGGGCCCACTGTCGAATATGTGTCTAGCCTATTCCATGCATTGGATTTAGAATTTAATTTATCTATCATAGGCTAAAGAATGAGCTACATCCAAAAATTATGTGGCCCCTAATAAGTTTTCAATGCTAGGTTTTCAATCTCACTTCTTTTATGGTGTGGTCCACTTGAGCCTTTGATATATCTCATTTTTGGGCTCATTTCCTAAAATGATCTTTCAAAATAGATGGATAGCGTGAATTAATTAATTAATTATATATATATATATATATATATATATATATATATATATATATATATATATATATATATATATATATATATATATATATATATATATATATATATATAGTGGGCCCCATAGAGCACCCCATAGGTCCTACTTGAGGTGGTACCCAATCAGCATCATGTCCCCATCACATGGACATGGATTTTGGACAAATGCCTTTCCAGGAAATTCCTACCATCGAAAGCTATGTTAAGCCCATTGTAATGTTTGTGAGAATTAATTCACTCAGTCCATCTATTTTTTCAGATCATATTAAGACATGAGACCAAAAAAATCAAGAAACTTCGAAAATCAAGCGAGCCATGTAATGGGAAACAATGGAAAAGGGTTTGCATACCATTCAAACATTTCTGGGCTCAAAATCAAGCGAACCATATAATGGGAAACAATGGAAAAGGAGTTGCATACTATTCAAACCTTTTTGGGCTCCACCATTATGTTTATATGCAATTTAAATCATTCATAAAGTAGTCCAAATGTTCATAAGGTCATTACAATTGGGATAAACTGAAAAAACAATAATATTTGCTTGACCTGAAGCTTTTGCGACCCACAAGTGTTTCAAATATGGGCATACAATATCCATTGTTTTCTGTTGTGGGGCCCACTTGAGCTTTGGATCTTCCTCATTTTTGGGCTCATGTCATAAAATGATTTGGCAAAACATGTGAGTAGGGTGGATTTCTCACAAACAATTTAGTAGGCCCCACAGAGTGTACCCCCTGTATGCAATCCGCTTCCCTCGCGCTTCAATGGTCCGACAGGTGTGGCGCTCCATTCAAAGTGGCAGCCCATACGATGAATATTTTAGAAAGGCTTTCCTTTTGGGGCGTTGGCCATACCACATACCAAATGTTAAAGATAATAGCAGCCGCAGGAACAACATCAGTAAAAACAGCAAAGACATTGTCTTGCTCATGTCCAAGCAACTTGGAACACAAATCCCCAACTTTGCCAACGACTGCCTATTGGTGTCTAATCGAGACTAGGAATACTTGACTTCCATAATATGTTATAAGTAATTTACACTCCATGGGTCATAGATATAATTTTTATGGCCATATCACTTTTATTATTCATCAAAGTCTAATTACTATAGGGGCAGATCCAGTTGAGTGCCCATTGCCATTAGGGTTGCATAATGCTCTAATACTTTTGTTATTATTGGATAGAACTCTAGAGTCTATTACTATAGCTAACTCATCACCCCGATATTCATATTTTACATATCCTAAATCATATAATGGTCTTCCAATGTTGCAGTATCATCTTCTTTTTCTTTTTTCAAGGAAAAAAACGAGGAGTCTCAGGGTCTATTTGTTAAATCTGAATTCCAAAGTGGGAATGTGAAATCTGAATATGAAGTTTGAATCTGAAGTCCAAAAACATGTTGGGTAACCACATAAAAGTAGTGTTGAAATCTGAAAATTAAGTACAAAATCTAAAACAATATGTTTGTTAACAAAAGTCTAAAATGTTTGAAATTTGTTAATTTGACACATTTGCCCTTTCTCTTGTTTAGAGATGCAGGGTGGGATCTGTGACTATGGGGCCCACCATGATGTATGTGCCTTATATCCACATCATCTATCCATTTTGAAAACTCATTTTAATGTATGACCCTAAAATGAAGCAGTCCAGATCTCAGGTGGACCATGGCACAGGAAACTATAGTAATCAACCATTATAAACTTCTCCTTAGGAACAAAAGTTTTGGATGAAGCTATATTTGTGTTGTCTCTTCATCTAGGTCTTTATTACCTTATCAACAGGTTGGATGGCAAATAAACATTCCAGTGGCCCCCTAAAGTTTTTAATGGTGGGGATTCAATCACGATTGTTTCTTATGGCAAGGGTAACACCCACTTACCTTGGTAACACCTAACCCGCTGCCAGCATCAGTAAGCAATCCTGCCAGATCCATCGAAGCCACGATTGCAACAAGATTGTACGGTCCGTTAGGGGCTCTGTGGGGCCATACCTTGATATATATGTTTTATCCACACCATCCATACATTTTTCCATATTATTTAATGTCATAAGAACGAAAAAAGCTAAATCTAAAGCTTAAGTGGACCACACTATAAGAAATAGTGGGAATTGGGTGCCGACCGTTGAAAACTTCTTTGCCCCATAGAAGGCTTTGATCAAGCTGATATTTGTGTTTTCCCTTCATGATCAAGGTCTATGTGACCTAATAAACATGTTGGATGGTAAATAAACATTATAGTGGGCCGTATGAAGTTTTTAATGGTCAGTGTTTAATCACCACTATTTTCTTGTGGTGTGGTCCACTTAAGATTTTGATATTCCTCTTTTTTTGTTTCATGCTCTAAAATGATATCGCAAAATGGATGGACAATTTTGATATAACACATACATCATGGTGGGGCCCATATAACTTGGTGATGTTTGGTAAGTGGTGTGAGGCACACCATGCAATCCAATTCCACAATTGGCAGCATAAGATGTAATTCGACAGGAATTTCCTGCTAAAGACATTCGTAGGAATTTCTTGAGTTGGGAAGCTAGGTGGGACCCACCATGATCTTTGTGGGAAATCCACCTCGTCCATTCATTTTGTAAGCTCATTTTAATACAAGAAACAAAAAATGTGGTGGATCTAAAACTCAAGTAGGCTACACCATAGGAAATAGTGAACTCGGTCAACATGTTTACAAAAGTGTTTTGTAGAGAGAAGTTCAAGTTTTGTGCGACTTTTCTAAGCTTGGGAATGCTTAATGAGGATGAAGTGTGCACATTAACAATGGAGCTATGATGGAAAGCGATTAGAGATGATGATGACATGGTGGAGCATTAGAGCATGAAAATTGAATTTATGGTGGAGATCATTGTCTAATGGCTTTAATCTTTCTGAAACAGGGTATGTGGGTGTCATCAATAGACCACTTGATCCCATTGAACATCTGTTGATGCCTGTTGATGCCAACGACAGTAAACTTGATCTTATCAAGAAAATCTAAAAAATTCTCATTTATTTACTAGACAGTTTTTCAAGTGCTACTCGATCCTATCAAAGGTGGCTTGGAACACATCAACAAACCCTTGATGGTTGTCTATCCTACTGATAGACACATGATTTTGTGAAAGTGCATGTTTTGTTTCTAGATTCGGTTGTAAATCTATATAAGGAGTTGTAAACAGAGGAATTGGGGTGAATCACGTTCAAGGGGTTTATAGAGGAAAAGGGAGAGCAAAGATAGAATTTTGTGAAGGGAATTTGGCATTGTATGGATTGGTAAGTCCATCCATCTCTTGAAATTTCACTTTCATAGTTGACTTGTTGCCGCTTTGTGCCATGGTTTTTTCTCGTAAGAGTTTTTTCATACAAAAATCATGTGATCTTTGTTTGTTTGTGTTGTGTTTGATTTCTTATTGTTTGATTAAATTCAAGTTTCTTATGTGCGATCCCCATTACCTTTCAATATTTAATATGGCCTTTTATAAAAACAAAAATTCCTCCGAAAACCATGATATGTGGAAAAAGCCTTGCCTATTTTGAATTTTCAAAACGATCATCCAATTGCGCAAATGGTAGGAACAATGGCCAAAATAGCCTTGGTCGTTTTTATTTTTATTTTTTTGCAAAAAGTGGTATAAGTCAAGCATTGTATATCCAACATTGTTTATGTGATATCCAGTCCGTGCAAAAGCGCCCAAATATAATGAACAGACACTTCAAAATTATGCCAATCAAAATATCATGTGAACCACACCTAAATTGGAGTTTTGGAGGAGTAACAGCTTTTTATATGGACCAAATGATAATTGGCCGGGCCTTTTTTTTTTTTTTTTTTTCTTAATTTCATTTTTTAAAAGATAACCAAGGTAGGTCCACATGTTTGATGGGTAGGATGTCATAACACAGATCGCATGGGTTCATAATGCTTGGCTCTACAACTTTTCTTAACAGAAAATAAACAAAGTGCATTTTGATTAATTAGTCCTCAGGCTATCTCCTTCTACAAATTAAGAATAGTTCAATATTTTTCTCACAAATCTGGGTTTTTGAGGTTTTTTTCATAAATATCCCTACTTGATATGATGTTAATTACAAAGTGGGAGACTCCTTTTCTTACCGAGGTGAAGAACCAAAGTTTCAAAATTGCTCTATTCATACGCTTGAATGGAAAATCAAAGAAATAACTTAAGAAAACCTAGTAACCAAACATCCTGTCTCCAGCTCCTTGGATGATTATCTGCCGAATTCAAGTGGTATGCTCCCACCTTTCAATTAAAAAAACTAATAATAATGAAAAGAAAGAAAGCCGGCGGATACATCTTCCCCGGCTTGCCATTCCTTGGAGATATGGAGAGGTAGCCAACCGTGTAAAAACCAAATAATCGTGTAAGAAAATGTTATATCTATGCACCGATTTGAATAGATTTGGCTTACCAGGTATTTGGACCTCCCCTTCCTTGTCTAGGCAATCGACATGGTGGGGTCCACCAAATGGATGACTTGAATGTGCCACACACCTGTTGGGATGGATATAAATTAATTCAGAGCCTAGAAACCATTTTGAAAGAAAGAATAAAATCACGGGCCAGGGAAGTGAGGTATGTGCACCTGATCTTGTAGCTATTAGCTTCTTTGAGATTGTCGACGGACCCAAATTCGAGTAAGTCGAGAGTTCAAATGAAGAACCATGAAATAGAATGATTTGAATGAAATCAGGCATCTTAAGAGCTGCCCAAAGATAGTAATATAAACATATAAAGCGTATGGTTTTGCAAAGTCCATACAGGCATATAAGGCAGCTCCTATGCAAGCCGCCACATGCACCAACATGGCATGCTTGTCTGAGATCCAATCCACCAATTAGAGAAAATAAATGAGAAGTTCATTCTAATCTTTTGAACGAGTCCACTTATCTTTCTACCTGATGGCTTGATATGGGCTAATCTTTTTGCCAGCGCATCTAAATAGTGGGGCCCCTTTTATGGACGGCTGAGATTTTTTTACCCATATGCTGCGTTGGCACATGCAGTGGCAGGCAACGTGGATGCCTTATACACGCGCAAGGGCTTAGCAAGCAAACAGAGAGAGTAGTGTGGCACAAGGCGCTTGATTAATAGTATTCATCAAAACGTCGAGTAAAGGAGAACAAAACGTTCCAGGCTTTTACTTTGTATGACATTCACCGTAGCCATTTAAGTAAAGCAGAGCAAAACGTCCAAGCCCTTTACTTTATCAGGTGTTTATCCAAACCGCAAGAAAAGAATAACAAGACGCTGCAGCTTTCAACTTTATCAGGCTTTATACACGCCCTGATTTGACTCTAAGCATTTATTCCAGTGGCTTGCGGATTTCCTGCTAGAAAGCCTTTTGCACGAAGTTTCAGCTCAGGGACGCTAGGTGGGAACCACCATGATATTTCCGAAAAATCCACACCGTTCATCCATTTTTTTACAGTCAATTTAGACATGAGACCAAAACCCATATGGATCCAAAACTTGAAGCGGCCATAATAGAGGAAAAATTGGAGAAAAAGTTTCTTACCGTTGAAACCTTCCTGGCTCCACCTTGATGTTTATATACCATCCAAACCGTTTACAATGTTATTCCCACTTGGATGAAGTGAAAACAGAAAAATATTTAACCCTGACACAAGATGCAAATGTTTAAACGGTAGTCACTGAATCTACACTGTTTCCCCTCGTGTGGCCCACTGGAGAATTAGATCCACCTGATTTTTGGTATCATGTCTTAAAATGATCTGTAAAAACAGATGGACAGCTTGGATTTTTCAGAAACCACATGGTGTGCCGCAGCTAGCGTCCCAGCAACTTGCCTTTCGCAGGGACGCGGATGGCGTACTGACCCCGCCCGTCCCTGCCCGTGGGAGGGATATATCTTCTCTCAGATTATTTTAAGGAATTAAAACAAAAATAAGGCAGTTCCAACAATCAAATGGACCACACCACAGATAACTCTTGCATTTAATGCAGCTGACATTTCATACTTTTTGCATTTGAATGCAACCTAGCTTATTATTTGGTGTGGTCCACTTGAGCGTTGGATATGCTTCATTTTTGTGTTGATGGCTTAAAATAACCTGAGAAAAAGGATTGATGGCTTGGTTGTACTGATAAATCACGGTGGACCTGCCCAGAGAACTGCCCGTTGGAAGCTAGGGACGGACGGGGGTACTACGCAATCCCTGAGTTGGGAACCCAGTTGGGCCCACTGTGATGATTGTGAGAAATCCTCTCCGTCTATCTGTTTTATGATTTCATTTTAGAACATGAGGCCGAAAATGATCCGTACCCAATGCTCAAGTGGGCCGAAAATGTAAGAATTGAATGTCCACAGTTGAAATATTAGTGGGGCCACCTAAGTTTTGAATCATGCTAATATTTGTGTTTTCATTTCATCCCAGTACGAATGACGTTATTAAAAACGGTATGGATGGCATGTAAACATCACTGTCTAACACAGGGAGGTTTCGGCGGTGGAAATTTCCCTAATCACCTTTTCTCCTAGTACCGCTGGCTTGAGTCTTGCATCCTACTCAATTTTGGTCTAATAGCTTAAAAATGAGCTCATAAAAGGGATGGACAGGGTGGATTTCGTACAAACATCACGGTGGACCCCACCTAGTTTCGAAATCTGCATCGGTCCCCACCCCACGTTGATCTATGTTTTAGATCCACACGTGCATCAATTTTTTCCCATCATATATTCTAGAGCATGAGTTGAAAAATGAGGCACATTCAAAGCTCAAGTAGATCACACCAGAGATAGCAGCGAAGATTAATTGAAGGGCTTCCATTGAAACCTTTCTAAGGTCCACTGTAAGGTTTGTTTGCCATAATCTTTTTCATAAGGTCAAACAGGCCTCGAAGGGTAAACACAAATGTCAACTTGATAAGAGTCTCCTGCGGCTTGCTTCAGTAAAGTTTCAATAACAAGTGTCCAACATAAAGTTATAGTGCGGCTCACTTGAGTCTTGAATCTGCCTAGTATTTTGTATCATTTTATGGAAAAAATGTATGGACGGTGTGGGTCTGATGTATACATCATGATGGTGTCAAGGAAGTTCCACATGTCACCGGAATGTGGTCCACGAGGGGAGCAGATTAGGTGTGACCCTGGCCTCACCCAAGACCGTGCTGCCCTAGCCGTGGTGGTACTCACCTTGACGCGTGTATTTTGCATCCACCCTGTCCATCTGTTTCTCCATGTCATTATGGAGCATTATCCAAAAAATGAAGCAGGTCCAAATACCAGGTGGATCATAAACCGTGGTGATTGACTATTACTGGGCCACGGAAGTTGTGTATCAAGCTGATATTTATTATTTATCTTTATGCAGGCTCATGTGAACTTCTCAACAGATTTGATGGAAAATAAAAAACTATGGGAACATTAATAAGGTGAGCCCTAAGAAGTTTTTAGTGGTAGAGGTTTCTTAGAGTATGGTCCACCTTAAAATTGGATCTTCTTGAGTTTTGGTATCACGATCTAAAGTGATCTTAATTAAAAAAACAGATGAACGGAGTGGAGTGGATATAGAATACACGTATTAAGGTGGGCACCATGGTAAGGGTTGCACCATCTTCGGTGAGACTCCGGAGGCTCACCTAATCTGGCCCCTTTACCACAGCAAGCACAGGAAGTTCTTTAGGTGTGAAATTTACGTCCACCATGGATCCTTAGTCTTGCTCGGGTGGTAGACTCGCAGGAGTTTCAACTCCCGGTCAAGGGTTGAGTACCCATAGGTGGTGAAATTCCACTAGCGTGAGTGTGAGGGGTGTGTGTGCGTGTGTAAAAATAAAATAAAATAAATTTACGTCCATGATGATGTATCCCGTAGATTCATATTGTCCATCCATTTTTTTCAGATCAGTATAGGATACAAACCCAAAAACTATGCAAATTCAAATAAAAAAACTGAAGTGGACCACACCATTGAAGATAGTAGGAATTGATGCCACCTTTGAAAACTTCTTGGGGCCATAGAAGGTTGTGATCAAGCTAATATTTGTATTTTAACTTCATCTAGGTATGCCTGTTCTCATGAATAGGTTAGATGGACAATAAGGCTCATGGTTAGCTCTACGAAAGTTTCAATGGTAGTTTATTTAATTCCCACTACTTTCTATGGTGTGATCTACTTAAGCTTTGGATGTACGTCAATTTTGAGCTTATGCTCTATATTTATCTTGAAAAATTTATGGCTGGTGCAGATGTAACGCAAAAGTTACGGTGGAACTTAGAAAAATTTAGAGAGAAATCAAACTATACACGATCATACTCATTCCGGTGAAGAAGCTAAAGCCTAGTTAAGGGAATGTAATACTCCAACGAGACTGCAGGTCTGTTTTGTCATTAAGAAAAGATCTCCAATATCCGGAGATGTTATAAAAAATGCACGTGTGTTTGTATGTTATCAAACATACAAATCCCTTGCTTGTTAGTATTCTCAAATAATTCTCTATCATTTCCAATAAGGTAATTAAAAATAAAATAATTTTTTTTTTTTTAAAAAAAAACACTTTCATAAATTGATGGATAGAGATAATAAGGCTATTACAGTAATGACTAATTTATCCTTTTGATTATTGGGAAACCACATTTTTGTTTCCTTCAATATACAAATCAATGGGATTGCTAATAAAAAAAGATTAATGGATGATAATCACTCTTAATATAAGCAAACAAATCATCAAATATGCAAAATGCAAAAAACACTAAGACTTTTTATGTGGAAAATCCTTCAATGTAAAGGGAAAAACCATAAGAACCTGGTCTGGCAAAGTACACTCTATTAGAAATCATAAAAGTATAGTCATTAACAGACCTACCTATCTTAAACATCTAAATATATTACCCAAAGTTGGATTATAGGTAACAATGAAAGAAATGAGCGCCCCCCCCCCCCCCCCCCCCCCCCCCCCCCCCAATTGCTTGGAAAACACGATAGACAAAATCATCAATGTAAATGAAATCTCATGAACCTAGAGATAAAAAACCCTCTTCTAATTTTTTATTATTATTATTATTATTATTATTATTATTATTTTTAAGAAAGAAACTTAAAAAACAAAACACCTAGTTCCTCTTCCTCCATCAACCCTTCTATTTTCTTCTTTTCTCTAAGAAAGAAAACCCCAATGTAGATGAAATCTCATGAACCTGGAGATGAAAAACCCTATTATAATTTTTATTTATTAATATTATTAATTTTTTAAAGAAAGAAACTTAAAGAAACAAAACACCTAACTCCTCTTCCTCTGCCAAGCCTTCTATATTTTTCTTTTCTCTAAGAAAGAAAACCCCAAATATGTTGCAAGAAGTTTCTCCAGGCAAAAAGCCTATATAGGTTATAGGTACAGTTCTAATGTAAAGAATCCATCTTCTCTTACATAAATCTTATCCACCCTCATTTATATTCATTGGTTTAAGACGCCTGAGAGTTCTCATTTTCACCCCCATATGTAAGCATGACATACTCATGAAGTGTTACCTCATGGATGGTTAACTCACTCAAGTAGACCTTCTCAACTGAGGCTCAATTGGTGGTTCTTGAGGGGGTTGCCTCCCTTGTTCTTCTTGTTAAACATCACCTGAGGGGACATCATCACCGATCATTCTTCTTGGCTCTGCACATCTCCCATCATCATGCACCACAAGAAGAGGAATTAAACCTACATAAATAAAATTATCTGCAAAGGGCTAAGGTTTTCCAATTTAATGAAATAGCTAGTTAAATAGTTGTATTGATTGTGGAGCCTAAAAACTGCCTTGTGCTCCACCCATTTCCACCTCCTCTCTCTCTCTCTCTCTCTCTCTCTCTCTCTCTCTCTCCCTCTCTCTCTCTCTCTCCATTTACTCTCCAACGTCGATCCCTCCCTCTATCTCTTCTCTAATGCAAATATTCCCCCTACTCTATAAATATAGTCTTGAAGTAGAAGAAGAATATTAGTGAATTTTTCTTCTTTTTTTTGTGAGATATCTTGATCATTTTGAGTGAGTGACCAGTCCCCTTCTATTTGAGTGTTTGGTGAGGTATTATGAGGAGAAAGTGCATGAAGTAAGTTGACATGCATATATGGAGAGATGGCATGTATATATGGAGAGGTGGCATGCATGTGGGGTGAGATGGCATGAGGAGAGAGTGCATGGTGTGTGAGTGGAAGGAGAGTGAGTGAGTGGAATGTGTGGGTGAAATGTGATGTAAGGAAGAAGTAAGAGGGAGAATTCGTTAGAAATGTCGTAACGGGCTTTATGCCTGCGTCACAATATGAAATACTCTTAAGTATATTAGACTCATGATGTAAGGTTCAGATTTGATTATGATTGAGTGTAAGAGGCTTAAATCGCGTGCATTGCCTACATCATGTCATGTTATAGTCTAGATTCAAACTCAATAGTCAGATAGCTTATATTATTCATTTAGAATCATCTTAATAGTTGGATTTAGGCTAATTTATGAATAATGGATTTAGTTTTTTTGTGTGAACGTGGATGTGTACATATACATACACTTACACATATATACGCATACACACACATAAAGTTATAAAACTATTAATTATATTAGTCGAAAGTTACACTAAATAGGTTGATCACACATATTAAAGGTTACACATTACGCAAACTAAATAATGCATGGATGTATGGATGCACGAATGAATGCACGTGTACACACACATGTGTACGTGAAAGATTATAAACCCATGTGTTATTACATTCTTCCCCCTTTTTAAAAGAATTTCATCCTCAAAATTCAAATGCACTTATCCTGTGATAATGCTCCTCTTTTCCATGGAGTTTCTAAGTGTTTATTAAGTAGATTTATTTACATGTAAGTTTTTGTACATGCCAATATAAGTTCCGATCTTTACATTACCATTTATTTTTTCACACCCCAGATTTGGTGATTGGAACTCATAAGAATCCCAATAGCCGATTCTGGTGCCGACAGCCTCCATAGTACCCCATTCTCAGTTCTTGATACCCATTCACCAGGTTTCGATCATGGGATTCTACAAGGAGGATTTCCAATATATATTTTGATCCATAATAAGCATACCCAAGATCATTACATAGTAACCACAAGTGATAACCAAGGAACAACATTACAAAATCCACTAAAAATTAAAACTTTTACAAGGTACAAGGATCAAAGGGAAATACATAAACAGAATAAGGAAAATCCCAAAAAGGATCAGCGGCACGCTCCAGCTTCTGCTTTGCTCTTTGACCTAGAATCACTTGCACACATCAATCGTGCATAAGCTTATAGAAAACTTAGAGGTCGGTGTTAGTGTGTGCAGGACAGGTGTCATAAATACGATGTTAGAGTACGCGAAAGAATAGTAGAAGAAGAATATTAGTGAATTTTTCTTCTTTTTTTGTGAGATATCTTGATCATTTTGTGTGAGTGACCAGTCCCCTTCTATTTGAGTGTTTGGTGAGGTGTTATGAGGAGGAAGTGCATGAAGTAAGTTGACATGCATATATGGAGAGATGGCATGTATATATGGGGAGGTGGCATGCATGTGGGGTGAGATGGCATGAGGAGAGAGTGCATGGTGTGTGAGTGGAAGGAGAGTGAGTGAGTGGAATGTGTGGATGAAACGTGATGTAAGGAAGACGTAAGAGCGAGAATTCGTTGGAAATGTCGTAAAGGGCTTTATGCCTACGTCACAATATGAAATACTCTTAAGTATATTAGACTCATGATGTAAGGTTCAGATTTTATTATGATTGAGTGTAAGAGGCTTAAATCGTGTGCATTTCCTACATCATGATCATGTTATAGTCTAGATTCAAATTCAATAGTTAGATAGCTTATATTAGTCATTTAGAATCATCTTAATAGTTGGATTTAGGCTAATTTATGAATAATGGATTTAGTTTTTTGTGTGAACATGGATGTGTACATATACATACACTTACACATATATATGCATACACACACATAAAGTTATAAAACTATTAATTATATTAGTCGAAAGTTACACTAAATAGGTTGATCACACATATTAAAGGTTACACATTACTCAAACTAAATGATGCATGGATGTATGGATGCACGAATGAATGCACGTGTACACACACGTGTACGTGAAAGATTATAAACCCATGTGTTATTAAATTCTTCCCCCTTTTAAAAGAATTTCATCCTCAAAATTCAAATGCACTTATCCGGTGATAATGCTCTTCTCTTTTCGATAGAGTTTCTAAGTGTTTATTAAGTAGATTTATTTACATGTGAGTTTGTGTACATGCTAATATAAGTTCCGATCTTTACATTACCATTTATTTTGTCACGCCCCAGATTCGGTGACCGGAACTCACAAGAATCTCGATAGCTGATTCTAGTGCCGATAGCTTCCGTAGTACCCCATTTTCAGCTCTTGACACCTATTCACCAGGTTCCGATCCTGGGATCCTACAAGGAGGATTTCCACAATATATTCTGATCCATAATGAGTATACCTAAGATCATTACATAGTAACCACAAGTGATAACTAAGGAACAACATTACAAAATCCACTAAAAATTAAAACTTTTACAAGGTACAAGGCTCAAAGGGAAATACATAAACAGAATAAGGGAAATCATAAAAAGAATCAGCGGCACGCTTTAGCTCCTGCTTCGCTCTCTGGCCTAGAATCACTTGCACGCATCAATTGTGCATAAGCTTATAGAAAACTTAAAGGTCGGTGTTAGTGTGTGCAGGACAGGTGTTGTAAATAGATATCAGAGTATGTGAAAGAATACGTGTAACGCCCGTGAAAAATCCATACTTGGGCTCGAGTATCAACTCGACCCGAAATTACGTAGAATTAATTCTTTTAGAAAATATGACTAAGTTAGCTAGCGCAACGCTGGAGTAGCTGGGAAATAGTCGCTGATCACTTTAAATACGTTCTATAAGACCCAAATCGAGTAGAACCAATGACTCTACAATACTCTATAAACTCGGATAAAACTCTAAGCAGGTTTCTTCTCTGGACCACTTTGAATCTTTGTATTGGATTTAGACCGCGCGTCGAAAGTCCGATACCTCCTATCTTAGACCGTTAGAACCGCCTTGCTGGACTTGACAATCATTTCGAAAATTAAGTCCAACCGATAATCACAGGCTATTTCATTGAGCACGGACTGAAGAGAGTGCGAATAGGGACAGAATTGGAATTTTAAATTCAAATCTGGCGCACGACTTGACGCGTCAGTATTAAGCCTTCTGACTGTCTGAATTCAGCCAGATTACACCCTCGGATCAGGAAAAATTTTTATTTCATATCATGTGACTTTCAGCCCCGATCCACGTGCGGTGACCGCTGAATTGAAACTGGTCTGCCACGTGCGATCTGCGAACCCTGCCGGACTGAAAACTTAATACGTGCTAGATCTGGTATGCATGAGCTTAAGTCGGATCGCATTCGGCCAGGGGACCACCAGAAAGCATCTTTTGGACCGAAATAGCCCCGAATTGGATATGCACTAAGTGAACCTTGTACCGAAGCCCATTTTCGACATTTTTGGGCTTATAAAAGGGGTTGAAACTCTCACTCCTCTCTCCCATCCAAATTTGAGAGAAACCCTAGATTTGAAGGGAGAAAAGGTGAGAGTTTGAGAGAGAGAGTAGAAGAGATTTTTCCCGTCTTCGTGCCACCTGTTGCACGTGCTGTAGCAACACCTCCTGATCACCAAGCCGGTGATTCTTCCACGTTTTCAGGTATGAAACAACCCTAGAAGTTACTGATTTAAGGTTTACTAGGATTCGTAGCATGTTAGCTAACGTAACTCGTAAATCAGGTTCTCTTATTGCTGTAGACGAAGCGTGTACGCTCCGTTCGAAATCACGCGTCTATAAGAGACAAGGTGAGGATTTTAGACGCTTTGATTGATGGTTTCCAACGCTTTCAATGTCGTTTAATAGTAGATTATTGACGGCATCGCCGTTTGACATGTACAACATGCTATCCGTTTCCTGTTTCGTAAATCAGCGAAGAATATGAGATTTAGGGCATTTTAGTCATTTGTAGGAAGTACTGATTACATTCATATTTTACTGATGTGATTGACATGGTTTGTTGTCATATTAGAAAGTTAGGAATACGTGCATAATTAGTTTGGCGAAGAGATTCGCCAAATTGCGCACTTCGGGTCGACATACTATATGTAGACTTAAGTGTGTAGTGTATATGTTTGTATTAGTATGTATTGAATTAAATGATGTTATGAATTAGTTTGAGATTGATTTTTCAATTAATATGCTGACGTAAATGATTTCCTACATGTTGACTATATGCATGATTCCATTATATACATAAAATGTATCTGCTTGAAGATTTGCCTAAGTTGTATGTTATAACTTGTGTTAACATGCTCACATGATTGTATTTCAATTCCAATACTCCTACATAAATTGCTGATGTGATTCCATAATTATTTGGGACTATACTTAGTCCAGGAAGTTGGTAACCAATCGAATTCGTGGTTGGCTAGTCTTGGCCACGAACGACACGTTGATGAACGCGAGCCGTGTTTGGAGTTGGCGGAAGTGGTTAGGCCACGCGAAGTGTTTTACGCACTTCATGTCGCTCGACTTGAGATGCGATCGCACTAGTCGAGCCCGTCAAGTAACCCGACTGGCCGATGTATGTTCATCCTGTATGAGTCATAACTGCTTGAACCTAGGGTACTGAACTTACCATTATAAACCCTGTTAACCATGGTACCTTGATCCACGAAGACTCATGAGCCAGACATGGTGGTATGGGACACCGTGGTCGAGCTGTCGGCCTACGCTGGGGCCACAAACCTCCCCATAGTGACTAGTGAGCACCTAGTCTCGTGAGCAGATTATGGTGGTATGGGACACTGTATTCTAGTAGCAGTAGAGTACAGTAGGCCTGTATTGATAAGGTGATGGGGGAGCGGTGCAACGAGTGCGAGCAACAGCCCTAGCAGCCCTTGTAGTGACCTACAAAATATACCTCGTATGAGATTAGTAGGAGTGACGACCCTAGACAGGATCTGTGTTGGGATTGATACAAGGGAAGTACCTTAGTTTCCCAATCCTGCTGTTTGAATGGACTAATAACAACTCAGAAATCATATCATCATAACATTGCATGTGCCTGGAAGATGTGGAGCACTCTAGGGAGTGTGGCATGCCGCAGTCGTAAGATGGTGCCGTATGAGGGAGATCGTCGGTGAGGGCATACATCACATCATGTCATCTTGCAGTAACAACAGTATGAGGATTGTCTGATTTACTGCTTTACTATTATCGCATGATTGATTTGTGAACATGCTAATCTTTGATCTATGATTCCACTGAGTTGATCACTCACTCTCACGTTATGGGATGATGTTTGCAACACCCACCAGACCCTGTTGTAGATGCAGGTGATGCTGAGATACAGGAGGCAGAGCCAGACTTCGACGAGGACTAGGACGAGTTCTCGTACATGCAGTATCATGATGGCTTTGCTTAGGCGACCTGGGTTGACGGGACTTCAGTCGGACTATTTTGAACATTTGATTTTGTTCATGTATATGTTTATGAGACTTAGAGATGTATTCATACTTTAGAGACAGATGAGATCTACTTTTTTTTTCCATACAGTGATATATATATTGTTTAGTCTTCCGCTTGCTTTTATCACTGGATCTGAAGTATGAATTGCAGTTTTGGTATACTTTTACTCATGTGAATGCTTTAAATCAGACAACATTGAATCATAATCATTTTTGTTGCATAAGCGATGGTCTGGAACTCGGGAGTTGAGTTTATACACGACCCCCGATTTTCAGGGTGTTACAAGTTGGTATCAGAGAGTGAATAAAAGTATACTGGGCCTGGGTTATGGTCTCGTGATGTATGCTGTCGCTTCTTTTGACTTAGGTGGGTGCGAGAAGGGTCTAGAAACATTTCTATGATCGCAGATTCGCCAATAGGCGAAGTCTATTCGAATCGATCGCACGATCGAGTCTGTAACGCATCTCGGGTCGCGTGAAGTAACTCGAATAGCTCTTAGGTCATAGGAAATTGGGTTGAGACGTTATTTGAATGATTTTAAACCTATAAAAGTGAATGCTTGGACCGTGGGATGACCACGACTCCTGTATTCAATCGCCAGGGCTTAAAAACCCCGTTTCACCAAAAATCTTCAAAATTCTTTCTCTCACCACTCCAATCTTCAATTATTTCTTATCCTTTTCATGTTAGGCATCAAACTTAATGTGAAAATAACATAAAATAATACTTTCACAAAATTTTACAGTGAATAATAAAATTTCATAAAAAATGGCCATAAGGCCATTCTAACTTCACTTTCTTTAGCAACTAATAGTCTAGATAGATGTACTAGCTCCTTCTACCCTAAAATCATATGCTACATGATAGGGTTTTATATTCAGAATGGTGGATTGATCCCGGAAAGCCCCGAACACATGTTTGGGCCTATATGGGTTAAAATACAATGAAACAAGGTTGGGACCATACATATTTGGGGTCCTTTGACCATGGAGGACCAAACCCATGTGGTCCCACCGACCGAATAGGTGATCGGTCGGCGATGCCATCGCCGGTCCGGCGATGCATCGCCGACCACCCTTGTCCGTTGGAGATTTGCTTTGAGATGTGAGGGTATTTTGAGTATTTCACACCCCCCATGTATGATTCATGGGTAGAAAACCCCTAAATCGTGCACTTCCTTCACAAACAACCCTCCCCATAGCTCCATTTTCATTTTTCAGCAGCTATCTCCAAATTTCATGATTCCAAACCACCCCTAGATCCATTCTTAGCCAAAAACGAGCACCCTCCATCGTTCCTTTGAAGTTGGCAGCCCTCCCTCTTGAAGATTTCATCTTTTGGAGCTCTAAAAATCCCCAAATCGAGCTGAAATCGCGAGGTGCTCCATTCCACTTTTTTATTTTCATTTCTCCTTGAAAATACATCCTTGGGAAGCTTGAAGCATCCCTCTACAGCATATAGATCTCCCTTTTCCATTTTGGACAGCCACTTCTTTGCATTTTCTCCGTCTTCCATGGCTTTTGTGGAAGCCATTTTAGGCCTTTTATCACTCTGCACCATCTTATCTTTGATGGGTAAAAGGAAGACTGCAGTAGACGAGGCTGGGACAAGTCGCCCTGCTCAATCGAGAAGACCGCGGGGTGGTGCCGCAAGTTCAAGCGCCACAACAGGTCCACCCACAGCCCGAGAGTTCCATACAAAGCGGGATTTGGATCCCCATACTCATCTTGGGCGAGTAATTCTATCAGAGATGCCTCACGGCCAATACACTGATCGCAAAGTGTTGTTTGAGGGGGACGTGAAAGGGCGATTGTTTGGTGAATTTTTATTGTTCGAGCGCATCGAAGCTGTGCATTGGGGTCCGATCTTTGAAGCTTGCGCTCGTGCTAATGTGAGCACCGTTCGTGCCTTCTACGCTTGTATCCAGAATCCTACCTTGGAGCCATTGCAGTTCAAAATCCCTTTTAGTAGAGATCAGTTGGCTACGATTGATGTACGACTGATTGTGCGACTTCTGAACGTGCCTCTTGGTGATGTTCATCCTAGTGAGAAGAATCTGAGGAGTAGGCATGAACGAGATCACTGCACCAGGTTTCTATGCGGTAAATTGGTTCCATGACAGCCTAATAATAGCCTCAAGGCGACGTATATGTTTGATGATTTGTGCCTACTGCACCATATCTGCACGTTCAATGTGTATCCCAGATCGACGAATCGCATTGAGTGTACGCACCTTATGGTTGATTTCCTGTATCTGGTGGCCCAGGGAGAGAACGTATGTATGGCCACTTTCATCTTGCGATAGATAATCCTCATAGCCAAGTCAAGAAGAACGTCCGAATCGCTTACAGACTTGGGCCGGAATTGTCAGTTTCGATTCATAGCATTGATGAGTCGACTATGGTCAAGATGAAGATTGGGTCTCAGTACCGTGAAAATCAGCTTGAGGAGGATAACGAGGATGACTTTGATGATGAGGAGGATCCAAGTGAGTGAGAACCTGGAGCAGAAGTTCAGGAAGAAGTCCAGGAAGAGGCAGAAGAGGACGCTCAGGATACAGATGAGAGCCCTCCTCCTTCTGCTCAGGCTACTAGCGATGATCGCATTGCTCGGATTGAGGAGAGCCAGATTGCCTTGCGAAGGAAAGTTTAGGAACTTCGCGCTGAAGTCGAGGATGCCAAGGCCGTTACGAAGAGAAAATTTGGCAAGGTGACTCGCACCTTGAAGGTGATCTTGTGTTGCTTGCAGGATAAGGGTGCTCCTCCTTCGTCACCCGACTTAGACTAGCGATGCGACTTTTGATGTTGTTGTTAGTAGTTAGTCATTTCCTGCTTTATATTTTGTAAGCTTGTTAGGGCTAGTGCTTTGCTTATGTTGCTGTTATAATTTTAACTGTCCTAGTTTCCATGTATTCCTTGTCATGATGCTTGTAAGGATATATCCCTTGTATTGTGACAATTTTGATTAAATGAAATGCATGGAATGCCTTTGACTCCTTGTGTGAATGATTGCGGTGTATTTGTGCTATTGAGATTGATAAGGTTGCGCCCTATTTTGAATATAGGGAATGCTGCCTAAGGCTACGCGGAGCACGGCTCGATTTGCATTGAGTGAGCCTATGGATCAGACTCCTTCGTAGTCTGACACCCATGCGGACCCTGCTGTGGGCCCGATTCCTGAGACAGTTCGTGAGTCTCAGCCTACTGCTGGTCCTACAGTTGGACCACTGCCGTTCACACCGCCAGTCAGAGAGCCTTATCGCGCATCGACTTCAACGCAGCACACGCCACAGCCTGCTCCATCTCCTGACAGATTTGAGCAGATGATGGCTATGATGCAGTAGCAGCAGCAGCTTCTGACTACCATTGTGGGGACATTAGCCCAGGGTGGGGGTGTGACTCCACCTGCACCACCTGCGCATCCAGCTGGGGATGCTTATACATACGCCCAGGATGAGGGCATGGCTCATCCTGTACCACCTGCTTACCCTGCGGGGAATGCCGTAGATACACGGGGCCTATTAGAGCGATTCCAACGCTTACGGCCTCCCACTTTTACGGGTTCTCACAGACCCGAGGAGGCCGAGTATTGGCTCGACTGTGTGTCGAAGATATTGCGGATGCTTCATTGCACAGAGGCCGAGCAGGTAGAGCTGGCTACATTCCTATTTGAGCGAGAGGCCAGCCTGTGGTGGGATAGCGTATTGCGGACCGTTGCCGCTGACATTATATGGACATGGGCAGCGTTTGAGTTTCGCTTCCACGAGAAGTATTATCCCCAGACTTACAGGCATGACCGGAAGAATGAGTTTCTCCGCCTCCGACAAGGAGCCATGACAGTCACGGAGTATGAGCATCAGTTTACGGAGTTGGGCAGATACGTCCCGACTATTTTGGCTGATGCAGATGTGCATACGGTGCTTTTTGGAGGGTTTGCGACCGGATATTCGGTCGAAGATGTGCTGTGTGAGCATTCCCTCATATGCGGAGTTGATTCACATGTCTATGCAGGCAGAGTAGGATGTGGATCGACTTGCATGATCTCGTGGCCCTGTTGCTTCTAGACCACGACCAGACATGCAGGACAGGCCCTTCGCGGGCAAGAGGCCTCGCGTCGACCCTCCTACTAGGGCTACAGTGCCTGTACCACCGTTTCGGTGCCCTGATTTGACATGTACATACTGTGGGAGGTCAGGCCACTTGGCGCAGAGTTATTTTTCTCGGATGCAAGACAGTGGGTTCTCGCCACCACAGAAGATCGACCGTGCACGTTCACAGGCAATATCAGCACCGCCTATATGGTTAGCTCCTACGCACCCTTCTTTCAGACCTCCGGTATCGCAGATCAGACAGCCTCCACGGCCCATGACACAGCGGCCGAACTGGTCATAGCAGGCTCGGGTTCATGCATTGACAGCTGAGGCAGCTGCAACACTGACTTTTCAGCATTCGGCCTTCGGGTCACTGCCCATATTGGAGGTACTCCTATTCTCGTGATGGTGGACATTAGTTCCATGATTTCTTTGATATCACGTGCTGTAGTCAAGCGTCTTGGGTTACAGACTATTACTATGGATAGAGTGCGAGTCCTTGTAGCTCATGGGGATTATTCAGATGTTACCCAGATGTGTGAGGGTTGTTTGGTGGATCTGGGAGGCAGGACAATGACTCTTGATCTTGTCGTCGATCCCTCTCTTGTTTATCTCGACGTCATTCTTGGCATGGACTGGTTGACTGCTGGGAGGGCCAAGATTGACTGCGAGACTCATATGGTGACGGTGTACGAGCCAGAGGGCACGCTTTTCACATTTTCAGTTCGGATAAATCTCCCTTTTCGCATACTTAGTTACGCCACTTTATTGCGAGACACTGGTGCCCAGGTACTTGAGCATATGCCAGTCGTTTCCGAGTTAGGGGATCTGTTCGGAAAGATCCCTGGTTTGCCGCCCTGACGAGAGATCAATTTCACTATCGATCTGGTTCCTGGTTCTATGCCCGTCTCACTGCCGACGTATTGCATGACACCATGTGAGATGGAGGAGTTGAGGACGCAGATTGATGGTCTGCTAGAGCTTGCCCTTATACGGCCTAGTGTGTCTCCTTAGAGAGCACCGGTCCTATTCGTGAGGAAGAAGGACGGTTTGATGCGATTGTGTATTGATTATCGAAGGCTGAACCAGATCATGGTGAAGAACAAGTACCTTTTACCCAGGATCGATGACTTGTTTGATCAGCTGAGAGGAGTGCAGTACTTCTCGAAGATTGATCTTCAGTCGAGATATCATCAGTCGCATGTCAGGGATGAGGACGTGCAGAAGACAGTATTCAGGACCAGTTTTGGCCACTACGAGTTCCTCGTGATGTCGTTTGGTCTCACGAACGCACCAGCCGTGTTCATGGATCTGATGAACCGGGTATTTCGACCTTTCCTCTATCGATTCGTCGTTGTATTCATTGACGACATTTTGGTGTACTCTAGGAGTCGAGAGGAGCACTTACGTTTGGTCCTGGATACGCTCAGACAGCATCAGTTGTTCGCATAGTATAAGAAGTGCGACTTATGAAAGTAGGAGGTGAAGTTCCTGGGACACGTGGTGTCCAAGGATGGCATGACAGTTGACCTGTCTAAGGTAGCTGCGGTGCAGGACTGGGAGCAGCCTGGTTCTATCACTGAGGTGAGGAGTTTCTTGGGTCTCACTGGCTACTATTGGCGCTTCATTCAGGACTTCTCGAAGATCGTGAGACCCTTATCTCAGTTGACACGGAAGGACGTGAAGTTCGCCTGAAATGACAAGGCGGAGTCAGCTTCTCAGGAGCTGAAGGACAGACTTACATCCGCCCCTGTGCTAATATTGCCAGATCAAGGGGTTAGATACACTATATACACTGACGCGTTTAGCGTTGGTTTGGGTTGTGTCCTTATGCAGAGGGACAGGGTAATTTCGTATGCCTCGAGACAATTAAGGAAGCACGAGGAGAATTACCCTACACACGACCTAGAGTTGGCAGCCGTTATATTCGCACTGAGACTCTGGAGACATTACCTCTACGGAGAGGAGTTCGAGCTCTTTTGCGACCACAAGAGCCTCAAGTACATATTCACGCAGCGAGACTTGAATATGAGGCAGCGGCGATGGATGGAGACGTTGAAGGACTTCAAGTTTGAAGTCTCTTACCATCCTGGGAAGGCAAACCTTGTGGCTGATGCATTGAGCCGCAAGAAGACGATAGAGTTTGCGGCTCCGCTGATGGTTGCTGAGTGGGATATGGTTGAGTTTTTGTGAGACTTTGAGCAGAAACTCACCGTAGAGGAGCCGTTTGAGTTCATCGCACATGTACAGGTGCGATCTCATATCGATGACCGGGTCATCGAGGCGCAGAGGGACGATGCGCATCTGACTGAGCTTCGAGAGCAGGCCAGTGATGATGCAGACGCCGACTGGCGAGTTGGTATGGATGGGGGCTTACGTTATCGTGGCCGCCTATGCGTCCCAGATATCCCTGACTTGAGACGAGAGATTCTCGAGGCTGCGCACTGTACTATACTCGCGATGCATCCAGGCAGTACGAAGATGTATCGTGACGTGAAGAGGACATATTGGTGGGAAGGTATGAAGACCCACATAGCTGAGTTCGTGTCCCGTTGTCTCACTTGTCAGCAGGTGAAGGCAGAGCATCGCTGACCACCTGGACTTTTGCAGCCTATGCCGATCGCAGAGTGGAAGTGGGATTTCATTTCCATGGACTTCATTTCTGGGTTGCCGAAGACGAAGAAGGGACATGATTCCATTTGGGTGATCGTCGACCGTCTGACGAAGTCGGCGCAGTTCCTACCGATCAGAGTTACGAACTCTGTAGACGAGCTGGCTAGACTGTACATCAGAGAGATTGTGTGTTTGCATGGAGTTCCGTTGGAGATCATGTCGGACAGAGACACGCGGTTCACTTCTATTTTCTGGACTCGCATTCAGGAGGCTATGGGTGTGAAGTTGAAGTTCAGTACTGCCTTCCACCCACAGACAGATGGATAGACAGAGCGGGTGAACCAGATCTTAGAGGATATGTTGCGAGCTTGCGCATTGGACTTCAAGGACAGTTGGGATGATTGTCTTGCTTATGCGGAGTTTGCATACAACAACAGCTTTCAGACGAGTATCGGTATAGCACCTTACGAGGCGCTGTATGGGCGACCTTGTCGCGTACCGCATTGCTGGGCAGAGGTCGGTAAGCGTAGCTTGATTGGCCCAGAGTTAGTGCAGGCGATGTCAGAGAAGATTGATATTATTCGACGTCGGCTTCTTACAGCGCAGAGCAGACAGAAGAGTTATGCCGATACGAGACGGAGGCCACTGGAGTTCACAGTTGGGGATCATGTGTTTTTACGAGTTTTTCCTATGAAGGGAGTCCTTCGGTTTGGGAAGAAGGGGAAGCTGACATCGCGATTCATTGGTCCATTCTAGATCCTCGATCGTGTGGGAGCAGTGGCTTACCGATTGGCTTTACCCATGCCTCTCGCGAGCGTTCACAACATATTTCATGTTTCTATGCTGAAGAAGTACGTTGCTGATCCTTCCCATATCATCAGATGGGAGCAGGTGCAGTTAGGAGAGGATGTTACTTATATCCTGCGACCAACACGTATCCTAGACAGGAAGGAGCAGGTACTACGTAGCAAGGTGATTCCCCTTGTGAAGGTATTGTGGACGCATCACTCTGAGGAAGAGGCTACTTGGGAGACAGAAGCTGAGATCAGAAAGAACTACCCACAACTTCTCGAGGAGTACGAAAAGGTATAAATTTCGAGGACGAAATTATTTGTTAAGGGGGATAGATTGTAACGCCCGTGAAAAATCCATACTTGGGCTCGAGTACCAACTCGACCCGAAATTGCGTAGAATTAATTCTTTTAGAAAATATGACTAAGTTAGCTAGCGCAACGCTGGAGTAGCTGGGAAATAGTCCCTGATCACTTTAAATACGTTCTACAAGATCCAAATCGAGTAGAACCAATGACTCTACAATACTCTATAACCTCGGATCAAACTCTAAGCAGGTTTGTTCTCTGGACCACTTTGAATCTTTGTATTGGATCTAGACCGCGCGTCGAAAGTCCGATACCTCCTATCGTAGACCGTTAGAACCGCCTTGCTGGACTTGACAATCATTTCGAAAATCAAGTCCAACCGATAATCACAGGCTATTTCATTGAGCCCGGACTGAAGAGAGTGCGAATAGGGACAGAATTGAAATTTTAAATTCAAATCTGGCGCACGACTTAACGCGTCAGTATTAAGCATTCTGACCGTCAGAATTCAGCCAGATTACACCCTCGGATCAGGAAAAATTTCTATTTCATATCATGTGACTTTCAGCCCTGATCCACGTGCGGTGACTGCTAAACTGAAACTGGTCCTCCACGTGCGATCTGCGAACCCTGCCAGACTGAAAACTTAATACGTGCTAGATCTGGTATGCATGAGCTTAAGTCCGATCGCATTCGGCCAGGGGACCACCAGAAAGCATCTTTTGGACCGAAACAGCCCCAAATTGGATATGCACTAAGTGAACCTTGTACCGAAGCCCATTTTTGGCATTTTTGGGCTTATAAAAGGGGCTGAAACCCTCACTCCTCTCTCCCATCCGAATTTGAGAGAAACCCTAGATTTGGAGGGAGAAAAGGTGAGAGTTTGAGAGAGAGAGTAGAAGAGATTTTTCCCGTCTTCATGCCACCTGTTGCACGTGCTGTAGCAACACCTCCTGATCACCAAGCAGGTGATTCTTTCACGTTTTCAGGTATAAAACAACCCTAGAAGTTGCTGATTTAAGGTTTACTAGGATTCGTAGCATGTTAGGTAACGTAACTTGTAAATCAGGTTCTCTTATTGCCGTAAACGAAGCGTGTACGCTCCGTTCGAAATCACGCGTCTATAAGAGACAAGGTGAGGATTTTAGACGCTTTGATCGACGGTTTCCAACGCTTTCAATGTCGTTTAATAGTAGATTATTGACGGCATCGCCGTTTGACATGTACAACATGCTATCCGTTTCCTGTTTAGTAAATCAACGAAGGATATGAGATTTAGGGCATTTTAGTTATTTGTAGGAAGTACTGATTACATTCATATTTTTCTGATGTGATTGACATGGTTTGTTGTCGCATTAGAAAGTTAGGAATACGTGCATAATTAGTTTGGCGAAGAGATTCGCCAAATTGCGCACTTCGGGTCGACATACTATATGTAGACTTAAGTGTGTAGTGTATGTGTTTGTATAAATGTTTGTATTAGTATGTATTGAATTAAATGATGTTATGAATTAGTTTGAGATTGATTTCTCAATTAATATGCTGACGTAAATGATTTCCTACATGTTGACTATATGCATAATGGATGTTGACTATATGCATGATTCCATTATATGCATAAAATGTATCTGCTTGAAGATTTGCCTAAGTTGTATGTTATAACATGTGTTAACATGCTCACATGATTGTATTTCAATTCCAATACTTCTACATAAAATGCTGATGTGATTCCATAATTGTTTGGGACTATACTTAGTCCAGGCAGTCGGTAACCGATCGAAATCGTGGTTGGCTGGTCTTGGCTACGAACGACGCGTCGATGAACGCGAGCCGTGTTTGGAGTTGGCGGTAGTGGTTAGGCCAGGCGAAGTGTTTTATGCACTTCATGTCGCTCGACTTGAGATGCGATTGCACTAGTCGAGCCCGTCAAGTAACCCGACTGGCCGATGTATGTTCATCCTGTATGAGTCATAACTGCTTGAACCTAGGGTACTAAACTTACCATTGTAAACCCTGTTAACCATGGTAGCTTGATCCACGAAGACTCATGAGCCGGGCATGGTAGTATGGGACACCGTGGTCGAGCTGTCGGCCTACGCTGGGGCCACAAACGTCCCCATAGTGACCAGTGAGCACCTAGTCTCGTGAACAGATTATGGTGGTATGGGACACTATATTCGAGCTGTCGGCCTACACTGATCAGGCGACGAGTCCTTTGTAGTGACAGCAAGCGTATTCTGAGTCTACGGGAGGCGACGACCCTTCAGTAGCAGTAGAGTACAGTAGGCCTGTATTGATAAGGTGATAGGGGAGCGGTGCAACGAGTGCGAGAAACAGCCTAACAGCCCTTGCAGTGACCTACAAAATATACCTCGTATGAGATTACTAGGAGTGACGACCCTAGACAGGATTTGTGTTGGGATTGATACAAGGGAAGTACCTTAGTTTCCCAATCCTGCTGTTTGAATGGACTAATAACAACTCGGAAATCATATCACCATAGCATTGCATGTGCCTGGAAGATGTGGAGCACTCTAGGGAGTGTGGCATGCCGCGGTCGTAAGATGGTGCCGTATGAGGGAGATCGTCGGTGAGGGCATACATCACGTCATGTCATCTTGCATTAACAACAGTATTAGGATTGTCTGATTTACTGCTTTACTATTATCGTATGATTGATTTGTGAACATACTAATCTTTGATCTATGATTCCACTGAGTTGATCACTCACTCCCACGTTACGGGATGATGTTTGCAACACCCACCAGACCCTGTTGTAGATGCAGGTGATGCTGAGATCCAGGAGGCAGAGCCAGACTTCGACGAAAACTAGGACGAGTTCTCGTACATGCAGTATCATGATGGCTTTGCTTAGGCGACCTGGGTTGACGGGACTTCAGTCGGACTATTTTGAACATTTGATTTTGTTCATGTATATGTTTATGAGACTCAGAGATGTATTCATACTTTAGAGACAGATGAGATCTACTTTGTTTTTCCATACAGTGATATATATATTGTTTAGTCTTCCGCTTGCTTTTATCACTGGATCTGAAGTATGAATTGCAGTTTTGATATACTTTTACTCATGTGAATGCTTTAAATCAGACAACATTGAATCATAATCATTTTTGTTGCATAAGTGACGGTCTGGAACTCGGGAGTTGAGTTTATACACGACCCCCGATTTTCAGGGTGTTACAATACGACATGAACCATGAATACCATCAACGCCAACAGCCATACCAAGGCTATGCTATACCAAGCATCACTACAAGAAAACACACTTTTACCAATGAAAATTTTCGTAGGCAAAACACTTAATTTCGCAGCAAAAAAGTTTTACCAACGAAATTTTTCGTTGGCAATTTCGTAGCTAAAAGTCCGAGGGGAACACCTTTTACCCACGAAAAAAAAATTTCGTTGGCAAAGGTAAGACTGTTGCCGACGAAAGTTTTCATAGGCGAACAATTTTACCAACGTTGCATTTCATTGGTAAAAGTATTGACAAAACTTTTTACCTACGAATAGTTTTACAGGTAAAAATACTTACCTACCAACAATTTCGTAGCTAAAAATATATACAGACTTTTTACATACGAATACTTTCGTAGCCAAAAATATTTCAAAGACTTTTTACCTACCAACAATTTTGTAGCTAAACATAGACTTTTTACCTACGAATACTTTCGTAGCAAAAAATATTAAAAACACTTTTTACCTGCCAACAATTTTGTAGCAACATATTTACAAAATTTTTTACCTACCAATAATTTCGTAGCCAAAAATAACTCATTTTAGCTACCAAAAATTTTGTAGCTAAAAATATTAACAAGACTTTTTTCCTACCAATAGTTTCGTAGCTAAAAGGTTATATTCGTAGATAAAAATACTTAGAAAACGTTTCCCTACGACCAATTTTGTAGCTAAAAATTCCTTTACCTATGCATATTTTCGTAGGTAAAAATATTTTCCAAACAAACGCGTTTAACTACGAATAATATCGTAGGTAAAAATACCTTAAAAAATGTTTAGCTACGAATATTTTCGTACGTAAAAACATCGTGAGACTTTTGACTACGAAAATTTTCGTAGGTAAAAACTTGGAGGATTCTTTTACCTACAAAAATTTTCGTAGGTAAAAGTTTTTTTTTTTTCCCACCCTATATTCCAGCATAAAATTCTTCTTAAAATACACCTGATATACACCTATTACAATATAATTCATGATATACACCTGTCATGTAATATATTTCATCATATTCACATTCACAGCCATTTAACTCTAAAGTACATAAATAAATTTATCCAAACATAAACTACATAATGCATAAATACATATAAGTTTAACATCATAAATAAAATACAAAAAATTACGAAGATGGAGGCAGAGGTGGTGGGGCATCGATGGATAAGCGTGCGGCAAGAGCCTGAAACATATTCGCTATCCGTCGCTCATGCTCCACCCGCATCTCCTCCATCCTCCTCTCCTGCTCTTCCCTCAGCCTCGCATGCTCCTCTATCCTCATCCTCTCCTTCTCCTCCCTCAGCCTCGTCAGCTCCTCCATCCTCCTCTCCTGCTCCTCCCTTTGACTCGTCAGTTCCTCCATCCTCCTCTCCTGCTCCTCCCTCTGCCTCGTCAGTTCCTCCATCCTCCTCTCCTGCACCTCCCTCCTCCTCTCCTGCTCCTCCATCCTCCTCCTCTCCTACTCCTCCCTCTGACTCGTCAGCTCCTCCATCCTCCTCTGGTGCTCCTCCATCTGCCTCTCCAACTGCTCACTCTTCTTCTCCAGCTGATCTCTGATGTCATTGACGACGACCTGTAGCTGGTGAACCTCTCTCTCAGCGATATCAGCTCAGCGGGTGGTACTCTCGCCAACGACGATGGATCGGGTGGAAGCAGCTTTAGCGGGTGCCGTGAGCTTGACACCATGGCCAAGCCCACGCACATATCCAGAACGGGTGCTAAGCACCTCACTTAGGATCTCTGGCTCACTCCGCTGAGTACCATCGGGAGTGGGCTGACTGCGTGTTCACTCCCCAAGTGCAGGGTTGTGATGTAGTAATAACTCGGTAAGACCGAGGTCGAATCCCAAGGGACTGAAACTTGTACGTCATCTAAAATTATCTAGAACTAGAACTAGGCTAAGATGAATTCTAAATCAATTAGCGATGGTGGAATACTTGTAGAATAATTAATCTAAAACTTAGGAAACAAATCAGAGATAGAAAACTAGGGATTCAGAGGATCCACTTGTAGAGATCAGGAAGAACTTATGCTTGCATCAAAAATTATGAAAATTACTGAACTGCTGTTGATCTAGTTTTCAAAGAGATGAAAGGTGTATGAATTAGAATGGATTCCATCACCAAACCATGCCCAAAGACTATGGCAAACAACAGAATCAAACTAATTACCACCCAATCACATGTATGCAAGTTAGGAAGGGTACCAACATCCAACCATGTCTAGGAGACTATGGTGAACAACAGGGCTTCCTAAAATCATAAACATTAAAGAGAACGAAAATATTCAAAGCCATTGCAGACCCATTGTAATTTCAGTCACAACAGACCATTAAAAACCTAAAACATTCCCATAATAATTAACTAAAATCAACGTCAATTCATGCATTAAAATTAAAATAAAATCAAATCTCCCATCTCACTATAAGCTTCACCTCTTAGCCCTATCTAAGAGGTTTAGCCAGACATGGATGGGCTAAATCTCCACAATTGAAATAAACTAAAAAATAAAAAGAAAATACTCTTTTTTTTTTCTTCTACTTCACGTCCCTCCCTGAGCCTCCACGTCTCTCTTTTTCTTCCTTCCTAGACCTGAATGAATGCTCCCCACGTCCAAAACCTCCTTTTATAGCTGTTGGAAGGCTGGAGTCAGTGACAGAGTTGTAGCAGGACACGGAGTGTAATTTTCGCAGCCAAGTTCGGTGCCTCGAAACACGCCACTTTCCTCGCTCAAATTCTAAAGAAACACCGTCCTTTAGTACTTTCTTGGGTTCTCTACATGATAGATGGTTCAGATCTGCCATATGATCAAAGATGGTGGGCCAAAACCGCTTGAAAAAGTCGATTTTTATGGATGTGCGAAACCTTTCCCACCATTTCGCTGTTGTGATCGGTGGGCCCCACAAGCATTTTCTGAAAAATTCACCCTGTCCATTGGATTCAGGATAAAATTTTAGTCAAGAATGGGTAGTTTTGAACGTCCATTGACGTGTTTCAGAGAAGAAATAACTAAAAGATTAGATTTGAATGCTACCGGGCAGCCCTTTTGTGGCCTCTGTATCTCACCCGTGTGCACGCATGGGTGAAAAGTGACAACATGATTTTGTAGCTCTCGAAGCCCTCTACAAGATGGATGGCTTGGATCAGACGTACGGAGCTTGTGTGGGGCCCAATAACGTCCGTGAAAACGGCCAGCGGCCGTGCGTCCGCTGCCAGTGCGTAAATTTTTTTTTTCTCCTTTCTTTCGGTCAGAGACGGTCAAACCGTCTCTGACACTTGCCATGCACGGCTAGTGTACTTATGCACTATACACACCCATCTCATATGGGGTCCATTGCACTATTTTGGAGAAATCTGCACCGTCCATCTGTTTTGACTCCTCGTTTAAGGCGTTGACTCCAAATTCGAGGCAATTCCAGATATCAGGTGGGCCCAGAATCGATGGTTTATAAGCTGATCGGTCAGTTGGAGCACTTTTAGAGTGATCCAAGAGCTGAAATTTGAAATGTACGGTTAACTTATGGCCCTTATCTCATGTATAAAGTTTCGATCCGATCAGATGTCGTGAACCATGTGATCTTGCATTCTGGATGCGTTTCAAGCCACTTGAGCTTCAGTTTCTTAGTTTTCTCGGATTTCTGACCATGTATATTCGTCAATCTTGTTCCTCTGAAGTCCGTCCCTTGCCCTAGTGATCATCAGAACGTTAAATCCAAGCTTTTGGCATCATTTTTCAGTCAACTCTCCTAATCACACCCTGCAACAAAACACGATTAAAACTGGGCATTAAACAATATTATGCTCGTAAATCCAAGTAATAAATGGAGTCTAATATACACTATTTGACCCTCAACACAACCCCTAACTAGCATTTTGCTAGTCCCGAGCAAATTATGCGAAAAATAAGTTGGGAATTATAGGAGAACTTTCTATGCAATCGAGTGAGATTTTGAACAAGATACGAGAAATTTAATATTCATGAATGTTAGAAATTATTTTCTCCTGAGCTCAAGCGCACGGTAGACTTCATAATCAAGTGTAAAGTATTAATCCATCAATTAGAAAAATTTTAAACATTGAGATCCATGGATGTATAGTCTAATCTCGGCTTATCATCATTAAGAGATCCAATCGTCAATTTCATGATATCATTGGTAAGCAACAAGAAAATTCATGACAACCAAAACCTAATCAAAAACTTGCCTCATAGATTAACCTATTAACTTGTGATTTTTCTATTCAAAGTAATGCCAAGGAAGGGGAATCAAATCCTCACCTATAGGGAGCAAACCTATGGTGAATATCGTACACTTGACTCTTTTTAGATATCATTCAAGGGGTATTAAATCTACACCTATAGGGAGCAAACCTACGGTGAAGATTATTCGCCCAAATCTTTCCAAAGATATCTTCTTTTCTTTTTTTTTTCTTTAATTGATCATAATGAGCAAATTTCAAACAGGTTCCTTCCTTAGTGATTACCAAATTAACCCTTCAATATTAGACTGAAACCTTAATGTGAAAGTGAGATGTGAGATGTGAAATCATGACTCAATCACTGTTTATAACTTCTAATCATGGATCAATAACTTGATCTTAACTATGAAATTTAACAGATACTGAATCCCAGAGTCCTAAAGTATCAACATCACTTATCTTGAACTTCGAAATCCAGGATATCCATCAAAATCACTTCGCATTCACAGAAATTTTCAGAAAAAATTTAAAAATTTTTCACAATTTTTGCTCAAGACCAAGAAAATACTGATTAGGTAACCTAATCTCCCACCCCCAACCAAAAATCTACATTGTCCTCAATGTAAAAGAATTGAGCATGCAATGCACATGGGACAAAGAAAGTAAAGTGATGGGAAGATAGTACCTGAATAACGAATCGAGAGAGATTTTTCATGAGATCACGGCATGGAAGCTTGTCAGCATGAGAGAGAAAGCAGAACAAAAATAACGAAAATAAAATCCTACCTATACTAGTTTCGCAGGTGCTCTCGATTGCATTTAGCGTATGCAACAAGCCTTTAAACCCCTAGGTTACTCCTAGTGGACGAGTTATAGTCTCGTGAGGGTTTGCAGTAATGTTATCCACAAACATTGAACTAACTAACCTATGAAAGCGACTATCCTAAACCTATGAAAGCGATAAACCTACCTATACCTCCATTAGACTACGAGATCAGTCCTGGTAAACAGGAGCAATAAGAGGCATGGACATGTCCTCTGAATCAAATGTCTCAACAAATGGCTTTAATCGATGTCCATTTACTTTAAACTCCTTGCCATTTTCAGGATCTTTTATCTCGATGGCCCCATGAGGATAAGCAGTGACAACAATGTAAGGGCCGGTCTAACGAGATCGAAGCTTACCCGGAAAGAGATATAGTCGAGAATCGTACAAAAGGACTTTCTGACCTGGCGTGAATGATTTTCGTAGAATATGTTGATCATGAAACGCCTTCATCTTGTCTTTGAAAATTCTCGAGTTCTCATATACATCGTTCCGGATTTCTTCAAGTTCATTTAATTGAAGTTTGCGTAACGAGCCAGCGTTATCCAGATTGAAATTTAAAATTTTGATCGCCCAGTATGCTTTGTGTTCCAATTCCAAGGGCAAGTGACAGGCTTTTCCATAGACAAGTCTAAAGGGAGATGTTCCAATAGGAGTTTTGAAAGCAGTACGGTACGCCCATAAGGCATCGGTCAATCGGATTGACCAGTCCTTACGATTAGGGTTAACCGTTTTTTCTAGGATATGTTTGATCTCCCTATTGAAAATCTCAGCTTGTCCACTTGTCTATGGATGGTATGGGATGCTCACCTTATGAGAGATACCGTATTTCTTCATTAAGCTCTCAAATGGTCTATTGCAGAAGTGTGAGCCCCCGTCACTAATGATGGCTCGAGGCGTTCCGAACCGCGAAAGGATATTTTCTTTCAAAAATTTAATGACCATGCGATGGTCATTTTTACGGCACGAAATTGCTTCGACCCATTTAGTGACATAGTCTACAGCGAGCAAAATATACAGATTTCCAAATGATTGGGGGAATGGTCCCATGAAATCGATGCCCCAACAATCAAATGCTTCAATGATAAGGATGGGATTCAAAGGCATCATATTTCGACGGGACAATGCTCCCAATTTTTGACAACGCTCACAAGCTTTGCAAAACTCATGAGTGTCCCTGAACATAGTGGGCCAGTAAAAGCCACACTGTTAAATCTTGGCCGTGATCTTTTTAGTAGAAAAGTGACCACCACAGGCCTGTGAGTGACAGAAGGAGATGACACTCTGATGCTCATCGTCTGGTAAACATCTCCTTAAGATTTGGTCTGGGTAATATTTAAATAAATATGGATCATCCCAGAAAAAGTTACGCACCTTGGTAAAGAATTTCTTCTTATCTTGTGACGTCCAGTGTGTCGGTATGGCACCTGTAGCAAGATAATTAGTAATATCAGCGAACCAAGGTAAATGGGAGACTCTAAACAGTTGTTCATCAGGGAACATGTCATTGATATGGGTCGCCTCAAGGGAATCAGAGGTATTAAGGTGAGAAAGATGATCGGTCACTACGTTCTCTACTCCCTTTTTATCTTTAATTTCCAAATTAAATTCTTGGAGTAGAAGGATCCATCGTATCAAGCGGGGCTTAGAATCATTCTTAGAAAGAAGATACTTAAGTGCCGCATGGTCTGTGTAAATGATGATCTTGGATCCGATCAGGTAGGATCTAAATTTGTCCAAAGCGAACACTACGGCTAAGAGTTTCCTTTTCCGTAGTCGAATAGTTCACTTGGGCAGGATTTAGAGTCCTACTTGCGTAGTGAATGACGTAAGGCTGCTTATCTTTTCTCTAGCCTAGAACCGCTCCAAGAACATAATCAGAGGCATCGCACATAAGTTCAAAAGGAAGACTCCAGTCGGGTGGCTGCATGATCAATGCAGTGGTTAACATACCCTTAAGCTTGGTGAAAGCTTCTTGGCACTATTCAATCCACTCGTATGGTGCATCCTTTTGAAGAAGATTACATAAAGGACGAGAGAGGAGACTAAAGTCCTTTATGAATCGTTGGTAAAATCCTGCGTGTCCCAAGAAGGATCGCACATCTCTGATGTTCTTGGGTGGAGGTAGGTTAGAGATAAGATCAATTTTTTCCTTATCTACCTCGATTCCTTTGGACGAGATGATATGCCTAAGTACAATTCCCTTTTGAACCATAAAATGGCACTTCTCCCAGTTAAGTACCAAATTTTTTTCTTCACATCTTTTCAGCACACATTTAAGACTTGTTAAGCATTCGCTGAAAGATGAACCAAAAACAGAGAAATCGTCCATGAAGACCTCTAGATATTTTTGCACCATGTCAGAAAAGATACTCGTCATGCATCGCTGAAAGGTGGCAGGGGCATTACATAACCCGAATGACATCCTTCTGTAAGCAAAGGTGCCATAAGGACATGTAAATGTGGTCTTTTCCTGATCCTCAGGGAAGATTTCAATCTGATTATAACCTGAATACCCGTCAAGGAAATAATAATAGGAATGACCAGCTAGTCTTTTCAGGATTTGATCAATGAAGGATAAAGGAAAGTGCTCTTTCTTTATGACGGTATTCAACTTTCTGTAGTCAATGCACATTCTCCAACCAGTAGTAACTCTGGTCGGCATGAGTTCATTATTGGCATTGGCTACGATGGTGATCCCGGACTTCTTAGGAACCACCTGAGTTGGACTCACCCATTGACTATCGGATATGAGATAAATGATCCCCACTTCCAATAGTTTGAGAACATCGGCCTTAACCACTTCCTTCATGTTTGGATTTAGTCTATGTTGTGATTGCCGAACAGCCTTTGCATTGTCCTCAAGATATATACGGTGAGTACAAATCGATGGGTTAATTCCCTTGAGGTCCGCTATCGTCCATCCAAGAGCTCCCTTATGCTCAATGAGAGTAGATATCAGCATACTCTCCTGTTCTTTCTCCAGGTGGGCAGAGATCACCACCGGTTATGTCTCATCTTAACCTAAATAGACATATTTTAAATCAGAGGACAAAGGTTTTAGGTCAAGCTTCGGTGGCTTGAGGTTAGACGGTAGAGGCACTATATCAGTTTGGGACAACTCTTCAATTTGTGGCCTCCACCGGTTAACTTCAAGTACCGGTGCAGTATCAAGCATGACACACGTCTCCCTGAGTATATCATCATCAAGATCATGGGAGTGGGCCAGGCCCGTCTCTAGAAGATCAGAGGATAAGGTGAGAGGCATTTGATCTTCCAAAAAAGAATCAATCATGTTAACATCGTGGAAATCGTCATCATCCTCTGAGTTACTGCCGTTATTGAAAAAGATATTCGATTCCAATGTCAAATTTTCAAAGGACATAGTCATGACACCATTCCTGCAATTGATAATTGCATTTGAAGTGGAAAGGAATGAGCGACCAAGAATGATGGGAATCTGAGTGCTTGTGTCATTGATGGGTTTGGTGTCCAAGATGATAAAATCAACAGGGTAATAGAATCTATCCACCTGGACCAACACATCCTCGATGATCCCTCTTGGTATATGAACAGAACGATCAGCAAGTTGTAGTGTGGTTCGAGTGGGTTTTAATTCCCCCAAACCTAACTGTTGGTATACCGAGTAGGGAATCAGATTGATGCTTGCTCCTAAGTCAAGAAGTGCGTGATCAATTCGATAGTTTCCGATCACACATGATATGGTTGGGCAACCGGGATCTTTGAATTTTTGCGGCATATCTTGTTTCAGGATGGCACTCACTTACTCAGTCAAGGAGATCTTCTTTTGAACACTTTTTCGTCGTTTGGTAGTGCATAAGTCCTTTAGAAATTTAGAATATAAAGGAATCTGTTTTACAACGTCAAGCAGAGAAATGTTGACTTTCACTTGTTTCAACACCTCTAGGATATCCTGAGAGTTAGATAGACGTTTTGGTTCAACCACCCATTGGGGAAACGGAGCAACTGACTTTTCTAGAGGTTCCGGTTCAAATTGTTGTGGGGCGCCACTAGATCAATCATTGTTGTCCTCTTCTGGTTCTTGAGGCTTTTCGGGCCTAACCGGAAGGGTTTTATCAATAACCTTCCCACTCCTAAGAGTGGTGATGGATTTAGCGTGCCCCATTTGATTTGAATAGCTGGGATCACCTATCTCGTATTGGGTTTCGGATTAGGGAGTGATTGTGCAGGGAGCATCCCTTTTTCCATAGCCGTCATATGTGAATCTATTTTTTGCATAAAATCTGAAATTCCTTGGATTGTCCGAGCCAGCTCTTGTATGAAAATTTGAACCGATTCTTCTTGAGGTTTACCCTGATTTGGATTCTGATTGAAGAAACCTTGAGGGGTAGCAATTTGTCCATTCCTCCAACTAAAATTCGGATGATTTTTTCAGCCAGGATTGTACGTATTAGAGGGTGGTCCATTGAAAGGTCTTTGATAGTTATTTACGACATTAGATTGTTCATTCAATACTTCTCGAAAGACAAGTATTGAAGGACAATTTTCAGTAGTATGAATGTTGCAATCACAGATGCCGTAAACACTCTCATTAACCTTTTCCTTCCTTCCTTCTATGGCCTCAATTTTTCTGGTGAGATTGGCCACCTTAGCGTTAAGATCATTATCCTCTTTCAGGAGATATATTCCTCCTTTTTCCCTTGAATGAGTCGGCCTAGACGTAGTGTTCGTCCTTGGGTAATAGTCCCATGATTGTGTTTTTTCAGCGAGACTATCGAGGTAATCCCATACCTCGTCGACATTTTTATTGATGAATTCTCCATTACACATTGTCTCGACCATTTGGCGCATGGAAGATGTTAGCCCATCATAGAAAAAATTTGTAATGCGCCATATTTCAAAGCCATGTTGTGGCCATGCATTAACCAGATCCTTGAACCTTTCCCAACATTGGAAGAATGTTTCATCTTCCTTTTGGGCAAAGTTCATGATTGCTCTTCTGATGGTAATTGTCTTATGATGTGGGAAAATTTTCTTTATAAATTCCCTCTGCATATCATTCCATGTGCCAATGGATCTAGGACGCAGTGAATATAACCATGTCTTGGCTTTTTCTTTCAAGGAAAATGGAAAGATTTTCAGCCTAATAGTATCCTCAGATACATTAGGAAAGTATAAGGTGCCTATGATTTCATCGAACTCTTTCAGATGCAAGTATGGTTCTTCAGACTCAAGCCCATGGAACTTAGGAAGAAGTTGGATAACCCCTGGCTTGATGTTCATATGTCCTGTATTCTCAGGAAAAATCATGCATGAGGGCGTACTCACCCCCGCCGGTTGTAAATAATCTCGTAAAGTATGAGGCGTGGGTGCCTGATGCACCTCATTCTCATCATGTACTTTCTCAACCCTTGGTTGGGGTAGTGCTTGAGGTTGATTTTCAGCCATAACGTCTTCTAACTCAGGAGAATTCAAGTGGTGTCTAGTCCTGCGATGGACAGTCAACCCCTCAACTAATCCTCCTTCAGTCACGAGACGTCGAGTGTTGTCGCGTGCCCACTGGGGCATAAAACACACTCAGCCCTCAAATTCTAACTTAAACCTAAGAGAAAGGAAGAAGTAGAAATCTGGAAAATAAAAGGAAAAGATGAAAAGAAGTTACCAAATTTGGAGGCCTAGGTTAAGAATCTGCAAAACAAAAAATAAAAAATAAATTAGTTTCTAAGAATAGAAAGTCCTAATTAAAAGTAAACTAATTTCTAGAGAAAAGAAGAAATTCCAAAGAAAGAAGAATTAGAAAGAGCTTACTAAATTAGAAGTTTCTTACAAAACAGAAAAATTGGGTTAGTTCCTAAACAAAAACTTATAGAAAAATTCTAAAACAAGAAATACGGTTAGGATTCCTAGAAAGAATTAGAATTAGAATCTCACTAAAAAGAAGAAATAAATCTTAATCTAAATCTAGAATAGAAAGGAAGAATTTAAGATAGAATTTACTAATTTAGAAACTATCTTAGAAGCCTATAAAACAAGAAAGACAAGTTAATTTCTAAAAATTTAAAAAATTTAAACCTAATCTTAAACTAATCCTAAAACTAATTAACTTCAGAAAAATGTAGCCGACAGTCCCCGGCAACGGCGCCAAAAACTTGTTCACTCCCCAAGTACAGGGTTGTGATGTAGTAATAACTCGGTAAGACCGAGGTCGAATCCCAAGGGATTGAAACTCGTACGTTATCTAAAATTATCTAGAACTAGAACTAGGCTAAGATGAATTCTAAATCAATTAACGATGGTGGAATACTTGTAGAATAATTAATCTAAAACTTAGGAAACAAATCAGAGATAGGAAACTAGGGATTCAGGGGATCCACTTGTAGAGATCAGGGAGAACTTATGCTTGCATAAAAAATTATGAAAATTACTGAACTGCCGTGGTCTAGTTTTCAAAGAGATGAAAGGTATATGAATTAGAATGGATTCCATCACCAAACCATGCCCAAAGACTATGGAAAACAACAGAATCAAACTAATTACCACCCAATCACATGTATGCAAGTTAGGAAGGGTACTGACATCCAACCATGTCCAGGAGACTATGGTGAACAACAGGGCTTCCTGACATCATAAACATTAAAGAGAACGGAAATATTCAAAGCCATTGCAGACCCATTGTAATTTCAGTCACAACAGACCATTAAAAACCTAAAACATTCCCATAATAATTAACTAAAATCAACGTCAATTAATGCATTAAAATTAAAATAAAATTAAATCTCCCATCTCACTACAAGCTTCACCTCTTAGCCCTAGCTAAGAGGTTTAGCCAGACATGGATGGGCTAAATCTCCACAATTGAAATAAACTAAAAAATAAAATGAAAATACTCTTTTTTTTCTTCTGCTTCACGTCCCTGCCCGAGCCTCCACGTCTCTCTTTTTCTTCCTTCCTAGACCTGAATGAATGCTCCCCACGTCCAAAACCTCCTTTTATAGCTGCTGGAAGGCTGAAGTCAGTGACAGAGCTGTAGCAGGACACGGAGTGCAATTTTCACAACCAAGTTCGATGCCTCGAAACACGCCACTTTTCTCGCTCAAATTCCAAAGAAACACCGTCCCTTAGTACTTTCTTGGGTTCTCTACATGATAGACGGTTCAGATCTGCCATATGATCAAAGATGGTAGGCCAAATCTGCCTGAAAAAGTCAGTTTTCGCGGATGTGCGAAACCTTTCGCACCATTTCGCTGTTGTGATCGGTGGGCCCCACAGAAGCATTTTCTGGAAAATCCACCCCGTCCATTGGATTCGGGATGAAATTTCAGTCAACAATGGGTAGTTTTGAACGTCCATTGACGTGTCCAAGAGAAGAAATAACTAAAAGATCAGATTTGAATGCTACCGGGCAGCCCTTTTGTGGCCTCTGTATCTCACACGTGTGCACGCATGGGTGAAAAGTGACAAGATGGTTTTGTAGCTCTCGAAGCCCTCTACAAGATGGATGGCTTAGATCAGACGTACGGAGCTTGTGTGGGGCCCAATAACGTCCGTGAAAACGGCCAGCGGCCGTGCGTCCGCTGCCAGTGCGTAATTTTTTTTTTTTTTTTCCTTTCTTTCGGTCAGAGACGGTCAAACCGTCTCTGACACTTGCCATGCACGGCTAGTGTACTTATGCACTATACACACCTATCTCATATGGGGTCCATTGCACTGTTTTGGAGAAATCTGCACCGTCCATCTGTTTTGACTCCTCATTTAAGGCGTTGACTCCAAATTCGAGGCAATTTTAAATATCAGGTGGGCCCAGAATCAACGATTTATAAGCTGATCGGTCAGTTGGAGCACTTTTATAGTGATCCAAGAGCTGAAATTTGAAATGTACGGTTAATTTATGGCCCTTATCTCATGTATAAAGTTTAGAACTGATCAGATGTCGTGAACCATGTGATCTTGCATTCTGGATGCGTTTCAAGCCACTTGAGCTTCAGTTTCTTAGTTTTCTCGGATTTCTAACCGTGTATATCTGTCAATCTTGGTCCTCTGAAGTCCGTCCCTTGCCCTAGTGATCATCAGAACGTTAAATCCAAGCTTTTGGCATCATTTTTCAGTCAACTCTCCTAATCACACCCTGCAACAAAACACGATTAAAACTGGGCATTAAACAATATTATGCTCGTAAATCCAAGTAATAAATGGGGTCTAATATACACTATTTGACCCTCAACACTGCGTAAGGTGTCCATCACTGCCTGTAATGAAAACATATGAATTTTCTCAAAAAAATGACATTATTATAATTTAATGCAATTAAATTTTACAATGTAAGGAGTTTTACCCAAATCTCGCCGGCACTAGAATGCACCCAAGATCCCGTCGCCTGCCGACAGTGAGTCCCTTTGTAGAGGTCTATTGGTCTGTGCTCCTGGCCAGTGACGGAATCTTGCTGTGCAATCGAAAGAACAATAGAGTTAATATAAAATGCATTAAAAAAATATATCAACTTAATAGTTACCAGTAATTTCTTACCATGTCATGATGAATTTGTAAAAATGACTTTGAACCAGCTACGTGGTTCACTGCTAACTTTTTCCTGTTGTTAGAATTTATTTTGCTCCTCTTTTGAACACATTATTCATAATACATTATTATTAGTTACGAATTTAATTGTTACCTTAAGATATCGTAAATATATAAATATTACCTGAAAAGAATCAGACGAAAATCTATCGCAAAGTATCTTTCAGTCATCACGGGTCACGTGCGGCGGTGCGGACAGTGTGCCCTCCTTGTTACTCATGCACTGCTTGTACCGCTTGTGTAACAATGAGCGGTACTCATTGAGCCGCTCCTTGAACATGTCGTCGATGGCATAGGAAATGTGCGGAACACTCGAATCCAATTCAAATTTATCCTGCAATTTCATAAATAATAGATTAAGGCAATAAACTTATTAAGAAAATAACTTAATTGTAAATGAACTTTTATCAAATAAATTAGGATTTATAAGTATAGGTTTAGGTTTAGGTTAAGGTTAAGGTTAAGGTTAAGGTTAAGGTTTATGTTTAGGTTAAGGTTATAGGTTTTGATTAAGGTTTAGGTTTAAGTTTAGGTTATAGCTTTAGGCAATTGAGAATAGGTTAAGGTTTAGGTCAACGAAATCAGGTTCGGGTTCAGGATCAAGTTTAGGTTTGGGTTTTCATGTTTAGGTTTAGGTTTAGGTTAGGGAGTTGAGATCAGGATTAGGTGTAGGTCTAGGTTTAGGGATTTGAGAATACATTTAAGTTTTAAGTTTAGGTTTAGTTTTAATTTTTTATTTTTAGGTTTAGGTTATATGTTTAGGTTTAGGTTTAGGTTAAGGTTAGGTTATAGGTTATAAGTTTAGGTTATAGCTTATATGTTATAGGTTAAGGTTTAGGATATAGGTTTTGGTTTAGTTATGTTATAGGTTTTGGTTTAGGTTAAGATTATAGGTTTAGGTTATAGGTTTTGGTTAGGTATAGGTTAAGGTTATAAGTTATAGCTTTGGGTTCAGGTTCAGGTTCAGAATCGGGTTTTGCTTTGCGTTTTCAAGTTTAGGTTTAGGATTAGGTTAGGGAGTTGAGATTAGAAATAGGTGTAGGTTTAGGTTTAGGGGTTTGAGAACACATTTAGGTTTTAGGTTTAGGTTATAGGTTAAGGTTATAGGTTATAGCTGTAGGGAATTGAGAATATGTTAAGGTTTAGGTTTAGGAAATCGGGTTTGGGTCCGGGTTCGGGATCAGGTTTTGCTTTGGGTTTTCAAGTTTAGGTTTAGGTTTAGGTTAGGGAGTTGAGAATAGGATTAGGTAGGTTTAGGCTTAGGGATTTGAGAACACATTTAGGTTTCAGGTTTAGGTTTTAGGTTAAGGTTATAGGTAGGTTATAGGTTATAGCTGTAGAAAATTGAGAATAGGTTAAGGTTTAGGTTTAGGAAATCAGATTCAGGTTCGAGATTAGGTTTTGGTTTGGGTTTTCAAGTTTAGATTTAGGTTTAGGTTAGGTAGTTGAGAATAGCATTGGGTGTAGGTTTAAGTTTAGGGATTTGAGAACACATTTAGATTTTAGGTTAACTTATAGGTTATAGCTGTAGGGAATTGAGAATAGGTTAAGGTTTAGGTTTTAAGTTAAGGTTATAGATAAGTTATAGGCTATAGGTTTAGGGAATTGAGAATAGGTTAAAGTTTAGGTTTAGGAAATCGGGTTTGGGTTCGGGATCGGGTTTTACTTTGGGTTTTCAAGTTTAGGTTTAGGTTTAGGTTAGGTAGTTGAGAATAGGATTACGTGTAGGTTTAGGTTTAGGGATTTAAAAACACATTTAGATTTTAGGTTAAGGATTTAGGTAGGTTATCGGTTATAACTGTAGGGAATTGAGAATAGGTTCAGGTTATAGGTAGGTTATAGGTTATAGGTTTAGGCATTTGAGAATAGGTTAAGGTTTAGGTTTACGAAATCGAGTTTAGGTTCGGGATCGGGTTTTGCTTTGAGTTTTCAAGTTTAGGTTTAGGTTTAGGTTAGATAGTTGAGAATAAGATTAGGTGTAGGTTTAGGTTTAGGGGTTTGAGAACACATTTAAGTTTTAGGTTAAGGTTATAGGAAGGTTATAGGTTATAGCTGTAGGGAATTGAGAATAGGTTAAGGTTTAGGTTTTAGGTTAAGGTTATAGGTAGGTTATAGGTTATAGGTTTAGGGAATTGAGAATAGGTTAAGGTTTAGGTTTAAGAAATCGGGTTTTGGTTCATGATCGGGTTTTGCTTTGGGTTTTCAAGTTTAGGTTTAGGTTTAGGTTAGGTAGTTGAGAATAGGATTAGGTGTAGGTTTAGGTTTAGGGATTTGAAAACACATTTAGGTTTTAGGTTAAGGTTTTAAGTAGATTATAGGTTATAGCTGTAGGGAATTGAAAATAGGTTAAGGTTTAGGTTTTAGGTTAAGGTTATAGGTAGGTTATAAGTTATAGGTTTATGGAATTGAGAATTGGTTAAGGTTTAGGTTTAGGAAATCGGGTTTGGATTCGAGATCGCGTTTTGCTTTAGGTTTTCACATTTAGGATTTGGTATAGGTTAGGTAGTTCAGAATAGGATTAGGTGTAGGTTTAGGTTTAGGGATTTGACAACACATTTAGGTTTTAGGTTAAGGTTTTAAGTAGGTTATAGGTTATAGCTGTAGGGAATTGAGAATAGGTTAAGGTTTAGGTTTCAGGTTAAGGTTATAGGTAGGTTATAGGTTATAGGTTTATGGAATTGAGAATAGGTTAAGGTTTAGGTTTAGGAAATCGGATTTAGGTTCGGGATCTGATTTTGCTTTGAGTTTACAAGTTTAGGTTTAGGTTTAGGTTGAGGTTAGGTAGTTGTGAATAGGATTAGGTGAAGGTTTAGGTTTAGGCGTTTGAGAACACATTTAGGTTTTAGGTTAAGGTTTTAGGTAGGTTATAGGTTATAGCTATAGGGAATTGAGAATAGGCTATGGCTTAGATTTTTGGTTAAAGTTCTAGGTTATAGGTTTAGGGATTTGAGAATTGGTTAAAGTTTATGTTTAGGAATCGGGTTCAGGTTCGGGGTCGGGTTTTGCTTTCGGTTTTCAAGTTTAGGTTTAGGTTTAGGTTAGGTAGTTGAGAATAAGATTAGGTGTAGGTTTAGGTTTAGGGATTTGAAAACACATTTAGGTTTTAGGTTAAGGTTTT
The DNA here is from genome assembly GCA_037074715.1 of Magnolia kwangsiensis. Taxonomy (NCBI): domain Eukaryota; kingdom Viridiplantae; phylum Streptophyta; class Magnoliopsida; order Magnoliales; family Magnoliaceae; genus Magnolia; species Magnolia kwangsiensis. The sequence continues at coordinate 32,203,379 of CM073584.1, read as the reverse complement.
AGATAGGTTATAAGTTATAGCTGTAAGGAATTGAGAATTGGTTAAGGTTTAGGTTTTAGGCTAAGGTTATAGGCAGGTTATAGGTTATAGGTTTATGGATTTGAGAATAGGTTAAGGTTTAGGTTTAGAAAATTGGGTTTGGGTTCGGGATCGGGTTTTGCTTTGGGTTTTCAAGTTTAGGTTTAGATTTAGGTTAGGTAGTTGAGAATAGGATTAGGTGTAGGTTTAGGTTTAGGGATTTGAGAACACATTTACATTATAGCTGTAAGGAATTGAGAATAGGTTAAGGTTTAGGTTCTAGGTTAAGGTTATAGGTAGGTTATAGGTTATAGGTTTAGGGATTTGACAATATGTTAAGGTTTAGGTTTAGGAAATCGGGTTTAGGTTCGGGATCAGGTTTTAGTTTGAGTTTTCAAGTTTAGGTTTAGGTTTAGGTTAGGTAGTTGAGAATAGGATTAGGTGTAGGTTTAGGTTTAGGGGTTTGAGAACTCATTTCAGTTTTAGGATAAGGTTTTATGTAGGTTATATGTTATAGCTGTAGGGAATTGAGAATATGTTAAGGTTTAGGTTTTAGGTTAAGGTTATAGGTAGGTTATAGGTTATAGGTTTAGGGATTTGAGAATAGGTTAAGGTTTAGGTATAGGAAATCGGGTTTAGGTTCGAGATCGAATTTCTTTTTGAGTTTTCAAGTTTAGGTTTAAATTTAGGTTAGGTAGTTGAGAATATGATTTGGTGTAGGTTTAGGTTTAGGGGTTTGAGAACACATTTAGGTTTTAGGTTAAGGTTTTAGGTAGGTTATAGGTTATAGTTGTAGGGAATTGAGAATAGGTTAAGGTTTAGGTTTTAAGTTAAGGTTATATGTAGGTTATAGGTTATAGGTTTAGGGAATTGAGAATAGGTTGAGGTTTTGGTTTAGGAAATCGAGTTTGGGTTCGGGATCGGATTTTGCTTTGAGTTTTCAAGTTTAGGTTTGGTAGTTGAGAATAGGATTAGGTGTAGGTTTAGGTTTAGGGATTTGAAAACACATTTAGGTTTTATGTAGGTTATAGGTTATAGTTGTAGGGATTTGAGAATAGGTTAAGGTTTAGGTTCTAGGTTAAGGTTATAGGTTTAGGGATTTGAGAATAGGTTAAGGTTTAGGTTTAGGAAATTGGGTTTAGGTTCGGGATCGAGTTTTACTTTGACTTTTCAAGTTTAGGTTTAGGTTTAGGTTAGGTAGTTGAGAATAGGATTAGGTGTAGGTTTAGGTTTAGGGATTTGAGAACACATTTATGTTTTAGGTTAGTGTTTTAGGTAGGTTATAAGTTATAGTTGTAGGGAATTGAGAATAGGTTAAGGTTTAGGTTTTAGGTTAAGGTTATAGGCAGGTTATAGGTTATAGGTTTAGGGAATTGAGAATAGGTTAAGGTATAGGTTTAAGAAATCGGGTTTGGGTTCGAGATCGGGTTTTGCTTTGAGTTTTCAAGTTTAGGTTTAGGTTTAGGTTAGGTAGTTGAGAATAGGATTAGGTGTAGGTTTAGGTTTAGGGATTTGAGAACACATTTATATTTTAGGTTAAGGTTTTAGGTATGTTATAGGTTATAGTTGTAGGGAATTGAGAATAGGTTAAGGTTTAGGTTTTAGGTTAAGGTTATAGGTAGGTTATAGGTTATAGGTTTAGGTATTTGAGAATAGGTTAAGGTTTAGGTTTTGGAAATTGAGTTTGGATTCGGGATCGGGTTTTGTTTTAGGTTTTCAAGTTTAGGTTTAGGTATAGGTTTGGTAGTTGAGAATAGGATTAGGTGTAGGTTTAGGTTTAGGGATTTGAGAACACATTTAGATTTTAGGTGAAGGTTTTAGGTAGGTTATAGGTTATACCTGTAGGGAATTGAGAATAGGTTAAGGTTTAGGTTTTAGGTTAAGGTTATAGGCAGGTTATAGGTTATAGGTTTAGGGATTTGAGAATAGGTTAAGGTTTATGTTTAGAAAATCGGATTTGGGTTCGGGATCGGGTTTTGCTTTGGGTTTTTAAGTTTAGGTTTAGGTTTGGGTTAGGTAGTTGAGAATAGGATTAGGTATAGGTTTAGGTTTAGTGATTTGAGAACACATTTAGATTTTAGGTTAAGATTTTTATTAGGCTATAGGTTATAGCTATAGGGAATTGAGAATAAGTTAAGGTTTAGGTTTTAGGTTAAGGTTATAGGCAGGTTATAGGTTATGGGTTTAGGGAATTGAGAATAGGTTAAGTTTTAGGTTAGGAAATCGGGTTTGGGTTCGGGATCGGGTTTTTCTTTGATTTTTCAAGTTTTATGTTTAGGGTAGGTAGTTGAGAATAGGATTTGGTATAGGTTTTGGTTTAGGGATTTGAAAACACATTTAGGTTTTAGGTAGGTTATAGGTTATAGCTGTAGGGAATTGAGAATAGGTTAAGGTTTAGGTTTTAAGTTAAGGTTATAGGTAGGTTATAGGTTATAGGTTTAGGGATTTGAGAATAGTTTAAGGTTTAGGTTTAGGAAATCGAGTTTGGGTTCGGGATCGGGTTTTGCTTTAGGTTTTCAAGTTTAGGTTTAGGTATAGGTGAGGTAGTTGAGAATAAGATTAGGTGTAGGTTTAGGTTTAGGGATTTGAAAACACATTTAGGTTTTAGGTTAAGGTTTTAGGTAGGTTATAGGTTATAGCTGTAGGGAATTGAGAATAGGTTAAGGTTTAGGTTTTAGGTTAAGGTTATAGGCAGGTTATAGGTTAATGGTTTAGGGATTTGAGAATAGGTTAAGGTTTATGTTTAGGAAATCGGATTTGGGTTCGGGATCGGGTTTTGCTTTGGGTTTTTAAGTTTAGGTTTAGGTTTGGGTTAGGTAGTTGAGAATAGGATTAGGTGTAGGTTTAGGTTTAGTGATTTGAGAACACATTTAGATTTTAGGTTAAGATTTTTATTAGGCTATAGGTTATAGCTATAGGGAATTGAGAATAAGTTAAGGTTTAGGTTTTAGGTTAAGGTTATAGGCAGGTTATAGGTTATGGGTTTAGGGAATTGAGAATAGGTTAAGTTTTAGGTTAGGAAATCGGGTTTGGGTTCGGGATCGGGTTTTTCTTTGATTTTTTAAGTTTTATGTTTAGGGTAGGTAGTTGAGAATAGGATTTGGTATAGGTTTTGGTTTAGGGATTTGAAAACACATTTAGGTTTTAGGTAGGTTATAGGTTATAGCTGTAGGGAATTGAGAATAGGTTAAGGTTTAGGTTTTAAGTTAAGGTTATAGGTAGGTTATAGGTTATAGGTTTAGGGATTTGAGAATAGTTTAAGGTTTAGGTTTAGGAAATCGAGTTTGGGTTCGGGATCGGGTTTTGCTTTAGGTTTTCAAGTTTAGGTTTAGGTATAGGTGAGGTAGTTGAGAATAAGATTAGGTGTAGGTTTAGGTTTAGGGATTTGAAAACACATTTAGGTTTTAGGTTAAGGTTTTAGGTAGGTTATAGGTTATAGCTGTAGGGAATTGAGAATAGGTTAAGGTTTAGGTTTTAGGTTAAGGTTATAGGCAGGTTATAGGTTATAGGTTTAGGGATTTGAGAATAGGTTAAGGTTTAGGTTTAGAAAATTGGGTTTGGGTTTGGGATCGGGTTTTTCTTTGGGTTTTGAAGTTTAGGTTTAGGTTTAGGTTAGGTAGTTAAGAATATGAATAGGTGTAAGTTTAGGTTTAGGGATTTGAGAACACATTTAGGTTATAGCTGTAGGGAATTGAGAATAGTTTAAGGTTTAGGTTCTAGGTTAAGGTTATTGGTAGGTTATAGGTTATAGGTTTAGGAATTTGAGAATAGGTTAAGGTGTAGGTTTAGAAAATCGGGTTTGGGTTCGGGATCGGGTTTTGCTTTGGGTTTTCAAGTTTCGGTTTAGGTTTAGGTTAGGTAGTTGAGAATAGGATTAGGTGTAGGTTTAGGTTTAGGGATTTGAGAACACATTTAGGTTATAGCTGTAGGGAATTAAGAATCTGTTAAGGTTTAGGTTCTAGGTTAAGGTTATTGGTAGGTTATAGGTTATAGGTTTAGAGATTTGAGAATAGGTTAAGGTTTAGGTATAGGAAATCAGGTTTAGGTTCGGGATCATGTTTTGCTTTGAGTTTTCAAGTTTAGGTAGTTAAGAATAGGATTAGGTGTACGTTTAGGTTTAGGGATTTGAGAACACATTTAGGTTTTAGGATAAGGTTTTAGGTAGGTTATAGGTTATAGCTGTAGGGAATTAAGAATAGGTTAAGGTTTACGTTTACGTTTTAGGTTAAGGTTATAGGTAGGTTATAGGTTATAGGTTTAGGGAATTGAGAATAGGATAAGGTTTAGGTTTAAGAAATCGGGTTTGGCTTCAGGATCGGGTTTTGCTTTGGGTTTTCAAGTTTAGGTTTAGGTTTAGGTTAGGTAGTTGAGAATAGAATTAGGTGTTGGTTTAGGTTTAGGAATTTGAAAACACATTTAGGTTTTAGGTTAAGGTTTTAGGTAGGTTTTAGGTTATAGCTGTTGGGAATTGAGAATAGGTTAAGGTTTTGGTTTTGGAAGTTGGGTTTAGGTTCGGGATCAGGTTTTGCTTTGAGTTTACAAGTTTAGGTTAGGTAGTTGAGAATAAGATTAGGTGTTTGTTTTGGTTTAGGAGTTTGAGAACTCATTTAGGTTTTAGTATAAGGTTTTAGGTAGGTTATTGGTTATAGCTGTAAGGAATTTTGAATAGGCTAAGTTTTAAGTTTTAGGTTAAGGTTATCGGTTGGTTATAGGTTATAGGTTTAAGGATTTGAGAATAGGTTAAGGTTTAGGTTTAAGAAATCGGGTTTAGGTTCGGGATCGGGTTTTGCTTTGAGTTTTCAAGTTTAGGTTTCAATTTATGTTCGGTAGTTGAGAATAGGATTAGCTGTAGGTTTAGGTTTAGGGGTTTGAGAACACATTTAGGTTTTAGGTTAAGGTTTTAGGTAGGTTATAGGTTATAGCTGTAGGGAATTGAGAATAGGTTAAGGTTTAGGTTTTAGGTTAAGGTTATAGGTAGGTTATAGGTTATAGATTTAGGGATTTGAGAATAGGTTAAGGTTTAGGTTTAGAAAATCGAGTTTAGGTTCGGGATCGAATTTTACTGAGAGTTTTCAAGTTTAGGTTTAGGTTTAGGTTAGGTAGTTGAGAATAGGATTAGGTGTAGGTTTAGGTTTAGGGATTTGAAAATACATTTAGGTTTTAGGTTAAGATTTTAGGTAGGTTATTGGTTATAGCTATAGGGAATTGAGAATAGGTTAAGGTTTAGGTTCTAAGTTAAGGTTATAGGTAGGTTATAGGTTATAGGTTTAGGGATTTGAGAATAGGTTGAGGTTTAGGTTTAAGAAATCGGGTTTAGGTTTGGGATCAGGTTTTGCTTTTAGTTTTTAATTTTAGGTTTAGGTTTAGGTTAGGTAGTTGAGATTAGGATTAGGTGTAGGTTTAGGTTTAGGGGTTTGAGAACACATTTAGGTTATCGCTGTAGGGAATTGAGAATAGGTTAAGGTTTAGGTTCTAGGTTAAGGTTATAGGTAGGTTATAGGTTTTAGGTTTAGGGATTTGAGAATAGGTTAAGGTTTACGTTTAGGAAATTGGGTTTAGGTTCGGGATCGGGTTTTTCTTTGAGTTTTCAAGTTTAGGTTTAGGTTTAGGTTAGGTAGTTGAGAATATGATAAGGTGTAGGTTTACGTTTTGGGGTTTAAGAACACATTTAGGTTTTACGATAACGTTTTAGGTAGGTTATAGGTTTTAGCTGTAGGGAATTGAGAATAGGTTAAGGTTTAGGTTTTAGGTTAAGGTTATAGGCAGGTTATAGGTTATAGGTTTAGGGATTTGAGAATAGGTTAAGGTTTAGGTTTAGAAAATCGGGTTTGGGTTTGGGATCGGGTTTTGCTTTGGGTTTTGAAGTTTAGGTTTAGGTTTAGGTTAGGTAGTTAAGAATATGAATAGGTGTAGGTTTAGGTTTAGGGATTTGAGAACACATTTAGGTTATAGCTGTAGGGAATTGAGAATAGTTTAAGGTTTAGGTTCTAGGTTAAGGTTATTGGTAGGTTATAGGTTATAGGTTTAGGAATTTGAGAATAGGTTAAGGTGTAGGTTTAAAAAATTGGGTTTCGGTTCGGGATCGGGTTTTGCTTTGGGTTTTCAAGTTTAGGTTTAGGTTTAGGTTAGGTAGTTGAGAATAGGATTAGGTGTAGGTTTAGGTTTAGGGATTTGAGAACACATTTAGGTTATAGCTGTAGGGAATTAAGAATCTGTTAAGGTTTAGGTTCTAGGTTAAGGTTATTGGTAGGTTATAGGTTATAGGTTTAGAGATTTGAGAATAGGTTAAGGTTTAGGTATAGGAAATCGGGTTTAGGTTTGGGATCATGTTTTGCTTTGAGTTTTCAAGTTTAGGTAGTTAAGAATAGGATTAGGTGTAGGTTTAGGTTTAGGGATTTGAGAACACATTTAGGTTTTAGGATAAGGTTTTAGGTAGGTTATAGGTTGTAGCTGTAGGGAATTAAGAATAGGTTAAGGTTTACGTTTACGTTTTAGGTTAAGGTTATAGGTAGGTTATAGGTTATAAGTTTAGGGAATTGAGAATAGGATAAGGTTTAGGTTTAAGAAATCGGGTTTGGCTTCGGGATCGGGTTTTGCTTTGGGTTTTCAAGTTTAGGTTTAGGTTTAGGTTAGGTAGTTGAGAATAGGATTAGGTGTAGGTTTAGGTTTAGGAATTTGAAAACACATTTAGGTTTTAGGTTAAGGTTTTAGGTAGGTTTTAGGTTATAGCTGTTGGGAATTGAGAATAGGTTAAGGTTTTGATTTTGGAAATCGGGTTTAGGTTCGGGATCAGGTTTTGCTTTGAGTTTACAAGTTTAGGTTAGGTAGTTGAGAATAAGATTAGGTGTTTGTTTTGGTTTAGGAGTTTGAGAACTCATTTAGGTTTTAGTATAAGGTTTTAGGTAGGTTATTGGTTATAGCTGTAGGGAATTTTGAGTAGGTTAAGTTTTAAGTTTTAGGTTAAGGTTATCGGTTGGTTATAGGTTATAGGTTTAAGGATTTGAGAATAGGTTAAGGTTTAGGTTTAAGAAATCGGGTTTAGGTTCGGGATCGGGTTTTGCTTTGAGTTTTCAAGTTTAGGTTTCAATTTATGTTCGGTAGTTGAGAATAGGATTAGCTGTAGGTTTAGGTTTAGGGGTTTGAGAACACATTTAGGTTTTAGGTTAAGGTTTTAGGTAGGTTATAGGTTATAGCTGTAGGGAATTGAGAATAGGTTAAGGTTTAGGTTTTAGGTTAAGGTTATAGGTAGGTTATAGGTTATAGATTTAGGGATTTGAGAATAGGTTAAGGTTTAGGTTTAGAAAATCGAGTTTAGGTTCGGGATCGAATTTTACTGAGAGTTTTCAAGTTTAGGTTTAGGTTTAGGTTAGGTAGTTGAGAATAGGATTAGGTGTAGGTTTAGGTTTAGGGATTTGAAAATACATTTAGGTTTTAGGTTAAGATTTTAGGTAGGTTATTGGTTATAGCTATAGGGAATTGAGAATAGGTTAAGGTTTAGGTTCTAAGTTAAGGTTATAGGTAGGTTATAGGTTATAGGTTTAGGGATTTGAGAATAGGTTGAGGTTTAGGTTTAAGAAATCGGGTTTAGGTTTGGGATCAGGTTTTGCTTTTAGTTTTTAATTTTAGGTTTAGGTTTAGGTTAGGTAGTTGAGATTAGGATTAGGTGTAGGTTTAGGTTTAGGGGTTTGAGAACACATTTAGGTTATCGCTGTAGGGAATTGAGAATAGGTTAAGGTTTAGGTTCTAGGTTAAGGTTATAGGTAGGTTATAGGTTTTAGGTTTAGGGATTTGAGAATAGGTTAAGGTTTACGTTTAGGAAATTGGGTTTAGGTTCGGGATCGGGTTTTTCTTTGAGTTTTCAAGTTTAGGTTTAGGTTTAGGTTAGGTAGTTGAGAATATGATAAGGTGTAGGTTTACGTTTTGGGGTTTAAGAACACATTTAGGTTTTACGATAACGTTTTAGGTAGGTTATAGGTTTTAGCTGTAGGGAATTGAGAATAGGTTAAGGTTTAGGTTTTAGGTTAAGGTTATAGGCAGGTTATAGGTTATAGGTTTAGGGATTTGAGAATAGGTTAAGGTTTAGGTTTAGAAAATCGGGTTTGGGTTTGGGATCGGGTTTTGCTTTGGGTTTTGAAGTTTAGGTTTAGGTTTAGGTTAGGTAGTTAAGAATATGAATAGGTGTAGGTTTAGGTTTAGGGATTTGAGAACACATTTAGGTTATAGCTGTAGGGAATTGAGAATAGTTTAAGGTTTAGGTTCTAGGTTAAGGTTATTGGTAGGTTATAGGTTATAGGTTTAGGAATTTGAGAATAGGTTAAGGTGTAGGTTTAAAAAATTGGGTTTCGGTTCGGGATCGGGTTTTGCTTTGGGTTTTCAAGTTTAGGTTTAGGTTTAGGTTAGGTAGTTGAGAATAGGATTAGGTGTAGGTTTAGGTTTAGGGATTTGAGAACACATTTAGGTTATAGCTGTAGGGAATTAAGAATCTGTTAAGGTTTAGGTTCTAGGTTAAGGTTATTGGTAGGTTATAGGTTATAGGTTTAGAGATTTGAGAATAGGTTAAGGTTTAGGTATAGGAAATCGGGTTTAGGTTTGGGATCATGTTTTGCTTTGAGTTTTCAAGTTTAGGTAGTTAAGAATAGGATTAGGTGTAGGTTTAGGTTTAGGGATTTGAGAACACATTTAGGTTTTAGGATAAGGTTTTAGGTAGGTTATAGGTTGTAGCTGTAGGGAATTAAGAATAGGTTAAGGTTTACGTTTACGTTTTAGGTTAAGGTTATAGGTAGGTTATAGGTTATAAGTTTAGGGAATTGAGAATAGGATAAGGTTTAGGTTTAAGAAATCGGGTTTGGCTTCGGGATCGGGTTTTGCTTTGGGTTTTCAAGTTTAGGTTTAGGTTTAGGTTAGGTAGTTGAGAATAGGATTAGGTGTAGGTTTAGGTTTAGGAATTTGAAAACACATTTAGGTTTTAGGTTAAGGTTTTAGGTAGGTTTTAGGTTATAGCTGTTGGGAATTGAGAATAGGTTAAGGTTTTGATTTTGGAAATCGGGTTTAGGTTCGGGATCAGGTTTTGCTTTGAGTTTACAAGTTTAGGTTAGGTAGTTGAGAATAAGATTAGGTGTTTGTTTTGGTTTAGGAGTTTGAGAACTCATTTAGGTTTTAGTATAAGGTTTTAGGTAGGTTATTGGTTATAGCTGTAGGGAATTTTGAGTAGGTTAAGTTTTAAGTTTTAGGTTAAGGTTATCGGTTGGTTATAGGTTATAGGTTTAAGGATTTGAGAATAGGTTAAGGTTTAGGTTTAAGAAATCGGGTTTAGGTTCGGGATCGGGTTTTGCTTTGAGTTTTCAAGTTTAGGTTTCAATTTATGTTCGGTAGTTGAGAATAGGATTAGCTGTAGGTTTAGGTTTAGGGGTTTGAGAACACATTTAGGTTTTAGGTTAAGGTTTTAGGTAGGTTATAGGTTATAGCTGTAGGGAATTGAGAATAGGTTAAGGTTTTGGTTTTAGGTTAAGGTTATAGGTAGGTTATAGGTTATAGATTTAGGGATTTGAGAATAGGTTAAGGTTTAGGTTTAGAAAATCGGGTTTAGGTTCAGGATCGGATTTTACTGAGAGTTTTCAAGTTTAGGTTTAGGTTTAGGTTAGGTAGTTGAGAATAGGATTAGGTGTAGGTTTAGGTTTAGGGATTTGAAAATACATTTAGGTTTTAGGTTAAGATTATAGGTAGGTTATTGGTTATAGCTATAGGGAATTGAGAATAGGTTAAGGTTTAGGTTCTAAGTTAAGGTTATAGGTAGGTTATAGGTTATAGGTTTAGGGATTTGAGAATAGGTTGAGGTTTAGGTTTAGGAAATCGGGTTTAGGTTTGGGATCAGGTTTTGCTTTTAGTTTTTAATTTTAGGTTTAGGTTTAGGTTAGGTAGTTGAGATTAGGATTAGGTGTAGGTTTAGGTTTAGGGGTTTGAGAACACATTTAGGTTATCGCTGTAGGGAATTGAGAATAGGTTAAGGTTTAGGTTCTAGGTTAAGGTTATAGGTAGGTTATAGGTTTTAGGTTTAGGGATTTGAGAATAGGTTAAGGTTTACGTTTAGGAAATTGGGTTTAGGTTCGGGATCGGGTTTTGCTTTGAGTTTTCAAGTTTAGGTTTAGGTTTAGGTTAGGTAGTTGAGAATATGATAAGGTGTAGGTTTACGTTTTGGGGTTTAAGAACACATTTAGGTTTTACGATAACGTTTTAGGTAGGTTATAGGTTTTAGCTGTAGGGAATTGAGAATAGGTTAAGGTTTAGGTTATAGGTTTAGGTTATAGGTAGGTTTTAGCTTATAGGTTTAGGGAATTGAGAATAGGTTAAGGTTTAGGTTTAAGAAATCGGGTTTGGGTTCGGGATCGGGTTTTGTTTTGGGTTTTCAGGTTTAGGTTTAGGTTTAGGTTGAGTAGTTGAGAATAGGATTAGGTATAGGTTTAGGTTTTGGGATTTAAAAACACATTTAGGTTTTAGGTTAAGGTTTTAGGTAGGTTATAGGTTATAGCTGTTGGGAATTGAGAATAGGTAAAGTTTAGGTTCTAAGTTAAGGTTATAGGTAGGTTATAGGTTATAGGTTTAGGGATTTGAGACTAGGTTAAGGTTTAGGTTTAGGAAATCGGGTTTATGTTTGGGATCGGGTTTTCCTTTGAGTTTTCAAGTTTAGGTTTAGGTTTAGGTTAGGTAGTTGAGAATAGGATTAGGTGTAGGTTTAGGTTTAGGGGTTTGAGAGCACATTTAGGTTTTAGGTTGGTTATAGGTTATAGATGTAGGGAATTGAGAATAGGTTAAGGTTTAGGTTTTAGGTTAAGGTTATAGGTTGGTTATAGGTTATATGTTTTAGGATTTGAGAATGGGTTAAGGTTTAGGTTTAGGAAATCGGGTTTAGGTTCAGGATCGGGTTTTGCTTTGAGTTTTCAAGTTTAGGTTTAGGTTTAGGTTAGGTAGTTGTGAATAGGATTTAGTGTAGGTTTAGGTTTAGGGGTTTGAGAACACATTTAGGTTTTAGGTAGGTTATAGGTTATAGCTGTAGAGAATTGAGAATAGGTTAAGGTTTATGTTCTAGGTTAAGGTTATATGTAGGTTATATGTTATAGGTTTATGGATTTGAGAATAGGTTAAGGTTTAGGTTTAGGTAATCGGGTTTAGGTTCGGGTTTAGATTTTTCTTTGAGTTTTCAAGTTTAGGTTTAGGTTTAGGTTAGGTAGTTGAGAATAGGATTAGGTGTATGTTTATGTTTAGGGATTTAAAAACACATTTAGGTTTTAGCTAGGTTATAGGTTATAGATGTAGGGAATTGAGAATAGGTTAAGGTTTGGGTTCTAGGATAAGGTTATAGGTAGGTTATAGTTTATAGGTTAAGGGATTTGAGAATAGGTTAGGGTTTAGGTTTATGAAATCGGGTTTAGGTTCGGGATCGGTGTTTGCTTTGAGTTTTCAAGTTTAGGTTTAGGTTTAGGTTAGGTAGTTGAGAATAGGATTAGTTGTAGGTTTAGGTTTTGGGGTTTGAGAACACATTTAGATTAGGTTTTAGGTAGGTTATAAGTTATAGCTGTAGGGAATTGAGAATAGGTTAAGGTTTAGGTTATAGGTTAAGGTTATAGGTAGGTTATAGGTTATAGGTTTAAGGATTTGAGAATAGGTTAAGGTTTCGGTTTAGAAAATTGGGTTTAGGTTCGGGATCGGGTTTTGCTTTGAGTTTTCAAGTTTGGGTTTAGGTTTAGGTTAGGTAGTTGAGAATAGGATTAGGTGTAGGTTTAGGTTTAGGGGTTTGAGAACACATTTAGGTTTTAGGATAAGGTTTTAGGTAGGTTATAGGTTATAGCTGTAGGGAATTGAGAATAGGTTAAGGTTTAGGTTTTATATTAAGGTTATAGGTTGGTTATAGGTTATAGGTTTAGGGAATTGAGAATAGGTTAAGGTTTAGGTTTAAGAAATCAGGTTTGAGTTCGGGATCGGGTTTTTCTTTGGATTTTCAAGTTTAGGTTTAGGTTTAGGTTTAGGTTAGGTAGTTGAGAATAGGATTAGGTGTAGTTTTAGGTTTAGGGATTTAAAAACACATTTAGGTTTTATGTTATGGTTTTAGGTAGGTTATAGGTTATAGCTGTAAGGAATTTAAAATAGGTAAAGTTTAGGTTCTAGGTTAAGGTTATAGGTAGGTTATAGGTTATAGGTTTCGGGATTTGGGACTAGGTTAAGGTTTAGGTTTAGGAAATCGGGTTTAAGTTCGGGATCGGGTTTTGCTTTGAGTTTTCGAGTTTAGGTTTAGCTTTAGGTTAGGTAGTTGAGAATAGGATTAGGTGTAGGTTTAGGTTTGGGGGTTTGAGAAGACATTTAGGTTTTAGGATAAGGTTTTAGGTTGGTTATAGGTTATAGCTGTAGGGAATTGAGAATAGGTTAAGGTTTAGGTTTTAGGTTAAGGTTATAGGTAGGTTACAGGTTATAGGTTTAAGGATTTGAGAATTGGTTAAGGTTTAGGTTTAGGAAATCGGGTTTAAGTTCGGGATCGGATTTTTCTTTGAGTTTTCAAGTTTAGGTTTAGGTTTAGGTTAGGTAGTTGAGAATAGGATTTGGTGTTGGTTTAGGTTTAGGGGTATGTGAACACATTTAGGTTTTAGGTTAAGGTTTTAGGTAGGTTATAGGTTATAGCTGTAGGGAATTGAGAATAGGTTAAGGTTTAGGTTCTAGGTTAAGGTTATAAGTAGGTTATAGGTTATAGGTTTAGGGATTTGAGAATAGGTTAAGGTTTAGGTTTAGGAAATCGGGTTTAGGTTCGGGATCGGGTTTTGGGTTGAGTTTTCAAGTTTAGGTTTAGGTTTAGGTTAGGTAGTTGAGAATAGGATTAGCTGTAGGTTTAGGTTTAGGGATTTGTAAACATATTTAGGTTTTAGGTTAAGGTTTTAGGTAGGTTATAAGTTATAGCTGTAGGAAATTGAGAATAGGTAAGGTTTAGGTTCTAGGTTAAGGTTATAGGTAGGTTATAGGTTATAGGTTTAGGGATTTGAGTCTAGGTTAAGGTTTAGGTTTAGGAAATTGTGTTTAGGTTCGGGATCGGGTTTTGCTTTGAGTTTTCAAGTTTAGGTTTAGGTTTAGGTTAGGTAGTTGAGAATAGGATTAGGTGTTGGTTTAGGTTTAGGGGTTTGAGAACACATTTAGGTTTTAGGATAAGGTTTTATGTTGGTTATAGGTTATAGCTGTAGGGAATTGAGAATAGGTTAAGGTTTAGGTTTTAGGTTAAGGTTATAGGTAGGTTATAGGTTATAGGTTTAAGGAATTGAGAATAGGTTAAGATTTAGGTTTAGGAAATCGGGTTTAGGTTCAGGATCGGGTTTTACTTTGAGTTTTCAAGTTTAAGTTTAGGTTTAGGTTAGGTAGTTGAGAATAGGATTCGGTGTAGGTTTAGGTTTAGGGGTTTGAGAACCTATTTAGCTTTTAGGATAAGGTTTTAGGTAGGTTATAGGTTCTAGCTGTAGGGAATTGAGAATAGGTTAAGGTTTAGGTTTTAGGTTAAGGTTATAGGTAGGTTATAGGTAGGTTATAGGTTATAGGTTTAAGGATTTGAGAATTGGTTAAGGTTTAGGTTTAGAAAATCGGGTTTACGACAATGTCCCTCTTCAGTCGTTTAATAACATATACATTCAACGATTTCAAACATAAATCTTTAAGAATATCTCCAATTCAATCAGCGCCGCACTAATATCCTTGCTTAGGAATCCATAAATCGCAACCGGCAGTAGGCGTTGCAGAAAGACGTGACAATCATGACTTTTTATTCCTGTTACCTTACATCCGTAATGTTTACGCACCGAGATATGTTTGACGCATACCCATCGGGAACCTTCACTGATCTCAACCATTCACATGAAGGATTTCTCTCTAGTTTTATTAATGTGGAGCAGGCTGCTGGTATAGTATACGAATTTTCATGTGGTTACAAGTGTAACTATTTTCTTAAACCTATTTCTTGTAGATCTAACGAGCCTTGAAACTGTCTACGAGCCTTGAAACTGTCTTTTATTTTCTTCTCTATGTTCATCAATGTTTCGAAGACATTATCACATATATTTTTCTCAATATACATGACATCCAAGTTATGTCGCAATTTCAAATCACTCCAATAGGGCAACTCAAAGAAGATGCACTTCTTCCTCCAGTTATAGTCCAATACTGTACGTTTTCTCTTTTTCAAGTGCGATGCCTTAACAAATTAAACTTCTCTAATGTTACTCAATTGTTGTATCACATCTTCTCCAGATAACTCTTTTGGGGGTGGCTTATGATCTTATTTGCCATCAAAGATTATCGTCTTCCTTCGCTAACTATGATCGCTTGGAAGGATGCGACGATGGCCCATATAACACGTTTTTTTACCATGCTTCAATGACAATGAACAAGTCTCAATACCATATGTAGGACAAGCTAACTTGCCCTTCGTGGTCCACCAAGACAAATTTTCATACGCGGGAAAGTCATTTATTGTCCACAAGACCGCTACATGCAATCGAAATGAATGTCCTACAAATGTGTCATATGTTTCTACACCTTGACTCCACGGCTCGTTTAACTCATCTACTAACAGTTGCAAATACACATCAGTGTCATTTCCAGGTGACTTGGGTCCAGGAAAAAGCAATGACATCATGAAAAATGACTCCTTCATACACAACCAAGGAGGTAAATTGTAGGACATAAGCACCACTGGTCACATACTGTACGAGCTACTCATATTACCAAATGAATTAAAACCATCACTTGCAAGACCTAGTCGAACATTGCGAGAATCCTCTGCAAACCAGTCATGTTGCTTGTCAAAATTTTACCAAGCTTCAAATTTCGCAAGGTGTCTCAGTGTAGTATCATCATGAACGCATTTCTCCTTATTCCACCTCATATCTTCAGCCGTCTTACGAGACATCAACAATCTTTACAATTTGGGTTTCAATGGAAAGTACCTTAACACCTTTCACAGGATTTTCTTACTCCTGTCTTTGTCATTCTTCCACCTAGACTCTCCACATTCTTGACACTGATCAGCCATATCATACTCTCCCCGATACAATAAACAATCATTTATACATGCATGTATGATGGTGTAACCAAGGCCCAAGTCTCGCATCAAGGATTTTGCCTCGTAATGAGACTTAGGCAATGTTTCACCGTCCGGTAATGATTCTTTCAATAACTCAAGCAACATGTCAAACGATTTGTTACTCCAACAATTTATTGTGTTCAAATAAAGTAACTTTGTAAGAAAATTCAACTTAGAGAAGTTCTCACACCCCGGATAAAGTGGACGTTGCGCATCCCTCAACAACCTACTCAACTTTTCTGATTCGACTTCACCCATTGGAGGAATATCTTGGCAACTGCTTGTCGCTGCAAAATCAGTATCTGCAACTGTTCCCCTGAATACATCGCTTATGATATCTTTCATTTCGTCAACATCTTCATCCTCGTCATCCGGCACAATTGGGTCTTCGTTGACTTCAGTGGCCTCAACTCTATGGGTCATATCTTCACCATGATAGATCCACCAAGTGTAACCCTGGTCAATCCCAACTACGAACAAATCGTCCTCTACTTTGTTTAAAGTCTTATATATGATGTTCTTGCATTTTCGACATGGACACCTAATCTTATTCTCTGAATCTACCAGATTTCGCACAAATTCCATGAACTCTTGAACTCCTTGTTTATACTCTAGGCTAAACCTATTCTTAGCTCGCATCCAACTCTTATCCATCTCTAAAATGAAAAAAACTAGAGTCAGTTTACGAAAATAGCTTTAAGTTTAGGCTAGGTTATAGGTTTAGGTTATATGTTTAGGTTTAGGTTAAGGTTATGAGTTTAGGTTAAGGTTATGAGTTTAGGTTTAGGTTATAAGTATAGGTTTTGGGATTTGAGAATAGGTTATAGGTTATGGGAATAGGTTTGGGTTATAGGTTATAGGTTAAGGTTCGGGTTCGGGATCGGGTTTAGGTTATAGGTTTAGGTTTAGGTTAAGGTTATAAGTATAGGTTTAGGAAGTTGAGAATAGGTTTAGGTTCAAGTTATAAGTTTAGGTTTAGGTTTTTAAGTTTAGGTTTAGGTTTCGGTTAAGGTTTTAGGTTTAGGTTATAAGTATAGGATTAGGGATTGAGAATAGGTTTAGGTTATAAGTATAGGTTAAGGTTATAAGTTAGGTTTAGGTTTAGGTTAAGGTTATAAGTATAGGTTTAGGGATTTGAGAATAGGTTTAGGTTAAGGTTATAAGTTTAGGTTTAGGTTTAGTTTATAAGTTTTGGGATTTGAGAATAGGTTTAAGTTATGGATATAAGTTTAGGTTTATGTTATAGGTTAAGGTTTAGGTTTAGGTTATAGGTTATAGCTTTAGGGAATTGAGAATAGGTTATAGGTTATAGGATAAGGTTTAGGTTATAGGTTATAGGATAAGGTTTAGGTTATAGGTTATACGTTAAGGTTCGGGTTTGGGATTGGGTTTAGGTTATAGGTTTATGTTTAGGTTTAGGTTAAGGTTACAAGTATAGGTTTTGGGATTTGAGAATAGGTTTAGGTTAAGGTTATAAGTTTAGGTTTAGGTTTATTTTAATACATTGTTTATTTTCATTTATATTCGTAAATACATTCATCATCCATCCAATTCAAATTGAAATAAGTACTGTCACTCTATGACTAACAGTTGAAAAGAAAAATCATGCATCTAAGTCTGCTCCAACATTTACTAAGCTCAACATCCAAATAGCTCCGATGCACATCCGGATTTGCTCCAACATTTTCTAAGCTAATATAATTAAATCCTAAATTAGTTACTCATCCAAAGTTGGATAGACTGTAATACTTTCATATTCCCATTTAAACGTTGTTGAGGGTCAAATAGTGCATATTAGACCCCGGTTATTGTCTGGATTTATGAACTTTGTACTGCATAATAGTCCGATTTAATCGTGTTTGTGATGCAGGGTGTCTTTATGAGCTTGAACTGAAAATAGGTGTTTAAAGCATGGATTTAACGCTCTGATGACACCAAAGGCAAGGGAAGGACTACATGGGACCAAGATCGAAGATTCACACACCAAAGATCAAAGAAATTCTAGCCACTCACCCTAAGACGGGCCTGAAAATCTTCAACAATGCAAGATCACAACGTTCCCACCATCTATTCAGCTCCAAAATTCATACATTACCTGAATGCCATTAATTAACCGTACATGTCAAAAATCAGCCATTGGATCGCTGTACAAGTGGTCCAACTGTCAAATCAGCCCATAAAACAGTGATTTGGGGCCCACCTGATATCTGGACGTGCTTCAGTTTTGGTCTCAATGGCTTATGTGAGATAAAAAGGTGGATGGATGGATTGGATTTAGTATACACATTAGGGTGGGACCCACCTTGCATGGTGCATGTACACAGTACGCATGCACTCGACATGCGCTGCAATACCAAAGTCGGTCAGCATTACACTGACCGAAAATTTTTATAAAAATTCACCAGCGAACGCATTGCATCTGCCGATTTTGAGTAGTGGGCCTCATTCATCATCCATTTTGATGATCTGAACCGTTCAACGTGTCCAGAGGGGGGTCGTGACCATCGCCAAGCTCGCCGTTTGGTCCGATGCACGTGTACGCACGTGAATAGTCAGAAAATGCAGGATGAACGGTGGAAGAAAAATATCACTGGCCCGCACCAAAATTCGACAAAAACCAGTCCTTTTCGACTGAAATTTCTTCAGGAAACCAATGGACGAAGTGGATTTTATTGAAAACAACACTGTGGGGCCCACCGACCATCACAGCGAGCGTATGCGCTAGCTCTGTTCCGCAGCAGAGCTTGCGGGTGATCCTTGTGGGCCACCATCCGGTGTCAAAGGTCCAATCCGAGCCATCCATTAGATTCCCATGGAGCTGCTTCTTAATGCCTAGGTGACAGAATTGCAAAAGATCAAGAGGATAGAAGATCCAAGCCGTTGAACACAATTCGGACGGCGAAGCACGTTATTTTGTGGGCCATACAGAACTCAATATAAAATGTCCATTCCCTGCTAGTTTTGTGTCCTGAAAACAGTGGATGGATTAGATGTCTCATCAGAACTTGACAGTGGGCCCCTCCATCATCACTGCGTAACGAATACGCATTCCCTGTGTCAACGTCCGAACGCAGCCGACAATTGCGGGTTATTCTATGATCACGACCATGATTAGATGATAGATCTGATCCGTTCATCGTGTAGGGTGCTCAAAAAAAAATCCCAGTGGACGCTCTCCTTTTCAACAGAAACCGGTGGAAGATGGTGGTATTTGCCTCCGTTTTCGGTGCGAAAACAGTTGCTGTGAAAATAGTTGCTGCGAAAATCGATTGATTGCTGCGAAACTGACTCCAACAACTTTCCACCGCCTGTAGTGCTGTATAAAAGGGAGGAAGAGAAGGGGAGCTGGGGCTGGCTGAAACGTGAAGCTTGGAAGGAAGGCTCGAGAGACAGGAAGTATAGGGGAGAGAGTGGAAGCTTCAACGGTTTCCTTTTGTTAATTCTCTTCTTTCTTTTCCTCCCTTATACTTTCTTTTCCTATGGAATTTTAGCTGCATCATGTCTATCAGCGGCTAGACCTCTTAGCTAGGGCTAAGAGGTGAAGCCTGTAGCGTGATGGGAGAACTCTATGCTTGTACTTTTTAGACTGAACTGATGGTGTTTTGTTAATGGAATGTTCTCAGTCTTTAATGGTCTGTTGTGACTGAAATTATAGTGGGTCTGAGATGGCTTTGAATATTTTCTTTCCTTTTACGTTTATGACGTCAGGAAGCCCTGTTGTTCACTATAGTCTCCTGGGTATGGTCGGATGACGGTACCCTTCCTAACTTTCATAGCATGTGATTGGTTGATAATTAGTTTAATTCTGTTGTTTGTCATAGTCTCTTAGGCATGGGTTGGTGATGGAATTCATTCTAATTCATATACCTTTCATCTCTTTGAAACTAGATCAACGACAGTTTAGTAAATTTCATAATTCTTGAAGCAGGCATAAGATCTCCCTGATCTCTACAAGTGGATCCTCTGAATCCCTAGTTCCCTTCCTCTGATTTTTCTTAAGTTTTAGAACAATTATTCCACCATTATTCCTTAAATTCTTTTGAATTTAGATTTCATCTTAATCTAGTTTTAGTTCTGCTTAGTTTTAGATAACGTACAAGTTTCAGTCCCTTGGGATTCGACCTCGGTCTTACCGAGTTATTACTACATCACAACCCTGTACTTGGGGAGTGAATAAGTTTTTGGCGCCGTTGCCGGGGACTGTCGGCTACATTTTTCTAAAATTAATTAGTTTTAGGATTAGTTTAAGATTAGATTTTCTTTTTAGAATTTTCTAATTCTACGCTTAGTTATTTTCCTTATTAGAAATTTTTTCTAACTTTAGAAACTTGCTATTCTTCATTCTATCTAATTTTTAGAACTAACTTAATTTTTCTGTTTTGTAGGAAACTTCTAATTTAGTAAGCTCTTTCTAATTTCTCTTTCTTTGGAATTTCTTCTTTTCTCTAGAAATTAGTTAGGACTTTCTATTCTTAGAAACTAACTTGTTTTGTTTATTCTGCAGGATCTTAACCTAGGACTTCAAATTTGGTAACTTCTTTCCATCTTTCCCTTTTATTTTCTAGATTTCTTCTTCCTTTTTCTTAGGTTTAAGTTAGAATTTGAGGGCTGAGTGTGTTTTATGCCCCAGTGGGCACGCGACAACACTCGACGTCTCGTGACTGAAAGAGGATTAGTTGAGGGGTTGACTGTCCATCGCAAGACTAGACACCACTTGAATTCTCCTGAGTTAGTGGACGTTATGACTGAAAATCAACCTCAAGCACTACACCAACCTAGGGTTGAGGAAGTACATGATGAGAATGAGGTGCATCAGGCACCCCCGCCTCGTACTTTACGAGATTATTTACAACCGGCGGGGGTGAGTACGCCCTCATGCATGATTTTTCCTGCAAATACAGGACATATGGACATCAAGCCAGGGGTTATCCAAATCCTTCCTAAGTTCTATGGGCTTGAGTCTGAAGAACCATACTTGCATCTGAAAGAGTTCGACGAAATTATAGGCACCTTATATTTCCCTAATGTATCTGAAGATATAATTAGGCTGAAACTCTTTCCATTTTTCTTGAAAGAAAAAGCCAAGACGTGGTTACATTCACTGCGTCCTAGATCTATTAGCACATGGAATGATATGCGGAGGGAATTTATAAAGAAAATTTTTCCACATTATAAGACAATTACCCTCAGGAGAGCAATCATGAACTTTGCCCAAAAGGAAGATGAAATCCAATGTTGGGAAAGGTTAAAGGATCTGGTTAATGCATGCCCACAACATGGCTTTAAAATATGGTGCATTATGAATTTTTTCTATGATGGGCTAACATCTTCCATGCGCCAAATGGTCGAGACAATGTGTAACGGAGAATTCATCAATAAAAATGTCGACGAGGTATGGGATTACCTCGATAGTCTTGCTGAAAAAATACAATCATGGGACTATTACCCAAGGACGAACACTACGTCTAGGCCAACTCATTCAAGAAAAAAAGGAGGAATATATCTCCTGAAAGAGGATGATGATCTTAACGCTAAGGTGGCTAATCTCACCAGAAGATTTGAGGCCATGGAAGGAAGGAAGGAAAATGTTAATGAAAGTGTTTGTGGCATCTGTGATTGCAACATTCATACTACTGAAAATTTTCCTACAATACCTGCCTTTCGAGAAGTATTGAATGAACAATCTGATGCCGTGAATAACTATCAAAGACCTTTCAATGGATCTACCTCTAACACGTATAATCCTGGTTGGAAAAATCATCCAAATTTCAGTTGGAGGAATGGACCAACGGCTACACCTCAAGGTTTCCTAAACCAAAATCCAACTCAAGAGAAATCTCAAGAGGATTTGGTTCTAAAATATTTTCAAAAGCAAGAGCTTTTCAATCAGGGTATGATGCAAGCCTTTCAAGACCTTACAAAAGTAATACATGAACTTAAGGCTGAAAATACGATTAGAAACAAGGGAAGCTTCCCAGCTCAACCTCTTCCCAATCCTAAACCACATTATGGAGTTAGTGATCCTAGCTCTTCAAATCAAATGGGGCACGCTAAATCCATCCCCACTCTTAAGAGTGAGAAGGTTATTGATAAAACCCTTCCGGTTAGACCCGAAAAGCCTCAAGAACCAGAAGAGGACAACAATGATGGATCTAGTGACGCCCCACAAAAATTTGAACCGGAACCTCTAGAGAAGCCAGTTGCTTCGTTTTCCCAACGGTTGGTTGAACCAAAACGTCTCTCTAACTCTCAGGATATCCTAGAGGTGTTGAAACAAGTGAAAGTCAACATTCCTCTGCTTGATGTTGTAAAACAGATACCTTTATATGCTAAATTCTTAAAAGACTTATGCACGACCAAATGATGAAAAAGTGTTCAAAAGAAAATTTCCTTAACTGAGAAAGTGAGTACCATCCTGAAACAAGATGTGCCGTAAAAATTTAAAGATCCCGGTTGCCCAACCATATCATGTGTAATCAGAAACTATCAAATTGACCACGCACTTCTTGACTTAGGAGCAAGCGTCAATCTGATTCCCTACTCGGTATACTAACAGTTAGGTTTGGGTGAATTAAAACCCACTCGAACCACACTACAACTTGCTAATCGTTCTGTTCGTGTACCAAGAAAGATCATCGAGGATGTGTTGGTTCAGGTTGATAGATTCTACTACCCTGTTGATTTTATCATCTTGGACACAGAACCCATCAATGACACGAGCACTCAGATTTCTGTCATTCTTGGTCGCCCATTCCTGTCCACTTCAAATGCAATTATCAACTGCAGGAATGGTGTCATGACTATGTCTTTTAAAAATTTGACATTGGAATCAAATATCTTTTTCAACAACGGCAGCAACTTAGAGGATGATGACAATTTCCATGATGTTAACATGATTGATTCTTTTGTGGAAGATAGAAAGCCTCTCACCTTATCCTCTGATCCTCTAGAGATGTTCCTGGCCCACTCCCATGATCTTGATGATGATATAATTAGGGAAACGTGTGTCATGCTTGATACTGCACCGGTACTTAAAATTAATCGGTGGAGGCCGCAAATTGAAGAGTTACCCCAAACTGATGTAGTGCCTCTACGATCTAACCTCAAGCCACCGAAGCTTGACCTAAAACCTTTGCCCTATGATTTAAAATATGTCTATTTAGGTCAAGATGAGACATATCCGGTGGTGATTTCTTCTCACCTGGAGAAAGAACAAGAGAGTATGCTCATATCTACTCTCATCGAGCATAAGGGAGCTCTTGGATGGACGATAGCGGACCTCAAAGGAATTAACCCATCGATTTGTACTCACCGTATATATCTTGAGGATAATATAAAAGCTGTTCGACAATCAAAACGTAGACTAAATCCAAACATGAAAGAAGTGGTTAAGGTCGAGGTTCTCAAACTATGGGATGTGGGCATCATATACCCCATATCCGATAGTCAATGGGTGAGTCCAACTCAGGTAGTTCCTAAGAAGTTTGGGATCACCATCATAGCCAATGACAATAATGAACTCATGCCGACCAGAGTTACTACTGGTTGGAGAATGTGCATTGATTACAGGAAGCTGAATACCGTCACTAGGAAGGACCACTTTCCTTTGCCCTTTATAGATCAGATCTTGGAAAGGTTAGCTGATCATTCCTATTACTGTTTCCTTGACGAGTATTCAGGTTATATCAGATTGAAATCGCCCCTGAGGACTAGGAAAATACCACATTTATATGTCCCTATGACACCTTTGCTTACAGAAGGATGCCATTCAGGTTATGTAATGCCCCTGCCACCTTTCAGCGATGCATGATGAGTATTTTTTCTAATATGGTGGGAAAATATTTAGAGGTCTTCATGGACGATTTCTCTGTCTTTGGTTCATCTTTCAGCGAGTGCTTAGCGAGTCTTAAATGTGTGCTGAAAAGATGTGAAGAAAAAATTTTGGTACTTTATTGGGAGAAGTGTCATTTTATGGTTCAAAAGGGAATTGTCCTTGGGCATATCATCTCGTCCAAGGGAATCAAGGTAGATAAGGCAAAAATTGATCTTATCTCTAACCTACCTCCACCTAAGAACATCAGAGATGTGCGATCCTTCTTAGGACATGCAGGGTTTTACAGACGATTCATAAAGGACTTTAGTCTCCTCTCTCGTCTTTTATGTAATCTTCTTCAAAAGGATGCACCGTACGAGTGAACTGAGTAATGCCAAGAAGCTTTCACTAAGCTTAAGGGCATGTTAACCACTGCACCTATCATGTAGCCACCCGACTGGAGTCTTCTTTTTAAACTTATGTGCGACGCCTCTAATTATGCTCTTGGAGTGGTTCTGGGCCAGAGCAAAGATAAGCAGCCTTACGTAATTCATTACGCAAGTAGGACTCTAAATCCTGCCCAAGTGAACTACTCAACTACAGAAAAGGAACTCTTAGCCGTAGTGTTTGCTTTGGAAAAATTTAAGTCCTACCTAATCGGATCTAAGATTATTATTTATACAGATCATGCGGTACTTAAGTATCTTCTTTCTGAGAATGATTCTAAGCCCCGCCTAATACGATGGATCCTTCTACTCCAAGAATTTGATTTAGAAATTAAAGACAACAAGGGAGTACAGAACGTAGTGGCTGATCACCTTTCTCACCTTAATACCTCTGATTCCCTTGAGGCGACCCATATCAATGACATGTTTCCTGATGAACAACTGTTCAGAGTCTCCCATTCACCTTGGTTCGCTGATATTGCTAATTATCTTGCTACAGGTTCCATGCCGACACATTGGACATCATAAGATAAGAAGAAGTTCTTTACCAAGGTGCATAACTTTTTCTGGGACGATCCATATTTGTTTAAATATTGCCCAGACCAAATCCTAAGGAGATGTGTGCCAAACGATGAGCATCAGAGTGTCATCTCCTTCTGTCATTCACAGGCCTGTGGTGGTCACTTTTCTGCTAAAAAGACCACGACCAAAATTCTACAGTGTGGCTTTTACTAGCCCACTATGTTCAGGGACACTCATGAGTTTTGTAAGGCTTATGAGCGTTGTCAAAAATTAGGAGCATTGTCCCGTCGAAATATGATGCCTTTGAATCTCATCCTTATCATTGAAGCATTTGATTGCTGGGGCATCAATTTCATGGGACCTTTCCCCCAATCCTTTAGAAATTTATATATTTTGCTCGCTGTCGATTATGTCACTAAATGGGTCGAAGCAATTCCGTGCCACAACAATGACCATCGAACGGTCATTAAATTCTTAAAAGAAAACATCCTGTCGAGGTTCGGAACGCCTCGAGCCATCATTAGTGACGGGGGCTCACATTTTTGTAATAGACCATTTGAGAGCTTAATGAAAAAATACGGTATCTCTCATAAGGTGAACACCCCATACCATCCACAGACGAGTGGACAAGTTGAGATTTTCAATAGGAAAATCAAACATATCCTGGAGAAAATGGTTAACCCTAACCGTAAGGATTGGTCAATCCGATTGACCGATGCCTTATGGGCGTACCGTACTGCTTTTAAAACTCCTATCGGAACATCTCCCTTTAGACTTGTCTATGGGAAAGCTTGTCACTTGCCCGTGGAATTGGAACATAAAGCATACTGGGCGATCAAAAATCTGAATTTCAATCTAAACAACGCTGGCTCGCTACGCAAACTTCAATTAAATGAACTTGAAGAAATTCGAAACGATGCGTATGAAAACTCAAGAATTTATAAGGACAGGATGAAGGCATTTCATGATCAACATATTCTACGAAAATCATTCACGCCAGGTCAGAAAGTCCTTTTGTACGATTCTCGACTACATCTTTTTTCGGATAAGCTCCGATCTCGTTGGACCGGCCCTTACATTGTTGTCACTGCTTATCCTCATGGGGCTGTCGAGATAAGAGATCCTGACAATGGCAAGAAGTTTAAAGTAAATGGACATCGATTAAAGCCATTTGTCGAGACAATTGATTCAGAGGACATGTCCATGCCTCTGACTGCTCCTGTTTATCAGGATTGATCTCCTAGTCTGATGGAGGTATAGGTAGGTTTATCGCTTTCATAGGACTAGGGTAGTTGCTTTATTTGTCTGGCTGAAGACGGTAAATTTAGTGCTCCTGGGAGGCAACCCAGCTTTTCATTTCATTTTCTTAGTTAGATAATTCAATGTTTGTGGGTAACATTACTGCAAACCCTCACGAGACTACAACTCGTCCACTAGGGGTAACCTAAGGGTTTAAAGGCTTGTTGCATACGCTAAATGCAATCGAGAGCACCTGCGAAAGTGGTATAGGTAGGATTTTATTCGTTGTTATTTTTATTTTATTTTCTCTCTTGGCTGACCAGCTTTCATGCTGTGATATCTTGAAAAATCTCTCTCGATTCGTTATCCAGGTACTCTCTTCCCATCACTTTACTTTCGTTGTTCCATGTGCATTGCATGCTCATATCTTTTACATTGAGGACAATGTAGATTTTAGGTTGGGAGTGGGAGATTAGGCTTCCTAATCAATATTTTCTTGGTCTTGAGCAAAAATTGTGAAATTTTTAAAAATTTTTCTGACAATTCTTGTGAATTCAATGTGATTTTGACATCTATCTTTGATTTAGAATTATGAGATACGTGATGTTGGGAATTTATGACTCTTGGATTTAGCTACTTGATAGATTCCACAGTTGAGTTCGAATTATCAATTCATGATTAGAGGTTTTAAACATTGATTGAATCATGATTCAGGATACGTCTCACTCAGACATTAAGATTTTAGTTCCATATCGAAGGATTAACTTAGTAATCGCTGAGCATGAAAGGAACCAGCCTGAAATATCTTGTCATCAGGGTATAAAAATTGAAAAGGTTGGACAATTAATCTTCACCATGGGTTTGCTCCCTATAGGTGTGGATTCGATTCTCCATGGTTAACAGTTGGAAAGTGTTGGGTGACTAGTTTCACCGTAGGTTTGCTCCCTATAGGTGAAAATTTGATTCCCCTCTTGACATTCTTTTAATGACAAAAAAAAAAGAGGCCAAAAAATCAAAAGATGATCCTTGAGGCAAGTGCTGGTTATTATGAATTCTCTTGTTGATTACCAATGATATCCTGAGAATAAAGAATTGAATCTTAATGTTGATGAGCCGAGAGTACACTATACGCTCATGGATCTTAATGTTTAGAAATTTTTTAATTAGTGGATTAATATTTTGAACTAGACTAGGAAGCTTACCAGGCACTCGAGTCCAGGAGAAAGTAATGCCGAACATTCATGAATCTTAAAATTCTAATATCTAAATTGTTTTTCGAAAGAATCATTCAAATTCATAGGAATCATCTTTTAAATTCTCAACTTATCTTTCGCATACTTTGCTCGGGACTAGAAAAATGCTGGTTGGGGGTTGTGTTGAGGGTCAAATAGTGCATATTAGACCCCGGTTATTGTCTGGATTTACAAACTTTTAACTGCATAATAGTCCGATTTAATTGTGTTTGAGATGCAGGGTGTCTTTATGAGCTTGAACTAAAAATAAGTGTTTAAAGCATGGATTCAACGCTCTGATGACACCAAAGGCAAGGGACGGACTACATGGGACCAAGATCGAAGATTCACACACCAAAGATCAAAGAAATTCTAGCCACTCACCCTAAGACGGGCCTACAAATCATCAACAATGCAAGATCACAACGTTCCCACCATCTATTCAGCTCTAAAATTCATACATTGCCTGAATGCCATTAATCAACCGTACATGTCAAAAATCAGCCATTGGATCGCTGTGCAAGTGGTCCAACTGTCAAATCAGCCCATAAAACAGTGGTTTGGGGCCTACCTGATATCTGGACGTGCTTCAGTTTTGGTCTCAACGGCTTATGTGAGATGAAAAGGTGGATGGATGGATTGGATTCAGTATACACATTAGGGTGGGACCCACCTTGCATGGTGCATATACACAGTATGCATGCACTCGACATGCGCTGCAATACCAAAGTCGGTCAGCATTACACTGACTGAAAATTTCTATTAAAATTCACCAGCGAACGCACTGCATCTGCCGGTTTTGAGTAGTGGGCCTCATTCATCATCCATTTTGATGATTTGAACCGTTCAACGTGTCCAGAGGGGGGTCGTGACCATCGCCAAGCAAGCCGTTTGGTCCCATGCACGTGTACGCACATGAATAGTCAGAAAACGCAGGATGAACGGTGGAAGAAAAACATCACTGGACCGTACCAAAATTCGACAAAAACCATTCCTTTCCGACTGAAATTTCTCCAGGAAACCAATGGACGGAGTGGATTTTATTGAAAACAACACTGTGGGGCCCACCGACCATCACAGCGAGCGTATGCGTTAGCTCTGTTCCGTAGCAGAGCTTGCGGGTGATCCTTGTGGGCCCCCATCCGGTGTCAAAGGTCCAATCCGAGCCATCCATCAGATTCCCATGGAGCTGCTTCTTAATGCCTAGGTGACAGAATTGTAAAAGATCAAGAGGATAGAAGATCCAAGCCATTGAATGCAATTCAGACGGCGAAGCACGCTATTTTGTGGGCCATACAGAACTCAATATAAAATGTCCATTCCCTACTAGTTTTGTGTCCTGAAAACAGTGGACAGATTAGATGTCTCATCAGAACTTGACAGTGGGCCCCACCATCATCACTGCGTAATGAATACGCATTCCCTGTGTCAGCGTCCGAACGCAGCCGACAATTGTAGGTTGTTCTATGATCACGCCCATGATTAGATGATAGATCTGATCCGTCCATCGTGTAGGGTGCTCAAAAAAAAATCCCAATGGACGCTCTCCTTTTCAACAGAAACTGGTGGAAGATGGTGGTATTTGCCTCCGTTTTCGGTGCGAAAACAGTTGCTGTGAAAATAGTTGCTGCGAAAATCGATTGATTGCTGCGAAACTGACTCCAACAACTTTCCACCGCCTGTAGTGCTGTATAAAAGGGAGGAAGAGAAGGGGAGCTGGGGCTGGCTGAAACGTGAAGCTTGGAAGGAAGGCTCGAGAGACAGGAAGTATAGGGGAGAGAGTGGAAGCTTCAACGGTTTCCTTTTATTAATTCTCTTCTTTCTTTTCCTCCCTTAT
Organism: Magnolia kwangsiensis; assembly: GCA_037074715.1. NCBI lineage: Eukaryota > Viridiplantae > Streptophyta > Magnoliopsida > Magnoliales > Magnoliaceae > Magnolia > Magnolia kwangsiensis. The sequence goes on along the minus strand of CM073584.1, from coordinate 32,175,166 downwards.
ACTTTCTTTTCCTATGGAATTTTAGCTGCATCATGTCTATCGGCGGCTAGACCTCTTAGCTAGGGCTAAGAGGTGAAGCCTGTAGCGTGATGGGAGAACTCTATGCTTGTACTTTTTAGACTGAACTGATGGTGTTTTGTTAATGGAATGTTCTCAGTCTTTAATGGTCTGTTGTGACTGAAATTACAGTGGGTCTGCGATGGCTTTGAATATTTTCTTTCCTTTTACGTTTATGACGTCAGGAAGCCCTGTTGTTCACTATAGTCTCCTGAGCATGGTCGGATGACGGTACCCTTCCTAACTTTCATAGCATGTGATTGGTTGATAATTAGTTTAATTCTGTTGTTTGCCATAGTCTCCTGGGCATGGGTTGGTGATGGAATTCATTCTAATTCATATACCTTTCATCTCTTTGAAACTAGATCAACGATAGTTCAGTAAATTCCATAATTCTTAAAGCAGACATAAGATCTCCATGATCTCTACAAGTGGATCCTCTGAATCCCTAGTTCCCTTCATCTGATTTTTCTTAAGTTTTAGAACAATTATTCCACCATTATTCCTTAAATTCTATTGAATTTAGATTTCATCTTAATCTAGTTCTAGCTCTGGTTAGTTTTAGATAACGTACAAGTTTCAGTCCCTTGGGATTCGACCTCAGTCTTACCGAGTTATTACTATATCACAACCCTGCACTTGGGGAGTGAACAAGTTTTTAACGTCCACGCCAAAAATTCGCCAGCATCTCTCTATGCCTCTCCAGATAAGTTGATTTTACGTTACATTCCGATGCCAAATATCTAAAGCAATGTAAAGATATTTGGCATTGGATACGGAACGGAAGAAACATATCAAGAGAGAAACGAGAAGATGGACCACGGATTAGGCATGAACATTTAAATATATTATATAAAAGCATACTTTCCATCTAACATTGAACTGTCCAAAATGGGACAATTTGAGCGATTTATATGCCACCAAAAACACACCATATCTATATATGGCCCCATAGAAATCCTCAAACGAGTAACTAATTATCTAACATACAAATCTATAAATTACATCTCACAACAATAAACTAACTAATCACAATAATAATTTAAGACAAAAAAATGTAATATACAAGCTCATGAAAGTTTGCAAGGATAATTTTAGGGAACAGAAGGCAATGGATGTAATATCTTAAAGTCAAATAAAAGACTTCAATTTGGGGGAGTGCATCGATCACTATAGTTTTATCTAATCTCCACTTGTTGGCCGCAATGGCTGCCATATATATATATATATATATATATATATATATATATATATATATATATATATATATATATAGAGAGAGACCCTAGCCCAGAAATGAGGCCATCCACTCATTACGTGAGCTACAATGTGTGAAACTAATGGATGGTTTCCATCTACTTGTCTCATACTATATGCCCTACTCATGAGTTTTTACTGTATTTACTTTTGTGCCAAAGAATCTATATGGTGGGTATTGGGATCTCTCACATGTATATTGGCATGTGTGCGAGTGTATAGAGGAACTAGGCTATACATGGATGTTGAAATGCCCTTATTTCTACATGCAATTGTATGCCCTACTTTAGATGTGTGATAAACCATAAGCTATATGGAACTTATGTCTAATTTCCTAAGCGGCTGGTTGGTGGATAACTAATACACAATGCTAAGTTAGTTATTAAGCATTCAATATCACACACCCGAGTTGATTGATTTAAGCATCATAAACAAATGTTCTAGTGGGCTGATCTTAGCATCATTACCACACATCCGAATTAGTTGATTTAAGCATCATAAACAAATGTTCTAGTGGACTCATTTAATCATCTAGATACACATGTTCAAGTGGACTGATTCAAGCATTATAAACACATGTCCAAGTGGACTGATTTAAGGTTTTTAAACAAACACATGTTCTAGTGTGCTGATCATTGCATCGTTACCACACATCCAAGTGGATTGATTTAAGCATCATAAACCCATGTCCAAGTAGAGTAGCCTAATTTAAGCATTGTAAACACATGTCCAAGTGGACTAATTTGAGCATCATAAATGCATGTCCAAGTGGAACTGATTTAAACATCATCAACACATGTTCTAGTGGGCTAATCTTAGCATCATTGCCACACATCCAAGTGAACTGTTTAGGGCCCACTAGGTTGTCATGTCTATTTTGCCACCCCTTGCTTTGGATCATGCAAGGAGGAGAAGAAAAAAAAGGAGGGAAAAAGTTATTTTCTATGTCAAAATTGTGATTTACTCCAATCACCTAGATCCACTTTCCCTAGAATGTACAGAAAGCAAAGAATGGTTTGAAAGAGGAAAGTGAGTCTACCCAGAAATTGGGATATACCTCATAAGTTTTATTGAAATTTAGGAGTTGGTCCATACCCATTATTAATGGTTTTCCAATAAGTACCATCTTCTGATGACCTATGCCTTTTGTTCTCATTCCAATTGGACAATCTATTGATTCAATACAAAGATATAAATGGACAAATATTTTTTATTTCACGAGAGACTAGGAACCAATCGACTTTCCATAAGACTCATTTTACTAAGGTGCATTCATGGCTACTTTAGCTACATTAGTGTCTTTGCCCGTTACTCTAATTTCATTGTTATTCCATTTCCTAATGTTAATAAGTGTGATGTACAATTTTGCAGTGCCTAATTATCAAATGCCTGCTTGAGTATCATCCTAAGAGCCTGAGTATCATAGAGCATGACTTCCCAAACATCTTCTTGACATAGAACCCAAAAAATGCTTTGTGTCATGTTCAGTTTGGCAGTAGTGCTATCTCCAAGAGTTCTTATGCTCAGATACGAGCTCATGTACCAAATAAAATGCTTAACCTTGTTATATGAGAAATAATTTATGCAATTAAACAGTCAAAACTAATTGTCACATGTCAACACCCAAAAAGAAAAACAAAAGAAAATGATATATTAGAGGGTACACTGACTGATTGATAAAAAACAATCAAATGAGGCACCAAAATCATATTTTTGAAAACAACTAGTTCCTTACCGTACACTCTAGGAAATCTAACTGAACTTGGAGGTTTATACCTTTGCGGAAATTAGATTTCTGGAAAGATCTCTCAATCTTAAGAATCTGTACCATCTACATATATGTAAGGAATCAGCTCAGTGGTCCAATTCCTCCATCTTTCAGCAATTTGACCAGCTTAAGTTGACTCTTTCTGATTAATAATTAGTTATCTGATCCAATTCCTCCTTACTGCATTTTGTTCAGCCTAACTCTCTCTCTCTCTCTCTCTCTCTCTCTCTCTCTCTCTCTCTCTCACTTCATCAGTTATTTGGTTCAGTTCCTCTAAAAATCTCACTCTCTCAATTCATCAGTTATCTGGTTCAGTTCCTCTAGAAATCTCAAATCTAACACATTTGGAGATTCTCTTTTTGGCTGACAACTTTTTCTCCGGCCACCTACCCCAAGTATGCCAAGGTGGATCACTCAGATACTTCACTGTGTCTAACAGTAACAGTAACAGCCATTTCACTGGTCCCATTCCTCAAAGCCTGAGAAACTGCACCAGCTTAACAATAGTTCGGCTTGAACATAATCAGCTCACTGGAAATATATCCCAAGTTTTCAGAGTATATCCTGTTTTAGAGTACATTGACCTAAGTTACAATAGATTGCTGGTAAGTTGTCACCTAATTGGGGAGAAAGTCGAAATCTAACACTGTTAAAAATCTTCGACAACAATATTACTGGTAGAATTCCACTGGAAATTGGGTAATTGAGTTGACAACATCAGCTCGACCTTTCTTTCAACAACCTTGAAGGAAAGATTCCTAGCAACCTGAGGAGTTTTACCTGCAAAAATAGGAAAAATACCTAATCATCCAACATCTCTCTCAGATGTTAAATTCCATGGAATTCTCAGTCCCCAAAATCAGGCAAGTGAGCTCCTCAGGTGGGCCACACAGGTATCTAAACAAGAGACAGTCCAATGGTCCACATTTAACATACATAAATGTGCAGCCTTCCTGATTAGTTAGTTGACTGGTCTGACTGTGGGCCGGGTCATCATATAATGGGACCCATCCGATGCACTGCTGGATGCCCTACACGTATGTAGACAGGCATGGGCACTGCTGGATGCCCTACACGTATGTAGACAGGCATGGGCACTGCTGGATGCCCTACACGATGCATTGTTGGGTTTTCTCATGCATTGTTTGGAGGAGAAGAAGAAGAAGAAGAAGATCCAATCGATGAAAAAGAAAATCATGAAATTGCATGCATGAATCATCCCTAAATCCCTAAATCCCCAAATCCCTAAATCCCTAAATCCCCAAATCGTTTCAATCAGTATTGAGATTGAGAGAGATTGAGAGAGAGAGAGAGATACCTGTTTGAGTTGGAGCCCCGATCACGGTCAACCGAGCACGGTGGAGAGAGGGCGGTGGAGAGAGAGAGAGCACCGAGAGAGACAGAGAGGCGCGGTGGAGAGCCTGGCGGGGTGGAGAGAGTACCGAGAGAGAGAGAGAGAGAGAGAGAAAGGATAGAGAGCGAGAGTGCGAGAGGGCGCGAGAGAGAGTGAGAGTGAGAGAGGTCAGAGAGCGAGAGAGACTAAGTCTCTCTCACTCGCGGGCGGCACGTGACGTGGTCGGTGCTCTGTGTGCCCCACCATTATGTTTGTATTTCATCCCTGTCGTCCATCTATTTTTTCATTTCATTTTATGGTATGAGACAAAAAATGAAGTATATCCCAATCTCAACTGGACCACATCATAGGAAACAGTGTTGAATGAGCGTCGACCATTGAAAACCTTTTGGGGGCCATATAAAGTTTTGGATCAATCTGATATTTTTTTTCCCTTCATCTGGGCCTGTATGACTGTCACGCCCCAAACTCGGATACCGGGCTTACAAAATTTCTGATCGCCGAATCCGACACCGAAAGCCTCCTTAGAACCCCATTCTCGGCTCTTAACGCCCATTCACCAGGTTCCGATCCTGAGATGCTACGAGGAGGATTTTCAACGTCAGTTTGGTTCGTAATAAGCATAACCAAAGGCATAACCCACAAACAACAATCAAGAATTCCATTACATTTCCACTATGATCAAAAACTTTACAAGTACAATGAGCATAAAGGGAAATACAATGGTAAAGAATAAAAACTCCAAAACGCTCTGCAATGTACTCCTGCCTCAACGCTGCTGCGATCCAACGTCACCTGTACGCAACGGTCGTGCATAAGCTTACAGAAAGCTTAGAGGGTGGTGAAAGTGTGTGCATAAGGTAGTAATATGATCATGCAATGTTAGAGTAATGCGGAATATGCAGATGGAACCATAACATCATGAGCCGTACCAAGGCTATACAATGCAAGACATGAATGGTATCAGCCACCCAAGGCCATGCGATGTGCAATGCAACTCAAACATACAGATCCTCATCTATATCCACACATCAATACAACTTAAAATATGGGATATCACCGGGGTCTAGTACACTCTAAACTAGATTGCCATCACATCGTACGCAATAAGGTAAGTGGAAGAGACCACACTATCCGTCTGCCAATATCGGGTGCGACTTGTCGATATCGGACCCATTCCTCGAGCTGGTCAGACTCAACCTAGCATTGTCCTCTACTTTCGGGCGGGTAAGGCCGCACCCCCTTCCAACCGACTATGACACAGTGGAGAGCACAACCAACTAGTATTCGGTACTCAGCGCTCATCTACCCACTCGGTCTAGACGTTGGAGCAACCTCTTGGTACCATAAGGGTTCAGGGACTTTCATCCAGGGATATCTATAGTACCCCATGTAGAACAAGATTTTCGGTATTCAATCCTGCCAACCATGATACATCTGTGGAAGTTACGACCCCGATGTATCTAGGGCGTACAATATCTATGTCAAACAAATGCGATATGCATGATTCACGCTATCCAGTCATGCATCAATTCCTGCGCATATCGTGCGCTCATGTAGGGCAACACCGCCTAACCGGGAGCCCATAAAAAACCTGCCCGAAGGTAAATGCTATGATCAGACAATTCTCACGTCAAGCATACATATGATGCGTATGATCATGAGTCATGAAACTGTACTAAACATGTTATAATAAAATGAACTATCTTACAATGCAGATGGACCTGGACGGCCTATACACGATAAGTACGGCCCAGTAATGGGCCCTAAGGAGAGTCGTAATGTGGACATCCAACCAACATTACACTCGCAATGTGGACGTCAAACCAACATTACTCCCAAGGTACGATCTTTGTAAACATTAGTACTTAGTCTGTAATGGATTTACACATTGCAATGGACCGTAGGTTGTCCCCACTGGACCTTACATATATATCCAATGGGCCATATCCTATGGGCCTTTTATTCATCAGATGGGCCACATAAATGGGCCACACCAATGGGTCTTATGTGCTTTGCAATGGGTCAAACCCGTGGGCCTTGGATTGCATCAAATGAGCTTAGTCTCATGAGTCTAATATATGACCAATGGGCCACACCAATTGGGCCCCACATGTAGATCAAGTAGGCCTCAACCCATAGACCTAACATGAGTTCAATGGGCCTAAACCCCTAGGCCTTATGGTACATTAAATGGGCCTAAACCCGTAGGCCTTGTATGCATATCAAAGTGGGCCTAACCCCTAGGCCTTACATATATCAAATGGCCTACTTCCATGGGCTTTAAATTTCAACAAAAGGGTCCAATTACATGGGCCTTAAAGTACATCAAATGAGCCTAGTCCCATGGACTTGCAACACATCAAATGGACCTAAGTTCTTAGGCCTTAAATGAATCCAATGGGCCTAGCCCATAAGCATTTCATAAACCAAATGGGCCTAGCCCATAGGCCTGTTACAAACCAAATGGGCCTAACCCAGATGTGAGTGGCCCACCCAACTGATAGCTCAAGCCTTAAAATGATCCCACCCCGTGGATGGACGGTCTAGATGCACCACGTGCATCATGGTGGGTCCCACTGTCGCTGGACAGTGAGGACCACACATATATTCAAAGGGCCCCACCGTCCATTGGACGGTGGGAGTGAAGATACACAACGGTGGGTGCCACCGTCCACTGGACAGTGGACTTTAAGACATGCATCATTCATGGGTCCCATGTGGGGCCCACAGTAATATTTATTTGGCATCCAACCCGTTGATAAGGTCAAACAGACTCGGTTGAAGGAAAAACACAAATTTCGGCTTGGTTCAAAACTTCAGTGAGCCCCAAAGAAGATTTCAATGGCAGGCATTCAATTCTACTGTTTCCTGTGGTGTGGGCCACCCGGGTTCTGGATCGAGCCGAAATTTGGAGGGGGCCCACCTGAGGATGGGACCCACCTCATGGACGGTTTAGATGGCATACAAACATCAAGGTGGGGCCCACGGCTGGAGCCGTGGGTCCCTTGCTGGATGCCGCCCGCCCGCGAGCCTGCACGCTGCTGCGTGCAGCGGCTGCCCACCGACGTGAAGGCAGAGACCCTGCCTCTTTCCAAAAATTAAAAAAAATGGTTTTTCTGCGGTTTTTCGCACATGCGGCCCGCCAAAATGAAATCTGCCCCGGCCATTACGTTTAGCGGCTCGAGGCCGTCCAAATGAGTCCAGAGTTCAAATTTTTATATGCTTAGGAAGTGAAATAAAATACGAAAATGATGTTTGAATGGTGAGGGTGCGATCTTTGACGCTATGGCCCACCAGGTCTTCCAATCAGCCCCAAACTTCTACCCAACGGCTAAAATACCGTGGGTAAGAGGATGGACGGCTTGGATCGAACATATACATCAAGGTGGGGCCTACACTAGGGGGCCACCCCAAAAGCCTCACTTTTTCTTCCTTTTTTTTTTCATTCCTTTGAAACGTCCAGCGTCCCAAACGCTGGACGGTTATTATTATTTTTTTATAAAGAGTGGTGGGCCCTGATGAAGTGGGCCACCATTGATGGGTGACATGGGTTCAACGTCTAAGGTGGGCCCCACTTGAATAAAAATAAATACATCAAAGTGGGATCCATTCAAGTGGGCCACACAATCCTATTGCATAAACACAAAATAAAATAAAATAAAATAAAATAAATAAGAGAGAGAGAGAGATATGGAGAGTGGGACACGGCTTGTGATGGAGGGACCCCGACATTATGGGTCCTCCCTTACAATGAATCATAAATCAAGTGGGCCTTAAAGCATGAGGGACCACCGAAATCCAAACTCAACGGTGGAGATCCCTTCCCCACCAACATTGACGGTCTAGATGACCTTTGAAAAGAAAATAAACATCATGATAGGGTCCATGGAGAATGGCCCCATCATGGAATGATCATGATGATCTAAGTGGTCCATCGACCACCTTTTAGGGTCCCAAGTGAGATCCACACCATGGATCGGTGGGTCTCACTTGGCCCATCATAAGAACAAGAAAGAAACTACCCTAAAGAGACACCCACCGTCCGATCTTCTTGCTCCTAGGGGTTCCCTGGCACCTTAGCTTCAATCCTAATGGATGAGATGAGGAATGGAGGGTTGAGATGGGAGATGATGGGGTGAAGAGGTGGGCCACACTTGGAGCTTGGGAATTATAGAAAACTCCATACGTATGGGCTCTTTGTTGCTTGGGATTGAGATGAAAAAAATGAGAAAGAGAGAGAGTGATGTAGAGAGAGATGGATGGATGGATGAATGATGGTTGTGTAAGAAAGTATTGACTTTTGAGGCTTTTGTGTAAGAGAGGTATGGGTGGTGAAGACTTTTGTGGCTTTTTGTGTAAGAGAGGTATGGTTTTGGGAGACTTTTGTGGTTGCTTGGAAAAAGGGAATAAAGTGATGTGTACTTGACATGTGATGGCTTGATGGATTGATTGATTGATGGGATTGATGTGATTAATGTGACACATCGTAGAGATTTCCTTAGGTTTCGCAACGCACGGTGTTTTCTCACACAGAACGTTGGCCCATATCTCTTGACCAGGGTATCGCCTTGGCACGTGAGTCACAGTATCGGAACCACAACGACGGCGCGATCACTATGGTATTGGTCTCAGGTTGAGTCGACTCGGGTTGTCGGCATATGAATCAGGGTTACGCGTCGATATCGGTTAAGGGTCGAAGGTTGCCGAAATTCGACCGGTCAGACCGCAGAAGTCTACGGAAAGGTACGGACCAAGATACGGGTCTTACAATAACCTAATCAACAGATTGGATGTCAAATAGAAATTACAGTGGGCCTTGGGAGGGTTTTAATGGTGGATATCCAATCACTATGGTTTTCATGTGGTGTGGTCCACCTGAGATTTATATCCCTCTCATTTTTGGCGTCAAGCCCTAATATGATTTATAAAAATGGATGGACGACATGGATGATACACATACATCATGGTGGGACCCATAGAGCACCGACCAACATCCACCAAGTTTTGTGGGCCCCACTACGATGTATTTGTTATATCCACACCGTCCATCCATTTTGAGATATCATTTTACGTCATGAGCCAAAGAATGAGGCAAATAAATATCTGTAGTGGACCCCACCACAGAAATCTCAGGTGCACCACACCACATGAAATCAATAGTAATTGGATATCTGTCATTAAAATCCTCCTAAGGCTTACTGTATTGTTTATTTGACATCCAATATGTTGACTAGGTCATACAGGGCCAGATAAAGGGAAAAAATAAAAATCAGCTTGGATGAATGGTACAGGCCATAATATAGATGTTTTGGATGGTACAGGCCATAATCTCAGTTTCGCTTGAGTTTTGACAGAGTTGTGACCAATTTGAGTTTCTCTCTTGAGTTTTGACCGAATGGTGATCAAACCGAGTTTTTTCGAGTCTCCAAAAAAGCTTGTTGAGTTGAGTAGCGTCAACTCGAGCAAGTCGATTCAGGGTTTCTAGACTATTGAGTTATACAAAAATTCACCAAAGAGAAATTTCTTTGGGGATTTTCCTCCCAATGTAAGGGCCCAATAGATGAATATTTCTAGATCTTATAAATTTGTGCCACATGTATGATATTGAAATCCTTTTTGTTTTCAGGGTTCTAGACAATCTTTCCAGTCATTCAGATCAACGGATGAGTTTTACCATCAAGATGCTCGTGAAATCCATTTGGGCCTTCCAATCAGCATCTCCAGTCCATCAGTCACAGATTTTTTCCTAGATATAAGCAGTCCTTTGGTCACTGACTTCGTTCTAAACTTCGGCCATGATCAGGAAGTGGGACCCACCGCAGAACCAACGGCATCCGAGAAGCAAACTGTCCCACAACCACGGGCTAAAGTAATCGTTGGGATGGCCTTCACGTCCGTAGTGGGCCTTCTTAGTGTCAGTTACACGATCAACGGAAATGACAACCTTACCCCAGCCACCCTATTTAGTGGACGGCCTGTATCGTTCAGATTCTTTCTCTTAGTAGTCATGGTCACATTCTATATCTCTATCATAGCAATAATCATCCGGCCAGTCTTGCCATTGATGGCCAAAGTCCTTAACGTCATGGCCTTTGTTTATGTGGTTTTAGGGGTCACGGTCCTGTTGTGGGTCATGCTTCCTAAAAGCATCAGCTGAGTCCCATGGATTTTTTTTAGGGTCACGATCTTGATTGCTCTTAAAGTGAATGGAGATTGTACGCCCATAGCTGAAACATTCATAGGGCTGCAGACGCTTTGGATCACAAAAATATTTTTATTCTTTCAAGTTCAATCTCATGGTAAGGAGTTTATGAGCATTTGGGTCACTTTATGAACATTTTATATTACATATAAACATCACAATGCCGCTTGAAAAAGTTTAAATGATAGGCATTTCCTTTCAACTATTTCTAGTCGTGTGGTGCACCTGGGTTTTAAATCTGTCCAATTTTTTGTCTCATGTCTGAAAATTATCTTCCAAAATGAATGGATGGAATGGATTTTCCACATATATCACGGTGGTCCAGCATAACTTATGGTGATATAAACCACATGGAAAAAGCTTTTCCCTTGAAATCAGTGTCAATGTAATGTGATATAAAGTGGGTAGGGTAACCAGACGTATGTAGAGATGGATTGTTTTATTGGGCCCACTGTGGTGTATATATTTTATCAATGCCACCCATTCATTTTGAAAGATCATTTTAGGGATTGAGCCCAAAAATCAGGCATATCAAATGCTCATGTGGACTACACCATAGAAAGTAGTGAAAATGAAAACTTACTATTGAAAGCCTTTTGGGGGCATAAAGTTTTTGGAAGTAACTCATTTTTTGATGTTAAATTAAATTCTAAATCCAATGGACGGATTGGATTCGACACATAAATCATGACAAGACCCACAACTCTTATAACATGACAACCTCGACCCGTATTATGTTACAACTTAAAGAAATCCAAGGTGGGATAAGGGTCATAGCTACATCATTCGAGTGGAAGTAGGTCCGTGCTAAGATACGGACCCCCCCCCCCCCCCCCCCCCCCCGAAACCCTTCACCCTCTTTGATGGTAATATTTCATTTGACATGATGGTAGATGATCTTACCAAAATCTTTGGGAGGCATGGCAAGATTATGGACGCCTACATACCCTGAAACTATAATCTAAGAAGATCTCCAGGCTATGCCTTCATCAGATTCCAATATGCGAATGCAAACACAGCTTTGGATATTCTCAACGGTAAGATGGTGGATGGTTGGATTCTGATGGTAGCAATGGCAAAGGCCTATGCCACACATTCACCCAACATTCAACCACCGCTGCAAAGGGCTACTTCAAATCCCCCCGCATTAGCCCAAAAGGTGCTGACTACGAAAGGAAAATCTTTCATCGAAGCGATTAGGGTTGTGGGACATGGATGCATAGAAGGTGTTCGATCAAACATCAGTTGTGGACGTACAATCTCCAATATCAAAAATATATGAATGAATAGAAAACACAAACATCAGTTTGATCCAAAACTTCTATGGCCTCTAAGAAATTTTAAATGGTATAGGTTCAATCACACTATTTCCTGTGGTGTGGTCCACTTGAGCTTTGGATATGCTTCTTTTTTGTTCTTTAGACCTCAAATTATTTGTTAACATGGATGAATGGAGTAGATAAAATAGATAAATAATGGTGGACCCCACAGAGTTTACTCAGGTAGAGGTAACGAGTAACTCAAATGTAGTGGAGAAAGGTTTCCTTACAACATTTGTAATCATATATTGGGCCTGCCCAAATGTTATTCACATATCTAACCCGCTCATTACGTGTGTCCCACTTGGATGAAGGGTCAGACCAAGTTTCAACCGCATCCAAAACTCATGTGGGCCCTACCAAGTGCTTTATATTTTATAGGATGTTTTCACATACTTTTAAATGGCATGGCCCACTTGAGTTTCGTTTATCGATGATTTTTGAGATATCTCATAACCCAAAGGGGAGATATCAAATCCACGGTGTTGATGTTCGACAGACATCATGATGGGGCCCACAAAACTTACTAACATCAATTCATAGGTTCTCACGAGGTCAGTAAGTTAGGTCACAATTTTGACCAGAATATTTGGCCCATTTTACATGTTTGGTGCATTCACCCTATTTTACTGATCAATACTCTCAATTTGACTGGTTACTCGCCTCAAACAAGCTACATATGAAAAGGATATTGGGCATACAAGATTGATCAACAATTTCAGTAAAAATTGATTTCAACATTTGAAGTTATTTACTCTTTAATTAAAACTAATTAGATTGTCAAAAAACAATTAAAGTTCAATTAGTGGATGTACCTAATAATTTAGTAAATTTATTTTTCACAAATAAATTTAACTTCCTTTTTTTAAAAAAGGTATATTTTTTTTACTCTTTTAAATAAATAACATTTTTATTATAAAATATTTCAAAAATATTTAAAATACAAATTTTGAATTTTTATTTACAAAATCTAAAATTTTTTCTCATATTTTAATTTTTTCTCAAAAATTTCAAAATGCCAATTTTTCTCTTTAAAAGCATTATTTTGTTCTCAAAATTTTTCTTAAACATATTTAAAATTTCTAAACTTTTCAACATTCTTTATCATGTGATATTTTAAATTATTTAAATATTACCTTTATATATATATATATATATATATATATATATATATATACATTTACGTTATAGACAAAAAATTTTAAAAATTAAAATAATTTTACATTATTACAGATGGTTTTTAGCCGTCAGAAAAAAAAAAAAAATTGGAAAAGCACTTTTACCGACGAAACTTTTCGTCGGTAAAAGTCTTACCGCCTACTTTTTCCCCACCCCGCGTAAAGCTGGAGAAATTTTCGAAAGTCCTTTAGCTACGAATAGTTTCGTAGGTAAAACATGGTTTTACCTACGAAATTATCATTCATAGGTAAAAGTAGGGTTTTCGATTTTTAAAATTCAAAAAACCTTCCAGCTACGAATAATTTCGTAGGTAAAGATAGGTTTTACCTACGAACCTAGTATTTGTAGGTAAAAGTAAGGCTTTGGATTTTCTTTTTTACTTTAAAAAAATTCACACATCCTTCATCTATAATCAAAGGACCCTATAGCTACGAATAGTTTCATAGCTAAAGGTCTTTTTACCTACGAACTATAAGTTCGTAGGTAAAAGGATGAATTTGCATTTTGTATTTATTTGAAAATTTTCACATATCCTTCAGCTACAAATAGTTTCGTAGGAAAATATCATTTTCCCTTCACATACATTCAGCTACAAATATTTTCGTAGGCAAATAAGTATTTTCCCTATGAAATTATAATTCGTAGGGAAAAGTAAGGCTTGCCAGACCCTTTAGCTACGAAAAATTTCGTAGGTGAATATAACCTTTTACCTACGAAAATTATTTTCGTCGGTAAAAAAATGTTCATTGGACTCTTTAACGACGAATATTTTCGTAGGTGAAGATGGTTTTAACCTACGAACATTTATTTCGTAGGTATAAGGAGTGCTTTCATTTTTTTTATTCAAGAAGAGTATAAAGGACCCTTTAGCTACAAAGATTTTCGTAGGCGAAGATGAGTTTTTACCTACGAAAGTTTTTTTTCTTAGGTAAAAGGAGTGGTTTCAGTATTTTACATTTGAAGAGTTGAATGGACCCTTTAGCTACGAATATTTTCGTAGGCAAAAATGTAGGCAAAAATGTGTAAAAGTAAAGTTTTCAATTTTTTAGAATTCAAAACATCATTTAGCTACGAATATGTTCGTAGGTAAAGATCGAATTTTTTATTACTCAACACCCTTTGGCTACGAACAGTTTCATAGGTAAAGATGGGTTAGATTATTCAAAACACCCTTTGGCTACTAACAGTTTCGTAGGTAAATATGGTTTTACCTACGAAAGTATGTTTCGTAGGTAAAAGTAAAGTTTTCATTTTTTTAGAAATCAAAACATCATTTGGCTACTAATATTTTCATAGGTAAAGATGAGATTTTTTGTTACCCATTAGCTAGGAATATTTCCGTAGCTAAAGATTGGTTTTTACCTACGAAATTACAGTTCGTAGGTAAAAAATTCTTTACTTCCTTTGGCTACGCATATTTTCGTTGGTAAAGGTGGGTTTTACCTACGAAATTAAATTTTGTAGGTAAAAGTAATGTTTTCAATTTTTTATTAACTGAAAAAGGCAAAAGACCCTTTACCTATGAAAATTTTCGTAGGTAAAGATGGGTTTTGCCTACGAAATCAAATTTCATTGGTAAAAGTTGACTTTTACCTATGAAAAATAGTTTCGTCGGTAAAAGTCTTCTTTACCTACGAAAATGATTTTCATAGGTAAAAGTTTCGTAGGTAAAAACCATATTTCTTGTAGTGCATGAATGCACCAAGCCGTACTAAGGATATGCAATGCAACATATGAGTACTGGGCATCATACCAAGGCGATGCACAAGAGGCCTGCATATCCAATGCCATATGCAAAGTGCAAATGCGATCATGTCAGTCCTCATATCCAGTCCACATATCCATACAGTTCCACTTTAGGGAAACCACCGGGGTTAAATACACTTCCAGCTGACTACCACTCTCCTAACTACACAGTTTAACGAGCGTAAGAGACCTCACTACCTGCCTGTGGACAGCCAATCACTAGAAAGGCTCGATGGTAATAGACCCATTAACAAGCTAGTCAAACTTACCCTAGTTATTGCCCATATTGAGAATATGGAGCCACATTGGGTCACCTTCGACCGGTCGTAGGACTTCTTTGACCGGTCGTAGGGGCCTGCTCGACCGGTCGTAGGGGCCGGCTCGACTCAAAGTCCAACGATGCTATTTTTTACTATTTTGGGCCCTAGGACTGGTCGTAGGGACTGTAAGACCGGTCGTAGGGATCCTACGACCAGTCGTAAGTTACGCAGATTATTTCTGAAACTGATACGGATTGCAGATTTTGGTGTCGCCTTTCACAAGGGTGCAGAAGGAAAGTTACCTAAACTATAAATAGGGGTTCCTAGGGCTTTTCTAGGGTATGAGGAATATTGGAAAGTAATTCTAAAGGTATGGGCTAAGGGTTTTTTATATTCTTCCAAGGGAGAGGTTAGTATTTTGCCTTGTAATCTTTGTTTCTTCATAGTAGAAGTTTGTATCTGTGGTTTTTTACCCTAGTTTGGGATTTTTCTACGTATATCTTGTCTTGTGGTTTGTTTGGATTGCTTTGATCTGTTTCTAGTTTATATTCCTTTCCGTTTATCGTTTGTGGGTGAGGCCTGAGATTGGATCTTGGCCCACTGCGTTGTTGGCGTGCTGCGCAACAACTGATATCAGAGCTATTGGTTTAGTTCTATTAGGAGCGATGGCGGAAGATGAAAAAACTAGAATTGAGAAGTTTGATGGTTCAAACTTTACCTTCTGGATGATGCAAATGGAGGATTATCTGTATCAGAAGGACCTCTACATTCCTCTAGAAGTAAAAGAGAAGAAACCAGAAAAGATGACAGATGATGAATGGTTTTTACTAGATAGGAAAGCTTTAGGAACGATCCGACTCTCTTTGTCTAAGAGCGTCACCTTCAACATATCCAAGGTGAAAACGACAAAAGAATTGATAGAAGCCCTATCCACCATGTATGAAAAGCCCTCAGCATCCAACAAGGTTCATCTTATGAAACAGCTATTCAACATGAAGATGTCAGATGGTGGGAGCGTAGCTGAACATCTAAATGAGTTCAATACAGTCATGAGCCAATTGGAATCCGTTGGCATCATTTTTGAGAATGAGGTCAGGGCACTATTGATCTTATCCAGTCTGCTAGAGAGTTGGGATGGTTTGGTGATTGCTGTGAGCAATTCTTCAGGGTCGACAAAGCTGAAATTTGATGATATGGCCGGTCTAATTCTCAGCGAAGAATCTAGAGAAAAGGCATCAGGAGTTTCAGGGGATTTAGGGAATGCTCTAAACGTTGAAGGAAGAGGAAGATCGTAGAACAGAGGAAGCAATAAACACGGGCATTTTAAGTCGAGGAAGAAGTCGAAGAGACTGAAAGACAAAGACGGGTGTTGGCATTGCGGTAAGAAGGGACACAAGAAATGTGATTGCAGGGCGCTCAAGAAACAAGAAGGAAGCTCTCAAGGCGGGAAGGATTCAGTGAATCTGTCTAAAGAGAGCGACACAGAGGCGTTGATCTTGTCTCTTGATGCAAGGAATGAGTCATGGGTTATAGACTTGGGTGCTTCGTTTCATGCCACTTCATGTAAGGAAGTTCTGCGTGATTATGTGTCAGGTGACTTTGGGAGAGTCTAACTGGGTGATGATGAGCCGTGCAGTATTATTGGAAAGGGTGATATTCAGGTCAATCAGAAAGACGGAACGGTTTTAAAACTGAAGGATGTCAGACATGTACCGAGTTTGAGAAGGAATCTGATCTCAGTGGGGCAGTTGGCCGATACCGGTTATGTAACGACAATCAACAGTGATTCCTGGAAGATCACAAAAGGTGCCTTGGTGATATCTCGAGGTAAAAAGGAAGGTACTTTGTATGTGACTTCAGGATCGTATAGTTCACTCGCAGCCGCATCAACTGGAGTGAATGGGCAGTTATGGCATCAGAGGTTGGGACATATGATTGAGAAAGGGATGAAAGTGCTATTGTCAAAGGGGAAGCTACCAGGGCTGAAGTCTCTTGACTTAGAATTCTGCGAGGACTGCCTATATGGCAAGCAGAAGAGGAAAAGCTTCAAGAAGACAGGACGCGCTCCAAAGACGCATCTATTGGAGCTTGTACACACTGACGTGTGGGGACCGGCACAGGTATCATCTCTTGGTGGCTCACGTTATTTTGTTTCATTTATTGATGATGCTAATAGAAAACTGTGGGTTTATTTCTTAAAGCATAAATCTGATGTATTTGATACATTTAAGAAGTGGAAAGTTATAATAGAAAACGAGACAAGAAAAACAGTAAAGTGTCTCAGATATGATAATGAGGGAGAATATTGTGATAAGAGGTTTAAGGAGTATTGTGCAGTAAGTGGAATCAAACATCAGAAAATGATTCTAGGGACACCACAGTAGAATGGTGTGGCTGAGCGCATTAACAGGATCATCCTTGAGTGCGCCAGGAGCATGAGGTTACATGCAGGGTTGCCCAAGACCTTTTGGGCAGATGCTGTAAATACTGTCATATATCTTATCAATATAAGTCCCTCAGCACCATTGGATGGTGGGCTACCAGAAGAAACGTGGACTGGGAAAGAAGTGAACCTTACACATCTCAGAGTGTTCGGTTGCACTTCATATGTTCACATTGATGCAGAGCACTGAAACAAGCTAGATGCGAAGTCTAGGATGTGCACGTTTATAGGCTACGAGCAGGATGATTTTGGCTACAGGTTTTGGGATGCAAAAAATAGAAAAATCATCAGAAGCAAGGACGTAGTCTTTAATGAAAAAGTGATACATAAGGACAATGTGCAAGAAAACAAGGTCGAGAAAAAGGAATTCATAGAGTTGGAAGAGTTACCGGACATGGGTGTTACAGCGCCACAGGATGATCGTGCATAGGAGCATTATGAGGCAGAGCCACAGACACCGGTTGCGAGGAGGTCTACTCGGGAGAGGAGACCCACGGTCCGATACTCACCCTCCTTACATTATCTACTGTTGACAGATAATGGTGAGCTAGAGTGTTTTAAAGAGGCATTACAGTCAGATACACGGGTTAAGTGAAAGCAAGCCATGGATAAGGAGATAGACTCTCTTTAGTCTAATTGTACATGGGAGCTAGTCACTCTACCCAAGGGTAAGAAAGCTCTTCATAACAAGTGGGTTTACAGACTGAAGGAGGAGCATGATGGTTCGAAACGGTACAAGGCGAGACTGGTTGTAAAAGGATTTCAACAAAAGGCAGCTATCGATTTCACTGAAATATTTTTACCGGTAGTAAAAATGTCTACGATTCGCATGGTCTTGAGTATAGTGGCTACAGAGAACTTACATCTATAGCAGCTAGATGTTAAGACAGCCTTTCTTCATGGGGACCTTAAAGAAGAAAGATATATGCATCAGCCGACAGGATACGTGGCACCAGGTAATGAGAACAAGGTGTGCAGACTAAAGAAAAGTCTATATGGCCTGAAGTAGGCCCCGAGGTAGTAGTAGAAGAAATTCGATAGTTTCATAATGGGAAACGGTTTTAGGAGATGTCATGCAGACCACTGTTGTTACTTGAAGAAGTTTGATACGTCATACATCATCCTTCTTCTGTACGTTGATGATATGCCTGTGGCCGGTTCAATCATGAAAGACATCTCAGATCTCAAAAGACAACTGTCTAGAAAATTTACCATGAAGGATTTAGGAGCTGCAAAATAAATCCTAGGCATGAGGATAAAGCGTGATAGGGGAAATAAGAAATTAGTTTTGTCACAAGCAGAGTACATAGCCAAGGTACTTGATCGATTCAATATGGGAGGTGGTAAGCCAGTTAGCACTCCATTAGCCAACTACTTCAAACTATCTAAGGAGCAAGGTGCAAAGACGCAGGAGGAACGGGACTATATGGCCAAAGTCTCATATGCGTCAGCGATTGGGAGTCTCATGTATGCTATGGTAAGCACGAGGCCAGACATTGCTCAAGCACTGGGAGTTGTTAGCAGGTTCATGAACAACCCTAGGAAGGAACATTGGGAAGTTATAAAGTGGATCCTCAGATACCTGGTGGGTACTGAGGATGTAGGGCTGTGTTATGGTGGATCGAAAATCAAGCTACAAGGCTATGTGGATTCAGATTTGGCAGGAGATATCGACAGCAGAAGAAGCACTACAGGCTATGTGTTTACTTTAGGTAGTGCTGCAATCAGTTGGGTCTCTCAGTTACAGAAGATAGTATCTATCAGTACGACAGAAGCAGAATATGTTACGGTTACAGAAGCATGTAAGGAGATGGTGTGGATGCAAGGTTTTATGGAAGAGTTGGGTAAGAAGCAAGTAGATTGCAAGCTGTACAGTGATAGTTAGAGTGCAATACACTTGGCTAAGAATTAGCTTTTCATTCAAGGACCAAGCATACTGCCATTAGATATCACTTTATACGTTCCTTACTGGAAGATGGTTCGATTGCTCTGGAGAAGATTCATACAAGTAAGAATCCTGCAGATATGTTGACCAAGGCGGTCACAAGGGAGAAGCTGAGGCTCTGTTCAGCTTTGATTGGTCTTCAGGCTTGAAGACGGGGAGGTGGTGCACTCCGAATGAAGAAGACGAAGGTTTATGGCAATGTGTCTCCAAGTGAGAGATTTTTGAGAATATGGAGTCACATTGGGCCACATTCGACCGGTCGTAGGACTTCTTCGACCGGTCGTAGGGGCTTGCTCGACCGGCCGTGGTCCGGCTCGACTCAAAATCCAGCGATGCTGTTTTTTACTGTTTTAGGCCCTAGGACTAGTCGTAGGGACTGTAAGACCAGTCGTAGGGATCCTACGACCGGTCGTAGATCTCCTAGGACTAGTCGTAGGTTACGCAGATTATTTCTAAAACTGATACAGATTACGGATTTTGGTGTCGCCTTTCGTAAGGGTGTGAAAGGGAAGTTACCTAAACTATAAATAGGGGTTCCTAGGGCTTTTCTAGGGTATGAGGAATATTGAGAAGTAATTTTAAAGGTATGAGCTAAGGGTTTTCTATATTCTTCCAAGGGAGAGGTTAGTATTTTGCCTTGTAATCTTTGTTTCTTCATAGTGGAATTTTGCATCCGTGATTTTTTACCCTAGTTTAGAGTTTTTTCATGTATATCTTATCTTGTGGTTTGTTTGGATTGCTTTGATCTATTTCTAGTTTATATTCCTTTCCGTTTATCGTTTGTGGGGGAAGCCTGAGATTGGATCTCGGTCCACTGCGTTGTTGACGTGCTGCGCAACAGCCCACTCACTCAGGCAAATAAGGTCATACCCCATCTCAACCGACCATGCTACATTGAGAGTCACAGTTTAATGGTATAAGGTACTCGGGTGCTCATGTTTTTCGCTCAGTCTCAGTGTTGAGGTGTCTTCTAATACCATGAAGGTTTAAGAGCTTTCACCCGAGGACATCCTAAGTGCTCTAAATGTTAAAGTAACATTTTCAGTGTCTAAAATATGGCCATCCATGATATACTTATGGAGGCTATGACCTTGATGAAGCAACGGTGAATATCCTCATGCTATGCAAAGTCAGATGCATGAATCACACAAACAGCCATACATCAGTCTTTAGTATCTAACATGCTCAAGAGGGGAAACTCCATCCCTTAGAAAAATACCAAAATATCCTGCCCAATGGCATAACGATGACCAATCACATCTCAACCAAGCATGCACATGATGCGTATGAGAGTGGGTTATGAAGATGAACAAAGATGCCAATGCGATGAAGATGTACTCTCCTCCTAACCAAGTAGAGTCTAGGTACTTAGACAGTTTTCCATAAGGAATACAACATCTAGTGGGGGCTCAATAGCCTGGGGTAGCCCACAAGTCTAAGATAGATAATGACATGGGCCTAAATTATGAGAATGGGCCTAACAAGAGTCTATGGTAGACCTTTAACCACTATAGGTGCAAGTGGTCCTACCATAGGGCCACAAATGTGGACATTCAACTACCATTTGTCCTAAAAAGGTAGACCAATAATATTCTATCAAGAATCAAAGCTCGTGGCCCGAGTACAATCATACAAAGGAAATGGGCAACTATATACATACCACATACATCTTATGTTGGGCCTCAAATAATGCCCCAAGACCAACATACATAACAAGGGTCGAAAGGGTAATACATAGCCCAATCATACCCAAAATCATGGGCCCAAAGGGAAGGTTATGGCCCAAGAATAAGGTCACCAAGTCCATACATTATGGTGGGCCTAGTGGGTAGCCCATTATCCCAAATACATGGGCAAGAATCACATTCAAATTAAGAAAATTGGGCCTTACAACCTTAGCCCAAGAATCTAGTTGACTTGGTGGGCAACCAAGGGCCCAACCACACCTATATTTCTAGCCCATCTAGCCCAACATAATAGTGGAACATCCCATAAATACACTGGGCCAAGTTAGAACATTCTAGCCCATTTGGGCCTAAAAGATGTCCTAAAAATCTGGCCTACCAAGGCCCTCAAAATCAATTAATATGTGGGCCTCTTAAGACACTAATTAAGCCTAAAAAATAGAGGT
Source organism: Magnolia kwangsiensis (assembly GCA_037074715.1). NCBI lineage: Eukaryota > Viridiplantae > Streptophyta > Magnoliopsida > Magnoliales > Magnoliaceae > Magnolia > Magnolia kwangsiensis. The sequence goes on along the minus strand of CM073584.1, from coordinate 32,153,502 downwards.
TAACATGCATAGCATGTACACAAAACAACCCTCAGCCTGGTGGGCCCCTTAATCCCCAAAATAATCATTTATATGCAAAAATTTCTAGGTACTTGCTAAAATTTCAGCCCACTCACTTCCTGGACCTGTTGGAGCCCAGAAAGTGGTAAACATGAGGTGAATATAAATCTCAGGGTAGCCAGCAATGTGCACAGGGGCCCCCACCAGATAGAGGGTGGATGAGCATCATGAAAATCAGATGGGCCTTACTGCTGGTCAGTGGGCGTCCCAACCAGGTAGGCGATCCAAGGCCTAGACGGCTTGGACCATACATACATTAAGGTGGGTTCACAGTGGACGTCCACCAGGGGTGGACACTCCCACATGGGCCACACCAAATGGGGGGGACGGCTAGATGAAACACATCATCATGGTGGGCCTAAGAGCTGGGGATGGCAAGCCCATGCTGGACGTCAACCCAGCTGGGACATCCAGCTTGGTGGCCCTCAAAATCATGTCCCGATGGGCCCTTAAAACATCAGAGGTGGGCCCGAATAAAACAACCACAAAGTACAATGGGTTGGGGCCTAAAAACTTCTACTATGACATAATGGGCAGCAAGGTTTTTTGAAAAATTCTGCTACTATATACTATTGTCCTCATCTTGTGCACTCCATTAAAGTGGGTTCGGGACCTCCAAAATTTTGGAAAATAGGGGGCCAAGATCCCCTAACATGTGTACATCAAGGTGGAGTCTAGAAAAGTGGCTCACCCCTTCTAAAATTTTTTTATGAATTTAAGTTTCCATTAGACAGTATTGCTGGACTGTCCAGAAAAATCTGGACTGTCCAACCCTCTTGGTCCACTCCTTTGGGTGCCCAAATGATGCAAGGAAGGACGTGAGGTCGAGTACCGTCTTCCTCAAGAAGATAACTATTCCGAATCCATGGAACTTCTCTGGACTCCTCACATAGACTTCTCGAATCCACGAGGAAAGAAAGTAGAAAATAGAAATAATTTCTAATAAATTTGAAATTGATTAAATAAAACGAGTTCATAACCCTTTAAATAAGGGTACCAAGCAATAGGAAAGAAATCTAAATCAAACTACAACTAAAACTCCTAGAATCCGTGACTTACTATAAATAGTAAACTTACTATTTATAGATGGTCATGATGTCTACTAGTGCGCAAGGTTTTCGGCCAAAAATAGTAAGTGTCCTATTTTTTCACGTAATTGACAAAGGAGGAGATTGAAAGTGCACCTACTAGTGCCCTGGTTTGTCAATTACGGTGTAAGTTGAGTCAGTCGGACAACAGCGCCTAACGGGAAGATCAACTCAAGTGTCTGCCTCAACTGGATATGTGAAAGCTCACCATAGGTAAATCATAGCCTCACATCCCATGTCCCAAAACACCAGGTGATTAAAACCCTTAAAAATAAGTAGAACATCTTAGGGTTTTTGTATAAAAAAACTTTTTACCAAATAGGAAAATCTTCAAGTTTTTCCTTACACTGGCGATTATATCGATTCATCTCTCGATATGATCGACCTGCTCTGTCGATGTCCTCAGCATATCAATCGATACAATCGAATGAGGACAAAAAGCGTCCAGCAATCAAACATTCATCTAGACGATTTATTGATATAACGACGGATCAGTCGATATCATCGATATTCGAATATCGATCCTATCGAAAGTGGATCAATATAATCGACAGACAGTTTTTCTGCACCCTTATTTTTTCAAAGAAAACCACTATGAGCTTCGATATATCGATGACTATCCGATTCAATCTGAACTCAAATATCGATCATATCGGAAATGAGTCGATCACATCGATAGTGGGCGTATGTTTCCTCTAGCATAAATTTCAGGATGTTTTAATCAGTGGTCGGGGTACCAGTCGAGAAATCGATATTCATATGTCGATCTTATCGAGACCCGGTCGATTGGATCGATACCGGACATAAACTATCCAACAAGCTTATAGGTAAATCTATACAATTTATCAATCTCATTAACACGGTCTCCGATATCATCGACATACGAATTTTGATGACATCGACTGTTCCCCGATCATATCGTTAGAACCTGAAATTTTTTAAGGCTTGTGTCTCTTGTTTTCACCTGTCGATAGATCGATTCATCTATCGATGGAATCAGAGTTTTAAATCTGATAACATCGATGTGTGTCTCGATCTCATCGATCAGTTGGCAAAAGATTTTCAAAAGTGAAAATGACATTTGAGTTTGTATCATCGAGAGGACAATCGATACAATCGAGAGTATATGCTCGATCATATTGACACTTGCTCGATGATATCGAACTCTGTCATAAATGTGACCGTTTTATATCCGTTGGAACCTTTTGCCTATATATAGAGAAGCTTGCCTTTATTGCTGGTAGAGAAAGAAGAGAGTACTTTTGAGTATTTTAACCTTCCTATCATTTACCTTAAGTCCTTTCTCTCAGGGAGTTCATCCTCCAATCCACCCTCATCATTGATATTCAATAGAGTGGATTGGGGAATAAACTTCCGCATTCAAGGATCCTCCAGCTAGTACCTTATTGGCAAATCATTAAGCTGGGATGCCTTGAATGCATAGATGATCGAAATCACTCTATCTTCCTAATAGAAAAATCCTTAGAGAGTGAAATTTTATCACAACCTTGACCCAACCTAAAGCTTAGAATAGGTATATCTTTTGTGTTACGGATCAAGAGAGCTGAAGACTCTTCATCAATAAGAAGAAATCTTCAACATTGCGCTGAATGAGACTCATCAACTTATTTGTAAGTATCTAGAGTTCAGAGGACACTTGTGATTATTCCTTTCTAGGATTGGGTCTTAAGTGTTGCTCACCCTTTGAAGTCCTCAAAGGAGGCCTCCAATGGAAGTGTAAGTGTGGGGTGCGTTGTGTAGACCCTTGCTCTATGGAGAGCATAAACATCTGGGTGTGTTGTGTGGACCCTTGCTCTATGTGGGCATAAACATTTGGTTAGGAGTGCGCCGGCAAAACTCCAGGGTTAGAGGTGAACCGAGTAGAAACCTCCGTATAAAGGTTGAAGGTGAAACTGATTTAAAACCTTAGGTTTGAGATGAACCATGAGAAACCTCCTTAGTAAAATCTGGTCCCTCAAGGGTTGAGTGTGGAAGCCGGGAGTGGAGTAGACAAGTAGTCGAACCACTATAAAATGACAGTGTTTGAGATTGGAATTGTCTTTCATTTATGTGATTTCCTTATATGCCTTTATATCTGATCATTTGAAATCACATCTTATACACACACAGTCATATCCATCCCAATCTTATATACAAATTGTTTATCATTTAAATAGTTTTGTGATTGGATCCTCTACCAGGCTTGGAAGCCATTAAAGTTAATTTTTGAGTAATCATAATCTGTACTCTGTGATAGGATTAGTGTGATAGGATCTTTAATAATTCATAAAAACTTTAAAAAGTCCTATTCACCCTCCTCTAGGACATATTGGCATATTCCTATTTTAAAAACATATAAAGAATATCACACACTGAAAAATAATAACAAACTCAAATACAGTCATTTTTATATTGGTTCGACTATTTGTCTACTCCAATCCCAGCCGTCGCACTCAACCCTTAAGTGTACCAGATTTCTAAGGAGGTTTCTCAGGGTTCACCTCAAATCTAAGGTTTTAAATTAGGTTCACATTCAACCTTTACAGAGGTTTCTACTAGGTTCACCTCTAACCCTGGAGTTTTACTGGTGCACTCCTAACCAGATGTTTATGCCCACACAGAGCAAGGGTCCACATAACGCACCTGGATGTTTACGTCCACATAGAACAAGGGTCCACACAGCACACTCAGATGTTTATGCTCTCCACAGAGCAAGGGTCCACACGACGCACCCACAGCGTACACTCTCGCCAGAGGCCTCCTATGAGGACTTCAAAGGGTGAGCAACACTTAAGACCCAATCCTAGAAAGGAATGATCACAAGTGTCCTATAGACTCTAAGTACTTACAGATAAGTTGATGAGTCCCATTTAGCACAGTGATGAAGATCTCCTTCTTGTTGTTGAAGAGTCTTCAGCTCCCTTGATCCGCAATACAAAAGATATACCAGTTCTTGGCTTCAGGTTGGGTCAAGATTAGAACAGAAATCTACTCTCTTAGAATTTTCCTATAAGGAAGATAGAGTAATTCTCATCATTTATTCATTCAAGGCATCCTAGCTTAATGATATGCTGTTAAGATAGTTACTGAAGGGTCCTTACTCTTGCATGGGTGGTAGACTCTCTGGAGTTTCAGCTCCCAATCAAGGGTTCGAGTACCCATAGGTGGTGAAATTTCACTAGGGTGAGTGTGTGGGGTGTGTGTGTGTGCGTGTGTTAAAAAAAAGATAGTTGTTGAAGGATCCTTAAATGCGGAAGTTCATTTCCCAATCCACTCTATTGAACGTCAATGAATGAGAGTGGATTAGAAGATGAACTCTCGTGAGAGAAAGGGCTTTGGGTATATGATCTAAAGGTAAAACACACAAAAGCACTCTCTTCTTTCTCTACCAGCAATATGGACAAGTCTCTCTATATATAGGCAAAAAGTTTCAACGGATATAAACTGGTCATATTTATGATAGAGTTTGATATCATCGAGGGTATACTCTCGATGGAATTGACTGTTCGCTCGATAACACAAACTCAAATGTCATATGCTTTTGAAACCTATTGCCAACTGGTCGATGAGATCGATACTGGTGTCGATGTCATTGGATTTCAAACTCCGATTCCATCGATATTGGGATCGATCTATCGATATTTGAAAAATGAGAGAGACTAGCCAAATATATTTTAGATTTTTTAGAATATGATCGAGGGTCAACCGATGTCATCAGAATTTGAATATCGATGATATCAAGGCCGTGTCGATGGGATCGATAAATCGTATAGATTTACCTATAAGCATGCTAGATAGTTTGTGTAGAGTTTTTCGATCCAATCGACCAGGACTCGATAGCATCGACATAAGAATATCGATTTTCTCGAGTGGCCCCCACTCAGAGTTAAAAATATTCTAAAAATTTGCTAAAAGAAATGCGCGTCCACTGTCAATATGATCGATTGACTTCCGATATGATCGATATTTGAATTCAGATTGAATCGGAACAGTTATCGATATATCGAAGCTTATAGTAGTTTTCTTTAGAAAAACTGGGGCGCCAGAAAACTGCCTGTCGATAGTATCGACCCACTTCCGATGGGCTCGATATTTGAATATCGATGATATTGATTGATACTTCGATATATCGATAAATCGTCCAGATGAGTATGTGGTTGCTGGACGCTTTTTATCCTCACTCGATTGTATCAATTGAGATTCTGAGGACATCGACAGAGCAGGTCGATCACATTGAGAAGTGTTCCGATATAATCGACAGAGAAAGAAAACTTGAAGATTTTCCTATTTGAATAAGTTCACTTACTCAAAAACCCTCGTGTGTTCTAAGTTGATTTTAAGGGTTTTAATCACCTGGTGTTTTGGGACATGGGATTGAGGGTATGATTTACCTATGACGAACTTTCACACATCCATTTGAGGTAGACGCTTGAATTGTTCTTCCTGTTAGGCTCTATAGTTCAACTGACTCAACTCACACGGTAATTGACAAACCAGGGCACTAATAGGTGCACTTTCAAAGTGTTAGTACATGTGCATGCCAAGAAACACCATTATTTTTTTTTATTTCCCCTTCATTTAAATGACCATAAGAAATTCGATTTGCATATGTTATTTCCTAAGGCAATCCCAATGAGATTGCCTTGGGAAATTTAAGTTTCTGTGGATCTCCATATTTGTTAGTTTTATATGCAGAAATGTCACTTGACAAGAATCAAGTAACAAGCTGCCTCTACCTCCATGATTCAAAAGTTTCAACTTTAGTGCAAAATTTCCAGAATAACAACGTCAACCTTACTCATTTCTTGCTTACATTGGCAATTTGGCATGTATGTTGTGAAGATCCTCTTCAATCATCTTCGATGAATCCTCTTGGCATTTTTCTCATAAATCATATTTCAAATGAACTTAGAAAAAGAAATCTAAAAGAATCAGATGTTAACCAAGCATACCCAAGAAAGGCTAGAAAAAGAGGTTTTATTTTCTGTATAAAACATTCCAAAAGGTAGTTTCCACTTTACTGAACTAGTAGTTATTTTAATTCAATTTAATACTAGATAATACAAACTAAAGCCGGCTTGAAGCAGTCTGAACCTACTAACAACCTTTCTGCTACCTTTCTCAATCAGATTTTTGACCTGAAGCAGCCTGAACTTATTAAAATACAGTTACTAGTATGTAGCCATCAAGGTATGAGGTTTTGTAGGTCTTAATGAAAGTGGGAAAGAAAAATCTATACAACTTTGTCCAAATGCTCAAGAGTAGACGATTGATCATTGGGGTCAATGTCCGCCTCGTCCTTTAAAATGACCTGCTTAGAAAGCATGACATGGTATGAAAATACTCAAAAATATGAAAACCAAATTCCACAGAACTCTGTACCTCAACATATTCAAAAGGCCTCACTGACTTCAAAGGTATTTTAGTTGGACGATATTGATTCCCCTATAAATAGAAATCACTAGCTGTATTTCACATGTATGACCATTGACGGAAAATATGAAAGGAGGTGAAAAGAAATAGGCTCCTTCACTAAAACAACCTTAATTTCTAAAAGAAGGACATGCTTAAGTTTTGCTTCCCCGTCGATTAATGATGTTGCAACAGACAACCCTGGTTGAGTTATATGAGAGTCCATCCCAGGAATTTCCTATGAAATTAGAAGCTACCCTCAATAAGATGCAATAAGAAGGAAGTAATCCATAGGCAAAAAAAAATGTTATCAGCAATACCTGTGGATCAACGAGGCATTCATGTTCATGCCCCCACACTATGAAGTCCAGGAATCGTGGCAGGAAATGTTCATTTATCGCATTTCTGGGATTTGTCTTGATCCTGCAATGCACAAACGTACAATTACATGCAGCAACTAATCAGGTAAGCATTTAATCTCCCACTAAAAACATCTAGTAACTCACGAAAACTACTAATCACGAATCAATTTAAGTTAAGGAGACTCTTTTCTTTTCATGTGTTCTAACTTCTAGGTTACTCTCAAAGACAATGTCTAACCTGTTTTAATGGAGTACCATGATGTTGAACCAATCTGACACATCACACCCTTCTTGAGCTTTAGGCCTTACCCATTGCAATTTTTTGCGCTTTTGTATACCCTGGTATATGGCTCTGTTTTCCAAATACAAAGGGTTAGACACAAATAATAAGAATATGAAGAGAGCCAACATCCTTAAGTAGTGACAAATAGCAGAGCACATAAGAAAATATGCCTTCATAGCATTGGGAACCATGAGAAGAACTCAAAACTACCAATTAAAGAAACCAACGTTCCAGGAGCAGCATATAAAAAATACCATCTCTGTTTTTCAGAAAATTTTAAAGCCTCGAACTGGTAGTAGCAAGATCAAATCTTTTGATAGCATCTACCATCTCTGATAGAGATGTCGTTGTTGTTCCTTATCTAAGACCTACTGATTAGCATTTCCATCTCTTTATTTTGGGTAATTTTCAGATGGGTACAATCACACATGTGAATATAGTTGCAACTATTTTGAGGTGCCTCTCCCAAGCTCCTAGACTACCATCCTTGGATTGGGGGGCTATTGTTAGACGTTACATGAAATACGAGGATCAAGTTTCCAGCATGTTAAACCCAAATATTGTTCTCAAGAAAGGAGCACTACTAGAGGAATGCATACATTTTTCCTTAGCTCATGCAAATCAAGTCAGTCCCTCCTTTTTTTTGTGGACGAGCTCTCTGACATATCCAGGTTCAAGATGCTAGACCTAAATCTGCAGTCTTTTCTATTACGCCATCTGAAAAATGCAATAAAAATTTTCTCAGGTTCCAGCCTGGAGAAGCTGTTTGATGACATTGCTGATTATTTCAGTTCCTCCACTTCTTATCAGTCATACAATCCAGATCAAAACAGCTTATTACGAACTTCATTCTGGAGTTGTTTATATCATTCTCTAGGTGAATCTTCTACTGAGGTCCCAGAGTATACATCAAACATGGAGAAATGCATGGAGTTGTTGTTCTATTTGTTGCCTGCTTCTCCCTGTGAAGATGGTCTTGTGGAGAAAGAGGCAAGTTTTGAAAACAAGTGGTTAGAAGCTGTGAGATGTTTGGGTAAGGCGCCAAAGGATTGGCTAATGGATATTCTGCAGGTATAAAAATCATTTTAATCAATTTAGTCAGGTTATTCCACATGCATGAATTCCATGTACATGCAATAGTGCAGGTCCTAGCATGCATATTAGGGATACAACTTGGTAGGTCGGGTCAGGTTAAGCGTCAACCCGAGCCCAACCTGAGATCAAGTTGGGTTAACCTGTGGTCCGACCTGACCTGAGCCCAACCCAGCATACTATATCCTCAACCCTAACCCATCTCAGGCTAGGTTAGGCTGGGTCAGGTTGGGTTGGTCGAGCTAGGTCAAAGATTTAGAATGTCTTATTTATCGAAGACAACCAATGGACTCCTAGAACCAGTGATCAACAAATGGATTTCTTGCACGTTCTACAATAAGAAATGAGATGAAAGGTTTGCAAAATTGGACTTCTTAACCGTCACATGAGTAGTTCAAAGGTCATTGTGAGTTCTACTTTCTGGAAATGCAAAAGTCCTGGTTATGAAAACACGGCTAAGGAGGATGTGCATGGGAGATTTTAGATGATGCAGAGGAATGAGTCTATAGAATCAATAAATGAGTAGTTAGTGATGTGCATAGAATTTGCAGAATTTGAGAATTGTCATTGGTTAGCCATCCATGAACTGCTAGTTCATTTTTTTCTTATTATGCTCAGATATTCATGTTGAACAAGTGCGGAAAAGGAAATCAAATTGAAGCAATATCTAGCTCTCTATACAGATTTCAGTAGGGCTGTCAATGGGCAGGTATAGGGTCTAGATCTGTCAATCAGACTGAAGCATCATCTAAATCCTTAAATGTCAATCGACACTGGACCAATTAAGAGAAATAGAGAGAGAGACCTGTAAATGTCAAACGACACTGGATCAATTGAATAGAGGAAGATCGAAAGCCTTAAGTGTACAAAAAAAAAAATCCTTAAATACCTTGCAAAAAAAAAAACTTTCCCATTTTCTCCTATTACAGATTTTATAGAACCCTAAATCCTTTTCTTGTTAGAAATTTTACAGGAAACGAAACCCTAATCTGTGTATTTGAAGATTTAGAAATAAAAACTCAAAATCAAACTTAGAATATATGGTGAGAGAAATGGGTACCTGGTCAGAGAGGAGAGACGGAGAAGAGGTGAAGGGCGGGAGCCGTAGGGGTGGATTTTCACCTGGGTGAAGGGGGTGCATCGCTCAAGGGTTGCAGTCGAGGGGGAGAGGGAGAGGGAACAAGAGAGGGAGAGGGAGCGACAGAGGGAGGTAGGGGTTAGTGTTGAGAGAGAGAGAGAGAGAGAGAGAGAGAGAGAGAGAGAAGGGAAGCGTGGATTTGGGTTTTATTCTGCAGAGTGGAGGGAGAGAAATTTTAGAAACCCTCGGCGTTTGCACGTTGGACGAGTTATGGACGAACGGTCCAATCAAGAGCTTTGTGGGGTCCATCATGATGCATTTGATATATCCACTCCGTCCATTAATTTTGTAATTTTTTTTTATAGAGAATAGCACAAAAATCTAGGCAAATCCATGGTCCAATTGAACCACACCATCAATCAATGGTACATATATAATCTCCACTGTTTCCTACTGTGTGGTCCACTTGAGCCTTTGATGTACTTCCTTTTTTAGGATCTTACCCTAAAATGATCTTTCAAAATATATAGACGTATTAGATGGAACATACACATTTTAATGGGCCTCATAGAGTTCCATATGGGGCTGTCACATGGTGAAGGCACGGGTGGTGGCGTTAGCCTTTAGCTACGGTTTTATTATTTATAGCTACAGTTTTAATCCGTAGCAATAGAGCACGGTTTATATCCGTAGCTAAAAATTAGCATGATTTGTAGCCTTTGGTCATTTTTTTGATAGTGATATAAACACCACAAAAAGAGAAAAATCATCCCATAAAAATTGTGATATGGACCACCTCAGTGAGCCTCACAAATATCAAGTCCATTTTCATCACTAAAAACTCTTTGCATGTGCCCATTTTTGGAGCATTTAGGACCCCAACGTTCATAGAGTGGATTGCCATGGGTGTCCACTCTCCTTGGACGGTCTGCATGTTTCCGGGCCACAACATAATAAACAAAGGGATAAACAAGGGAATAAAAATGATCTGGCCACAAGGGAAGGGGCTCCGCCACATTAAGGCCCTTCCCCTCATCACACAACCACAAACACTCACTATTTCATGATTTACATGGATCTACATAAGTATGACTCTTCCTACTCAAGATATATGATGGAGATGCCATCTCCACCAAGGATCAAAACGTCTAGATGACCCAAGGATCCTTAAACATAAGAAAGTAAACCATGATGGGGTCCATGGAGGGTGGCCCCATGTATGGATCATGCATGCACAAGGGGTGGGCCATGGGCCACACCCATGAAGACATGGGGGCATCCACCATCATTTAATGGGCCCCACATGCTCCCAAGATGAAAGAAAAAGGAAAAGCATCTATGGAATCAAAGGAAATCAGAAATTCCTATCTACAAGAGCACCCACCTTAAGATCCTTCTTCTTTTCTTCAACACAATGACCTTCTACCTCCAAGGAAAGGTTTTCAATGATGGAGTTAGTGTTTAGATGGTGGGATAGGGAGAGAGAAGAGGGAGATGTTGCTAGATTTTGAGAGAAATGGTGGACGTCCCACCAAGCAAAGAAATGAAGAAGAGAGAAAATGAGTGAGAAGAGAGGAGAGAAGAGAGATGTAGGAGTGAAATGATTAGTTTGGGAGAGAGAGCTTGACTTGGGAAGAGAAATTGCATAGAAAAGAGAAAGAAATATAATGATTATTTTAGAAAAAAAAAAGTCATAATTGCTAGGCTAGGCTAAGCAATCATGGTAACTTGCATGAGAGATAGTGCACTAGGGTGGGGCCCACATGGGGATACGTGCAAGGGCCTAAGCGGGTCCCACATGCATGATCAATGGCCCATATAATGCGTGGCCCATAACTTAAGATGTACATATCGGATAGATGCATGAGATACGGCGTTGGAACCGCAGCGTCGAAGCGGTCATGATGGCATAGGTTTTGAGTCGATCCGGGTTGGGTCTACATGACGGGAGTTAAGGATGACCACAAACGAAATTCGCATGTCGAGGGTCGAGGGGATTCGACCCGTAAGACCGCAGGACCTAAAGGAACGAAAGGGATACTCAGGTAGGGTCTTACATATTTTCCTCTCATTCATTAGATAAATTGAACATTAATAAATCTACTTTAAATTTACTTTCATCCTCATATTGCTTATCAAAGAGTAAAGTTGTTTCTTTTTATTTGAGTAATTCTTGTAGTTCTGTTGTATTTAATTTGGTGCATACTAATGTCTAGGATTATTTCCTATTTTATCTAAATTAAGAGATATTATGTTATATTCATTTATGATTTTACTCGATTTATGTGGATTTATTTCATTCATTCCAAGTCGTAAGTTTTTATATTTACTGACAATTTTCATCCATGGTGGGAAAGTTAAAATGTTGCATTCTGATTCGAGGGAATATATATATATATATATATATATATATATATATATATATATATATATATATATATATATATATATATATATATATAATTTGATGTATATCTGTATGATTGTGTGGTTATTCATCAAAAGACACATGTTTTGACACCCTTGAGCAAAATGGGGTGGTTGAATGAAAGAACCCCCACATTTTGGAAACTGTACATATATTAATATTTAACACAACGGTTGCCCACGCATTATGGGCTGAGTTATTTTTCATTCGGTATAACTTATTAATCGTATATTGATGACCTTTTTTCATAATGTCTCTCCTTATTTTATTCTCTTTGACTCCTTGTCTAATTATTTACCATTTTGTGTATTTTGATGTGTTTGTCATGTTCACATTCCTACTCGAAAACATAAGAAACGATTCCCCAAGTCCACTCAGTGTATGTATTTGGGTTTTGGTGATACCCAAAAGAAGTTTCGTTATTATGATGTTATGTGTATACGGGTACGTATTTCTTATAATATAGTTTTTTCTGAAATATGTACCTTTTTATTCTTGATCATTTGCTACTATTGCTCCATCAAGTTTATCTTCCTTTGGGCTAACTAATTTTTCAGATATTTCGATTGCTTCTTATATTCCTCGTCCCATACAAATTTATCTGTGTCAACCCATAGCACCACCTCTACCTCCTCCTCTGGCTACTTCACTTATTGTAGATCATCATTCCTCTCTTATTACTGATCCAGTTTCCCCACTAGTACATCACTCTACTTGGTCCCATAAATCTCTGGATCGTTTGATTTACTATATGCCCACCATGTCTTCCACGTTGGATTTAGTTTTAGTCTCTACCTCCTATTCACAAACCACTTTTCATAGTTGTTAGCGGGATGCTATAGAAAATGATCTTGAAGCATTGGGGGCTGAGAACCATACATGGGACCTTGGATTTAGTTTTAGTCTCTACCTCCTATTCACAAACCACTTTTCATAGTTGTTAGCGGGATGCTATAGAAAATGATCTTAAAGCATTGGGGGCTGAGAACCATACATGGGACCTTATTCCACATCTTCCAAGGCAGCATTTTATCGGTAGCAAATGGGTAAATTCCTAAAGTTGAAATCTGATAGATCTCTTGATCGGTACAAAGCATGACTAGTTGCTCAAGGGTATAAACAACAAAAATATGTGATCAATTATTATGAGACATTTTTCCTAGTGGTGAAAATGAAAACTGTTTATACTTTTTTCGCTATTACCTCAATTCGTACTTGGACAATTTTTCAAATGAATGTGAAGAATGTCTTTCTTCATGGTGACCTACATGAAATGGTGTATATGACGCAGCTAATGGCTCTGTTGATGGTTCTGGAGATATGGTGTGTCATCTGAGGAAAGCATTGTATAGCCTCAAGTAGGCTCCACGTGCTTGATTATAGTGTTTTAATGATGTGGTTATTGGTGCTAGCTTTTTCAGAATGGACACGACTCATATTTGTTTACACACACCACTTTTGATGGCATTGTGTCATCATTTTGGCTTATGTGGATGACTTATTATTGATTGGTGGTGACTCTTCTAGGTTTATTGAGTTACATATGATTCTATGCTCTTCATTGCATATGAACGATTTGGGCACCCTCACTTATTTTTTGAGTTTTGAGATCTCTCGATCTGAATACAAAATTCTTATTAGCCAGCATGAGTATACCACAAATCTCATTGCTCTTACAAAGTTGACTAATCAAAAGTTTGTTTAGACTCGTATGGACTTAAATTCTCAATATGGCCATGACATAGTTTGGTGTATTTGATGATGACTTATTCCGATATTGCATATCTTGTGTAGGTTGTCAGTGAATTTGTTTCTGCCCCAAGGATTCTTTATATGATTTTCGTGCTTCAAATTATTCGGTACTTGCATGGGATGGTGATCCAATCTAAAATTTTCTCTTCCAATACTACTTTAGAGCTTCTGATAGATATCAATGCAGATTGGGCTAGTTGTTTTGTTACCCGTCATTCTACTACTAGATATTGTGTAAATCTTTACATTTCTCTCATCTCTTAGAAGTACAAGAAACAACCCATAGTCTCTAAGTCCAACATAAAGGCCAAATATCATGTGATGACAGTTACATGTAGTGAGATTGTGTTGATTCAAGACCTTTTAAATCTTGGAGTTTGTCTAATAGCTTCGACTCCACTTTATGTGGATAATATTAGTGCAATTCAGATCGCTTCCAACCTTGTCTTCCATGAGAGGACAAAGTACATAGAGGTTGATTGGCACTTTATTCGAGAGAAGTATCAGTCGAGTATCATTTCCCTTCCTTATGTAATGTCCCTAAATCGGATTGTTGATATTTTACCAAGATGTTGCCTTCTACACGGCATTCCTTCCTTGTTGGCAAATTGTTACTCGTTGTTGATAATACGTATCAGTTTGAGAGTGGATGTTAGATGTATATGATAGCATATATCACATGTGCCACATATGGTTGGGCCATATGGCTTGACGACTATAGTGGAGGAGTTTATTCCCTCACTAGTTTATATTATATGTCTCATTTGGTTTATTCGAGAAAAGTATCAGTCAGGCATAATTTCTCTTATTCATGTGACGTCCTAAGATCCTATTGCCAATATTTTACCAAGACATTGCCTTGTACACAATATTCCTCTATTGTTGACAAATTATTGTTGGTTGATAACATGCATCAATTTGACGAAGGATGTTAAGCATATATGATTGCCCATGTCACATATGCTACACGTGGTTGGGCCATACGACTTGATGGTAGAAGGGTGTGTTCCTTCATTTATTTATATTATATTTATATTATTACTTGTAATATATTTTTCTGTTTTATCCATTGGCCTCATGTTGGGCGGATATGTTTATATATGGGTATATTCTTATACATTGTTTTCTTTCTAAAGTTGATATATATTATTGCTTTCTTTAAGAGTTTGGAATTAGGGTAAACTTCACTGATATGAAGTTCCGTTATATGTGGTGATTTCTTTTAATTTTCTTCAAAACCTATCAGCAACGTGATCCCAAAGCAATATATCATGATGCGGTTGAGCCAGCTAATGGGCAAGATTTTATAGCTTGGGTCTGATCCATTAGACAGGCTTTTCTCTTGAATTGGGCTAAATAAAGGTGCATCAATGCTTGGGGAGGAACCTACCAGATGACATATTTCCTTACGTGTGTGTAAAACCCAAAAACATGCGAATATTAAAATACATCAACAAACAATAGTTGTCTGGGCGGCCCACGGAGGCAAGATGGGCTGGGCCAAACCAAGTATGTTGATGTCCAGCCCTTTAGCTGACGAATTGGGTGCACAATGGGCTGGACCCTCATCTAATTCACATCCTAATGTTAAAAAATGCATCATCGTGGGCCTAATCAAGCCTCTATAGGATGCTATTGCATTTTCTGCCCATTTAATTATTGGGCCTGAGAGTCAGGCCCTATCTCAATCATTGAACTTAATCCCAACCTAGCACAATTCCTTCTTCTGCCTCCATGCAAATGCAGATGGACAACATATTATCTCCCTCAAAGAGCAATAGCATCCAACAACACTGATAATACATTGAGCATGGAGAACATCTGATCCGTAGCCATCATTTAGATGCCCTGGCCCAAAAATTAGAATAATGCATCCATCAAAATATAAACCTAAACTAGGTCCCTTCAGTCATCGACTTGTTTCATACACCTAACAGGTAGACCGGCCTGATTTTTGTGCCAGGTACCTAAAGCAATTCCAACCTAGAGTATATCTCATAGGTTTCACATGGACAGGTAAGATTAACAGTACTCTGGCAATTGATACTTCAAAATATATCTAGCTCCTATTGAGATCTATTTGGACAACTTTCCTACAATATGATAATTAACCGAGTTCAAATTATAAAGAAAATATTGGATTTCAAAAAAACAATCGTTACCGCCCACAAGATTTGAGGTGACTACTATATAGTTATGCATAGGGCATGTAGCTCCTCTTTCCTATTATTAGAAATAATAATACTGTTCTTTAGGAAGTTTTGGTTGTCTTTTTTTTTCTTTTTTTCTTTTTTCTTTTTTTCTTTTTTGGGTTAGCTTGTAGTACACACACTCCATGTTAGCCACCCCCGCTAGGGATCAATACCAAGACCTCAAGTGTTGAAACGAGGCATCTCCACTCAGTCTGCCAGTGGAGCTATGGATCTGGGTGTTGGTTGTCTCAAATCAACCTTTCCTAACACTTTCTCACTTACTCTCTTTTTTCATTGTGAGATTGCAACACTCGTGCAGAATACGAGCACGAAATGTCCAGATCATTGATCTAGATCGACCATTTTGTTGGACCCATTAATATCGCAAACCCACATCATTACACCCAACTAGAGATCCAAATTAAATATTAGGAAGAAAGAAAATAAAAGAAGCAAAAAAGATGAAAATATAAATGGAATGAATCAAGGAAAATGATAACTTACTCGAACAAAGGTGGCAGAGAAGCGCATATACACTACTCGTGTGAAGGATAGAACATGTTTCAATGATTTCAGTTGACGGCTAGCATGTTACAGAGCCAGATCATTTATAAATTTATACTAAACATACAAAGGATGAAAAATAATTTTGATCGGCTAATCAGACAGGCCGAACTTATACAAGGAAAAAAAAAAAAACAAGAGCAGTAAGAAAAAATTACATGCGTGGCCCACTTCCACCAAGATCTCTGACACGTTCCACCCCCTTTACATGACGAGCCATTAAATCACAACAGTAAGTGCTACGTCTCTCTCTCTCTCTCTCTCTCTCTCTCTCTCTCTCTCTCTCTCTCTCTCTCTCTCGTGCAGCCGTTTGTACTGAAGGCAAGCTTGCTAAAGCATTCAGGTCTATTTTCTATGTATTTTGTGCACTGTCTTGCTATCGGGCTTGGGCGTCACGGGCGTCGATATTGGAGATGGAGAGAGTGAAATATATGAGTATTATCGTTCCCATGCTCGACCTGCGACAAAAAAAAAAAAAAAAAAACCATTATTAAAAAATAGAAAATTCAGACCCACGATTGGTAATGTGGCTCGCTTGGGGTGGACCCACCTGTTAGCCATTGTTCACTAACATCTTTTATGGTCTGTTAGTATGCCCCACCGGTTAAATGGCTAAGATTGTCAAGAGAGTAAGAATACTAGAACACGGCCCAAGTAGGCTTTACATAATGTGTGGGCTGAATTACCAGTTTTCCAATACGGTCCTGTATTCTGTAAAAGTGGGCCCCACCTTACTATGATCCATGCAGTTCATCTGTTGGGCCACACTGTGGATGGGGGTCGAACTGAAAGCCTCAGTCAATAAACCGGTTATTTGAGTGGGCCTTTTCCCATTGCATATGAACGGTTGGCAACATTTTGAACTGAAACGACCATTAACGGATATCATTCAGAGGCTAAGAATCCCCAAGGAGGACTTTTTCACTGTTGCTCACTAATGTAGTCTAATCTGATGAACGGTGTGGATCTATAAAGGTGGCCCCAGTATCTGCCAAATGCTGGCTCAATGTGTTTATGTTGTACTTTTCTTTCTGTAAAAGACATGATGATTGGATCATGCCAATGGGCCAGACCATTCACCACAAGCCAGCCCAGCCCAGCCCCTGAGTTGCCTCTAACCTGAGATAGGGTGTGTATTGGCTGGAGGAATTCTATAAAGTGGGCCTTACTGATTAACGGTCTAGATTGTCCTGAGGGTTGGGTAGTATGTTCAGAAATACTAGTGGACCCCACTTAGTTGTGATACATCTAAAATAGTGTAAAGGGTGGTGCACTACAACTATGTCATACATATAGTGTTCTAGTTGAAAGGATTGAGGAGTTTCAATGGATTTTAAACCCCTCAATAATCTAAATCGTTTCATCACGTTTCGTCGCAGTTCTTCTCTAAAAGTCTAAGGTGAGAAATATATTCACTATCTACTAAGACTATGACTTCTCATTTAGGTGCGCATTTAATTCATATTTTAATAGAGATACTCTATGCATAACATGGTACTGACTCATCAACGTCAGAGGTAACTCCGGCATCGATCTAGATCAGGTAAGTACTGAATGCAAGTCGACATATCCTATGGGCGCAGGCCCTTCTTTACAGGGTCTACTATCTGAACTGGGCAACTACACCTGGCTCTTTGCCACTACTAGCGTCAGTCACCTCAACCCTGGTGGGGCCCACTGGATCCACATTTTCCCATTGTGGTCCACCATGGTAAGGCTCATCTGACCGGACGCGGATTGCGTCCTACCCCCGCTGTCTCTAGCCACAAATGGGCAGTTCTGTGGGCGAGCCCACAGTGATGTTTCTGTATATCCACACCGTCCATCCATTTTCTGACAACATTTTAAGTTTATTTATTTATTTATTTTACGTGAGTCAGGTCTAACGCTCAAGTGGACCACACCAAATAATAATCTTGGTTGCATTAAATGCAACAGTTATCTTTGGTGTGGTCCACTTGTGCGTTGGATCTAACTCATTTTTGTGTATATACCTTAAAATGATCTGACAGAAGGGATGAACGGTGCATATAAATAGATACATCAGGGTGGGCCAGCCCGCAGAACTGCCCGTTCGTGGCTAGAGACGGGTGGGGGTAGGACGCAATCCGCGTCACATCTGCCAATGTTTCCCATTGCCAGGAGTGGGTGCAATGAACGGTAGAGATGGATCAAGACATAAGCAACAGAACGGAGAAAGAGGAAGCATGAGATAACGACGCTTACAAGGTAGCAAACAGGAAGAGGACCTTCCGAGGATCGAGCCATGAAGATCGCCTACCAATGCCGCTGCTGCTTCGGATAAATCTCCTGTATCTGTTTTCTGCTGTGGTTGTTGGGGTGGTTGTGACAGGTTCTGCTGTTGGTGTTAGTAATAGCGGGACCACAACGGATTTCTCTGCCATGCAAACCCCACCAAAAGCGCCTGAAATTTCATGCATACAACCATAACAATAATAAGCGTTTGGATGCACAAATGAATTTACAAATACTTTAGTACTGACCAATGTTTTAAAATCTGGACACCACATAAGGCTGACAATTGCCCAGATTGGACCGTTAGGCTTATGGCCCTGGCCCATTAATCATTTCAAGTGCATTTTTGTCATATATAAATCATGGTTGGGCGGCACTCTTAATGAACAGCCCATATCTTGCACAAAAGTACTTAGCAGGGCTCAAGCTCGGGCTCAGCCGTGTATAATTATATGGGCTGTGATCGGGCTTTTTCTTCTGGGCTGTCTGCATACAATGGACCATTTCTATGAATAAAAAGCTGTAAGAAATTCATTAAATTTTCTATACAGGCCTAATCGTGTTTGTTGCACTAAGATCCATTTATTGACTGTGCATGATGGGATCCGTGTGGCTATATGGACGGCGGAGATCAGTCTACATCCATCTGAGATCTTGTTTATGGTTTGAGCCTGAATTTTAGGTCCAGCCCTGCTTAGCAGGACTTGAACGTATCCAAGACCCAGCCCACAATGGTTGCCTGAGTTCTTGGTTTGGGTCCGGCCTTAATCCAGGACCAAACCATGGTAGTTGGACCGGGATCTAATTGGGCCTAGTATCACGACTCTTTCCCTGCTGAAGAAAGACCATCCATCTTTTTTTTTTCTTTTTTTCTTTTTCAGCTTTAATCATATGCGTGTAATGCATACGGTTGATGGTTTTTTGGCCCACTCACCATCTTCCAGAGGCCTAATAATATCAACAGTTTCGATCGCTATACGACAGGTTGCACTTTTACCAAAACGAACGCCCAAACAGTCAACCAGAACTGTAAAATACCTCTACAAGTATCATTTTAAAGCTTGGGCCTGTTCCTCTCTTTAGGCCCATAGAGGCCAGACTTAAAAACCAGGACTGAACATCAGATGTGAAAACGAGGTCCATTAAGGCCACGCTAAGCTTACAGCTTACCTAAACTACGATGAACGTGGCATAAAAAAACTGGTCTCAGGACAGAGTCTAGGCCCATTAATACAAGGCAGGCTTAGGCTTGCTTGCCTAGGCCTGGCCTCAGCCCACCGTTGTAGACATCAGGAGTGTGGATCGTTGTGGAACTATAATGGCCTAAAGAGACATTTCAAACCCAATACATAGACATCACGAGTAACATCAACGTCGCTGGCATAGGACGACATGGCAACAAGGCACAATCTTGGAACATATCCAGGCCGACGTTGACAGGACCGCGTACAGGGTTTTAAACCGCGTAGAGAAAGAGGGATGGAAAAAACTAAAAACGACAGTTGATACTAGTCCAAAAATTCCCACATCCAAACGAAAAAACCCAACAACGACAGGGCCACATAAAAGTCTACAACCGCCCAGCCTAGTTCACAAGCTAAGCAATCATGCTTGGGCTTGTCTGGGACCACTAAGTTAAAGATGTTGGGTTCTACTGTGAGAACATGTTGGGCTTGAATCGAGCCCAGGCCTATTACTCTTCTATTGATCCTTAATCAGGCTCAGATCCGATGCACCAGTATCTATTTTAGCCCATACCCGAACCACAGTGTTATGGGCTTGACCCGGCCCATCTGTTTTCAAAATTAAAAAGCCCGTGCAGAGTGGTACCTATACCCGCATCTGATGTATCTCTTTCAACTGCAGCCTTCCATTCTACTCGTTGAGATCCTTTACGAGAAAGTGTCCTCTGCAACTTTAATGGAGAAAAGGAACAATCATTATTCAGGGGAAAAAGGATTACTCACACAAAAGGGAACAATGTCAGGTCATGTCTTAAACCACTAAATTCACATGATGTGATGTGGCCCACATGAGTAGGAATACCCTAAAATTTGATATTTGTTAGATGCAACGATTAGATGATATGTATATGGTGGGCCATTTGCCAACATTGCTGACTAAAAGTCTAAAAATCAGGTGAGTTGAAGGCTCCTAACCTCTATATGGTGGACACTTGTTTTGTGAAAACAGACCATTGGATATTTTTGCATTTTTAACTGTCCAAAAATATGAAGTGTCCAACAATTAAATTTATCTAAACTGGTTACTACTAATTTGAATGGTTAAGTATGAGTTAATTGTATGCCATGTATGCAATTTCTCAGTAATATTTAACTGTGTATCATCTTTCACAGCATGGCGGAGTATAAACTAATTTTCAAATTAAAAAAAGGCCCAATTGAAAGGACTAATCAACATCCAAAGGCTAAAGAAGATGAACTGTATTTGATACACTAGGCATACAGACATATCTAAACAGCTCGAGTGGTGGGCCCTGCTGTATACGGTGTACAAACAAAAAAGAGTAATTCTTTGAAATTATGGCAGGATGGGATGGTTCATATGCATGCACTTGAAGATTGTACATGTGGCTTACAATTAATTAAAATTAAACCGTACAAATCATTGGCCCCACCTTAAATGGGTCTAAACCAAATACTAGACTAATCCAATGATTATACCAAATATCCACTAAATTAAAGGTTAGGATCATTCAATCAATCTGATTGGGAGTTTGCCCAAAGTGGGCTTAATGATTTGGACGATTCAAATTGAATTATAAAATGCCACGACTTAAATTTCTCATTGCGTGCTTAAGATCTATCGCAGACTGCTCGAAAATCAAGCAACTCCTAATTCTTAAATCAAAAGGAAGGCTGTTTGATTGGTGAGCAGAAAATAATGTAAGGTTAAAGTAAAAAGGGATCAACGGTCTAAATTCAACAAAAAACAGTCTATCAGTGATTTCCCGACTGATCTCATCTTGTGGTTATGCCCCATCTGAAGTGTGGCCACGATTTAGAGCATTGATTTGGAATACGTGTAGGTCAAGTGATGGTGGCCGTGTGATTTTCAGTACAATTTCGAAAAAGAAAATAAAAGAAAAGGGAAAGGACCTCTTGTTCTCTGTTGAAAAGCAAGCTCTTTGGGTTAAGGGAAAGGACCTCTTGTTCTCTGTTGAAAAGCAAGCTCTTTGGGTTAGAGAGAGAGAGAGAGAGAGAGAGAGAGAGAGAGAGCTAGGGTTGTTAGGTTTTTAAGATGAAGTGATTTTTAAAATTTTATTTTGGGTAATTAAGGTAAGGAATTAGGTGAGATCTTTACTATGGATTATTGGGTTTTTAGATAAGGAGATATCGAATTTTAGTTCTTGAGAGAGAGGGAAAAAGAAAAAAAAACAACAAGATGAGAGAGAGAGAGAGAGAGAGAGAACACTTCTCTAAGATCTCTCGACACACATAGAAAATTCAAGACAGGAGATGAAGAAAGATGAAAGTAGGGGAAACTTACATTGCTAATTTCATTTGAATCTTTATCAGCAACATGCACCAAGCTCTCCATATCCACAACATAACCATCATTGGATTTCTCGCTTCTCTTCATAAAAACTCCTTTCTCCAAAACACCCATCCTCTTACTAGGGATCCCTTCTTCCAATCTAATCTCTCCACACAATCTCAAAGAAGAATCACAAACCTAATCATCCAACATATAAACAAAAACCAATTCAAACAAGATTTAAAATAAAATAAAATAAAATAAATTTTTTTAAAAAAATAAAAAAAGCAGTTGAAAGACAGTTGAAGAACCAGACGTTTGGAAAATCCAATACCAACTACAGCCATAAATTCAACTCCCTCTGAGAAAAAGAAAAACAATAAAATTAAATTAAATAAACAAAACAATACAAACCCAAATCAGAATTCTCAGAAATCTTAGCGGTCTTTGGATTTCCTCCATTTCTATCCTTTCTTTTAAAGAAGAATTTTCAAACGCCGCGTTTTCTTCTTATTTTCCTTGCGTATTGGAAGGGCAAACCTGAAAATGATACTTCTTCGGTTAGTCAAAAAACGGCCGCGTATTTACATTTCTGCGATGGATTTCTGTGGCTTGAGTTTGTCACCGTATCCTTTCTGAGCTTAGCTTAGCCCACACGTGTGTCCAATAAAACTCATGTAAACTCACACATGTGCCAGCAAGGCAAAATAGGTCGAATATCTAATTCATCCATCAGAAAGTACCATTATCTTGATTGATGCCCTGACCCAATCATCGGATATGATCCACTTATCAGGTGGGCCATAGTTTGTAAAAAGAAAACTGTACGGCTCTGAGAATCTTGCTTGAAGCCTTCTAACCCGTCCACCTGTTTCCAATACTGTGGCCCATGTACTGAGCGGACCAGATTGAATTTTCAAGGGCATGTAAAACGTCAAACCTAATACCAATGTGCCATCCTCACATATACGTGGTGTGTGCACATGCACGTACATGCACTAAGGCCCTTTACTAATCATTTTGCAATAAGCTAACAGTATTTATATTTATTTTTGGCACTCTTAAATGGGGCAATGAAATATTACTATGTGTTGGCATTACGCGTTAAATAATGGGTGAAATCTTGCTCTTGCCCTCAATTATTACTTACAGGCGATCTGAAGCGGTCAGATCAAACGGTCCCTAAAGATGCTACGTGGCAGCCATGTCATACTTAATATATATCAACTTTAAGAAAAGAACTTAGGCCCCGTATGCTAAAGCCTGAATATGAAGTCTAAATTCTGAATTTGAAATCTAAAGCCCAAATTTGAAATATGAAGTCAAAAAACTTGTTTGGCAATTATGGCTTAATTCTAAAAATTTAGTACTGAATTTGAAACAATAGGTTTGTTAACAAACATATGAAATGTCTAAAATATGTTAATTTGACACATTTGTCCCTATTTCTTGTTTGGGAATATTTTACATTGTAAAGAAATTATTTTTTATTAAATAAAAATAAAATTATCCTATTTAATTCAAATAAAATATGAATTACTAGATAGAAAATTAAAATATCATTATTTACAAAAGTCAAGGTTTGCCCATATAGGTTTCCAGGGTAGTAACAAAGACGAGCTATATAGCTAGTGCAAATATGTGTCTTGCAAAGACAAGCGTGGACGTTCCTCGAGGTTCGAGTTGTATGAATGGTTCAAAGGAGATCAAAGTTACATGGGCCCTACAATAATATATTTATTATATCCACACCGTACATCAAATTTTTGAGATCATTTTAGAGCATTATCCAAAAAATGAATTATATCTAAAACTCAAATAGGCAACACTAAAAATAGCACCAGCATAATGATTTTCACCGTTAAAAAATTCACAAGGCCCCCTATAATGTTTATTTTCCATTTAATATATTCATAAAGTCAAAAATATCTGGATGAAGAGGAAAAACAAATTTCGTATTGATCCGAAACTTCTGCAACCCCAAAAGGGTTTCAATGGTAGACATTTGATCTCCCACTGCTTTTTGCAGTGTGGTCCAGTTTATCTTTAGATCTGTCTTATTTTTCAGTTCAAGCTTTACAACGAGCTCGCAAAATGGATGGACTATTTGAAAATAAAAAATATATCGTGGGACCCACAAAACTTGATGACGTCAGTGCACTAGCCAATCTGCTTCCCAATTTCGTCCTAGCCCGGGTGCGGATTAGTTATTGACAGGTCTTGAGTAGCGAGACCGGCTATTGAAGTAACGTCACCAAGTTTATTGGGCCCCACCATGATGTATGTTTTGTATCCATGTCGTCCATCCATTTGGAGAGATCATTTTAGGGCAAGATTTAAAGAATGAGTTAAATCCAAAGCCTCAGTGGACCCCAGCACAGAAAACTGTGGGGGCAATGACGCCCACCATTAAAAACTTCTAAAAGCCACAAAAGTTTTAGATCAACCTGATATTTGTGTTTTCCTTCTTTCATGGCTTTTTTGAACTTTTGAACAAGTTGGATTTCAAATAAACATTATGGTGGGCCTTAGGATAGTTTCAACGGTGGGAATCACTCTCCCCACTGTTTTCTATGGTGAGGCCCACTACAGCTTTTTATCTGCCTCATTCCTTGGATCATGCCCTAAAATGATATCTTAAAATGGATTGACGATGTGGATAAAACACATACATCACAGTGGGGCCCATATAACTTGGTGACATCACTTCAGTACCTGACGCGCTACCCAACCTGGCGGTATCTAATCTGCCTCTCCTGCCCATCTGCTTCAAACGCGATTGCGTTTTACCCCCGCCCGAACGGAAGGACTCTGTGGGACCCACCATGATGTAAGTATTTTATCTAAGTCGTTCATCATTTTTCTCATATTATTTTAATATGCGATTCTAAAGATGAAGCAGGTCCAAAGCTCCAATGAACCACACCAAAGGATAGTACAGTGATAATGACATCCACCATTGAAACATTTCTAAGGGTCACTCTGATGTTTTTTTTACCATCCACTTATTCATTAGGTCAGGTAGATGTGAATGAAGTGAAAACACAAATATCAACTTGATCTGAAACTTCTCTAGCTCCCAAGAAGTTTTTAATGGTAGACATTCAATCCTCACCTTGTGGTCCAATTAATCATTGGACCTGATTTTTTTAATTATCTCACACCTTAAATGGTCTGAAAAAGTTGATGGACGGTGTAGATCAAACACATAAGTCATGGTAGGGCATAAAAAAGTTTCACAGGTTAAAGGTTGATTTTGTATTTCACAAACAATTTAAAAGAAAAAATTGCCGTAGTTGTTTAAAAAAGGGTACTTTAGGGAGCAAAAAATTTTTGTTTAATGAAAAATCACGGAGCGCATTCCGTGTTCACCATTAAGCCAGACTCCTATCAAGGAAAGAATTCAGTGAAAAACCACTTAGCGCTTTCCATCTTCCTCATTAATAACGCATTAACAAACACTACTAAACACGAAAAATTTTTCATATTCTGCGTTAAGTACAAAAATTTTGTGTTAACAAACACGGCCTTAGAGACATTTACATCAAAAGGAGCATTAAATACTGTATTTCTATAAAAAGTACTCCAAGCAAAAGCCCACCTTCCCGGACCAAAGAATTAAGATGATCCACCCTAAGCCAGTTTTCCATCAAAACACTCTGAAAAGCATTTCTCAACCATCCCATCTGTTTCTAATATTGGGCCACCTTCTAATTAGTATGCCAATTTAATTTTAGGGAAAATATCATCGTACCAACTGGGGCATACATTTCATCTTAAATATACACTCTACCAACCTTTTAATAAGAGAGAGATCTTCCATTTTAATAAGTGCTTTATGCAATTTTGTAGAAGCGAAAACCAAAACAACCGTAGAAAACCCCGCACGTGTCTCAGAAAAAAAGCACAAACCATATACAAAAGCTCCTAAAAGTAAATTTTAGGATCAAAATTGCCAAAAAGAAAAGAATTTTTATTAAAAACCAGGTCCAAATAGGCTATATAACCTTAACCTTAAAAGAAGCGGATAGGGCATGATAAGTTTTTTTTTTTTTTTTTTTCATTTTGGAAGGCAATTATTTTGGCAGGAAATGTTTTTGAAAGGCTCTTTTTTTTTCAGAGCATTTTTTTTATAAGGCTCTTTCTTTATTATTATTGTTATTATTATTTTACAAGGCATTTTTATGGAAGGAAATTGTTTGGAAGGTATTTTTTATTTTTTATTTTAAAGGCTCTATGATGTTTTAATGACATCCAATCTATCCATGGTAGGATCCAAATCCTATTCTCCTTAGACGGCTGCACCGTGTAAGATCATGCTTAAAAACCTTGAGAAGCACGTGATCTGGCATACCTAAGCTTTTGAATGGCCTAACTTGTTTGTTGTCCATTCATCTCGGTCGGATGCATTTTCTGAATGGATCATGGCGCATACAAAACATGGTGGGCCCCACTTAAAATCAGAAAAGTTTTTAATGATTTGTGTCCCCATCTCAACTGTTCACTGTGGTGTGGCCCACCTGATTTTTCGATTAACTATCTTTGGATAGAACAAGTGCAGCACACAAGAGATGTATTGGACTTCAGTAAAATTTTCTAGTGGGCCTCACAAATCGATTTTTGTGCCTTAAGCTTATCCCCCAAGAAACGGTCATAACTTCTTCTGTCCACGTGGCAAACATGTATGAATGCTAGACCATCTAAATTGTGAACGGGGGTTAGGTACTACACCGTTCATATATTTTTAAATATCATTTTACATTAAAAGCCAAAACTAGAGAAGATCAAAGGCTCAAATGGACCACAAGTGGGGAAATAATTCCTACCGTTGAAATATTCTTGGGGGCCACAGAAGTTTTGGATCAAGATGATATTTATTTTTTTAACTTCATCCAAGTGTATATGACCATATAAACAGGTTGGATGGAAAATAAACAACATGGTGGTCCCAAAAAGGTTTCATTGGTGGATGTCCTTAGAACCGCAGCTTCATGTGGTGTGGGCCACTTTAGACTTTGGTATACCTTATTTTTGGTCCAGTACTCTAAAATTACAATGATTGAACATTTTCAAACATACATCATATGGACACAGTAAATCAAAAGTTGGTCAGTGGATAAATTCAACAGACAAAACGAAATCGTTAAGATCATCTGATAGGTCATAGGTGTGGTTTTCAGTTATCATATGATCTAAGAATACTGTGCATTAGTCACCACTATTTAGAAATCGGCAAAGAACTTTGACCCGCCTATATTTTCAAATGGGTCAGGCGGATTTTGTCTGTTTGATCACGTAACTTTCCAGATTCAAGCACACGTCGTATACATGCACATCATCCTGATCACCCATTTCCTGGCCATAATTACTGATCCGGCTATCTCAGCCATCAGATCCTGCCAATTCAATTCAGGGTAGTGACTAATTTTCTGATGGCCACGAATTGGATGGCTACTATCGTATGATACATGCCAATTCCGGTCTATGATCTATTCACAAGGGCCCGTGATTTTGAAGGTCTTGATTCATCCACATGCATGTGGCATGCATGATAGATGGTCAATTGGCCGCATTTTTAAAGTAACGAAGCTAATAAATATTCAATTACATTTATGGTGAAAGGGAACGACGCTTCAACTACTCCCCATCTGCTCCTTGAAAATGCGACTTTTGTGCAAATAGAAAGAAGGGCTATTGTTTTTTTGTGACGTGGGAGACGACCTCTGTCGTTGAAGGGGGTGCGGATTAGTTTTTACCCAGGAAACATCTACCTTAGGTGGGTGTTACCTTAACCGTGTGACGCCCACATTCATGTATTAATTTATCGTATATCCACACCGTCCATCTGTTTTTATATCTCATTTTAGTAAGAGATCACCAACCTTAAGAAGATCCAATTCTCAGATGGATCATACCACTGTTTCATGAATGACCATGAAAAACTTTTTGTGGGCCACAAGAGTTTTGGACCAAGCTGATCTTTGTATATTTCCCTTCATCATGTTCTTCTTGATATTATCAAGAGGTTGGATGGCAAATAAATATTATGAAAACCTTACGATGTGCCCTTTGGAATTTTTAATGGTGAGCCACTCCATCACTAATGTTTCCTGTCGTGTGGTCCACCTGAGATTTGGATCCGCTTAACTTTTGGGATCCAAATTAAAATGGGCTGGAGAAACCAATGGACAGCATGGATATACAATACATCATCGAGGTGGGCTCAACTGTAAGGATAACACCCCACCTAACACCTAATCCGCTACGGGTGAAGAGACACTCCCGGTAATCTACTGAAATAGTAGAATGCCAGCTGAGCTATGTGATCAGTTTAAGACCCACTATGGGTGGGCCCCACCATGTATAGGCCATAAAAATCCATTTCATATTTGTGGCCGTTCATGGTGAGACTGCCTCTTGAATGGGAGTGGCAATAGGTTGGCTCAGCTCAGTGTTTAATTGGCCTAACCCATCTATGGGTTGGGTAAGATCCATAGTTTAAAATCCCAAAATCTCTGTGCTTGTCTCAATCTTTAGCCTGCTTGAGACAGCACCTTCGTCAGTTGGCCTGACCAGGGCCTGTTTGGATTCAAGAAAAGACCCCAAATGTCATTCCTTATAGCATGATATGGGAGTAAGCTGCTCATAAACATATGCCATTGTGAATTAATTATTTCATTCTTATTTGTCAAACACTGTGGAACATGGGCATGATAGACAGTATCACATGTAAAGATTGGTTTGTGGTGAACCGGCACACATGTCACATTTTTAATAGTTAGAAGTTAATGGTATAACACATGCACTTATAAGATGCTTGAACTTGAGTAGCTATACACAATATATTTGAACATGTCACACATGTATACATATGAAAGCTAGTAGTAGACTGAGTGAAGAAACCGTCATTTCAATACAGAGGTCTTAGTGTCGATTCCCTAGTGGGGTCCTAGTGGGGTGGCTAACAGTAGAGTGTGTACTGACATTGGGGTGTGTACTAACAAGCTAACCTTAATTAAAAATTTTAAAAAATAAAAATGAAGAAGAAGAAGAAGAAGAAGAAGAAGAAAGCTAGTAACCTTTTTACACTGAAATCACAAAGTATCATTTACATGTGGTCCACCAAATGAATAATCCCTTATTGAACTATCAAATATTAATATATAGGTTTCTATGAACAAGATGTTACCAAACCATAAACAAGTACTTATGTATATAACTATTAGTTATAATATGACTTTGACAAAATAAAATATGCTATTTAATACAAGAATATACAGATATTTAAAATATTTTGTGGATACATAAAATAGAGCGGCTAAAATTTTCATAAGAAAGTGCACAGTGCAAGTAGGGCTAGTTGCTTTCATGGCGTAGGGGTCACGGGTTACTTGGAAAATTCAGTTTGACCACTTGACTCAGCCCAAGTAAGTTTGGGTCACGGCAGGTCAATTTTAGGAGTGAGTTTCATAGCCCAATCAAATTGACTCAGTCAGTGTATCAAGTCGAGTAAGCCAGTTTAGTTATAAACATGAATTGATTATTCACAGCCAGCTTCCAATGAAGGTACGAAATCAATGCTTTTGGTTCCATCCATGTGGGGCACATGTTCAGAATGACATAGAACCCTAGAAAATGCGGTGCCTGCCTCCAGCCTGGAATCCACTCCCAATAAAAAAAGAACAGGGCAAAATTCCAACGGATTGGACTGCAAGTTAAAGTTCACCAAACGGATGACTTCCAATCCGTTAACTTGATGCCTAATCCTACACATTCGATAGCTTTGTCAAACTTGAGTAACTTCTTATGTAAAAATCAGCTGTATCCACTCATTAAGTGGGGTACACTACAGAAAATAATTTTTAACCATTGATAAATAGAAAATTGTAAATGTGGCCTACTCTATGAATGGATATGGATGGGTTTTTTACTATTTGATCCTTGTGATGGTGAAAAGCTATTGGATGGGTTGGATTTCACATGCATTTAACAGGTTGGAAGTTAGTGGACCGCAATTTGTGGTCCAACCGTTTGGACTTCACACCTTCGCATAAAAAATTTATTACGAAGTTATGATACCGAATCACCAAAAGTTAGTTGAACAAGAAAAGGGTAAGGGTGCATAGATTTATGAAGGTCCTTCTGTCTCATGAATGGATGGTTCTGTTTATCTGTTGGGCGCCACCATGGATGACCCACAGTTCAATAATCACACTCATAGGATTTCAACCATTTACTCTTTTTATTTCATCACCGTACATTTGAAGACCATTACTTTGATAAGTTGGATCATCTACACAGACCGTAGGCAACCAATAATAAAGGTTCGTAGATGAAAGGTACTGATCTAGCCCAGTCCAACCCATAGAGTACAAGTTACTTAGGGTGTGTGGGCCTTTTTTTGGAAACCGCTCTACTGAATCATTTCATCTAAGTTGAGGGATGTTTGGCACCATGGGTTGGAGGAGATTGGAGGGTATTGGCCCTGCCTGTTTGGCAGCATAAAGTAACTTGGGGGTTGCAAAGGGTTTCCAATCCCCTCTTAGAGGGGTTTGCAATCCACCACGAGATCTTGGATTACACCTGAAATTATTTTAATAGTTGCAGGTGTAATGTGTGCCACTGTACACTAATATTCTATTGGGCACATGGCCCACTAATGATGATCAGTATTGTTCAAACATTGTCTACGTAAATCAGCACCGTCCAAACATTATCCAGCACCGTCCAAACATTGTCCACATTGATCAACGATTAAAAATTATTGGTTAGTCACTCAAACATGATCTTGTGCTTGTGGTCCGTCTGAGACTTGGAATTTCATCATTTTCAGGCAAAGCATATATTTCAGCGGGCTTATCACAACCATAGTGTCAAAAATTATATATCTCATTAATTAGGGATATTAAAGTTAATTTAGTAATTAAATTTTAACTCCTATAAATATACTATGCATAAGTATTTTTGAATTAAAGTTGATTAACTCTCAAGGGTGCCAAACATAACGGGAGGATTGCCTATCCAGGGAGTTGCCAATCCCGGGGGTTCCAAATCCACGCTCCCAAAGACGGACACCGAATGTGCGTCTGTCACTTAGTAATAAAATGTGGTAGCTCATCTATGGTACACCCGCATACATGCAAATCAATCCAGACTGTCTAAATCGTGGGCCTTAGTGTGGATGAAATATAGGCCGAAAATCAAAATGATCCGATGATGCTAAATATATATAAACAAACCATAACTATAGTTTATCCAATAAGAGAAAACTCCCAAGATCATACGGATGAGATTTCCCAAAAGAATGTTATTTCTCACGTGAAGGCGTGCTTCTCATTCGCCAATGTCAATAAAGGAAATGATGGAATGTGGAATAGTCTAACTACAGCAACCGTCTGATTGGTGTTCGGCATTAATAAGATTCATGCACTGCCCGTCTGTCATTCGTGTTTTACACCTGATCTTTGCTAAGCTAGTGTTGGACACCAACATCAACACATCACAATCCCTAGAATCACGCACGTCTGATTGGAACTGGTGGTGTGAAGCGGGCCCACTTGATCCAGATATGCACCCATCAAAGTAACATTTGGGGTGCACTTTTCTATGATCCATATATAATATTCATTTGATGGGAAAATCACATCCATTACATCATTGCTTTTTTCTGTGTGGACTGTTGACCAGCCAGTCATCCGCTGGCCGTTGATCAGACCATTGAGATCGTATGATGGAGGAGAATTTTGGGCCATGGATCATCCATCATGGTTTCCACGGATGAATAGACGGAAAGATGGACTATCTGTGAGTCCGCCCATCAATATCCATCAAGTGCTGAAACATCAAGTAACTAACATTGAATGAGAGGATGCTTGGCGTGATGAAATTGAGATATGGACGTAAAATGTATGCTAACATGCTCACATGCCGCCCATAAAAAATACAGGTGGGTCAGCATAAAAATCCATCGAATTGGATGGAGCATCAAGTAACTAGCCGAAATTAACATCCAACTAGAGGGTGCTTGGCGTGATGAAGTTGAGATATGGAATAGGTGAAGTGAAGTTTACATTATAACATTGTATAGGACTTATGCCTATTGCATTTGATATCTCTCTCTCTTATCATAATATTCCCTTGTTTGAATTTGAATTTCGGGAGAACAATTTTTTTTTAGTTTTTTTTTTTTTTTGAAAGAATATTCAACCAAAACATTGTTGAAGATTAATAGTATAAAACCCACACATTAGTGATTACCCACAAATGAGCCACATGAGCCCACGTCGAACATCTCCTACTCTTTAACATTGTGGGTGGGGATAATATGAATTGTCCATTTCGCTCATTTGATAACAACTAAATTAGAAACACCATGATAAAAATAATTGGAATAGGATTAGGTTGGATATTGTTGTCTTCTCATAGGTATTTAAATAATTAAGTGACCACTTACCTAACTCTCAATAACTCATATGCTTGTCCTAGTCCATATAACCGCATCAAATGAAGTTAAATTCAAATCTAAAGTACTTGGATAACATGCTAACTTTTTCAACTTATTAAATTTATTTAGAGAACTCAATTTTTCATGAACATTATACTTTTTTTTTAAAGAATATTGTCTATAAAATATTATCAAAACTCGATACTTCGAAGTAAATAATTCTTCAAGTATGTGTTAATTAATAGTTTTAGAAATTGATATAATTATCAGAGGACCTTCTCCAAATAGGTGTGTAAATTGGAATTGATCAAGTAACTTTTTTACATAACCAAGGATCTTCTCCAAATTGGTGTGTAAATTAGAATTGATCAAGTAACTTTTTTACATAACCAAGTCCAACCAATCTAAACACCTTCATCATTGTTTACTAAAGTAGCAATACCCAATTACATCTTCCTGTACACAATATGAGGATAACTGAAGTAAAAAAAAGTTACCTACGGGAATGGCTAATCGCAAGACATAATGATTAGATCGAATCAAAGCATCGTGTAGGTAATAGGTCTACGCGCATGGCTACAATCTACACTATAAAGTATATAATATTGGGCATATGTTGACTCTATAATATGTAGATAATCATTTTTGAGGTATGACTCATATCATATTCTCATGCCCTAGGTTTTTAAATGAACCATAACATTAATCAAATAAAAGATCAATTGAGTAATTATGTTATTTCTGTTGTTGATGTCTCAAATCTTTCAACAACAGTCTATCGATGCCATCAGCAGATCATTTAATGCCATTGACAGTTCGATACTATTGAGAAAATTCAAAAATACCATGTTGGTTAGTAGATACTTTGTGCTGTCCTGCTCGATGTCGTCAAATTTTTTTAAAAAATCCATGTTTTCTTGCTAGAACATTTTGGTGTTTCCTTGATGACATTGAAGTTGTTCAATGCCATTGACAGTTTGTCAACGCCATCGAAGTACCATCGAAGGTATCCTCAAGTGAGTAAGCGCAACTGTGTAAATACAGGATTTGTTTTCGATTTTGATTATGATTCTCATAAAGGCTATATAAGATTCGAGGCTTGTTCGAATTAAGAGAACGTTCTAATTCATTTTAGGGTTTCAAGGGTATAACTTGGGGAGATTCGAGGCTTGTTCGAATCGGAATCTCTCTCTTGTAATTTTCTACTTTTATAGTGCATTAATGTCGCTTTGTGTCGTGGTTTTTCGTATAAGGGTTTTTCCACGTTAAATTCTAAGTGTTTGTGATTAGACTTAATTGTGTAATTGGAATACTTTGTTTAGTTCATCTCTGTGTGCTTCCACGATTCCTCAACAAGTGTATCAGATATTAACGTCGGGACGCAGTTTGAATCTGAAAACATAATATTAATCGTTTCTAATCCTAAGTTCAATGTTGAGAAATATTTCGAAAGAAATAATTTTGAACTGTGAAAGGTCAAGACGACTAGTCTCCTAGTTCAGCAAGGATTTGATGATCTACTCCTTAAAAAGCAGTCAGAAACTATGACAGAAAAAGAATGGAACGAGATGGATAAGAAAATGAGAACCTCTATCCAATTGTATCTAATAGATGAGGTCCTTTACAATGTTATAAGTGAGAAAACTGTAGCAAGTACATGGGCAAAATAGAGGACATTTATGTGAAAAAATCTCTTGAGAATCACTTGTACTTGAAGCTTCAGTTGTTCAATCTGAATATGGCAAGGGGAGCTGATGTTAAGGTCTACATTAGTAACTTTAACAAGATAATTTGTAAATTATTGGATGTGGAGGAAACAATAAAAGATGAGGATCAAACATACATCATATTGAATTCTCTCCTTGCTTCATATGAGTCGTTCAATGAATCATTGGGCACTGATAAATCGACCATTATCATCGATATCATTATCTCAAGCCTTCGTGGAAAGGTGATAAAAAGAAAAGCAGTGACGTGGGGCGCCTCTACTGATGCACTGGTTATAAGGGGACGAAATTCTGAGCGGGACAATGGATCTTCTTGATTGAGGTCCAAATCCAAGGGCAAAGGTAAGTTGAAGTGATAGAATTGTGGGAAGTCTAGGCACATGAAAAAGGATTTTACAAATCTTAAGGTAAGAAAAGAGAACTCAGATGCTTCTTCCAAGGAGGCCAACACTGCAAAGTCTTATGAAGGTACAAGTGGAAGTGATGTGTTGTGGTGTCCATGATCAAACACTTATACGATGATTGTAAAGATGAGTAGATTTTGGATATTGTGGCATCATATCACATGACTCCTCATCGGAGTTGGTTCACCAATTATAGATAATGTAATAACAGTCAAGCATTTATGTCTAATGATAATGCCTTTAATAGGGTCGGCGTTGGATCGGTGTGCATCAAGATGTTTGATATCATGAAGCGTACTTTAACCAAGATGAGACACATTCCTGACATTAGGAAGAGGTTAATATCTCTTGGAGCACTTGAGACGCTTGAGTACAAGTTCACTAGGTTTAATCGTGTCTTTAAAGTTTTAAAGGGGACACTCATAGTTATAAAGGCACTGAGGAACAGAAACCTTTATAGGTTGATTGCGAGCACTTCATCGAGTGGAGTTGTAGCGACTTTAGTAGATTCTATGTCTACACATATATGGCATGCAGTTTTGGGCACATGAGTGAGCGGGGCATGAAGATACATTTTAATTTGTGTGGGTCCATAGGATCTGATGGTACATATAAGATCTTAAGGACCTTCAGACAATGTTAAAGATGGACAACCCATGTCAAGTAATCCACCTAACTACTATGGGAGCAAGAAAGAGCTAATCGCTCCTCTGATCTTATAGTTAGGATGATCATCAAACATCATCAATGGTTTAAATCATCTAGAGGGTTGTTGTTAATGGCTGTCTTAAATTTGAAGAAATTCAACTAACCTGAGAAAGTTTGGGTGAAAGTCCACCAACAATGTATTTTGGAACTTTCGACCAGTCGAAGGACAGGTTCGACTAATCGAAGTGCCCTTCGACTAGCCCGAGCTCTGGTTCGACTAGTCGGAGGTTACGCAGATTATGTGTGAACTGCATAAATTTCAGGCAATTTCAGATTATTCCAAGTCAGTGCGAAAGTTGGAGTTTCCTAACTATAAATAGGAGTTCCTAGGGTGCTCCTAGAGTCATTCTAAGATATTTCGAGTCTTCCTAAACTATTTCAAAGGGTTTATAAATAGTTCTAGGATTTTAAATGGTGTAACAAAGGGTGAGATTCAAGGTTGTTCGAATTGGGTAAGTCATTTCTCTTTGTAATTTATGCTTTCATAGTGGATTTTTATCGCTTTGTGCAGTAGTTTTTTTCCGAAAGGGTTTTCCACATTAAATTGTTGTGTTCTCTTTGTGTTTTCTTGGTGCTTTTAGATTGCAATCCTAGATTCATTTTCGTGTGATTCTTCTGTTTATCCCAACAAGTGGTATCAGAGCAATCGTTGGGACACAGATTTGAATCCACTTTATTCACATTAATGGGAAGCACTATATATGATATTGACAAATACTCAGGGAAAAATAACTTTAAATTATGGAAGATCAAGATTATCAGTTCCTTAACCAAGCAAGATGAGGATGGTGCTCTTGAGGAGAGAAAGTCTACTATGACTGATGATGAATGAAATACTCTTAATAAGAAGCCTTATCCTTAATCCTTTTATGTCTCACGGATGAGGTCCTTTATAATGTTTTAAGAGAGAAAACTGCAGTTAGTTTATGAGCAAAGTTAGAGGATATTTATGCTAAAAAATTCACTAAGAATCGCCTACACTTGAAGCTACAGTTGTTCACCTTTAGATTGGCAGAGAGTGGGGATGTCGAGGTCCACATCAGTAATTTTAATAAACTGGTTTACAAATTGTTGGACATGGAGGAAGTGACCAAAGATGAAGATCAGGCATGTATATTGTTAATTACTCTACCACCATCGTATAAGTCATTCATGGACTCATTGTGCACCAGAAATAAAATCCTAAGTGTAGACACCGTTATCTCAGCCCTTCAAGGGAAGGTCATGAGAAATATGAATGGTAACTTGGGGTTATCTTCTGATATGCACTATTTGTAATGGGAAGAAATAATGAACGATCTACCTATATGATCTTCAAGACCTAGATCCAAATCCAAGGGCAGGGGCAAAGGAAAACTAAAGTTCTCGAACTGTGAAATAAATGAACACATGAAGAAGGATTGCACAAATCCTAAAGTAATGAAAGAAAACTTAGAGGCTTCTTCCAAGGAGACCAATGTTGTCACATCTGATAAAGAAACAAGTGGAGGTGATTTCTATGTCTATGGTCGGACACTTACATGATAATTTTAGAGATAAGTGGATCTTTGACACATGAGCATTATATCACATGACTCCTCATCGGAGTTGGTTCGCCAGTTATAAGAAAAGCGATGGTGGACAAGCATTTATGGGCAATGATAATGCCTGTAATATTGTGGCTAATGGTATGGTGAGCATTAAGATGTTTGATGTGATAGAGCGTACCTTGACTTATGTCGGGCATGTTCCTGATATGAAGAAAAGTTTGATTTCTTTCGATGCACTCAAAGCTGTAGGGTGCAAGTTCACTAGTATTAATGGTGTCCTTAAAGTTTGGAAGCACTTTAGCAGGTGGAGTGGCAGCGGCTATTACAGATTCCACGTCTATTCATATGTAGCATGCTCGTCTGGACCACATAAGCGAGTGGGGTATAAAGGTACTATCTGATCGTTGTTCGATTCCAGCTTTTAAGAATTCTCATTTAAATATATGCAGGCATTGTATATATGGTAAACAATCTAGATTATCATTTAAATCTGAAAAACATGATGCAAGGAAGTGCTTAATTATGTGTACTCTGATGTATGGGAGTCATCGTCATAGGTTTCCATTCGGAGGTTGTCATGATTTGTTTCATTCATTGACGATTATTTCAAGAAAGTTTAGGTTTACTTTATGAAATAAAAATCCAAAGTTTTCACCATATTCAAACAATGGAAGATAATAGTGAAAAAACAGACGGGATAAAAAATAAAGGTTTTAAGGTCTGATAATGGTGGAGAATTCACTTCCACTAAATTTAATGAAGATTGCAAAGATGAAGAAATCATTAAGCACAACATAGTGTACCACACTGTAACACCCCGCACTTCTGGTATGCAGGTGTTACCATTTAAACTCTGTATCAATGGAAGTTCAAGATTCAACTAACAAACAACTTAAATTCAACGAATACAAGATGGGGACTCCACTCATCATTGAATTCATCCATCAAATACTCTAGGAGAGAAGAAAGACCCTACACCAGCTAGGAGAGTAAGTACTAACTGAACACCTCAAGTTAAAATAGTTCCCAAGTCATCAAATCAAAGAATAATGGGTCAAAGCACCAGTGATCAACCTTCGAGGGCTAGCGAGTAGCCAACCAAGCAATCCTTATCTCCTAAACCCCTTTTTAACCGACGAAACCAATTATCAAACCAATCCAGCCATTGGATCAATGTACATTGGCTAAATACATCCTGAGATGGGCAATACGGCCCACCTGGGCCTTACATCCACCCCGTACTTGGCCAAGACCCCTAAATGGGGCTCCCAAGAAGAATGGACAGAGTGAATTTATCACAAACATCATGGTGGACCCCACACAGCGTGCGATTGCACCATAATCATGCACGGGACAATACAGCTGGTTTGACCCGCGCTGACCTGTGCCCCAAGAGAATAATTGGAAAATGCTCCCGCCAAAGCTCCTTTTTTAAACCGACGGTCATCAGCTCCCATAGTGGCCCACCTTAGCCACTATCTAGCCGATCCAAATCGTCCATCAGACTTGTGAGGCCCAGTCAACCAAAACTTAGTGGTCTGTCCGGACCCATGCAAAGAGATGCGAATTCCATATCAACACCTATTAAACACATGAGATTGGCTAGGACCATGGATGGTGGGCTAACCTATGGCCACATGGGCGACCCACGATCGGCCTGATCGTGCAATTCCAGCCATCCATCTACCCATTTGAAATCGCACTCTCCCATTGCCAAAAATGGTCGAGCAGTAGCCTGCACCAAGAAAAGGAAAAGGAGACATTTTCCTTTTGGAAAATGAGTGTTGGCGTGATTCGGGCCTTTCTCTAGGCCACATGGATCGATCTCAGCCACTCCTGCTAGGGCGACATGAGTTGGAAGCGTGGGACATCTCGTCTCATGAGAAAATGGCGAGATATTGAGTATCTCATGGGATATTCCAAAATGCACAGGAATGGCCCA
Source organism: Magnolia kwangsiensis (assembly GCA_037074715.1). Lineage (NCBI taxonomy): Eukaryota > Viridiplantae > Streptophyta > Magnoliopsida > Magnoliales > Magnoliaceae > Magnolia > Magnolia kwangsiensis. The sequence goes on along the minus strand of CM073584.1, from coordinate 32,114,683 downwards.
AAAAGTGGGCCCCGCGGTGATCAGAAGCTCTATCTGGTCCGTTCAAACGGACTAGATTTCAAGGAAATATCGTAAATGGAAGGTTGTCATTAATGGCCCTTTCATCTTCCCCATTGGAGCGTCCAACCCACGATAACGAGATGGACCCCGCCATGGACGAAAGAATGCTTTTCTTGTATTCCATCTTAGCAGGAATCCATCCCCGGGGTCGGATGGACCCCATGCATAATGGTTTGTCAGGGATGGTCGTGACAAGGGGTATTTTTCTCTCAGCCATTTGTTGACTTGTGCAGGTGGGTTTCCCTTGGCTATAAAAGCCGTTAGCTCGTCTCGGGATCCACACCAGAGAAGGAAAGAAGAGAGAGAATAGGAGAGAGAGAATGAGAGGAAATAAGAGAGAGTGGGAGAGAGGCAGCAGGGGGCTACACCAAGCTCCGAGTCACCTCGACTCAGTCCATTCTTAGCCGTTCAGGCAGGGTGAGTCTCTGCTCACCCAAGACCTAGGACCAGGGTCTTTCATCAATTATGGTCCCTAGATATCTCAGTTACCTCCTGTCGGCTGTGAAATCTTACTAACTTGGAAGGAGTGTCCGCAAGTGTCCGTTGTTGTAGCTGTAGCTGTAATTGTGTTGTGCTTGAGCCGACTCATCCAGCATTGAAGCAGGCTAGGTAACACTCAATCTCCCCTCGTTTTCTTTTCATCCAACGGTACATGGTTGTTCGAGTTATCGTCGGCTAGGATCGGAAATCATGTAGTGGGCCAGACTCTACTGGTGATGTTAGGCCGAGCCCCATTCCGACCCACCTGATGCTCACCCAACTCAATTGGGCACACCACCGCACTGAGTCAAAAATTTAATGGGCCACACCAATTCTGGGAGCACATTGTGAGGACGCTAGTGAACAAGTTATCTTGCTTGCAGTCCGATGGTTCGTGTTGATTAAGAACGCTGCAGGGAGTTGGTGCTTCAAAATTGGATGATGGAGGAAAATCTCAGTGGGTCTCACTGAGTCAAAATCTCAGTGAGCCACACCTCAAAGCACCGTGGGCCTCACTGAGTCAAGATCTTAGTGGGCCACACCACACACATCACAGTGGGCCGTACTTAAAGCCTGATATGGGCCAGTGAAAAGTACCCGCCGATGGGTGTAGTGGGCCCAACCCCTTAGGATCCATGCAGTGGGTCCAGATCCGTTGAATCTAAGCAGTGGACCCAGCCCCTTTGAAACCTTGTAGTGGGTCAGCCCCTTTACAACCGGGTAGTGGGCCAACCCCCTTTTAAACCACACAGTTGGGCCAGTAAACCTAGTCCAACCTTTAGGCTGACCTACGATGGGTGCTCTAGGCCAAAAACGGCCCAGTTAACCCTTCCTGTAATTGACTTGCTGCTTGGCCAGAAAACAGCCCAGCTTATAAGGATCTTCTGGCCAGCGAATGCAGGGCCAGGGGCTGTTCGTCTGGCCCATTTCGTGGCTGGTACTGATTTTGGGCCAAGACAGCCCAGCCCAACAACCGTTCCCTAGCCAACAAAAACTCATTAAAATACTATAAAGATAGTCACTGGTGGGCCGACAACCAGTCAGCCCACCTCAGATTTATACTACTGCTGGGCCAAAAACGGCCCAGCCAACCAAAGCCCTGACTCGTATTGCAGCTGGGCCTGGACGGGCCTAGCCCTGCTACCTCTTGGGGTTTCTGAGTATGGGCATTGCTGGGCCAAACCAGGCCTAGTTCGGGCCTTAGTTTTGGCCCATCTCAGGCCTAACCTAGGCCACATTAATCGGGCCATGGTTGGTGGGCCTGGTCACTTTAATGCAGGCCCAAATAACCTTATTCATGGGACCTTTCAAACCTCCACACAACTTCAATATGTTAGTTAGATAAAACCTTGAAAACACTTGACTAATATAAACTATGACTTTAAGAGATTACTAGTATGATTTTGGGCCGTAAGGTACTCATGGGAACTTGGATCGATGATGGGAATACGACCTTTATGTGATGATTTCTCCCCTCGAGTTTTTCATCTCTAAATTAGGCCAAGGATAGTTTTTATAATAACTACGAATGATATCCTAGAATTGGTTAATCACTTGGTTAGTTTACTTGAATACATTGATTAAATCACTTGGTTAGTTACTTGAATATATGTCTTATAATTGATTAAATTACTTGGTTAGTTTACCTGAATACATGTCCTAGAATTGATTAAATCACTTGGATGCATGTCTTAGAATTGATAAGCTATGATCATACATATCCAATACAAATGTTAGAACTTGATTATTTAAGTGACTCTTGAATAATACTTACATAAATATTTAAGTTTTACTTTGATTATTGAATCATGCCTTAGTCACTTAAGATAGTTCGCTACTTGATTTCTTTGGCATCCTCTCACACTATTATATTGTTTGAAAGACACATATGAATTGAAATCTCTCTAGCGAAACCTCTATTTAAAGAGAGTCCATACTTATTGTGAAATGAGATCAATTATGATAAGATTAGACCCTCAACATGGAGATTATATTAGTAGCAGTTAATTCATGGGATTTACCATCTACGGGTGATTTCACCAACCTGACTATAGAATGAACCATTCAACACTTTTACTGCCATTGTTTATTCATATTTGGATCATACATAACGACTCATTTTAATCGCTTTAATACCTTTGACACTTCATTCCTACTCAGCATACGATGACAGTTTCTCATATACTGAGAATTAATTAGCCACGTGATGATAGGTTTTATCAACATCCTAAGTCGGTAAACTCATGGGCCGAGGATGGTGGAATGGGACATTATGCCCAAGCCGTCGGCCTACGCTGGGCGATGAGCTCCCCGTAGTGACCTTGAGCTTCATTAAACCTGCTCATTATAAATGGATTAATAATGATCAAACTAATCATGCATACATAGCATTCGGGCGATGACAGATGGTTAATTCTGGATTATATAGTACGTGCCCTTAGTCATGGTATCGTTTCGCTAGCTCCCATATCATCGACTATCGGCCCACTTTCGGTGAGTTTAGTATTACGCATGTACTATATACTTTTGCTAGTGACCGGCCACATGCATGGGTTTTGCCCAAAAGTCAATTGGATGAGCATCCCTAGTTGATGTGCACTCATACGTCCATGCATATAATAAGATTTCACCTTGTTATGTTTTGTATGCCTTGTTGTCTTTATGTTATACTTGTCTAAGGCGGCGGTGTGTAATCTTGAAGGAAATTCATACTAAGCTGGTCACTCATTCATCAATGTTTAATCATACAGAGGATACAGGTATATGTATGAGCGATTATGGCACGGATCTTGGGACTGTTGTAACTGGAGCAGATGAGGAGCTGTATGAGGAGCCGCATCAGAAAGCGGCAGAATACTTTGGACTAAATCAATAGATATAGATATTGTTATCTATTTAGTATATTTAAAACTTGAGGTTTTGTATTTTGGGTCCTCAACTTAGTGGATCAGGATATTGTTATTAATTGGTTGCAGCTTATGATACGCTTGGTTTTCGCTCTTTGCACTTTGATTCTATATCGATTGCCACTTAATGATCTATTAACTGCCGGGTTTTAGGAAGCAAGTTGTATACTCGGGTTCTAAAAATCGGGGCGTTACACACATACCCTAACAAAATGGTGTCGTTCAACGGATGAATTAAACTCTCTTAAAGAGGACCCAATGCAAGTTAAGTAATGATGCGTTAGGCAAAAAATTATAAACTGAGGCCGTTAACACGACTTAATACTTGGTGAACCGATTCCCGTCTATAGCAATTGAATGTAAAATCTCAGAGGAAGTATGGAGTGGTCATAAGCTGAACTACTTAGATTTGTGCATATTTAGTTGTGAGACTTAATCTCATGTACCGTCAGTTGAGAGAAATAAGTTAGACCATAGAGTCAAAGAATACATCTTTATTGACTATGGTATTGGTGTAAAAGGTTATAAGTTATTCGACAAGGTCATACACAAGGTCATCACTAGTCATGACGTTAGATTCGATGAAAGTTCTCTATTCTGAAAGAATGATCAAGATGAGCAAGAGGAACTAGAAAGGTTGATCGTGGATGTCCAAATTGACACAGATGATACTTAGACAGATACAAATAAACAGATAGAGGTAAAAGAGCAGGTAGAGCAACCACCTGTGAGAAGGAACCCACCGTATGATCGCAGGTTACCGACAGGATACAGGGATGACTCTAATATTACATATGTCCTCATTATAGATAAGGGGAACCCGTCAACTATTCAAGAGGCTCTTGATGAGTCTGATGTAGAAAAGTAAAAGGCGACTATGGATGACGAGATGGACTCATTGCATAAAAACCACACATGGGAGCTAGTGAAGCTTCCAGTGGACTGAAAATCGATTGGATATAAGTAGTTATTTAAAAGGAAACAGGATAGATACAAAGCGAGGCGGGTAGCATAGGGGTATGCTTAAAGAGAAGGAATCGACTTCATAGAGATATTCATGCAGGTGGTTAAGCAAGTATCCATTATATTCGTGTTAGCGCTGGTTGCCCAATACAATCTCGAGCTAGAACAGATGGATATCAAGACTACATTCCAACACAAGGAGTTGGAAGAGTAGATCTCCATAGTACAACTAGAGGGATACAAAGTTAAAGAGGCAGAGAAAAAAGTTTACAAGTTAATGAGGTCGCTGTATAGTATAATATCTTGAAAATGTGTTGATCAAGTATGGGATGGACCAGGCAAAGCCAGTGATCATTTCTCACGCAGCTCACTTCAAGATTTTCTCAGAATAATGTTCTAAATCAAATTAGGAAAAACAGGTTATGTCTCATGTACCTTATTCGAATGTGGTTGGTAGTTTAATGTATGTTATGGTCTGTACGAGACCGGATATTTCATATGCAGTCGGTGTTATGAGCAGATACATGTCAAACTCTAGCAAACAACATTGGAAAGTGGTGAAATGGCTAATTTGATACATTCGAGGTACAAAATATTACGTCTTAACTTTTGGAAAGATGAACAAAGTTGATGATAGGTTATATGGATTTAGACTACGCAAGCAGCGTAGACTCTAGGAAGTCAACTTCTAGTTACTTATTTGTACTAGTGGGTTAAGCAATTAGTTGGATGTTGAAGCTTCAGTCCATGGTGGCTCTTACCACGACCGAAGCAGGGTATATGGCAGTAATAGAAGCATTTAAAGAAAGTGTTTAGTTGAGAGGTATGATAAATCAATTGAAGCTTTAGCAGGAAGCTGTACTGATTAATTGTGACAGTGAAAGCGCTATAAATTTGGCTAAAAATTTCGTTTATCACTCTCATACTAAACACATTGATGTTTGTCAACACTTTATCTGACGGGCGTTTGACGAAGGAGGTGTAACTCTGGAGAAGATTCACACTAGTGTGAATCCAATAGACGTGCTTACTAAGGTCGTTCCTACAGAGAATTTAAGTTTTGTGTAACTTCTCTGGGCTTAGCGATGGCATGAAAGGAATACGGAGTGTGCACGAGAAGCATTAATTGAAGCTATGATGTGATAAAGAGATAAGAGAATATATCAAGAAGCTACACATTTGAAGATTGAAGACATGGTGGAGATTGTTGTTAACTGATGTCTTAAATTTGAGAAAATTTGATTAGCCTGAGAAAATTCAGGTGAAAGTCCAACAACAATGTATTTTGAAACTTTCGAGAAATTCAACCTTTGACTAGCCTGAGCTCTGGTTCGACTAGTCAAAGGTTACGCAGATTGTGCGCGAACTGCGTAAATTTTAGGCAATTTTTGAATTATTCCAAGTTGGTGCGAAAGTTGGGGTTCCCTAACTATAAATAAGAGTTCATAGGGTGTTCCTAGAGTCATTCTAAAATATTCTACGGTTTCCAAAACTATTCCAGAGGGTTTCTAAATAGTTCTAGGGTTTCAAAGGGTGTAGCAAAATGTGAGATTTGAAATTGTTTGAATCGGGTAAGTCCATTCTCTTTGTAATTTATGCTTTTATAGTGGATTTCTGTCGCTCTATGCCATGATTTTTTTCCGAAAAGATTTTTCACATTAAATTGTTGTATTCTCTTTGTGTTTGCTTGGTGCTTTTGGATTACAATCCTAAATTCATCTCTGTATGATTCCACTATTTATCCCAACAGAGAGGACTCATGGATGAATCTCTCTTTATAAAATGGAGGAATCAAGAAGATTGGGAGGAGTTTGGACACGGTAAGGTTTATTCCTATCACATTGATCTCTCTACTTTATCTGAATCCACTCTTGATTAAATTTGAATTTCAATAGAAACGAGTTGGTAAAATAGATATCTAATCAAAATGTTTCAAGGGGTACCTATATGAGACCCACCCACTAGCAATTATCCACAAATAAGCCCCCTTGGGCCATGTCCAACAAAAAATATAACATCCAAACAAATCATTAGGTGAGGGACAGTTACCAATGCACCAATGTCATTGAAAGTGTAATTAACTTGAAGAACCAGAACACATATTAAAGCCATCACTCTCTTAACCGAAAAAGAAAATCCATCACTCCATAGCAACATTAGTGATTTATTAACTTTGTCCATTCATGTAGGCCCGAGTATTGATGGGTTTATCATTTCATATATATATATATATATATATATATATATATATATATATATATATATATTACACAATCCTATCTATATCACTATCATCCAATTAAAATCTAGGGCCATGTGGCGGCTTCAGAGATTATAGGTTTGGCAATGGAGGGCGTTTACCAAATTGTTTCCCATGTTTGGGACCCTGTGAAAAAGGCTGTAAATGGTTTCCAGTAAGAAATCAATTCTAGTAGAAGGGAGGAATTTGGAAACTGATTTCTTCTTTCTCAATATCCAAGCATAGTTTTAAATTCCATAGAATTACATTCTACTACACTAACACAAATGGAAAAAATCTCTTTTTAAGAAAATTGGTTTCCTAGGGAAAAAAAATAAAATTAATCTTTTAAGGTGAGTTCGAATAAGCACTCTGATGTAAAAGAAATGCTTTCCACAATAATTTCACTTCCACTTTTGTTTGAATATTTACAAAGAAAATCATACAATCTACCCAGTAAACATTAGCTTTATTTAAAGTTGCAATTGTCCAGTACAAGATAAAATGTGACTATTGTCTAACCACAGATAAAATCTCATAAATTTATAGTCCAAAAAATATTATAAAAATGTATAAATTAAATAAAATAAAATCATTGCATATACGTACAATTCTTTCTCCAAGCATTCCTTGCATCTATACTGAAATTTTAATTTCATAGTTACTATGTTTCGCACCATCTCTTTTTCCGATCGTCATATGAATATGATTCATTAAAGGTGTGATTTCTAAAACATAAGGCATCCATGCTAGGGTCCATTAGATGTATGGACCCAATTGGCACATGAAGAGAGATGGCTCTGCCTATAGCTCATGGGACATTGCATGTTCATATACAGCCCATTGCACACGTGTGCATAGTTGGCACGTGTGCCCCACTTTGCATCTTTAAACTCAGATGATGAAATGATCTCACATTCAAATGGTGTCCTCACGTGCACCGAAGGCCTTTTCTCTTTTCAGAACACTTCAGACTCCACTAACCCAAATAAAATAAAGAGAATAGAAGAAGACATACAGATAACGATATGTGAAACAGAATTTAAAAGACTTATGTTTATAATAGTTTTCTTCTCTTTGTGGGAAGAGAACGGGAAAAAACACGTTTTATCATAAAAGCAAAGAGGAAGAGAGAGAGAGCATGTGAACGAGGAGACAAAACCCAGTGCATTTGGCGCATGTCATGCAGCGATAGTCTCCCCTAGCCTTTTGGATCATGCTTTCTTTTGAGAGAGAGAGAGAGAGAGAGAGAGAGAGAGGATGGAAATATTTTTAAAAAATGCACGATCGTTATAACAGCACCATCTATGAATTGGAATCCGTTTTGGAATCGCCCCATTAAGGTGGCAAAAACAACCCCATCTTTGAAGGCTGTAAGGAAGAGAAAATTATTTAGTACTTTGGAAGACGATATTTCATTCATGTACATCCATTAGCATTATATACACGTGCCACGTGGCATTCTGCACCTCAATCCTAACCATAGCTGGCTCAACCTAAAAATCAAGCAGGAAGTTCCCGCGCAAGGATGCTGAGTGGGGCCCACTGTGATGTTTGTGAGAAATCTACCCCATTTATCCGTTTTTTGGGCTGATTTTAGATAATTAGACAAAAAATGAGGTGGATACAGAACTCAAGTGGGCCACACCAGAGAAAAAAAGTGGGGATTCAGTGAGCACCGTTGAACAATCTTATAGATATAAAAGATCCGTACCAGCTATATTTTGTGTTTTCACTTCATGCCAGTGGGATTGACCTTATAAACGGTTTGGATGACATAAAAACATCAAGGTGGAGCCCAGGAAGGTTTCAACGGTAGGAATTTTTTTCTCCAATTTTTCCTCCCGTGTGACCCACTTGAGTTTTGGATATAAATTATTTTTGGCTGCATGTCCTAAAATAAGCTTGAAAAACGGATGAATAGGATGAATTTCTCACAAACATCACAGTGGGCCCCACCCAACAGGATGTGTGGGCAGGACTATTAGCTGATGTGGATGGAAGACTTCACTCAGAGTAGATACACCACGTCAATCAGGTAGTGTAGGGAACAGACCCTAAAAATCGGAAACGGATTGGCTACTCCCGGTGACATTGGCTGGTGGTGGGTTCTCTGTGGACCCACCATGATTTATGTATTTCATCCATGCCGGCCATCTATTTTTCTAGATCATTTTATGGTAGGAGACAAAAAATTAGGTGCATCTAAATCTCAAGTTAACCACATTGCAGGAAACAATGTTGAATAAACGTAGACCATTAAAAACTTTTTGGGGGCTATAAAAGTTTTGGATCAAGCTGATCTTTGTTTTTACCCTTCATCTGAGTATTTATGACCTAATCAACTGATTGGATGTCAAATAAATAGTACAGTGGGCCTTAGGAGAATTTTAATGGTAGATATCCAATTTCTATTGTTTTCATATGGTGTGGTCCACCTGAGATTTATATCCGTTTCATTTTTGGTATAAAGCCCTAAAATGAGCTGTAAAAATAGATGAACGGAATGGATGAAACACATACATCATGTTGGAGCCCACAAAGAACCAACCACCAGCCTACAGGCCAGTGGCAGGGGGAGTAGCCAATCCGTTTCCCTAAGGGCCTGTTTGATTTTTGAGGTAAGAAGTAATTACTGATAAATGAGTAATAATTACATACCAGGTAATTACCACATGGTTTCCTACGCCTACATTGACCGGCTTAGCTTTTTGGCGTTAGAAAGGAGGCTGGCTGCCAAATTAATATAGGGCTCATTGTGATGTACGTGATAAATTAATACCGTTCATCTTATATGTCAGCTTCATTTAGGCCATAAATCCAAAAATGAAGTAGATTCAAAGCTCCAGTGGAGCACAATATAGGAAACAATGGAAATTGAATGCTTGTCGTATAAAAATTTAGTGGCCCTCATAAGTTTTGGATGAAGATGATATTTTTATTTACCCCTTATTAATGTTTCTATGACTTCATGAACAGTTTAGATGACAAATAAACATTAATGTGAGCGCAATAAACAAAATAGCTTTTAATGGTGGACGTTTAAGGCCATTGTTTCCTATAGTATGGGCCACTTGAGCATTGCATTTGTCTCAATTTTAGACTTAGGTCCTAAGATCTTTTGATAAAACAGATGGACGGTGTGGATATGTCATACACATCATAGTGGAGTCCACAAATATAAGTTAGCTTTTTAGACTAATTTTCGAGACAAAAATGCATTTGAAATTTATAATAATATCCTTTTTCAAAGGTTTTTCTGTCAGGCACTAAAATTCATGCTGACTAAAGCTCCGGTGGGCCACACCATTGAAATGGTCCAAGTTGTGTTTAAGTCCACTATGATGTTTATATTCAATCCAATCCATTCATCGCATTTACCGCACCATAATGAATGAATATTTTAGGTAAAATCAATATATTCTAAAACTAATATGGGCCACAACACGTGAATTAAAAGTTTTGAATGATTTTACATTGTTCCTTTTGATTTGGCCCACCTAAGTATTTTATTGGGATGATTTTATGATTAATGGTGGAAATGTGATTGCACACCTGATGAACCGGGTGGATTTGATATATATTCTACCCCACATGGTACTGTTAGTTGCAGACACATGCCTAGCAGGATTAGGTGTACTTAGGTTAGCAGAGTCCTTGTTAGATTGGTGGCTAATAAATTGGTGGGTAATGGTCAACATCTAATCAAAACCATATCCTTTAAGGCTAACTTATTAAGCGGCCCATCATGTAAGGGCACAGAACACGTGTTATAGATTCGTGTGCCTGTGGAACATGTGTTAAGAGGATTCGACTATTCATCAGGTAGGGTACATGATCGATACGTGCCTTGTACTAAGAATAGTGTTGGTTTGCTATAGTTAGACACGTGTCTAACCCTGTATGATGAAAACTTATCAATTACATGATGAAGTCCAACCACAAAAATTCCGACGCAGGGAAGGACGTGTCGAGGTCGAGCACCTTTTTCCCTGACTTCTCTACACATATGCCTCCAATCCGTTAGAGGAGATTGAAAATAATTCTAATAAAATTTGAAGTAAATTGATTAATGATATTAAAAAAAAAAAAAACAATGTTTACATCCCTTTAAATAATGTTATGAACTTATGGAGAAGTTTTGGAATCAAACTACAAGTAAAATCTCTATAAATCGTTACTTACTATAAACAGTAAATTTATTATTTATAAACGGTAATGATTTCCACTAGACTTACACGGTTTTCAGCCAAAAATATCAAGTGTCTTATTCGGCTCAACCATGCTATTCTCCTATTTTTCCTAAGCAATTTTCATGTTAAACACAACCTAAAGTACAATGGCTGAAGACTAACAATCAAATTAAAATTTACTTTAAATAATAAGAATAAAAATAATATTAATTTTCGACCATTGATATGATGGAATCTTATAAATTTGGGGTGAGAAACCCGTCGTAACGAAGTTGGGTGGCTAAAGTAGCTTCTCCTGCCCAAAAATCATATATGGTGCGCCCCATTCGAGTTCGTGAGATATGCTTATTTTAAGTTTCTCACAGTCAGATCACTTCCACCTCCAACTGGGTCTTCTTGGTCATGAAATTGTACACGAACCACTTTACATCAAATTCACCGTACGTGCATTGTACGATGCTGTGGATCTGATCTATGACACGTGTCATCATATATATTCCGAGCCCATGATCCGTCCTTTAAACAATGATGGTGTTTATGGATGTACGTAACATCGTACGCACTGGCACTGTTTTAAATAACTCCCAATCCTAAATTTTAGGGGATTTGACATAACAACAGTACAATATTTTTCTAACATCGTGCGTTGCACTTGTTTAGATACGTGGAATCATTGTGATAATTGGTAATTAAATAAACTAATTATCTAAAAAGAAAAGAAAAAAATAATCATCATTTCATGATAGATTTTACAAGAGTTAGTAAATATGGCTTTTAATTTCAAACAATAACTCATGTATACACAATTCTACGGAGGCGGATTAGCTACTGAACTCAAAGCAGGAGTCTTGCTACTGAATTGACGTCACCACAATCTGTGGGACCCACTATGATATATGTATTGTATCCACACCGTCTATCTATTTGGAGAGTTCATTTTAGTTCACGTCTCAAAGAATGAGCCAGATCTAACACCAAAGAAAACAGTGGGGATCGAACGGAAATCGTTAAAATCTTCCTTGGGCCACATAAGTTTAATTTCGATCGGGCTGATATTTGTGTTTTACCTTATTCCATGTCTTTGTTAACTTATAAACATGCTGTATCTCAAATAAATATCATGGTGGTCCCTAGAAAGGTTTCCAGGGTAGTCGTCACTGTCCCCGCTGTTTTCTGTGGTGGGGTCCACTTGAACTTGAGATCCACCTCGTTCTATGGCTCATGTCCTAAAATGATCTCTCCAAATGGATGGATTGTGTGGATACCACACATATATCATGGTAGGGCCCACAGAACATGGTGATGTACGGAGATTTGCCACGGTCGGATTCAGTAGCTAATCCACCCACATATGCACACTTTACATGCAACACAAGCACACACCACATGTGTGAACATGACACATGTGTGCACCACATATGCACAACCACTCGCACGCTTGTCTCTTCCTCTTCACTCTACGTAATCCTCTCCTATTCTCTCTCTTTGTTTCCCTCTTTCTTTTTCTTGTTTTTTTTCTTTTCTAATTTAGCCCAAAAAATCCCATAATAGCTCTCCTCTTCAACTCTATTTAAGAAAAGCCAAAGCCCCTCCCAACACACCAGTGCACGCCCAAGCCTTGGAAAGAAAAGAGGGGTGACGGGTTCACATTGCAAGTGACTTTTCCTCTATTTTCTTTACTTTTGTTTCTATTAAGTCATTTTAATTTTTATTAATTTTTGTTACTGTTTTGGTTAATGAATTATTATATTAAAAAAATTAATTAATTTTTTCACATAAGATTTTGGAGGTTGGATGTTCAAACCAATCATTGGTTAAAAGTTCAAACCGGTCCAAATTTCACAAGTTGTTTGGACATCCAAATTCACGGAAAATTTTCCCTTAATTTTATGATTAACACTATTTAAATTAACCAGCAAATGGGTGTTTAAATCCACCAAAATTTGCACCATTTTTTAGGGTTCAAATCTGACAGTTTTTAGACCATTAATCAGTCCATGGATTGGATATTCCTACATGTCTCTTTTCTTTTGGGGGTCCATTTAAATCTATTCATCAAGACCAATGCTGATGCCCAAAAATCTAATTAGCACAAAACTCCCCAAAACCGTCTGTTTTGGACAGAAAAATGGACCACGAAATTTGGCCATATCGGATAGAAAATTGCATTAGAATTTGTTCGTTTTGGACAAATAAAATGTACCAAAAATCTTTCTGTATGGACAGCAGGATGGGAACCCAAGTCGCCCCGTTTTTAAAACCGTGAGAATGTATCTAAATCTGTCCAAGTGAATAGCTTAATTGAATTAAAAAACTGCTCAATGTGGAGATCATATATAGGACTCAAAACTGTCCAAAGCATGCACAGCATGCGAGAACTGAGGCCGAACTATACAGCAAACGGGGTGCGAATTGGCCAGCATTAGGGGCCAAAAACTGTCCAGCGTGTAGGGCCCAAAACCATTTAAATGTAGAGTGCATGAGGAAACTGGTTAGCATGTGGGGCCCATAACGGTCCAACGTGTGGGGCCCAACCTGACAAAATTTTGACAGCATGTGGAGACCGAAAAATGCACAAGGTGGACTAAACGTTTGCGGCTCAAACCTAACTAGTGTGGAAAGTATTTTTAGAGATCAGGTCTGTTCAAAATGGACAGCACGTTTAGGGTGAAAATCAATCCCATGTGGATAGTGTTTTGGGGCCCAACTGGTCTAAATTGGTTGGCCTAACTTTGTACCAGATCACTCCTGAGATTTTTAATTAGCACTAAGATCGGCCAGTTTTTTGTATTCTATGGTCTTGCAAATTTGGTCTATATCTTGTATACTTTTATCATGCAATGTGCCCGCTATCTAGTGAATGCAATTTATGTTGTGTGGATGTATTTGTTCTGTGCAATAATAGGGGTTCCATTGATCAACTGAGCCGCAATCAATCGAGTGAACCCCAGAATAAATAGATTGGTCTCTTGACAGTTTTGAACAAGTTCGATCGATCAAACTTATCGGGTCGATTGATCAATATAATTCAAAAAATTCATGTAAACTCATTGAAAAGTTTTGAGCATGTTCGATTGAAACATGTGAGCTCAATCAATCAGGAGCTTGCTTGATGGATGTCGATCGATCGATGTTTATATCAATGGCACGTGTAATTTTGAATAATTGCACGAATTATTTCATATTCTGGGTGTAACATATAAATATGGGTCTAATGCAGGATTAAAATAAGATTAAGCATTCATTAAGAGAGATGCACCTGCTCTAGATAGAGGTTAAGGCTTTTTGAAGGATTTAGCATCTATAAGTAAGATTTATCTACTGAAATTCAATTTTATAATGAATTTGTTATTGCTTTGCGACATGATTTTTTTCCTTAGGGATTTTCCCTCATAAAACTTATAAGTTTTTGTTCATACTTTGTTGTGTTTATCTTTCACATTGTTAAGTCAAATTCAAGTTTTGCTTTTGCAGCTCCTAACAATTTATGTTAATTATTAAAATTTGTACAACTGTTGACCTTGGATCAACAGCTAACTCATTTACAGACTGTTTAAGAAGCCAACAAGTCCTTAAATTTTTGATTAAGGATTTTCATATATATATATATATATATATATATATGTGTGTGTGTGTGTGTGTGTGTGAGAAAAATAGTACTAAGAGGTCGACCTCGTAGAAGCTTCCCATAAGGTTGAGGTATGTGGGCCTCACCATGATGTGTGTTGAACATCAACACTGTGAGTTTGATGGGTCCCCTTTAGGTTATGAGATATCCCAAAAATCAAATGTATATGGAATTTAAGTAGGCCATACCATCTAAAATCATGTGAAGACATGCCTAAAACATATATATAAAAGCACTTGGTGGGGTTCACTTGAGTTTTGGATGCAGCTGAAACTTAGTCTGACCCCTCATCCAAGTGGGACACACACAATGGATAGATGGATTTGTGAACCACATCTCGGTGGGCTCAATAAATGATTATGAATGTTTTAATGGGTGGGTAACCCCTCTCAACTGATATATGTGGTGTGGCCCATCCAAGTCATGGATTGATTTGATTTTTAAGCCCGTGGCCCACCATGGAATGGTGTATCTGACTGATGGTGTTGATGTTCCACACACATCACGGTGGGGCCCACTGGTATGGTTTTCAGGCCACCCGGCCAAACGTGCCCTTACTGGTATGGTTTTCAGGCCGTGGACCATCCATTGTCTAATCATAAGATAGACGGATACAGCTGATCTATAATTTAGAAAAACCACGTGTATGGCGGATGTTTGGCTAACGACCCATAAATGTGGCTGGGACGGGCTACAAATCTCTTCCTCGATTCTTTGAACTCGACGTGCCACTCGTCTCTGTACTTGTTGACAAACGTACTTCATTTTTGAACGCTCGGGGTATTGTTATCCATGTGGCACGTGCCAAAATGACACGCGTGTACACAAATACATCCATTGGAAGGGTTCCAAATGCTCGTCTGGTGGGCCATTGTTTATGAGACAAATGAACCGCTGACGCAGGGATGAACGTGATGAGGTCGATCACCGTCTTCCTCAAGAATAACTACTCCGAATCCACGGAGCTTCTCTGGACTCCTCACAGAGACTTCTCGAATCCACGAGGAAAGAAAGCAGGAAAATAGAAATAATTCTAATAAATTTGAAATTGATTGATGAATAATTAAAAACGAGTTTACACCCCTTTAAATAAGGGAACCAAGTAACATGAAAGAAATCAGACTCATACTACAACTAAAACTCCTAGAATTCGTAACTTACTATAAATAGTAAACTTACTATTTATAGTCGGTCACGATGTCTACTAGTGCGCAAGGTTTTCGGCCAAAAATAGTAAGTGTCCTATTTGGCTTCAACAAACCGTTCTCCTAATTATCCTAAGCACTTTTCATGTTGGACACAACTCCTAAAGCCCAACGGATGAAAAGTTATACTCAAACTAAAACTTACTATTTATAGTAAAAATAAAATTAAAACGAGGAAACGACCGTCGATTAGGGGGTTTTTCGCAAATCCGGGCTGCCCAACCCGGCGTGGCTGGGTTGGTTGGCTAAAGTAGCTCGTTCTACCCCAAAATCATATATTTTACGTCAGATAACTCATTCCGGATTGTGAGATACGCCCGATCTAAGGTCCGATGGTCCGGATCACTTCTGTCGTCGACCGTGCCTTTTCTGATCCATCTTAGCCATGAAATTGTCCGCGACCCGCTCTACATCAGTCCCCTCCACTTGAAAAGAACTCGTCCTCGAGTTCTCCTCCTGCGCTGGTTCATGATACTCGGTCAGGTCCGCAACGTTGAAAGTCCGTGAGATCGCCATGTCATCTGGAAGATCAACAACATAAGCATTGTCATTGATCTTTCGGATGATCGGTACCGGTCCAATCTTCTTATTCTTCAGCTTGTTGTACATCCCGGTCGAAAATCTTTCTTTTCGCAAATGGACCATTACCTGGTCGCCCACCTCGAACACCTTTTGTCGACAATGCTTGTCCGCTTGTTCCTTGTACTTTTCGTTCGAGGCATGTAGGTTAGTCTGCACCTCCGCATGAATACCCATGATCCTGTCTGCCATATGTTCTGCTGCAATACTCATGCCTGGAAGCTTGGGCAGAGGGACCAAGTCTAGTGTGTGGCGAGGTACTCGTCCGTAAATAACCTGGAACGGAGATTTCCCTGTCGAGCGGTTCACCATGTTGTTGAATGCAAACTCCGCTTGAGACAAGGCCAAATCTCACTGCTTCGGTTTCTCTCCTGAAATACATCGAAGGAGGTTTCCCAACGTGCGATTCACAACTTCGGTCTGCCCATCAGTCTGTGGGTGGTAAGCACTGCTGAATTGAAGTCGTGTATCGAATCGAGTCCACAAAGTCCGCCAAAAGTAGCTAATGAACTTCGTGTCACGATCAGAAGTAATGGTCTTAGGGACCCCGTGTAGCCGTACGACCTCCCTGAAGAATAAATTCGCCACATGTGTTGCATCAAGGGTTTTCTTGCATGGGATAAAGTGCGCCATCTTGGAGAAACGATCGACCACTACGAACACCGAATCCATGCCGCGTTGAGTTCGTGGAAGACCAAGTACGAAGTCCATTGATAAATCCTCCCAAGGACCGTCAGGCACAGGTAACGGGGTGTAGAGGCCCGTATTCTGATATTGTCCCTTGGAGGTTTGACAAGTATGACAACGTTGTACGGCTCTTCCCACATCACGTACTAATTACGGCCAGTAATACCGCTCTTCCACAAGAGCTCGCGTCTTGTCTCGCCCAATGTGTCCACCGAGGCCACCTCCATGTAGTTCCTGAATAATATGCTCCCTTAGAGAACTTTGGGGGATGCACAATCGATTCCCTTTGAAGAGAAAACCATCCTGTACATGAAAGTCACTGGGGTGACCTTCTTAGCACTTCAACCAGGAATCTTTGAAGTCTTCATCCTCGGCATATAGCTCCTTGAGACAGTCAAAGCCGACCACCTCATTGCTCACCGTAACAAGTAGTGACGCACTACGGCTAAGTGCATCAGCCACCTTATTCTGCTGACCTGACTTATGCTTCAGAACAAACGTAAATTCCTGTAAAAACGCAACCCATCTAGCATGCACACGATTCACGTTAGTCTGACTATTAATAAACTTTAATGCCTGATGGTCGGTGTACAGAACAAACTCCCTCTGAATCAGATAATGCCGCCAATGTCGCAGCGCCTGAACAACTGCGTACAACTCAAGCTCGTAAGTCGACCACTTCTTTCGGGCTTCACTGAGCTTCTCGCTATAGAAGGCTACCGGCCTGCCTTCCTGTGATAATACTCCTCCTATTCCGACATATGAAGCGTCACACTCCACCTCAAATAATTTATCAAAATTAGGAAGCACCAAGATCGGTGTTGTAGACAAATGATGCTTGATCTCATGAAAGCTCTTATCAGCTTTATCGGTCCACTGGAACGGCCCTTTTTTCATGCAGTCCGTTATTGGCGCGACTATGGTGCTAAAATCTCGCACAAATCGACGATAGAAAGTCGTCAATCCGTGAAAACTCCTCACCTCATGAATGTTTGTCGGGATCGGCCATTCCCTAATAGCTCGCACCTTTTCATCGTCCACCCGAATTCCTGTGGACGTTACAACAAATCCTAAAAACAACAGGTTGTTAGTTAAAAAACTACACTTTTTCAAGTTGAGGTACAACTTGTTATCTTGTAGGACCTGCAGCACCTGCCTGAGATGTTTCTTATGCTCCGCCTCATCCTGGCTATATATCAATATATCATCAAAATATACTACCACAAATCGGCCAGTGAACGGTTTTAGAACTTGATTCATCAAACGCATAAAAGTACTTGGTGCGTTCGATAGGCCGAAAGGCATGACTAGCCACTCATATAATCCTTCATTTGTCTTGAATGCCGTTTTCCATTCATCGCCGGGTCGAATACGAATCTGATGGTACCCACTCTTTAGATCGAGTTTAGAGAACACTTTAGCCCCTTCTAACATATCGAGCATGTCGTCCAACCGTGGTATTGGAAACCGATATTTAATAGTAATTTTGTTAATTGCTCGGCTGTCGACACACATGCGCCAGCTCCCATCTTTTTTTGGCGTTAATAATGCTGGTACAGCACATGGGCTCATGCTCTCTCTCAATAGACCCTTACGGATCAATTCCTCCACTTGCTCCTGAAGTATCTCACACTCTTTCGGACTCATCCGATAATGAGGGCGATTGGGCAGGCTAGCCCCAGGGACGAGGTCTATGTGATGTTGGATGTCTCTCATGAGGGGCAATCCATCAGGTAAATCTTCAGGCCAGACTTCTTTGAATTCGTTTAGTAACAGTCTTAAGCTTGGAGGGATGTTTGAGGGTTCCTCCTTCTCGCCCTTCACCACTACGGCATATACCTCGCCGGTTTCCTTGGACTCCTCTATGAAATCCCGAATGGTCAAGAGAGAACTCCCCTCCACTTTAGAAGCTTCAGGGTGGTTCTCTGGTGTCATAGGGGCAAGGATTATTTTTCGACTATCCTTGACGAATATGTGGACATTGTCTCGCCCCCAATGGGTCGCATCACGGTCCGACTGCCAGGGTCGACCGAGTAGCATATGGCAGGCTTCCATGTCAACCACGTCACAAAGTATCTGATCCTTATAATGTTTACCAATTGAAAATGAGATAGTGCATTATTCAGTTACCTTGGTCTCGTTCACTTTTTTTATCCAGCCTATTGAGTACGGGGAAGGATGTTTCGTCGTTGGTAGCTGTAACTTATCCACCATCACTCTTGAGACGATGTTCTCGCTGCTACCACTGTCTATGATCACATCACAGACTTTTCCACTGACAGTGCACCGAGTACGAAATATATTGTGCCGCTGTGGATGTAATTCCTTTCGTGGGGTATACAGTAGTCGCCTCACAACGAGAGATTCGCCACGATCTTCGCCTGTCACTTCATCGCCACCTGCTATTTCTTCAGTGGTTTGTTCATATTCATCAAAGCCATGATCCTCTTCCACGGCCTCATCTTCAGTGCCCCCTTCATTTATGGTCAAGTGCGCTGCCGGACGTTGAGGACAAGTGTTTGATAAGTGGCCTGGTTGGCCACAGCGGTAACAATTGTTTGGCCTTGGCCGAGCATAAGGATTCGGAATCCTACTCGGGCCCGCTGTTGTGGGCGCTGCCCGTTGAGGTCTAGATGTTCCGCTCCCCGTATCACGGTTCGCGGGTGGAGGAGGTTGAGGACGTTCTCCTACCGGATCTTTTCCTCGAGCCAGCACTGGATCCTGTGTGGGACCTGTCATAGGGGGTCGATTTGAAGGATAGGGACGAGCAGGAGCTCTTGCAAGCTGTGTTTCTGCCCTTCCTGCCAATTGAACTGCTTCATCTACTGTCCCGACTGGGTACATCTGAACTCGATCCTGAATTACCGGTCGCAACCCACCTATAAATCGTGCCACTTTCTGTGACTCAGATTCTGACAAATCGTTTCGTGTAGTCAACCGCTAGAATTCTTCAGTGTAATCTGTAACAGATCGATTTCCTTGTCGGCAATTCTGGTATTGCTGGAATAATATCTGCTCATAATCACTAGGGAGAAATCGTGAACGAAGAAGACGTCTCATTCGAGGCCATGATGCGATGGGCGCCTTATTTTGACGGGCTCGTGAGAGTTGCAATTGTTCCCACCATGCAGAAGCACCAGATTTTAATTTAAATACTACCAACTTCACCCTTTTATGGTCTGGCACATCCATATAATCGAAATATCTCTCTACTTCGGCTAGCCAATCGAGAAAATCTTCGATACGTAATAAACCGTTAAAACTAGGAAGTTCAGCCTTACCTCGATAATATCTTTCAGCACGATCTAGACGATCGCCTCCATGGATTGGTCGTCGATCAAAACCCTCATTAATGTCCTCCTCGCTGGAACTAGAATCATCTGGTGTAGCCCTACGATTTACCGCTGGTAGTGCTCTGCGATAATCAGGGTCACGTCGTACAGCAACCACAGGTGGTGGAGCGACCATAGGTGGTGGAGCATCGCCTAGGGCTCGGGGCGGAAGTAGCGCATCCGCAAGACGGTCGAGGGTTGTCTGCAGCCCTTGCATGGTCAACTGACTCTCCCGATGGAAAGCTTCCATTTTTTCCGAAAGATAACGAATCCCTGAATCATCGTCCACAGGATTTTGATTCATACCTTCGTTGTTTGCCATCGGCCCGAGGGAAAACCTCGCTCTGATACCAAATTGACGCAGGGATGAACGTGATGAGGTCGATCACCGTCTTCCTCAAGGATAACTACTCCGAATCCACGGAGCTTCTCTGGACTCCTCACAGAGACTTCTCGAATCCACGAGGAAAGAAAGCAGGAAAATAGAAATAATTCTAATAAATTCGAAATTGATTGATGAATAATTAAAAACGAGTTTACACCCCTTTAAATAAGGGAACCAAGCAACATGAAAGAAATCAGACTCATACTACAACTAAAACTCCTAGAATTCGCAACATACTATAAATAGTAAACTTACTATTTATAGACGGTCACGATGTCTACTAGTGCGCAAGGTTTTCGGCCAAAAATAGTAAGTGTCCTATTTGGCTTCAACAAACCGTTCTCCTAATTATCCTAAGCACTTTTCATGTTGGACACAACTCCTAAAGCCCAACGGATGAAAAGTTATACTCAAACTAAAACTTACTATTTATAGTAAAAACAAAATTAAAACGAGGAAACGACCGTCGATCAGGGGGTTTTTCGCAAATCCGGGTTGCGCAACCCGGCGTAGCGGGGTTGGTTGGCTAAAGTAGCTCGTTCTACCCCAAAATTATATATTTTACGTCGGATAACTCATTCCGGATTGTGAGATACGCCCGATCTAAGGTCCGATGGTCCGGATCACTTCTGTCGTCGACCGTGCCTTTTCTGATCCATCTTAGCCATGAAATTGTCCGCGACCCGCTCTACATCAACCGCTGTATTCATGTTTCTAGCATCATGGTCCAACTGAAAAGTAGACCAGCTTGAATTTGGATGATAATATCTACTCAGTTGGAACTATCTTATGAAAGGTTTGGATTCTGCGATTATATGCCACGCTGGCACATGTAGTGGCGTGTTGATGGTATGCCTTGTACACACGTATGTGCTAAGCGAAGGTCTCTGATTCAAGAATGCGAAGGGACACGCGTGTAAGCGAAGGTCTCTGATTCAAGAATGCGAAGGGATTTGAGTGAGCATATAGATTGAAGAAGGAATTTGCCACACACTTGTCAAATTGGTGTATGTGTTTAAGATCTGATCTGTCCATCATGTTCAGTAGGTTGTGATCATGCCCAGGCCACAATTAGAGCTGGGTACGGAATGACTCGACTAGGCAA
This sequence comes from Magnolia kwangsiensis, assembly GCA_037074715.1. Lineage (NCBI taxonomy): Eukaryota > Viridiplantae > Streptophyta > Magnoliopsida > Magnoliales > Magnoliaceae > Magnolia > Magnolia kwangsiensis. The sequence goes on along the minus strand of CM073584.1, from coordinate 32,092,921 downwards.
ACTCAACTCGTTCATATCCAACTTGATTGGAATGGAGTAAGTTAGTAGATCCAAATGGAGTTGACTTGGTCTAATCTGAACTCAAATTGGGTTGAGTTTGAGTCCGTCACTAATTTGACTCAACTTAACGCAAAAGTCAACTCAGTACAATTCGAACACAATCTGAAAATGGACTCATATATATATATATATAAAATGCTTACACACATTTAATTGGAACATTTAAATTGATACAACTAGCCGTAAGATTTTTTTTTTTATCCACATGTAATGCCTACTTATTGGAGTTTATGTGACACCAAATTTTTTATCCATATGATAGAAATACATATCATAGATCTAGTTGGTTTATCAAATTAGGTTTACTAATTTAATTTTATCTATCAAAAATTAGTAAATGATATTTATTATTAGAGACACATATACAAGCTGAATCTAACTTGTTAGACTAGATTTCTAACGGCCCATTTTTTTGGTAAAAGAATAGTTAGCTATTAATTACAAAAGCATAATATTTTATATCCTTCACATGCTTATAAGGAACTGTACCTAATTAGCTGACCAAATTTGTTACATATGCTGTGCATCTCATGAATGTATCACACACGTACAACTTCTCCAGTTATACCATTTTCTTTTGAAGCAATCCTCATCCTTTTTAACTTTCTCTCCTCGTTTAATGCACTCTCTTTTTTTAGCTCGAGGATCCTGTACCCTGTGTGATTGGAAACCAACCGGCAATGTCTACAAAAGCTTAACACCTATAGGCTACTAACCCCCGCTCATCCACGACTAGGAATGTGCAAGGGCTCAGAGGGGCCGTTGTCGTGTATGAGTTTTATCCACACTATCTATTTATTTTTTCATATTATTTTAGGGCATAAGCCCAAAAACTAGGAAAATACAAGGCTTAAGTGGACCACATCACAGGAAGCAGAGATGATAATGACACATGCTGCTGAAACTCTTATGGACCACTCTGAGATTTTTCTCTACTTGATTTTTGGATTCATGCCCCAAAGTATTTGTTAAAATGGATACACCACATGGATATACAAATACAGTACATGCATCTAGGTGATCCCCATTGTCAAGGACTCACCATGTTGGGTGAGGTCTCAAAGACACTTCATCTGCTCTCAAAATAATTCATTGTCTCCGGCGTTGATCAAGTTCGTAGTGCATTGACGTTGCAAAAATTTTGCAAGCCCCACGATAATATCATATACAGACCGTCCGTCCATTTTTTTTTTAATTATTATTTATATCATTATTTTTTTTAGATCATTTTAAGTACGAGCCAAAAAATGAGGCAAATCTAACACTCGAGTAGACAGTGGGGATTGAATGCTTACCATTGAAAACTCGTTGGATGCCGTAGAAGTATTGGATCAAGCCGATATTTATGGCGCGGATTAGCTGCTGACAGGTTGAATAGCGAGACAGGCTACTGAAGTGAAGTCACCAAGTTCCATGGGCCACACCATGATGTATGTTTTGTATCCACACCTTCCATCCAGTTGGAGAGATCATTTTACGTCAACATCCAAGGAATGAGTTAAATCTAAAGCTCCAATGGGCCCCGGCACAAAAAGCAGTGGGACAGTGACGCCCTCCATTAAAAATTTCTAAAGGCCCAAAAGTTTTAGATCAAGCTGATATTTGTTTTTTTACCTTATTTCATGTCTTTTATAACTTTCGAACAGGTTGGATTTCAAATAAACATTACGGTGGGCCTTAGGATAGTTTCAATGGTGGGAATCACTCTCCCCACTGTTTTCTGTGGTGGGTCCACTACAATTTTAATCTGCCTTCTTCTTTGGCTCATGCCCTAAAATGATATTTCAAAATGTATGGACGGTGTGGATACAACACATACATCATAGTGGGGCCTATAGAACTTGGTGACATCACTACAGTAGTGGACTGGCTACATAACCGGCCATTTTCTAATCCGCCTCCTGATATTTCTGCTTTCCATTCATCCATTCAGGTACATGTGGCATTATGAACAGCTTGGATGGTAAATAAATATCATGGTAGGCCCCACGAATGTTTTATTGGTGGGTGTTCAATGTTTACTGTTTTTGTGTGGCGTGGTCCACTTGAGATTTAGATCTGCCTCGTTTTTAGGATCTTGCACTAAAATGATCTTTAAAAACTGAGGGACGGCACAGATATGTGACACATACATCATGGTGCGCCCACGTTTATAGAAACGTACACTTGCCCGTAGGTGTTACTGCCTAATGCACTTTCTGTTAATACGGGAACGTAAGATTTTTCTCGGAACCAATAATAGTTTGAGATACGCCCACCGGCCCCACCGTGACATTTTTTCGAAATCCACTTCGATCATTAGCTATGTAATCCCATGTTAGGCTAGGACAAAAAAATATCAGGCTAATCAATGATTTAAGTGGGCCATACCAATTGAAACAATTGAGAGAGACTTCCACCCTTGACTTTTACCGGCCCTTTCATGATGAGAATATAAAATCCACTCTAACCATTAGCTCCCACACCAAAAATTAGGCCTTGAACCAAAATATTTGACACATAAGTAATTAAAGTGAATCACACCAAGGGAAAGAGATTGGAGGATGAGCTTTCTACATACACATTTTTCAATTATGTGGTTCATGTGAGCCAGAGATGGGGCTGATTGTTTTGCACTAGGTCTAACTTGAGGTAGCTTACCTAATGATCGGGTGGATTTTACATAATACTACAGTGGGGCCCACTTAAGCAACTCCTTTTCATCAATTGAAATAACTCTTATATGAAAATTTTTACTAGCATTAACTGTTCATTAAATGCCCAGCTAGTTGGACGAAAATGAAGGGTCCAACTAGTTGTGTGTGAGCATCTCTACTATATATATATATATATATATATATATAGAGAGAGAGAGAGAGAGAGAGAGAGAGAGAGAGAGAGAGAGAGAGAGAGAGAGAGAGAGAGAGTCTCGTCTCCTGCGCACCATGCCGCACCATGCTTAAATACGAGCTTTCATATTATCCGTTAGATCCTCCTATCGGCTGGGATTTAAGCACCGTGAGAAGAGAGAGTCTCCTAGAAGGAGGACTCGCGCGACATCTTTTCCGGCATCTGACAGGGTTTCTAATGAAGTAAGTTTGGGAAGGTAAACCATGGCATGACATGGTACGCATGTGTAAGATTCGGACCATTCATTGGATGGTTCTGAGTGTGAACATGCCGTGAATAATAAATCAGGCCAATTCACTTATTAGATGGTGAGCCAGGCTCATACAAAGGAAATGGTCGGTAAGAATAAGAAAATCTTCATCTGTCATATTAACGTAACATCTGGTCCACCTGATGAGTGGGCCAACCTGGATCTTGGGACAGGACATTTTCACACAGTGACCCACTTGGTACGTGGACCGGATCTTCTGCATGTTTATTAGGTTAGCGCATGTGTTCTGCGATTCACCCACGGTTTTTCTTTAGCCCGGATTGGTAATAAGGCCTTTAACTTAAACTACACCGCGATGTGTGGGGTCCATCATGATATTTATGTGTCATCCAATCCATCCATCATGTGAATTCCCTCGTTTTATCCTTAAAATCCAAAAATCTGACTAATTCAAAAATCAGGTAGGCCACGTCAATCAAAATGTCTAAAACATCTAAAATCATGTGGCATGGACCACATAAGTTTTGGACTGGTCTGGTTTATGGGGTGTTTATTCATCCTTGCATGGAACATCTTTCTGAATGATGGAGAGCGTATAAAAAGCATTGTAGGCCCTACATAACATCCAAAAGGTTTTTAATGGTGGATGTCCCAACCAAAGAATTCCATCTGATGTAGCCCACCTAACTTTCGGATTAGCTTGATTTTTAAATCCTTTAGAGAACATGAGGTGGAACTGCTTTATTTCAAGGATCATACCTTAAAATGATCTGACAAAAGCAGTGAATCAGCGTGGCTAAAACACTTACGTCACGATGGCCCCACAGAGCCCTACCGTCCGGGCGGGGGTAGGACGCAATCCGCCTCCAGGAAGGATGTGTGCGCAAGGACGGGGATTGGATTTTGACAGGCGGACGTGGATTTCCTGCAAAACCCTTTAGCAGTAAGTTCCTGCATTGGGAACGTAAGTGGGCCCACCGTCATATTGTTCAGGAATCCACTCCATCCATCCGTTTTCTGAGATAATTTTAGGAGATTAGACTAAAATTGAATACGATTCAAGACTCAAGTGGGTCGTACTAAAGGAAAATGTATTTAGGAAAATTCCTACCGTTGAACCCATTGATGTTTACATGTCATCCATACCGTTAATAACGTCATTCCTACTAGGATGATCTGAAAACACAAATATTAGCATGATTCAAAACTTCTATGGCCCCACGAATATTTCAACTGTAGATGTTCACTTATCAAGTTTTCGGCCCATTTGAGCATTGTTCATTTTTGGCCTCATGTCCTAAAATAAACTCATAAAACTGATGGACGGTGAGGATTTCTCACAAACATCCCAGTGGCCCAACTGCGTTCCAAGCGCAGGAACTTCCAACGGTAGGCTTTCGCAGGAAATCCGCGCCCCTGACAGGCTGGCTACTGAAGTGACGTTACCAACTTCTATGGGCCCACCATGTTATATGTGTTGTATCAACACCGTCCATACATTTGGAGAGATCATTTTAGAGCATGGCTCAAAGAATGAGGCAGATCCAAGGCTGAGGTGGACCCCACCACAAAAAACAGTGATGAGAGTGATGCCCACCGTTGAAACCTTCTGAAGTTCCACCATGATGTTTATTTGAGATCCCACATGTTCATGTGTTAAATCAGACATGAAAGAAGGAAAACGCAAATATTTAACTGAGCGAAAACTATCGTGACCCTTAGAATGTTTTGACGGTGGGCGTCACTCTCCCCACTGTTTTTTGTGGTGGGGTCCTCTCAAGCTTTGGATCTGATTCATTTTTTGGATCATGTCCTAATATGATCTCTCCAAATCGATAGACGGTGTAGATAAAAAACATACACCAATGCATGACCCACAACATTGAGAGACGTCACTTCATTAAAAACCCGGTCGGATGCCGGAAAAAATGCCGCACGAGTCCTCCTTCCAGGAGACTCTCCATTCTCACTGTGCTTGAATCCCAGCCGATAGGAGGATCTAACGGATAATATAGAAGCTCGTATTTAAGCATGGTGTGGCATGGTGCGCAGGAAACCGAGACTATATATATATATATATATATATATATATATATATATATATATATATATATATATATATATATATTGTTAGCTCGTCAGTATACCTCACTATCAGTTCACACTTCACTATTAGCCACCCCCATTAGCGAATCGATGCCATGACCTCAGTGTTGAAATGAGGTGTGTGTGTGTGTGTGTGTGTGTGTGTGTGTGTGTGTGTGTGTGTGTGTGTGTGTGTGTGTGTGTGTGTGTGTGTGTGTGTGTGTATATATATATATATATATATATATAGGGAAAAGGTACTATGCCCTCGACCTCACGATAAGCTCCTGTGAGGTTGAGCTGTGTGGGCCCCACCATGATGCATGTCGACCATCAACACCGTGCATTTGATGGGTACCCTTTAAATTATGGGATATCCCAAAAATCAGCTTGTATACGAAACTCAGGTGGGCCATACCATCTAAAATCATGTGAAACACCGTTAAAATATATAAAAGCACTTGGTGGGGCCCACCTGAGTTTTGAATGCTGCTGAAACTTGGTCTGAACCCTCATACAAGTGGGACACACATAATGGATGGGCTGGATTTGCAAACCACATCTTCTGTGGGCTCCAAAAATGATTATGAATGTTTTAATGGTGCACAGCCCCTCTCCACTTCGGTAAGTGGTGTGGCCCACACAAGTCATGGATTGACTTGATTTTTGAGACCTAGGCCCACGATGGAATGGCGCATCTGACTGATAGGGTAGATGTTCGAAAGGCATCATGGTGGGGCCCACACAGCTCGACCGCATGGGACAGAGCCGTGAGCTCGAGCGCATTGTACCTTTTCCCACATATATATATATATATATATATATATATATATACCCCTCACTCCACAACTTTGACATGTGTGAGATACATATTAGCCCAATGTTTTAGCAAAATTTTGGATTTTTAGCACGTGTAAGCAGCCCACCAATGGCTCTAAGGCCTGCATGTCACTATGTCAGCTCGCAGATGAAATCGGATCGGGTATTGAGTTACTCAGTACGCTATTACCGTACTGAGTAAACTCAGTTGGGCCCACCTTAAATGTCTAAGGTCTATCTATACCGTCTATCCATTTTTCATCTAATTTAAGGGGTTGATCCCATAATTGAAGCATATCCAAAGATCAAGTGGATCATACCACTGGAAACAATAGGGATAATTATTTCCACCGTTGAAACATTTCTAGACCCCTCAATGATGTTTATTTGTCATCCAACCTGTTCTTGAGATCGTAAAGACACGTATAAAGGGGAAAAATATATATATAAGCTTCAGCCAAAACTTACGTGGCCTTCAAGAATTTTTCAACGGTACACATACAAGTCAACTCTTTCCTGGTGTGGTCCATTCGAACATTGGATATGCCTCCGTTTTAGGTTCATGAAATAAAACTATCTGTTAAAATGGATGGACTGATCAGATAAAGTATATAAATCATGGTGGACCTCAAAGAATCTACTAAGTACGCTAAGCGTAGTGAGTTACTACGCAATCCGCTTCCGTTGCCGTAAGAGGCATCCAAATGTGCCGTAAGAAGCAGCGAGAAGTATCATTGATTGAATTGACGAAAACGGCCTTTTACAGTGACCCAAAACCTAATCCATGCCCGCGGAACCTTCAAGTCTACAATGGTGGCCTCTGCAGGGACCAAAGGGATGTGTATGCCCCAAGAGGCATCCATATCTACATCACGTGCTAGCTATTACCCCCATAAATGATCAAATACATCCCAGGGTCCCTTTCCCGCTAATGTGTCACACGTACAGTGTATCCTGTCCGTTCAAACGCTGAGCCACGCCATTAGAGTCCACTAGTAAGAAAGTTAAGTCTATGATCAACTCAATTGGTGGGCCACAGCAGCAACACTTAGTAATAATTCCGGTGGTCTATTGATATTGGCGTTCTGTCTCACTCAATATGTGGATTGGACTGAGTTCCATAGCAGGTAGTCATTATGGTGTGACCCACCTTTGTACGGCTAAGATATGCTATATGCATGCCAAGTTTTTGAGAAAAAGAATGGTTGTATGGTGCCTGTTTATGATTCAGCCAACTTTAGGGCCTATTTGGATTCGCTTAGGGCGTGTTTGGATTTACGTTTTGATTGTATTGTATTGTATTTGGATTTACGTTTTGGTTGTATTGTATTATATTTCGGTACTGTTCACACATACATTGAGCGATATTTAAAATATATCCAACAGAAACATGCCACTAATCAATATTTGGATCGGACGTATTGTCATTCCATATATACAATATATATATATATATATATATAGTAGTCGCTTGATATTAGAGTGTGAAGATTCAAACGCATCAACTCAAATAATTGACACATGGATTTCTTATAACTCAAGTTAAACCGTCCAAACCATGGGGCCCATTTTAGATGAATCAGAACCCAGAAGATGAATCGAGACGATCTTTCAACTGATCTACTATTGGATATCAAATGGACGGTTGTTGAGAACGAGTCAGCGATGAGAATTCAACGGACAGATGTCCATTGATCATCAGTTATGATTGATACGGTATCTACATTGTTTACAACGATTTGGATGGTTTAGTTTGAGTGATGAACATGATGAGTGGACAATTGATGAGTGCATGTGCATGGATGTAATACTCTGTCAGTGTATATTTAAAGCTATGTGGGTGAACTGTGAGAGTTACACATGCACTCAGTCATGGTACACGCGGCATAGGCAGAGGAAACACCGACTTCGACAAGGCCGTGACAATGGGCCCACCTTGATATATGTATTGTATATCCATTCTGTCCATCCGTTTTTTCAGCTAATGATAGGGCACGTGCCAAAAAATTAAGTACATTCAAGTCTCAAGTGGACCACACCAGGGGAAACAGTGGTGATTGAATGCTCACCATTAAAACTTCCTATGGCCCACCATAATGTTTATTTTGCATTCAAGCTGTTGATAAAGTCAAAAATACCTAGATGAAGGGAAAAAACAAATATCAGCTTTATCCAAAACTTTTGTGTCCCACAAGAATTTTTTTAATGGTAGGCATTTAATGACCACTGTTTCTTGTGGTGTGGTCCATCTAATATTTATATCTACTTTATTTTTTGGCTCATGCACTAAAATGATCTTAAAAAAATCATGAACGACATGGATATACAACACAAAAAACAAGGTGGGCCTCACAATCACGGTCTCACCAAATCCGGTATACAGAACAAACTACAAAACTAGTAGGCCAAGTTTATATGTGTCAGCAGGTAATGTACACTCGATTACAAAAGCTGGTTCCACGCCCTATTCACGCGCGTAGAATGCGTCGCCTGGACGTTCCAAAACAAACGCAGGACACATCCCATCATGATCCCTAATACAATGTTGTACCGTCCCAAACGTGAATCCAAACACGCTCTTACAATATTGTATTGTATTTGGGTACTGTTCATGTATACATTGGATGGTTTTCGGAATATATCTAAATCAATTAGATACTAATCAATGTTTGGATAGGAGGTATTGTTTGGCATAGTATACAATACGTTATACAGATCAATGTTTGGATAAGACGTATTATGTCTCCGTATTGTACAATCTTAATTGGGTTGGGTGGCCTATTTGACATATGGAACTTTTTAATTTCTAGCTCAGATGATTTTCACGTTGAAATGTACCAAATGAGCGGTCCAGATCTTATACTGCATAGGTACCAGATATCTTGTAATCGTACAAATTTCAAACTTTCATCCGCTGCCAAATATGGCGCAATGAATACGAAGTATTGACGGCTACAGAATCCACTGACAATACTCTACCGTGGGTTCAAAAATTTGGCTGGAGTTTGTATTCGTACGCATGGGATTCAACTCCTATTCACTGCAATCCAAACACGTCAACGTCAAATCATAATTCCTAATATGATACACTACATCCCAAAACCCGTATCCAAATAGGCCCTTAGTGCAAATGACCTTTGTGGGCCCCACCGGGACTGCAATCCATTTTTCTTCCTCATGTTTATAAATGGGCCCAAAAATCAGGTCATTTCTTTTACTCAAGTGATTCACAGCAAGCTGGGACCCACTCAAGTTTCAAATTGGCCTGATTTTGTAGCCGTAGTACTCTCATCCGGGTAAAGGATACATAGCAATGGATTGGATGGCATATGAGTAACATGTTAGGCCTTCTACAGGAATCAAGGGTGGGGATCTCTTATTTAATGTTCCTTGCGGCGTTGCCTACCTATGCCAAGGATTGCCTGATTTTTAAGACCATTGCTAAATAATAGAGTACGTGTAGGATGGGAGCGGATTAGGTGAGACCCTGAATCCACCTAGGTGGGGTGGGACCCTTGACTGTGGGGCTTACAGCGATGTATGTGCCTTAAATCCACACCGTCCAACCATTTTGAAAGGTCATTTTAGTGTATGACGACAAAAACGAAAATGACTCAAACCTTAGGTTGACCACGCCACAGGAAACAGTCATGATTGAATCCTCATCATTATAAACTTGATGGATTCTGCCGTAAGATTTATTTGCCATCCAAATTGTTGATAAGGTCACAAACACCTTGATGAAGATACCACCCAAATAATGTTTATTTGAGATCTAACCTATTCATAAGGTCACCTGGACATGAACAGCCGGAAATATAAATATTTACTTGATACAAAACCCATATGGCCAATAAAAAGCTATCAGTAGTATGCATTCAATTCTCACTAATTCTTGTAGTGCGGCCTACTTGAGCCTTAGGTATCCTTTGATTCTTAGATAATACCATAAACCCAGTTGGAAAAATGTATGGCTCGGGTATGACGAACATATGATAGTGAGCCCATACCTAATCCACGTCCCTTCCTATCACCCTCTCTTTTTCCAAATGCATGAAACAACAACAACAACAACAAATACTACTACTTACTACAATAATAATAATAATAATAATAATAATAATAATAATAGTAGTAATCTATTATTATTATAATTATGGTATCATCCACTTGGGTCCTTACTTTTACCCGGGTGGTAGACTCCTTAACAGTTTTAACACCGGGTTAAGGGTTCGAGTGTATGTGCGTGTGGTATCATCCACTCTTTGTTTCCATGGTTAAAAGCTTCGAACCATTTATCCGCTTGCAATTTCACCAACATTAGTAGTACATTTCCCATCATCCAAACAGTTAATTTATGATTGGCATTCAGGACCAAGAATTCTGGAATGGATGTCCAAATAGCCCAAGCAGTGGCCTTTAAGTTGGATGGTTAAAGTTAAAATAGGCAACCGCCCAAATTTTACAAGCAATATTCATTAATCAGATTTAGGGTTGTCCAATAGATGCACTTTAAGACATGCCACAACATATGCCAAAAATCTGGACGGTTTAGATTAATGGACACTTATGCCAAGTCTATAGAATTAGCATGCATGAGTATGGATGATCACGCTCTTCCATCGTATTAAATAATTGTATTCTTTCACCTGTATAATCAGCCTTTGGCACGATCGAACTCTATGTTGCTGACTTTTGAAGTCAACATCATTGCCTCCACCACTCAAACCTACCCACAAGGACATGATTATTTTGGTCAAAGGATGAGAATGGACGGCCAGGATGAAGAGAAAGAAAAGGCACGTGAACTGCAACCTTCAAAAGCAATTTTTAGTGGTTTAAAATCTGCAAATATATAATTACTCATCCCAATGAGATGGCCTCTAAGCTATGATTTGGTAGTGCTGAAAATTTTAACTTAATTCGGAATTAGAAAGCAATATGTGTTTAATTTTGTTTGTTAACACAGAATGTGTCAAGTGCTCCGTGTATGTTGGCTGAATTTTTTCAGCAACAAAGGTTTAGCTTATGTTGGTTGAATTTTTTCAGCAACAAAGGTTTAGCTTAATGGTGAATGGAGAATAAACTTTGTGTATGTTTTTTTTAAATTTTATTTTAAATTTCAAAATTGTCCCGCACTTTTGGTACTTCTTTGAGCCCACTATAATTTATGTGTTAGATCCACACTGCCCATCAGCTTTTCTATATCATCCTACATCAACATCCCAAAAATAAGGCACATCCAAACCTTAGGTCAACCACACCATAGAAAGCAGTGGAAATAGAATGAATATCATTTTTCGAGAGATCATTTTTGGGTATTATCTAAAGAATGAAGCGATCCCAAGATGGATTGGACCCCACCATAGAAAATAGTGAGGAGAGTAACGCCTACTATTGAAACCTTCCTAAGGTCCACCATGATATTTATTTGAGATACAACTTGTTCATGTGTTAATGTAAATATGAAAGAAGGGAAAAATTATCAGCTTGATCGAAAACTTTTGTGGCCCTTAGGAGTTCTTAATGGTAGGCGTCACTCTCCTCACATTGTTTTCTGTGTTGGGGTCCACTCAAGGTTTGGATATGACTCATTCTTTGGATCATACCCTAATGTGATATCTCCAGATGGATGAATGGTGTGGATACAACACATACATCATGATGAGACCTATAGAACTTGGCGACATCACTCTAGTAGCGAGTTTGGCTATAGGTAATCCATGTCTAATTACGGGGTTTAGCGAGCTGCATGGTGTGCCACATGCCACCTATCTTGGCCCTAACTATGGGGCCCACCTTGATGTATGTATCCTTTATCCACTATGTTCGTCTGTTTATTCAAATCATTATGGGCATTATACAAAAAATGAAATCTAATCATCAAGTAGGCCATATAGTAGGAAATAGTGGTGAGTGACCGTTATGCACTAAGAAAGTTTTAGGCTACATGAGATTTGGATCATCCTCATTTTTAGGATCAATCTTTAAAATGATTTGGAAAAGTGGATAGACAGCATGGATAAAACACATACATTATGATGTAGGCCACACAATACCGCCCAATAGCTAGGAGCTATTAACGTCGTTAACATGCAATCTGGATCTACCGAGGTGGGTGAGACCTGACTGTGAGGCCCACGATGATGTATGTGACTGCATTCATGCTATCCATCTATATAGAAAGCTCATTTTTGGGCATGATCCCAAAAAATGAAGCAGATCCAAATATCTGATGGGACACCATAGTACAAGAAAAAGTAGTAAATAATCATTAAAACTTTCTTGCGTTTTCATAAGTTTTGATTTAAGATGATATTTGTGTGGTCTTTTTATTTAGGTGTTTTTTATATTACCAATAAGTTGGTAAATAAACATTTTAGTTGAATCCATGAAGATTTTAATGGAAGTAATTCAATCATGATTATTACATAAGAGTAAATGTGTCAAATTAACATATTCCAAATATTTTAGACGTTAGTTCTAAATTCAATACTAGTTTTTGGACTTCATATTCAAACTTTAGATTCTGATTTTTGAATAATTCAATACTAGTTCTTGGACTTCATAATCAAACTTTAGATTCTGATTTCAGATTCAGACCGCCAACTTTAGATTTAACAAACAGTTCCTAAGTGCCGTTTTGTCTAATCATGGCCAAATCTCATCTAACGGTCTAGATTGTTTATCTCAGTTATTTGCAATAGAGGCCCAAATGTGTAGATTAGATGTTAGTCCGACTGATCCTGTGATAAGATGGGCTGCCACGTCAGGATTCTCCCATCAAAGAGATTTCTCGGACCCACCGACCGCAATGGGGTCCACCACATCAACGGCGTGGATCCCTGAGTTTGGATTGGGATGTGCTCACACATCACATAGGCCCCACATTTGTCTGTACCACCGTAAGCTTAGGGTCATGCAACTACAACTGGAAAGGGCATAATTGTGGATTACCCATGCACCAAAATGACTTTCATGTAGGATAATCCTGACCGTACAGTTGGTAGCCCACGAAGAAAATAAAACTGATCACCTATGGAAGCAGACTGGCTGGTGTACCATATACCACCGACCTGGCTGGTGTGTTGACGTGACCAAGTTCTGTGTGTCCGACCATGAGGTATGCGTTATATCCACACGGAAACGGATTGGCTACTCCCCCTGACACCAGCCCCGGGGCTGGTGGTCGGTGCTCTGTGGACTCCACCATGATGTATGTGTTTCATCCATTCCATTCATCCATTTTTACGGATCATTTTATTGCTTGATACCAAAAATTAGAGGTATATATATCTCAGGTGGACCACACTACATAAAAACAATAGTGGTTGGATATCCATCATTAAAATCCTCCTAAGGCCTACTATAGTGTTTGTTTGACATCTAATACGTTGATTAGGTCATACAGGCCCAGATGAAGGGAAAAAACAAAAATCATTTTGATCCAAAACTTTTATGGACACAAAATGCTTTTTAATGGTCGACGCTCGTTCAACACTATTTCATGTAATGTGGTCCACTTAAGATGGAATATACCTCATTTTTGGTCTCATACCATAAAATGATCCGTCAAAATAGATGGACGGCATAGGTGAAACACATGCATCATGGCAGGTCCCACGGAGAACCAACCACCAGCCATTGGCTGGTGTCAGGGGGAGTAGCCAATCCGCGTCCTATCCACACTGTCTATCCATTTTCTGAGCTCTTTGTAAGGCTTGATAAAAAAAAAAAAAAAAAAAAAGACAGATCCAAGGATCAAGTGGACCACGTTACAAAAGGCAGTAGGGGATCGAATCGTCTACCATCAAAACCATTTTGGGTCACAAAAGTTTTGGAACAATATAATATTTATTTCCCCTTCATCCAGATTTGTGTGATATAATTATAAACACACCGGATGTAAAATAAACGTTATGATGGGCCCTACAAATATTTTAACGGTGAGAATCGTTGTCCCCACTGCTATTTGTGGTGTGGTCCACTTCAGCTTTAGATACAACTCATTTTTTATTTCATGCTCTAAAATGATCTCTCAAAGGGATGGACGGTACGGATATAACATCATTGTGGGGCCATGTAACTTTGATCTCCTTTGAACCATTTGTACTTCCCGGGAGGTCGAGGAGCATCAGGGCTCGTCTTCGCACGGCACGTACACACATCAGCCAAATTGATGGTGTGTGGTACACCAACCAATCCACTTCCGTCACCTATGCGGAACTGTATCACAACCTGCAATACAGTATTGTCTTTTATAAGAATCATAAATGCATTGGATCATCTCATCAAAAAGTCAGCCCGATGACCTCACTAGGCGAAACGGACTAGTATTTTGTTATTTATAAGAATCTATGCGTTGTTTTTCTATGGTGTGCCTCAATCAATAAATGCATTGGGCTTATTATTTTCAAAGGTACGTGATCCTCGCGAAGGGGCCACCTTATTGGACAGGTTGGATTTGGAGAACATGGGACGGCTGGAATTTATTCAACAAGATAGCTTCTGGCCAGCAAATAATTAACTTAGAAGCCAGGCCAGGAACATTCATACTCAATTGAAAAAGAAAATAGTATAGTTATAGTCATTATTGTATCCTAAATTATAATAGAGGTTGAATTGTATTAAATTGCAAATCGGATCATAAATTGTAAAAAAAATTATGTTTTTTTCTAAAATATGGAAAAATAAATAAATAAATAAAATTTAAAACTCAACAATGATCCTTTTTGTCATTAAAGTGCACCATGAAATAGCATACGACAGTGTTAAATAATTTTTACTTTTCCCTTTTCTTTTGTTTTCTTGTCTTTTAAAAAACTTATAAGGATCTTTTACTAATTTATGTCTTTTTTTTAAAAAAAAATCTTCCATGAATGTAAAATCACATTGGAAAAGTTTATTTAATTGTTTAGATCGATAATAAAATATATTTTGATTTCAAACCATCATTTCACATTACATGTAAGTTGATATGATCATAACCATAATGAAAACATTTCAAATAGACCATACATCATTTTGGTATTGCCACTACTTAATAAGAAATCATTTTCAAAATTAAAAAAAAATACTATAATTTAATTACGAAGAGAATTGTAATGCTTCGAAAATCGGTACTTGAGTATATAAACTATGATGTTAAGTTGCTGACTGTTAACCAAATAAAATACAGATGTGACATCATTTAGATTCACATTCATTTTACACACGAGCAATTAGAATAGCACAATTCTAAATTAGTGGATCCAAAATAAAGTAGAGATAACAAAAATCAATGAATATATGACTAAGAGTCAAAAATACAATTCTGATCGTGGTGATCACCCAAAATGAAGATTATACAAGCCACAATTAAAATGTAACGAAAATTTACACATAAAACATGCTTGATCGGAAACTCTAACATATACATACACAAAACAAGAATAAAAAAAAAGTCTTTTAGATCCGCCCGATGCTCTCAAGGCATCATGGCGAAAGTGTAAGTCAATCCAAGGTTACCCGTTGGAGGACTCGATAGAACCTACATCAATAACAGTGCTTAATTGGTGTTTTAAAACACCGTCCCAAGTGGGAGTGAGTAGCTAACTTAGTGATTCCATTAGTTCAAAATTTCACATGCTATCGAATCAATTAGCGCAGTTAATGATAAGCAACCAATCTAGCATTCTTTAAATACTCTTATTAAATACACAATCAAGATTTTGAAATGATGCATACGCCTTACAATCTAACAATCCTTCACAAGCGACTTTAACACGTATTTCATAACTGCCAACATTCCTTCACAAGCGACTCCAACGCTAAATCGCAGCTTATCCTATAGCATGCACAATTAACCAAATGATTATTAATTTTAATTCATACAGCCGATTGACGAAGCTAGCATACCAATGTTATATCACGAGTCCTTATCTGAATCACACGGCTTGTTGCGGCACATAACGATTCCTCACAAGTGTCCCTTGATCTAAATTTAGGTATCACCCATTTATCTCACAAATCAGCGATTCCAAATGTACGACATGATACATAAATGTAAGAGGATCAACTCAGTATGAGTTATCACTCAAACATCGAGTATGATTACTCAATTTCGAGGTGCAAGCTTATCACAAAAAACTAAATCACCATAAAAAATGACTTGTCATCAAATTCCATTTACAACCGAATTGTTCGAACGGTACTCTAGCACGAAACTATAGGCCGGGTAATTTGACAAGGGCCGTTCGAATAATAATCTATCACATCCATTAATACTCATTGGTCATTACGGGAAGGCTTGTCTCCCTAGCATAGGTTGATAGTTTAAACATAGTGTTTCATACCACCATACCCGACTCTGAGTCTTATTGGGATCATATCACACTAACGGTTATTAATAGACTCATCCATTGGGAACGAGATATCATATATTCAATTTGGTCGTGTCATACATTATGAACCTACATAATCAGTCAACTAGTGGACTAATTTAATTGACTTGGGAGAACTTTGATATAACCGACATTGGGTACAAGCATCCCGTGTAGTCCAGTTATCGTCGGTCGTCCGTGTTCAAATCAGGTTGATCAAACAAGCCTAGGATGGCTGCCCTAACTCGGGTCATCCCTTTAGTCCGGGCGGTTAGTCAACTGACCTAACATCGTAGAAATCTTAAGTATCGCCATGGACTAAACACTACATCACGTAATTATAGCATAGGTTCTACTACACAACTACTTGGGCATTTCATCGAACATGTAAGCATCTATAGGGTATTACGTTAACTAAGGCATTAAATCAAACATGTGAGCATACATAAAGTAATAAATCACTTAAGCATTAAATCAAGCATATGAGTATTAACAAAACAACACATTCTACCAGTTAGGCATTTCATCAAACATGTGATCATCCGTATCAAACTAATAACACATGATGTAATCAAATTGGAAATATGGACATGTTAGCAATCAATAAGCCATTTACAATAGGACGTTATTAACTGAGACTTTCAAGTGTCGATAAATGAAAATCTAGGCATAATGGTCTGCACATTTAAAAAGAAATCTCTTATTTTGAGCTCATAGGATTAGGGATTTAGGGAAATCGATTCTTATACCAATTTCAAAACAACTAGGGGTGAGATTCATGTAATTCAACATAAGAAAACCTATGTTGGGAAGTAGAGTTCATTCCTTACCTCTTGATCGCAAGTGGGATGGATTCGGTGGAGGAGAACATTTGAGGCTAGGGCTTGATCGAATATCGATCAATAATACTCCAAGATCCACTACAAGAAATATGGTTTTTACCTACGAAACTTTTACCTACGAAATTAATTTTTGTAGGTAAAGATGACTTTTACCGACGAAATAAAATTTTGTAGGTAAAAGTCATCTTTACATACGAAACTTTTCGTAGGTAAAGGGTGTTTTTATGAAAAGTTTACTTTTGCCTACGAAATCTAATTCCGTAGGTAAAAGACATATTTACCTATACAAATTTTTGTAGGTAAAGAGTTTTTTGAATTTTTCAAAACAATTAAAAATAGAAATGTTTACTTTTACCGATGAAATTTAATTTCATAGGTAAAAACAATCTTCACCTACGAAACATTTTGTAGGTAAAAATCGAAATGTTTACTTTTACCAACGCAATTTAATTTCGTAGGTAAAAGCTATCTTCACCTACGAAACGTTTTGTGGGTAAAGGGTGTTTTCAATTTTTCAAAATGTAGAAAAATGAAAGGCTTACGTAGGTAAAAGTTATATTTACCTACGAAAATATTCGTAGGTAAAATCGAAAAGTTTACTTAAAGGTCATCTTTACCTACAAACATTTTCGTAGGTAAAGGTGTTTTGAATTTTTGAGAAAACCAAAAAATTGAAAAGTTTACTTTTACCTACCAACAGTTTCGTAGGTAAAAAAACGTGTATGAGGCTTTTACCTATGACTATTTTCGTAGGTAAAAGGATATATGAGACTTTTGCCTGCAAAATATTTCACAGGTAAAAATATAATCTCTAACTTCCTTTACAAATGTAGTTGAGACCTTTACCTACGAAAATGTTCGTACGTCAAAAACGTGTATTAGACTTTTACCTATGAAATGGTTTGTAGGTAAAAATATAATATTTAATTTAAATTACAAACGTTGAGACTTTTGCCTACGAAAATTGTCGTAGGGAAAAACGTTTTTGAGACTTTTACCTACGAAATATTTGGTAGGTAAAAGTCTTTTTTTTTTTAAAAAAAATATTTTCCAGCTCAAAATTCCTGATATACACCTGTTACAATATAGTTCATCATATTCTTCCTGATATACACATGTTATATAATATATTTCATCATATTCACATTCACATCCATCGAAACCCAAACTACGTAAATCCATTCAAACATAAACTACATTTATCCAAACATAAACTACATTCATCCAAATACAAACAATCTTATCCACATGACATTCATCCATGCATAAATACATATAAGTTTAACATCATAAATAAAATATAAAAAATTATTCATAGCGTTAGGGAATTGAGAATAGGTTTAGGTTTAGGAAATCGGGTTCGGATTCGGATCGGGTTTAGGTTTGGATTTTCAAGTTTAGGTTTAGGTTTAGGTTAGGGAGTTGAGATTACGATTAGTTGTAGGTTTAGTTTTAGGTTTAGGGATTTGAGAATACATTTAGGTTTTAGGTTTATGTTTAGGTTTTAGATTGTAGGTAAAGGTTTAGGATTTAGGTTAAGGTTAAGGTTAGGTTATAGGATATAAGCTTAGGTTATATGTTATAGGTTAAGGTTTAGATCATAGGTTTTGGTTTAGGTTAAGGTTATAGGTTTAGGTTTAGGTTTAGGTTTAGGTTTAGGTTATTAGTTATAGCTTTAGGGAATTGAGAATAGGTTAAGGTTTAAGTTTAGGAAATCAGGTTCGGGTTCGGGTTCGGGATCGGGTTTAGGTTTGGGTTTTCAAGTTTAGGTTTAGGTTTAGGTTAGGGACTTGAGATTAGGATTGGGTGTAGGTTTAGGTTTAGGGATTTGAAAATATATTTACGTTTTAGGTTTAGGTTTTAGGTTATAGCTTTAGGGAATTAAGAATAGGCTAAGGTTTAGGTTTAGGAAATCGGGTTCGGGATCGGGTTTAGGTTTGGGTTTTCAAGTATAGGTTTAGGTTTAGGTTTAGGTTAGGGAGTTGAGATTAGGATTAGGTGTAGGTTTAGGTTTAGGGATTTGAGAATACATTTAGGTTTTAGGTTTAGGTTTAGGTTTTAGGTTTTAGGTAAAGGTTTAGTTTAAGGTTAAGTTATAGGATATAAGTTTAGGTTATAAGTTATAGGTCAAGGTTTAGGTCATATGTTTTGGTTTAGGTTAAGGTTATAGGTTTAAGTTTAGGTTATAGGTTTAGGTTATAAGTTATAGCTTTAGGGAATTAAGAATAGGTTAAGGTTTAGGTTTAGGAAATCGGGTTCGGGATCGGGATCAGGTTTAAGTTTGGGTTTTCAAGTTTAGGTTTAGGTTAGGGAGTTGAGATTAGGATTATGTATAGGTTTAGGTTTAGGGATTTGAGAATACATTTAGGTTTTAGGTTTAGGTTTAGGTTTTAGGTTTAGGTTATAAGTATAGGTTCTAGGTTTAGGTTTAAGTTAGGTTATAGGTTAAGGTTTAGGGAATTGAGAATAGGTTAAGGTTTAGATTTATGAAATTGGGTTCGGGTTCAGGTTTAGGTTTGGGTTTTCAAGTTTAAGTTTAGGCTAAGGAGTTGAGATTGGGATTAGGTGTAGGTTTAGGTTTAGGAATTTGAGAATACATTTAGGTTTTAGGTTTAGGTTTAGGTTTTAGTTTATAGGTTTAGGTTATAGGTTTAGGTTTAAGCTTTAGGGAATTGAGAATAGGTTAAGGTTTAGGTTTAGGAAATCGGGTTCGGGTTCAGGTTCAGGTTTGAATTTTCAAGTTTAGGTTTAGGTTTAGGTTATAGGTTTAGGTATAGGTTTAGGTTAAGGTTAGGTTATAGGTTATAGGTTAAGGTTTAGGTTATAGGTTTTGGTTTAGGTTAAGGTTATAGGTTTTGGTTATAGGTTATAGGTTATAGCTTTAGGGAATCGAGAATAGGTTAAATTTTAGGTTTAGGAAATCGGGTTCGGGTTCAGGTTTGGGTTTTCAAATTTAGGTTTAGGTTTAGGTTAGGGAGTTGAGATTAGGATTAGGTGTAGGTTTAGGTTTAAGAGTTTGAGAATACATTTAGGTTTTAGGTTTTAGTTTATAGATTTAGGTTATAGGTTTAGGTTTAGGTTATAGGTTATAGGTTATAACTTTAGGGAATTGAGAATAGGTTAAGGTTTAGTTTTAGGAAATTGGGTTCGGGTTCAGGATCGGGTTTGGGTTTGGGTTTTCAAGTTTAGGTTAAGGTTAAGGTTAAGGTTTGGTTTTTGGTTTTTGGTTTTTGGTTTAGGTTTAGGTTTAGGTTTAGGTTTAGGTTTAGGTTATAGGTTATAGGTTTAGATTTAGGTTTAGGTTTAAGTTTTAGGTTATAGGTTAACGTTTAGGTTATAAGTTTTGGTTAAGGTTTATGTTTAGGTTTAGATTATAGGTTATAAATTATAGATTTAGGGAATTGAGAATAGGTTAAGGTTTAGGTTTAGGACATCGGGTTGGGGTTTGGGATCGGGTTTAGGTTTGGGTTTTCAAGTTTAGGTTTAGGCTTTAGGTTTAGGTTAGGGAGTTGAGATTAGGATTAGCTGTAGGTTTAGGTTTAGGGATTTGAGAATACATTTAGGTTTTATGTTTAGGTTTAGGTTTAGGTTTTAGTTTATAGGTTTAGGTTATAGGTTTAGGTTTTGGTTTTAGGTTTTGGTTAGGGGTTATAGGTTATGGGTTAAGGTTAGGTAATAGGTTTTGGTTTAGGTTAAGGTTATAGGTTTTGGTTTAGGTTTAGGTTTATGTTTTAGGTTTAGGTATAAGATTATAGATTTAGGTTATAGGTTTTCGTTAGGTTTAGGTTTAGGTTATAGGTTATGGTTATAGGCTATAACTTTAAGGAATTGAGAATAGGTTAAGGTTGTTTAGGTTTAGGAAATCAGGTTCGAGTTCGGGATCAGGTTTAGGTTTGGGTTTTCAAGTTTAAGTGAGGTTAAGTAGTTGAGATTAGGATTAGGTGTATGTTTAGGTTTAGGGATTTGAGAATACATTTAGGTTTTAGCTTATAAGTGTAGGTTATAGGTTTAGGTTTAAGTTAGGTTATAGGTTAAGGTTTAGGGAATTGAGAATAGGTTAAGGTTTAGGATTAGAAAATTGGGTTCGGGTTCGGGTTTAGGTTTGGGTTTTCAAGTTTATGTTCAGGCTAAGGAGTTGAGATTAGGATTAGGTGTAGGTTTAGGTTTAGGGATTTAAGAATACAATTAGGTTTTAGGTTTAGGTTTAGGTTTTAGTTTATAGATTTAGTTTATAGGTTTAGGTTTATAGGTTATAGGTTTAGGTTTTACGTTTTGGCTATAGGTTTTGGTTTAGGTTAAGGTTAAAGGTTTTGGTTTAGGTTTAGGTTATAAGTTTTAGGTTTAGGTTAAGGATATAGGTTTAAGTTATAGGTTTAGGTTATAGGTTTAGGGAATTGAGAATAGGTTAAGGTTTAGGTTTAGGTTATAGGTTATAAGTAATAGGTTTAGGGATTTGAGAATACATTTAGGTTATAGGTTTAGGTTAAGGTTAGGTTATAGGTTATAAGTTTAGGTTATAGGTTAAGGTTTAGGTTGTAGGTTTTGGTTTAGGTTAAGGTTATAGGTTTTGGTTTAGGTTTAGGTTTAGGTTTTAGGTTTTAGGTTTAGGTTATAGGTTTAAGTTATAGGTTTAGGTTATAGGTTATAGGTTTAGGGAATTGAGAATAGGTTAAGGTTTAGGTTTAGGACATCGGGTTGGGGTTCGGGATCGGGTTTAGGTTTGGGTTTAGGTTACGGAGTTGAGATTAGGATTAGGTGTAGGTTTATGTTTATGGATTTGAGAATACATTTAGGTTTTAGGTTTAAGTTTAGGTTTTAGGTTTAGGTTATAAGTGTAGGTTATAGGTTTAGTTTTAAGTTAGGTTATAGGTTAAGGTTTAGGGAATTGAGAATAGGTTAAGGTTTAGGTTTAGGAAATCAGGTTCGGGTTCGGGATCGAGTTTATATTTGAGTTTTCAAGTTTAGGTTTATGCTAAGGAGTTAAGATTAGGATTAGGTGTAGGTTTAGGTTTAGGGATTTGAGAATACATTTAGGTTTTAGGTTTAGGGTTAGGGTTTTAGTTTATAGGTTTAAGTTATAGGTTTAGGTTTAGGTTTTAGGTTTAGTTTAAGGTTAGGTTATAGGTTATGAGTTTAGGTTATAGGTTAAGGTTTAGGTTATAGGTTTTGGTTTAGGGTTAAGTTTAGGTTATAGGTTATAGCTTTAGGGAATTGAGAATAGGTTTATGTTATAAGTTTAGGGTGTAGTTTAGGTTAAGGGTGTGATCCCTGCAAATGCAAATATAAAAAAGATATAAACATGGCCTGTCCAAATGGTTAGGCCCTTCCAATGTTGTCCATAGGAAATGGACAGCTTCATCATGGTCATAACAGTGGTTCCCACCTTCCAGGGACCCCCGCTCATCCGGATAGCTCCGACACACATCCGGGTCTGCTCCATTAATTTTAAGAAAATACATAAACACGGCCTGTCCAAATGGTCAGGCCCCTCCAATGTTGTCCATAGAAAATGGACAGCTCATCATGGTCATAACAGCGGTTCCCACCTTTCAGGGACCCCGACTCATCTGGATAGCTCCAACGCACATCTGGGTCTACTCCATTAATTTCAAGCAAATACATAAACACGGCCTGTCCAAATGGCCAGGCCCCTGTAATGTTGTCCATAGAAAATTGACAGCTTTATCATGGTCATAACAGCGGTTCTCATCTTCCAGGGACCCTCGCTCGTCGGGAGAGCTCCGACGCACATCCGGGTTTGCTCCATTAATTTCGAGTAAATATATAAACACGACTTGTCCAAATGGCCAGGCCCTTCCAATCCTTTCCATAGGAAATGGACAGCTTCATCATGGTCATAACAGCGGTTCCCACCTTCCAGAGAACCCCGCTTATCCGGATAGCTCCGACGCACATCCGGGTCTACTCCATTAATTTCAAGTAAATACATAAACACGACATGTCCAAACGGCCAGATCACTCCAATGTTGTCCATAAGAAATGGACAGTTTTATCATGGTCATAACAGTGGTTCCCACAGTCCAGGGACCTACGCTCAACATCCGGATAGCTCCGATGCACATCCGGGTCTGCTTATTTAAATAAAATGGATTATCAAGATCATTTAAATAAAATCAGGTCTAATCAACAATCTGACCTGGAGGATTCTGTTAACATTGTTGACGACACTTGGAATCTTATTTTAGGGCCTAGAAATTCAAAATTAGATACAAAAAATAGAAAACCTAAAGAATTTTAAGAAAGATAGTCAAAGTCCATGTGAATGAGCACAAGTATGCACCTACATATGAATTCTGAAAAGTTATTGCATATCACAAAAATAAAAATAAAAATAAATAATAAATAAATAAAATCCTTACGTTTGGATATTCAACAAAATGGGTTAAAATGAATTCATTTGTTTAATTCATGGAAACCTTGCATTTGGATATTTAACAAAAAATGAATTGTAATAATTCAATTCAGTTCAATAAACTCAGATTTCTGAGAAGGATTTAATGGTTTTAAATCCATGGTATAAATGCAAAAGGTCCATTTCCTGGACGTCAAATTCAATGGGGAAAGTATGATGGTTAATATTACTTTTCACTGTGCAAAGTTTCAGTTATGTCTCTTCTTTACCTTCCATTTTCTTCTTAACAAGAAAATCCATATTTACTAATATTCCCATTTTTCTATTTTTCAAAAGAATGAGTTTGGACTCCGAAAGCATCGGCTCCAGCACTCATACTTTCAACCCAAACCCTAACCATGGACTCTAAAATTACCAAGTACTCATAAACATTCATTATAAGCATTTTCTGTCTATGTGCATGATGACCATACTGTTAAGATCAATCCTCTTATTTTCATTTACAGAAACTAGTGGATGACAAATTATTTGTAATATACAGAGATGGTTCAGCCACTTGTGCAATTAGGGAAGGTTCAAAAGGACATACATATTTGAAAGGTAGTCAAATCATAAACAGACGAATTATGGACGGATACATTTTTTTCATTAATAGGCTACCTAGTACTCATAAAAATTCATTGCAAGCATTTTCTGTCTATGTGCATGACGACCATTACTGTTAAGATCAATCCTCTTATCTTCATTTACAGAAACTAGTCGATGACAAATTATGTTTCCAAAAGCAAACTCACCATATAATTTGTAACCAATCACCAATATCATTAAACATGCTTACCAGGGTGCCAAGTATAGTCTCTAAGTTTCCAGTTGGGATCCCTATTTTTAGTTGAGTTCTCAAGTAGGGAATCCTGGATTCACGTCTCTAAGTTCTTTCAATCAAGGATCCTAGTTAGAACTAAGTTCTCACACTTGGGATCATAGTTTCAAAATATTCTAAGTTGTTTTTCAACTGATTACTGCCCACAGGTAATCCAAAGCTCATGCTCTGATACCACAATAACCACAAGGGGAATTTGCAAACACTTGATGTCTAGAGCAAGTAGTGCCAGACAAACATGGATTGTTCACCTACAATGCATTGCGTGTTAACCTCACATGCAATGAACGTGCATGATCCAAATAGCATCATATATAGATAATATCAGATCGGGTTCAGTGGGAATTCCCTTGGCCTAAACCAGAGTGCAACCTACCTGGGTCGGTTGGGATTAGGTTCATTTTATGCCAAAACAAGTATATAACGGTAATGGTTTTACCATTACGAATTACAAGGTTGAAATGGACATAAGGGCCATTACAGAAAGAATGACCCATAGTGGTCCCATTACAGCTTGTAATGGTCCCAAAATAGATTTTTCAAAAAAAAAAAAAAGAAATAGAGAGATATAAACGCCACAACGGTCAATACCGTAATAGTAACAGCGGTGACCATTATGGCATTACTGTTATGGAATGCCTTTGTCAGGTTAAGAGTTTTCAGTACACGGCCAGCCCAACTCATACTAAAGTTCAGGTTGACCAAAGCCAAGTTGCAGTCATGAATCAGGCAAAGGGTATTTGCATTAGGGTTTGCATCTGTAGGTCTTATAGACTAGAATCCACGTGGTCCCACTTTCCCGATTTGGGCTTAGATTCCTTCCTACATGCAACAACGGTATAAATTCATGCAAAATTTCAAGGCCCGGCTTATAAATGCATAGACTACTTCAAGGCCCAACAATCACCACATTGAATTAATGTTGAGGTCCTATCCTAATAAGATAAATCATATAATGTGTCACGTGTAATTGTAAAAGTTATTGGTAGGTTTTCAATCCTGACAAGTGGGTAATGCAATTAGGCCCTTAAAGGCTGAATTAATTATAGATCTTACCAGATTCAACAGTACCTGGAATACCAAGATTAGATCTCATGTAACAGTAAAAGAAGGAAGATATTAGGACTGAGCAGCAGTCAACAGATCCCTAATCTACAACTAGAGATTAGCAATGTCTACCATAACTGAAATTCAGCAACTTTAAAGAGTTAAAAATATTATCTGAGTACAAAATTATTTTCTTTCAGTTTAAAGTATGAATTGTTTCCCATTGGGCATGCCTTGCCTATGGCAGGAGAAGAGCTAGGGAATGTAGTGATTACTAACATGGCAGCTATTAGGTTGCTCGATACCAATCCACAACAAGGATTAGAAATAAGCTTTGGCATAACGCATGGTTTACAAGATGATATAACCATATCCATTGTGGAAAATACCAATGCACATCCAGACATGTACAAGTTTCAGACAATACTTGAAACCTTAAGCCACAACCATTTTATACTGAATTTTTCATTGCATCCATGGAGAAATTTGATGGTCTGATCTTCAGAAAAAAAAAAGACTTGCGTTAGAATCAAGGATCTACTATTTCAATTCAGTTCCATCATGCCATTCCTTTTTTTCATCTGGACATGGGTGGAATGTTCACCAAAAAAAAAAAACTCAGCCAATTTGAAGTTTGTGTCATATGTCCCACATAGAACAATACGAAATACTAAAGTGGTCCACATTAAATTTAAAAAGTTCCAATATTGGTCATTGGGTCTTTTCCAATCTAGGAAATTTGGGGATATGGTCTATCCCCAGATAGAGGCAACAGATCAATGGTCTAGATCCCCAAACAAAAGATCCCACTACTAAAAACCAACAGATTTTGTTAGAAGAAATTAATGGATCCATACAAATAGGAGAGCGATACTCTCTCTCTCTCTCTCTATATATATATATATATATATATATATATATATATAGAGAGAGAGAGAGAGAGAGAGAGAGAGAGAGAGAGAGAGAGAGATATAGAGAGAGAGAGAGAGATATATATATATATATATATATATATATAGAGAGAGAGAGAGAGAGAGAGAGAGAGAGAGAGTGTGTGTGTGTGTATATATATATATATATATATATATATATATATATATATATAGAGAGAGAGAGAGAGAGAGAGAGAGAGAGAGAGAGAGAGAGAGACAGAGGCAACAGGTCAAAGGTCTAGATCCCCAAACAAAGGGTCCCACTACTGAAAACCAACAGATATTGTTAGAAGAAATGAATGAATCCATACAAATAGGGGAGCAATACTACACACACACACACACGCATATAGACAGATAACAGATCAATGGTCTAGATCCCCAAACAAAGGGTCCCACTACTGAAAACCAACAAATATTGTTAGAAGAAATTAATGGATCCATACAAATAAGGGAGCAACTTCTAAGAAAAATGGACTTTGAAAAGCATCAACAACTTCTAAGAAAATGAGAGAAAAATAAAATCCATACCTTGTATTTAGCAACCCCTTCGCTTACTTCCTTCAAATCACCCTTTGTGAAAATCAGCCCCACGTTGCCCTGCATTTACAATCAAACCAACCAAAAATAAAAAATAAAAAATCATGATCCAGACCATAGAATCAAAAGACAAAAATACCCATAACCAAGAAGAGAAATCACGCACAATGAGCAACGGTAGGAGATTAAGATAGGCCTTGTTCCCGGTCTTATTGGAATGTAACAGGTAATCTAAAATGACAAAATCATAAAATAACTAATAAATCTTCATTCTAAATGAAAATGAACTCATTAAGGAGCAAGAACATACCTCTTACAAGCTCAAGAAGAGAGATTCAATCAATCAAAAATCCAAAAAATGCAATTTCATAGCCGTATGGATGCGGAAAGGGGAAAATCTGATTTTCTCCTTCATTTCAACTCCAATGCTCTTGAAAAAAACAACAAATGGACCCTCTTGCAAGCTCTAATGATCGGCTGAAATCTCCCCTTTAATGTCCTTATGGATTGGGAGAATCAAAGAAGTGGAGGAGAGCTTGTGTCGCATGCTAGGGTTCAAAGCCTCTTTTCTTTTAACATAAGTTTTTTAGTTTGTTTATGGTGTGAGTTCAACGCCAACTTTAACAAAGAAACACCACCATTTTAAGTTAAAATCAATAAAGAAATATTTAGTATCAACTTTACATTTTAAGGTTTTTAAAAATATGAGTTTTAAACCATTTAACATGAAACTTTTTTCTAACATTTAGATTCTGTTTTAGATTCATTTTTTTCATGAAATACATGCGAGAGCAATTTATTTCCCCGTCATTCTCAGTCCAATTCCTAGAGATCTATCTAATTGGCATCTATACAAGAAAAAAATAAATAAAAGAATTCAAATTAAAGGGCTCCCATTTTGATAGGAATAATGGGCATACTTGGCCCAATCAAGACGGTTGATATTGGGTTCTCTCTTCCATACATGTAGCTCATGTGTATGTCAGAAAATATCAAGACGGTTGATATTGGGGTTCTAAATGGATGATTAAAAAGTATGGGCAAAAGTACACATTTAATATGTGTAAGTCCATCAATCAGTATACAAGGATCATTTGATCATATCATTCAACACTGTTTCATGTAATATGGTCCATTTCAGATTGGGATATATCTCATTTTTTGTCTCATGCCGTAAGATGATCTTTAAAAATAGATGAACGACATGGATTAAACACATACATCATGCTTCCTTTTTGTTCTTTAGACTTCAAATTATCTGTTAACATGGATGAACGGAGTGGATAAAATAAATAAATAATGGTGGACCCCACAAAGTTTACTCTGATAAGGGTAACGAGTAACTCGGGGACACATCAAATCCACGATGTTGATGTTCGATAATTGGATGTCCAAATCTTAAGTGGACCACATTCCAGAAACAGTGTTGAATGAGCGTCAACCATTAAAAAACATTTTGGGGCCATATAAGTTTTGGATCAAACTGAATTTTTGTTTTCCCCCTTCATCTGGCCCTGTATGACCTAATTAACATATCGGATGTCAAATAAACAGTACTGTGGGCCTTAGGAGGATTTTAATGATATATATAATAATTTTATAATATATATATATATACTTCTTACATTGAAACATAATTTAATAATTTGTAGCTTTCTTAATCTTTTTATTTTTATTTTTATTTTATTAGTAGTGTAATTTTTTAAAGAATCAAGGGGAAGTACATATCCAAAAAATGAGGATATGCAAAAATGTGAAAGAGCACATATTCTGTTTCGGGGTTGGAGAACTTCAAAGGTAATCCATCTGCTGGCTTTCAGTAAGTTACAAACCTTACTTTCCCCATGCTGATCTCCACCTGTAAGTGCCATAAAAGAAAAGTTTTACTAATGACATTGACAGTTCAAAGGGCATGAAAATCATGGAACATCAGTACTTATAATACCATTGACAATTTGACTATGTACTTGGATCTATCATTGGAAAACGTTATGCAGTCAAAAAGCCCATTTACAACTCACGGAAATATTCCTTTTTTTTGTCCATCATACTTCGACATACTTGGGCCCTGCTTCAACATGAGGATGTTATTAGAAATCATTGAATTGAAAACAAACCACTTCAAAATACACCACTATTTTTTTAGAATGACTCATTAAACAACCCATTCATGAATACAATTTAATCACTTCACCTCCAGATCTATATTTTTACGCTGCAGTTTTCAAAATAATTGTAGAATTTCACAAACAGAGATGCTATAGATGGAATTGGATGAAAACCACAACCTGATCGAAAAATTTAACTGTAAATTACCTCCAGCTAGTCCAGATCATAAATTACCTCCAGTCAGTCCAGGCAGATCCAACGTTCAAGTGGACCACACCACAGGAAAAAGGGAATCGAACAGCCACTGTTAAAAACTTCTTGGGCCACTGTTTACTTTTGTGTGGGCCACTTCAACGTTGGATCTGCCTCATTTTTTGGCTCATGCCTCAAAATTCCATGGTAAAGTAAATGAACGACACGGATATGTCATATACATCATGGTGGGCCCACAAATAATTATAAATGTTTTAATGGAGGGTAACCCCTCTCAACTTTTATATGTGGTGTGGCCCACACAAGTGATAGATTGATTTGATTTTTAATCCATGGGCCCACCATGGGATGATACATCTGACTGATGGGGTAGATGTTTGACACGCATCATGGTGGGGCCCACAGAACCATAGCAGACCCCAATCTCAAAATTTGGGCGTGCGCTCAAAAATAGAGCCGTGCCTAAAAAAACCCCAATCTCAGATATCTCTTCTCTCTCTCTCTCTCTCTCTCTCTCTCTCTCTCTCTCTCTCTCTCTCTCTCTCTCTCTTCGTTCTCTAACCCAGATCTGGTCTGTCTTCTCCTCCTCTCAGCAGCTGTGAAGAAAGCTGAAAGCGAAGAAGTATTTTTACCCTCTCTCTCGCGGGGCTTTCAAGAGAGAAGCTCAGATCCAAAAAACCATAAGAAATTCTTCCTCCTTTCAATTTCTTGACGCAAAAGAGCTTCGAGATCGAATCATTTTGCCGTATTTTCACACAAATCTGTTGAAAATCACGTTAATCCATGTTCTTTCTTTGACTGAGTTGATTTCAGATTGAGAGGTTGATGTTAGGGTTTTGTTTTGTAGTGAGATTGATTGCTTGCTTGTATTGGAGACTGTAAATATTTGATTCAATCTCTTGCGTTTTGATTTTATTAAGAGAAAATGAAAATGTTTTTGCTTTTGTTTTTGTTTTTGATTTTTTAATTTTAAAGAAATTGAGGATATTTTTTGGCATATTAGTGAAATTTTTGACGTTCGAAACTATAGATCCTTGAATAATCCATCTTTCTTCTTCTTCTTCTTCTTCTTCTTCTTCTTTTTAAATAAAAATAAAAATGAAAAAGAGGCTTTGTGAAGGTAATTTTAAAAAACTGGAGGATATTAGTGAATTTCAATGGGTTTCGATGTTTGGAATTGTAAATCTATGGGATTTCGGTGGATTTCAATGCTTGAAATTGTAACCCTTTTTTAAAGTGGATGGTGAAAGAGGACGTTGGAAGATTTTTTTTTTTTAAATTTTTAAATTTTTTTACATGCATTTTATCACATATATATATATATATATATATATATATATATATATATATATATATATATATATATATATATATATATATATATATATATATATATTTCAAATTAGAGGAATTAAGTGAATTGTAATTTTGGGATGTTTAATTTACAACAAATTCCTCCTTTTTTTTTGGTTGTCACTGAACAAATGGAAAGATACGGAATTTGTTTTTCCTTTTTTCTTTTCTTTTTTTTTTTTTTTTTTTTTGGGTGTATTTGTGTGTGTGTGTGTGTGTGTGTGTGTGTGTGTGTGTGTGTGTGTGTAACTGAGCAAGTAAGAGGCACCAATGCAATTTTTGCATGGGCAAATTGAAGAAGCAAGCAATTCCTGGCACATGCCATCTCTCTCCTTTTCAGGTACTCTCTCTCTCTCTAGGTATTTTTCTTCTCTACTCTCTGTAAAATTCCATTCCATAGCATAAATGATCTTCTGTAGAAGGCTGTTTTTTTTTTTAATTATTTATTTTTTAATGTTTCCATTGTGATTGAGGAATTTGCAATCTTTTTATTTCCATTCATGTTTCGAAATTGGGTTATTTTAGAATATTCTAATTGGGAATAATCACACGGCGGAAAACCGGAATTCTGTTCTGTACGCTTGAAAGGTTGTTTCCCACTTGTGGTTTCTGTTGTTTCTGTGTCTTTTGATTTTTAAGTATTCACAGATTAGAATTTCTTGGAAAGTTGAATTCTATGTTTGTGAAAGTTAGGTGGGTGTTTTGAATTCTTTGGTATCACTTTATGTTGATGCGTCTCGGCATTCCATTTTGGAATTTTTGTGTATGGTTTGCCATTTGTAGAAGTTGTATAAGGTCCATCCATGTCATGTTGGTGGTGGATGTTTATGGGGATCGAGACCATGGATGTGGCGGGGCCACTAATTTTGGTGATTGGACAATTCTGATAAAAAAATGTTATCAGTTTTGTCAATGTAGACCGCATTAGAGTCAAAATTTCTTGCACCCTTGATCATCGAACAGCCCGTGTTCGTGGCACTTAATGGTGCGGATTTGTTTGGGTCATCAATGGTTTAGATTTGTATCTTTGTATCAGTGGGTCATCTGACATAAATAGTAGTCTAGCTGAATGACTCCCAACTCAACATAGTTTCCTTACTTGTAAGTTCTTTTAAGCTGTGACTTACAGGTAAGTCACTTACAACTTACAGGTTATCCTGTTTGGATGTAAGTTGTAAGTCACTTATAGGTAGGTTGGTTTTTCTTTTTTTGGATAAGCTGTAAGTTTGTTACGGGTAAAAATTTGTATATTCACTTCAGGGAATCGTTCTAAAATGTTATAATCACATAAGAAATGTTGGTAACAAATATACCATTTTGTTAAGCCCATTTAAATGAATATTTAAGCCAATTCTTAGGCTAAATCAATCATCAAGTTGGTCATAAAAATGGGCCCACGGATAGGGACACATGGACAATCCAATCAATTGATCTGGACGTTTCTATCAAGTTCAGCCCATAATTAATGAACCCCCCCCCCCCCCCCCCCCCCCCCCCACACACACACACACACACAAATAGGTAATTACATATGTGACATGTAGAATAGAGTTATTTTGGTGCACAATCTATGAAACTCAATGAAATGTGTGCATCATAATAGCACACCTCTTTTACTTAAATACCATCTTTTCCATCATAACTGGTGTCAAGCCTATGGTTATTTTTTATTTATTTATTACTTTTTATAGAAGCTCAATCCTTTTGAAATTGATGGACATATCATTTGAGATAATTTGTTGTGTAATTCTCTACTATGGTGTTTCCTCCTACATCCTTATTAGGTTTTGATTCCGGTCATCATCATTTGGGTGTATCCTTGTTTCCATCTTTATTGGTTTCTTCTTTTTTTTTTTTTTTTTTTTTTTTTTTTTTTTTTTTTTTTTTTTTCTTTTTTACTTTTTTTGGTTGGAAGTGGTATTATGATATTCCAATATTAGTGCCTTTGTGGATTCATGCCCGTGACATTATGTGCCGTTGTGCCATCATAACTTGGCAACCTACCATCTTTTTTTTTTTTTAAAGGTTATTGTTGCGCCATACATCTGCAACAATAACCTACTAGCTATTGAACATCATCACTCATTAGAATTTCCACTTTGCAAGTTCTAAATATATTTCTTAGCAGAGAACTTCTCTTTTGTTTGTCTATTAGAGCAAGGGTGTTGAGTGTGCTTGGCACTTACAAAGAATCATTGACACTCTTTCCTTGAATGATTTTTCAAGGTTACTGGCATGGTTCTTAGAGGCATTTTTCTGTTACGAAAGAAGGAACTTGATTGGTTTTATGAGGGTGATGCAGCTACTATTTTTCTAGATGGTATGTTCTCTATGTTTTTTAGATGATATGTTTTTTGTCATGGTTCGGGATTGTACGTTGGGTGATCAAAGTTTAATTTCAGCTTGTCGAAGAAATGTTTGTTAGATGTGACATTGTTTCACATCATGTGTCTTCAAATTACTGTCAAGAAATGCAAAAGAAACAAATATACTGTCTTAAAGTATTTCGTTAATGTAGCAGTTCATTGCAGTGTTGGAAAAATGCCATATGGAATGGTTACAACTCTAATATTTCAATTTTTTTTCCTTCCTTTCTTAGTTTTTGTTTCCAATCTCCTATTCGCTTGCTTTGGATCTCTCTTCCTTGATATCTCTTTTGTTAATTTGAGAAATGAGCTGAATGCTTAGGGATAAAAGCATAGCTATATGTGAACTCAAGCCAAAAAATACATAGGGCCTATCATACTTTATTCTCCCCACTCTTTTTTTTTTTTTTTTAAGGGTTGGGTAGTTATAATAGAGGAGAGAAAATACACAGGGCCTCCCAAAGCTTTTCAGGGTGGGGGTTGGGGTACAACGCAAACCTGCCCCACCAAGTTGAAAATGAAAATAAAATATATTTCACTCTTTAGGGGAGTTATATGATCCTTGGCCTGAGGAAACAATATTTGTCCTAAGGAATTGGCTTCATACAAGTGTAGCCTATGGTTTGGTTCTCCAGTCCATTGGTATGATGACCTGTATTGTGGATGGACCCTACCCAGGGAATCTCCAAGCTTGGAAGATTTTAGCCATTTATCTTGGGGCCTTTTCCCTCCTAAATGTGGAGCTTTTCTGTATTTTTAGTCTGTTTCTGCTAGCAACAGAGATAATCGAGTATTCTCATTATACTAAAATGTACGCTATTTCTCCTTTATTCAACCAATAAAATCAATCTGTATGCTCAGTGATTCATGATATCGTGACCTTAGTTTACATGAAGCAGGAACAAGAACTCAATGGTTTTTGAAATTTCAAGATGATGGGAAAGCCTATGTTAGCAACTCTTTTAAACGTATTAAAGAATTTAAATATTCACACATTTAAATCCATAGAAATTAACTTACTGATTGCCTGTATTCATAGAAACTTAGAATATCCTAATTTGAAAATAACACAAAACTAGAAAATACAGAACCAGTAGAATAATATGTAGTCTTTGTTTATTCATGACAGCGGCAATTAGTGGGTAGTATCAAGGAGGTTTGGAAGTAAAAGCAGGACAGAGCTTCCAAAGCGGCAATGACACATCACATAAAATGGCAAAGATCATGATGAGGCCCACCTACAAACTATTTAAATAAGCAAAAGGTGGCCACCCCTTGTACAGTTTATTGGGTTGAACAAAATGCTCAATCGAGCATCACACCATTGAAATCTTCTAGGGGGCACTATGATGCTTGTATGACATCCAACTTGTTCATAAGGTGAGTAATGTGTATTTAAATTCAATAAAGTGAATCTGCATGGTGATGTGTATTGATGAGACCTCAATAATTTGTACAACCTTTTGCTATAATTTGTGAATGTTTAGTGAATCTGCATGGTGATTATTTGGTTCTGTCATAATCTGCGATGAACTTTTAAAGAGATTAACTGTACAATTTGCTGTTCTTCTTTATATGAACATCTAGATCAAACAGACATACAACTGTTCTTTAGAAACATTGTTTTTATTGTGATTATAATGGAACTCTTTTTTGGGATCATGATAACACTAAGCTAGGTTGGATTCGGTGTAGCTTCAATGTTTCAATGAGAACCAAACATATATATCATTAGAGATCAAGCAAAGTTCTGTTGAGAAACCAGTTGGTTAATGTGTCCATGTTCATTTGGAAATCAATCCATGTGCCTAACATGTTGTACAAATTATTGCACATCATCTTTCTTTTTAGAGTTTTTATTTTTTATAATTAGTTTCTCCTTGTGTATTGTATAATCCATTTTTGGTTTTATTGTGCTGTCTCTTTGCACATGCATTTTTTCACACATGCTAGTGTAGATGTGTTGATGTTAGGTGAAACATTATTTATTGTGAGAGAAAAGCGCACACCATACAATCTGTTGGTTAATAGTATCTTCTCAGTGCAATCTGTTGGTTATGCTCCTTTGGTACTTGGGTCAGCAATTTGGACAGTTCGGATTGCCATACAACTATGCCATGCATGCAGTTGAAGAAGAGCCACTCCCATTTTTAAATGGTGCAGAAACTAACTTGGGGGTTTAGCCCATGTTTCTAAGTACTTATATTTGTATTCCATATTATCTTTTCTTCATTAAAATATATCTTTGTAGGTGGATTCACTTTTCAAGGAGAGGGCCTTAGATAGGAATGATTGGCAATACATGATTTGTAAAGGTGACCCCAAATAGTTGGGACAAGGACATGATGATGATTGGAGTAACAATGTAGGGCATCTAATTGCAGGTTATTTTAGCTGATTTAAATTTTTTTAAACATTTAGAAGTCTAAGGGTTTTGGAGTTTAACCTCCATAGGATGGTATTGATGGGTCTCCTCATCCCTATGGACAAATCAATGCATTTCTTGAATGGCCTTGAGAGCAAAAATGGATCTTCAACCTTGTTGAGAGTCATGAGACAACTAGCTTGCTAACAGGAGTAGCATTTTACTTACTTATTTATTTATTTATTTATTATTGTTTCCTTTAATGAACAGGAATGGCATATCATGATAAAACTGAACCATTAGTGTTGTGTGTTCTATTTTATACTGTTCTCACCTTACATAGGGAACTGTAAGAAAGGTCCCGTGACTTTGTATCATCATTTCTAGAAAATGAGTCATGTAATATGGTTGAATGGTTAGTTTTTCTAGGAATGATTGTTTTATCATGTTTCAGTTTAGGACTGGTTGTTGGTCAAATGGTTAATTTTTCTAGGGATGTTTTCTGTATCATGTTTTATTTTAGGACTGGTTCCTTGTTTTATTTATTTATTTTTCGAGTCACTAGAATTTAATGTTTTGTCTAGATTAGTGGTTTATTTTATCCACTTGCTTGGATGCTAACATTATGAACTTGGGAAGAATGTGTTCATAGGATGAGTGTAGCTGGCACGAGGATGTTGATATGAATGAGTGGGAAGACAAGGAAGGATAGAAATAGAAATGAATGCATTCAAGGGAATTTGGGATTATTACCAATAGGTAATAAAATGAGGGAAAGTAGACAGATTGTTTGGTCACATGCAATGGAGAGACCAAGAACTGCAATGGTTAGATGGAGTGAGTTGGTATAAGTTGAAGTTTAAGAAACACAGAGAAACAAATATGGTGATATGTACATGAGGCTATTGAAGTTTAGGAAACAAAAGTCTTATAATTTTTTTGAATGACTATAAAGGTATTTAAATTCAGTTTGTCATATAAATACATCGAATCATAATCATAAAAGTTTTTTTAATTTTAGTTGGTTGTCCAAATGATTCTTGAACTTTTATTGAAAATGATACTCTTGTCATTCAATATTCAACACCTTTGCCCATACTCCAGATTTTTTTTTATTCAGTAGCTCAGTTAGGTCAATGGTAAGCACATAAACTTCATCAAAGAATCACAGATTGGAAGGGAGTCAATCAGATAGTTTCTTTAATTTTCTTTTTTCATCATAAATTGATATTGAGTTTAAACCAGCCATTACATTCTCTGGCACATATATTTTTAACTGTGGAAAACAGTCTTAAAATCTTCATCATGCTGTATATATGTAGTTTCTCTTTCACTTATGAATTTATTTCTCTACCTAGTTTTAAAACTAATGAGTTCTTCGTACTAATTTCATGTAGCATCTCTTGGTATCATCAGATTTTTCCTCCATGCAGTAACATATACTGCATCAAAGTTTCTACTGAAATGGTTGTTTCAGTATGAACATGAGCACAGACAATGGTCGACCACTATCTCTTTCGAATTGATATGAAGTTGTTTACATGCAATGGATTCAAGATAAATTCCAAATCATCATCGGACTTCTTGAGGTACATACTGGTTCATGCATTCATACAAATGCCTACCCAGACCTGGATGTGCGTCGGAGCTATCCGGATGAGCGGGGATCCCTGGAAGATGGGAACCGCTGTTATGATCATGATGAAGCTGTCCATTTCCTATGGACAACATTGGAGGGGCCTAAACATTTGGACAGGCCGTGTTTATGTATTTGCTCAAAATTAATGGAGCAGACCCGGATGTGCGTTGGAGCTATCCGGATGAGCGGGTTCTCTAGAAGGTGGGAACCATTGTTATGACCATGATGAAGTTGTTCATTTTTTATGTACAACATTGGAGGGGTTTGACCATTTGGACAAGCCGTGTTTATGTATTTGCTCAAAATTAATGGAGCAGTCCCAGATGTGCGTCGGAGCTATCCGGATGAGCGGATTCTCTGGAAGGTGGGAACCGCTGTTATGACCATGATGAAGCTGTCCATTTCCTATGGACAGCATTGGAAGGGCCTGGCGATTTGGACAGACCGTGTTTATATCTTTTTTATATCTGTATTTGCAGGGACCACACCCTTAACTTGACTACACCCTAAACCTATAACCTATAACTTAAACCTAAACCTTAACCTATAACATAAACCTAGACTTATAACCTTAACCTAAACCTATTCTCAAATCCCAAAACCTATTCTCAAATCCCAAAACCTATACTTATAGCCGAAACCTAAACCTTAACCTTAACCTATAACCTATATTTACAATCTTAACCTAAACCTAAGCCTTAACCTATAACCTAAACATATACCTATAACCTTAACCTATAACCTAAACCTAGACTTATAACCTTAACCTAAACCTATTCTCAAATCCTAAAACCTATACTTATAACTTAAACTTAAACCTTAACCTATAACCTAAACCTAGACTTATAACCTTAACCTAAACCTATTCTCAAATCCCAAAACCTATACTTATAGCCGAAACCTAAACCCTGACCTTAACCTATAACCTATACTTACAACCTTAACCTAAACCTAAGCCTTAACCTAAACTCAAATCCCTAAACTTTAACCTTAACCTATAACCTATACTTATAATCTATAACCTAAACGTATACCTAAACCTTAACCTATAACTTAAACCTAGACTTATAATCTTAACCTAAATCTATTCTCAAATCCTAAAACCTATACTTATAGCCTAAACCTAAACCGTAACATATAACCTATAAGCTAAAACTTAAGCCCAATCCTGAACCTGAACTAGATTTCCTAAACCTAGACCTTAACCTATAACCTAAACCTAAACCTATAGCCTAAACCTAAACCTAGACTTATAACCTTAACCTAAATCTATTGTCAAATCCCAAAACTTATACTTATAGCCGAAACCTAAACCTTAACCTATAACCTATAACCTATAGTTACAACCTTAACCTAAACCTAAGCCTTAACCTATAACCTAAACATATACCTATAACCTTAACCTATAATCTAAACCTAGACTTATAACATTAACCTAAACCTATTTTCAAATCCCAAAACCTATACCTATAACCTAAACCTAAACCTTAACCTACAACCTAAACTTAGACTTATAACCTTAACCTAAACCTATTCTCAAATCCCAAAACCTTAACATATAACCTAACATAAACCTACTTATAACCTAAACCTATTCTCAAATCCCAAAACCTATACTTATAACCTAAACCTAAACCGTAACCTATAACCTATGACCTAAAACCTAAACCCAAACCTAAACTCGATCCCGATCCCGAACCAAATTTCCTAAACCTAAACCTTAACCTATAACCTAAACCTAGACCTATAACCTTAACCTAAACCCATTCTCAAATCCCAAAACCTATACCTATAACCCAAACCTAAACTTGATCCCGAACCCGAACCCGATTTCCTAAACCTAAACCTTAAACTATAACCTAAACCTATTCTCTAATCCCAAAACCTATACCTATAACCTTAACCTAAACCTAAACCTATTCGCAAATCCCAAAACCTATACCTATAACCCAAACCTAAACCCGATCCCGAACCCGATTTTCTAAACCTAAACCTATAACCTAAACCTATACCTATAGCCTAAACCTAAACCTTAACCTATAAACTAAACCTATACTTATAACCTTAACCCAAACCTATTCTCAAATCCCAAAACCTATACCTATAACCCAAACCTAAACCCGATCCCGAACCCGAACCCGATTTCCTAAACCTAAACCTTAACCTATAACCTAAACCTATACCTATAACCTTAATCTAAACCTATTCTCAAATCCCAAAACCTATACCTATAACCCAAACCTAAACCCGATACCGAACCCGAACCCGATTTCTTAAACATTAACCTATAACCTAAACCTATTCTCAAATCCCAAAACCTATACCTATAACCCAAACCTAAACCCGATCCCGAACTCGAACCCGATTTCCTAAACCTTAACCTTAACCTAAACCTAAGCCTTAACCTATAACTTAAACACATACCTATAACCTTAACCTATAACCTAAACCTATACTTTTAACCTTAACCTAAACCTATTCTCAAATCTCAAAACTTATACTTATAACCTAAACCGAGACCTTAACATTAACCTATAACCTGTACTTATAACCTTAACCTAAACTTACAACCTTAACCTAAACCTAAACATTAACCTAAACTCAAATCTCTAAACCTTAACCTATAATCCAACCTAAACCTATACTTATAACCCAAACCTATTCTCAAATCCCAAAACCTATAACCTAAACTTAAACCTATAACCTACACTTATAACCTAAACCTATACCTATAACGTAAACATAAACCTTAACCTTAACCTTAACCTATAACCTATACTTACAACCTTAACCTAAGCTTATAGCCTTAACCTAAACTTATAACGTAAACCTTAACCTATAACCTAAACTTATAACCTAAACCTATAACCTAGCCTAACTTAAAGCTATTTTCGTAAACTGACTTTAGTCTTTTCATTGTAGACATGGATAAGAATTGGATGCGAGCTAAGAACAGGTTTGACCCAGAGTATAAACAAGGGGTTCAAGAGTTCATGAAATTTGTGCGAAATCGGGCAGATTTAAGGAATAGGAATTTAAGAAGAGTGAGCAGCTGGAGAGGCAGATGGAGGAGCAGGAGAGGAGGATTGAGGATCTGACAAGGCAGAGGGAGGAGTAAGAGAGGAGGATGGAGGATCTGACGAGGCAAAGGGAGGAGCAGGAGAGGAGGATGGAGGAGCAGGCAAGGGAGAGAGAAGAGCAGGATAGAAGGATGAAGGAAATGCGGGTGGAGTATAAGCGACGGATAACGAAAATGTTTCAGGTTCTTGCTGTACGCTTACCTACTGATGCTCCACCTCCTCTGCCTTCATCTTTGTGTTTTTCTGTATTTTATTTATGATGTTAAATTTATATGTATGTAAGACCCGTATCCTAGTTCGTACTGTTCCGTCGACTCTCGCGATCCTTCCGGTCGAATTCGGCAATCCTCAACCACTTTCTGATGTTTGCGCGCGATCCTAAGCTGAGACCTGTATGCCAAAGACGGCTAAAATTAAAACCTATACCTTAGCGACCGTGCCGTCGCCGCGGTTCTAACGCCGCGATTCGCGCACCGACCCGATACCCAGGGTAGAAGATATAGGCTCGCGTTCAATTCGAAGAAACACCGCACGTTACGGATTACGAGGGAATATCTACGAGATGTACCATCAATCAATCAATCAATCAATCCCATCAATCAAGTACACATCATATATCAAGTCAAGTACAACAACCCATACCTTTCTCTTACACAAGCAAGCCCAAAGTCAACTTTCACATCACCTTATCCATCACCAAACTCATCACCCATCACACCACATCACTCCATCACCCTTATCACCCATCACTTCCCTCTCCCTCTCATTCATTCTCAAAATCTCTCCCAAGCAAAAAAATCCACACGTCCAAGCTCCTTCCAAATCCCAAGTGTGGCCCACCTTCTCATCTTCCATCTACACCTCTCATCTCTCATCCACACTATCAAAGGTCCATCATCCACCGTCCAAGGAGAAGGCAAGGAGCATTAAAGGCTAAGGGAGCAAGGAGGAGGCTTAGAGGTGGGTGATTCACCGTTAATTCATGATTTTTTTTAGGGCCATTTGTTGTGGGACCCAAGTTGATGTAAATAATGTAGAGAGGGGCCCATAGTGGCGGG
The DNA here is from genome assembly GCA_037074715.1 of Magnolia kwangsiensis. Classification (NCBI taxonomy): domain Eukaryota; kingdom Viridiplantae; phylum Streptophyta; class Magnoliopsida; order Magnoliales; family Magnoliaceae; genus Magnolia; species Magnolia kwangsiensis. Next base: position 32,051,699 of record CM073584.1, on the reverse strand, counting down.
GTCCTTCTATCTCACCGTATATCTCTCTACCTCCCTCTTTTCTCTCCCTTGAATGTAGTGGGCCCCACCAAATTGTGCTAAATGAACTCCATCTATCAAATGGGTGGCCCATCACATTTTAGGTGAGATGACCTAATTTATATGGTATATTGCATTTATACATATATTTATGTGTGTGTGTGTATATATATATATATATACATATACATATACGTATCTATACACGTATACGTACATCAGGTGGGCCATGTCCTCGTGGGAGCCACCGTTTGCATCTGTTTTAGCAAGCTGTCCAGCGTCTCTCGACGCTGGACTAGCAACACGCGGCATGGTTTAAAAAAAAGAAAAGAGAAAAAGTACTCTTTTAGAGTGGGCCACTCATGCAGGCCCCAACTTGATGCATGTATTCAATCCAAGCCGTCCACCACCTTCCTCAGACTATTTTAGGCGTTGAGCCAAAATTTGGAACCAATCCGATTCCCAGGTGGGCCATACCATCTAAAATCATATGGAGACATGCCTGAACATATAAAAGTACTTGGTGGGGCCTACCTGAAATTTGGATGCATCTTAAACTTGGACTGAACGGTCCACCACGTGGGACACACATATTGGATGATTTGGATCATCTTATTGTGGGCCCCATATTTAAAAAAAAGAAAAAAAAAAAGAGAAAAAGGTATTCTTTTAGAATGGGCCACTCATGCAAGCCCCACCTTGATGTTTATACATGATCCAGGCCATCCATTCTATTCTCGAGATCATTTTAGGCGTTGAGCCGAAAAATGAGACCGATCCAATCATCTGACGGGCCGTGGTATTAAGAATGGTAGCATTTTCCGTTGAAACTTGGAAGAATGATTGCTGGGGTCCACCAGAAGCTTGGACCCACCTGAAACTTGTTTTGGATCCCTATTTTTGTGGGACATATGCAATGGACGGGGTAAATCTGATCATTTTAAGCGTTGAGCCGAAAAATGAGACCGATCCAATCATCTGACGGGCCGTGGTATTAAGAATGGTAGCATTTTCCGTTGAAACTTGGAAGAATGATTGCTGGGGTCCACCAGAAGCTTGGACCCACCTGAAACTTATTTTGGATCCCTATTTTTGTGGGACACATGCAATGGACGGGGTAAATCTGATTAATGTGGATCCCACCTATGATAAAAAAAAATAAAAATAAATTTGGCATGACTTTGTGCCATGACGTCCAGAGACGTCCACGTTAAAACGGAGGGCCCCCTTGGCCCCACTTGTAGACCCTACCATGATGTATGTTCTAAAATTCATGCCGTTCATTAGGTCGCCCCTTAGGGCAGTGGGCCCCCTGCTAAATATCAACCGTATACGGAACTCAGGTGGGCCATACCATCTTAAATCATGTGAAGATATGCCTGAAACATATAAAACCACTCGGTGGGGCCTACCTGAAATTTGGATACGGGTGAAACTTGGTCTAAACCCTTCATTCTAGTGGGACACCCATGATGGGTGGGCTGGATTTGTGGACCCCATCTGAGTGGGGCTAATAAATGATTTGAATGTTTTAAGGGAGGGTAGCCCTCCCAACTGTTGTATCTGCTGCGGCCCACACAAATCACGGCCTAACTTGGTTTTTTTTGGAGACCTAGGCCCACGCTGGAACGGTGCATTTGACTGGTGGGTCAGATGTATGACCACCTCAACAGTGGGGCCCACACAGCTCGACCTCGTGGAGAGCTCGCTGCCACCCTCCCCCATATACAATTGTATTTTGGGCCCTACGTAGGACCCACCTCTCTTGTGTCATCGTGAAAGGACAAGCAAAGAGAAAAAAAAAAAAAGAAAGAAAAGAAAAAGAAAGAAAAAGGAGAAAAAGGGCCACGTGCCCTCACTCTCTCTCTCTCTCTCTATATATATATCTCTCATTCTCTCTCTCTATATCTCTCTCACTCCCTCTCTGTCTCTTACTGTCCAGAGAGTTGTGGGTCCCACGTATGATCTAATGGTGGGACCTACCCCCACATGTGAGCTAATGTATGTGTGTGTATGTGTATATTTATACTTATCTAATATTATATTATATATAATATTGTGTATATATATTATATATAGTTGTATATTATATTACATATGATATACATGATAGTGGGCCTTCATGTGGGCCCCCACCATGATGCATGGGTTGCATCCAATCCATCTATCCTTTTGGAAACCCCATTTTATGGCATGGGCATAAAGAATGAGTCAAATCCATAGTCTAAGTGGACCCCACCTTGGCATGTTATGAGGACTATCTTAATGAATTTGTGGTAGTTCATTGGGGCCCACTTTGATGTGAATGTAAGGCCCATGTCATGGGATCATTTAACATATTTACGGCCCATGGTTGAGACCCACTCTAATACATAGGTAAGGCCCATGGGATTAGGCCCATTGAGACGTACTAGGGCTTATGGGTTAAGGCCCATTTGATGTACATATGGGGCCCAATTGGTGTGACCCATTCGTCACATATAAGACACATGAGATTAGGCCCATTTGATGCAATCTAAGGCCCACATGTTTTGACCCATTGCAATGCACATAAGGCCCATTAGTGCGGCCCATTGATGTGGCCCATTTGATGAAAAAAAGGCTCATATGATATGGCCCATCTGATGTATTTAAGGCCCAATGGGGTGTACCTAAGGTCCATTGCAATGTGTGATCCCAACCTAGTTTACATAATGATATTCTCTACAGGCTACACCTTGGGAGCAATGTTGGTTTGACGTCCACATTGCGAGTATAATGTTGGTTGGATGTCCACATTACGACTCTCCCTAGGGCCCATTGATAGGCCGAACTTGTTGTGTGTCGGCTGTCTAGGCCACTTGCGTTGTAAGGATAGTGCATTACTGTATAACATGTTTAGTATAGTTTCATGATTCATTATCATACGCATCATATGTATGACTGATATGAGAAGTGACTGATCATAGCATACGCCTTCGGGCGAACTGTTTATGGGCTCCCTGATAGGCGGAGTTTCCCTACATGAGTGCATGGTACACGTAGGACTGTTGCATGACTGGTAGTGTGACTCATGCACTAGCATTTGTATGGTTGTGATTATTGTATGCCCTAGCGACATCAGGGCCATAGCCTCCACAGATGCATCGTGGGTGGCTGGATTGGATACCAAAAATGTTTGGTTCTAGCATACGGGCGCCATAGATGTCCCTGGGTGAAAATTCTTAAATCTGATGGTACCAGAGGATGACTCCAATGTCGAGACCGAGTGGATACACAAGTGCGCGATGGCCGTATACCAGTAGACCGCGTCTCCCACTGTGTCGTGGTCGGTTGGAAAGGGGTGTGACCTTACCCGCCTGAGTGAGGAGGCAACTTCTAGGTTGAGTTTGACTAGCTTGAGGAATCGGTCCGTTATCAAGGAGCCGAGCCCGATATTGGCAGGCGGATAGTGAGGTCTCTTCTGCTTTCCCAGTTGTGCGTTCGGATAGGGACGGCAGGCTGGTTAGGGTGTACTAGACCTCGGTGATTATCCAGAATGAGAACTGTACTGGTATATGATGAGGATTGACATGCTTGACTTGTATTTTACATCGCATGGCCTGGATGTGGCCGATCGCATTCATATCTTGCACCGCATAGCCTGGGTACGGCTGATTGTATTCATGTACTAATCAGCACATTACAACATTATTCTGACCTTACATTCTGAGCGCGTTCGTATTGCGCACACACTTACACCGCCCTCTAAGCTTTTTATAAGCTTATGCACGATTGATGCGTGCAGGTGACGTCAGGACGCAGTTGTAGCGTAGTAGCAGCAGGAGCGTGCAGTCGAACTTTTGGAGTTTTGTTATTAGCACTATCTTGTATTTCCTTTTATACACCTTGTACTCAAAGTTTTTGATCATAGTGAATTTTGTGATGGTGTTCTTGTGGTTATTGTTCGTGGTTTATGCTTATGGTTATGCTCATTACGAATTAAATGGATAGTAGAAATCCTCCTTATAGCATCCCAGGATCGGAACCTGGTATATGGGTGCCAGGAGCTAAGAATGAGGTGCTACGGAAGCTGTTAGCGCCAGATTCGGTGATCGAAAATTTTGTGAGCCCGGTTTCTGAGTTTGGGGCGTGACAATGTATTTACGTGCGAATGAATGTTATGTTGATGGATGTAGTTTATATTTGGATGGATCTACGTACTTTGGGTTTAAATGGATGTGAATGTGAATATGATGAAATATTTATATATAACAGGTGTATATCAAGAATATTATAACAGGTGTATATCAGGAATATTTTGCAGGAATATTGATAAAAAAAGGACAATTTTACCAACGAAAATTTTCATAGGTAAAAGTATTATACAGGTTTTTTACCTACGAAACTTTTCGTTAGGAAAAGTTTAGTAAATTTTTTAGCTAGAAAAATATTCGTAGGTAAAAGTTTTGAAAATTGTTTTACCTACAAAAATATTCATAGGTATATGTTTTCAAAATGGTTTTACCTACCAAACAATTCATAGGTAAAAGTTTCTAGCTACGAGAAGACTCGTAGGCAAAAGTTCTGTAAATATTTTTGCCTACGAAAATATTCATAGGTAAAAGTTTTGTAAATATTTTTAGCTACGAAAGTATTCGTAGGTAAAACTTTTGTAACAATTTTTACCTACAAACGAATTCATAGGTAAAAGTTTTGTAAATATATTTAGCTATGAAAGTATTAGTAGGTAAAACTTTTGTAAGAATTTTTACCTACGAACTAATTCGTAGGTAAAAGGTTTGTCATAATTTTTATCTATGAAAAAAAATTCGTAGGTAAAACATTTGTAATATTTTTAGCTACGAAATTATTTGTAGGTAAAAGTTTTGTCATAATTGTTACCTAGGAAAAAAATTCGTAGGTAAAACTTTTGTAAATATTTTTAGCTACGAAATTATTTGTAGGTAAAAGTTTGTCATAATTTTTACCTACGAAAAAATTGGTAGGTAAACGGTTTGTAAATCTTTTTAGCTACAAAAATAATCATAGGTAAAAGTTTTGTAAATCTTTTTTAGCTACGAAAATAAGGCAAAAATATTTGTCAATATTTTTACCTGCGAAAAAAAACGTTGGTAAAATATTTTTACCTGCAAAAGTTTGATTTTTGCCAACGAAATTTTTCTTTTTCGTTGGAAAAAGTTTCTCCCGTCGGTCTTTTAGCAACGAAATTGCCAATGAAAATTTTCGTCGACAAAAGTTTTTGCCTACGAAAAATAGGCTGTTACTTACGAAAATTTTCATTGGTAAAAGTGTCTTTTCTTGTAGTGATCTCCCTCCTCTCTCTCTCTCTCTCTCTCTCTCTCTCTAGGGAAAAATTCGTATGGGGAGAGGAGATACCCAAATGAAGGCCTTATATAGTTTCATAAGTTGTGCAAATGGACCTGAGGGCTAGGTTTTCATTATACTAGCTCTATGAGAGGGTGTTACTAACATTTGAGACCAACTATGGAGTATAGGTGTTGATATACACCATATGATGTTTAGCCCTAATGATAATCTACGTATAGATACAATTGGTTTACCATTTGGAAGCACCAATCAACGAGTATGATTAGAAATTTGTTCAAAAGTCATCAATGGTTGATCGGGGCCGTGGTTATATACTTATGTGAGGAAAAATATCTTAGGTCGATACCCTAACTTTGGCCATGAATCGAAGGTCCGAAAGTTATAACTTCGTGAAATAACAAAATGACTAGTTTCACTTAAGTTTCATATTTTCATCTAAGGCATTTGTACAACTAAAGCACTCGCCATGCGAGTCCAAGTTGAGCGTTTCGATATGTGATCTCGGTTCAATGTCTCTCGATGGACGTCAAGCCCACTTGTCTTTCTATATTCTTGGGTTTAGTGGCTCACCAACGAGCGGTCTAAAATTTTTTAAATAATCAGGGCATTTTTAGAATAAATTGGGTATTGAGATTTCTTGTATGTAGTGATTATTGTTCGGATTAGCTAAGTTCATAATGTGACCTATTTATAATTAGCGAAAATTCTGATTTGATTATAATAACCCTAAATTGTTGGTTACTAGGTTAAAGGAGTAACTAAATTGATTTTGTTTATTAATTAAGATATGACATCTAGTTGTCTTAACTTTTAGTAGGTTTTTATGTAGTTGCAATTGTCTTGATTAGTCAGCGGTAGGTCAGTTAGATTTGACTCATAGATGAACAAATTACAAAGTTAGATTTGAGATTTACGTGATAAAGCGGATTCGTTGGCTTCCTACGGTTGATTAATCGAATTTGTGTTGTTCTTTATTGTTACCACTCACGTATAGGCTAACATTGAATGATAATGGTCAATAAGTGACAACATAAATTAATTACATTAAAATTTTTTTAAATTTTTTTTTGAAATACGAAATAACAAAAATCTGAGACATTACAATAATGTATATCTTTTAATCTTTTATAAAGAACCTAATAAAATAATTTACCTGTCCTAAACAATTCAATTTTATTAAGGGTTTTTTTTTTTTTTTTTTTCTCTTTTAATTGATTCCTAAAACACCATCAATTTTAAAAACATCAAATGAAAGTTACTACAGTTTAAAATACAAAAAAATAAATATGATTTGAATCATAAATTGTGATTTGAATCCTAAATTAAAATATTTAAATAATAAAATTATAGGATTCATTTAAAAATGGATTCAAAATTTCAAATCATTTTACTTAAGATTTAACTTAAATCATAAATTGTAAATTATAAGATTTTGAAAATGAATGTTCAATCACCAATGTTTTCATGTGGTGTGGTCCACTTGAGATTTGGACATGTCTCATTTTTAGCTTGGTCCTAAAATGACCCGGACAAAATAGATGGACAACATGGATAAAACAAATACATCAAGGTGGGGCCCACGGAGCACTGTCCAATAGTAGGCACTTTGGGTGTGAAAGGCTTTCGCAGGAAGTTCTTGCCTTCATATGTTAGGTGGGGCCCACCATGATATCGGTGAGAAATCCACCTGGTCCACCCGTTTTGTGAGTTGATCTAAAGCTCATGTGGGCTGGGAGAAGTGACAATTCGGTGACCACTTTGAAACAATTCTATGGTTGCAAAAGTTTTGCATTAGGATAAGTTTTATGTTTTCACTTCATCACAAAAATAAAAATAAATAAATAACGAAAAAATACAAAACCAGAAACAAACAACCCTTGTAAACGGTTTGGATGACATTTAAAATGAAGCTAGAGCTTGGGAAGGTATCAATGGTATGCATTTCTTTTATCAAAATTTCCTCTTATGTGGTTCACTTAAGTTTTAGATCCGGCTCATTTTTAATCTAATGTCCTAAAATCATCTCTCAAAATGGAGGAACGGGTGGATTTCTCACCGAAATCATGGTGGCCCACCTAACGTCCTAGTGAAGGAACTTCCTAGGAAGCGTTTGGCAGGAAACGTGGCGTCTGGCCATCCACGTCACGTCAGATTGTGACGAGGCCAGTCCGCTCCAACCATTCGTGGGGCCCACCTTCGTATTTGTAAGAAATCTACGTTTTTTCAAATATTTTACAACATGTGACCAAAAATTATGTAAATCTAAAAGTCAAGTGGCCGCGCGACTGAAATCAGTGGGTAGGTAATACCCACCGTTGAAAACTACCTGGGTCCATAGTGATATTTTTATGGAATATCCATACCGTTCATGAGGTCATTTGTACCGAGACGAACTGAAAACACAAAAAGAGTTTTCAGAGTACCTTTCGCTTTTATAAAATGATAATACTGACCATCCAAGGAGTAAAGAAGGGTCAGGATGTTGTCCCCTATGGGGTGGCCCACTCAGATTTGGATTTGAATGAATTTTGGCCAACAATGAAAAAATCATTAGACATATGTGATGGACGGATTGGATTTGATACATTCTCCAGTATGGGACCTATAAATTGCAGTGTACATTTAGTTTAACCTACAAGCGCTCGGAGTAGATCACGATATCTTATGTTACAACTTACAGCCAGTTGAAATCGATACCTTATCTTATCTCTCCATGAATGAGATTTGCATCAAACATAACTAGTTGTGCCTGAGGTTCGCTCTGGTGTTTGTATGACATCCCATATGAGAACTTTTCCCGTATGATGTGTGAGCGACATCCAACGGTCCATAAGATGCTTTACCTCATATGACATCCAACCTATCCACCTGATCTTCAAAACATCCCATATGAGAACTTTTCTCGTATGATGTGTGAGCGACATCCAACGGTCCATAAGATGCTTTACCTCATGAAACAAAAATCAGCGTGATTGAAAATTTAGGTGGGCCTCAGAAAATGGATTAAAATGGGAGGTGATGAGGCCCACATAAGTTATCCAAGCTAGATGAAGGGCCTGAATGGCTTGGATTGATTTTATGTAACGAGGTGGGTCCCTCAGGCAATCAAGGGTTGGCATCCATGTAAATTGTTTCCTTCAATGTGGCCCACCTGAATCATGATTTTTGCGCTTTAGGTTTAACACGGGGCTGAAACTTCTGATGGTCGGAGTGGATTTCATGTACACATCATGGTGGGGCCCACTCGAGCCTACCTCCACTCTCCATCCGACAGCCATTAAAAACTTCACGGGGATAAAAGTTTTGAATCAAGCTGATATTGGTTTTTTTTCTGTCACCGAGGTCTGCATGACCTAATCAACAGTTGGATGACAAATAAAATCACAGTGGACCCTAGGAGGCTTTTAATGGTGGACATTCAATCAACAGTGTTTCCTGTGCTGTGGTCAACCCGATATTTAGATCTGCCTAATTTTTGGGAACTAGCCCTAAAATTATCTGGAGACATGGATGAGCGGTGTGGATAAAAACACATGATCATGGTGGGTCCCACAGAGCACCGACCAGTAGCCACGAAGCCTCACTAGCCAAACCGCGTCACCCATTCACAACCCTGGCAGCAGCACAGTTTAGTTATTCTGGGCAGAATAGCATTGTATATCAAAAAGCCCAATACAGTGCCGAGTGTGGGCTTGGACTTTGTGCCCAGTAATCAGGCCCATGCCACAGTCGGCCCAATCCAGCACAAAGATGGGTGTGCCCTATCATGGCCCATGATAGACCCGGCAAAATCTAGCTCTTTCATGCAACTATCTGTTTGGTCGTTCTTGTACGGAAATACCATATGTTCAAGTGTTTTTACACCGTCCAATGTTTCGTGTACCCATGTGGCCCATTCACTGGGGACTAACAAATATTTACTTGGTTCGCTTTCGGAGAGTAGCCATATCCCTCTTGGAAATCTCTAAGCTCAATGGAGCCCAAAATCAATCAATGGGCCATGAGTATTATTAAGGCCCAGTAAAAAGGGCTGTAATTGGGTCAGGGCCGGGTCAGCCCAGCCCAGTTCTCTCCTTTCATACTAAGGGTGCAAATGGGTCATTCCACCCAACTTGACAATTAACGGGCCTGGTCCAAATTTTAGACAAGCTGGTCGAGTTTGGGTCCAAAAGTTCAATCTTAATTTTTGAATGGCCCAGGTAAGGGTCCTCTGAAAACTAACCAGACCTAACCCAATCCTGACCCAAGTTTTAAATGGGTTCAACTTAGTTCATACTAAAATGGAATCAACCCAAATCCAAGAACGTTGTTAATTGGGTAGGTGATTTTTTTTTTTTTTTTTTCCTATTTAGATTAACTACAACAATATATAATTCAACACTTTCTTTTCTAAAAAAATGATTACCCATCCACCGCTTCAAATAATCTAGACTATGCAGTAGTGGGCCTACTTTTAATGGGCAAGAGATTAAAAATCACACTAATTTGACTATCATAACTTATAGTTTAAAAACTCAAAAAATTCGACCGGATTTGATGCCTAGCCAGGTTGGGTTGACTCAATGTCTTAGACAAGTTTCTACTTCACCCGACTCGATATTTAATAATTAAATTAAATTATTCATAAATATTTTTAAAATATATTTGCAAAATATAAAAATTATTTGAAAAGTAAATAAATATGTGATGCTTGGCTTATGTTACAACTATTGCCCTGTAGCCTAAGGCCTTGAGTTTGAAAACCATCTCTTTCTTTGTCCTATTAAGCTCACTTGCCAAGTGAGTGACTTGTTTCGACTCATGTTGAGTCAAGTTAATTAAATCAGCGAGTTGATTCAACAGTCTCAACGAGTCGAGGCTGTCTGTATCAGGCTTAAAACCAAGTTTCACAATGACTCAGCTCAAAATCTTGCTAAACCTAGTTTGACTAGGTCGAGTTTTAAATTTGAGTTAACGAGTTTTAGAACTATGTCATAACCTTTTTAATTTACTTGTTAAATTTGTATTATTCACTATTTTAGCCTTAATGTCTAAATTGATATTTACCATCAATTGCATGATTTGAAATAATATTTGTGTGAAACCAATGGGCCATTGAATGCAACATTAAAAGAAGGAGATGGCGAGGATGACAGTTAGCAGCATGGTTTCCAAAGAAGGTACTTAGTTATATATTGGTATACCCAAGATGGTACTTAGGAACCGTTTATTGCAACTTCCAGAAAAAGAGCTTTTCTTCCAAAAGTGATGCTTTTATAAACTTTTCAATACCAATCTGGTTGATTTTGGGCGAGTGGCTTTTTAGTGCCTATTTTGTCAAGTGGTTTTAAAAACGATGATGATGCGAGTGAAGAAAGGTTTGTGTCTCTCCGCTTGACGGTGCACGCACTCGACCACATAAGGGGTAAGCGTTATTTTCAACTCATTTCTTTTCTTCGCTTCCCTAGTGAAGTGACGTCACCACTTTTCATGGGCGCTACCATGATGTATGTATTGTATCCACACCGTCCATCCATTTCGTGATATCATTTTAAGGCGTAATCCAAAGAGCAAGAAAGATCCAAATATCAAATGCACCCCACCATAGATAACAATAGAAATTGAATGTATACCATTAAAATCTCTTTGGGCCAAAGAAGCTTTCCATCAAGCTAATATTTATGCTTTACCTTGTTCGATGTCTTTTTTAACTTATAAAAAAGGTTGGATCTCAAATAAACATCATAGTCGGCCCCAGGAAGGTTTCAACAGTAGCCGTCACCTCCTACTGTTTTCTGTGGTGGGGTCCACTTGAACTTTGGATCTGCCTAATTCTTTTGCTCACTCCCTAAAATTATCTCTCCAAATGGATGGATGGTGTGGATACAATGCATACATCATGGTGGCCCAAAGAACACGGTGACGTGACGTCGGTAGCAAAACTAGTTACCGTCTGGTTCAGTAGCCAACCGGCGTCCCAAGTCTATTTTATTTAAAGAATTAAAAGCCCCATTCTCTGCAAATTATAAAAATGCGGTCACATGAGTATTAAAAGTAATAACATGTCTAAGTGGCACCCACCATAATGTTTTTGATAAATCTATCCCAGCCATCAGTTTTTCTAGATTATGTTACAAAATGGACCTAGCAATGATATTGATCCAAACTTCTAATGGGCCACACGATAGGAAAAGGTGAGGATTAAGCTTCCGCCATTGAAATATTTCAAGTGGCCACAAAAGTTTTGGATTATGTTAATGTTTTTATAATTTCAGTTCATCCCAGTAGGAATGACCTCATGAACCATATGGATGACATATATGCATCATGGTGGACCCAGGAAATTTTCAACCATAGGAATTCACCGACTTACTGTTTTCAGCCGTACGGCAGGCATGAGTTTTAGATCTGTCCCATTTTTGAGCCTACATTTTCAGATGATATGGAAAAAATAATGGACACAGTGGATTTCTCAAAAATATTATTGTGTGCCTCACCTGGCTTCCCATTAAATTCGTGCGGATGGCTTTGGCCGCAATTGGAAACGGAAGCGGGCTGGCTTCTGAACCAGACCGATGTTATGTCACCAAGTTCTTTGGGCCCACCATGGTGTATGTGTTGTATCCACACCATCCATCCATTTTGGAGAGATCATTTTAGGGAGTAAGCAAAAGAATTAGGCGGATCTAAAGTTCAAGTGGACCCCACCACAAAAAACAGTGGGAGGTGACGGCCGCCGTTGAAACCTTCTTGGAGCCGACCATGATGTTCATTTGAGATCCAACCTTTTTGTAAGTTAAAAAAGACATGGAATAAGGTAAAGCATAAATATTAACTGATCGAAAGCTTCTGTGGCCAAAGAGGTTTCAATGGTAGGCGTTCAATCTCCATTGTTTTTTACAGTGGGGTGCACTCGAAATTTGGATCTTTCTCACTCTTTGGATCATGCCCTAAAATGATATCACGAGATGGATGGACATGGGGATACAATACATATATTATGGTGGCACCCAGGCAAAGTGGAAAGAAAAGATATGACTTGAAGATAAAGTGTATCATTACGTGGCCAAGTGCGTGCCCTGGCAAACGGGGAGAAACGTGTGACGGAACTCCAAGGAAAAGAGCATTAATTGTAAGCGAACATTCTCTTGGTATTCAACCAATTGTATTTCACCACGTTACTTTAACAGTTTTAGCTATTGAAGCGTTTAGTATCTAATGTGCTCCCAACCATTCCACTCTCATAATAGTTATGCAAATTGTTAGACAAGGAGGTCCATCTTTGTGAGACCCGAGCCAAGTTCACATATGTGCATGTGTGTGTGAGAGTGTGCATTTTATTTCTTGTGGTCTCGCGGTCCTACCTGTCGAATTCTGACGACCTGCGACCCTCAGATAGTGCTGCGGTCATCCTAGAGTCCGATCAAGTAGACCCGACTCGGATCGAGCTGAGACCTATGCCATTGCGACCGCATTGTTGCCGCAGTTCCAACGCCGCGTCTTGTGCGTCCATCCGATATGTGGATCATAAGTTGTGTACGTTTCATTATATGGCCCTTGATTTCGATCATGTGCCCCACCTTGGAGTAGTGCATGTGGCCCACTGTCACGACCCAAACCCGAGAATCGGATTCATAAGAATCCCGATCACCGAATCCGGTGCTGACAGCCTCCGTAGTACCCCATTCTCGGCTCCTAGCATTCGTATGCCAGATTCCGATTCTGGGATCGTACAAGGAGGATTTTTTTTTTTTTTTTTACAACATGTTCATTTAACTAGTAATAAGCATAACCACAAGATTACCCAATTCACAACGGCAACATCGTCATCACATATCCACTAATATAATCATTTGAATACAATACGGAAGGGGAAATACATAAATAGAGAATCAAGCTCCAGAAGACCGCTGCACGCTCTAAGCTCAACACTGCTGCAACCTAATATCATCTGCACGCATCTATCGTGCATAAGCTTATAGAAAGCTTAGAGGGTGGTGTAAGTGTGTGCACAAGGTAAGTGCCAAGTATTGAATACAATGCTATAATCATACAATACTGAAAACTGGTAGTCCATAAATCATAAAATGTCTGAATAAGCAGAACGCTAATACTATCAGGAATTATTAGAGTAAGCAGAAATACTAACAAGATCATAAATCATACGATAACAGAGTAAGCGAAAGTATGGAGAAGTCCATAAGTCAATCAATTTCAGAATACACAATATAGAACAGTTATACGATAAGGAGTCATAAAGAGCCAAATATCAGATGTCGAAGATGCAATGCAATATACAACTCTTGCTAAGTCTGTCTAGGCCATGTAAGTGCAGAAACATAGCAACCCAAAATGTCACATGCATGCGGATGTAATGCAACATGCAATGCGAATGAAATAACCATGCTGGAGTGTGAAGTCAGGATGATAGTACGTAGTATCGCAGGCTATGGGGTCCACCACAAGGGACTCCTATCCAAACCAGTCCCATACCTAAATTTGGATAGTTAGACTCAACGTGGTAAACTCCTGATCTCAGGTTAGTCGCGTGCCTAACCGAAATCCATGCCATAACGAAGGTACACAACAATTAGTTGCGCACCACCAGCCCGAGTGGATAGTAAATGGATGAATGAATGAGCATGCATCTCCTACTCAATAAGTCCACATATCAGTACGGTTCCTCTCTGAGAAATCACCGGGGTCTATTACACTCTAAACCAGATTGCTGCCCCATCGCGCGCAACAAGGCGAGTGGAAGAGACCTCACTATCCGCCTGCCAATATCGGGCCCGGCTCGTCGATAGCGGACCCATTCCTCGAGCTGGTCAAACTCAGCCTAGCTTTGCCCCCTCCTCTCGGGCAGGTAAGGCCGCACCCCCTTCCAACCGACCACGACACAGTGGAGAGCGCAACCATCTGGTAATCGGCACTCGGCGCTCATCTACCCACTCGGTCTAGACGTTGGAGCAACCTCTGGAACCAAGAGGGTTTAGGGACTTTCACCCAGGGATATCTATAGCACCCCATGTAGAACAGATTTTCGGTGTCTCATCTGGCCATCCACGTTATACCTGTGGAGGCTACGGCCCTGATGTCGCTAGGGCATAAAGTAATTACAACACACAATACAAGATGCATGAGTCATACAATCCAGTCATGCATCAATCCTGTGCATGCCATACTCTCATGTGGGGCAACTCCGCCTATCAGGGGGCCCTATGAACAACTCGCCCTTTGGCATATGCAATGGTCAATTACATCTCATAACAAACATGCAGATGATGTGTATGGGCATGTATCATGATGTTATGCTGTCACATACTCATAATTGATATCAATAACCGGCATCAACTATCGACCTCTACAATATGGACATTTAACTAACATTGCCCCCAAGGAAGGGCCCACATAGAGCTTAACAAATAGTGAACCCATGGCCTCACACAAAAACCTAATACACAACACCATGAGCCTCACTCAAGAGTTTAATATACTTCACATGGGCCTCTCACAAGGGTCTACCATTCATTACAATGAGCCTTAAGGACGGGTAGAATGCACATCACAATAGGCTTTAAATACGAGTCGCATATAAATCGCATTGAGCCTCGCCAATCGGAATCGACAATCGGCCATAATAATCATAATCGGTAACGTCACTCGGAATCGACAATCAGTTAGGATAATCAGCCTCGATCGCTAATCGATAATCAGTCATGATAATCGGCCTTGATCGCTAATTCGGCAATCGGTCAGGATAATCGGCCTCGATCACTAATCGGTAATCGGTCATGATAATCGACCTTAATCACAAATCGTCAATCGGTCAGGATAATCAGCCTCGATCGCTAATTGGCAATCGGTCATGATAATCGGCCTCGATCGCTAATCGGTAATCAAGGCTTAAGGGAAGGTCACAATGTGTACATTAAACCATCATTACCCATCAATGTGGACATTCAATCAATATTGCTCCCAAGCAGTGGCTCATATAACGTCAAACATAAGGTGAGCCCATAGCCTCACGTAAAGGCCTAATGTACATCGCATTGGGCCTCATAC
This sequence comes from Magnolia kwangsiensis, assembly GCA_037074715.1. Lineage (NCBI taxonomy): Eukaryota > Viridiplantae > Streptophyta > Magnoliopsida > Magnoliales > Magnoliaceae > Magnolia > Magnolia kwangsiensis. Next base: position 32,036,327 of record CM073584.1, on the reverse strand, counting down.
AAAGGATATATATGCAACAAGTAGGCCTTGCACATCGGCCTTAGATTCATCGCATGACCACAACCCATGGGCCCAATGCACATCATAATGGGCCTCATTAAATGGGTTGCAAAGTGTCACAATAGCCATGCCATATGGGCTAGAAATACATAACAGGTGGGCCTCCAATATCCAACAAGTGGGCCTTGAATATTCATCAGAGGAGGGCCTTGTACCGATAGAAAGTGGTCTACACATCATAACTGGGCTTACCAAAGGCCTAGCCAAAGAACGGGTTGGATAACACACACATCACGATGGGTTGCATCATTAGGCCGCACCAATGGGCCTCATATGCAACAAGTGGGCCACATTAATGGGTCACATGTATGTCAAAGTGGGTCTGACGATGGGCCCCAAACACATCGAAGGTGGGCCTCATGGATAGGCCATAAACACATCAAAGGTGGGCCTAATAACATGGGCCTCATATATACATCGAATGGGTCGTATTATTGGGCCTCACGAATAGGCCTTATGTACATTTCAATGGGCCATAACCCATGAGCCTTAGAATGCATCAAAATGGGCCCAATAACATAGGTCTTACGTTCATATCAAGGTGGGCCTCAATAACAGCCTCATACACATTAAGGTGGGCCTCAATAATGGGCCATAAATATGACAAGATGGGCCTCATACATATACCAAGGTGGGTCTCAATAGATGACCACAAATAAATAAAAACGTATATATAATATACACAAATGAATCATATCAAAAGATCAACTGGACCGCACCCAAATAACGGTGGCAAGAATGGTTCCCACCATTAAATTCTCAAAGCCCACCGTAGCGTTTATTTCCTGTCCAATCTATACATAAGGTCACAAAGACCTGGATTAAAGGAAAGTAATATCATACTAGTCCAACCTTGTGATCCAAGAATTTTGATGGTGGACAGTCAATCCAACACTGTTTCTATAGTGTGGTCCACATGACTCTAGATCTGCCCTATTTTTGTCTCAAGCCTTAAAATCTTATTTCAAAATGGTTGGGACTGTTTGGATGAAACACACGTATTATGGTGGATTGCATCACATACATCAGTGGGTCGCACTTGGGACCCACCATAATGTTTACTTTCCGTCCAAACCTGTTGATGAGGTCACATGGACCGGGGGGGGGGGGGGGGGGGGGGGGGGGGGGGGCACTGTAATGTTTATATGACATCCGAACTGTTCATAAGGTCATTTAGACCTAGGGCCCACTGCACTGTTTGTATGACATCCTAACTGTTCATAAGGCCACTAGGGCCCACTGTACTGTTCATTTGCATCCAATCTATTCATAAGATTACGTGGACCAAGGGTCCACCATAACGTTTAATTGTATCCAATCTGTTCATAAGGTCCCGTGGACCAAGGGCCAACCAAAATGTTTATTTGCATCCAATCTATTGCTGGGGTCTCGTGGGGCCTGGGGTCCACCACCCGAACCGTTGATAGGGTCAGGTGGGCTTGGTTGAAGTGGAGAAACAAATATCATCTGATCTAAGACTTCTGACCCAAAGAAACATGCTTCAATGATACACATTTAATCCCACTGTTTCCTCTGTTGTGGGCCACCTAAGTCTTGGATGGGCCTGAATTTTCGGTGAGGCCTGTTTCAATAAGGGGTCCACCATCTGGACGGTTTAGATGGGAAATAAACATCAGGGTGGGGCCCACGGTTGGAGCCGTGGGTCTGCCTCTGACCGCCCGCAGCCGCTGGACGGCAGGTTAAAACACATACATTATGATGGGTTCCCACCGTCCGCCTGGACGGTGGGATGAAACACATACATCTTTGTGGGCTCCACGTGAGGGGCCACCGTAATGTTTGCATGCCATCCAGACTATTCATAGGGTCACACGGACCCTGATAAATACGAAAAATAAATTTCACTTTGATCCAAAACTTCTGTGGCCCAAAAAAAGTATCAATGGAAGGCGTTTATCATCATTGTTTTCAGTGATGTGGGCCACTTGAACATTAGTTCGTCCTGATCTTTGGAGGGGGGCCAGTTCATGGGGTGACCCATCCGATGAACGGTGTGGATACCGAATATACATCATGGTGGGGCCCACAGCAGGGGGCCGTGGGTCCCTGCCTTCGTCCGCTCGTCCTGGCGCAGGCGCTGCCTGCGCCTCCCTGGCAGCAGCAGCGTCTGCTGCCTTATTATACATTTTTTTTTTTGAAAAATGGATTTTTCCGCGGTTTTTCCTGTGTAGGGTCCACTTCAAGTCAATCCAATCCCGCCATTGGATTCCACAACTCGTAAGAATTCCAACGATTCCAATGTTGGACATTCTTTTGATGTATAAAAAAAATAGGGAAGATTTCAACGGTAAAAATCACTGTTTCCTGAAGTATGGCCCACCAGAAGATTGGATTAATCCCATATTTTGGCTCAACGCCTAAAGTATTATGAGGAAAGGGATGGACGACGTGGATTGAATACATTTATCAAGGTGGGGCCTATGCAGGTGGCCCACCTCCAAAGCCTTGAAAATGGCAATTTTTTTGTGTTTTTCACAACACGTCCAGAGACAGCGTCTCTGGACTGATTCTTCTCTTCTTTATTTATTTATTTGTTTTGCTGTTTCTGGCCTAGGATTTTGATTAAGGTGGCCCTCCTTAGGTGGGCCATCACATGGCTACCCATATACATACAAAGTGGGCCCCTCCTGTAAATGGATTGGATCCAATGCATGCATCATAGTGGGGTCCATCCAAGTGGCCACAAGGCCATGACATCACACACCAAAATAATTAAATAAAAAGAAAAGGAGAGGGAGAGAGAGGGAAAGGAGCACCCACCTTTTATCTTCTTGGATTTCTTCTTCTATTAATGTATTGTAGAGCTTCAAGGGAATAAGATTTAACGGTTGAGATCGATTTTTGAGGTTGGGATTGGGTGATAGGAAGGTGGGCCACTCCAAACTTCTCCATGGAAGCCATGGACGATTGCTCCATGGGAGTTGCTAAAAAAAATGAGAGAGAGAGAGAGAGAGAGAGAGAGAGAGAGAGAGAGAGAGAGAGAGAGAGAGAGTTGTTGTAAGAAAATGTTGACTTTTGGGGAGGGGTGGTTGTACTTGGCATTAATTGGTGATGTGTACTTTGATTGATAGGATTGATGGGATGTTTCGTTAAGATTCCCCTGATACTTACAACGTGCGGTGTTTTCCCGACTGAACGCTGGCCCACATCTCCTAGCTTCGGTATCGCCTCGGCGCGTGAGACGCGGCATTGGAACCGCGGCGACGACACGGTCGCACTGGTACAAGTCTCGGGTCGAACCGACTCAGACCGACAGGATCCGTCTCAGGATTGCGCGCATCGTCGGTTAGAGATCGCCAGTCGCCGGAAATCGATCGGAATAACTGCGAAAGCCTAAGGAACAGTACGAATTAGGATACGGGTTTTACACCCACACTCCCTCTTTTACACAAGTTCCAACACACACTACACACACCACCTAAATCTCCATAACTCACACTACCAAGACCTCACACACCACCCACACCTAACCTACCCTAGCAACATTATTTTATCACCATACGTTAATGATTACTTTCTTTAAAAAGATTTTCCCTCTCTTTTCCTCTCATTTCTCTCTCTCTTCTCTTCTTCTCTAGCAATTTTCCTCCATTTCTCCAGCCCATTTTTCTCCATTTTTCCAGCCACCTTCCTCCTTAATCCCCTACTATCTAACCCTTGAAACCTCATCTCCACCATTGATCCATCTCCCTTGGTGCTAAAGGACCTTAGTGTGAAAGTTTGGTGGTCATCTTTGAGGTGGGTGCTCCTTTAGATGTAATAATCTATTTTCTATAGCCTAGATGGTTTCTTTTTTTTCATGAGGGAAGTGTAGGACCCACCAATCAATGGTGGAGATCCTACACAATCCCATGGTTGTGGCCTAATGGCCTATCTTATGCATGCATGATCCATGCATGAGGCCTTTCTCTATGGGCCCCATCATGACCATTTTCTTTCATATCATATTATGTTTGGGTCATTTACACCTTATAATCATGGTGGGGATGGCATCCTCACCATGTATTTTAATTATAGGCCATACATGTGCAAGATTCATGTTATAAATGTAAATCTATGTATGATGTATGGGTGTTATTGATCTAGGGAGGGCTCAATAGTGGCGGAGCCCTTTCCCTATGGGCGAATTGTCCTTCTATCTCTCTTTTTTTCTCATTTTATTTCCTGATGTGTGTGGCTCATTTGGTGGGCCTATGACATCCATAAATTTCAGCAATGTGGGATGTCCAAACTGCCCATTGTTTGATTTTGGGTGCCCTACTTGCTGCCTTAATGATGCATGCAAGGTGTGTTGGCTTTAGATTATGACATGGACATTTGTGAGGCCTACTAAGGAAGGCCACACCATCCTCCATTAATGTGTTTTCCTTTTTATTTAACATATATAATAATTTTATCTAAGTACATGTTGCTGTCCAGATTTTTCTGGACAATTTCTGGTTGTTTTTGGACCAGATTTTGGGACTGTTTGGGGGACTATTCATACCCATAAAATATACTTTTCTGAAAGGTGAGGATCTCATTTTGATGTTCCCCAAATTTCAGCTCCATCCGACCTTGATTGAGGTCCCAAAGGTATAGTCCAAGTGAGGTGGATAGTCTGGATTTTCTACACTATTCCAGCAACATTCCACCATGTACAGTTGGATTTCTGAAATTTATTAAAATATCTATAGGTGTTTAAAAATTATAAAAATTTATTCAGGAGTGGCATACTCAAGGTAGGACCCACCTACAAAATTTGGGGACCAATGGACACCTGTACGTACCGTAGTGGTGGCTGGACTGGCCCACTATAATATAGTGTACAGATCCGTCCGATTTTTAGGACAGATTGATTTATCTAAATGAATTAAAATATTTATAGGTGTCTAAAAATTTTAAAATTTTGTAGGGATGTTATCTACTCATGGTATGACCCACCTACCAAATTTCAGGGCCAATGGACCCCTCTACACACCGTGGCAAGGGCCGGACTGGCCCACCACGGTGGGACGTTCAGGTCTGTCCAATTTCATGGACAGTCTATTTTGTTTAAACTAATTAAAATACTTATAAATATCTAAAAATTCTGAAATTTTGTGGGGGTGTGACCAACATATGGAAGTATCACTCTGTAAAATTTCAGCCTCAAATGACCCCTTTAGGTCAGCTAAAAAAAATGGTCCAAGATGGCTGGACTCCCAATTTTTCTGTTGTGTAGTCCAGCAATATGCTTGATAAAAATCAAAATTCAAAAATATTTCTCTTAATGGTGGGCCATATTTTTGGATCTTCTCTCATTGTATGCATGATGAGGGGACATGACCCTCAATTTCTAGAGTTTTAGAGGCCTTGGGCCCACTCCAATGGAGTGCCCAAATTTAGGATAACAACATGTTATAATTATTCTTGGACTTGGGCTGAAATTTTGATGAGTGAAGCCCACCACATTTATGAAGGTATTAGAGGAGATAACTTATACCTTTAGTTTTCTTAAATTTTGGGCTTAATAAATGCACTTTTGAAGCCCACCACAGTTAAATTTAATTGGGTCCATGAATGTAGCTAGTTGTTGAACTCTTTAGGCCCAATTGGGTTGGAACTTTCCAAATAGACCCATTGAACTATTGGGCCATTTTACTATACTATTATCTTGGGTTAGTGGGCTAGATTACACAAGTAGATGGGCCCTTGATTGCCCATCAAATCAACTTTATACTTGGGACGAGTTGTAGGCCCAACTTACTTGACTAAGAGCATGACATTGCCCATGTAGTTTGAGCAATGGGCCGCCCACTAGGCCACCATAATATATGGGATTAGTGGCCTTTATGTTGGGCCCTAACCTTTCCCTTATGGGCCCATAGTGGTATATATGAGTTGGGTTATGTGTGTTCCCCTTAAACCCATATTTTGGGTAGGCCTTAGGCCGCCCTTTCTAAAGCCCAGCATGAGTGTTGTGGTATAATTATGGCTGCTCATTTCTTATTTTTGATGTTGCATGGGCCTTGGTCCTTGATTCATGATCAATTAGAGATGGGCTACCTCTTAGGGACCAATTGTGGTTGGATGTCCACGTTGGTGGCCTTAAGGTAGGCTCATGGGCTTCTATGGATGGTTAAAGGCCCACCATAGAACCTTGCTAAGCCATCTCACTATTTAGGCCCATACCATTGTTCTCCTTAGTCTTGTGGGCTACCCTAGGTATATGGGCCCCCACTAGAGGTTGTATTCCTTATGAGGAATTAGTTAAGTACCTAGACCCTTCATGGTTAGGTAGAGAGTTCATCTCCACCGTATTAACACCCCTATTCATCTTCATGGCCCACTCCCATACACATCATATGTATGCTTGGTTGAGGAATGATTGGCCATGGTTGTGGCATTATGTAGGACATGTTGGTATCTCCCTGAGAGAAGAATGCTTGGGATTGATGCATGGGTGATTGTGTGATTCATGCATCTAGCATTGTATAACATTTGGATATCTGCCCTTACTTCATCAGGGCCTTACCTCCACAGGGATATTCGTGGATGGTCGTATGTGTGGACACCAAAAATATTAGTTGAGCATACCGGGTGCATAGGATGCCCATGGGTGAAATTCTCAAAACTTTCCAGGTACCAAGGATCTGCTCCAACGCCGTGACCGGGTGGAATACATGAGCGTACGAGGGTCTTATACCGTTAGGCTGCTACTCCCACTGTCGTGTAGTCAGTTGGATAGGGGTGTGGCCTTACCTACCTGGTGTGTAGTGGGCATTGATAGGCTGAGTCTGACCAGCTCGTAAATGGGTCCGCTACCGTCAGGCCTTGTTGATGATTGACTATCCACAGGCGGGTAGTGAGGTCTCTTATGCTCGTTTGACTGTGCGGGGTCTGTAGAGCGACAGTTATTCAGCAGTGTAATGGACCCTGATGATTTCCTTATGATTGGAAATGTACTTAACTTATGATTTGGATATGAGCACTAGCATTACTTGCATCGCATTAGCATTGGTTGTACAAGCCCCCTTCATGCATTGCCTTGGTTTAACATCCAGTACTCATTGCATCATATTCATGATAAGCCTTGGTAAGGTTAGTGATTTTTCCATTGAGCACATTTTCCTTCTTGCATCTCCTACTATTCTTCTGTGCACCATTGTCACTCACTTTCACCACCCTCTAAGCTTGTATAAGCTTATGTACGATTGATGCGTGCAGGAGATTCTAGGCAGGCATCATAGCAGCAGCGCGTGGTGTAGAGCAGAGCTTTTGAGGACTCCAGTGTTGCCAACCTTTCCCTCTTCTCCTTTTATCTCATGTATGTCCTTTTGGACCTTATGGATGATTGTAAAAGTTCAAATTCTTAGTGGATTTTGTGATGTGTTCCTTTGTTATTCTTAGATATATTTGCTGTGATCTTGGGTATGCTTATATTGGTAATGATTACACTGTAATGAAAATCCTCCTTATATGATCCCAAGTTCGGAACCTGCCTCAGGAGCCAAGAATGGGGTACTATGGAGGCTGTTACGGTCAGAACCGGCCATCGGGTCCCTTGTGATTCCGGTTATCGAGTCTGGGGCATGACAGGAGTTGGTATCAGAGCATAGCAAGTAATTCAGGAATGACTCTAGGGAACATCACATGTTTGCCAAGAACATGGGGCAAATAGTGTCCCGAGATCCTTCCTTTCGCTCCGTATTGAGCCTGTAACTGACCTGATTCCTTATGTCATCATTATTTTATAGACGATGCCGCGTGGTCGTGACACTCGTTGTCGTGGCGCCCGTGGTCGTGGTGCCCGTGGATGAGGCACCTGAGGTACCCATCCTACTCAAGCACGTCCTGCTCCAGTAGTTGAGGATCCGATTCCTGAGGTCCCGATCCGGCCTGTTCCTCCAGTTGAACCCGTAGCGCCTGTACCTCCAGTTGCTTCGGTTCCCCCACCTATTCCCCTAACTCAGCCTGCTGTTCCAGTTACTGAGGCTCCTACCCCGTCGGCTGCACCCGTGCATCCGCCTGAGGCTAGTGCCGCCCCTACCTTTTCGACAGTACCTATAGGAGCTGAGCATTTTCAGCAGTTGATGCAGCTTGTTGCCACCGCATTGCAAACCCGTCAGCCAGCTACCGCTGAGGTTTCCAGGTGATGACTTACCCCATGCTAGTGCCATAGTCCGAGAGTTCCGACAGCATGATCCCCCGAGGTTTAGTGGTGATCCTGACCCTTCTGCCGCCGAGGCTTGGCGCACTGAGGTTGAGAGGATTTTTGAAACTATACAGTGGCCTGCAGGACAGAGAGTATCCCTTGCGACTTATCTCCTTCAGGGTGAAGCCCGTCATTGGTGGTCATCCATATCTAGGATGGTTGGACCTCAGTTCGTTTGGACATGGGAGGAGTTCGTGACCCGTTTCGACCAAAAGTTTTTTCCTGAACATGTTCATATCCAGCGGGCGATTGAGTTTGAGACCCTAGTGCAGTGTGATATGACTGTATCTCAGTATGAGGCCCGTTTCTTGGCCTTATCTAGATTTGCTCCTCATCTGACCAGTGATGAGAAGATGAGAGCCCGTCGTTTTGTGACTGGTTTACGCCCTGCCCTTCGCAGCCGTGTTGTAGGGTATTGCTTGGAGACGTTCGACCAGGTTATGCATCGAGCACTAGTTTATGAGGAGGAATGGGCTATGACCCAAAAGTCGAGGGAGCAGAGTTCCGGTGGAGACCGAAAGAGGAGAGTACCAGCCGGCAGTTCCAGGCAGCACTGTCAGCAGAGACGGAGAGGCAAATCAGGATTTCGACAGCCCGCGGTTCAGATAGTGGCTTTTTCATCATCTTCGGCACCGCCAGCCGCCTCATCTTCTGGCCCCTTTTCAGGTGTATGCTTCGGCTGTGGACAGACTGGGCATCGGAGGCGTGAGTGCCCTCTCCCCATTCAGCAGCAGAGGCCACCACAGTTGCCTCCTCATCGTCCTCCTCAGCAGCAAAAGAGAGCTCAGCTTCCACCCGCCGCTCCTAGGGCTCCTCCTCAGCAGCAGGGGCATCCAGGCAGACCTCCTCGGCAGAGACAGCAGCAGTAGCGACAGCAGCAGCAGCAGCAGCAGCATCAGCAGAGGGGATATCCATATGTTGTTCGATCCTTAGGTCCAGTGTGTATAGCCGCCCAGCAGGCTCAGACTCAGGACCATCAGTCTTTCAGATTGCTTCCCCTACCAGCTCAGGGCCGCTTTTATTTTGCGTAGCAGGCGCCAGGCCAGGACCCGCAGTCGTCGACCGGTGGAGTCGTTGAGGGTATTCTTCTTGTTTCTACTTGCATTGCTCATGTTTTGTTTGATTCTGGTGCTTCCCATTCGTTTGTGGCCGAGCAGTTTTACCGATCGACCGGTATTCCATCGGAGTCCGTGTCCAAGGCCTTGACCGTTTTGACTCCCATGGGGAAGTCTGTGATATTGACCTGTCGCTGTCCTTCTTGCCCGGTGTTAGTGGGTGAGATGTTCCTTCCTGCCGATTTGTTCGTGATGTCGATGGTAGGATTTGATGTGATTCTAGGTATGCACTGGCTTGCGGAGTATCGTGCCGTCTTAGACTGTGCTGCGAGGACAGTTACATTTCATATTCTAGGCTTGCCAGTGTTTCAGTTCGTCGCCGAGCCTAGAAGAGAGCTGTTATCTAGCTTCTTGGCTTCGGTCGTTGAGGATTCTGTGGCAGAGAGTATTGAGCAGCTGCCAGTTGTTTGTGAGTACCCGGATGTGTTTCAGGACATTCCGGGTTTGCCGCCACATCGACAGGTGGAGTTTCAGATAGATTTGGTGTCTGGTACTGCTCCTATCTCAAAGGCCCCCTACCGGATGGCACCGTTAGAGTTGTGAGAACTGCAGGAGCAGTTGGATGAGCTTCGGGAGTTAGGTTTCATTCGTCCCAGCAGTTCACCTTGGGGAGCCCCGGTATTGTTTGTGAAGAAGAAGGATGGCTCGTTGCGACTCTGTGTAGATTATCGTGAGCTCAACAGAGTCACCATCAAGAACCGATACCCGCTTCCCCGTATTGATGATCTATTCGATCAGTTGCAGGGTACGTAGTATTTTTTCAAGATAGACTTACGTTTTGGTTACCATCAGATTCGGGTCCGAGAGGAGGACATTCCGAAGACGGCGTTTTAGACACGTTATGGTCACTTCGAGTTCCTTGTCATGTCGTTCGGACTGACCAACGCGCCCGCCATATTCATGTAGCTGATGAACGAGGTCTTTTGGCCGTTCCTCGATCAGTTCGTGGTGGTATTCATTGATGATATTCTTGTATATTCGAGGAGCCGTGAGGACCATGCCGAGCACCTGTGGATTGTACTTGAGACCCTTCGTGCCCACCAGCTGTATGCGAAGCTGGAGAAGTGTGAGTTTTGGCAGGAGGAGATGAAGTTCCTTAGTCATGTGGTGACAAGGGAGGGTGTCGCTGTGGACCCCTCGAAGGTTGATGCAGTGTGTCAGTGGGGTCAGCCCACGAACGCGTCTGAGATTCACAGCTTCCTTGGTCTAGCGGGATATTATCGATGATTTATCGAGGGTTTCTCCCGTATTGCGGCACCGCTGACCCGGTTGACGCGGAAGGACGTCGAGTTCGTCTGGAGTGACGCTTGCGAGAAGGCATTTTTGGAGTTGAAGGACCGCCTTACGTCCGCTCCTGTCCTCACTCTTCCTGATGGGAGTAAGGGTTTTGTTGTCTTTACTGTTGCCTCTAGAGTTGGCTTGGGTGCTGTACTGATGCAGCACGGGAAGCCAGTAGCGTATGCCTCGCGTCAGCTCAAGGTCCATGAGCTGAACTACCCCACTCATGATTTAGAGCTTGCAGCAATTGTATTCGCACTGAAGGTGTGGAGACATTATCTATATGGGGTCAGGTTCGAGCTCTTCTCGAATCATAAGAGCTTGAAGTATCTATTTTCGCAGTCCGAGTTAAACATGCGGCAGAGGCGATGGATGGAGTTGCTAAAGGATTATGATTTTGACCTTCAGTACCACCCGGGCAAGGCAAACGTGGTGGCGGACGCGATCAGCCGTCAGCCACGAGGCCTGGTGGCACATATGATGGTTGGACAGTGGCAGATGCTCGAGGATGTTTTAGAGTTTGACTTTGAGTTCGGTCTGCAGTCTTCCATTGTTCAGCTTTCGAGCTTGTCGATTCAACCCTCCTTTGTGGCTAGGGTGAATGAGGCTCAGCAGACGGACGAGTCACTTCAGGAGTACCAAGCAGAGGCCGCCTCCGTGGAGCAGTCAGATTGGCATATTAGTTCCGATGGTGAGTTACGCTTCAGGGGCCGGTTGTGTGTCCCGGACGTTCTAGAGTTGCGTCGTGATCTGATGACCGAGGCACACCGATCGAGACTTACTATCCACCCGGGTTCTACGAAGATGTATCGTGATATGAGGAGGCAATACTTCTGGCAGGGGATGAAGCGCCAGATTGTGAGTTTTGTGGCTGAGTGTGACACATGCCAGCGCGTCAAGGCTGATCATCAAAGACCCCTTGGTCCCTTGCAGCCGTTGAGCATTCCAGAGTGGAAGTGGGAGCACATATCGATGGATTTCATCGCAGGTTTGCCGAGGACTCAGCGCAGTCACGATACCATCTGGGTTATCGTCGATCGTTTGATAAAGTCAGCTCATTTCATTCCAGTACGTGCTTCCTGGTCTATGGACCGGTTGGCGAGGATATTTATTGAGGAGATAGTGAGACTACACGGTGTTTCAGTTTCGATTGTTTCAGACCGAGACTCTAGGTTTACATCTCAGTTTTGGAGGAGTTTTCAGCAAGCACTGGGGGTCACTTTGCATCTCAGCACCGCTTATCATCCGCAGACGGATGGGTAGACTGAAAGGGTCAACCAGATCCTTGAGGATATGCTCAGGGCTTGTGTGATCGACTTTGCGGGCAGTTGGGATGAGCATATGCGCCTCGCCGAGTTTGCATACAACAACAGTTATCAGTCGACTATCGGCATGGCTCCTTTCGAGGAACTTTATGGTAGGCCATGCAGATCTCCTAGTTGTTGGATCGAGGTTGAAGAGTGCCGTCTCTTAGGTCCCGAGCTTGTACAACAGACGTCAGAGGCTATTGATGTTATTAGGCAGAGGATGCGCACAGCTCAGAGCCGGTAGAAGAGTTATGCTGATCGTCGGCGTCGACCCCTCGAGTTCGTAGTCGGGGACATGGTGTATCTCAAGGTCTCACCTATGAAAGGCGTGGTTCACTTTGGTGTGAAGGGCAAGCTCGTCCCGAGATTTATTGGACCTTTTGAGATTACCGAGTGCGTAGGCGCTGTGGCCTATAGGCTTGCCTTACCTCCTGAGTTATTCGCGATCCACGACGTGTTTCATGTTTCTATGTTGAGAAAATGTGGGTCGGACACTATTCCTGTAATTGATTGGCAGCCACTTGAGGTCCGTGAGGATGCTTCTTGTATTGAGCAACCGATTCGTATCTTGATCGGAAGGAGCAGGTCCTCATGACTAAGGTCATTCCCTTGGTGAAAGTGTAATGGGGTCATCATTCGGAGGCTGAAGCGTCTTGGGAACGCGAGGCTGAGATTAGAGAGTGTTATTCCCATTTGTTTGATGATTGATAGATATATGATTGTTTGTATTGCCTTTCTTGTATGATGATTACTATGTGATGGTGGTGTTCTCTTTTATTCTGTCTTTAATTAGTCAATTTCAAGGATGAAATTTCTTTATTGGTGGAGAGGGTTGTGAGACCTAACCCAAGTTCACATATGTGCATGTGTGTGTGAGAGTGTGCATTTCATTTCTTGTGGTCTCGCGGTCCTACTGGTCGAATTCTGACGACATGCGACCCTCAGATAGTGATGAGGTCATCCTTGAGTCCGATCAAGTAGACCCGACTCGGATCGAGTTGAGACCTATGCCATTGCGACCGCATTATTGCCGCGGTTCCAACGCCCTGTCTTGTGCGTCCATCCGTTATGTGGATCATAAGTTGTATACGTTTCATTCTATGGCCCTTGATTTCGATCATGTGGCCCACCTTGGATTGGTGCATGCGGCCCACACTCCCTCTTTTGCACAAGTTCTAACACACACTACACACACTACCTAAATCTCCATAACTCATACTACCAAGACCTCACACACCACCCACACCTAACCTACCCTAGCAACATTGTTTGTATCACCATAGGTTAATGATTACTTTCTTTAAAAAGATTTTGCCTTTATTTCCCTCTCATTTCTCTCTCTTCTTTTCTTCTCTAGCAATTTTCCTCCATTTCTCCAGCCCATTTTCCTCCATTTTTCCAGCCACCTTCCTCCTTAATCTTCCACCATCTAACCCTTGAAACCTCATCTCCACCATTGATCCATCTCCCTTGGTGCTAAAGGACCTTAGTGTGAAAGTTTGGTGGTCATCTTTGAGGTGGGTGCTCCTTTAGATGTAATAATCTATTTTCTATAGCCTAGATGGTTTCTTTTTTTTCATGAGGGAAGTGTAGGACCCACTAATCAATGGTGGAGATCCTACACAATCCCATGGTTGTGGCCTAATGGCCTATCTTATGCATGCATGATCCATGCATGGGGCCTTTCTCTATGGGCTCCATCATGACCATTTTCTTTCATTTCATATTATGTTTGGGTCATCTACACCTTATAACCATGGTGGGGATGGCATCCTCACCATGCATTTTAATTATAGGCCATGCATGTGTAAGATTCATGTTATAAATGTAAATCTATGTATGATGTATGGGTGTGATTGATCTAGGGAGGGCTCAATAGTGGCGGAGCCCTTTCCCTATGGCCGGATTGTCCTTCTATCTCTCTTTTTTTCTCATTTTATTTCCTGATGTGTGTGGCTCATTTGGTGGGCATAGGACATCCATAAATTTCAGCAAGGTGGGATGCCCAAACTGCCCATTGTTTGATTTTGGGTGTCCTACTTGCTGCCTTAATGATGCATGCAAGGTGTGTTGGCTTTAGATTATGACATGGACATTTGTGGAGTCCACTAAGGAAGGCCACACCATCCTCCATTAATGTGTTTTCCTTTTTATTTAACCTATATAATAATTTTATCTAAGTATATATTGTTGTCCAGATTTTTCTGGATAATTTCTGGTTGTTTTTGGACCAGATTTTGGGACTGTTTGGGGGACTATTCATACCCATAAAATATACTTTTCTGAAAGGTGGGGATCTCATCTTGATGTTCCTCAAATTTCAGCTCCATCTGACCTTGATTGAGGTCCTAAAGGTATGGTCCAAGTGAGGTGGACAGTCTGGATTTTCTACACTATTCCAGCAACATTCCACCATGGACAGTTGGATTTCTGAAATTTATTAAAATATCTATAGGAGTTGAAAAATTATAAAAATTTATTTAGGGGTAGCCTACTCAAGGTAGGACCCACCTACAAAATTTGGGGACCAATGGACACCTGTACTTACCATAGTGGTAGCTGGACTGGCCCACTATAATATAGTGTCCAGATCAGTCCAATTTTTAAGAAAAAATGATTTATCTAAATGAATTAAAATATTTATAAGTGTCTAAAAATTTTAAAATTTTGTAGGGATGTGATCTACTCATGGTAGGACCCACCTACCAAATTTCAGGGCCAATGGACCCCTGTACACACCGTGGCAAGGGCCGGACTGGCCCACCACGTTGGGACGTTCAGGTCTGTCCGATTTCATGGACAGTCTATTTTGTTTAAACTAATTAAAATACTTATAAATATATAAAAATTCTAAAATTTTGTGGGGGTGTGGCCAACATATGGAAGTATCACTCTGTAAAATTTTAACCTCAAATGACCCCTTTAGGGCATCCAAAAAAAATGTTCCAAGATGGCTGGACTCCCAATTTTTCTATTGTGCAGTCCAGCAATATTCTTGATAAAAATCAAAATTTAAAAATATTTCTCTTGATGGTGGGCCATATTTTTGGGTTTCCTCTCATTGTATGCATGATGGGGGGCCATGGCCCTCAATTTCCAGAGTTTTAGAGGCCTTGGGCCCACTCCAATGGAGTGCCCAAATTTAGGACAACAACATGTTATAATTATGCTTGGACTTGGGCTTAAATTTTGAGGAGTGAGGCCTACCACATTTATGAAGGTATTAGAGGAGATAACTTATACCTTTAGTTTTCTTAAATTTTGGGCTTAATAAATGCACTTTTGAGGCCCACCACAGTTAAATTTAATTGGATCCATGAATGTAGCTAGTTGTTAAACTCTTTAGGCCCAATTGGGTTGGAACTTTCCAGATAGACCCATTGAACTATTGGGCCATTTTACTATATATTATCTTGGGTTAGTGGGCTAGATTACACAAGTATATGGGCCCTTGATTGCCCATCAAATCAACTTTATACTTGGGCCGAGTTGTACGCCCAACTTACTTGACTAAGAGCATGACATTGCCTATGTGGTTTGAGCAATAGGCCGCCCACTAGGCCACCATAATATATGGGATTAGTGGCCTTTATGTTGGGCCCTAACCTTTCCCTTATGGGCCCATAGTGGCATATATGAGTTGGGTTATGTGTGTTTCCCTTGAACCGATATTTTGGGTAGGCCTTGGGCCGCCCTTTCTGAAGCTCAACATGAGTGTTGTGGTATAATTATGGCTGCTCATTTCTTATTTTTGATGTTGCATGGGCCTTGGTCCTTGATTCATGATCAATTAGGGATGGGCTACCTCTTAGGGACCAATTGTGGTTGGATGTCTACGTTGGTGGCCTTAAGGTAGGCCCATGGGCTTCTATGGGTGGTTAAAGGCCCACCATAGAACCTTGCTAAGCCATCTCACTATTTAGGCCCAAACCATTATTCTCCTTAGTATTGTGGGCTACCCCAGGTATATGGGCCTCCACTAGAGGTTGTATTCCTTATGAGGAATTAGTTAAGTACCTAGACCCTTCATGGTTAGGTAGAGAGTTTATCTCCACCGTATTGGCACCCCTATTCATCTTCATGGCCCACTCCCATACACATCATATGCATGCTTGGTTGATGAATGATTGGCCATGGTTGTAGCATTGTGTAGGACATGTTGGTATCTCCCTGAGAGATGAATGCTTGGGATTGATGCATGGGTGATTGTGTGATTCATGCATCTGGCATTACATAGCATGTGGATATCTGCCCTTACTTCATCAGGGCCTTACCTCCACAGGGATATTCGTGGATGGTCATATGTGTGGACACTGGAAATATTAGTTGAGCATACCGGGTGCATAGGATGCCCATGAGTGAAATTCTCAAAACTTCCATGATACCAAGGATCTGCTCCAACGCCGTGACCGGGTGAAAAACATGAGCGTACGAGGACCTTATACCGTTAGGCTGCGACTCCCACTGTCGTGTAGTCGGTTGGATAGGAGTGTGGCCTTACCTGCCTGGTGTGTAGTGGGCATTACTAGGCTGAGTCTGACCAGCTCATAAATGGGTCCGCTACCATCAGGCCTTGTTGGTGATTGGCTATCCACAGGCGGGTAGTAAGGTCTCTTATGCTCGTTTGACTGTGCGGGGTCTGTAAAGCGACAGTTATTCAGCAGTGTAATGGACCCCGGTGATTTCCTTATGATTGGAAATGTACTTGACTTATGATTTGGATATGAGCACTAGCATTACTTGCATCTCATTAGCATTGGTTGTACAAGCCCCCTTCATACATTGCCTTGATTTAACATCCAGTACTCATTGCATCATATTCATGATAAGCCTTGGTAAGGTTAGTGATTTTTCCATTGAGCACATTTTCCTTCTTGCATCTCCTACTATTCTTCTGTGCACCATTGTCACATACTTTCACTACCCTCTAAGCTTCTATAAGCTTATGCACAATTGATGCGTGCAGGAGATTCTAGGCAGGCATCATAGCAGCAGCGCGTGGAGTAGAGCGGAGCTTTTGAGGACTCCAGTGTTGCTGACCTTTCCCTCTTCTCCTTTTATCTCATGTATGTCCTTTTGGACCTTATGGATGATTGTAAAAGTTCAAATTCTTAGTGAATTTTGTGATGTGTTCCTTTGTTATTCTCAGATTTATTTGCTGTGATCTTGGGTATGCTCATATTGGTAATGATTACACTGTAATGAAAATCCTCCTTATAGGATCCCAGGATCGGAACCTGCCTCAGGAGCCAAGAATGGGGTACTATGGAGGCTGTTACGGCCAGAACCGGCCATCGGGTCCCTTGTGATTCCGGTTACCGAGTCTGGGGCGTGACAATCTTTGACTTGATAAAGGTCCTTAAAATCGTTTTGATTCTATGATATCCTGTTGACCCATCCATTAGGGCATTTCAAAGTGGTATAAAAAAGACTTCGTTGGATCTATGGTCATAAGTATCACCATCGAGGTTAGTGCCCATTTCCTAATATGAAAATTTATATAACTTAACACCTATTATTTTTTCATATATCGATCCTCATTTAATTCTCTTTTTTAATCAGAACTTAACTAGCTATTAATATTCATTAATTTTGCAGAGATGAAGGCGACATAGCCTATTAGACAGCTCTGATACCATATATCGATCCTCATTTAATTCCCTTTTTTAATCAGAACTCACCAAATCCCTCACTTCTATGTGTCACTCTTTTCTAGTTGGCAAACTATTACTTGTCGATGACCAGTATTAGTTTGAGGGGGGATGTTAAACAGCTCACATACCTTGTATAACGAGTATACCTTGTATAGTTAGTTTCCATAGGTAGAGGATTTTGTGTTTATTCTTTCCCTTGTATAGATGTATGTAATCTCTATATATTCAACTCCAATGGGTTGTCTCAAATACAGAAAACCTTTTCGTTTCACAATTTACATAGCCACCACCACCGAATCTGATTTTGGTTGCAATGGCCATCGGTTAATTTTATTTATAAATGAAATCTTGGTGAATTAGATTAAAATAGATTGAATTGAAGACTACTACATTACATAATGAATTACTCCTAAGTCTTGAGTTGACTTGAGTCTTTGAGTCTTGACTATTAAAATGGAGAAAGAAAAAAGACAGTGAATGTTAGAAGTTAGAACTTAGAGGTTAGAATGCAAATTAAAGAAAGATTGAGATTATATTAGAGAATGAAAATGAAAGATTGAGAAATTGAGGTAAAGAAAGTGAAAGAAAGAAGATAAGGAGATGAGATGGATGAAAGTAAAGAAAAATGAGAGAATGAGAGATATACATATAGGTAATAGAGTAGAGAGAGAGAGAGAGAGAGAGAGAGAGAGAGAGAGAGAGAGAGAGAGAGAGAGAGAGAGAGAGAGAGAGATGATTGTTAGTGCATAGTTGGCTAGTTGCTTTGCTTCTTTGCTTCAAGTGACTAGTGAAGTGAGTGAGACTAGAGACTTGAAACTAGTGAGAGATTATAAAAGAGAGAATGAGAGTGTTTAGGCTTTAGAATGAGAGAGAGAGAGAGTATTAGGAAAGGAAAAATTAGGGGCTTTTTATAGGAATAAACTCCGAATTTTAAAAAAGAAAAAAAGAAAAAAAAGAAAAAAATGTTAAAAAAAAGAAAGGAAAAAGTCTAACAGTCCGATTTCTAACCGTTGGACCTTATACGATCGCATATGCCATTATGCGAGCAATTGCATATGGGCCACATGGCATGTGTGATCATTGTATATGCCATGTGGCCTAGCTTATGCGATTGCATAATCACTTATGCATTCACATATGACAACACCGGTCCCAAATTCTCCCTCCCTCTTTCTTTCTTCTCCCAACTATTTTTTTTCTCTCTCCGTACTTCCTCTTATTCTTCTTCTATATTCTTCATGATATCGGTAGAGCTAGACATGAAGCGTGCTGACATGGGTAACTTGCTCGGCTCGACTCAGATAAGATCGGCTCAGTTTGACTCAAAAGCTAGGTTCAAGCTGAGCCGAGTTGTTTTTTGAGGTCGAAAGAATTTCGAGTTGAACCCGGGTTGGCCCGAGCTTAACTCGAGTTGGCTCGAAGCTTGGCCTAAACTCTACTCAACTTGGCTCAAAATCATCTATTAATGTGAACATAATGTTTTTTGACACTATAAAAGTAGTGTTAGATGTTATGAGATATGTATTTATATAATTAAAAAAACCCAGTACCAACTGTTTAGAGAGAAATTTAGAATTCAACAAGGAGAGATCCCTAAGTGAATATTATTCAGAACTTAAAGGAATGTAATAGGAACTAAATGTCTACCAACCTTTCATTATGGATTTGAAAAAGCAATGTTAGCAACTCGAAGAGGTTCAAGTGGTTAAATTTTTATCTAGTTTAAAACAAGGCTATGAGCTACTTCATGTACAAATTTTGGGTGACAAGGATGTACAATCTCTGAATGATGTATATGCACACCTTCAACGTGTATTCCTAGAGTCTACAAGTGGAGTCAATTATAACTTTCATTACAAGAAAAGACACTTTTACCTACAAGTGGAATCAAGAAAATTTTTGTAGGTAAAAGTCTTTTTTTCGTAGGTAAAGACTTTTGCCGACGAAAATTTTCGTAAGCAATTTCGTTGCTAAAAGACCGAGGGGAAAAACTTTTACTAACAAAAAAAAAAATTTCATTGGCAAAGATAAGACTTTTACCGACGAATTTGTTTTGTAGGTAAAAGCTTTTACCAACGTTGTTTTCATAGGCAAAAATATTGACAAATCTTTTTTACCTATGATTATTTTCGTAGATAAAAATATTTACAAAACTTTTACCTACGAATTTGTTCGCAGGTAAAAATTATGACAAAACTTTTACCTACGAATTTTTTCGCAGGTAAAAATTATTACAAAACTTTTACTTACAAATGTTTTCGTAGGTAAAAATTATTACAAAACTTTTACCTACGAATATCTTCGTAGCTAAAAATATTTACAAAACGTTTTACCTACGAATAATGTCGTAGCTAAAAATATTTACAAAACTTTTACCTACTACCATTTTCGTAGGTAAAAATATTTACAAAATATATACCCACCAATATTTTTGTTGGTAAACTTTTACCTACGAATTTTGTCGTGGGTAAAAATATTTACAAAACTTTTACCTACGAATATTGTCGTAGATAAAAATAAGTAAAAAACTTATACCTACGAATATTTTCGTCGCTAAAAATATTTTTTTTATATGTTTACCTACAAATATTTTCGTAGGTAAAAACGCGGAGGAAACTTTTTACGTACGAAATATTTCGTAGGTAAAAGTCTCTCTTTTTCTTTCCCATCCTGCCACGACAAAATTCCTGATATACACCTGTCACAATATATTTCATCATATTCTTCCTGATATACACCTGTTATATAATATATTTCATCATATTCACATTCACATCCATCTAAACCCAAACTATGTAGATCCATTCAAACATAAACTAAAAGAAAAGGAGAAGCAGAGAGAAATTAAAAAAGTGACGATGCATTGGTAGGTTAAGAGTTCATAAGAAGAATGCGTACAAGGAGATTCATAGCATGAACAACTTGATGGAATAAAAGAGAATGTCGTCCATTAATCATTTTGTTAAAAACAAGAAAGATTACATTGAAGCTATAAAAAATATCCTTGGTTTTTTTTTTTTTTTTAAGGATAACTAAATCCTCAGGTAGAAGTTTACATAATTATTGTTAATTAAAATGAGATCAAATCATTTTTAAGTGTCTACCAAATAAGGCCTAAGAATGTCCAGGATTTTGTGATTCTCGGGTAGAAGTTTACCTCATTGTGGTCTCTTCTTGCCCCATTTACAGTAGTATAAGCTTGAACCCAAGATCGCCACCCCTATAAATGTTGTCACGCTGGCAAGGATCGCAGTTTTCATTGTTTTCCTATTGTCCCCTGTTTTAACAGTGAATTCTTTGCATTTCAATAGCAATTGTACAACCAGCCAGCTCTGCATATCAACATACACTTTCAAGTTTTCATAGGAAACCCTTTATCAGACATAAAATCTAACCATTCCCTATGAAATACTATGCCAACTCTAACATCACCCGAAAAACATAAAATCTAATCATTCACTTCTTTGAATTTTATTTTTTTTTTATAAATAGGTACCTGCACCATAGAATTCCTTTCAATTCTTTCCCAGTATCCAAAAAAATTTTCTGGATTCAACAGAATCACATTTCCCATGCCCAAATGTGAAAAAATAGAATCTTTCTCTAAGGATTTGGCTTCCTACAAAATCAAGTCTTTAGGTTCGTTGAAGAAAAAAGGTTTGCATTCATACAAAAATGCCACTGAATAATATATACAATATCAAATTTCAAGATTTATATTTTTAGTAAGCAAGTGATATTGAGATGAAATCTTTACCTGAGAATACATATACCTCATTCCTTGAGTAAAAGAACCCTGATGAGCAATCTATCAAATTCATTTACCATAGAAACAATCAGAAGACATTATGATAAGCTCATGCAAATAACACTCAAATCTATTATAACCATGTGATGTGAACATGATAATAAATAAATAATAATAAATCATAAGGGTCTATTCAATTCCACCTGGTTGCTAGGGCCAAGCTGCACTGCGACCACATCCTTTTTGCCAGATCCATCGCCAGCCTTAGTAGGTCCTATCACCCTCTCAAAAGTTCCACTTAAAGAATATTATATATATATATATATATATATATATATATATATCCTAACCTAAAACATATACCCAAACTGGTGGATAACCAAAAATGAAGAAGATGTAAATTTTGGTTACCTTCAGCTGCAATGGCAAATCCATTCCCAAAAATCAATACAAAAGAAAATAAAAGAATGTCAATTTAAACTCCTGAAACCTCAAAATGCATGTAACTTTTACCAATTCAAAAAATGAAGACCAATATTACCGCTCTTCTCCATTAAAAAATAATGGCGGACTTCTTCCCGTTGCACGCTGGACCATTGGCTATATATTACTTGCAATTGATCATCAATAGGACAATCAACAAAAAGGTAAAAAAAAGAGACTAAATGTAAAAGAGTCATTGATCAAAGGGTTGTGATATTGCTATATAAAGGAAAAAGTTTAGTCATGGATGAAAGGTTCACATTCTTATATTAATGACATGGATAACATTAAAAATGTCACAAGGAATTACGAAAGTTTTGCAACAAATCAATATAAAGAGCATTGCATCTATGACCCAGATTAGATTTCCACATATAAATGGAGCTTACCTGCTTAGCTCGTTTCCCAAATACACAGAGCATTGCATCTATGACATTGCTTTTACCACTTCCATTCGGAGCCACTACCGCTGAAAAACTCTACAGATAACAGAAAATTCAAATGAGACAATAAACACCTGAGTCAAGATGGAGTGCACTAAGCAAAATTGTGTGAAATTCTCACTCAAGTAACTAGAAAGGGACCAGATCCAGTGCCATTAGAGGCATGAGAGGTACCATGCCCCATGTCATTGATGCACATGTGACATGCATGCACTAGATCCATAAGCTAATGATAATTTGATTGGCTTATGCATCTGAACAATGAACTAAAGGACAAAAAAAAAGAGTAATTAAAGGAAAGAGAGATATAAGACTTACAGCCACATGCACGGACTATAGATTCAACATAATTTGACTTCCTCAAAAAAAACCTTCCAGGAGTCTCAACATAACGCATATTTGGCTTGCTGTGAATGGAACGAATATTAGTTTGCAATAAATTCCAGATGTGGTTTAACACAAATAAGCCTCTGATCTTGAAAAAAATTATCGACTGATGAAGAAATCATTCTAGCATTGACCTCAGTGAAAGGACGGTGAGGATTTGGATTGTAGCATGCAAGAACAGCCACAACTGCTTCCCTGTATGCCAACCTCAGCTTTAACTCCTCTGGAATTTCAGTACTATCTTCTTGACCGGTTTCAACGTACCCTTTTGCTGCAAGGGGGTAGATTGAGAACATGTGTACACAATTGAATTAGTGAAATACTATAATTATCCATGTAAGTGGGAAAAAAACAAAACAAAACACCTACCCTCTTCAAGGCTTCCAACAGTTCTTCTCATCCAATGTAGTCTAAATCCTTTCTAGCAGTTAAACTTCCAGGTTCATTCCTACCAATCAGTTGTAAGATGGTTTTAAAAAAATCTCTTAATGGGAAAATAGAAACAATTCATTAGGAGGTAACTAAAATATATTTTGCAGCTTTGCGCCAGTGAAATCTACAGTAAGATCTGCAGTTTCTAGTAGAAGGATCTCCATTTCCTCCTCTGACCAGAAATAATACAAAGCAGATGGACCATAGCAGAAGGTAGCTTTTATGATAAGGTCCAATAACTAAGGGACCAAAAATGGGAACTAACGAACCAGCATCATTTGAACTAGGTTCCTCTACTAGAACATGTTATGACCAATCTAGAGAAAAGCCCACATGTTATAAATAAGCAGACGTAAAATGACAAAGAAGTATGAAGGCTTATCAACATCTGTCACTGCCACAAGTTTTGAGCATGCCAAACTACATGGTTCAGTGGTTTAAATTGTTGATGTGATGCACTAAAAAAAGAAGAAGTCAAGATTGCTAGATCCTAGTCATTGATATTTAGCCAGTTTTCTATTGAGTTCGAACTATCACTATTTTTTCTTTCTTAAATGTGTACTTCTTGGCTGGGTATTGAAGGGTTGGAATATTTCAACCTTGAGGAACTTTGGTGTGTGGGTCATCAACAGTGAAACCCATCATATTAGTGGTTTGGATAACTGAACCATGAGCCACACTAGCACAAACTCAAGGCATGAGGATCATATAAGAACTGAGGGTCAAATCAGGCTAGACTACTACTTCCCTATTTTCCACCATCTCTATTACCATGGTGATTCATCCAGCCCACATGGGGGATGCAAGAGCACAAAATCTGAGCTCGTTGGCCATCATACCTACAGTAAGGATAAAAGAAAATCAATCTGACAGTTTATGCTTTGGAAAAAATGGAACTATCCAATCAAATAACAAGAGAAAAAGTTGTCTTTCAAAAGACAATAAATAAATAATCAAATGATAAGAGAAAAATATCAGAACTAGCGAAAACCTTCTCATATATTTTCTAAAATTTGCAAAATTCAGAAAAGTTAATCAGGTCATGGCTTCTGTTTGTGAGCTCCTAAGTCAACTGACTGTCATGTTAAATGTATAGTTGCATTCCTTCCATTTGCACCAGTTGCCATCAGCTAACAACTTTGTGCAATTAGTTAAGTATATCTTGTATTTTTTACTTATTGAAGTACCAAATTCATGGAAAAATAATCAACAAACGTAAATATCAACAAAGAAACAAATAAAATCATCTCAAAAACCTAGTTTTTCTTCTTGAAAATTGATACATATCACTCGCTCTCAAATTACATTCATTTGCTATATCCATCCATATATATATGGATATATGGATAGATGTGTGTATGTGTGCCTAAATGAGAAGAAGCAAGAGCATGTCCACAAGCTATAAATCACCCTCGCCTTGTATGCAAACACATGATTTTTTCTTTTTAACGGTGTAAGCAAACGCATGATTAGAACATTTAAAGCTACAAAATTTGAGAAACCGTAAATGAGAAGCGCAAATCCCTAGATCTATCCCATAAACAATTCCTAACTTAGTGAATGATTTTTAGGATATCCCAGAATTTAAAGGGGGCCCATCAAATGCACAGTTTTGATGGTCGACACGCATCCCAGTGGGGCCCACACAGCTCGACCTCGTGGGAAGTTCCCATGAGCTCACCCTTACATTCTTTTCAGTCTCTCCAACATATTTACTTAGGACTTAAGGCCCATTAAACAAAAGGCTAATGGTTTGTTGAAAAAGGCCCATAGGATATTTTTCATTTTTAACTGTCCAAAAATATTCATACCCCTCCGGCGCTGGCAGCCTTTTCTGGAACAATCAGAACTTTAGCCTTCCTCAGAACATCAATTGCTTGCGGCATACAGGGCATATTTGAACCTGGCACCTAGACAAGTATGTATTATTGGTAGAAAAGACAATTAAAAAAAACACACACACCGTGAGGCATTGATGGGTTTTAATGGAAAAGTCATGTACGTTTATAGATATCTGTTTTCAATCTCATTTGGAGTTTTGATGAGTTTTAGAATTTTATGATATTTAATAAAATCTGGTGCAACCAAACACATCGTAAGGCATTGAAAGGGGCACTCAAAAAATGATGTTTTGAATACTATTTTCATTCAGTAGAAAAAAGGACCAAACAAGATATTCCTATATCTCCACCATGTATAATTTCTGACAGGAAAAATTAGCTACAATTAGTCATTGAACACCACTAAATCATGCAACACAAAAGGAGATGAAAAGGGTTTTAAGTAATGATTTTAGTCCAAAATAAATGATACATAAAAAAGCCTATGATACATCTAAATAGGTGCAATTTTTTGTTCATGATACATCTAAACTGGGAACGATAATTTCAAAAGTTTAATTTGACTTCTAAATGCAACTTCTAAATGCAACTTTTAAGTAATTTCTAAGAGACTGTGTATCATCCATCACACACTACCAGAGTATCAAAGTCTCTCTTTTTACCCAAACACCCTTTCCAAGAGCCTGTATTCCTACTATAATCCACAAATGTTGACAAAAGTAAGAAAAAGAGAAAAAGAAAAAGAAAAAAAATTCCCACCTTGCATTCCCATTTATCTGATTTCATGGCAGAGAGATTCTGCTGCTAGATTCTGACCGTCTTATCCCAGCAGCTCCCGTCGTCGGATTCCACGCTAGCCCCCAAACCCTATCAGTGTGGCCTTCCAGCTTCCGTATCTCCTTCGATTCCATCCCTCGGTTGAGGAACTCCACGAACGGCTCTTATCTCAGGGATGGAATCGAATCGATTCCTCGCTTTTTCAATTCATCTTCCATTTTCTTCTTAATAAGAAAATCCATATTTACTAATATTCTTATTTTTCTATTTTTCAAAAGAATGAGTTCGGACTCCGAAAGCGTTGGCTCCAGCACTCATACTTTCAGCCCAAACCCTAACCAAGAACTCCAAAATTACCAACGATTGTTTTATATCGAGAGGCAAAGAGCACTAAGTACAATGTAGCTAACAAAGGAGATTTTTCCTAGAAACATTGTGATTTTAATGGAAATCCATGTCTATGCACAATTCTCATGCATTGGCATGGATTTGTGGTGAGGAAAAAATAATATTTAAGTGAAAATGGGGGAAATTAGAGAAATCCTATTTTTTTTCATTTTTATATTGGAAAATACGTGTTCTTCACTATTAATTAATGTAGAAATTTTATATATTGATGAGTGTTGGCCAATCTATTGATTGGATACAAATTTTATATATTTACTTTATAATAATTTTTTCAACAACACATGGTTAGGTCCCTATGAAATGGAAACTTGTGTGTAGTTGGTTTTTTTTTTTGGCAATATTTTGCTTCCATCATATGTAAGCATGTGGCTTGGTTATGTAATTTCATAATCTGCACTTTCTATAAATAAATCATTTTTTTTTTTAAAGAATAAAACCAAACCAAAAAAAAAAAAGATTCTCGGAACTACTAGTAAAGATATCATGCATAGGGGCCTTTCAAAAAAAAAAATATCATGCATAGGGGCCTTTTAAAAAAATATATATCATGCATAAGGACTGATATAGCTATATACAAAACCATAATGTTGTGTATACAAGTGATACAATTTTCAAAGCATAAACCATATTTATGTAAATCTGTCAGATGGCACCCACTTTGGGTCTTGTCTTATACACACATGTGGCTTGGAATGTGACTGCATCACTTATGGGCTAACCAATTGGTATGAGGCTCCACATGCAATGAAGAACCTGATTTCCAAATAAAGTTTTGTTTTCTTGAGCATTCTCACTATAAGATGGTTTATCATGATTTTTTCAACATGCTGACACAAATTCATGAAGAGATTGCAATTTGAAGTTTGAGGCAATACCTCAAAATTACCAGATCATGGAGTTAACCATGAAGGTGAGGTTATGGTTAATGGTGTTGCTCAATCATACATGTGTACATTTTCTAAGTATTATATACATGAATCTCAACAGAAACCAATTTTCAATCATGTTACTAGAAAGAGCATAACACATGCGTTCCGATTCCTACACATGAGACCGTGTACCAATATCTTCCACCGTCAATTGGCTGTGGACTGCAATCATATGCACGTCCAAATTTCAAATCCCATCAACTTTGCAAAAATAAGGTGGAATTTTCATAGGACTTCTCATCCACAATCAACATGAGCTGGGAAGATGTCTGCTAAAAAAATCATCTTTAGCAATGGAAACATGCAATCTCTTCTCTATATAAAATGATGGTTGAAATTTTGCAATACAAAGGACTGCTGTAAAATGAAATGATCAATTTTCAGACTGGTATGTAGGCAACATGGAGACATGAGAGAGCCAACACGAACATGGATCCCAACAAGTCCATTGTTTCAGAAATAAACAAGAAAAACATTGATTCTCAGGCAGAGTCTGATCATCGATAGGCATGCAGACATCCATTCTACACGCAACATATATTTCTTCAAACCATCAAATTTGTAGGCCCTATCGTAGATGGGGTACAACCACAGAATCAGATTGGCCAGACAAAGTAACTCTGATCAAGGGACATTTTTTCTGTAGAATTTCGCCTGTTGTCTTCTTTCTACAATACCCTTCCCATTTGATGGATTTAGAGAGTTTGGACTGACTGCCGTAGAATTTTGCCTGTTATCTTCTTTCTACAATACCCTTCCCATTTGATGGATATAGAGAGTTTGGACTGACCCCGTCAGTGCAACTTTTGCATTGATAAACCCCATGATTTTGGATGGTTTTGGATTGAAGTGCAGGCCATGTTTGCAGCAGAAATATGACATTATTGTGGATCAGCATGCTCTGCAAGCATATAAAATAACTCCTTGAAAATGAAATAAAATAAAACAATACCGCATAGTGAGCTTTCTTGATTTCTGATGGGCTCGCATTCTTGCTTACTCCGAGCACATCATAATAATCTCTAGCAGCCATTGACCATGATCCTAACCAATTAAAACCAACATGTAAAAGGAAAAAAAGGAAGAAGAACATGTTTTTACTAAAAGAAAAAGGAAAGAAAAGAAAAAGAGCACATCTTCATTGCCCACAATAAGCACCAAGAGTCATCATGCACGTTATCTCCTACCATTTAAAGACGGCATGAATCTTTAGCCATTTCAAAATGGTAGCTTCAAAATCCCTTTTTTGAAATGCATGTTACGATTCCTGCCCACCATTATTGGATGGTGGGAGACATGTGCCCCGCCTGAATTGGGGCGCACCATCAGGATGTGAGCCTTTCCCAAAATGAGAAAATGGAATTCAAATACCGATGGCATGAATCGACCTTCTCCACCACCACCAACGTGAAACTAAAACGATGAAGGAGAAAGGATTTTATTCGAATGAGAGAATGCACACCTGTTTCAGAAACCTGATAATGATTGAAGATTCCAGAAACGAATGCACGGCAGCCCCTTCGGCATAAATAATCCTCCAGCTTGAGAAAAAAACAAAATGCCATACAATTAACGAAGAATCAATCGGGAGGGAGAGAGAGAGGCGAAGAATCGATCGATCGATCGATCGATCGATCGATCGAGAGAGAGAGAGAGAGAGAGAGAGAGAGAGAGAGAGAGAGAGAGAGAGAGAATTACGATTGTTGAGCAATGTCGGAGAAGATCAGAAACGAGAGATTTTCGAGCTAAGGAGAAAGCGAGCCTGACGCCATTGCAACTTGCCATTGGAGCTCTTCGAATTTGAAGTAGTTGCAGAATTTCTTTCTTGGAGAGAGAGATTTTACTTTCGCAGGCAGAAGAGAGAAGGAGAAAGGAGGGAAATGGCGGGAGGGCGGGCATGGGATTTGGGATTTCGGTTTTGGGAGGGGCGGGCGGGCGGGCACGGGATTTGGGTTGTGGGAGGGGCTTAGTTTTTAGGAAACGGATTGGCTACTCCCCCTGCCACCAACCATTGGCTGGTGGTCGGTGCTCTGTGGGGCCCACTATGATGTATGTGTTTCATCGATTCTGTCCAACTATTTTTATAGATCATTTTATAGTTTGAAAGAAAAAATGAGTTATGAGTTATATCTCAATCTCAAGTGGACCACATTACAGGAAATAGTGTTTAATGAACGTTGACCATTAAAAACATTTTGGGGCCATGAAAGTTTTGGATCAAGCTGATATTTATTTTTTCCCTTCATCTGGGTATTTATGACCTAATCAACAGATTGGATGTCAACTAAACAGTACATTAGGCCTTAGGAGGATTTTAATAGTGGATATCCAATCATTATTTTTTTTCCTGTGGTGTGGCCCCACCACCGAAAATAGTGACACCCACTGTTGAGACTTTTCTAAGGCCACTATGATGTTTATTTAAGATCTAACCTGTTAATAAGTTAAAAAAAAGACATGAATGAAGAGAAAAATCAAATATCAGCTTGATCCAAAACTTCTGTAGCCCTCTGAAATTTTTTATTAGTAAGCGTTCAATCCCCACATTTTTTTTTTTTGTGGTGGATCAACTTGAGATTTTGATCTGCCTCATTCTTTTACCCAAGCCCTGAAATGATTTATATAGATGAATTTCTGTGGTGGACATTATTGTGGAACTATATAGGCCTCACCTAAATGACTACAGCTGTGACCCCTGTTTCCTGTGGTGTGATCTACCAAAGTCTCCTACCTGCCTCCTTTTTGGTATCATAACCTAAAATGATCTGTCAAAATAGATGGACAGAGTGGAGGTGTAGGATTTGCACACGGTTTGGCAAGTGACCCCAACATCAGCAGTCCACGAGCTAAAGCTCTATAGGCTACGATGATGTATGTGTTTTATCCACATTGTCCATCCATTTTTCTATATAAAGTTAGGGCATAAGCTCAAAAATGAGTTAGATTAAAATCTCAAGTGGACCACACCGCAGGAAAACAATGATGATTGAACGTCGACATTTAAAAACTTCCCATGGGCTATTGTAATGTTTATTTCTCATGCAACCTGTTGATAACATCACAAGCATGGATGAAAGGAAAACACATATATCAACATGATCCATAATTTTTGTAGCCCCAAAAAGTTTCCATAATTTTTCAGAGATTTGGATCTGCCCTATTGGGGGCCATAGAAGTTTTGGATCAAGCTTATATTTGATTTTTCCCTTCATCTATGTTTGTATGATCTTATGAACATGTTGGTTGTTAAATAAACATGACTGTGGGGCCTAGCAAGGTTTCAATGGTGGAAATCATTATTCTCACTGTTTCATGTGGTATGATCCACTTGAGCTCTAGATTTGCTTCAATTTTGATCTCAATCTTGTAAATAAGTTGGAAAATTAGATGGACGACATGGATAAATTATATACATTCATCGTGGGCCAACTATGTTTACTCGGTACGATAAAAGATCTGATTTTCTTGTCAATAGGTTGGATGGTAAATCGGATTGAGTACTCGGTATGTTCTCACTGTTTCATCGTGGGCCAACTATGTTACTCGGTATGTTCTTATCGCACCGAGTAAACTCAGTCGGGCCCACCTTGAATGTATGCGATCTATCCATTCCATCCATCCATTTTTCCATCTAATTTAAGGGGTTAAGCCCAAAATTGGCGCATATACAAAAATGAAGTGGATCATACCACAGGACAATTAGGATAATGATTTCCACTTGTGAAACCTTTCTAGGCCCGATAGTAATGTTTATTTGTCATCCAACTAGTTTATAAGATTATACAAACATATGTATGGGAAACAAAAATTTTAAATTGATCCAAAACTTACGTGGCCCTAAGAAATTTTCAATGGTACAAGTTCAAGTCCATTGTTTCCTATAGTGTGGTCCATTTGAAATTTATATATACTTCATTTTAGGGCTCAATTCCTAAAATTACTTGGAAAAAAACTCACAAGGAAAACTGCTTCTGTTGGATGGCAAATAAATATTTAAGTGGACCCGTGATGTTTTTAATGATAGGAATTTAGTTGAGATTGTTTCTTGTTGTGTGGCCCACTTGAGATTTGGTTCAGCTTCATTTTTTTGATCATCTTGCAATCTTACCTGATAGAAAGTTACATGTTGAGACTTTGTTACCTGTAACATTTCTCCCCCTAACACAAACACATTTCTCCCCCTAACACAAACTGTAAGAAAGTCACTTGTAACTTTCTTACATTTTACACAAGTTACAAGCATCCATGGATGCTTGCACTTGTGCAAAAGGAAAAAAAAACATGAAGGAGAGGAAAAAAAAGAAAAAAATAGAAAAGAAAAAAGAAAAACAAAGAAGGGTCAGGGCTTACCTTGTTAGAGCAGAGAGAAGGTAGGAGACTCTGAGAGAGAGAGAGAGAGAGAGAGAGAGAGAGAGAGAGAGAGAGAGAGAGAGAGAGAGAGAGAGAGAGAGAGAGAAGGAGATGTTGGGTCAGAGCAGGTAGGTGCACTTTCAATGCAGTTGCGTTTCCACCTCCATCTCCAAAATTCGAAATTTCCTATAACAAAGTAACCTATGACTTGAAAAACTCCTAATTTCTCTATTAGATTTATTGCAATCTTACCTGATAGAAAGTTACAGGTTGAGACTTTGTTACCTATAACATTTCTCCCCCCAAACACAAACTATAAGAAAGTCACCTGTAACTTTCTTACATTTTACACAAGTTACAGGCATCCAAACGGCCCCTTAGGGATTTGGGGATTTTAGGGCTTACAGATTTGAATGTGGACCCCGAATTGGGGTTTTTCTGATTTAACAAATTAGGGATTTGGGGATTTTAGGATTTTGGGGATCTGAGGATCCAACCAGAATTAGGGATTTCTGATTTTACAAATTAGAGATTTTACAATTTAGGGATTTTGGGGCTTATAGATTTAAATGTGGACCCCGAATTGGGGTTTTTCTGATTTTACAAATTAGGGTGATTTCCTTATTACTATAACTTGAATCTGAGATTAATTACTTTTTTTTAAAAATTATTATTATGTAAGGGAGGTTGGATTGTTTCTTAGAGAGAGAGAGAGAGGGAAATGGAGAAGGCCATCTGCGGAAGAATTTCTCTTTCACCTAATCACGTTTTCAACTCTTCTAAACCAGGTTTCTCGCTCTTTTCTGTATTAAAATGAGAAAATAATGATTCCCTTTGAAAATAAAAGGCATTTTGTTACTGAGATTTTGTATCTTGTTTCATTTCTCACTGTGCCCAAGTAATGGACTATTCGAAAATATGAATGAATCAATGGAAGAATCAAGATCGTTTTCTTTCTATTTTCTACTTGTTTCTGATTTGTTTTTCTTTTTCCAGAATGTATTTCTGTTTGAAGTGGTTTTTTGATTTTGTGCTTTCTTGATACATTGTGCGCTCTTTAATTTGATTGGATTTATCTGTGTTTTTTTTTTTTTTTTGAATTTAGATTCATTATTGTGGCAGTGTGTTGAATTATTCATTCGAATCCTGTAATTGGGTGTATTAGCTTATCTTCCAATCTTTATGGTTTGTTTGGATGTCTGTAAATTGTTTGAGTTGTGTAAATCATTTACAACCTGTCCTGTTTGTCTTTAAGCTGTAAATGATTGTCTTTGTTTGGATAGATTGTAAATTATTTAAGTTCTGTAAATGGAGAACCGTTAGTCTGTAAATGGAGAGCCTGTAAGTGCAATCGTCCAAAATTTTCACCTGTAACTGAGATGGGGTTAAATGTTGTAAATCATTTACAGCTTACAAATGATTTACAGCAAAAAAGGCTATCTAAATGCAGGGATTGGTTACAGGCATCCAAACGATTCCAAGTGGGATTTTGTTGGGTGCATGACTCTATATGTGTCAGTGTTGGCATTGTTATGACTTCCTCTGTCCCTCCTTCATGCATGTTCATGTCCTCATATTCTCTTCCCACAATATATGGTCATATTCTAGACAAGTTGATGATATGTTTTCTAAACTTTCACCTTCTACTCTTCTATGGGTCAAAAGAAAATGCAAACAAAGGGAAGCTATGAGATGAGAAGCCTGGAATGTCATGAATTATTTATCTAGGGTGTCTAACACATGCAGGAGGCCAACAACCAAATAGGTAGACAGAAAGAGCATTGCTACATGGAACATTTCTAGATGGACAAGTGTTGTGATTGTAGATGGAGATAAGAAAACCAAGGGACCATAATATATATGTGTGTGTGTGTGCGCGCGCGCGCGTGTGCATCGAAGGTGGGATACTTGCTCTTTAAACTTTGGATGGAACCATGGAACTATTATTTAAAATGGGCTTCAAAATTATATGATGTTTATCACAATAATTGTAGCAAGGTATAAAGCTGCACAAAGTTGTTTACTTGTTTGTTGGGAGACCATTCAAGTATAAACTATAATAGAATCTTCACTACCAAAAAAAGGGGCAAAGGATTCAGACCACGTTACTTTTTTGTTATGGATATAAACCTTAGCTATAGTTGCTACGGTTTTAATCCGTAGCTAAAAATTTGATACACCATTAATAATTAATAGTGTTGTAAGGGGCTCTATGAGGCCTAAAAAAACTATATGTTCTATTTAAGCCGTTTATATATTTGTAAATATTAATTTAGAGATTGAAAAGAAAAATCAGCTAAATCGAAGGCTCAGGTGGACCACACGGTAGGAAATATTGATATTAAATTACAACTGCTTCTAATGGTGTGGTCTAGTTAGGCCTTAAATATAACTGAAATTTGGTTTTTTAAAATAAAATAATTTATTAAAATTATAGATAAGAATGGATTAATGAAATACATCATGGTGGGCCCCACAGAGTTCCTAATTGGTCCGTCCGTCAGAGGATCCCCGAATTTGGACGCATGCTCAAAAAAGAGCCGCGCCCCAAACGCTAATTCTCGTGCTCGCTCTCCTCTCTCTCTCTCTCTCTCTCTCTCTCTCTCTCTCTCTCTCTCTCTCTCTTTACTGCAACCCATCTGCCCTATGGATTTCATTTTCCATTGTCATGCTCCCTTCTTAATCTCTCTCTCACACACACAGCAGCGACAATGCTCCCTCCAACCACTCCTCCCTATAAGCCCCAACCGTCCATCTCTCAAAACCCTCTTCTCCTTTCCTTCCAAAACCCTAACAAATCCCACTTCCATCAGCAAGAGCCGCAAGATCCTCTCCGTTCTCCAGTGGAATCGCCATCCGCAGCTGTCTGACCCCACCCCCCTTGTCGTCGTCGTCACCTCCGGCAAGGGCGGCCTCGGCAAGACAACCACCACCGCCAATCTCTCCCTATCTCTTGCCCGTCTCTCCTTCTCCGTCGTTGCTATCGACGCCGATGTCGGCCTCCTCAACCTGGACCTCCTCCTTAGCCTCGTGAACCACGTCAACTACACTACCCTCGATGTCCTCCATTAATGTATGGTTTCTCCTTTTACAAATACTTGCTGCTATTTTACAAATAGTGAGAAACTGAAAGTGCCCTGTATGTGTTTGTGAAAACGCTGCATAGGCTCAATTTAGCTGAAACTCGTCTTTACTGGCCCGACCTGCTGACCAAACTGAGCCGAGATGAGTTCAAGCTGGGATCAGCTAGTGGCCGAGCTGAGGTCAGGTCGACTTGGTGTTCACCCCTAGTAGGACGCAATCACTCAGGTGGATACAAAATTCAGGTGGGCCTCACCACAAGAAACAGTTAGAACTGAAACATCCACCATTGAAACCTTCCTGGAGCCAACCATCTAAACCGTTCATAGGCTTATTACCACTCAAATAAAGTATAGGTACAAATATCATTCCGATACAAAACTTTCATGGCACCCAAAAAGTTTCCAATGGTAGGCATTAAATCCCTTTTGTTTCTTGTGGTGTGGCCCACCTAAGTTTTATATTGGCCTAATTTTTGGACTCCTTTTTTGTGCATTTTTGTGGTTGTTTCAGCTTGATTCTTCGAAAATAATTTCTCTTTTATTTCTGTTCCAATGTGGTAGAAAGAATTGGGTGTTTCACTAGACTTAAATGATTTAGTCTTATTGGCGTCGGATTATGAATTTCACTAAGAAATTGGATGTGTTGCTCTTTTGCATGTATTTCAGAAAGGTAAAAAAGTACCACATTTGTTTGGTAAATCATGTTTGCAACAGTAAGCATGATTCAATTTTTTGATTTTATCTTTAATTTTCCTATTAGACTGGGTTCACCTGTCTTTCATCTTGGATGATTTTTGTTATGGTTCCTTGCTATTTTGTATGAATTTGTTGGGTTTTCCTGGTTTCATTTGTGGTCCCCTAGATGTAATTTTCAATTATATCAATGAACTTTAACAGAGTCTAAAAAGGTGAGACTCAAACCTAACTTGACTTCTTAAAAGGTCCAAAGAGTTATGCATTTCCATATAAGGAGAATGTCCAATCCTCATATAACTTAGTGATGCTATGCTCAATAGCATTTTTTGTTTATACAAGAATGTACAATCTTTACTAGAAGTTATTGAGGCTGTGTTACTTAAGTTATAGCAGAGTATATAGTGAGAGCAATCTAAATTGTGTTTCCAAAGACTGGACTTCCATGCTCCATGAATGTTCTTATTTTTGCTTTGAGTTACTTGCAAACCAAGGCCTACCTATTTCTGGTCCGATTTATGTCTTCTCTTTCTAATTGAATAGACTAGCAGACATGTGTTAATCTGAGAATTAACTGCTCTAATTTCTCAAGCGCTAGTTGTTTGTCTTCTCTTTCTAGTTAAATAGACTAGCAGAGTGCTGGAAATTACTTCCACAGTCCATTTTCTAGTTGTTTCTGATATATGGTTGGGTTTGGCTTCCTATTTAGCTCCAAGGTCTTTTATGGTTGGTTTTCAGCTTTTCTGAATTAGATATTTTATATGATTATAGGTCCTGTTGCTGATGACATGTTCCACTAGCAACCAACAATTATGGGATCAACAGATAGCCCCTTTGCAAGAAAAAAAGTAGCAAGTGAAGTCATACTGGTCATGTAGGCTTGGATTGTATTATGGACCATATGGTGAGGTTGGTTCGTATATACTGGAGATAGAGAGCAAGTGAAATTCAAATGAACCAGTTCAACTCTAACCCGTATGTGATTATATCAAATTGCAAAGGGCTTTGGTTGTCAAATAGGAGCCACATAGGATGGCTTCGCCTTCTTGATGTATTTGTTTCCACTCACAATTTATTTTTTTACATCTTTGTGTTATAAAATGATTGAGATTATTTGGTTGTTTTCTAGTGTTTGTTTGGGAATCTGTCAGAGGATTAGAACTGGGTCACTTGGTAGATCAGTTTGGGACTCATGATCATTGCATTTACACTTTAAGTCTTTAAGGTAAGATACAAGCTCATTATCCCAACCATCTAATTAAATGATGTTGTGGATGTAGATCGTATTCACCCTTGCATATATCAAATGAGCGGTTTCAATCTTGTCCACCTATGACATGAATGCAACAATGACATAGAGGAAAGTTCCCTCCAAAACTACCGGATATGCTTTTAATGTGAGACAAGCCGTTCATCAAGTTGGCCCCACATGGAAATAGATTTCACACACACTGACATGTACTTCAACCATTTGTCACTTTCTCTTACAGTCCATTTCTTTCACACACACTGATCTTACCTTATTTTGCATTTGTGTATCTGTTTCTGTTTAAATCTTTTTTAGCTTTCTTGAGGTCAGGTCAAAATGGGAGACACTTTTTGAATTGAGTTATGTAGTTGCCTCCTAATCACCTCCAAGACTGACCCACTCTTGTATGATTTGATGTTATATTTTATATATATATATATATATATATATATATATATATATATATATATATATATATATATATATATATATATATATATATTCAGTTAGTAGTATTAGACTATCAAACAGCCTCTAAAAGGAGTCAAATCTGGATAGATTGAATTGCAGAATTGTACTTATACTATAGATTCCAAAAATCATTTTTTAATGGCTGGAGCTAAATAAAGCCTTATGTTTTTTTAATAACATGCTAAGAATTTTTTTAATGGTTGGAACTAAATAAAGCCTTAGTGGACAACTGATAAAGCTGCTGTGACAAGGAAATTTGCTTTCATTTTTTGCCAAAATCCATGAATTCTTGTTAAAATGTGCAATGTCACTACAAGAAAGTGGGCCATTACTGCGTTCTTCTGATGATGTGTAATCCTCATAATAACTCTGTGATAGGCACTGGATTCTCATCTTCATTTTTTTATTTTTAATTTTGTTTTTTCCATTTCCTTATCCTAGAACTGAAATGCAGATGAACTTTTTGATCCTTGGCCCCAAGATATACAGCATACTCATTTTTAGTTTGTGTAATGTTCTGTTATCTAGACCGTTTGTCAGCTGGGCCCCACTTTGGAAGGACCATATTGCTTGAAAAATTCTCCCGGATAGTACCATCCTAAGTTGCAATAATTTGGCCTGCAAAGTGACAGTTTAGAAGTGAAATGCGGCAATGGTCCACATTCGGCTTTCAATCTGGGAGGGTTGGGAAGTGTGGTCCATCCACGGCAGGTCACATACCTAAGAATATATAAAGCTTCCCTGAGTCTTAAAGTTATGCTTCCTTTATTTCAGGTATCGTCAGATTTCAAGGAGTGGGCCTTAGAACTGGATATGAGCTCAAGTTTTTTGCTGATTTATTTGGGCTTATCAGGCCAAAATCTCTTTGAAATTCATGTGTGTGTGTGTGTGTGTGTGTGTGTGTGTGTGTGTGTGTGTGTGTGTGTGACCATCAATGTAGAGATTTAGCTTATGTGTGTGGTCTCTTTACCTTTATTTTCGGAAACCTTGGCTGAGGAGAAGTCTTGTGCTCAACATGGCTATTATGATTGGATTTGCTCATTTCTGGTTTTTCCTATGAGTAGCTCAAAAATCTTGGATGCTGTAGAAGTTCTTACTAGCGTTGTCTTTGACAAAGGAGCTTTAAACCTTGAATCCTACAAATTCATTTATCATTTCCATTTTTCACCTAATTTCTTCTGTTTATATGCAGTTTGACAAACTTGACCAAGCCAAGTGATTGCTTTCTCTCAATGTTTGTAGCTGACTTTGCGAAATGAGCTTCTTGATGTCATTTTATAGTTTGACAAATTCGTCATCAATTAATCCATGTTATAATGTTTCAATTGCATTGCTAGTATAGCTACACTTTCTATTTCTTGTTATGACTAATACATCAATTTGCAGGAGAAATCGAATGCAATGGTTAAGGACATAACTTTCTTTGGGGTATTGCTTTTCGATAATCTCAAACCTGACTTCAATCCTCTTATCATCAAGAGTAAGGTAAGTGCTTGTTCATTCATCAGTTAGCTAGAGACTGTTGGATATGGAAATTCGATTCAGATTGCAAGGTAAGTGCCATTTATATAGAGAGACAACTAACATTTCTTGGTGGAAAAATACCGAAATAATCAATCATTAATTTATTGCAGAACTTCTGTTATTTTCCTTCTTCTTCTTGGTGGATTAGTTATGTTTTTCAGGAGATAGACTCATCGGTCGTTAAGGATGAAAAGTCTAGATTCCATCTTAAAATAACAGTTGAACTTCTCTTATTTTCCTTCTTCCTTAGTCTGAAACAAGCCTCAACCTTAGGCTGAAACCAGGCCTCAACCTTAGGCTAAAACCAGGCCTCAACCTTAGGCTAAAACCAGGCCTCAACCTTAGGCTGAAACCAGGCCTTCTTCAGGCCACACAAGGGAGCTGAAACAGGCCTCAACCTTAGGCTGAAACCAGACCACACAATGGAGCTGAAATACATCCTTCAGCCAGCCCCAAATCTGAGTCAAAATACCTCCTAAATACTTTTAACCAGACTAACATTTGTGCACTAGTTGGATGGTAACTTATTGTACAACTAGTTGTGAGTGAGACTTCAACAACCAAATGCTTTTCTACTACATTGATTTCACAACAAATCTCTACAACAAACATCATATGCAGGATTATGTTCCAACAGTGTTTGATAATTTCCGTGCAAATGTGGTGGTTGATGGGCAGATAATGAATCTTGGACTCTGGGATACTGCTGGTACATTTCTATAATCTCTGCTGGAAATTTTGATTTTTGTTTTGAATTTCTTGGTTTAAATGTCTCTGCTTTTATTATTATTATTATTAATTTAAAGAATGTATTGTTGGAAATGTGGAAAGTTAATTGCTTTCTTTTCTCTTTTGTTCGTTATTCTGTTCTGGGTGAAATTTATTTTTTACCTTTTGAGATTTCTTCTGTTCTATTTTTTTCTATGTTTGAAATTTGAATTGAATATGATGAATTATTTAAAGGAGGTGAACGTACCAGAAACATATGCAGATATGCGATCGATTGAAAAAGGAAAGAGGAAGAATAAAAAGAAGCAACTAGTAGCTTGAATTGTAATATGAAACCGAATCCATATCCTGTTTTGGGTTTTATCCATTGTCGGAATTAGTTGTGCTAAATCTTAGTAATTTGAATTATCCTGCTGTGATTTTTATTTTTATTTTCAATACCCAATTGTATTTTGTTGGCATTGATATTCTGCTCAAAGCAATGGTAATGATGTTGTATTCTTAGGGTACACTTTTTTGATTTTTTGTCGCTTTCTTTTTCTGGATTCTGTTATTTGTATTGGTTTCTATTTGTATTTCACATGTTCTGAATCTCAATATGTTCTGTTATACATAGTAATACAAAGATGTGGTTGATAGTGATGGTACTTACATGGTGAAAGGTAGATTTTTGGATGGCCATTGCTGTTGTATATTTAACATTCAATTGAATTTATTTGGTATTTCTGTCATTGCTTGTATTTTAGTTGTTTCCCATGTTTCTAGTGATGACGATAATCAGTTGTTGAATGGTTAGTTATTTGTTCACTTGATTTTTCATTTCAAATGCATCTTAATGCATATGACCACTTCTTTCGCGTAGAATACAATTAGAGAATTTCTTCAATGTAGAAGGCTCCATCATTTTAAACATGGTGATCTTGGTGTAGTTTCTATTTAATGATTCAGCCAAAATAAAGAGAATTAACAAAGTCGTGAGTTATGTAGGATGCAAGGTATGAGGATTAGTATGTTTTGGATGTTGATCTTGTCTCTAAGGTTGGCTATTCGATCATATGCTTTTCAACAGCCTCTGTAGCATCTTTTGTTTTTGAGCTTGCAACTGACAGGACTTGCTAGCTTATTTGATTTGTTTCTTCATCTTTTTTCTGCCAGAATCTTAGTTTGTGAGTGATTGATCTTTTGGTATAGTGCGTAACAAGTGATGACTTAAGATATTTCCCGTTATAACTGAATATGTGTTGAATCGTGTTTATTTTTATTTTCAACTCCCTTTCTTTTTAACTATAATCTACACTTCTCCTGTTGTTATGACCCTTGGACAAGTCCTGCTCACTTATCCTTTATATAAACAATCCAATTTCTCAGTTGGTAGAACTTCCTTGCAGTAGTTCTGTTGGGCATTTCTAAGGCTGTTCTTTCTTGTTTCAATGATGTTATTCTAGACAATGGCTTCTTAGTCCGTGTCAGATGCTGTTGTAACATACTACCTACATATCGATTTTTTTAGTTACTTTATATGATGTTTCGCTTGATTTTTTCTTAATTTTGAACTAATTTGGCTTGGTTTGGTTTTGTTTGGTTTGATTTTTATAATTTTGAATGAATTTTGTACTCTATATTTAAACATATTAGACTCCATTTGGTTGTCACAAACCAAATGGGGCCTAAGCCCATTTTTAACTTCGCCAATGCAACTCCTTGCATTGCCGGTCCCAAGCCTGGGTAAAGGAGGAGGGAGAATGGGCATCAAGGTGAGTTATGTACTTTTCATTCATTTTCTGAGAGGAATTTTAAAAATGCTTGATGGTTAATTTCAATAGCTTTCTGGCTTCTTCTACTATCATTTGAGGACCTCAAAGGCCCAACTAACTTAATATTTTTATATGCAGGCTAATACATTTTTAGCCCCATAGATCAATGTTGCCATTTCAAGGTTCAATATTGAAATGGTAAAGTTTTTAACTATTTATTTGATTTTTATTTTTTTCCTGTTCTTCATAAATAATTTGATCTCTTAGCCTCCTGTCATTACCAGCTAGTCTTGTCACTATTTCTACATATGTCATCTCATGATTCTTACTTTTTGTAATTTTCTTACCCCTGTAGTGATTATCAGAAGCAGTGGGCCATCATTGAAAGATTACCCTTATAGTGAGTCCAATTAAGGTATGGATAATATATGATTTTAGTTCATGGTAAATAGTACCTTTTATTGTGGATCACCCCTGGACCAAAGACTTGGTACCTATTGTTGTAAGTTCATATTGATTTCGCTAATTGTAACAGAAAACAGACTCAAGCTCAAGCTGAGGGAGATTGTTACCACAATTCCAACTATCGGTAAGTACAATTTAGAAGGAAGATTTAAATTTTATTTATTTATTTTTAAATTTCCTTTAGAAATGCTAATTGCATTAATAGAGGTGTTGTTATTGGTGTTGTTTATTAATCTATCCTGCTAGTGCAGATAAAACCTTTGGTGAAGCCAATTAAAGACATAATGAAAGTTCGTCGCATTAAATATGCTTGGTCCATGATATCCTGGCTTTTTGTCATTTCATTCGTATAATTTTTTTATT
The DNA here is from genome assembly GCA_037074715.1 of Magnolia kwangsiensis. Classification (NCBI taxonomy): domain Eukaryota; kingdom Viridiplantae; phylum Streptophyta; class Magnoliopsida; order Magnoliales; family Magnoliaceae; genus Magnolia; species Magnolia kwangsiensis. Next base: position 31,994,587 of record CM073584.1, on the reverse strand, counting down.
CTGTCAATGTAGCTTGGTACAACATTGGTGCAGTTATCTTGATCTGGGCACCTGTAGCTAAATTGGTGAGTCTTCTTTCCTTCATACTATATGATTCATTGATGAAGCGGCCTGGCCATTTGGACAGGCTTATGTTTATATATTATCTCGAAATTGATGAAGTAGATCCGGATGTGCGTCGGAGCTATCCGAATGTTAAGCGGGGGTTCCTAGAAGGTGGAAACCGCTGTTATGACCATGATGAAGCAGTCCATTTCCCATGGACGGCATTGAAGGGGCATGACCATTTGGACAGGCCGTGTCTATGTATTTGCTCGAAATTAATGAAGTAGGCCCGAATGTGCGTCAGAGCTATTCGGAAGAGTGGGGGTCCCTAGAAGGTGGGAACCGCTGTGATGACCATTATGAAGCTGTCCATTTCCTATGGATGTTATTGGAAGGGCCTGGCCATTTGGAGAGGCTGTGTTTATATTTGTATTTGCAAGGACCACACCCTTAACATAAACTTGAACCGATTCTCAAATCTAAAAACCTATAACCTAAACCAAAACCAAAACTTATAACCTAAACCCAAATCCATTCTCAAATCCCAAAACCTATAACCTAAACCAATGCCAAAACCTATGACCTAAACCCGAACCCATTCTCAAATCCCAAAACCTATAACCTATCCCTAAACCTTAACCTATAACCTAACCTAAACCTATACTTATAACCTAAAACTATTCCCAAATCTCAAAACCTATAACCTAAAACTAACCTTAATCTAAACCTAAACCTATAACCTATAACCTTAACCAAAACTTATAACGTAAACCAAAACCAAAACCAAAACCTATAACCTAAACCCAAACCCATTCTCAAATTCCAAAACCTATACCTAAACTAAAACCAAAACCTATAACCTAAACCTGAACCCATTCTCAAATCCCAAAACCTAAAACCTAAACCTAAACCTAAACCTTATCCTAAACCTATAACCTATAACCTAAACCAAAACCTATAACCTAAACCAAAACCAAAACCTATAACCTAAACCTGAACCCATTATCAAATCCCAAAACTTATACTTATAACCTAAAACTATTCGCAAATCCCAAAACCTATAACATAAACTAATACCAAAACCTATGACCTAAACCCAAACCCATTCTCAAATCCCAAAACCTATAACCTATTCCTAAACCTTAACCTATAACCTAACCTAAACCTATACTTATAACCTAAAACTATTCCTAAATCCCAAAACCTATAACCTAAACCTAAACCCATAACCTATAACCTTAACCAAAACCTATAACCTAAACCAAAACCAAAACCTATAACCTAAACCCAAACCCATTCTCAAATCGTAAAACCTATAACCTAAACCAATACCAAAACCTATGACCTAAACTCGAACCCATTCTCAAATCCCAAAACCTATAACCTAAACCTAAACCTTAACCTATAACCTAACCTAAACCTATACTTATAACCTAAAACTATTCCCAAATTCCAAAACCTATAACCTAAACCTAACCTTAACCTAAAGCTAAACCTATAACCTATAACCTTAACCAAAACCTATAACCTAAACCTAAACCTAAACCTTATCCTAAACCTATAACCTATAACCTAAACCAAAACCTATAACCTAAACCAAAACCAAAACCTATAACCTAAACCCGAACCCACTATCAAATTACAAAACCTATAACCTAACCTAAACCTATACTTATAACCTAAAACTATTCCCAAATCCCAAAACCTATAACCTAAACTTAACCTTAACCTAAACCTATAGCCTATAACCTTAAGAAAAACCTATAACCTAAACCCAAACCCATTCTCAAATCTCAAAACCTATAACCTAACCTAAACTTAGACTTATAACCTAAAACTATTCCCAAATCCCAAAACCTATAACCCAAACTTAACCTTAACTTAAACGTAAACCTATAACCTATAACCTTAACCAAAACCTATAACCTAAACCAAAACCAAAACCTATAACCTAAACCCAAACCCATTCTCGAATTAATGGAGAAGACCCGGATGTGCGTCGGAGCTATCTGGATGAGCGGGGGACCCTGGAAGGTGGGAATTGCTGTTATGACCATGATGAAGTTGTCCATTTTCTATGGACAACATTGGAGGGGCCTGGCCATTTGGACAGGTCGTGTTTTTATATTTGCTCAAAATTAATGGAGCAGACCCTGATGTGTGTCGGAGCTATCCGGATGAGCGGGGTCCCTGGAAGGTGGGAACCGCTATTATGACCATGATGAAGCTGTCCATTTCCTATAGACAATATTGGAAGGGCCTAGCCATTTGGATAGGCCATGTTTATATCATGTTTATATCTGTATTTGTAGGGACCACACCCTTAACCTAAACTACACCCTAAACCTATAACCGATAACCTTAACCTAAACTTATAACTTCAACCTAGACTTATAACCTTAACCTAAACCTATTCTCAAATCCCAAAACCTATACTTATATCCGAAATCTAAACCTATACCTTAACCTATAACCTATACTTATAACCTTAACCTAAACCTATTCTCAAATCCCAAAACCCATACCTATAACCCAAACCTAAACCCGATCCCGAACCTGAACCCGATTTCCTAAACCTAAACCTTAACCTATAACCTAAAGCTAGACTCATAACCTTAACCTAAACCTATTCTCAAATCCCTAAACCTATACCTATAACCCAAACCCGAACTCGATTTCCTAAACCTAAAGCTTAACTTATAACCTAAACCTATACCTATAGCCTAAACCCAAAACCTTAACATATAACTTAAACCTAGACTCATAACCTTAACCTAAACCTATTCTCAAATCCCAAAACCTATACCTATAACCCAAACCTAAACCCGATCCCGAACCCAAACCCAAATCCGATTTCATAAAGCTAAACCTTAACCTATAACCTAAACCTATACCTATAGCCTAAACCTAAACTGTAACATCCCGAAAATCGGGGGTCGAGCAAAAACTCCACTCCCGAGTTTCAGAACATCATTTATGCAACATTTTCAATGATGGATAAATATTGTTCATATTAGTGTAGAAAACATGAGTGGGATTAGACCAAAACAACATATCATACTCCAGAGACAATTAAATTAGTAAGCGGAAGACTGTGATAGTACGTATAACATATCTAACTGTTGTATGTCTCCAGAGTATGAACATGTTACCAAGTTAAATACATACATGTATACTTTAAAAATGGAAAGAAAAGAATATACATGAGTGCTCTAAAAATAAGAAATGACAAGTGTCAAGGCATCTAATCAACCTCCCTGTATTCCTGTCGATCAGAACACACATAAAGGAGGGATCCTCCTCATCATCATACCAATCCAGCTCTGCTTCGCAAGCATCGCCATCATCTGCAATTAAAATAAGAACTATTTGGTGTGCACAACACCATCCCGTAACGTGGGAGTGAGTAATTAACTCAGTAGAATCATAGAGCAGAGATTAGCAGGTTCTCAAATCAATCATGCGATAATAGTAAAACAATTAATCAAACATTCCTAGATACTATTGTTAATGCAATATGACATGACATGATGGATGCCCTCACCGACATTCTCCCTCATACGACACCATCTGCGTCCGCGGCATGCTTGCGTGCCGCTCAGTGCTCCACATCTTCCAAGCACATGTAATGTGATATTAATATGATTACCGAGTGATTATTAGTCCTTTTCATACAGCAGTATTGAGAAACTAAGGTACTTTGCTTATATCAATCCCAACACAGATCCTGTCTAGGATCGTCACTCCTAGTAATCTCATACGATGTTATATTTGTAGGTCGCTGCAAGGGGTGCCAGGGCTGTTGCTCGCACTCGTTGCACCGCTCCCCCATCACCTTATCAATACAGGCCTAATTATCCTTAAGACTGCATCAGGCCTCGTCACCCTCATGCGGTGTCAGGATAAACTCAAGGTCACTACAAAGGGCTCGTCACCAATCAATGTAGGCCGACAGTAAAAATATAGTGTCCCATACCACCATAATCTGCTCAGAGTAGGGTGCTCACTGGTCACTACAGGAAAGTTTGTGGCCCCAGTGTAGGCCGACAGCTTGACCACGGTGTCCCATACCACCATACCTGGCTCATGAGTCTTTGTGAATCAAGGTACCATGGTTGACAGGGTTTTCAATGGTAAGTTCAGTACCCTAGGTTCAAGCAGTTATGACTCATACATGGTGAACATACAATGGCCAGTCGGGTTACTTGACGGGCTCGACTAGCACGAGCGCATCTCAAGTTGAACGACATGAAGTGCATGAAACACTTCGTGTGGCCTAACCACTGCCGCCAACCCAAAACACGACTCGCGTTCATCGATGCGTCCTCTGTGGTACATAGAAACCAACCACGAATTCGTTCCATTACCGACTGCCTGGACTAAGTCATAGCCCCAAGCATTTGTGCATCAACATCAGTAAGCATAGGTGAGTAACATAACTGAAGTACAACATTGTAAGCATGTTGACACATGTTATAACATACAACTTAAGCAAATCATCCCACACATGCATTTCATGTATATAATGAAATCAATACATATAGCCAACATGATGGAAATCATTTACATCAGCATATAACTTGAGAATTCAATCTCAAAACTCCTACACAACACCATTTACTCAATACATACTAATACAAACACTTAGACTACACACTCTAGTCTACATAGCGTATGTCGACTCAAAGTACGCTTAAGGGCGAATCTCTTCGCCAAACCAATCATGCACACATTCCTAATATTCTAACATGATAAATAGCCATGGCAAATATTTTATGAAAATATGGACGTAAGCAGTATTTCCTACGAATGACGAAAATACCCTAAATCTCATATTTACCGTACGTTTACGAAACGAAAAACGGATAGCATGTTGTACATGTCAAACGGCATTTCCGTCGATAATCTACTATTAAACGACATTGAAAGCTTTGAAATCAGTCAATCAAAGCGTCTAAAATCTTCACCTTTCACTTTAGATGTGTATCGTTTCGAACGGAGCGTATACGCTTCGTCAACGGCGTACAGGCGACCTAATGCACAAGTACATCAGCTACTTTGCTATTTGAATAGAAGAAATCTCCAAATCAGCAAGCGGTTAAGGTTTTTCTTACCTAGAAGTACGTTGGAATCGATGGGAAAGTGATTGGAGTGTGCTGCTTTAGCACGTGTAGCAGTAGCAACAAGTGGCAGGAAGATCTCTCCCACACTCTCTCACAAACTCTCACTTTTTCTCTCTCTCTCTAGCTAGGGTTTCTAGCAAATTCGGATGGGTGAGAGAAGTGAGGGTTTCAAACCCTTTTATAGCCTAAAACCTTCCCAAATTAGGCTTGGGAGCAAGGTTCACTTGAGGTACAACCAAATTGGGGTTGTTCTGGTCCAAAAGAGCATTTCTGGAGGTCCCCTGGCCAAACGCAGTCAGACTTAAGCTCATGCATACTGGATCTAGTATACATCAAGTTTTCAGACCGGTAGAGTTTCCAGATCGCACGTGGCGGTCCAGTTTCAGTTCAGCGGTCATCGCACCTAGATCAGGTCTACAAGTCTCGTGATATGAAAGAGAAATTTTTCCTAATCCGAGGGTGTAATTTGGCTGAATTCTGACGGTCAGGAAGCTTAATAATAAAGCTCCAAGTCACGTGCCAGATTTGGATTAAAATTTCCAAATTTAACTATTTTCTCACTCTCTTCACTCTAGGCTCAATGAAATAGCCTCTGAACGTCGGTTGGCCTTGATTTCTGAAACGATTGTCAAGTCCAGCCAAGCGGTCATAACGGTCTAAGATGGTAGATATCAAACTTTCGACGCGCGGTCTATATCCAATACAAAGTTTCAAAGGGTTCCAAGAATAAACTGGTTTAGAGTTTAATCCTGAATTTTAGGGTAATGTAGCATCAACGATTCTACAAGTTTTAGATCTTGTAGAACGTATTTAAAGCAATCAGGGACAATTTCACAGCTACTCCAGCGTAGCGCTAGCTAACTTACGCTTAATTTCTAAAGGAATTAATCCTAAGTGATTTCTTTGGCTTTGGAATTGGGTTCTGAGAGGTTACCAAGGTGTTTTGGTTGACCCATTGCCTAAGGACGTATAATCCTAGGTTGGCAAAAAATTCAGGGTGTTACATAAACCTTCACCTATAACCTAAACCTAGACTCATAACCTTAATCTAAACCTATTCTCAAATCCCAAAACCTATACTTATAGCCGAAACCTAAACCTTAAACTTTACCTATAACCTATACTTACTACCTTAACCTAAACCTATTCTCAAATACTAAAACCTATATCTATAACCCAAACATAAACCTAATCCCGAACCCGAACCCAATTTCCTAAACCTAAACCTTAACCTATAACCTAAACCTATACCTATAACCTAAACCTAAACCTTAACCTATAACCTAAACCTATACATATAGCCTAAACCTAAACCTTAACCTATAACATAAACTTAGACTCATAACCTTAACCTAAACCTATTCTCAAATCCCAATACCTATACCTATAAACAAAACCTAAACTCGATCCCGAACCTGAATCCGATTTCCTAAACCTAAACCTAAACCTGTAACCTAAACCTAAACCTTAACCTATAACCTAAACCTAGACTTATAACCTTAACCTAAACCTATTCTCAAATCCCAAAACCTATACCTATAGCCTAAACCTAAACCTTAACCTAGACTCATAACCTTAACCTAAACCTATTCTCAAATCCCAATACCTATACTTATAACCCAAACATAAACCCGATCCCGAACCTAAACCCGATTTCCTAAACCTAAACCTTAACCTATAACCTAAACCTATATGACCTAAACCTAAACCTTAACCTATAACCTAAACCTAGACTTATAGCCTTAACCTAAACCTATTCTCAAATCCCAAAACCTATACTTATAGCTGAAATCTAAACCCTAACCTTTACCTATAACCTATACTTACAACCTTAACCTAAACCTATTCTCAAATCCCAAAACCCATACCTATAACCCAAACCTAAAACCCGATCCTGAACTCAATTTCCTAAACCTAAACCTATACCTATAGCCTAAACCTAAACCTTAACCTATAACCTAAACCTAGACTCATAACCTTAACCTAAACCTATTCTCAAATCCCAATACCTATACCTATAAGCCAAACCTAAACCCGATCCCGAACCCGAACTCGATTTCCTAAACCTAAACCTATACCTATAACCTAAACCTAAACCTTAACGTATAACATAAACCTATTCTCAAATCCCAAAACCTATACCTATACTTAAATCCCAAAACCTATACTTATAGCCTAAACCTAAACCTTAACCTAGATTCATAACCTTAACCTAAATCTATTCTCATAACCTATAACCTATACTTATAACCCAAACCTAAACCCGATCCCGAACCCGAACCCAATTTCCTAAACCTAAACCTTAACCTATAACCTAAACCTATACCTATTACCTAAACCTAAACCTTAACCTCTAACCTAAACCTAAACTTATAACCTTAACCTAAACCTATTCTCAAATCCCAAAACCTATACTTATAGCCGAAACATAAACCTTAACCTTAACCTTAACCTATAACCTATACTTACAACCTTAACCTAAACCTATTCTCATATTCCAAAACTCATACCTATAACCCAAACCTAAACCCGATCCCGAACCCGAACCCGATTTCCTAAACCTAAACCTTAACCTATAACCTAAACCTATACCTATAGCCTAAACAAAAACCTTAACCTAGACTCATAACCTTAACCTAAACCTATTCTCAAATTCCAAAACCTATACCTATAACTCAAACCTAAATCTGATTCCAAACCCGAACCTGATTTCTTAAACCTAAACCTTAACTACAACCTAAACCTATACCTATAACCTAAACCTAAAACTTAACCTATAACCTAAACCTAGACTTATAACCTTTATCTAAACCTATTCTCAAATCCCAAAACCTAAAACCTAAACCTTAACCTTAACCTATAACCTATACTTACAACCTTAACCTAAACCTATTCTCAAATTCCAAAACCCATACCTATAACCCAAACCTAAACCCGATCCCAAACCTGAACCCGATTTTCTAAACCTAAACCTTAACCTATATCCTAAACCTATACCTATAGCTTAAACCTAAACCTTAACCTATAACTTAAACCTACACTCATAACATTAACCTAAACCTATTCTTAAATCCCAATACCTATACCTAGAAACCAAACCTAAACCCGAACCTGGTTTCCTAAACCTAAACCTTAACCTATACCTATAGCCTAAACCTTAACCTTAACCTATAACCTAAACCTAGACTCATAACCTTAACCTTAACCTATTTTCAAATCCTAATACCTATACCTATAACCCAAACCTAAACTTGATCCCGAACCCGATTTCCTGAACCTAAACCTTAACGTATAACCTAAAACTATACCTATAACCTAAACCTAAACCTTAACCTATAACCTAAACCTAGACTTATAACCTTAACCTAAACCTATTCTTAAATCCCAAAAGCTATACTTATAGCCAAAACCTAAACCTTAACCTTAACCTATAACCTATACTTATAACCTTAACCTAAACCTATTCTCAAATCCCAAAACCTATACCTATAACCCAAACCTAAACCCGATCCCAAACCCGACCCGATTTCATAAACCTAAACCTTAACCTATAACCTAAACCTATACCTATAGCCTAAACCTTAACCTATAACCTAAACCTAGACTCATAACCTTAACCTAAACCTATTCTCAAATCCCAAAACCTATACCTATAGCCGAAACCTAAACCTTAACCTTAACCTATATCCTATACTTACAACCTTAACCTAAACCTATTCTCAAATCCCAAAACCTATGCCTATAACCCAAACATAAACCCGATCCCAAACCCGAACCCAATTTCCTAAACCTAAACCTTAACCTATAACCTAAACCTATACCTATAGCCTAAACCTAAACCTTAACCTATAACATAAACCTAGACTCATAACCTTAATCTAAACCTATTCTCAAATCCTAAAACCTATACCTATAACTCAAACCTAAACCTGATCCTGAACCTGAATGTGAGACTCTCCCCGAGTTCGCATTTGTGCCTGTATAAGTATGCATTTCGTTCATTTTGGTCCTGCGGTCCTACCGGTCAAATTTCGATGACCCGCGAGCTTCGGATAGTATTTGCGGTCACTCTTGAGTTTGGTCATGTAGACCCGACTCGGATTGACCCGAGACCTACACCGTTGCGACCGCATCATCGTTGTGGTTCTAACGACGTGTCTCGTGTGAAAATTTGACGTGTGGATCATAAGTTATGGGTCGTGCATCATTTGGACCATTGATCGTAATTTTTGGTGGGACCCACATGATTTGCACATTTTTCCATGTGCACGCTTACCAATGGTGATGACATCACCATTTTCATGATGTCATAATGGCCTAGTCTAGCAATGATGGACTCTCCTCTCCAAACTCATCATGGCTCTTTCTTTTTCTGTTTTTTAAAAGTCATCATGGGATTTCTTTTCTTCCCCATGCAATTTCTCTTCCCCAATCTGAAATTTCTGAAATTTCTCTTCTCTAGGGAGAGAGAGAGACCACCATATCCTCTTTTCTAGCAAATATAATGATTACTTTGAATAAAATCTCATTCCTCTCTTTTTTTCCTCTCATTTCTCTCCCTCCCTCTCTCTCTTCCTCTCTCTTCTCTCCTTCTCTCTTGCAAAAAAAATTCAGCCCATTTTTCTCATTTTTCTAGCCCCCTTCTCCATTTCCCCTCAATCCATCCATCCCAATCTCATCTCAACCATCAATCTTGCTTGTTTAGAGCCTTAGAAGTATAGAGTTAGAGTTTTAGTGGAGATCTTTTAGGTGGGTGCTCCTCTAGATGTAAAAATTTGATTTCTATAGCCTACATGTTTTCTTTCTTTCATGAGAAAAGTGTAGGACCCACCAATCAATGGTGGAGATCCCACACAATCTCATGGTTGTGGCCTAATGGCCTACCTTATGCATGCATAATCCATGCATGGGGCCTTTCTCTATGGGCCCCATCATGGCAGTTTTCTTTCATATCATATTATGTTTAGGTCATCTAGACCCTATAACCATGGTGAAGATGACATTCTCACCATGCATTTTAATTATAGGCCATGCATGTGCAAAATCCATGTTGTAAATGTAAATTTATATATGATGTGCGAGTGTGATTGATCTTGGGAAGGCTCAATAGTGGCGGAGCCCTTTCCCTATGACCGAATTATCCTTCTATCTCTCTTTTTCCTCATTTTATTTCCTGATGTGTGTGGCCCATTTAGTGGGCCTAGGACATCTAGAAATTTCAGCAAGGTGGGATGCCTAAACTGCCCATTGTTTAATTTTGGGTGTCCTACTTACTGCCTTAATGTTGCATGCAAGGTGTGTCGGCTTCAGATTATGACATGGACATTTATGGGGCCCACTAAGGAAGGCCACACCATCCTCCATTAATGTATTTTTCTTTTTATTTAACTTATATAATAAATTTTATCTAAGTACATGTTGCTGTCCAGAATTTTCTGGACAGTTTTTGGTTGTTTTTAGACTAGATTTTGGGACTGTTTGGGGGACTATTCATACCTATTAAATATACTTTTCTAAAAGGTAGGTATCTCATCTTGATGCCCCCCAAATTTCATCCCCATCTGACCATGATTGAGGTCCCAAAGGTGTGGTCCAAGTGAGGTGGACAGTCTGAATTTTTTGCAATGTTCCAGCAACATTCCACCCTGGATAGGTTGGATTTCTGAAATTTATTAAAATATTCTTGGGTGTTTAAAAATTATAAAAATTTATGAGGGGGAGGGGGGGGGGGGGGGGGTGACCCACTCATGCTAGGACCCACCTATAAAATCTTGGGGCCAATGGACGCCTGTACACATCATGGTGGTGGCTGGACCGGCCCATTATAATATGGTGTCCAGGTCAGTCCGATTTTAAGGACAGATTGATTTCGTTAAATGAATTAAAATATTTGTAGATATCCAAAAATTTTGAAATTTTGTAAGGGTGTGGTCCACTCATTTTAAGACCCACCTACCAAATTTCAGGGCCAATGGACCCCTATACACACCGTAGAGAGGGCTGGACTGACCCACCATGATGGGACGTCCAGGTCTGTCCGATTTTCTGGACAGTTTATTTTGTTTAAATTAATTAAAATACTTAGTGATATCTAAAAATTATGAAATTTTGTAAGGATGTCACCTACGTATTGAAGTATTACTCTGTAAATTTTCAGGCTCAAATAACCCCGTTTGGGCATCCAAAAGAATGGGCCAAGATGGCTGGACTCCTAGATTTTTCTGCTGTGCAGTCCAGCAATATGCCTTGATAAAAACTATAATTTAAAAATATTTATTCTGATGGTGGGCCACCTTTTTGAGTTTCATCTCATTGTATGCATGATGAGGGACCTTGACCCTCAATTTTCAGAGTTTTAGAGGCCTTGGACCCACTCCAATGGAGTGCCCAAATTTAAGACAGCAACATGTTATAATTATGCTTGGCCTTGGGCTGAAATTTTGAGGAGTGGGGCCCACCACATTTATGAAGGTCTTAGAGGAGATAATTTATACCTTTATTTTCTTAAATTTTGGGCTTAATAAATGTAGTTTTGAGGCCTACCACAGTTGAATTTAATTGGGTTCATGAATGTAGAAAGTTGTTGAACTCCTTAAGTCCAATTGGGCTGGAACTTTTCAGATAGGCCCATTGAACTCTTGGGCCATTTTTACCATACTATTATGTTGGTTTAGTGGGCTGGATTGCATAAGTATATGGGTCCTTGGTTGCCCACCAAATCAATTTTATACTTAGGCCGGGTTGTAGGCCCAACTTACTTGACTAAGAGCATGACATTTGCCTGTGGTTTGAGCAATGGGCTGCCCACTAGGCCACCATAATATATGAGATTAGTGGCCTTTATGTTGGGACCTAACCTTTCCCCTATGGGCCCATAGTGGTATATATGGGTTGGGTTATGTGTGTTCCCCTTGGACCCATATTTTGGATAGGCCTTGGGCCGCCCTTTCTGAAGCCCAACATGAGTGTTTATGGTATGATTATAGCTGCTCATTTCTTATTTCTGATGTTATATGGGCCTTGGGCCTTGATCCATGATCAATTAGAGATGGGCTACCTCTTTGGGGTCAATTATGGTTGGATGTCCACATTGGTGGCCTTAAGGTAGGCCCATGGGGCTTCTATGGGTGGTTAAAGGCCCACCATAGACCCTTGCTAGGTTGTTTCATCTATTTAGGCCCATACCATTGTTCTCCTTAGTCTTGTGGGCTACCCCAGGTATATAGTCCCCCACTAGAGGTTGTATTCCTTATGAGGAATTGGTTGAGTACCTAGACCCATCATGGTTAGGTAGAGAGTCCGTCTTCACCTCATTGGCACCCCTATTCATCTTCATGGCCCACTCCCATACACATCATATGCATGCTTGGTTGAGGTATGATTGGTCATGGTTGTGCCATTGTGTAAAACATGTTGGTATCTCCTTGAGAGATGGATACTTGGGATTGATGCATAGGTGATTGCGTGATTCATGCATCTGACATTGTATATCTTGTGGATATTCGCCCTTACTTCATCAGGGCCTTGCCTCCATAGGGGTATTCGTGGATGGCCGTATGTATGGACACTGAAAATATTAGTTGAGCATACTGAGTGCATAGGATACCCATGGATGAAATTTCCAAAACTTCTATGGTACTAAGGATCTGCTCCAACGCCGTGACCAGGTGGAATACATGAGAGCACGAGGGCCTTATACCGTTAGGCTGCGACTCCCACTGTCGTATAGTCGGTTAGATAGGGGTGTGGCCTTACCTACCTGGTGTGTAGGGGCATTGCTAGGCTAAGTTTGACCAACTCGTAAATGGGTCCGCTACCGTCAGGCCTTACTGGTGATTAGTTGTCCACAGGCGGGTAGTGAGGTCCCTTACGCTCGTTTGACTGTGCAGGGTTTGTAGAGCAGCAGTCATTCAGCAGTGTAATGGACCCTGGTGATTCCCTTATGATTGAAAATGTACTTGACATATGGTTTGGTTATGAGCGCTGGCATTACTTGCATTACATTAACATTGGCTATGTAAGCCCCCTTCATGCATTGCCTTGGTATGGCTCCCAGTACTCATTGCATCGTATTCATGATAAGCCTTGGTAAGGCTAGTAATATTCTCATTGAGCATGTTTTCCTTCTTGCACCTCCTACTATTCTTCTATGCACCATTATCATACACTTATACCACCTTCTAAGCTTTTATAAGTTTATGCACGATTGATGCGTGCAGGAGATTCTAGGCAGGCGTCGTAGCAGTAGAGCGTGGAGTACAGCTGAGCATTTGAGGACTCTAATGTTGTTGACCTTTCTCTCTTTTCCTTTTATCTCATGTATGTCCTTTGGATCTTATGAATGGTTGTAAAAGTTTAAATTCTTAGTGAATTTTGTGATGTGTGCCCTTTGTTATTCTCAGATGTACTTGTTGTGATCTTGGGTATACTCGTATTGGTAATAATTATACTGTTATGAAATTCCTCCTTGTAGGATCCGAGGATCGAAACCTGCCTTAGGAGGTAAGAATGAGATACTATGGAGGCTGTTACGGCCAGAACCGGCCATCGAGTTCCTTGAGATTTCGGTTACCAAGTCTGGGGCATGACACTGAACCCAATTTCCTAAACCTAAACCTTAACCTATAACCAAAACCTATACCTATAACCTAAACCTAAACCTTAACCTAAAACCTAAACCTAGACTTATAACCTATAACCTAAACTTATTCTCAAATCCCAAAACCTATACTTATAGCCGAAACCTAAACCTTAACCTTAACCGATAACCTATACTTACAACCTTAACCTAAACCTATTCTTAAATTCCAAAACCCATACCTATAACCCAAACCTAAACCCCATCCCGAACTCGAACCCAATTTTATAAACCTAAACCTATACCTATAGCCTAAACCAAAACCTTAACCTATAACTTAAACCTAGACTCATAGCCTTAACCTAAACTAATCTCAAATCTCAAAACCTATACTTATAGTTGAAACATAAACCTTAACCTTTACCTATAACCTATACTTACAACCTTAACCTAAACCTATTCTCAAATCCCAAAACCTATACCTATAACCCAAACGTAAACCCGATCCCGAACCCGAACCTAATTTCCTAAACCTAAACCTTAACCTATAACCTAAACCTATACCTATAGCCTAAACCTAAACCTTAACCTATAACTTAAACTTAGACTCATAACCATAACCTAAACCTTTTCTCAAATTCCAAAACCAATACCTATAACCCAAACCTAAACCCGATCCCGAACCCGAACCCAATTTCCTAAACCTAAACCTTAACCTATAACCTAAACCTAAACCTATAACCTAAACCTTAACCTTAACTTGTAACCTAAACCTAGACTTATAACCTTAACCTATTCTCAATTCCCTAAAGCTATAATGTAAAACCTAAATGTATTCTCAAGTCCCTAACCTAACCCTAAACTTGAAAACCCAAACCTAAACCGGATCCCGAACTTGATTTTCCAAACCTAAACCTAAACCAAAACCTATGAGCTAAACCTTAACCTAAACTTATATCCTACAACCTAAACCTTAACCTAAACCTAAAATCCAAATGTATTCTCAAATTCCTAAACCTAAACCTACACCTAATCCTAATCTCAACTCCCAAACCTAAACCTAAACCTAAACATAAACTTGAAAACCCAAACCTAAACCTGATCCCAAACCCGAACCCGATTTCCTATACCTAAACCTTAACCTATTCTCAATTCCGTAACGCTATGGATAATTTTTTATATTTTATTTATGATGTTAAACTTATATGTATTTATGCATGGATGAATTTCATGTGGATAAGATTGTTTGTGTTTGGATGGGTGTAGCTTATGTTTTGATGAATGTAGTTTATGTTTGGATGGATTTATGTAGTTTGGGTTTAAATGGATGTGAATGTGAATATGATGAAATAAATTGTATAACAGGTGTATATCAAGAAGAATATGATGAGAATATGATGAATTATATTGTAACAAGTGTATATCAGGAATTTTGAGTTGGAAAATTGAAAAAAAGAAAAGGCTTTTACCTACGAAATTTTTCGTAGGTAAAACACTTTACCTACAAAAAATTTCGTAGGTAAAATTCTCAGAACTGTTTTTTACCTACAATAGTTTTCGTAGGAAAAAGTCTAAACGTTTGAAAATTAAGTTAAATATTATATTTTTACCTACGAACCATCTCATAGGTAAAAGTTTGATACACGTTTTTTACCTACACACATTTTTGTAGGGATTATATTTTTACCTACGAACAATTTCGTAGGTAAAAGTGCGATACATGTTTTTTACCTACGAACATTTTTGTAGGTAAAGGTCTGATACACGTTTTTTTGTATGAAACGTTTCCTAGGTAAAGGTCACAACTGCATTTAAAATTTATGTTAGAAATTATATTTTTACCTAAGAAACATTGTGTAGGTAAAAGTCTCCTACATGTTGTTTAGCTACGAAATCCTTCATAGGTATAAGTCTCTCGAATATGTTTTTACCTACGAAAATAGTAGTAGGTAAAAGCCTCATAGACACTTTTTGCCTACGAAATCGTTGGTAGGTAAAAGTAAACTTTTCGATTTTTGGTTTTTTGAAAAATTCAAAACACCTTTACCTAATCGGTAAAAGTAAACTTTTCGAGTTTAAATTCAAAACACCCTTTATCTACGAACATTTTCCTAGGTAAATACAGCTTTTACCTATGAAATTATATTTCGTAGGTGAAACTAAACTTTTCAATTATTTTGAATTGCAAACACTGTTTACCAACAAAAAGTTTCGTCGGGAAAAATAGTTTTTACCTATGAAATTAATTTCATCGGTAAAAGTAATCTTTTCAATTTTAAAGTTATTTTAAAAATTCAAAACACCCTTTACCTACGAACATTTTAGTAGGTAAAGATGTCTTTTACCTACGAAATTGTATTTCGTAGGTACAAATAAACTTTTTGTTTATTTTGAATTGAAAACTCCCTTTGCCTACAAAAAGTTTCGTAGGTGAAGATAGCTTTTACCTACGAAATTAAATTTCGTTGGTAAAAGTAAACTTTTCGATTTTTAATTTATTTTAAAATTTTAAAACACCCTTTACCTATGAACTTTTCGTAGGTAAAGATGTCTTTTACCTATGAAATTATGCTTCATAGGCAAAAGTACACTTTTCGTGTCTCCACCAAAGGAAAAAGGGAAAAAACCCTTTACCTACGAAAATTTTCATAGGTAAAGATGACTTTTACCTACGGAATTTAATTTCGTAGGTAAAAGTTCACTTTTGCCTACAAAAATAAATTTCGTCGGTAAAAGTCATATTTACCTATGAAAAATAATTTCGTCGGTAAAAGTTTCATCAGTAAAAACCATATTTCTTGTAGTGTTTACTTTTGCATCTTTCTTTAGGCGGGGTAGAGGTGGCTGTTGTAGTGGTAGGTAATCAAGGCGGTCAGGGTGAAGTAGGATGAGGTCATGATTAGAGGTTGTGGACCTCGAAAGAACACATTGTGGGTCTACAAATCATTCAATTGAAAAGTGTTGAGATCTTCATAGAAAAAGTCAATATAATCTAATTAGGCATATCATATTGGAGAAAGCAATGGGTTTCATCCAATTAGTTCTACTTCTACAACATAACTATTGAGTGTGAAATATTACATATTTTTCGCTATTCATATCTTAATTTTATAAACATGATATTGCTTAATCGATCTAATTATGTATGTTTTCATGTGCGAGGTGATTTCAAGAGTTTAAGGTGAAATTGATCCTAAAATGAATATTTATACTCAAAAAATTACTAAATGAGGATTTGGAGAATTAAAAGTCATTAATGAAGAATTCATATGCCAAATATCGAAGGAAACCAAATGAGGAATGAAAAGAATTGAAGATTTGAAGTGAAAAAAAAAGAATCCTGAAAATTGGTCGGTAAAAACATATTTTGAAACTCCGACTCTAAAAAGTGAAAGTTCTTAAATAATTCTCAAAATAGACTTCGATGTCATCGACAATTTCAGAAAATTTGGGCTAAACTTGTTGGACAATTCTGGATGATTTTTCAATGATATCGAAGGTTTTCGATGACATTGAAGCTTGTCATAGACCTTTGATGACATTGAAGTTTGCCATCAAAGATATGTAGAGTGCGTAAATTTGAGGCGGTTTGTGAACTTTTTCGAGACGGTGTGAAAGTTTAAGTTACAAAACTATTTAAAGGAATCTTTAGGTTATTTTAAATCATCTTCTACGGTTTGAAAATGGAGAGAAGGCCTAGGTGGAGTGCTAAAAAAGTTTTTTCACTTCGATTTCTTCATGTATTATAGTATATCTTTTAGTTTTTCTTTTGTTTTTGAGTTAGTTATAATTAACTAATTTCTTAGTTAGGGCTAAGAGGTGAAGGTGTAATTTATTTTGAGGTTTCCTTTGCTTTGATTCAAATATATGTTAAATTTCTATTGATTTATAGTTTGATTAAAATAATATTTTCAGTTTTCTATGGTTTATTATGACTAAAATTATAATAGATGCTGTGATAGCTTTGAATATCTTCTTAATCTGTTTAGAGAAGTGTGTGATTTATAAAATTTATGATTCATCATAGTCTATGGAATAATGTATGGTTGGATTCCTTGAGATTATCACATGGGTGCTTCATGAGAGAACTATGTTAATGAAAAATTCATATTTTTAGATTTTTACTACTCTATCATCTAACTGGATAGGATAAGACTCTAATTCCAGTTGTAACTCTTTAAATTAAGTAATTTAGCATCTTAATAGCTACGTGTGGATCCTTGGCTCTCTAGTGTCCCTTTTATTATTGATAGTTTATTCACAATTAATCTCTCTTATTTTAGATTTTACTTTAAATCTTATTTTAGTTATAGTTCTATTTTGTTTTCAGAATACGTACAAGTTAAGTCTCTGTGGATTCGACCTTAGTCTCACCAAGTTATTACTACATTGTAGTCCTGCACTTGGGCTTGTGAACAATGACCGTTACATGTCTAGCGAGATGGTTACACTTACTCAAGAGATGTATTCCAAGTTGTCCGAAAACTTGCAAAATTAACATGTTCTTGCTACTTCCATCCCTACAGCCTACATTCTTAACCTCACATATGGTTTATTTAGGATTCAAATGTTTCAAGGATTCAACTGTAGCCTCCCAAGTATTAGAATGAATTAAATTTAAAACATCATTAATTTTTGCAATGAATGAGAAAAATAAGTTCTTTTGAGCTTTTGAAACTAGCAATCATCGTAAAAATCTACATTAATAGACTTTAAATCAAGAAGTAAATTTTGATCAAGAAGTATCTTCAGTCCTTGTTTGCTTATGTGGCCTAACTGCCTATACTAGATTGTAGCATAGTCTATCATGACATTGGCAATAATAGCATTGCCAATCATGATATCTTCAATCACAAAGGTTATATCCTAAACCCCCTCTCTAATTTTATTTATAACTTGTACTATAAAATATCCTTAACCAAACAATTGGGAATAAAGTTAGATAAAAAATATAAAATTAAAAAAGTCAGTACTCAAAAATTTTTGATCGACAACTATGTCCACTTCGAGTTTAAAAATGATCAGCCAATTCTCTCTCAAGTAACAGAACTACAAAACTTAGTTGATGAATTGAAGATTATGGGTATACATCTTCCTAAAGAATTCTTGGTCAGTATAATAATTATAAATTACCCTCCTAATGGTTTGATTATAAAAAGAAATTGAAACATGGTGAAAAGAAGTATACTCTTGAAAGGGCTTTAACGACATCTTCGTATAAAAAAAGATTATACATACCAAGACAAGAGTGTAGATTATTCAAAAAATCATTTCAAAGAAAATATATTATAATAGCATAAGCCAAAATCTCAAAAATCCACATTCATTCCTCTAAAGAAGGATATAGAGTTTAAGAAAAAGAAAAGAATAAAGGGAAGTGTCACTTCTACAACAAACCAAAACACTACATAAAGGAATGCTGACACAGGAAGAAAGAATTGAAAGCTCATGCTAGCATTAAAAACGACCAACTTGTAGTAAAGATAACATAGTAATATATGATGGTTGATGGTGTCTAGACACTAGTGCAATTATTCACATATCGAAAGACTGAAACATCTTTCAGACCTATGAAGGTATTGCCAATGGATAAGAAGTAAAAAATGTGTAATAATGTTTGAGTGAGTATTATTGTGAAAGTAATAATGGAGCTTCAATTTAGATCAAGCAAGAGACTAACACTAGAAAATGTATTACATGTACCTGACATGTTTAAAAATTTAATGTCAGGTGATCTTCTTAATAAGAGAGGATTCAAAATTAGTTTTTAAGCGTGATAAGTTGGTTATCACCAAGAATAGTATGTTTGTAGGCAAATGACATTCTTGTAATAATATGATTAAACTAATGGAGCTTCAGTTTAGATTAAGCAAAAGACTGACACTAGAAAATGTATTAGATGTACCTGACATGTTTAAAAATCTAATGTCAGGTGATCTTCTTAATAAAAGAGGATTCAAAATTAGTTTTTAAGCGTGATAAGTTAATTATCACCACGAATAGTATGTTTGTAGGCAAATGACATTCTTATAATAATATGATTAAACTAAATATCAATAATAATAATAATGTTTTCGTTTATATAGTGGATTTTGTATTTTTATGGAATACTAGACTAGGTCATGTTAATTATCATTCAATGAAAAGAATAATAATCTTAAGACTTATACCAAAATATGAAATAGAACTTAAAGAAAAATGTGATGCATGTACCCATTTTAGAAAACTAAAAAACCCTTTACGAGTGGCATCGAAAATTATAGTCCTCAGAATTAATTCATCATGATATATATTATTTAAATAATACTTTAACACATTGTGAAAAAACATATTTTATTACATTTATCAATGATTTTACTAGATTTTCTTACGTGTACTTAATAAAATCTAAGGATGACGTCTTTAGAATGTTTAATCTTTATAATGCCGAAGTAAAAATTCAATTGAATATGAAGATTAAAGTCCTAAGAAGTGATAAAGGATGTGAATACTTCTCTAATGAATTCAATGAATTTTGTAAATCAAATGGTATAAAACAATGAATTTATGGCTCCTTATACAATTTAACAAAATGGCCAATGGAACGTAAAAATAAGATATTAGTTGAAATGATCAACTGCATGATATCAAATTTTAGAATACCACTGAATTTATGGGGGGAGGCATTATTAACAGCAAAACATATTCAAAATACTACCCCATACAAAAAATTGGATGTCTCTCCATATGAATTATAGAAAAAGAACAAACTCATTGTAACGCTCTAGATTTCGTAACCCAAGTTGTATATTCATTTTCTGAAATCCTGAGTGTTAACCTTTAAAGATAACTCGCCTTATATATTTCAAGTGAGAATCACAATGGAAGGAAAACAATCACACATAAATGATGTTGATAATCAAACTTGGTCGATCCCACTTCACCTCCTGTGAGCCTCTTAAATATTTGTACAGGAACAATGAACAAGAAGACATTGGGGGTGTCAGTTGTGATCGGGGACCATCCGGTGCCTATGTCAGGCAGTAAGTGTGATAGGAAAGATGGGGTAATTATGCATACCTCCCCCTTAAATAAAGGGGTGTCTTTATATGCTCACAGCTCGTGTATCTGAGTATATTTATAAGATAGACTAGGAGGGCCCATATTAAAATTGGATCATGTTCTCGGATATTTCTCTGATTCTTCAGTTATTCCTCCATTTGTGTGATTTTAGCTAAATCTTCATAAAGAACCCATCTACACACGACAAAGGATTCTCCCCGGTTATTTTTGACTAGCGAATGTCGATTACTCTTTGAGCAAGTTATAAGACAACACATGTCGACACTGAATTAATGCAGGCCGAGGACGAACCCCTTGCCACCATGTGGATAGGATCGTGCGTTGATCTGCCTTTTCATGCCTCGGCAATTAATGCTTGTATTTAATGCCTCTGCTCCGGGTGCCTTATAAATAAGGGATCACCCTCATTCTTTCCACTTGTTATCTTTCGTGATGCCTAAGCTATGCTGATTACTCATTCCCTTTCTTCTTTCCTTCGTCCCAAGTCTAGTAGAACTTGATCCAACCATCTAAAACATAATTATAAAACAAATGCCAACACTGATCTTCTGTTAAAAGGTCTCTGAACATTTGGCTCGATACCAATTTTTGTAGAAAAACGCTCGCACGTGATCAATATAATTAGTGAGGTCAAAACACAAAAGAAAAGAACTAAACAAAAGCTAAAATGACTAAACCAAAAAAAGAGACTAGATGCATAATGATTTATGTGGTTAGACAATCTATCAACTCTACAGGGCAATACATATAGGTTTCTTATTCACTAGAAATAGGAGAAATAAAATATAAGATTTATTTTTCTCCAGTTCATCCCAAAAATCTTGTACCAAGAACTATCATCAAAATGAAATAATAAAATATGTCTCCCTAACTAATGGCCTCAATTATATGAATCACTATGAGAGGAAGCCAGTGACAGAACGTAAAGAAGCTACACCTTTACCAGAAGAACCCTTTTTTGTTTTTATTTTTTTCAAATGGAGGGCCATGCCCTTGTATCTTAGATTAAAGAACAATGATATGCAAGCTACTTTTTCGGGTGGGCCCACACAAAACATCGGGCCGCACCTATCTCAACATTTACCAGACGAACCTAAAGAATCTAGACTTTTACCAGACCTTGCGTGCTACACACGTAGATGAGGTAGAGAGAGATGATCTCTCACTAGGCGAAGTTCGCACGCCTCCACCGCCGCAACAGAATATTCAAGAATTTGTATACTTAGAAGGGATCTACTTGCAATAATCAAAACTGGAACGAGTGTTTACAGTTGTCAGAAACCAGAGAGGAAGTTTCCAAGCAATCAATCTAACAACGATGCGTACAACACCGATGGGCTGGGCTGGGCTGGAATGTTACGTGAAGTCTACGCTTAGAGAGAAGCAAGGTTCGTGCAAGATTTAATAATAATAATAAATAAAAAATACCAACAACCAAAAATCACATGACACGAACTCCATTGATTGCTGAGGTCAACTCTCCTAGCAGTTCCACTCTCATCACCTTTCATATTCTTGGCCCACCAAATGCACACATATCACTCATGTGTCGTCATCATGCATGACTGCCCATTTGGACGGACACGGATTTCCTGCGAAAGCCTTTTGTAGGAAGTTCCGGAAACATCCACGTATCCATTTATTTTGTAAGTTCATTTTAAGACGAAAGCCTTTTGTAGGAAGTTCCGGAAACATCCACGTATCCATTCATTTTGTAAGTTCATTCCGAAAATTCATACGGTTGAAATCTTAGTAGGTTGACAGTGATATTTATATGCCATCCACACCGTTCATAACGTCATTCCTATTGGGATGAACTGAAATCACAAATATTATACTGATTCAGAACATATGTTTTCAGCCTACTTGAGTATTTTAAACTGTAGACATTCAATATTCATGTTTTCGGCATATTTGGGTATTGAATCTCGCTCATTTTTTGCTATAAATCCTAAAATGATGTAAAAAAACGGACGATGTGCATTTCTCACAAGCATCACAATAGGCCTCACCTAGGTTTCCAGTGCATGAACCGCTTCCCGTTTCTACATGACATCATGCGGATGTTTTGTAGCCCAAAAATCAAAGAGACACAGTAACCAGAAGCGCCCTAAGTATGGCCCGCAAATGGATGGTCAGCAAAAAGTAAAGCAAAAGTAGATCAAAGGTTCACATTAAAAAGAAAGTCGTGAACCATGCACAGGTTAGGATCATCCCGTCAATGTTCCACATGGTGTCCCACAAGACCAACGTTCCGAATCACATATCCACATGCATGGTGGGGCCCACACGTCTTTAAAATTCTAGGAATGGCACGTCCAATCATGAATCGGTGTTGTTTATCCGGTTGACCGCTTTTAATAATTTCTTATGAATGCCTAGTGAGAGAGCCGACGTGCAAAACTCAACCCACTTATCCTATTCCCTCTCCCTCCAATTTCGGTTCCTTCCACCGCAGACATTATTTCAGCCCTAAAATGATATAACGAACTCATATTCTAATATTCCTTCTTAAATCTGAACAAATATAACACATAGATGAGATCTAAACGGTCAGTTATCTGTTTTCAATACTCAATGGGTCACTATCCAAAAATCACAATGTTTCGAGGATTCTGACCCTTGAATTGGTGGCATGTACAAATCAACAATAAAAGGCAACATTCAGTAACGGCTACCATTAAGTGACGAAAAACCTACTTATTAGATCACTAAAAGATTCTAATCAAAGTGAAATTTCATGTACTCCAAGTCAGTACCTGATCCCACAAGATGCCTGGTTTGGATCATCATACACATGTGGCACGTGGGATGCAGGCAATATGAAGGAGCAAAAATGATGTGACTCCAGATGCATATAATCTGATCCCTTCATATTAATCCACGTCAACACTTAGGTTTAAGAAAGACCGAGGGTTTCAACTCCAACCGGTTGGACCATTATTTATGGCCCACCCATCAACTAGCTTCCAATCAATAATTTTTTATGAAATTCCAATCCTTCAAATAGGTTTGTCCCATCATGAGGATAGTCTACTGTAAATATCAAATCCATCTATTCATTAATCGAGACACAACATAGAAAAATACTATTAGCCATTGAAAAATAACATTTCTAATTGTGGTCCAATCAGTGAGTGGATTGCATGATTTTCGCAGAGATTAATCTCAATGTTTGGATCAACATATTGGACGGATTGGATTTTGCAAATACATGAATTATTGGACGGTATTTGATGTGTGGACCATAACCTGCGGTCCAATGGTATGAAGTTGAAACCTTCTCTAAGAAATACATCCATGTCAATCCCATACCGTCCAAAAAAAATATACTTCTCCTATGTCTGAGGACGTGGCCATCCAATTTATACCTATGCTAGATTGTGGTAACCATTAAATGGTGGTGACTCTTTCATCTTACACGTGGGCATGCTTGTATGACAATTCCAAATTGTGGGGTCCATAGTGGATGGAGCAAGGCCAAAAATCTCACATGATGGAACAATCTGAACCATCCAAGTTGACCCAATGAATTTTACCCTTCATTCTAACCATCCATTTAGTATACACCAATGGATGGTTACTTTCTGTCTACAACTTTCACTCTACAACCCAATTTGGGCCATGATTGGATGTCCCAGATATCCTTGCCCGCATTTCACATGTACACTGGATGAGTTCATCACCAATCCAAAAAAAAGTGGTGAACTATCACCGAAATCTCGTCCTAATCCACTGCTTAATTAAAAAATCATTAGGAATGTAGGTTCTATCCGGGGACAGACTTGCATTGAAATGTTCAGGAATTCCAAAACTCAAGTATATAAGCATGAATTAGGTTACATTCCATTACAGGATTCAGATTCTAATCACTCTTTGGATTCTATTAGAGTCATGGCTTCCAGGCTTCTCTCGAAGTTCCTACTCCAAGTGGGAGTTTTTCTTTTCATCCTAGAATCCGCGAATTCGCAAGGATTGCATGTTGGTTTCTACAAGAAGACATGTCCGAGTGTGGAGGCT
This sequence comes from Magnolia kwangsiensis, assembly GCA_037074715.1. Lineage (NCBI taxonomy): Eukaryota > Viridiplantae > Streptophyta > Magnoliopsida > Magnoliales > Magnoliaceae > Magnolia > Magnolia kwangsiensis. Next base: position 31,969,759 of record CM073584.1, on the reverse strand, counting down.
GTCGTTAGAAAAACGACGGCTAAGTTCATCCAGAAAGCTCCTTCCCTTGCAGCTCCTTTGTTAAGGATTCATTTCCACGATTGTTTTGTTAGGGTATGTTTGGAAGAGTTTAGGCAATGTTTGGATGCATTATCCAATTAAATTGCATTCATCAGTTAGATAAAGAGGCAATGACCAAGTTACAGTTACTATAGAATGCTCATAATGAGGAATGCAATTCTATTACTTTCAAATGTAGCTTGAAAGTAACATAGTAACAATTTGGTCATTTCCGGGTTTTTTGTTTTGGCAGCTGGTAATTGCAATTTAATTCAATCTTGCATCTAAACATGGGCTTAGTAGAGAAGGAAAACGTTATAAATATATCTCATGCATTTTGGTTCTTGATCTCATTGTATTCTGTTACATTTGGATTTCAGAGGAATTTCAAAATTCATTTCCCGCTTTTAGATTTTTCCACTCTAATGAGAAAGATTTATGGCTTCCATCAGAATTCACAGGTTTACTGACAAGCACACTGGATCTACACTTCTCATCTTGTGGATACCACAACGGAAGAGACCTAGCCCACAAATTGGACTGGTTCTCTCATCAGGTGGACCAGTCATGTATGATTTGAAGTTCAATTTGTGGCCCACTAGTTGAGTTTTCCACCCTGATTGGTGGGCCAGTGGGCATAACTGACGAGTCGCTCATATCTCACAGTGATGGGATATGTTGCCAATGTTCTCACAGGTGCAGTAATCAGTCACATGGCCACATTTATCTGTGGTCCACTTAACAAGTTGCTTCTTGTATACAGGGATGTGATGGTTCCGTGCTCATAAATTCTACTGCGACGAACCAGACAGAGAAATCTGCAATCCCAAATCGAACCCTGCGAGGGTTCCAAGTGATCGATGCTGTCAAGGCTGAAGTGGAGAAAGCGTGTCCGGGGATTGTTTCTTGTGCTGACATTTTAGCCCTTGTGGCCAGGGATGTAGTGAATTTGGTAAGAAAATTTTCCATAGGTGGTTTTGTTTTGCTTGTTCATCAACAAAATAAGGCCATGTTTGGATGCGCTACTGAAACAAATCGCAAAAATTTAGTTCTATAAAGAGGAAATGATCAAATTGTAGTTGCAATCATTGGCATCCATGTTGAGAGACTACTTCCTCAATGTGGATAGGATTTATATGATCATGGGCCAGAGGATAAGCATATATTCCATGTTCTTTTTACATTTTAGATTGCCCTAGTGGGCATATGTGACCTGGATCATTGATCTGATGGCCTCCTCCATGGATGGACAAAGCCCTCAAAATCTTCTTGAAATGAAAATCTCACCCCCTGTGTAGCTACAAATAAACAGTTATGATATGAATGCGAAAACAATGCTGATGTAAGACGCAACACAGATACATTCCTAGCATGGTTGGACCAAAAGAAGGTGTAACGTAAATTAGCCATAACTTTCGTTCCGAGTTTCGTTATGGGGTGCACAACCTACCAATCTTTACAGTAACGGGCTATTCACGGTGAATCAACCCACATTGTGGGTCATGTCTATCCATTTTGTCAGAAAACATGCGCTTTCAACTCAAAAATGAAAATTTAAGGAAAAATTATTAGTTTTAGTAATTCTGATTTTTGTAATAATTTTAGAGTTTTAGATTTTATTTTTTTTCTTTTTTAAGAAATAACTTATAATCATGCTAGGACTCTTCTAACAAAAGTTTATTTGAAATTTTTATTTTTAGAAATTAAGCTTTAAAAGAGTTTTACTATAATTATGATTTTTATTAGAGTCAGATTTTTTTTTTTTTTTAAATGTAATTAGGAATTTTGGTTTTAAATTTTTTTTCTTTATCCATGGCGTAAGGAGAAACATAAACATTAGACAATTATCAATCAATTTACTTCTAATTTATTTATAATTTATTTCTACTTTTATCCCTCGTGGATTCAAGAAACTCTGTGAGCAATCCAGAGAACACCATGAATTCAGAGCAGTTACCCTTGAGGAAGACTGTTTGAGGAAGACTGTGGTCGACATCATCACACTTCCTTTCCTGCTTAAGTGCTAACTGTTGCATTGCTTAGATCTTTCAACCTGAGAGATTTTTCGTGAAATGGTCCATTGATAGTAGTGCCTATGATATGATATAAATGGTGTTGATTTCAGAACCACGTGGCCCCCACTTGCACCTATAAAAGAGCCAATAATTCATTGCATAGCCTTGTGGCCTTGTGTCGTGGATCTTAAAATGTTGGGAAATTTCATTACAACTTGAAGAATTACATTACATATGGACACTATATGCGGATTTCAGTTTGTACAAGTGGACACATGGTTCAGAGTTCCAGACCATTGGTCTGATGGACCCCACGACAGATGGACCATGACCCAAAGATCTCCACAATAGGATAATCCTAAATTTCAGTTCAATTGCTGAAATAGATTTTTATCCTAAATTTCAGTTCATGGCATGAAATAGATTGTCAAGAAGAGAAATGTAGTCATAAACAATGATCAACAAAGAAAAAGCCCAAGATTAGTGGTTAAGATCTTCCAATCTGGTGCTTTGTTTGGGTATGGTCCATCTGTGCTTTGTTAAATCAAACAAACAGCCTCAACCCCTGAACCATTGGGCCCACTCATTCAAACTGAAAAATCAGTGTATACAATGCGTATGCTTAATTAAGTTGGCTATTATATAATTCCTCCACAATTTCATCATTTCATCTAACTGAACTGAAATTTTCACTATTCATTTCACTTTCCCATCCCAACACATCATAAGACCTAGTTTTACTAACCGTCGGATGTCTATAGAGCATGGGACCAACTTGGCAAGTTCCGACCGGGCGAAGAGACGGACGGATTTCATTGGCCTCTGACGCCTTGGCCAATCTACCCCCTCCGTTCTTTAACATCACTCAACTGAAAGCTTCCTTTCAACAGAAAGGTCTATCTGTGAAGGACTTGGTAGTACTATCAGGTATGAAGACAATTGAATCCTGATTTTGTGACCATCTTCTATTCTAACTCAACCTGCAAAATGCAAATTCCAACTACAGCTCCACATGCCGAGGAGAGAGCTCCAACCACCTTTCAGGTGGGCCTCAAAATAGTGGGGCCCACCTGATGGGCATCTCAATTCTCATGTCTCAAACTCACATGCCATCAGCACATTTGAGCTGCGAGGCCTGTCATTCTTGCATGGGCCCTCCATTTTTACAAGTAATCTTATTTGAGCTCCATTCTACTCAGGTGCCCACACCATCGGGATCAGCCACTGCACATCATTTGGGAGCCGCATCTATAACTTCACCGGGAAGGGCGACGTGGACCCCTCATTGGATCCCAACTATGTAACGAGGCTACGGGCCAAATGCCCGCAGGGAAATGTCACTGACTTTGTGCAGATGGACCCAGGAAGCTCAAAAATATTCGACACAGATTACTACAAGGTCGTGGCAAAAAGAAGGGGACTCTTCCAGTCTGATGCCGCTCTCCTCGACGACAACGAAACTAAAATCTACATTGGTCTCCAGATCAACTCTAACAATCCAAGCTTCTTCAGAGATTTTGGAGTGTCCATGGTGAAAATGGGCAACATCAGTGTCCTAACAGGCAATGCTGGCGAAATCAGGAAGAATTGTGCAGTGATTAACTGATCAACGGTTCGATTGTTTGTGTTGATGTAATCATTTGAGGCAATAAGCCAATGGTTTTTCAAATCCTCTACCAGATAGAAGACAGGCCGATTCTATTTTATTTCTATATTTGTTTTCCAGTATCTATGAATAAGATTGTTGCCATTTTGTATCAATAATCATGATTGAATTGCGATTTTGTATCGTTAATCCTTGTATGAGTGATGAAATATTAATAAAATGTGGAAAAGCTGTTTTTCATTAGGCATCTCTCGTGTTAAACACAATCTCCCCGTATGTGCTAACATGGCACACATGCAAGAGAGCCAGAATGTTTATTAAGCAGTCCCTGTTAGAGAACCCATTTTGAGAGTTGCATCCAAACGGGATCTATTTCTTTTTGTAAACGATACATAATTGAAGATTGGACGGGTCATTGGGCTGAGTTGGTCTATTCAGCACTGGATCCAGCCCAGACATCAGGTCTAAATTTCAAGCCCAGCCGGGTCATTGGACCAATATTTTAAGGAGCTCAGGCCATTGGTGCTGCCTGGCCCATTGCCAACCCTAATACTCTTGGGATGCGTGCTGTAACCTAGAATTCAGGTTAGCCCACTCATCAGGTGGGCCACGCATGGATATTGAATAGGGAACAGAAGATGCATGCCACCATGAGAAATTAAACATGCTTATATTATGGGCTAGAACCCTGTCATAGTTCACCACCAGCGTAAAGATGGTGTTGACTTTCCACCGCACACATGGTGTGGGTATATAATAATTGAGACCTTTCAACCATTGAGCAATTCTCAATGGACCATAGTTAGAAAATTACATTGAGCATATGTTTTTGACCATTCATCTGATAATCATCAATTGGATGATTAGAATTGCTTGATCAACATGATTTTTGAGATTGTTAGATGCACAATTTGGATGTTCTACATGGCCTTACACGAATGCCATATGTGAGGAGGATATGTTTTCATATAGGCCATGACATATCACAAGATCTGAATTACATCTCTCGAAGTAAAACCCATAACTAGAGGGAAAACAAATAAACAATACCATGCAAGTGCATTATTGTTAGCATACTTTTATGTGGAAGTATGGCCATATGGCCCATTTTATTATGGACTAAAAGTCAGCTGAATGAGTCTGCCTCACAGCTGGCCATGAGAGAGAATACTTGTATTAAGGCCGATTTCTATTGTGGCAACGACAAAACCTCAAGAATAAAGTATCCCATGTGGAAGTATATATAGTATGAAAGCAGTGGGTGGCTTGATGGTTATCATTATATTTTAGACCCTTATATATTAACGTGCATTTCTTGATATTACTCATTATTTTGTACACATGATATTTGATTATATATTACAAAATATGTAGTTATTGCAATATCTTTATTATAAATCAGCATGTATATTCCATGACAACCATTTTTCATTGATGTTGTAATTGTATGTATTCTGTAGGAACTCCCTCGTCCTCTGCACCTTGCTATAATAGATACTAAGTATAATTAGTAATTTTGACCATACACATATGCTTAGAATAGTGGGACTATGTTTCATAAGTGAAAAATATCTTAAGGGTCTTCAGTAATAGAAAAAGACCTGGTACATCTGGTGGCTAAGTAACTCTCAATTATTGAACAATAACAACAGTGATAGGCAAACTAACATCACATGTGCATGATAAAAAAGAATTGGTGAATTAAACTAACATCATATTAAAGTATTGTGTAGTCTAGATAAAATGGACAATGGATTATATGATGTATAATATGATAATGTAAATGTAAAATGGAAGTAATAGTTCATGAATATGCATTATATGTATCTAACAAATAAGTAATGATGTGTTAGCTAAAATAAAGCAATGCATATAAACCACAAATGTTGAAAAAAAATATCCTCATGCTATAAAATTAATGAAGTATCTCCTGATAGTCATTGATGATGAAAAATTGATCCTCATACAGTAAGATAAAAGAAACACATGTTATAAAAAATTAAGGAGAATTATTCTTACTTCGTGAATAATCAAAATAACAAAAGTGTTATGACTGCCTAGATAAATTAACCAACAAATTGATGATTGAGAATATAAAGGGTAGCTAAACAAGTCTCCTGTACAACAGGGTGTGAGAAAATAGTTGAATTATCAACAACATATATAAAACCTTAATAGCAAAGTATCATATGTGGATATAAATACAATAATATCATAATACTATAAGAACTCTATCTAGTGGGCCTTATTGATCAACGGTCTGGATTATCATTCAATTGGACTGGAGGATTGTGATGAGATTTTTCTCCCGTGCTCGACCAGTCGTGAGCCTTACACGATCGGTCGAGGGCTGGTGCTCGACCAGTCGTGGAGTTGAGCCCTGACTCGACTCAAAGTCAAGAGACTTTAGGCTATTTTTCTCTGGGGTGTTCGACCAGTCGTGGGTGGTGCTTGACCAGTCGTGGGTGGCGCTCAACCGGTCATGGGTTCGTCTCGACCGGTCGTGGTTGCGCAAATTCGTTCCACAATTTTGTAGATTACGGAAATCTGAGGCCTTTCGCAACTGGGATGTGGAACGGGGTTTCCTAAAACTATAAATAGGGGTTCATAAGATTTTTCTAAAGATATGAAAAACACAAGAGAACTATCAAAGGTGAGAGAGAGAGAGAGAGAGAGAGAGAGAGAGAGAGAGAGAGAGAGAGGAAGCTTGTAAAAGGGAGGTTATGCTAGTTGAGGTTATCTACTGTGCAATTTATATCTCAGCTTTTCTACGTCCTCATAATCGGAGAGATCTCTCCATTTTTCTTTTATTTTCTCATTGTTTATTTACTCTTGTGTGAGTGAAGATGGTTGTAACGTTCTACTTCATAGTGGATTGTTGATCTGGACGAGGTCCCGTGATTTTTTCCTCATTGAGGGTTTTTCACGTAAAAATCTCTTGTGTGGTGTGTGGTTGATGCTTTGATTTATTTCATTGCTTTATTATTCCATAATTCTGGTTTATTCTGGGAGGCTAGATCCTAAGGTTTTATTACACAAGGGCCCCAACAAAGTGGTATCAGAGTTAAGTTCATTGAACGGGTAGGATCAATTTAGAATTATGAAAGGAGGCTCATCAAGGATGAATAGCCTCAATGGTTCTAATTAGACCATATGGAAGGCTAAGATGGATAACTTGCTTTATTGAAAGGACCTACATTCTCCAATTTTAAGTATATCAATAAAATCTAAGGATATGTCTGATGATGATTGAAAGAAGATGGACCGAAAGATGGTGGGGTTTATTAGATAATAGCTGGATGATTATGTGTTCCACCATGTGTCTACGAAAAACTCAGCCGCTAACCTATGGTTGAAATTAGAAGAGCTGTATGAGAGGAAAATAGCCGGTAATAAAATTTTTCTGATAAGGCGACTTGTGAATCTCAAGTTCAAGAATGGTGGTTATATGGCTGAGCACATGAATGAGGCTAGCAATATAATGAACCAACTCTCCGCTATAAAGATAGTTCTAGATGATGAATTGTAGGCTTTACTATTACTTAGTTCATTGCCTGACAATTGGGAGACATCGGTGGTGTCTTTAAGTAACTCCGCACCAGAGGAAAAGATATCTATGGAACAAGTGATTAGCTGTCTCTTCAATGAGGAGACAAGGAGAAAGTCTCAGGGGTCTACTCAGCAAGAGGCCCTTGTGACACAGGAATGGGGGAGAGGAAAGAACAGGGACGGCGGGTGTAACACCCTGAATTTTTGCTAACCTGGGATTAGACGTCCTTAGGCAATGGGTCAACCTTATCACTTTCAGAGCTTAATCCCAAAGCCAAAGAAATCACTCTTCAACCCATTTCCTTCAAGACTCACCTTTCACCACCTCATTCTTCAAATTTCTCCAAGTACTTTCATATTAGACACGACTCCTCAAGTTTAAATAGTAAAGAATACCAATCCTAGGGTATTAATGATGAAGAACAATACCAAAGCTAAAAATTACCGTGAATAGTAAATAAATGGGTAAAATGGGTTTCGACCCTTAACCTTTTGGAATCTAACAAAATAGATAGGTTAGTTGGATGGATTAGCCTCTCCTACCCCAAAACCATATGCCACATGATGCGTAAGCTCATTCTGGTTTACAAACTGGCCCCGAAACGTCTCAAATGGAGTCTTGGGCCTATCTAAGCCCAAATACAATGAACCAGGGTGGGTCCCACATATATTTGGGGTCCCTAGGGCAGGGGGAACCCAGCCCATATGGCCGGCCTCGTCGGAAATAATTTTCATCAGCGATGGCATCGCCAGTCAAAATGCTCGGTTGGGTCCGGGCTTCGGACCAGAGGTGTTTGGGGGCTAGGGTAGCCCCCTGGTATGTGGGTCGTCCGTTAAAACCTCCTCGATCAGGTACTTCCTTCACAAAGTGACCCTTCAAGCTCTCCTTTCTCACCAAAACGCCTGACTTTTGGTAAAAACCACCCCTCCAAACTCTTCCTTCTTCCGTTTTCAAATACCCTCGCTCCACCCTTCAAATCTCATCTCAAACAAAAATCAATAAAGGCTACTTCCTTTAGAAATTCAATGAGAATCTACTAGCGCTGCACTAGATGGCCTATGAAATTCTCACCAATCACTTTCAATACCATTTGCTAGAGTCAAAGCGTATAGAATAGGTGACGCTACAATACCGTAAAACCTAGGATCAAACTCTATTTCCGTTTGCTCTCGGGAGCAACTTGAAACTTTGTATCGGCTTTGTACCGCACGTCGAAAGTCCGATTATCCCGAACTTAGACAATCCTGACCTCCTAGTTGGACTTGACAATCACCTCAAAAATCAAGTCCAGATGATATCCCACGACGATTTCCTTGAGTCCAGAGTGAAGAAAGTGAGAAATGGGTAAAAATTTAAAATTTTAATTCAAATATGGCACGAGTCTTTGCGCGTTATTATTAAGCGTTCTGACCATCAGAATTCAGCCAAATTTCACCCTTGGATCAGGAAAAATTTCTCTTTTATATCATAAGACTTGTAGACCTGATTTAGGTACGATGACCGCTGAATTGAAACTGGTCCGCCACGTGCGATCTGGGAACTCTACTAGTCTGAAAACTTCGGGTGAGCAGGATCCGATACGTATGAGCTTAAGTCCAACCGCGTTCGGCCAGGGGACCTCCCGAAATGCTCTTTTGGATCAGAAAAGTCCCGATTTGGCTATAACTCAAGTATACCTTGTTCCCAAGTCTATTTTGGTTAGGTTTTAGCCTATATAAGGGCTTTAAACCCTCTCACAACCCTCCCATCCAAATTTGCAACAAACCCTAGATAGAGAGAGAGAGAGAGAAAGTGAGAGGCTTGTGGGAGAGATTTTCCTCCACTTGCACCAGTTTTTGCACGTACCAAAGTAATGCATTCAAATCACTTTTCCGGTGATTTCCAATGCACTTTTAGGTAAGAAAACTCTAACCACTTGCTGATTTAGGGATTCCTTTGATTCAATAGCGAAGTAGCTTACGTATCTTGTGCATTAGGTCGTCGTAACGCCGTTGACGAAGCGTATACGGTCAAATCGAATCGATACACGTATAGGGCAAAAGGTGAGGATTTTAGATGCTTTGATTGACTAATTTCAAAGCTTTCAATGTCGTTTAATAGTAGATTATCGACGGCAACGCCGTTTGACGTGTACAACATGCTGTCCCTTTTCCGTTTCGTAAACGTACGGTAAATATGAGATTTAGGGTATTTTAGGCATTTATATGAAATACCGCATATGTCCGTATTTTGCTGAAATTCTTGACATGTAAATTCATCGTATTATGATATTATGTATGCGTGTATAATCTATTTGGCGAAGAGATTCGCCCTAATGCGCACTTTGGGTCGACATACGCTATGTAGACTAAGGTGTGTAGACTAAGTGTTTGTATAAATGGTTGTATTAGTATGTATTGAGTAAATGGTATTGTAGATTAGTTTTGAGAATGAATTCTCAATCCATATGATGTTGTATATGATTTCCTACATGTTAGCTATATGTATTGATTTCATTATATACATGAAATGCATGTGTTGGATGATTTGCTAAAGTTGTATGTTATAACATGTGTCAACATGCTTACATTGTTGCATTTCATTTCTGTTACTCTCATATGATTACTGATGTTGATATTCAAGTGTTTTGGGACTATATGTTAGTCTAGGCAGTCAGTAATGGATTGAATTCATGGTTGTCTTCTATTTGCCACGAAGGACGCGTCGATGAACGCGAGTTGTGTTTTGAGTTGACGGCAGTGGTTAGGTCACACGAAGTGTTTCATGCACTTCATGTCGTTCAGCTTGAGATGCGCTCGCACTAGTTGAGCCCGTTGAATAAACCGATTGGCTATTGTATGTTCACCCAGTATGAGTCACAAATGCTTGAACCTAGGGTACTGAACTTATCATTGAAAACCTTGTTAGCCATGGTACCTTGATCCATAAAGACTCATGAGCCGGGCATGGTGGTATGGAACACCGTGGTCAAGCTGTCGACCTACGCTGGGGCCACAAACCTCCCCGTAGTGACCAGTGAGCACGTATGACTCGTGAATAAATTATGGTGGTATGGGACACTATATTCTTGCTGTCGGCCTACACTGATCATGTGACGAGCCCTTTATAGTGACCGCGAGCGTATTCTGAGTCTACGGGAGGCGACGACCCTTCCGTAGCGACGAGAGTACATTAGGCCTGTATTGATAAGGTGATGGGGGAGCGGTGCAACGAGTGCGAGCAACAACCCTGGCAGCCCTTGCAGTGACCTACAAATATAATATCGTATGAGATTTCTAGGAGTGACGACCCTAGACAGGATTTGTGTTGGGATTGATATAAGGGAAGTACCTTAGTTTCCCAATCTGGCTGTATGAAAAGGACTAATAACCACTCGGTAATCATTATCTATATTGCATTGCATGTGCCTGGAAGATGTGGAGCACTAAGGAACGTAAGCATGCCACGGGCGTAAGATGGTGCCGTATGAGGGAGAATGTCGGTGAGGGCATCCATCATGTCATTTCATGCATACATTAACAACAGTATCTAGGAATGTTTGATTGTTTGCTTTACTATTATCGCGTGATTGATTTGATAACATGCTAATCTTTGCTCTATGATTCTACTGAGTTGATTACTCACTCCCACGTTACGGGTCGGTGTTTCCGGACACCCACCAGACTCTGTTGTAGTTGCAGATGATGGCACTGCTTGTGAGGCGGAGCCGAACTTATATGATGATGAGGAGGACTTCTCCTCTGTGTTCTGATCGATGGGATTACAGGGAGGTTGATTAGACGCCTTGACACTTGTCATTTTATATTTTTGGAGCACTCATGTATATTCTTTTCTTTCCATTTTTGGAGTATACATGTATTTAATTAACCTGGTAACATGTTCACACTCTGGAGACTTACAATCAATTATATATTTTATGTATTTATCACAGTCTTTCGCTTGCTAATTTAACTGTCTCTGAAGTATGATATGTTGTTTTGGCTTAGTCTCAATCTTGTTTAATGTCATTCTACAGACAACATGCATTTATCATTATCTATGTTGCATAAGTGACGTTCTGGAACTCGGGAGTTGGGTTTCTACCCAACCCCCGATTTTCGGGGTGTTACAGCGGGAAGGCCTGAGATAAATCAAGAGGCAAGTTGAGTAATAGAAAAGATGTTGAATATTAGAATTGTGGCAAGAAGGACCACTATAAACATGAATATCGTAAGGATAAGAACAATAAGAAAGGAGAAGGAATATGAATCAGATTACACTGCGGTCGCTTTAGATGGCGATGTTAAAGTTATTATTTCTGTATATCATGATATATGTCTCACAGCTACGAGTCAGGACACCAACTGGTGATAGACTTGGGAGCCTCTTTTCATGCTACTCCATGTAGGAATTTCTTCATAAGCTATAATTCAGGTGACTATGGGACCATGAAGATAGAAAATTCTGGCATATCGAAGATTGTAGGGGTCGGTGATATTTGTATGAAGACCGATGTGGACTGCACATTGGTTCTCGAGGATGTGAGGCATATATAAGACCTTCACCTCAACTCGATGTCGATGGGAAGGTTGGATGAGGTTTGCTGGTGGGCGCTGAAGCTCATTAAGGTTTTGTTGATCGCGGGCAAAGGAAAGAAGTATTGCACCCTGTACAAAATAAGTGTTAGTGTATGCAAGGGTGTGTTGAATGCAACGGAAGATTCAACTATTGACATGTGGCACAAGCGTCTAGGCCACATGAGTGAAAAAGAGCTTCAACTATTAGCGAGGAAGCGGCTCCTTTTGGACGTGACAGGTATGCCTCTCAAAACCTGTCTTGATTCTTTATCAAGGAAACAACATAGAGTCTCATTTATTAAATTTTCTTCTCATGTTAATAAAGTGCATGCATTAGATTTTGTTTATTCTGATGTTTGTACTCCTATGAGGACAAAAACCTTAGGTGGAGCATTGTATTTTATTACTTTTATAGATAATGCATCTAGGAGGATTTGTGTTTATGCTTTAAAATCCAAGGATGAGGACTTTGGTGTGTTTAAATTATTTCATACTATGGTCGAGAGAGAAACAGGTAGATCATTGAAGTGCATCTACACTGACAATGGCGGTGAATACATTGACGACTTTCACGAGTACTGCAAGTCCCTAGGTATACAGCATGAACAGACAGTTCCTAAGATCCCCCAACATAATGATGTAGTTTAGCGAATGAATCGCACCATTGTAGAAAGAATCAGATGCTTGTTACCCCATATGAAATTACCCAAGACATTCTAGGGAGAAGCAATGCACATGGCGGTGTACCTGATAAACAGGTTTCCATCAGCCCCGTTGAATGGAGAAGTACCTGAGAAGGTGTGGACTGGACAGGATCCATCGTACAGTCATCTCAGGGTGTTTGGATGCAGGGCATTTGTTCATGTACTGATGGACGAGAGGTTCAAGCTCGATTGAAGATTAGATGGTGTGTGTTCTTAAGGTACGATGATGAAAAGTTCGGTTATAGATTGTGGGATCCGATCGAGAAGAGGCTCGTCAGGAGTAGAGATGTAGTTTTCTTTGAAGATCAGTGTATAGAAGACATTAGCAAGATAGAGAAAAATCAGCCTAGTTCAGGTGAGCTAGAGGACATGGATTCGATTATTCCTCCAATGGTGCCTGATAACGGGGGAGTACAACAAAGTGCAAAGGACGAGGGAGTTCCTTCAGAAGATGGACTAGGGGAGTAGCCCCCAATTGATCTACCTGTTGAGCCACAGGTGAAGAGGTCATCTAGGGATAGACATCCGTCCAAGAGGTACTCGCCGCATGAGTATATTATGCTGACTGATGGGGGAGAGCCAGAAGACTATTCTGAGGCCCTAACTGACGAGCATAAGGGGGAGTGGTTGAAAGGTATGCAAAAGAAGATGAAATCCTTGTATAAGAACCACACCTATGATATGGTGAAACTGCCTAAGGGTAAGAAAGCTTTGAGCAACAAGTGGGTGTTCAGAAAGAAGGTTGAGCAAAAGAATTCACAGACGAGGTTCAAGGCCAGACTTGTGGTAAAAGGATTCGGTCAGAGAAAAAGTATAGACTTCGAGGAGATATTCTCACCAGTGGTGAAGATGACATCCATACAGATGTTGCTTGGGTTGGCAGCTAGCATGGATCTGGAGATAGAGCAGTTAGATGTTAAAACTGCCTTTCTCCATGGTGACCTGAAAAAAGAGATTTACATGCACCAACCAAAAGATTTCGAAATCAAGGGCAAGGAGCATGTGGTGTGTAGGCTGAGGAAGAGCTTATATGAGTTGAAACAAGCTCCACGACAATGGTACAAGAAGTTCGATTCGTTCATGTTACAGCATGAGTATGACAGAACGAAGTCGGACCACTATGTGTTCACGCGTAAGTTCTCAGATGGTGATTTCTTAGTTCTGCTATTATACGTTGATGACATACTTATCATGGGAAAATACATCAAGAAGATCGACAGGCTGAAATAAGAGTTGGGCAAGTCGTTTGCGATAAAAGACTTGGGCCTGGCTAAACAGATCTTATGAATGGAGATAAACCGTGACAGAAGCAGTAGGAAGCTTTAGTTGTCACAAGAGCGGTATATTGAGAAAGTCCTAGAGCGGTTCAATATGAATGCAGCGAAGCCGGTCAGTACTCCACTGGATGATCATTTCAGATTAATTGACAGGCAGTGTCCTAAGACAAAGGCAGAGGTAAAAGAGATGCAAAAGATACCCTCTACGTCAGCTGTAGGAAGTTCGATGTATGTTATGGTGTGTACACGTCCAGACATAGCATATGCGGTTGGTGTTGTCAGCTAGTATCTTGCCAATCCTGACAAAGATTATTGCGCAGTGGTGAAATAGATACTGCAGTATTTAAGAGGCTAATCTAGGTTGAGCCTATGCTATGGTGACGGAAAACCTATATTAGAAGGCTACACAGATGCAGATATGGCAGGCAACATAGACTCTAAGAAGTCTACATCAGGGTTCATGTTCACATTTGTAGGGGATGCTGTCTCTTGGCAGAGCAAGCTATAGAAGGTCGTAACACTGTCGACAACAGAGGTTGAGTACATTGCAGTCATAGAGGCATGTTAAGAGATTCTTTGGATGAAAAGGTTCCTACAGGAACTTAGTCTGAAGCAGGAGGAGCACATGGTCTATTGCGATAGTCAAAGTGCTCTACACTTGAGCAAGAATCCAAGTCAGCATTCCAAATCGAAGCACATATAGATTTGGTACTACTGGATAAGGGATACTTTGTAATAAAAGGTGTTACAGCTTGAGCAGGTCCACACGGACTATAATGAGTCAGATATGATGACCAAGGCTTTGGTCAATGACAAGTTTGAGGTTTGTAGAAACCCGGCTGGCTTGAAGAAAGTAAATCCCTCGTGAGACCAAAAGGAGGATATTTGATGGGATTTTTGTCCCGTTCTCAATTGGTCGTGAGCCCTACACGACTGGTCAAGGGCTGATGCTGGACCAGTTGTAGAGTCGAGCTTTAACTCGACTCAAAGTCCAGAGACTTTAGGCTATTTTTCTCTAGGGTAACCAATTGGTCGTGGGTGGTGCTCGACCAGTCGCGGGTGGCGCTCAACCGGCCGTTGGTTCGTCTCGACCAGTCATGGTTGCGCAGATTCGTTCCGCAATTTTGTGGATTACGAAAATCTAAGGCCTTTCGCAACTGGGATGCGGAAAAGAGTTTTCTAAAACTATAAATAGGGGTTCCTAAGGTTTTTCTAAAGATATGAAAAACACAAGAGGACTATCAAAGGTGTGAGAGAGAGAGGAAGCTTGTAGAAGGGAGGTTATGCTCGTGGAGGTTATCTACTATGTAATTTATATCTCAGCGTTTCTATGTCCTCATAATCGGTGAGATCTCTCCATTTTTCTTTTATTTTCTCATTGTTTATCCACTCTAGCATGAGTGAATACGGTTGTAATGTTCTACTTCATAGTGGATTATTGATCTGGACGAGGTCCCGTGATTTTTTCCTCTTTAAGGGTTTTTCACGTAAAAATCTCTTGTGTGGCGTGGTTAATGCTTTAATTTATTTCATTACTTTATTATTCCATAATTCTGATTTGTTCTAGGAGGATAGATCCTAAGGTTTTGTACAGGGCCCCCAACAGATTGAGTAGAGCAGTGGGCCTCACTTCAGGTGATTCGCTGCGCAACTCTAATTGCGCAGCAATGTGTATTAGGGCTGGATTATGCAGACAACAATTTGATTTGAACTAGGACACAACAATGTGGAGTGTGGGAGAGGGAGTTTTGATGGGTTTCAAACTCCCCCTCCACAATCTCTATATAAGAGAGCTGGGTCCCCGATCCTACACCACGATAGAATTCGAGTCTCATCCTTTTGAGTTGCAGAAAGGGTGTAAAGGAGAGGAATATCGTAAGCTCTATCGGTATTCTGGTATTATTATTCGGCTTATATGATGGCTTCACAACTAGGTACACTATCTGAACCCTTGATCCCCATGTCCCATGCACAGATAGATCCATAAGCCTATTCCGCATATAGATTAAGTCCCACAAATACAGGATTAATATAACCATAAAAATGAATGTTTAAATAAAACTCTAATTACTGGCTTGAAGTGAAAAATGGAGTGCATAGGTGATCTAGCTCCCATTGGCAATCGGCCTCTTTCAACCATTGATCTTCAATCGATCGAGCTTCCTTTGATCCTCGTCCATCTTCAATTATGAATGACGAAAATATGTGCACTTGTAGAGTATAACAAGGTGAACCTAATCTAACCTTTTGTAGGTTTTGCGTTGAAGGTTTTTGGCGGTTATCGTCTAGGGAGCATCTTTATACCTCATAAGCGTCAGGCAGACTTGTTGGGATAATTCCCTAGCATTGAACATACAACTATCCGTTGCAGCCGCAAACCGTTAGATAGCTTCTAGTATCGAAGCATCCTAGTTTCCTCTAGATGTAGAGTGTAGAAAGCATCATGCTTGCCATATCACATTGATTTTCCATGTCCCCTGACAGAAAGATAGAAATGTGCCTACTGAGGACTTGTTGATGTACATAGGATAAGCCTGTGTTAACAACAAGAAGAAAGACACATTGTATGAAGCTAATTAATGCACTCAAAGGGGTGTTCAAGAGCTACTATTCTCATCCAACATTTATCTTGAACTCATTTCTCAGTCTGATGCTGACTGAGTAGAAGATGTCACCAACCAACGTTATTTTTTTTTTTCAAAGACAAAAATACAATTTATAGTTGCTCCCTTAAGTGCAGAGGCAAAGTATCATGTACTTTCACAAACAACTTTCTAAAATTCTATTGTTCAGGTGGTTATTGGATGACATGGGTGTCTGCTTTTCTAGCTACCCTGCTTTTCCATGATAAGCAAAGTGTTATTTAAATTAGAAAGCACTTACTCTCTCCCTCATTTCTTCTGAAAAACAGGTTTTTATCTCTCCAGGAAGAACCACACTATAACTCGATCTCACTATTTGTTACACAAACTCAACTGCTTTCTCTTTAAAAATAAAAAGTTGCAAGGGGTTATTAATATATAGTGATTTTGACTGTACTTGCCTTGTTGTATGGTAAAATTTCCTAAAAGAATTCAACCTTTCAAATGTTCCGACGGTGACTTTCCAACAAGCTTTGGAAAAATTTTCAGAACAAAATGCCCTTGTTCTTCTACGAGTGGTTGTACGGTTTAGAGTGCACAAGAAGTTGCGTGTTATTTTATTCCTATGAACGTGGGCAAGGCCCAACTCATGGGGCCCACATTGATGTATGTGTATAATCCATGCTGCCCATCCTTTTTACCATGTCATTTTAGGACTAGGGCTAGATATCAGCCTGATATAGAGCTCATGTAGGCCACATAATAGAAAATACTGGTAACAATAGCACCCATTGTTGAAACTTTTCGGGCTCACTGTGATTTTTGTTAGAAGTGGACACTGCCCAATTTAGGATTTTTTGGGTCCACGGCGAGCTGGTTAACAAAGTGGATGGAACGGATCACCCCACTATGGGCATTAGGATATAGTACCAATGACTATCATTTCATTTGGTAGTAAAGGAAGTGAACATGTGGCAACCCATGACAACTACGACCCATATGGGCTTACATTGATGCATATGTATAATTCATGCTGCCCATTCTTTTTGCTGTGTCATTTTAGGGTTAAAGCACAAACCACTGTTGAAACTTTTCAAGCTCACCGAATGGAATGGATCACCCCATAGTGGGCCTTAGGCTATGGTACTAATAAAAATTCTTTCATTTGGTAGTAAAAGAAGTGAATATATAACAACCACGACACATATAACATGAAAATTACCACTCATGACAACCACTACCCATATGGGCCCACATTGATGCGTATGTATAATTCACGTTGCTCATCCTTTTCATCATGTCATTTTAGGGCTAGAGCCCAAATATTAGCCTAACCAGAGCTTGTGTGGGCCACATAATAGAAAATAATGATGACAGTGGCATCCACTGTTGAAACTTTTCAGGCCTACTGTGATGTTTGTTACAAGTCGACACTGCCCAAGTCAAGACATTTCAGTCACAGGCGAGCTAACTGAAAAGGTGGACGGAATGGATCACCCTATTGCGGGCCTTGATTCTTATTATTTAAAAACAATCAAGTTATTAATTACATCAACCTAACAACCACGACCCTTACTACATTACAACCACGACCCTTACCACGTTACAACTACAACCCTTACTATGTTATATGGGTATGAGTCGTGGTTGTCGTGTTATATGTGTCGTGGTTGTAATGTGGTAAGGGTAGAGGTTGTTATCTTATAAGTTGTGATTGTCATGGTTCGAGGTTTTCATGTTATATGGGTTGTGGTGTGGTTATCATGTTATCTAGTCGAGGTTATCATTTTATAAGAGTCGTGGGTCCTATTGTGATTTATATGTTGAATTCAATCCGTCCATTAGATTTATAATTTAATTTAACGTCATGGTACAAAAAATGAGTTACGTCCAAACATTTTATCGCTCCCAAAAGGTTTTCAATGGTAGGTTATCAATTTCACTGCTTTCTATGGTGTGGTCCACATAAGCCTTGGATATGCCTCATTTTTTGGCTCATTCTTAAAAATGATATTTTAAAATGAATAAATGACATGGATAAAATATATACATTGCAGTAAGCTCAATAAAATCATCCATCTCTACGTTTATCTACCCGCGTAAATCACGCTATCTAATTATGCGGATGAGGTATGTCTGCGAAGGAAGCGGATTGGCTCGTGTACCACACTCCAGATGGCTGCTATAGGTACGTGTTGTGAGATGATTAGTATTGACGCTCCTCGAGCTCCAAAGTCGTAAGAACGGTTCAAAGGAGATCAAAGTTACGTGGCCACGCTGAGGTATTTATTATATCCATACTGGTAATCTATTTTTAGAAGTTATTTTAGGCATTATACAAAAAATGAACCATATCCAAATATCATCTGTACCACACCACAAATAGCAACGGAGATAATGATTTTCACCGTTAAAAAATTCATAGGGCCTACCATAATGTTTATTTTCAATCCAATCTGTCCGTAAGTTTACAAAGACCTAAATTAAGAGGAAACAAAAATTTCTTATTGATCCAAAACTTCCGTGACCCTAAAAAGGGTTTCAATGGTAGACGTTTAATCCCCCACTGCTTTTTTCAGTGCGGTCCACTTGATTGTTAAATCTGTCCTTTTTTTCATCTCAAACCTTAAAGATGATCTTGTCAAATGGATGGACGGTTTGGATATAACACATACCTCATGATCAGACCCACATAACTTGCTCACGTCAATACAGCAGCTATATAACTGCTTTGAGGTACGCCAGCCAATCCGCTTCCATCCGCAAAACTTATCTGTAATCGGTGGTTGAAAAACTTATCAACAAATGGGGGGTGAAAAGTGATATGAACCCATAAAATTTATCTGTAATCTGAGCCCCTGCCCAAGAAATCTGCTCGTTCCGCTCGGTAGGTGATCCATGTATCTGGAATACGGACGGCTGGTATCGTTTACAGAAGATAGGTCCAGTCCAATCAACGATTTGATCTTTGTCAGGGCCAATCGTGATTGTATGTGATTGTGAAAGGATCACTTCCGTTTGGCAATCCTAACCATCCATTTACGGCTTAGAAAAAGGACGGCCGCCGAAAAATAAGGCCAAAATAGGGATGGATTGGACCATCTGGGTCATTGTGATTTTAGCACTGTTGTCCATGAAATGTGCTCTGGACTTAATGGACAGTTCAGATCCATCAAATAAACTGTCCACATGATCCAACGCAACGAGGAACACTGCAACTTACATTGGCACTGCCTCTCCAAGTAGCTTGTATATATCCAACGTATTGCAATAAGATACGTTGGGACTTAAGCTTTTAAATCCGGTTTTAATGGTGGACCTATTCCGATCTCCTTTTCTCTAAATCCGACGTCTCTAAGTGGATCGGTTTGATCTTCCAATGCTTCCGGGTCCATCAGATCTATGGTGGATGTAGGATCTTTGGACCCATCGCGAGGAAGCTCCTTCCGCAAGTTGTGTGGAAACCGGCGGAACTGCCATGAAAACCGGCGAGAATTGAGGATGACTCCTCTTTCTTTGAAAGGATGCGGATTGCGTACTGAGTAACTCAGTACCCTTAGCGTACTGAGTAAACTGCGTGGGGTCCACTGTTATTTATTTATTTTATCCACTCTGTTAATCCATGTTAAAAGATAATTTTAGGGCTTGATCCAAAAAATGAAGCAAATTAAAATCTCAAGTGGACCACACCACAGGAAACAGTTTGATTGAACCTCTACTATTGAAAATTTTTTGGAGGCCAAAAAAGATTTGGATCAAGCTAATGTTTATGGTTTCTCTTCATCCATGTCTTTGTGATCTTATGAACAGGTTGGATGACAAATAAAAATTACTTTGGACCCTAGGAAGGTTTCAACGGTGGAAATCATTATTCCACACTGTTTCCTGTGTAATGGTCCACTTGAGCTTTGGATTTACTTCAATTTTGGGATGAAAGCCTAAAATTAGTAGTAAAAATGGATGGACGGTGTGGATAAACCACATAAATTCACAGTGGGCCCAACTGAGTTTACTCAGTATGATAAAAGCGTGCTGAGTAACTCAGTACGCAATCCGATTTCTCTTTGGAAGGATTTAGCTGTTTTTCTTGGGTAGTTATGTAGATGGATACGTAAGAAAACGGAGGTCTATGTTGTAGTGTTCGCACGGCCTGCGATGTTGCCGAAATCAGCGCGTGGGCCATGATCTTCCCCCGTGTGCATGGCCCCTCTTGGACGGAGTTTGAAGGGCTGGACAATGGACGGTTCTGATTTACCATTCGACCGATCATGGTGGGCCATAGAAATCGCGATCGGACGTTGTCCATTCAAATTGTCGCTGGCGGGAGACCGAAAGAAGAGAGGACACTCTCTCGGACGCGGATTAGCTACTGACAGGTTGAGTAGCCAGACTCCCCACTGAAGTGACGTCACCAAGTTATGTACCCTTCTATGATGTATTTTTTGTATCACCGTTCATCCATTTGGAGAGATCATTTTATGGCATGATACAAAGAATAATGTAGATCCAAGGCTAGAATGGACCCCATCATAAAAAACAGTGGAGAGAGTGATGCCTACCATTGAAACCTTCCAAAGGTCCACCATGATGTTTTATTTGAGATCCAGCCTGTTCATGTGTTAAAGAAGACATGAAAGAAGGTAAAACACAAATATCAGCTTCATCGAAAGCTTTTGTGACCCTTAGAACATTTTAATGGTGGGCGTCACTTTCCCCACTGTTTCCTGTGGTGGGGTCTACTAGACCTTTATATCTGACTTTTTCTTTGGATTATTCCCTAATATGATCTCTCCAAAAGGATGGACAGTGTGGATATAAAACATACTTCATTGTGGGGCTCACGTAACTTGGTGACGTCACTTCAGTAGGGAGTCTCGCTACTCAACCTGTCAGTATCTAATCCGCGTCCCTCTCTCTCTTTCTCCCTTGGAGGTTTTCTCCGTAAAAGGGTGTTTGACTGAGCCATGCAGTCCAATGCACCTCGAGTCCGCATGTCCTGGCCACATGCACTATGTGCATGGGTCCACAGTGATGTGCGTGAGAAATCTACTCCGACCATCTGGTTCCTCGGCTCCAAATGGAGCCTCTAACAAAGGATGAGACAGATTCGAAGCTTAAGTGGGCCATACTCGATCAATTCAAGTTATCTCATTAATTCTAATCAATCCGACGGTCGGATTAGCCCCATATTTGATTTCGAGGGGTTCCTAGGGGTCCCTACTAAATTCTAGAGAGAATTGAACAATTGTTATCATTGGATTGTTTTGATTAAGGGACCGATTCTTAAATTAAGCGTTGTGGTTTGTTTAATGGTAGATTAGACTAATTGGTTCCCGATTTTAAGACCATGGTCTGCCATGTCCCCGTAGGTGATTTCGATGGTCGACCCAGTGGTCAAATGTTCTATACTTCCATTTAAGAATCTAAATTTCATTCATTTGATGATTATCCTAACAATCCAGCAGATAGATTGTCTCTAAAGCCCACTTCAGATGCCTTATGGGATTTTCTTAGAAAATGAGAGCGTATATGTATGGATGATCTATAAAAATATGATAATTATGATCCAAGGATTAGGTTAATTGGTGATCGGTCCTAAAGGCCTAGATTGCATCTAAAGTTGGTTTATTGGGAATGTTATGAGTGATCTTGGAAGTTAACGGCCGGATGACTTGATCTACGTGTGAAGATTATTCCCTAAGGTTGGACTCAAGTTAGAGTGAGGTGAACAATTCAGTAAGATAGGTGTTTATGGTAACACTTGAGAGTGCTAAAAAGTTTAGGGTGTTACAATCTACCCCCTTAAAAAGAATTTCATCCTCGAAATTTAATTGCTTCTACTATCTATATCGGTTCCTTATGTTTAAGTTTTCATTGTAATATTCATGAGATAGTCATACATGTTTAGGTGTATGTATAATTGACTACTTGAATTCGGGATGTTACAATCTACCCCCCTTGAATGAAAATCTCAACTTGAGATTTGGTATTTGGGTTAAACCGCTTATGTCTTGCTTAAATGTGGTTCATAAATCCATGGCCCCGATCATTCTAAATCCTTTGGGAATACAATAATTTTTTTTCGCCATAAAAGTATTCTAGGTTTTATAAAGGGTAGGCCAAATTATTCATTCGTTGTTGAACTTAAGCTTTAGTGTCATCCTTTATATGAGCGGTTGTAAATTCTAAAAATCATTTTATATTGACAGCCTGTCAATCCCATAAATTTAATTTATGATCCATACCTCCAATTTATTCGACACTTCGAATCTAATCCCCTAACTTATTTTTGAGACTCTAAAAAAAATTACAAGGAAAGATTCTACAGTTTGGTAAGTCTTTCATCCCTGTAAGCTGAAAAGGACTTGCGCTCCAGCAATATTTTTCATAAAATTTTGACACTATTAGATTTTTATATAATTATTTACAAATCCAATTCAGTTGAAAGTTTAGGAGGCAATTTTTGGAGACCTAAGTGACCTACCATAAAAGTTTTAAAATATCTCGATATGTCCAATTACTGTAACTGGTGGAGATTTCGCAGCATGTAAGAATTTCATTGAAATAGTAAGAAATTATGGGAAAATTAGAAAATCCCTATTTCCATATGGGAAACTTGTTCTTCTTGATTGTGACTTCATTTAAGGATGACTTTTAATTCAGAAAACGTTTATTTAGAATTTTGAAGATTTTTTCTGAGGGTACCTAGATTCATAGTTTCTAAATTCCATGTCCAGTAGGCCTAATGAGAAACCTGAATATGGGTTTCTAATTCCTTAACTTCATAATTTCTTTGAGAAATAATCCTAAGCATATGTATCTAATTCATGATTCAATCCTAGCCACATAAAGCTTATCATGATCCATACCCACAGGCCTAGTTGATTTCATTCTCATGCTCTGATACCAACTGTAACATCTCGAAAATTTCTTCGGTCAGAGTTTATACTCGTGCTCAACAAAACCGGGTGTTAATGATTAAATGAATTAGGTTCTTTGAAAATCACACCACATTCTTTTTTTCTTTCCATTTAGATCACATCCAGTTACATTCATGAGTGTAATCATTCATGAGAATAAAATTGACAATATTTATTATTTCATCAGAGTAAAAGAATTCCATTAATTATCAAATGCCCTCTCAATGAGAACTTATTACATATTCAAGTTTATAACGAAAATATAAAACTAAATCATAATACTATCTTCTAATTTTTTCACTATAATCTTCCATAGGAAGATGGTCCTCTAAGTCTTCGATCTATGCATCACCCACATCATCTGTACAGTTGGAGAGGGTCAAACCCCTACTCATAGTTATGGTTATTCTTTAAGATTCATAATAATTCAAGAGATTCATAAAAGTAATTGTAATGCCCCGAAAATTGGCACCCGATCACATAGATTCTGATCTCAAGTTTCCGGGTGTTAATTTACTAAAATGCACATGAGTCTTTATTCATATTTACAAAAAAAAAAAAAAATCAGAGTAATGCAAGTTAACTTAGCAGATACAAAGTGAAGTAGAATAGCAAAAAATTCAGAAATATAAGGTTAACTGTAAAAAATACAATTCCAATGGTGGTGATTGCCCAAAATAGGGATTATACAAGCCATAATGAATATACAACCAAATTTATACATAAAGCATGCCCGATCATGGACTTAAACATATACATGCACAAAACAAAAATAACAGAAAATGCTTCTAGCTTTGCCCAATGCTCCCAAGGCATCATGGTGAAAAACATAAACCCATACAATCCTACCCGCCAGAGGCCTTGATAGAACCTTTATCAATAACAATGCCTGCTTGGTGTTAGAAAACACCATCACGGGTAGGAGTGAGTAGCTAACTCTATGGTTCTATTACACATATTATCAACCCAATCAGTACAATTAATGATAAACAATTAAACAAACATTTCTTAAATACTATTGTTAAATGCCTGTATGAAGATATGACATAATGTATGCTCTTTTCAAACAACACTCCCTCAAGTGACTCTATTTATACGTTCGCTATGACTAACACTCCCTCAATATGACCTTAATTTCCGAGTCGTCAACCTAAACCAATGCGATGAATGTTCATGTTAGCCGAGTAATTATTAAGTTTCATTCATCCAGCATATTGGGGAAGCTAGGGTAGCTTCATTTTATCATGTTCTCAACTAAATCACTCGGCTCGGGGCGGCCGAATCGGCTCCTCACCTGTGTCCCTTGATCCGTATTCAGGTTTACCACCCAAATGACAACTTGTAATGCCCTGAACTTTTCGATACTCGAGCATCGAAAGTTCTCGAGTGTTATCATAAAATTTAATTTAAGATATATGTGTATACATTACCAATTCAACTATTCTAGCCTTAAATTATTACCCTGACACTAATTAACCTAAACGTCGTGGATGATTTCCATGCATAGATCAAGCCATTTGACTATTGATTTTAAGACAAGACCACCCATCACGTGTTTGGACATTGTACCTTTCCTTAAATGAATTGGCGAATAACTCCTTATCCATGATGATTTAAATATGTGTCCATTGGTAAGAATTGTTTAGAAAGGTGCATACAACCTTATAGAACCCTTAGATTTCACAAAACTCTTAAATAAAAAATAATTATAAAAATGCCATCCTTAAATTCTAGATCTCATGGTTCCCACAATCCGTTTAAAGTGAAATTTTACACTATGCCTATGTATCATAAATTAGTCGTATGCGTCGAATTCCAACCTTTAGATCATTGTAAAAGCGACCCAATGGACAGATCAGCCATTAACCGTTAATTTTGGGGCCACTTGATCGTTGGATATGCTTCAACTTTAGACCTTAAGTTAGATGGAAAAACAAATGGGTGATGTAGATTTCTTAGAAATGCATCACAAGTGGACCCCACTTGCAATACGTGTGCAAAATTTGCGCACGATAGCAATGTATCGGACCGGGAGTCCAGCCAAACACAGGTTGATCCATGAAATCCACCCTGTGCGTTTTGTGACTTGAACGAACAGATTCCATTCGCGATCGTAGTGGCCTTCGTCATCATCTGCAGCGATGATCAGGATTGTTCATCCCATCCAGAGGTAAAAAATGACCAGACCCTAGACTTCCTCGCACACCTTTCGAACTTCCACATGCGAACACAGTCCAAGGTAAATCACAAAACTGCGATTGATCGACGAACTTCTGATCCCAGTGGGCCACCACATCGATAGATCTAAGTAATATGAAACCATTTACCAAGCCTGTGACCCCGACTAAGAACATGGGACCCATGCAAGTCGTTACACGCGTAACAACAGGCACAAAGGAAGCCTATTTCTGTTTGAAACCAGCAAAATCATCCACATTGAGATTAACTGCGCAACTTTTGGTGTGATCACAGCCGTTTAAATCCATCCATAAGGGATTCAGACCCCCTCTAAGAATTCCATTTGGAAAACCTCCCTGTGCAAAGACTGTTGGCTAGCCCATCCTTTCTAAATAAGAGTCGTTGCCAACTTCTCTACGCAGAAACCGGGATTACGCAATTCCCACATAGTTCCTCTACTGAAGGAGGACGTGCGTAGGAGAACTTCAGAAGTTTCACGCCTATAAAAGGCTTACAACCCACCGTTTTGAGGGTATAGAAAAGGAGAGAGGCAAACAGAAAGAAACGGAGAGAGAGAGAGAGAGAGAGAGAGAGAGAGAGAGAGAGAGAGAGAGAGGTTGAGTTGTTATAGGGAAAGATGTCCCACTCGCTGTAAGAACAGCTGACCAGCAAGGAAGCACCGGTCAGCCGCCCTATTGCCAGGGAAGAAAAGAGAAAGAAAGGGAAAGAGAAGAAGAAAGAAAGAAAGAGAAAGAAAGGAAAAGAGAAGAAGAAAGAAAGGGAGAAGAAAGAAAGAAAGAAAGAAAGAAAAGAAAGGGAAGGGAAAGAAAAAGAAAGAAAGGAAATAAAAAGAGAAAGAGAAAGAAAAGTGAAAGGAAGATAAAGAAAACGAAGGAAGGAAAGAAAGTGAGAGATGGTGTACTGAGTCGACTCACCGAGTCCTAGGATTGAGTTAGGGCCAGGTTCAAGTGAAGTATGTAATACTTAATGTCTTGATTCAAGTTTTTCTAAAATAGGAATTAGTTAAGCTCTATATCTATAAACATAACCCTAGATTTAATCCTAACCTTGTAAACCTTGTAGATCTTATGATATAGGATAAGGTTGAATGTGAAGGAGTATGTAGGAACACCTAGCCTAGGATAAGGATAATTCAACTTTAAAGGTGAGGGTTTTAACCTTTAAGCTTATGTTAATTTAAGTTGATATATTTATCCTATCATTTTATGCCTTCATCTTATTTTATTGTACATTCTACGTACCTTTTATCTTAATTGAGTTAATGCTTTTATCTTACCTTCACACTTATCCTTTATATGCCTTTTATCTATCCTCAGATTTCCAATCATTTTCTCTATTTTCATTTAAAATTGATACCATCAATTATTGGCCCTTTTGAGATTTTTACATGATATCCATTATAAGTGGCTTTCTTGGATTCATGAGAAGGTTATGGATACAAACTTTGCCATTGTCTTACCATTGATTTGGCTCTACCACTCTCCGTATCCAAGAATCGACGGTGGTCACTCTTCTACTTATGGAGTTGACCATCACCACCCTTCTTAAAGAATCGACTGTGCCACTCTTCTAATTATTGAGTTAGCTCTAACCACTCTCCTCATGTTCGAGTTGACCTTCGTCTCTCACCTTTTATTCAAGCTGGTTATTGTCACTCACCTCTTTTCCTCAAGGGCTCGACATGTGTATTGATATTCTTAACCTTCCATGGATAAAGAAATTCTCCCTTGGTGCAAGTACTATATTGGGAATCCCCCCTCTAGCAATCGATTAAATATCGCGGACATAATACACTTTCGGTAGTGCCCCTGGGGCGACACATAATTCCATGTGTTCTCGGGTTGATGTTGCCCTGGCTGGTGTACGTGAGTCGTTCTGTATACATAGTATATCAATTCCTTTCTATGGGGGGGAGGGGGGTGGTTATCGTAAATAGTCGCTCAAATCTTTGGGAGTGTATTCACTCAGTCATGTGTTGTGGTTGTCTTAGGATAACCATGTAAAACTATGTTAAACATGTGACATGTCGGCGAATTTCCATAGTATGGGATGTGGGGCGAGTCGAATAACTATAATCGCATTTCACATTGTGGCGATCACTAAAAGTGATACACCACATATACTTTGCTAGGCATGCATCTCATATAGATTGATTGCGCATTGATACCTCTTATAGTGTGGAGTACTTGACGTATTAGAACATTTATATCACTTTTATAAATCTCTTAAATTACTGTCAATCTTAAAGAATAACCATCACTATGAGTAGGGTGTTGACCCTCTCTCAACCGTATAGATTTTACAGGTGATGTACAGATTGAAGACCGAGTGAACATTCTCCCCAAGGAAGATTATGTTGAAAGAATGAGAAGACAATTTATGATTTAGTTTTATACTTCCATTGTGAACTTGATGAATGTACTAAACTTCCCTTGAGAAGGCGTTGATTATTCTTTTTGCTTTGATAAAATAGAATCAATACAGTTGATTTTATTCTTGTAAATGTTACTTTCTGAATGTATCTGGATGTGATTCAAATGAAAAAAATAAGGTGTGATTTTCAAAAGCATCCAAGTCTATACATTATTAAAATCTAGTTTTTTCAGACACAAGTATAAACTCTGACTGTGAAATCTCGGTCTGTTACATTTGGTATCAGAGCATGAGAATGAGATTAATTGGGCCTGAGGGGAGTGGACCATCATAAGTTTTACATTACAAGGATTGAATTGTAAATTAGATATCTATCCTTGGGGTTATTTCTCCAAAGAAATTATGAAGTTGAGAAATTAGAAACCATATTCAGGTTCCCATTGAGAATGATGAGTTAGATGTGAAATTTAGAGACTATGAATCGAGATACCTTTAGAAAAATTCTCAAATCTCAAATAAACTGGTTTTGAACTGAAAGGCATCCTTAAATATGGTCATAGTCAAGAAGAAATAAGCCTCCCTTATAGGAATGAAGATTTCTTAATTTTTTCTAGAATTTTTTATTATTTCAATGAAATTCTTACATGTTGCGAAACCCCCACTATGTACAGTAATTGTACATATCAAAAAATTTTGAAACTTTTTTGGTAGATCAATTATGTCTCCATCAACCTTCCTCTAAAATTTTGTCTCAATTCGATTTGTAAAAAATTCCATAGAAATCTGACAGTAGCATAAATTAGTAGAAATTACTGTGGGACAGTAAGCTTTTATACATTTCACAAGGGTGAAACACCCCCCAAACCATCAAATCTTACCTCGTGGATTTTTCTAGAGTCTCAATAACAAGTCAAGAGCTTAGGTTCCAAATTTTGAGAGAATTGGATGTATGGAGTGGAAGATAAAATTCTTGAAGTGACAGACTATCAATGCAAAACAATTTTTGGGCATTACATGATGACACCAAAGCTTGAATTCAACAATGAATGGAAAATTTATCCTAGCCATTGTCATCTAGTCGGGTTAGGATCTCTAACTTTCATGAAGAAACGAAGATCTTTCCAAGGATGTAGAATGAATTATGAACCATAATCAAGTAAGGCTTGTGTGAGTTAATCCAACTATCAAATCTCGGGGTCGAGATTTTTATTTAAGGGGGGTAGATTGTAGCGCCCCAATGTCATGTAACCAATGATATGCACACTTAGGCATATATCTACATTATGAGTGATACATTGAAAATTTAAGCAAATTGAATCAGCAATGGCGAAAGAAAAATTGCAGGTAATGTATTAGGTGAACAGAGTACGCAGTAAGAGCGTAATGGGTCATGATAGATTGATGCTTATGAGAATGTAAGATTTCGTAATATTCTCCATGAATTTAGAACAATCGAAATTAAGGATTGATGGAACCATGTTTACCAAAATTTACACAGGTTGACTTAAACTCAAAATCCTTGAAAATCTCAAATGAACCAAATGCTCTAATCATGCAAAGGGTCTATGTATCAGGCTTAAAACCACTACGACCATCTGTGTATATTACCTTGAACACAAGAAGTAGAGAATCCTTAGAGACATGGAAAATTCTCGGATAATGGAAGTACTAAATTTCAAGGGCAAAATTTTGTTTAAGGGGAGTAGATTGTAACACCCTGAACTTTTTGATACTCGAGCATCGAAAATCCTCGAGCATTACCATAAGATTCAACGTAAGATATATGTGTGTATGTTACTAATGCAACCATTCTAGCCTTACATCCTTGCCTTGACACTAACCTAACCGTCGAGGATGATCTCCATGCATAGATCAAGCCATCTGACTTTTGATTTTGAGACAAGACCATCAATCATGTGTTTGGATGTTGTACCTTTCCTTAAATGAATTGATAAATAATTCCTTATCCATAATGATGTATATATGAGTCCGTTTGTAAGAATTGTTTAGAAAGGCGCATACAACCCTGTAGAACCCTTAGATTTCACAAAACTCTTAGATCAACAATAATTATAAAAATGCCATTAAAATATATCCCTAAATTCTAGATTGCATGGTTCCCACAATCCGTTTAAAGTGAAAATTTACACTATGCCTATGTATTATAAATTTACTGTATGCGTCGAATTTCAACCCTTAAATCATTGTAAAAGTGACCCAATGGATAGATCAGCCATTAACTATTAATTATGTGGCCACCTAATCGTTGGATATGCTTCAACTTTAGACTCAACCCCTTAAGTTAGATGGAAAAATGAATGGACTATGTAGATTTCTCAGAAATGCATCACAAGTGGACCCCACTTAGAGTAATGCAAAAGTTGCGCACGACCGCAGTATACTGGACCTGGAGTCCCAATCAAACATGAGTTAGCCCATGAAATCCTGAAAGCAGAGGGATTTTCCACCCCGCGCATTTTGCGATTTGAAGGGACAGATTCCAGTCGCGATCGTTGTGGCCCTTTGTCATCATCTGCCGCAATGATCAGGACCGTTCATCTCGTCCACGGGTAAAAAATGACTAGACCCTAGACTTCCTCACACACTGTCTAAACTTCCACGTGCGAACACAGTATGACATAAATCACTAAGCTGCGATTGATTGGCGAACTGTTGTTCCCAATGGGCCACCACATCAATAGACCTGAGTAATATGAAACTGTTTACTGAGCCTGGCTCTCGACCCCGACCAAGAACATGGGACCCATGCAAGTCGTTATGCACGCAACAACAGGTACAATGGAAGCCTATTTCTGTTTGAAACCGACAAAACCATCCGCACTGAGATTAACTGTGCAACTTGTGGTGTGATCACAGCCATTCAAATCCATCCATAAAGGATTCCGACCCCCTCCAGGAAGGCCATATGGAAAACCTCCCGATGCAGAGACTGTTGGCTAGCCCATCCTTCCTAAATGCGAGTCGCTGCCAACTTCTCTACAAAGAAACTGGGACTGTGTAATTCCCATGCAGTTCCACTGCTGAAGGAGGACTTATGTAGGAGAACTCTAGAAGTTTCGTGCCTATAAAAGGCTTACCACACCACTGTTTAGAGGGTAGAGCAAAGGAGAGAGGCAAACAGAAAGAAACGGGATAGAGAGAGAGAGAGAGAGAGAGAGAGAGAGATCAGCTGAGTTGCTACAGGGAAAGACGTCCCACTCGCTGTAAGAACAGCTGACTAGCAAGGAAGAACCGGCTAGTAGCAGGCATCCCACACGCTGTAAGAACAGCTGACTAGCAAGGAAGCACCGGCTAGCCGCCCTGCTACTAGGGAAGAAAAGAGAAAGAAAGGGAAAGAGAAGAAGAAAGAAAGGAAAAGAGAAGAAGAAAGAAAGGGAGAAGAAAGAAATAAAGAAATAAGGAAGGAAAGAAAGAAAGGAAAGGAAAGGGAAAGAAAAAGAAAGAAAGTGAAAGAGAAAAAGAAAGAAAGGAAAGAAAAAGAGAAAGAAAGAAAAGAAGGAAGAGAAAGAAAGGGAAGGAAAGAAAGAAAGAGAGAGATGGTGTACTGAGTTGACTCACTAAGTCCTAAGATTGAATCAGTGCCAAGTTCAGGTAAAGTATGTAATACCTAATGTCTTGATTCAAGTTTTTCTGAAATAGGAATTAGTTAAGCTCTATATCTATAAACACGACCCTAAATTTAATCCTAACCTTGTAAACCTTGTAGATCTTATGATATAGGATAAGGTTGAATGTGAAGGAGTATGCAGGAACACCTAGCATAGGATGAGGATAATTCGACTTTAAAGGCGAGGGTTTTATCCTTTAATCTTACGTTAATTTAAGTTGATATATTTATCCTGCCCTTTTATGCCTTCATGTTATTTTATCATGCCTTTTACATACCTTTTGTCTTAATTGAGTTGATACTTTTATCTTGCCTTTACACTTGTCCTTTACATGCCTTTTATCTGTCCTCAGATTTTCATTACACTCCATCTATTTTCATTTTAAATTGATATCATCAATTTTGGCCCTTTTAAATTTTTTACATGATATTCATTGTAAGAGGCTTTCCTGGATTCATGAAAAGGTTATGCTTACAAGCCTTGCCCTTGCCTTACCATTGATTTGACATTGGCACTTTCCGTATTCAAGAATCGATGATGGTCGCTTTTCTACTTATGGAGTTGGCCATTGCCGCCCTTCTTAAAGAATTAGTTGTGCCGCTCTTCTAAATATTGAGTGAGCTCTAACCACTCTCCTCTTGTTTGAGTTGACCTTTGTCATTCTCCTCTTATTCGAGCTAGTTATTGTCACTCACCCCTTTTCCTCAAGGGCTCGACATGTGTCTTGATATGTTTAACCTTACATGGATAAAGGAATTCTCTCTTGGTGCAAGTACTATATTGGGAATCCCTCCTCTAGCGATCGATTAAATATCGGGACTAATGCACTTTCAATAGCGACCCTGGGGCGACACGTAAATCCATGTTTCTTAGGTTGATGTTGCCCTGGTTGGTGTATGTGAGTCATTCTGTATATGCAGTACATCAATTCCTTTCTTTGGGAAGGGAGAGGGGGTTGGTTGTCGCAAATAATTGCTCCAATCTCTGAAGGCGTATTCACACGGTCATGTGTTGTGGTCGTCTTGGGATAACTGTGTAAAACCATCTTCAACATGGGACACGTTGGCGAATCTCCATAGTATGGGTTGCGGGACAAGTCAGATAACTATAATCACATTCTACATTGTGGTGATCACTAAGAGTGATACATCGCATATACTCCGCTAGGCATGCACCTCATATAGATTGATTACGCATTGATACTTCTTGTAGTGTGGAGTACTTGACGTATCAGAATAGTTATATCACTTTTATAAATATCTTGGATTACTGTCAATTTTAAAGGATAGCCATCACTATGAGTAGGGGGTTAACCCTCTCTCAACTGTAAAAATTATGCAGGTGACATACAGATTGAAGACTGAGTGAACATTCTCCCTAAGGAAGATTATGTTGAAAGAATGAGAAGACATTTTATGATTTAGTTTTATACTTCCGCTACGAACTCGATGAATGTACTAAACTTTCCTTGAGAAGGCACTGATTATTCTTTTTTGCTTTGATGAAATACACTACTAGAAAAAGGGGCAAAGGCTACGAATAAAAACCGTAGCTAAAGGCCTATTTCTACGGATCTAGTCCGTAGCACGTAGTGATTGGTGGTGTATCTAAAGGTCAAAAACCTACCACTACAGATTACATCCGTAGTAATAGAGATCACTAGCTACGGATAAAAGCCGTAACTATCATTTCTGTAGCGAAATGTACCTATGCCTACAGATTAAATCCGTATCAATCGATATCACTAGCTACGGATAAAGGCCATAACTATAATTTCTGTAGCGAAATATACCTACGGCTACAAATTAAATCCATAGCAATAGATATCACTAGCTACAGATAAAAGTTGTAGCTATAATTTCTGTTGCGAAATGTACCTATGGCTACGGATAATATCTGTAGCTAAAAGTGGAATGAAATCCGTATCAATATGCTAAAGTTAGCAATAGTTACGGTTTTCAGAACAAGAACTACAACTAAAATCCGTAGCTATTTTTTAAAAAAATTTAAAAAAATTATAGTAAAAATTATAATAATGATGCTTGTTTCCATTGCAAGAACCTGCTGTGATTGATAACTCATCTAAGCTAATACAATTAATGCTGATAAGAATAGTACATAAAATGCAATCAGGAAAAAAATGATGTATTTATTATAAATAGCAATCAAATCATACAATGCATCCCACATTTACATTTCTAAATAAACAATACTTCACTTTACTTAACCTATCATAAGAATTACAAAAAAGGAACCTGTTCAAACTTTAGCTTCAACTCCATCTCTAAATACTTCCTACGAAGTTCTTCCATATCCCACTGCATTTGAGTAACTCTTTCCCTTTCAATTCAGATGGCTTGTTGCAGGTTTTGTTTACTTTTCTGCTTAGTACTTTCAAGTTCTACATCCAAATCTTTCACCTCGGTAGGTATGTTACCATTTACAAGAGTTATAAACACAACAATAACATGTAAAAGGGTTTGAATGACATGGCAAGGAGTCTTAGAATCCAATGGATAACATATGTAAAGTTTTAATTAATTACGAGGCCTAGATTCTGGAGTTATATATGTTAAAAAAGCCCGATTTATAAGAAACTTTGAAGTTAATTAACCAAAGAGCTTGTAATCAGGAAAGAAAACGCAACTCACCCCTGTTCTATAATTCGTCATACGTTTCAGTTGTCCAGATGTTAATGAAAAGGACATCTTCAAATTCCTAGGTCCAACCTCCAATGTCTCATTTTGTGAAGTATGCGTAACTGACATGTGCCCACTACTTGCTCCTGTATTGTTTAAAGGAGAATTACAACATGTGAATATTGTTATTGCTCATGGTGCTTTTAAATGCAGTATGTAACAAATGACCAAAAAAGCCAAAAAGTATTTAATGAGAAGAATATTGAAAATCCACCTTGTCCCCCAGCTTTAGAAATAAAAGATTATTTGTTATCACAATTCAACTAAGATATATACTTGCTTTTGCAGTCAGCACATTCCCTGTTCCCTAAAAATTTAAGAAGTCCTTCCAATATCTGCAAATGATGCACCAAATGAAGGGGAAAAAAAAATCAATCCCAAATTATAATAGAGAAAAAGTAGGTATGCCTAAGCCATCCATCAAGTTGGTCACACAACTTACTGGTTGGTCACACAAAATCAATTACTTTAGAAGAAATGATGGTTGGTCACAGTTCCACTAAGTCCACATGCCACAAGGGATGCCTGAGCCATCCATCAGGTTGGTCACTCAACTTAGATGACCTGGTTAAGAAACAGGCTGGTCCACTTACACATTGAATGTGGACCTAGGCAACTTCTCTTTTAAACCATACAATGTTTTTGTACATGTAGCTAAGCCCAAGTCATCCATGCATTGGCCTCACCTGATGCACAAATCTTTATCTGCAGTGACCTCTTGCCAATACATATAGAACAAATCATAACTGTTTCTGTGGAAAATTTTGTGCCATCAAAGAAGAACTGTTTTGATTTTGGCATATCATTGCCTCTTTATGGAACTTCATATTGAAATTTTACGGGATTTTGATTGCTTACATGCTTTATGTATCAATTTGGATAAAAGGGCAGACTTATTTATTGTGTTTTCATCTAGTCATACAAGGCCAGGTTCTCTCAGAACTTGTGTTTACGAAGGTGCAAGAAAAATCAATGATTAGCCTCCCTGATTAGTATGACTTTATCTTTGTGATTTATGTCGACTTGCATTCACTAATGAGAAATGGAGAATGCTGAAATGTTTTTTATTCAATGATTCTCAATCCACTAAACTAGAAAACCAATGGAAAATAGTGAGGGTCATACCTCTAAGATGGGTCTCCATTTTTGTTTAGAACATCAAAAATCCCATTATCAATTGTCAAGATACTGACATCGAATGTCCCACCACCAATGTAGAACATAAGGATGTTTTTCTCCCCACCTTTCTTCTCCAAACCATAGGCAATGGCTACGACTGTTGGTTCATTGATTATCCTAGCTACATTCATTCCAGCAATAACACCAACATGCTTGGTAGCCTGTCTTTGAGCATTGTTAAAATATGATGGAGAGCACATAAGGAAAATCAAATGAGAAGGAACTCACCATG
This sequence comes from Magnolia kwangsiensis, assembly GCA_037074715.1. Taxonomy (NCBI): domain Eukaryota; kingdom Viridiplantae; phylum Streptophyta; class Magnoliopsida; order Magnoliales; family Magnoliaceae; genus Magnolia; species Magnolia kwangsiensis. The sequence continues at coordinate 31,934,199 of CM073584.1, read as the reverse complement.
AATGCGAGCTGGCCTCCTGAGCCAGCTGACATTTTCTAATAAGCAATCACCTATGAACCTTCTCTAGCTTGCTAGATTCACTTTTCTCTTTTTTCTTTTTTCATTTCTTCTACAATTATAGACTTCAATCTCCATTTATTTCTTCTACAAATATGAGCAATGTTAATACATTTAGCCAACATGTAGTCTAATCACTACAAGAAATCTCACCTTTAGCGACGAAAAATTTTGTCACTAAAAGATAAATTTTTGTAGCTAAATTCGTCGCTAAAAGACTGAAGCAAATGGTTTATAGTGACGTAAAATTTTAATCACCGCCAAAGGGAAGCTTTTTAGCGACGAAAATTTTCATTGCAAAAAAATTTTGCAAAACTTTTAGCGATGAATAATTTCGTCACTAAAAAATCTTTGCAAAACTTTTAGCTACGAAAAATTACGTCGCTAAAAATAAATTCAAAACTTTTAGCAACGAATATTTTTGTCTCTAAAAAATATTTGCAAAACTTTTACCTACGAAAATTTTCGTCACTAAAAATAAACTTTTAGCTACGAAACTTTTCGTCGCTAAAAATAATTTCAAAACTTTTCGCTACGAAAATTTTCGTCGCTAAAAATATTTTCAAAACATTTAGCTGCGAAAAGTTTCGTCACTAAAAGTGTCTTTTTTTATAAAAAATTTTCCAATACAAAATTCTGCATAAAATTCCTGATATACACCTATTAAAATATATTTCATCATATTCATCCTGATATGCAACTGTTATATAATATATTTCATCATATTTACATTCACATCCATCTAAACCCAAACTAGTAAATCCATCCAAACATATACTACATTCATCCAAAAACAAACAATCTTATCCACATCACATTCATTCACGCATAAATACATATAAGTTTAACATCATAAACAAAAATACCCTAAACTTAAACCTTAACCTAAACCTAAAACCTATAACCTAAACCTTAACCTAAACCTAATCTATAACCTATAAGTTTAGGTTTAGGAAATCGGGTTCGGGTTTGGGATTGGGTTTAGGTATGGGTTTTTAAGTTTAGGTTTAGGTTTAGGTTAGGGAGTTGAGATTAATATTAGGTGTAGGTTTAGGTTTAGGGATTTGAGAATACGTTAAGGTTTAGGTTTAGGAAATCGGGTTCGGGTTATAGGTTTAGGTTTAGGTTAGGTTATAAGTTAAGGTTTAGAAAATTGAGTTTAGGTTATAAGTTAAGGTTTAGGTTATAGGTTAAGTTTTAGGTTTAGGTTAAGGTTATATAGGTTTTGGTTTAGGTTATAGGTTTTGAGATTTGAGAATAGGTTTAGTTTAAAGTTATAAGTTAAGGTTTATGAAATTGGGTTCGGGTTCGGGTTCGGGATCGGGTTTAGGTTTGGGTTTTCAAGTTTAGGTTTAGGTTTAGGTTAGGGAGTTGAGATTAGGATTAGGTGTAGGTTTAGGTTTAGGGATTTGAGAATACATTTAGGTTTTAGGTCATAGGTTTAGGTTTAGGAAAACGGGTTCGGGTTCGGGATCGGGTTTTAGGTTTGAGTTTTCAAGTTTAGGTTTAGGTTTAGGTTAGGGAGTTGAGATTAGGATTAGGTGTAGGTTTAGGTTTAGAGATTTCAGAATACATTTAGGTTTTAGGTCATAGGTTTTGGTTTAGGTTAAGGTTAAGGTTTAGGTTAAGGTTACACGCTATAGGTTTAGGGAATTGAGAATAGGTTAAGGTTTTGGTTTAGAAAATCAGGTTCGGGTTCAGGATCGGGTTTAGTTTTGGGTTTTCAAGTTTAGGTTTAGGTTTAGGTTAGGGAGTTGAGATTAGGATTAGGTGTAGGTTTAGGTTTAGAGATTTGAGAATACATTTAGGTTTTAGGTCATAGGTTTTCGTTTAGGTTAAGGTTATAGGTTTAGCTTAAGGTTTAGGTTTAGGTTATAAGCTATAGGTTTAGGGAATTAAGAATAGGTTAAGGTTTAGGTTTAGAAAATCAGGTTCGCGTTCGGGATCGGGCTTAGGTTTGGGTTTTCAAGTTTAGGTTAGGGAGTTGAGATTAAGATTGGGTGTAGGTTTTGGTTTAGAGATTTGAGAATACATTTAGGTTTTAGGTCATAGGTTTTGGTTTAGGTTAAGGTTATAGGTTTAGGTTAAGGTTACAAGCTATAGGTTTAGGGAATTGAGAATAGGTTAAGGTTTTGGTTTAAAAAATCGGGTTCGGGTTCAGGATCGGGTTTAATTTTGGGTTTTCAAGTTTAGGTTTAGGTTTAGGTTAGGGAGTTGAGATTAGGATTAGGTGTAGGTTTAGGTTTAGAGATTTGAGAATACATTTAGGTTTTAGGTCATAGGTTTTGATTTAGGTTAAGGTTATAGGTTTAGTTTAAGGTTTAGGTTTAGGTTATAAGCCATAGGTTTAGGGAATTAAGAATAGGTTAAGGTTTAGGTTTAGAAAATCAGGTTCGCGTTCGGGATCGGGTTTAGGTTTGGGTTTTCAAGTTTAGGTTTAGGTTTAGGTTAGGGAGTTGAGATTAGGATTAAGTGTAGGTTTAGGTTTAGGGATTCAAGAATAGGTTTTAGGTTTAGGTTTAGGTTTTAGGTTTTAGGTTAAGGTTTAGGTTAAGGTTAGGTTATAGGTTATAGGTTAAGGTTTTAGGTCATAGGTTTTGGTTTAGGTTAAGTTTATACACTACAAGAAAAGTCACTTTTTCTTATGAAAATTTTGGTAGGTAAAAGCCTGTTTTTCGTAGGCAAAAACTTTTTCCAACGAAAATTTTCGTCGGAAATTTCGTTGCCAAAAGACTGAGGGTGAAAACCTTTAACAACGAAAAAAAAAAATTTCTTTGGCAAAAGTAAGACTTTTGCCGATGATTTCATTTTGTAGGTAAAATATTTTACCAACGTTTTATTTTGTAGCCAAAAATATTGAAAAATATTTTTCCCTTAACCTCGTAGCTAAAAAAGATTTACAAAACGTTTTACCTACGATTATTTTCGTAGCTAAAAAGATTTACCTACCAATTGTTTCGTAGGTAAAAATTATGACAACACTTTCACTTATAAATAATTTCGTAGGTAAAAATATTTACAAATGTTTTACCAACAAATTTGTTTCGTAGGTAATAATTATGACAAAAATAATTTCATAGCCAAAAATATAACATAAATTTTGCCTACGAATTGTTTTTGTAGGTTAAAAAATTTTTGCAAAACTTTTACCTACAAATTTATTCGTAGGTAAAAATTGTCACAAAAGTTTTACCTACTAATACTTTCGTAGCTAAAAATATTTTCAAAACTTTTGCTGCGAATTGTTTCATAGGTACAAAATTGTTATAAAAGTTTTACCTGCTACTAATTTCATAGCTAATAATATTTTCAAAACTTCTACCTACGAATTATTTCGCAGGTAAACATTATTACAAAAGTTTTACCTATGAATATTGTCGCAGATAAAAATATTTACAAAACCTTTACCTATGAATAGTTTCGTAGGCAAAAAAATTTACAGAACTTTTTCCTACAAAGCTACTCTTAGCTAAAAACTTTTACGAAACTTTTACCTACGAATTGTTTGGTAGGTGAACCATTTTGAAAACATATACCAACAAATATTTTTGTAGGTAAAAATATTTTCAAAACATTTACTTATGAATATTTTCGTTGCTAAAAAATTTACTGAACTTTTCCCTACAAAAATTTTTGTTGGTAAAAGTGTCTTTTTTTTAAAAGAATCTGCCTACAAAATATTCCTGATATACACCTGTTAATATTCCTGAAATACACCTGTTATATATAAATATTTTATCATATTCACATTCACATCCATTCAAACCCAAAGTAAGTAGATCCATCCAAATATAAACTACATCCATCAAAATAACATTCATTCACAAATAAATACATATAAGTTTAACATCATAAATAAAATATAAAAAATCACAAAGATGAAAGCGGAGGAGGTGGAGCATCAGTGGGTAAGCGTGCAGCAAGAGCCTGAAACATCTTCGCCATCTATCGCTCATGCTCCACTCGCATCTCCTCCATCCTCCTCTCCTGCTCCTCCCTCTGCCTCGTTAGATCCTCCATCCACCTCTCCTACTCCTCCCTCTGCCTCGTCAGATCCTCCATTCTCCTCTCCTGCTCCTCCATCTGCATCTCCAGCTGCTCACTCTTCTTCTCCAACTGCTCTCTGGTGGTACCTCAAATTGTGTCCCTCACCAAACTCGCATCCAACTCTTATCCATCTCTACAATGAAAAGACTAAAGCCAATTTACGGAAATAGCTTTAAGATTAGGCTAGGTTATAGGTTTAGGCTATAGATTATATGTTTAGGATTTAAGAATAGGTTTAGGTTTAGGTTTAGGTTAGAAGTTTAGGTTAAGGTTGTAAATATAGGTTATAGGCATAGGTTTAGGTTTAGGTTATAGGTTTAGATTTAGGGAAAGGTTAGGTTTAAGTTATAGGTTTTGGGATTTGAGAATAGGTTTAGGTTATAAGTATAGGTTTATGTTAGTTTATAGGTTAAGGTTTCACTACAAGAAAAGGGGGTTTTAGCCTCAGTTCAAAACCTTGGCTAAAAAGATTAAAAACTGAGACTAAAGCCTTTAGCCTCAGTTTTCCCTCAGTTATCCAAACCGAGGTTGAAACCCCCGTGGCTAAAGGCTTTAGCTTCAGTTTTAGCAACCGAGGCTAAAATGACTTTTATAGCCTCAATTCTTCAAGTCAGGCTAAAAATCTTTTTAGCTTTAATTTTCTCGAAATGAGGCTAAATCAAAATTTTAGCCTCCATTGTCTTCAACTGAGACTAAATTCAAATTTTAGCCTCAATTGCCTCCAACCAAAGCTAAATCTATTTTTAACCTCAGTGCTGAACAACCGAGGCTAAAGCCTTTAGCCATGGGAATTTCAGCCTTGGTTATCAACAACCGAGGCTAAATTCAAGCCTTAGTTACAAATTGAGGCTAAAAATATATATATTTTTTAAATATTTATTTAAACCACTAATCCATTCATTCAATCCACTCATGAAATAATCAATCATGAAAGCCACAATACCAACAAAACAGTTAACAACAGTCTATTTAAAGTTTAACTCAATCAAACCGTTACACAACACAAGGTTCGATGAAAGTCATATGTACAGAAAATGTTTTTCAATGGAGGTCTATCCCAAGGTGTAAGAGGATTTAGCACTGGATCACCACGATACAACTTGAAATTTACAACATTAAAAAACATAAGCCTGCTAGAAATGATATGACTCCAAAAATGCGGAACATTAGTACAACACATACAATCAAATAAAATAACTTTTCCACCATCTACCTCGGGTAACAAGCCAATCCGCATCTGTAAAATGAAAGGGCATAGGAGAACTTTAATCAGGCATGAAAGTGGAAGGGTCAAAACCTGCAAGCCGTAGAAAAGCATTTCCAGGCAATTTTCAGCATCCAAACACACAGTATAAACCATGTACCTGTAAATCATTTATAGTTAACCCCATTTACAAGCATTATCCAAACACATCCTAACCATACCTATAAGTAATAAAACTTGTCACCTTCTTCTCTGGCAAAAGAATAAAACTTGTCACCTTCTTCTCTGGCAAAAGAACAGATCTGGATTTCAAGTCTTGTGAAGGCAGGTCTCTTATCCATACCTTATCCTGCTGTTTGAGTATCCAATTCAGATACCCTACTTTTGAAGGACCCACATAACATGGTTAGAAACTATTTATTTAAAAAAGTCAATTTAAATATTTGAGCTACCAATGAGTCAAGATGATTTGTAATAGTGGTGCAAGAACAGAAACTGGGCTGTTAATACAAATTCAAGCAGTAGTGTTCACTGAATATGCTGAACATTGATTCTAAACCCCATATGTAAATCTGGGGACCTTGCGTCCACCCAAAAAAAGAAGAAGAAGAAGATACCTTTCCTTTCCCTTATGCTAATTTGGAAAGAGCAGACCAACAAAATAGTAATTCTTTTCCCTAATGCTCATTCGGAAATAGCAGACCAACGAAATAGTCTCACAAAAGGAACATGTGCATGCGTAACTTTAAGCAATTCCAATCTAGGTGAATCATTACTTTGAGCAACGCAATATTTGATGTTGACAAAAAGATTTTTATTTTTTTAGGTAATCCTAGCCTAAATTTATTCTCCTCCTCTAACCAAATGTGGGCCATTGACCATTTTTCTTTTGGGGACTCTTAGTTTAGAATTATTATATGGATAAAAGCACACCTTATGGGGGTATTTATCGAATCAGTACTGGGTCTATACACAAAATATGTGGCATTTGTAATGTTTTCCAGACAGCTAAGATTGCCTGAAGGTATTTGAGGCAAGAATGACAAGGGAAAAGCATGTACATACACACCTGCTGCTTCTGCTTCTTCTTTTACTGCTTCGGTAACACCTTTAAGAAGCAAGCCTAAAAAGGTAGAAAAAAAGGTAGAAAAAGATGAAAGTGAGGTTAGAAAAGTCTTCACAGGCTATTCTGCATCAACATCAAGCAAACAAAGAACCTCTTGTTTCGTAGGTTTCCTGAAGTTGAGAAGCAAACAGTAGTTAACAAGACTTTTTAGCTTCTGACTGTAGCGTTCATTACAGATACAAATGATAAGAATTTTGGAAATCTTAATACTAGCAAACCTACCATCAACCTCGTCCATAATCAACACAGATGTGGTTATAGATAGCAAGAAAATACTTTATCTATGGTCCAACTGAAGTTATTGCCCTTGATAGAGTAGAATGTCAGAAAAAGATTCATGTAGTTGACCCTAATTAGTTGGGATAAGGCCATGATGATGATAATGGTGGTGGTGGTGGTGGTAGTTATATAGGGCTAAATGATTTTGCAATGATCCAAATGATTCTTTCCCATTGATCAAGTGTTGCTTTTTCTTTGAATCTTCAAAGATCTTGAATGCAAAAGAACAAAGTTACACACGCAGATATTATAATTTCAGATGGGTAATATTCATAGTTTCATCAAACAGGAGCTACTTACATCCAAGTACTGTTCTAACCGCTCGACTAACTCATGTGGGAAAGGTTCCAGTAAGTTAGTTGTTTTCCTGTAGAACTTCTCCAGCCATAGCTCTATGTTTGACTTCTTCTTCCTGCCCTTCACTGGCTCACCGAGGGGTGTCTTAAGATATTCCCCAGCAAAAGCCTGGACGGCCTGTTGAAAATGACACAAAATTAAACCTTGAACTTGGAATAACAAAGGTGAAGCTTACTTCCACAAATTTTGACATTTCCAACCATGCAGGGTAATTGGTCTTAAAGAGATCTTTCTACAGGTGCTTTGAACTGACAAAATCAACCTTGAGGGATGGTGGAATTAACAATTTGGGGAGTAGAAATATCAATCATCTAAATAAATTATGTTTTAGAATAAAAAGGCATCCAATTCGTGATTAACTCTTGCTACCTCTGAAGTATCCCGAATTTTGCGAAGTGTAGAATCAACACGTGCATATATTGTACTTCTCTGCAAAAATGAAGTTCCATCAGATATGCTTTATGAAGTGAAAAATCAACAGATACAGTAAAATTTATATCATTAACATGCTAAAAAAATTCCAGCCCTAAGCAGGGTAAAACAAAGAACTGGAACTGTCAGAGCAGTTTGTTAAAATTAATGAAAAATTATTCCTAATGATTCCCTGCTAAGCCAGTTACAGTCTGAAATCAGACATCTGACATATTTTCAGGCCCGTGAGTTGGGCCATGCCTAAATTTCATGTCCTATAAGTAAATGGGCCAGGCTCAGGCAGAACTCACTCTGGCCTGAGCCTAGTTCATTGACAGCCCCAATCATGAAATGCCACCATAACCATTTTGAGTTTATTTGGACTTTCCACAGAGGACGGGACACAAAAGATAGTGGCCTTACCAAGGCAATGTCCTGAAGCATTTGACTAATTTGAGAAGCATTAGAAAATGGTCCAAATGGATGACAGCCTGTTGCCCAAGGCCAATTAAGAACTGGCTTTTCATGTACATGGGAAACCTTCTCATAGGGAGCACTAAGCCCCCCAACTGCAGAAGCTAGTCTAGCCAAAATGTGGCACTGTGCTTGTGACGGAAAACATACCTTTTCTATGTTTCTGAAACATAGATGTTACAAGGAAATGCAACATACTTTTACCATTTAAACGTAGATGGACTGAAGCTTGTAGGCAATGTTGTCAAAATCGTTATCATATCACAAATCGTAATAGGGGTTGAATTGTATTGAATCACAAATCGTATCATAAATCATAAGATTTTTTTATGATCTTCTTAAAAATATGAAAAATATAAATAAATCAGGAAAAAAAAAAACTCAGTAATCACCCTTTTGCCATCAATATGCACCAAGTAATACCATGTCATGATAGTGTTAAAGGATACTTATCTTTCAAGAAAATTTCCTTGAAACATACACGGATCCTTTAAATTTGTGTTCTTGTTAACTTTCTTGAATGTAGAATCACATTGGAAAAGTAGCATTTGATTTCGTAGACCGACAAAAAAATATTTTTTGATTTCTAAGCATCATTCAACAATACATGTAAGTGAGCGTAACCATCCATTAAAAAAAAAATCCAGGTAAGTCACACACCAATTTGGTATTTTGACTAGTTAAGAAGTAAGAAATCATAAAAATAAAAATAAAATCAAATAAGCTCTACAATTTAATATTGAAGAGAATATATATCATTTAATCTCTTATAAAGAATAAAATAAAATAATTTACTTTTCTAAACAATTCTTCTTTTAAAGGGTTTTTTTTTTTTTTTTATCTAAATGAATCTTAAAGTCCCCACCAATTCAAAAACATAAAATGAAAGTCAAGTGAAGCTTAAATAGAAGAGAACAAGTATAATTTGAATCATAAATTGGGATTTGAATCATAAATCGTAGGATTCAAATTATAAAATCGTAAGATTCATATAAAAAGGGATTCAAATCACTTTGCTTAAGATTCAACTCAAATCGCAAATTATACATTATAGGATTTTGACAACACTACTTGTAGGTAGAGATGCATAATTTGAAATGAAATAATCAGATTATTTGTGAAGAAAGACATTTCAGCTAATGAGCAAATTCAGCAGGCTGAAACTAATAAAATGCATGATAAGTTATCTAATTGAAATCACGGTCACTTTACACAACTGCATGGCCTGGTCCTCTTGTCATGGCCTCATACAGTGGGTTTTGGCTGAAGCTTATATAGCTAGAAATGTCCTAATCTGACAAGACATTTTTCAACCCAGCATATCCAACTCCCAGGTGTCGATGATCTCTAATCAATGCCGAGCAGAATGCAGATTCTAAGCCAAGCTCCTCTATGAAGGAGGACATAGTGGATGGACAAAACATTTTAATGTAGAAAGGAAAACCGAAAGCAAGAGTCATGATAACAAAGTTGGAACAATGTAGCTACATGAGAAGAAAAAATCAATTCAAATTATTCAATTCTTAGGTATCTGGAAAGTGTTCAAGCTATTTGTCAACCGTTGTAATGTAAAATCTCCTTAGTTATGCTTTTTAGTTGTGTAAAGGTCAATCATTGAGTAAAAACAATCGTTGAGTTAAAACATTCTCCAAGAAAAGATAAAAACATAGATATCTCTATAAGATATTAAGATCACACTTTTGATTGGACTTCTCTAGCGGCTCTTTTTTTTGTTCAGAATCATTGTTGGCATGGTTACTTCAATGCACTTCACCACCCCAAATAGATGCATGGGTAACATCATGTGTACATGTGGAATCGTGCATACTGATATACACATTTTGTGTTGAATCAATGGTGAAATTTTGAGCTAAAATCACTGTCTCACGTAACCAAGTACTTTATACACCCATTATCCTGGAAATTTCAGTTTCATATTTAATGTATAAGCTAACCCATTATCCTGGAAATTTCAGTTTCATATTTAATGTATAAGCTTACCGCAAAGAATCCTCTTGCTCCATTCCCTGCATCAACAACTACAAGGAATCCATCCAATGGTTTCTCTGAAAGTTGACAAGGAAGCACAATCAGTGGATCGATCGTACACTGCTTCGTATTAAAATAATAACAAAAAATAATAGCCACATCTAAAAGCTGGATGTAAAAAATAGAAAGACCATCAGTTCCAATAAACAGAGAACACAGAAACTAGACCATATGACTAAAATTGTCATGTACTATTGTAGGACTGTCATGACTCCTGATATGTAACTGGCTATGCAACAAGACTGTTGATAATAGATGCAACACTCAAAAGCAATTAGCATGGTTAGTACCTATATTTCCTGCAGCTTTACGAACTGCCTTTACAAGATCAGATGTATAAACTGTCATGTAGTCTACCCTTTTCACAGCCGCAGAAACTGCTTGTTGTGATTCCTTTAAATTTTCAACTGAGTAGTTATCATATATACTCGCAGCATGCTCCAAGATTTCCTTGATGTTAGCTTTTCCCAGTCCTCCAGCATTTGTGAAGAACTTAAATCCATTTGTCAGCTTTTCCCAGTCCTCCAACTGAGTAGTTATCATATTTTAATTTATACCAAAAAAAGTTAACTTTATTTTTTTTTACCATTAAATATTAACATTATCTCATATATGAAAAGCTGTGGAAAAATGAGTTTAACAGCAAAAAGTAAATCATTTTCTTGGAAAAAGATTTTCCTCCCAATTATTTTGAAAGCTCCCTAACAATCCTTAAAAATACACATCTAATTATTTATTTCGGGACTTCTAAACCAGGAAAAAGAAGATGGTTACAACAAGGCTAACCTGCAGTTCTTTGGAACACCTGCTCTTCTAGCAAAAATCCTCCATTCCAAAATGAGGAGGCTTATTCAATTTATGTGAACTTTGGGATATATCAATGATACATAAGGCCCTCTTGATGAATTTTTGTGAAGTATTTGTGAAGCATCCAATGAACCAAGCCTTCGAAGTAAAAATTCAACAACTATTCGGCAAGTGGGGATCAATATCCAGCAGTTAGAAATGATTTGCAGCAAATAGCTGGAATTTTCCAGCAAGTTGGAAATGATCTCAGCATTAAAGAAAAAAGTTCCAGTAGTCAATGTAAGATTCCAATAATCAGAGAAACTGTTCAACACATACAAGATGCACTTGCCAGCACTAACAAGAGAAGAAACTTCTACTTAAGAAAATGAATGTTTACAAGCCCCAAATTTCCAATTTCGTACATTTATCTTGAAAAGGATAAAAAATATAAAAAATTAGCTACTTTTCTTCCGATCTCTCCAAAGACCTAACATGAGAACTATTTATACTACTGATAACCCAAGGACCTAAACTAAATTTCAGGCCTTGATTTAAAACTAATCTCAGTCATTTATACTACCTATTCTAGAATTCCTAATGAAAGGAACAATAAGCCTTGTAGAAGTCCCTAACTAAGACATACATGGCGGCCCAAAAGTGGACTAAGAAAGGATTGAAAAATTGTCCCTTATTGGCTGATATGGGCATTTCTAGACGACACCTTCCTGCCTAGCGACACGATACGAGCTTGTGTCAGTCCTGATACGATCCTACATGTCACCTATTAGAGGCTACTGTTCAATTATTTTCACTTTTTTCTTATGAGTTTCATGTAGTTTGTTCTTTTCAAGCATATAAGAAGGCTATGACTCACTTTCAGTACATCTCTGCCTATTTTAGAGATGACAACACAAGTGTTGTATGTGATTTGATGAATTGAAGCAGAAGAACTAATTAATGTGACTTTTGGTTAAAATGTGTAACTAAATGCGTTATAGCAAGAATTGACAATCAACTGGGGTGCCATGTATTGACTTTACACCTGATGGTTAGTTAAATCTGGCTAACTAAAGCTTCTCTCTGTCTCGATTTGTTAATTCATCTTTGTTGTGCAGTTGACACTTCCAGTTGAAACTTTGATTGATATTGGTGTAGTTCTAGAATTTTGAATAGATTTACCAATTTTCTATTTTGGATGCTTTTCTAGGAAAGCATTTGGTGTCTATTAGATTTCCTAATGATGGGTACCTCTGTCTCTGGGACTGACGAAGTGGAAGGCCGGTAACCAAGCTTAAAGCAAGTACATCTTGCACCGTAATTTTATCTGTTTGCTTCTCATCAGATGGAAGCTCTTTTGTAACTGCTGGGAAAAAGCACTTGAAGCTCTGAACATTGGGGTTATCTACAAAGCCTCGCTCACACGCAAGAGCTGGGTTGATGAAACAGAATGACTGTTAGCATATTAACTGTAAAAATGCCTGTCTACATAAAAATAGAATGAAAGAAAATAGGAAATTTTCAGCATTAGTTTAGTGAAGAAAAGGCTGATTTGTCATGCCAGTATCAGAACATCAGCGGAAACATAATAGAGATCTTTACTACAAATGATTTCTCTCAGCAAGAGAGAATGAGAGATTCATCATCTGCTACAAAAATGCATAAAGGTCGATTTGTCATGCAAGCATCAGAATATCAGTGGCAACATCACAGAGATCATAACTACAAATGATTACTCTCAACAAGAAAGAATGAGAGATTCATCAATCTGCTACAAAAATGCATTAGTAAGACCATTATGATAACCACAAGTGATGCAAACATGCCTGTGTGGAGAAATCTGCAACGTTATATGCAACATGTGATCCTTGGCTTTTGAACCCATCACCCAAGAAACCCTGACAAAGCATGGCACAGTACACGACTGCTACAATGGAGAGGAGCTTCACGGCGTGAGTTTCATCAGGTAGGAGATTCATGGCTGCTGCAATGGAGAGAGAGAGAGAGAAGAGGGCGTTCACGACCTGTGTTTCTTCATAGTTGAGGCAGTGGAGAGAGAGGGAGAAGAAAGAGAGATGGAGCAGAGATCGGGAGGGAGACAGAGGATTAGGGAAAGAAGGGTTTAGGGAATGTAATGGAGAGAATGAGAGAGAAGAGAGAGAGAGGAGAGAGACCGTATGAAATCCCTAATTTTGGGCGTGGCTCTATTTTGAGCGCGCGCCCAAATTTGGGAGGCAGATTGGCTATTGTGGTGGGTGCTCCGTCGGCCCCACCATGATGTATATGTTTCATCCATTCCGTTCATTTATTTTTAGAGAACATTTTAAGGCTTAGTACAAAAAATGATATGTATATAAATCTTAGGTGGACTACACCATAGGAAATCAATAATGATTGGATATCCACTATTAAAATCCTCAAGGCCCAATGTACTATTTATTTGAAATCTAATATGTTGATTAAGTCATAAAGACCTAGATGAAGGGAAACGATAAATATCAGCCTGATCCAAAACTTTTATGGCCCCCAAAATGTTTTTAATGGCCAACATTCATCCAACACTTTTTTTTTTGTAATGTGGTCCACATGAGATTTAGATATACCTCATTTTTTCTCTCATATCATAAAATCATCTATAAAAAAAGATAGACAATGTGGATGAAACACATACATCATGGTGAGGTCCACAGAGCACCGACCACCAGCCATTACCTGGTAAATAGATATCAAGTCAACCACACCACATAAAAATAATAATAATTGGTTATCCATCATTAAAATCCTCCTAAGGCCCACTTTACTTTTTATTTGACATTCAATCTGGTGATTAGGTCATACAAGCCTAGATAAAGGGGAAAAACAAAAATCATCTCGATCTAAGACTTTTATGGCCCCCGAAATGTTTTAAATGGTTGACGCTCATTGAACATTGTTTCCTGTTAATGTGGTCCATTTCATATTGGGATATGTCTCATTTTTTGTCTCATGCCGTAAGAAGATTTTTAAAAATAGATGGATAACATGGATTAAACATATAAATCAGGCCACAGAGCATCAACCACAAGCCACTGGATGGTGTCAGGGGGAGCAGCTAATTTTTCCCCCTTATTTGTGGTGTGGTTCATTTAATTAATCTTTTGATATGAATAATTTTTTGGATAGTTCTCTAAAATGATATCGAAAAATGAATAAGTCAATGATCACGAATTTTTGTTGAATCCAAAACTCAAGTGGACCATGCCACACGAAACAGTGTGGAATAATGATTTCTAATGTTTATTTGACGTCCAACATGTTCATAATATCAAGAAGATATGAATGCAGATAAAACACAAGAAGATATGAATTAATGTGGGCCAACTACGATGACAGTGTAAAATATACTCTGTCCATCATTTTCTCCGAACCATGATAGAATGAGATCTAAAAAATGAGATAGATCCATTGTCAAAGTGGGCCATACTATGAGGAAACAGTGAGAACGGAAACAATGAGACCCAAACTTTAATGGAACATTGGGCTATATGGTCTGGGCTGGATTGGTTCATCTAGCCCATCATATTGGTTATTTATATGACTGGGTTGGGTTAGGTTAGATATGGTTCAACCCTACTTAGACCCATACCCATTTTGCTTACTTCAACCTTCATTAGGAATAACTTGAGTCTGTTAACCTGCTAGTTGACCCAATACATTGTCACCTGTAGTTTAAAACGTGAGAATAGACTAACCGAGCCAGGGCCCTTGGACAGCCCTAATTGATGGTTATGCTTGAAGCCATCCAGGTCCATTGCCAATTATGGATAGGGGCACCATGTGAATTATGGCTTACAAACAATGGATGGTTGTTAGCAAATTGGCTCCATTCAAAGGGCTATGATCATCTGATCGGTGTGATTATTACACCATGGCTTGTTCCTAATTGTATGAATGGGTGAATGGTTAAGGTAGTGGCATCTATCCAAAAATGTTGTAACTTGCCAGGTCCTTGTTCCAGTGCTAAATGTGCATGTGGTGATCCAGTTTGTCCATCAAATGGGTCATGCCAATTGGCAAAAATGTATGTAGTCATCTCATCACGAGATATTGGAAATTTCAGGAGGTAGCAACTAGCAAGATATCATCATTTCCCAACTTCGGTGGGCCTTACAGGTTGGTGGCTGTCTATATCACTACTTTTAAATTATTGTAAGTGTGCCATTGTTTATGTACCTAGATAAGAAGGGAGTTTTTCAATTTTTATTTTTTATTTTATTTTTAATATCCTTTCATGCAAAGGTTGGCAAGTCAAGTGAAGAACGCGTCCTTTCGGCTAACCATACTACAAAAAAAAATCATATGGGCGTGGAAGGGAGAGATTAGGAGGCCGACATATTAGCCTAATACATGGAGATTATCTCAATGATGTTGTTGTTACAAGTAATCCAACTTATCTATTTGTTATAATTTGTTTTGGAAATTAATGTATACAATCTACATTGGTTGATGTTCATACACCCTTTTTAAAATATTTTGGGAATTGAAATAGTTCATTGTAATATGGTTGTTTTATATGCAAATCAATCAGGTGGTGTGGACATTGGTTCCGTATCTTTATAGGCCTGAGCATTTTATGAAGAAGTCAACATCTTTTAATATTCATATATTTCTTTTGTTAACGATTTAATTAATCTCTTCCCTTCACAATAGTTATCATTGTGGTTACAGTTGTTCATTATGTGACAGGTTTTAAGGTGAGATGAACGAGTTTCAAAATAAAACAGTCCGCGATTTTGAGAAGCGATTCCCAGGATGTATGTGTGTTTCAATGGCCATCTGCACCTTGGAAGAATACAATGAAAGGTAAGGAAAGCCTAAACCATTGGAGTGGCCTGACCATTTGGACAGGCTGTGTTTATGTATTTGCTCAAAATTAATGGAGCAGACCCGGATGTGCGTTGGAGCTATCCGGATGAGCGGGGGTCCCTGGAAGGTGGGAACCGCTTTTATGACCATGATGAAGCTGTCCATTTTCTATGACAGCATTGGGAGGACCTGACCATTTGGATAGGTCGTATTTTTGTATTAGCTCGAAATTAATGGAGCAAACCCGGATATGCGTCGGAGCTATTCGGATGAGCGGGGGTCTCTGGAAGGTGGGAACCGCTGTTATGACCATGATGAAGTTGTCTATTTTCTATGGACAACATTGGGAGAGCCTGACCATTTGGACAAGCCGTATTTATGTATTTGCTCAAAATTAATAGAGCAGACCCGAATGTGCTTGTTTATATCTGTATTTGCAGGCAGTGTTCGCGTTATCGGCAAATTGTCGATAATATCGACAATAATTTCGGTGTCGCCAGCTTTGCGGCACCGAAACCCCTAAATTTCGTTTCTCTGCCAATTGTCGGTAAAAAATTGCTGATATTATCGGCATCCATCTGATATTTTCAAAATCTCCACTGTAGCCACCAACCCCACTTGAAAACTGTAGCCACCTACCCTTTTTTTTTTTATAAATATTGAGGATATCGGGGAAAAAAAATTTCACGGTGATTTTCGTACCTGGTTAATCGGAAGCCGGAAGCGGATCTGAAAGAGGACCTTTTCGATTGACAGAGCCGCGATCGACAGAGTCGGTATGTGTACGCTCTTTTCTCGCCATCTCCCCTCTTTTCTCAACAGAGCTTCTCGTTTTTTAGATTTCTTTGCGAAAATCCCTGAAATCGGATTTCATACCAGCGAAAATCGCTCTAGCACCAGCAAATCGGATTTCGCTGAGTGAAAATCCTTCTCGCGGTGAGAGTTCGCGCCCTTGCGAAGATGAAAATGAGATATCTCTCTTGCTTGGGAAGAAAATCCAACAGAGTACGCTCCCATCGTACTTATTAAGCTCAGTTGGGCCTACTTTGACTGCACGTGTGGTTTATCTAAACCGTCCATCCGTTTTTCCATCTAATTCAAGTGGTTGAGCCCAAAAATTTAAGCATATCTCAAACTTCCATGGCCCTAAGAATTTTGCAACGGTAGACGTGCAATTCAACTATTTCTTGCCATGTGGTCCAGCCATGATGTATGTGGGCCCCACCATGATGTATGTGTATTATCCACTCTATTCATACATTTTTTTCAGATCATTGTAGGGCTTTATCCCAAAAATGAGATGGATAAAAATATCAGGTGGACTACACCACAGGAAAATAACAGTAATTGTATATCTATCACTTAAATCCTCCTAAGGCCCACGGTATTGTTTATTTGACATCCAATCTGTTAAGTAGGTCATGGGGACCCAGATTAAGGGGGGAAAAAAAGATCAGGTTGTTCCAAAACCTTCATGGCCCTCAAAAAGTTTTGAATGGTCAAAGTTCATTCAACACTATTTCTTGTAATGTGGTCCAATTAACATTGGGATATATCTATTTTTTTTTCCAAACAACAAAATTATATATAAAAATAGATGGACGACATGGATGAAACACATACCTCATGGTGGGGCCCACAAAGCATGGCAGGGGAATAGCCAGTCCGTTTCCAAAGCTCCAGTGAGCCGTACGATTGGAAAAATGTGGCTAAAAAAATTCTTACCGTTAAACCTTCTTGGGGTTCAACAGTGATGTTTAGATGTCATCGGTACCGTTAATAATGTCATTACTATTAGGATGAACTCAAAACAAAAATATTAGCTGAATCAAAACTTCTATGGCCCCACGAATATTTCAACTGTGGACATTTAATTATCACGTTCTAGGCTCACTTGAGCTTCAGATACGGTTCATTTTTTGTATCATGTCCTAAAATGAACTCACAAAATGGATGGACGGGTAGGATTTTTCACAAATATCACAGTGGGCCCCAACTAACCTTGCAGCGCAGGAAGGAAATCCAAGTCCTGCACTGCTGTTGAAAGGGGAGCCGATGGCTCTGGCTGTTTGCGTACGCAACACGCTAGGGGCAGTTTGGGGAAATGGATTGGCTACCCCCCCTGCCACCAGCCAATGGCTGCTGGTCGGTGCTCTATGGGCTCCACGATGATGTAAGTGTTTCATCCATGCCGTCCATCTATTTTTGTAGATTATTTTATGGCACGAGACCAGAAATGAGTGAAATAAAAATCTCAAGCGGACCACATTACAGGAAACAATGTTCAATGAAGGTTGACGATTAAAAGATTTTTGGGGGCCATAAAAGCTTTGGATCAATCTGATCTTTGTTTCTTCCCTTCATCCGGGTCTGTTTGACTTAATCAACAGATTGGATGTCAAATAAACGGTACACTGGACCATAGGAGGATTTAAATGGTGGATATCCAATCACTATTGTTTTCCAGTGGTGTGGTCCAAATGAGATTTATATCCCTATTATTTTTTGGTAAAAAGCCTAAAATGATCTTTAAAAATGGATGAACGGATTGGATGAAACACATACATCATGGTGGGGCCCACAGAGCACCAACCACCAGCCCCAATCCGTTTCCATGGTGGAATTAGAAGGGATTAGGTGGGATGCGATTCATCTGATCCCCTGTGCCAATTCCATTCTTTGGAATGAATGGAAAAGCTTTGAATTTAATTAAATGGAATTGCATTGATTCTCATGCCAATTTCACTCAATGTTTGGGAAGTTGTGTAGGTCCCGACATGATGTATGGGCTATATCCACACCCTCCACCCATTTATTGAGATTATTTTAGAGCATGGGCCAAAAAATCAGGTAAATCTAAAGCTCAAGTGGACTCCACCATAGAAAGTAATAGGGATTGAATACTTACTGTTGAAAACTTCTTTGGTGCTACATAAGTTTTAGATCTACCTCATTCTTAGCCCATGCCATAAAATGTGGTTACAAAACAAATGGATGGTTTAGATATAACACGTGTGTTATTCTCAATAATTTCAAATGATGGTGGTTATATCCATTCAATATACCACCGTACTATCAACAAAGCATGGCATCAATTTAACCCCATGTCAACAGTGGACCATCCCTGCCACTGCCACGTGTATCAGTGATGTTTTTTGAATCCTATCCCACTGAATCCCATCTTGAAAGGGCCTAGCTATATGCCCTAAAGGGGGGTGAATAGGGCAATGCCAAATAAAACTTATAACAGCGGAATAATAAAAGATATAAAGCACAATGCTGAATATAAAACAATCATAATAGCCTAAAATAAAGAGATTGATACTTTATTAGTTCTAAGGACAACCTTACACCAAAAACCAGAGGTTTAAGGTAGGACAACCTTATTTCTAGAACGTCCTTTGTATCACAAATTAATGAGGAATAATAAGCAAGAAAATCAAAATAACTTGCAGAAAATAAATCCTAAGTTATTACAACATTCATCCACACTTGCTTGAAGTGATTACAACATTCATCCACAAACACTCTCCACAAATCAGAATGAATAAAAGAATAGAAGAGAAAAATACATCCACAACACAATGATATATAGTGGTTCGCCTGTGTGTACACCAACTATTATCCAACAGCCACACAGATTGCTATTCCACTCCTAATATCCTCACATAGGGGATATTATCATGCACTATCAAAATAGGTTTCACAGGTTCACCTAAAACCTTCACAATTGTGTCTTTGATCTCGGGCTTACACAATCCAAAAACCCCACAATTTGAGTTTTCTGGCTCTCCTCAGATAATCACTACAATGAGATTTTTCTGGCGAATCTCAAACAAAAATCAAAGAAAGTAAATTACAAAACATGTAAAATACCTGAATCACCTTTTGAAGAGGCCCGGTAGAACCAATCGGAGTAGAAGTTCGATTCGACGTTCAAAGTCCAATACTCACTTTAAGAATGGTTTTAAGTCTAATTGATTTTAGATCAAACGGGATAGATCTATTTGCTTTTGAATCCAAGAAGAAGGAATATCAGAAATTCCCCTTTTTCTAATAAGATTGGAATGTAGATCAAAATCAAATAAAAATAAGCTAGCAAAATGAATATTAAATAAGCACAATGTAGCTTAAAATAAACACAAATTTATCTCAGAGAATAGCTTAAAGAATGCTTAAATAGAATTGATTTGAAGTACTAAAACTCTGAAGTTCGTGCTCTATTTATAGCCTGAAAAATCTCATCTACGACTGGTCTTAGGATCCTAGGACTGGTCGTAGCATCAAATATTTTTGAAAGATTTTCGCGGGATAAGATTTTCAGTTCTACGACCGGTCCTGGGTGGTATACGACCGGTCGTGGGTCACCTACGACTAGTCGTGGATCATCTACGACCGGTCGTAGGACCCCAAAAATGGTTGCTGGAGTTTGAGTCGTAGGGCTACGACCGGTCGAAGTATGAGTCGTAGAACTTCCAGGACTGGTCGTAGGATGTCCAGGACTGGTCGTAGGACAGCCAGAAAGATCCAAAAATCTTCAACTACTTAGGACTGGTCCTGAAAAACTTAAGACTGGTCGTAGCAAAGCTAGGACTGGTCTTGAAGTCCCTAGGACTGGTCTTAGAACACTCCAAACAAGCATATTAAAATATATGAGTTATGTATTCGGAATGACCTACAATAAAGCCCATCCTAAGGTCAATCTAAGGTCAAACAAACCTTAAAAGTGAGATGGACATTGAAAGTCTGTTTTCTCAGATGACCCTCAAGAGAAGCTTGTGAATATATAAAACTTGTAGTAGGCCTTCATGAGCATGATCTTGACTTGACAAAGTCTTCTAGTAAACTTGAACTTGATCAAATCTTGAACATGCAATCTTGAAAACTTCTATTCTTGATTTCTTCATCTAAGACTTGAAAACTTTCTTCATTTAAGATCTTGTCTTGAAATGCGATGTCTTGATATGTCTTGATTGCAATGTATAGACTTCAAACATAAAACACAAGATATACAAGACATAGATATAGGTTTTGGCACCACAAAATTTGACAACTAAAGGGATATGAAATCATAGCACTTACAATCTCCCCCTTTGTCAAATTTGTGACAAAACACATAGCATCAAAGAAAATAAGGAATGATAAGTCATGAAATCACAAAATACTCTACTCTCCCTAAGTAATACGAGTATTGCTCATATAATCAGTACACAACATGAAAACTTCAAGGCTTCAATTCACATATCATTCTCAATCAATCAATTCAAACAAATTTACTTCCCCTTTTCATACTACTCCCCTTTTAGCTGTAGCTTACTACTCCCCCTTTTTGTCACAAAATGACAAGGGAAAGGTACAATAGGAAGAAGAACATAGAGAGTAAAAGGCAAATAATGAGAAAGAGATATGAAAGAACATAATATAAACCTGGAGTATCAAGCCATAATCCATAATACATATCCAAAATAAAAGACAATGTTATCAAACCATAATCCATAATACATACCCAAAATAAAAAGATAATGTGAAACTATCTAGAAGATAATTCACCTAATCTGATCTAGAGGAGGGAGCATGGATAGTTGGATCAATCTGGTGTAAGCCCTTATTTATACGATGAAGATATTTTTGCATGTACTTGAATCTCATATCATGGGCTATATTCATATTATCAACTTTTTCCTCCAATGCACGAAGGCATGCATCAAAACCAGAAGCATCATAATCTGGATCATTAGGTGAATCAGTTTCCATATCATCAAATATGTCATCCATATTAACATCTTGTTGTGGAAGATCGCCAGCTTCCTCTTCGTTTCCAGCAACACTACCATCACCACCAACACCACTAACACCAGCTTCATCAAATTGGCTAGGGAGCAGATCCAATTTCATCTTATTAAGATTGACATTGTTGAAAATAAGATGATGAATTGGTGCCTCATTAACAGGTTTATCGACAAGCATGTGAGTGGCTAAAACAGTCATAAGATAACCGAATGGAATATCACTATGACTCGGATGGAAATAAAATTGTATAATGGAGTGACAAATCAAAGAAGGAAGATAGACCTTGTTTCCAGAAGCAATAGAATGCAACACACAAACCATGAAAGAAGTCAACTCGGTTTTATTACTGGACCGAGGATATACATTGAAAATGAAGAAACGATGTAATATTCTGTAACTGGGTAACAAATACTTTGCAGGGAGCGCATTCCCTTTGTGAGTCCATTATGCATCAATTTTGCATAAATCTCTTGTTAACATACTTTTTTCTGATTCAGAAAGTTTATCGTATAAGGTATGAATTGGTATTCCTTCATCATTAACAGGTATATCCATAATACCTGATATCAAATGACGGTCAACTTCAAATTTTCCTTCTCTAGTATCAATTGAAAATGTTAAATTATCAAGGAAAAAATTTGAAATGCATGCTACCATTGATTGAACAATGGACTGGTATGCAGACCCACCCCAAAGTAAAATGTTAGTCCATCCTACAGATTCAAGAAGGGGAATGACACCATATGGAGCAATGTGATTTAGATCAGCGGTATGCTCAATGATAATGTTACGGACACGCAAATCCCTTATCTCTTGAGTATCATCTTCGGGTGACCGAAGGTGCCGTTTAGTTATCGGTGTAGATCTAGATGAAGATGGACCACGGAATATTTTCTTTTTTCCTCTAGCATCCATATTCAAAAAGATATACAAAGAGCAAGCAAGATGCATAAAAGAAAGATGGATTTTCTCTAGATCAACAAATTGAGAGGAAACGCTTGAAAAACTCAACAAGAGATGAAATCAGGCTGTACTATGAACAAATCAAAGCATAGAGATCATGAATCTTCAAGAAAAATGATGAAATAGGACTTACTTTGAAGAAAAACTAGAAATCCTATGCCTGGTTGAGTCACGACTCGTCGTATGACAGTGTGGAAATGAAGAAGAAAGGGATTTTTTTCAAATTATATCACATTCACGAGATCCACGACCGGTCGAGTGTGGTTCATGACCGGTCGAACCACGACTGGTCGTGTACAACCACGACCGGTCGAGCATCGACCAAAAATGCATTTTTAATGAAAAAAATTTAAAATTTAAACAATTATAATATGAAATATAATACACTATGATACATGCAAGCAAGAATATTCAATATAAAATGCACATACCAAGATCAAATTTCAATTTATTAAACCTTCTTTTGTCGAGCAGTTTAGTAAATATATCAATAAGTTGAGTTTCGGTTGGTATATATTCCAATGAAATAACTTTTTCTTCAACCAACTCACGAATGTAATGATACCTAATGTCAATATGCTTAGTACGTGAATGCTGGATTGGGTTTTTAGAAATGTTTATAGCACTGGAATTATCACAATGTAAGATCATTGAATCTTGATTAATTCCATAATCGCTAAGCATGCGTTTCATCCAAACTAGTTGAGTACATGCATATCCAGCTGCAATATATTCAGCCTCAGCAGTAGAGAGCGATATTGAGCTTTGCTTCTTGCTGAACCAAGAAACTAAGCAATTTCCAATGTAAAAATAACCACCACTGGTTGATTTTCTATCATCAATATTTTCAGCCTAATCAGCATCTGAATACCTGGCTAATTGAACATTAGTATCAAAAGGATACCAAAGTTCCAAATTTATAGAACTTGCGACATATCTAATAATCCTTTTAACAAAAATAAGATGTGATTCCTTAGGATTAGACTGATATCTCGCACAAATACCAACACTAAATGCGATATCAGGTCTACTAGTAGTAAGATATAAAAAACTACCAATCATACTTCGATATAATTTAGGATCTATATCTTTACCTGAAGAGTCTTTTGAGAGTCTTAATGTTGTACTCATAGGAGTATCAAAGTTCTTACCATTCTCAAATCCAAACCTTTTAACCAAGTTTGAAGCATATTTGGTCTGAAAAATGAAAATTTCATCAGGTTGTTGTTTTACTTGCAACCATAGGAAATAGTTAAGTTCACCAACCATGCTCATTTCGAACCTTGATTTCATTAACTCTGCAAACTCCGTAGACATGTTAGAACAAGTAGATCCATAAATAATATCATCAACATATATTTGAACCATCAAAATATCATTGTTATTCTTTTTAACAAAAAGCATCTTATCGACACTACCTACTCGAAAGCTATGACTAAGTAAGAATTTAGTCAATTTTTCATACCATGCCCTAGGTGCTTGTTTTAGACCATAGAGAGCCTTTTTGAGACGAAATACATGGTCAGATAACTTAGGTTCTTCAAACCCTGAAGGTTGTTCAACATACACTTCTTCATGTAAATCTCCATTTAAGAAAGCACTCTTTACATCCATCTAATAGATTTTAAATTTTCTAAAACATGCGATAGAAATAAAAAGTCTGATTGATTCAAGGCGAGCGACTGGAGCAAAGGTTTCATCGTAATCGATGCCTTCAATCTGAGTGTACCCTTGTACAACCAGTCTAGCCTTGTTTTGTATAATATTTCTGAGTTCAACAGACTTATTTTTAAAGATTCACTTTGTTCCAATAATGTTTTTATCTTTAGGTCTAGGAACAAGATACCAGACATCATTATGAATAAATTGATTAAGTTCATCATGCATAGCAACTATCCAATTTTCGTCAGAAAGTGCTTTTTTACGTTGACCGGTTCTATTTAGGATATAAAACAAACATAATTACATATGTTCTCAAGTTGTTTGCGAGTACGAACTCCAGTGAGATGATTTCTAAGTATTTGATTGGTTGGATGATCTTTAACAGTCCTTGGTTCAGATTCTTTTTGACTTGATGAGATATCTAGATTGTCAATAATAAGATCTTCATCATCATCTGAACTTGGGGCTGGTGTATTCAAATGACCATCAATGACCATATTGATGGACTCTTGAATCACACCAGTTCTCTTATTTAGAACCCTATAAGCTCGACTGTTCAAAGAATAACCAAGAAAAATTCCTTCGTCACTCTTCGTATCAAACTTACCCAAATTTTCACAATCCCGTAAAATATAACACTTGTTGCCAAAAACCCGAAAGTATTTGACAGTAGGTTTCTTTTCAAACCATAATTCATAAGCAGTCTTATTACCGGATTTACTAGTATAAACCCGATTAATACTATAACATGCGGTATTAACTGCTTCAGCCTAAAGATTTCTAGAGAGCTTCATACTATTCAACATAACATTAGCCATATCCTGAAGTACTCTATTTTTCCTTTTAAATATACCATTTTGTTGCGGTGTTTTGGACGCTGAGAATTCTTGTGATATTCCCTGATCACTACAGAATTTCTCAAAACTACTGTTTTCGAATTCAGATCCATGATCACTACGGATCTTGCTAACATGAGAACTTTTCTCATTTTGGATTCGTTTGATGACCTTTTTTACTTCATCCAGGATTTCAGTTTTGTCTTTTAAGAATGATACCCAAGTGAATCTGGTATAGTCATCTACGATAACCAAGATGTATTTTTTACCTCCTCGACTCTCTGATCTGGTTGGTCCAATAAGATCCATATGGAGAAGCTCGAGTGGTCTAGATGTGGTATTGGAGTTTACTTTCTTGTGAGAGCTCCTAATCTGTTTGCCCAACTGGCATTCACCACATATTTTGTCTACTTTTTACAATTTGGGTAGACTTCTAATTAGTTCTCTTTTACTCAATCTAAATAAGTTCCGATAGTGTACATGTCCAAGGCGTTTATGCCATAATTCAGTCTCATCGGTATGGACCATGTAACATGATTGAGTAGATGAGCTAGCATCCCTAACGATGTAGCAGTTTTCAGAAGTTCTGTGACCAGTTAATATAACAGAACCCCTTTTATTAACTATCTCACAACCTTGATTAGAAAACTTTACACTATGGTTGTTATCACATATCTTGGAAATGCTTAATAGGTTGTGTTTTAAACCCTTAACATATAAGACATTCTTAAATAAGGGAAGGTTATAAAGTTGAACCGTACCTTGGCCAATAATCTTGTAATTGCTTCCATCACCAAATGTGACTAACCCGTCAGGCATATCTTTAAGATCGGTGAATAAAGCTTTGTCACCTGTCATATGCCTAGAGCAACCACTATCTAGGTATCACTTTCAATGGCTTGTTGCTTTGAAAGCAGTGTGGGCAACCAAGCGGGCAACTTTAGGAACCCATTTCATAACTGTTTTGGGTTTACCAGTATAGATGGTCTTTTTCTGTTTATTGTTGTAGGAACAACCTATAGAGTTCGACTTTAATAGCTCCTTGAGAAGATCAATAATGTTTTCAGCTAATTGATTTCGGTTTTGAAAATTAAAGTTGACATGGCTACTTTTAGATTTTTGAAAAGATTTTGAATTTTTAGAAAAACTTTGAAAAGTATTCTTTTCTTTTGAGTTTGAAGACTCTCCTTTTACAAATTTAGGAGCAGTGTTCTTTTGTTTAGGAGATGTATTCTTATCCTAGCCCAACCCGAATCGATCGCCACATTTTCTTGATCCGGACAATAATTTTTCCAATTTCGGATCACCTTGGGCATATCTCCATGTGTCTTTCAAACTCAGAAGAGAAGCTACCTCATTTTTGAGTTTCTCTTTTTCGGATTTTAAATCTTCAATTTGGAAGGTTTTGAAATCTAAATCATTTTTGGTTTTTTTAAAAGAATCAGAAATATGAGACTTTTCTAAGACAAGAGACTCATAATCTTCCTTAAGCTTAGAAAATTTTTCTTTTTGTAATTTAAGCTTGACAGCAATTTTACAACTCTCTTTATAAAGGGCATTATAAGCATCTTGAAGATCATCTTCATTATCGTAATCACTATTCAGATTTTCTTCACTAGATATATCATCATGATCTGAATAGGTGATCTTGGCTAGAGTCATAAGGGCTTTAACACCACCCCCCGACTCGGTTTCAGAATCTTCTGATTTAGAAGAGGATTCAGAATCAGATGATTCATCCCAAGTAGCCATCATGCTTTTCCTTTTTGATTTGTCCTTTTTAGAACATTTGTTAGATAAGTGCCCATACTCTTGACAGTTGTAACATTGACTATCTTTCAAGGATTTACGAGTTCTAGGTTTAGATCGTCTCTTATCATTTGATTTTTGAAAATCAACCTTTTTCTTGTTTTTAAAAATTTTGTAAAACCTTTTTGCTAAAAGTGTCATATCATCTTTGGTATTTTCTGAATCCGAAGTACTCTCTTGTGAAACATTTTTAGATGATTTGAGAGTAATTGATTTTCCTTTAGGAGCCTTAAAAGATAACTCATAGGTTTGAAGTGAACCAACTAATTCCTCAACCCTCATGGTATCCGTATCATGAAGTTCCTGAATCGCGGTCACTTTAAAATTGAACTGTTCAGGAAGTGAACGTAGTATTTTTGCGCACACTTTACTTTCAGGGATTCTATCACCAAGACCCCACATAGAGTTCACAATGTCATTCAATCTAGTGTAGAAGTCCATAAACATCTCATTCTCCTCCATATGAATTTCTTCAAATTTAGTTGTGAGGAGTTGAACTTTAGATTTCTTGACAATAGATGTACCCTCGTGTGTCATTTCTAATATATCCCATGCTTGTTTTGCATTTTCACAAGAGATGATTCTTTTGAATTCATCTGGTGATAATGCACAAGTAATTGCATTTAGTGCTTTTGCATTTGCACTACTTTCACTTTTCTGAAGTGTGGTCCAAAGCGAATAAGCCGTTACTTTCATAGATTTTGAACCATTTCCATTAGTTACTTCAGTGATAGGAGGGTTCCATTCATTCACTGTGGCCAGCCACACACTTTCATCCAAGGATTTGAGGAAGTTCCTCATCTTGGCTTTCCAATAGGCATTGTTTGTACCATTAAAGGGTGGTGGCTTAGTGACTGATAGGCTATCAAAATTTGACATCTTAATATAGCTTAGATCGTTAGCTCAGGAAATAAATCCAATAAATAAACAATAAGCACGAGCTATTAGGCTCTGATACCACTTGAAAGGGCCTAACTATATGCCCTAGAGGGGGGATGAATAGGGTAATGCCAAATAAAACTTATAACAGCGGAATAATAAAAGATATAAAGCACAATGCTGAATATAAAACAATCACAATAGCCTAAAATAAAGAGATTGATACTTTATCAGTTCTAAGGACAACCTTACACCAAAAACCAGAGGTTTAAGGTAGGACAACCTTATTTCTAGAACGTCCTTTGTATCACAAATCAATGAGGAATAATAAGCAAGAAAATCAAAATAGCTTACAGAAAATAAATCCTAAGTTATTACAACATTCATCCACACTTGCTTGAAGTGATTACAACATTCATCCACAAATACTTTCCATAAATCAGAATGAATAAAAGAATAAAAGAGAAAAACACATCCACAACACAACGATATATAGTGGTTCACCTGTGTGTACACCAACTGTTATCAAACAGCCACACAGATTGCTACTCCACTCCTAATATCCTCACACAGGGGATATTAGCAGCACTATCAAAATAGGTTTCACAGGTTCACCTAAAACCTTCACAATTATGTCTTTGATCTCGGGCTTACACAATCCAAAAACCCCACAATCTGAGTTTTCTGGCTCTCCTCAGATAACCACTACAATGAGATTTTTCTGGCGAATCTCAAACAAAAACCAGAGAAAGTAAATTACAAAACATGTAAAATACCCGAATCACCTTTTGAAGAAGCCCGGTAGAACCAATTGGAGTAGAAGTTCGATTCGACGTTCAAAGTCCAATACTCACTTTAAGAATGGTTCTAAGTCTAACTGATTTTAGATCAAATGGGCTAGATCTATTTGATTTTGAATCCAAGAAGAAGGAATATCAGAAATTCTCCTTTTCTAATAAGATTGGAATGTAGATCATAATCAAATAAAAATAAGCTAGCAAAAGGAATATTAAATAAGCATAATGTAGCTTAAAATAAACACAAACTCATCTCAGAGAATAGCTTAAAGAATTCTTGAATAGAATTGATTTGAAGTACTAAAACTCTGAAGTTCGTGCTCTATTTATAGCCTGAAAAATCCCGTCTACAACTGGTCTTAGGATCCTAGGACTGGTCGTAGCATCAAAGATTTTTGAAAGATTTCTGCGAGATAAGATTTTCAGTTTCAGGACCGGTCCTTGGTGGTCTACGACCAGTTGTGGGTCACCTACGATTGGTTGTGGATCACCTACGACCAGTCGTAGGACCCCAAAAATGGTTACTAGAGTTTGAGTCATAGGGCTACGACCGGTCGAAGTATGAGTCGTAGAACTTTCAGGACTGGTCGTAGGATGTTCAGGACTGGTCGTAGGACAGCCAGAAAGATCCAAAAATTTTCAGCTACATAGGACTGGTCCTGAAAAACTTAAGACTGGTCGTAGCAAAGCTAGGACTGGTCTTGAAGTCCCTAGGACTGGTCTTAGAACACTCCAAACAAGCATATTAAAATATATGAGTTATGTATTCGCAATGACCTACAATAAAGCCCATCCTAAGGTCAATCTAAGGTCAAACAAACCTTAAAAGTGAGATGGACATTGAAAGTCTGTTCTCTCAGATGACCCTTAAGAGAAGCTTGTGAATATACAAAACTTGTAGTAGGCCTTCATGAGCTTGATCTTGACTTGACAAAGTCTTCTAGTAAACTTGAACTTGATCAAATCTTGAACATGCAACCTTGAAAACTTCTATTCTTTATTTCTTCATCCAAGACTTGAAAACTTTCTTCATTTAAGATCTTGTCTTGAAATGCGATGTCTTGATATGTCTTGATTGCAATGAATAGACTTCAAACATAAAACACAAGATATACAAGACATAGATATAGGTTTTGGCACCACAAAATTTGACAACTAAAGGGATATGAAATCATAGCACTTACACATCTAATCTGACCGCCCAAACTAACCCTAAGCGTACTGAGTAAACTCTGTGGGCTCTACCTGATTTATGTATTTTATCCTGTCTGTCCATCCATTTTACATGATAATTTTAGGGCCTTATATCAAAATAGAAGGATATACAAGGCTAAAATGGACCACAACATAGGAAACTGTGTGAATTGAAGTTATACAGTTGAAAAATTCTTGGGGACCACAGAAGTTTTAGAATAAGATTATATTTGTTTTTTCCTTTCATCCATGTTTATTTGATCTTATGAACAATTTGGATGAAAAATAAACATCAACTGTGGGGCATAGAAAAGTTTCAATGGTGGAAATCATTATTTTCATTGTTTCCTGTGGTATGGTCTACTTAAGATTTGTATAAGCTTCAATTTTGGGCTCAACTCCTAAAATGAGATGGAAAAATGTATGGAAGGTGTGGATAAACCACATTAATTCACAATGGTTCCAACTGAGTTTACTCAGTACAATAAGAGCATACCAAGCAAGCAATCCGATTTTCGGTGCATTGGCTACAGATAAAAGCTGTAGAAAAAAACTGTAGCAAAAGCAAACAGATTGGCTACACCCCTACCACCATCCATGGATGGTAGTCGGTGCTTTGTGGGCCCCACTATGATGAATGTGTTTCATCTATGCCGTCCAACAATTTTCCTACATCATTTGATAGAATGAGACCAAAACTAAGGTATATAACAGTCTCAAGTGGACCACATTATTCAAAATAGTATTGAATAAACTTCAATCATTAAAAACAATCTAAGGGCCGTAAAAGTTTTGGTCAAGCTTATCTTTGTTCTTTAAGAGAGTTCCTCAATTGGTACGAGTAAAGGATGACCTGGGAACAGTACTGCCAATATATTGAGTAGCAGTACTACTCTCAACTGCCACGGGATCCGGACAATGATTACGAGCCACCTCGTCACTCTATGTGGGGATGAAACATGGCTAGAAATGTGTATTTTTTTCAATTCATTGAGACTTTTGCAGTCTTAATTGTTGTAAAAGCTTGCATTTGTATTATATAAACTAAATTTGGTTACTATTTGAGTGATTTCTTACAACAATGCATACTTTTTGGCCCCTATTAAATGGAAACATCTAATTTAATGCATTCTTTGTACAAAATTTTTATTCATGAATATGTAAATATGTGTATTTAGACATGTCCTGAAGTTTCACTGAAAAATTCCACTATTTTCCCCATATTTTTCTCTTTTTCCATGCATTTCCGGTTATCGGCGATAACGATATTATATCTTTATCTTCGGCCAGCGAAACTTGTAGCAATACCAACAACTCGAACACTGTTTGCATGTACCATACCCTTAGCCAAAACTCATATCCCTAAACCTTAACCTATAACCCACCCTAAACCTATACTTATAACATAAACCTATTCTCAAATTCCAAAACCTAAACTTATAACTTAAACCTAAACCTTACCCTAAACTCAAATCCCTAAACCTTAACTTATAACCCAACCTAAACCTATACTTATAACCTATAACCTATACTTATAACCTAAACCTAAACTTACAACCTTAACATAAACCTAAACCTTAACCTAAACTCAAATCCCTAAAACTTAACCTATAACCCACCCTAAACCTATACTTATAATCTAAACCTATTCTCAAATCCCAAAACCTATACGTATAACCTAAACTTAGACCTTAATCTTAACCTATAACCTATATTCATAACCTAAACCTAAACTTATAACCTTAACCCAAACCTAAACCTATTCTCAAATTCCAAAACCTATACTTCTAACCGAAACCTAAACCTTAACCTATACCTATAACCTATACTTACAACCTTAACCTAAACCTATTCTCAAATCCCAAAACCCATATTTATAACCCAATCTTAAACACAATCCCGAACCCGAACCCGATTTCCTAAACCTAAACCTTAACCTATAACCTAAACCTATACCTATAGCCTAAACTTATAACGTAAACCTAGACTCATAACCTTAACCTAGACCTATTCTCAAATCCCAATACCTATACCTATAAATCAAACCTAAACCCGATCACGAACCTGAACCCGATTTCCTAAACCTAAACCTATACCTATAACCTAAGCCTAAACCTTAACCTATAACCTAAACCTAAGCTTATAACCTTAACCTAAACCTATTCTCAAATCCCAAAACCTATACCTATAGCCTAAACCTAAACCTTAACTTATAACCTTAACCTAAACCTATTCTCATAACCTATAACCTATACCTATAACCCAATCCTAAACCCGATCCTGAACCCAAACCCGATTTCCTAAACCTAAAACTTAACCAATAACCTATACCTATACCTATAACCTAAACTTATACCTTAACCTATAACCTAAACCTAGACTTATAGCCTTAACCTAAACCTATTCGCAAATCCCAAAACCTATACTTATAGCCGAAACCTAAACCTTAACCTTAACCTATAACCTATACTTACAACCTTAATCTAAACCTATTCTCAAATCCCAAAACCCAGACCTATAACCCAAACCTAAACACAATCCCGAACCCGAACCCGATTTCCTAAACCTAAACCTAAACCTAAACCTTAACCTATAACCTAAAAATATACCTATAGCCTAAACCTATAACCTAAACCTAGACTCATAACCTTAACCTAAACCTATTCTCAAATCCCTAAACCTATACCTATAACCCAAACCTAAACCCGATCCCGAACCCAAACCCGATTTCCTAAACCTAAACCTTAACCTATAACCTAAACCTATACCTATACCCTGAACCTAAACCTTAACCTATAACCTAAACCTAGACTTATAACCTTAACCTAAACCTATTCTCAAATCCCAATACCTATACCTATAACCCAAACCTAAACCCGATCCCCAACCCGAACCCTATTTCCTAAACTTAAACCTTAAACTATAACCAAAACCTATACTTATAACCTAAACCTAAACCTTAACCTATAACCTAAACCTAGACTTATAACCTTAACCTAAACCTATTCTTAAATTATAAAACCTATACTTATAGTCGAAACCTACACCTTAACCTTAACCTATAACCTATACTTGAAATCTTAACCTAAACCTATTCTCAAATCCCAAAACTTATGCCTATAACCCAAACCTAAACCCGATCCCGAACCCGAACCCGATTTCCTAAGCCTAAACCTTAACCTATAACCTAAACCTATACCTATGGCCTAAACCTAAACCTTAACCTATAACCTAAACCTAGACTCATAGCCTTAACCTAAACCTATTCTCAAATCCCAATACCTATACCTATAACCCAAACCTAAACCCGTTCCCCAACCCAAACCCAATTTCCTAAACCTAAACCTTAACCTATAACCAAAACCTATTCTTATAACCTAAACCTAAACGTTAACCTATAACCTAAACCTAGACTTATAACCTTAACCTAAACCTATTCTCAAATTCCAAAACCTATACTTATAGCTGAAACCTACACCTTAACCTTAACTTATAACCTATACTTGAAACCTTAACCTAAACCTATTCTCAAATCCCAAAACCTATACCTATAACCCAAACCTAAACCCGATCCCGAACCTGAATCCGATTTCCTAAACTTAAACCTTAACATATAACCTAAACCTATACCTATAGCCTAAACCTAAACATTAACCCATAACCTAAACCTAGACTCATAACGTTAACCTGAACCTATTCTCAAATCCCAAAACCTAAACCTTAATCTTAACTTATAAATTGTACTTACAACCTTAACCTAAACCTATTCTCAAATCCCAAAACCCATACCTATAACCCAAACCTAAACTCGATCCCAAACCCGAACCCGATTTCCTAAACCTAAACCTTAACCTATAACCTAAACCTATACCTATAGCCTAAACCTAAACCTTAACCTATAACCTAAACTTAGACTCATAACCTTAACCTAAACTTATTCTCAAATCTCAAAACCTATACTTATAGCCGAAATCTAAACCTTAACCTTAACCTATAACCTATACTTACAACCTTAACCTAAACCTATTCTCAAATCCCAAAACCTATACCTATAACCCAAACCTAAATCCGATCCCAAACCCGAACCCCATTTCCTAAACGTAAACCTTAACATATAACCTAAACCTATACCTATAGCCTAAACCTAAACATTAACCTATAACCTAAACCTAGACTCATAACCTTAACCTTAACCTATTCTCAAATCCCAAAACTTAAACCTTAACCTTAACCTATAACCTATATTTACAACTTTAATCTAAACCTATTCTCAAATTCTAAAACCCATACCTATAACCCAAACCTAAACCCGATCCCAAACCCGAACCCAATTTCCTAAACCTAAACCTTAACCTATAACATAAACCTATAACTATAGCCTAAACCTAAACCTTAACCTAAACCTATACCTATAACCCAATCCTAAACCCGATCCCAAACCCGATTTCCTAAACCTAAACCTAAACATATAACCAAAACCTATACCTATAACCTAAATATAAACCTTAACCTATAACCTAAACCTAGGCTTGTAACCTTAACCTAAACTTATTCTTAAATACCAAAACTTATACTTATAGTCGAAACCTAATCCTTAACCTTAACCTATAACTTATACTTACAACCTTAACCTAAACCTTTTCTCAAATCTCAAAACCTATGCCTATAACTCAAACCTAAACTCGATCCCAAACCCGAACCTGAACCCGAAC
This sequence comes from Magnolia kwangsiensis, assembly GCA_037074715.1. Classification (NCBI taxonomy): domain Eukaryota; kingdom Viridiplantae; phylum Streptophyta; class Magnoliopsida; order Magnoliales; family Magnoliaceae; genus Magnolia; species Magnolia kwangsiensis. Next base: position 31,899,922 of record CM073584.1, on the reverse strand, counting down.
CCGATTTCCTAAACCTAAACCTTAACATATAACCTAAACCTATACCTATAGCCTAAATCTAAACCTTAACCTATAACATAAACCTAGACTCATAACCTTAACCTAAACCTATTCTCAAATCCCAAAACCTATATCTATAACCTAAACCTAAACCCGATCCCCAACCTGAACCCGATTTCCTAAACCTAAACCTTAACCTATACCGATAACCTAAACCTAAACCTTAAGCTATAACCTAAACCTAGACTTATAACCTTAACCTAAACCTAAACCTTAACCTATAACATAAACCTAGACTTATAACCTTAACCTAAACCTATTCTCAAATCCCAAAACCTATACTTATAGCAGAAACCTACACCTTAACCTTAACCTATAACCTATACTTACAACCTTAACCTAAACCTATTCTCAAATCCGAAAACTGATACCTATAACTCAAACCTAAACCCGATCCCAAACCCGAACCCGATTTCCTAAACCTAAACCTTAACATATAACCTAAACCTATACTTATAGCCTAAACCTCAACCTAGTCTCATAACCTTAACCTAAACCTATTCTCAAATCCCAAAACCTATACTTATAGCCGAAATCTAAACCTTAAACTTTACCTATAACCTATACTTACAACCTTAACCTAAACCTATTCTCAAATCCCAAAACCTATACCTATAACTCAAACCTAAACCCGATCCCTAACCCAAACCCGATTTTCTAAACCTAAACCTTAACCTATAACCTAAACATATACCTATAGCGTAAACCTAAACCTTAACCTATAACCTAAACATAGACTCATGACCATAACCTAAACCTATTCTCAAATCTCAATACCTATACCTATAACCCAAACCTAAGCCCGATCCCGAACCCGAACCCAATTTCCTAAACCTAAACCTTAACTTATAACCTAAACCTAAACCTATAACCTAAACCTTAACCTTAACCTATAACTTAAACCGAGAGTTATAACCTTAACCTTAAACTATTCTCAATTCCCTAAAGCTATAACCTAAAACCTAAATGTATTCTCAAGTCCCTAACCTAAACCTAAACTTAAAAACCTAAACCTAAACCTGATCCCGAACCCGTACCCAAACCCGATTTTCCAAACCTAAACCTATAACCTTAAACCAAAACCAAAACCTATGAGCTAAACATTAACCTAAACTGATATCCTATAACCTATAACCTAAAAGCTAAACCTAAATCTAAAACCCAAATGTATTCTCGAATTCCTAAACCTAATCCTATACCTAATCTTAATCTCAACTCCCTAACCTAAACCTAAACCTAAACCTAAACTTGAAAACCCAAACCCAAACCCGATCCCGAACCTGAACCCGAACCCGATTTCCTAAACCTAAACCTTAACCTATTCTTAATTCCGTAACGCTATGAATAATTTTTTATATTTTATTTATGATGTTAAACTTATATGTATTTATGCGTGGATGAATGTCATGTGGATAAGATTGTTTCTGTTTGGATGGATGTAGCTTATGTTTTAATGAATGTAGGTTATGTTTGGATGGATTTACGTAGTTTGGGTTTAGATGGATGTGAATGTGAATACGATCAAATATATTATATAACAGGTGTATATCAGGAAGAATATGATGAGAATATGATGAATTATATTATAACAGGTGTATATCAGGAATTTTGAGCCGAAAAATTTTAAAAAAGAAAAGACTTTTACCTACGAAATTTTTCATTGGTAAAACACTAGGTACAAATTGATACACGTTTTTTACCTACGAAAATTGTCATAGGTAAAGGTCTGATACACGTTTTTTACCTACGAAAACTGTTGTAGGCAAAGGTCACAACCACATTTCATGTTTACATTAGAGAGCATATTTTTACCTACGAACCATTGTGTAGGTACAAGTCTCCTACGCGTTTTGTAGCTACGAAATCATTCGTGTGTAAAAGTTTCCTACGCATTTTGTAGCTACGAAAACATTCGTAGGTAAAAGTCTTTCAAATATGTTTTTACCTACGAAAATAGTGGTAGGTAAAAGCCTCAAAGACGTTTTTTGCCTACGAAATCATTGGTAGGTAAAAGTAAACTTTTCGATTTTTAGTTTTTTGAAAAATTTAAAACACTTTTACCTACAAAAATCTTCATAGGTAAAGATCAATTTTTCCTACGAAATTATATGTAGTCGGCAAAAGTAAACTTTTGGTGTCTGAAATTGAAAACACCTTTTCTCTACGAACATTTTCGTAGGGAAAGACAGCTTTTACCCACAAAATAATATTTCGTAGGTGGAACTAAACTTTTCGATTATTTTCAATTGAAAACACTATTTACCTACAAAAGTTTTCGTAGGTGAAAATATTTTTTTCCTACGAAATTAAATTTCATTGGTAAAAGTAATCTTTTGAATTTTTGCATTATTTTGAAAATTCAAAACAACCTTTACCTACGAACATTTTCGTAGGTAAAGATGTCTTTTACCTACGAAATTGTATTGCGCAGGTAAATATAGGCTTTCTGTTTATTTTGTATTGAAAACACCCTTTGCCTACAAAATGTTTCGTAGGTGAAAATATCTTTTACCTACGAAATTAATTTTCATCGGTCAAAGTAAACTTTTTGATTTTTAATTTATTTTAAAGTTTTAAAGCACACTTTACCTACGAATATTTCGTAGGTAAAGATATCTTTTACCTATGAAATTATGTTTTGTAGGTAAAAGTACACTTTTAGTGTAGCCACGGAAGGAGAAGCCTTTACCTACGAAATTTTTCGTAGGTAAAGATGACTTTTACCTACGAAATTTTATTTCGTCGGTAAAGTTTACTTTTGCCTACAAAAATATATTTTGTCGGTAAAAGTCATATTTACCTACGAAAAATAATTTCGTCGGTAAAAGTTTCGTCAGTAAAAACCATATTTCTTGTAGTGATAGGTTTAGGTTAGGTTTAGGTTATAAGCTATAGGTTTAGGGAATTGAAAATTGGTTAAGGTTTAGGTTTAGGAAATCGGGTTCGGGTTCGGGATCGGGTTTAGGTTTGGGTTTTCAAGTTTAGGTTTAGGTTTAGGTTAGGGAGTTGAGATTAGGATTAGGTGTAGGTTTAGGTTTAGAGATTTGAGAATACATTTAGGTTTTAGGTCATAGGTTTAGGTTTTAAGCTTAGGTTTAGGTTATAGGTTAAGGTTAGGTTATAAGTGTAGGTTCTAGGTTTAGGTTTAGGTTAGGTTATAAGTTTATGTTTAGGGAGTTGAGAATACATTTAGGTTTTAGGTTATGGGTTAAGGTTTAGGTTTTAAATTTAGGTTAAGGTTAGGTTTAGGTTAAGGTTTTAGGTCATAAGTTTTTGTTTTGGTTAAGTTTATAGCTTTAGGTTTAGGTTTAGGTTATAAGCTATAGGTTTAGGGATTTGAGAAGAGGTTAAGATTTAGTTTTAGGAATTCGAGTTCGGGTTCGGGATTAGGTTTAGGTTTGGGTTTTCAAGTTTAGGTTTAGGTTTAATTTAGGGAGTTGAGATTAGGATTAGGTGTAGGTTTAGGTTTAGGGATTTGAGAATACATTTAGGTTTTAGGTCATAGGTTTAGGTTTTAGGCTTAGGTTTAGGTTATAGGTTTAGGTTTAGGTTATAAGTATAGGTTATAGGTTTAGGTTTAAGTTAGGTTATAGGTTAAGGTTTAGGGAATTGAGAATAGGTCAAGGTTTAGGTTTAGGAAATCGAGTTCGGGTTCGGGATCGGGTTTAGGTTTGGGTTTTCAAGTTTAGGTTTAGGTTTAGGTTAGGGAGTTGAGATTAGGATTAGGTGTAGGTTTAGGTTTAGGGATTTGAGAATACATTAAGGTTTAGGTTTAGGAAATCGGATTCGAGTTCGAGATCGGGTTTACATTTAGGTTTTAGGTTTAGGTTTAGGTTATAGGTTTAAGTTATAGGTTATAAGTGTAGGTTTAGGTTTAGGTTTTAGGTTTAGGTTATAAGTTTAGGTTTAGGTTAAGGTTTAAGTTTAGGTTATAGGTTTTGGGATTTGAGAATAGGTTTAGGTTATAAGAATAGGTTTAGGTTTAGGTTTAGGTTTTATGTTTAGATTAAGGTTATAGGTTTAGGTTTAGGTTTATTTTAGGTTATAGGTTAAGGTTTAGGGAATTGAGTTTAAGTTATAAGTTTAGGTTAAGGTTTAGGTTAGAGGTTAAGGTTTAGGTTTAGGTTATAGGTTTTGAAATTTGTGAATAAGTTTAGGTTAAGGTTATAAGTTTAGGTTTAGGTTAAGGGTTAGGGATTTGAGTTTAGGTTTAAGTTATAGGTTTAGGTTTAGCTTTAGGTTTTAGCTTTAAGTATAGGCTTAGGTTATAGGTGATATGTTTAGGTTAATGTTTAGGAATTCGGGTTCGGGTTCGGGTTTGGATTCGGGTTTAGGTTATAGGTTTTGGGATTTGAGAATAGTTTTAGGTTATAAGTATAGGTTTAGGTTGGGTTATAGGTTTAGGTTTAGGTTATATAGGGAATTGAGTTTAGGTTATTGGATTAGGGAAAGGTTAGGTTAAGGTTATAGGTTTTGGCATTTGGGAATAATTTTAGGTTATAAGTATAGGTTTAGGTTACGTTATAGATTAAGGTTTAGGGATTTGAGAATAGTTTTAGGTTATAAGTAAGGTTTTAGGTTTAGGTATAGGCTTAAGTTATAGGTTATAGGCTATATGTTTAGGTTAAGGTTTAGGAATTCGGGTTTGGGTTCGGGTTTAGGTTATAGGTTTTGGTTTAGGTTATAGGTTATAGGTTATAGGTTAAGGTTTAGTTTTAGGTTATAGGTTTTGGGATTTGAGAATGGGTTCGGGTTTAAGTTATAGGTTTTGGTTATAGGTTTAGGTTATAAGCTATAGGTTTAGGGAATTGAGAATAGGTTAAGGTTTAGGTTTAGGAAATCGGGTTCGGGTTCGGGTTCGGGATCGGGTTTAGGTTTGGGTTTTCAGGTTTAGGTTTAGGTTTAGGTTTGGGAGTTGAGATTAGGATTAGGTGTAGGTTTAGGTTTTAGAATTTGAGAATACATTTAGGTTTTAGGTTATAGGTTTTAGGTTTAGGTTTAGGTTTAAGTTATAAGTCATAGGTTTAGGGAATTGAGAATAGGTTAAGGTTTAGGTTAGGAAATCGGGTTCGGGTTCGAGTTTAGGTTTGAGATTTGAGAATAGGTTTAGATTAAGGTTATAAGTATAGGTTTAGGTTATAGGTTAAGGTTATTAGTTTAGGTTAAGGTTTAGGTTTAGGTTATAAGTATAGCTTTTGGGATTTGAGAATAGGTTTAGGTTAAGGTTATAAGTTTAGGTTAAGGTTATAAGTATATATTTAGGTTATAGGTTAAGGTTTAGGTTAAGGTTATAAGTATAGCTTTTAGGATTTGAGAATAGGTTTAGGTTTAGGTTATAGGTTATAAGTTTAGGTAATTGAGAATATGTTTAGGTTATAGGTTTAGGGTATGGTTTAGGTTAAGGGTGTGGTCCCTGTAAATACAAAGATAAACACGGCCTATCCAAATGGTCAGGCCCTCCAATGTTGTTCATAAGAAATGCACAGCCTCATCATAGTCATAACAGTGGTTCCCAGCTTCAAGGGACCTCCGCTCATCTGGATAGCTCCGACGCACATCTGGGTCTGCTCCATTAATTTCGACCAAATACATAAACACGGCCTGTCTAAATGGTCAGGCCCCTCCAATGCTGTCTATAGGAAATGGACAACTTCATTATGGTCATAACAACAGTTTTCACCTTCCAGGTGTTCACTCCCCAAGTGCAGGGTTGTGACGTAGTAATAACTCGGTAAGACCGAGGTCGAATCCCAAAGGACTGAAACCTGTACGTAATCTAAAATTAACTAGAACTAGAACTAGAATAAGATGAATTTAAAACTGAATGGAGTTGAGAAAATAATTGTGAACTACTTATCAAAAATTTAAGAAAAATCAGGAATAAGAAACTAGGGATTCAGAGGATCCACTTGTAGAGATTAGGGAGAACTTATGCTTGCATCTGAAATCATGAAAATTATTGAACTGCCGTTGATCTAGTTTTCAAAGAGATGAAAGGTGTATGAATTAGAATGGATTCCATCACCAAACCATGCCCAGGAGACTATGATAAACAACAGAATTAAACTAATTGCCAACCAATCATCATGTATGAAGTTAGGAAGGGTACTGTCATCCAACTATGCCCAGGAGACTATGGTGAACAACAGGGCTTCCTGACATCATAAACATAAAATGGAAAAGAAAATATTCAAAGTCATCGTAGACCCATTGTAATTTCAGTCACAATAGACCATTAAAACTAAAAATATTTCCATGCTAATCAAACTAAAATCAACGTCAATTCATATATTAAAAATTAAATTAAAAGCTTAGAATCTCCCATCTCACTACAAGCTTCACCTCCTAGCCCTAGCTAGGAGGTTTAGCCGCACATGAGTGGGATAGATCTCTAAAAACAAAATAAAATAAAAATAAAAATAAAAGAAACAAACTCAACTCTCTCTCTCTTTCTTCTCACGTTCTTGTCGAGCTCTCCAAGCCCTTCACGTCCCCCCTCTTTTTTTTCTTTTTTTTTTTCAGCTCTACCTCCTCTCTTTCTTTATAGCTGTGGAGGATGGTTATGGAAGAATTGTTGACGTCGGTGCAGAAAATCGGACGTTTTACGGCTGCAGCGAAAGCCTTTTCGCAGCCAAGATGTCATGCAAAATAGCACCACCTCCCTTGCTTATTTTCCAAGGAAACGTTGTCTCTTGGGACATTTTTGGCTGGTCTATACGATGGACAGATTAGATTTTTCATCTAATCAAAGATGGTGGGCCACAACCACCTGAAACTTCGGATTTTGCGGACGTGCGTAAGCCTACGCACGTCCTTCGCTGACGTGATCGGTGGGGCCCTCTTCATTGATTTTTTTATCAATCCAAGCTGTACATTGGATTCCTCTCGAAAAACCGTTCAGGAAGGGACGGTTTTGGTTATCCGTTGATGTGGCCAAAAGAATAAATCACGATAAAATCGTTTTGAACATTGCAGGGCCGGCCGTTTGTGGCCTCTGTAGCGCGCACATATGTACGCATGGGCACAAAATTTTAGCATGGTTTTGATCCTTTCGATGCCTTCTACAAGATGTACAACTCGGATGGAGCATTTGGATCGTGATGGAGGCCCACTACAGATCAAACGGTGCTCTGTTTCGCGCTGAAGAAACGAAAATTTCCATTTTGAGTCGTTGTGTCAGAGGGACCATGATCAAATTCTAATAGAAAATCCAGGCCGTCCATTCGAATCTACTCAAAATTTTAGTTGGAAATACTGCTTTTGGATTGCTGTTGATGCGGTCCACCTGATGTTCTGTTCTACCGTCTATCCTCCGTTTGAATGGCTGGATTTCCCTCCTCATAATCTTTTGTAATTCTGCCACCTAGGCAGTGGTAAGAGGCTTCATGGAGATCTGATGGACGGTCCGGATTGGACTGTTGACACACGGTGGTGGCCCACAAAACCCAACTGCGGCTCCCTGTTACGCACGCTGGAAAGAAAACAGAATTTTCATTTTTAGGAAGAAGGCTTGTTACCGTACACGGCTAGTGCACTTGTGCACTATGCACTCTCAACTCAAGTGGGTCCCACAATGATGGTTCTAGGAAATCAGCTCCGTCCATCCTTTTTCACATATTATTTAAACCGTAGAGACAAATTTTAAAGCATATCCAGATAGCATGTGGGCCCCAAATCATGATTTTATGGCCTGATATGTACATTGGGCCACTTTCACAAAGCTCCAGGGGATGAAATTAAACGTGTATGGTTCATTTATGGTCCCCAGGCTATGTATGAAGTTTCGTGTCAATCTGATGGCGGAAACCTTATGATCTTGTATTCTACACCCATTTCAGGCCATTTGCAGGTGAACGGCTGGAATTTCTCGGGTCCCTGGCGTGCATATTTGTTGATTTTAGTCTTTGGAGTCCGTCCCTTGCCCTGGTGATCATCAGAACATTAAATCCAAGCTTTTGACATCCTTTTTCAGTCAACTCTCCTAATCACACCCTGCAACAAAACATGATTAAAACCGGGCGTTAAACGGTATTATGCTCGTAAATCTAAGTATTAAATGAGATCTAATATGCACTATTTGACCCTCAACACAACCCCCAACCAGCATTTTTCTAGTCCCGAGCAAAATATGTGAAAAATAAGTTGAGAATTACAGGATGATTTCCATAAACTCGAGTGATATTTTGAAAAATAAATTAGATACGAGAAATCTGAGATTCATGAATGTTGGAATTACTTTCTCCTGGACTCAAGCACACAGAAAACTTCATAGTCGAGTTCAAAGTATTAATCCATCAATTAGCATAATTATAAACATCGAGTTCCATAGGTGTATAATGTAATCTCAGCTCATCAATATTAAGATTCAATTCGTTATTTTATGATATCATTGGTAACAACAAAGAGAATGTCTGACAGCCTAAACCAAAACTTACCTCACGCGTCATTTTTCCATTCTTCCAGTCTTTTTTTTTTTTTTTTTTCATTAAAAGAATGTCAAGAGGGGCATCAAATTGTCACCTATAGGGAGCAAACCTAAGGTAAAACTAGTTGCCCAACTCTCTCTAACTGTTAACCGTGGAGAATCGAATTCACACCTGTAGGGAGCAAACCCATGGTGAAGATGAATTGTCCAACCTTTTTTATACCATGATGGCAAGATATTTCAGTCTGGTTCCTTTCATGCTCAATGATTACCAAGTTAATCCCTTGTTATGGAACTGAAATCTTAATGTGTAAGCGAGATGTGACATGTGAAATCATGACTCAATCAATGTTTACAACTTCTAATCATGGATTAATAACTCGATCTCAACTGCGAAATCTAACAAATAATTGAATTCAAGAGTCATACATTACCAACATTACAAATCTTATACTTTTAAATCAAAGATAGATGTCAAAATCACTTCGAATTCATAAGAATTTTCAGAAAAAAAAATTTAAAAATTGTTACAATTTTTGGTCAAGACCAAGAAAATACTGATTAGGTAACCTAATCCCCCACCCCCAACCTAAAATCTACATTGTCCTCAATGTAAGAGATATAACATGCAATACACATGGGACAACAAAAGTGAATGAGAAGTGATGGGAAGATAGTACCTGGATAACGAATCGAGAGAGATTTTTCAAGAGATCGCTGAGATAGAGCAGGTTAGTACGAGAGAATAACAAAAAATAAAATCCTACCTATACCACTTTCGCAGGTGCTCTCGATTGCATTTAGCATATGCAATAAGCCTTTAAACCCCTAGGTTACCCCTAGTGGACGAGTTGTAGTCTCGTGAGGGTTTACAGTAATGTTACCCACAAACATTGATCTTACTAATTAAAAAAAATGAAATGGAATGAAAAGCTGGGTTGCCTCCCAGGAGCGCTAAGTTTACCATCTTCAGCCAGACAAATAAAACAACTATCCTAGACCTATGAAAGCGATAAACCTACCTATACCTCCATCAGACTAGGAGATCAGTCCTGATAAACAGGAGCAATTAGAGGCACGGACATGTCCTCTGAATCAAATGTCTCGACAAATGGCTTTAATCGATGTCCATTGACTTTAAACTCCTTGCCATTTTTGAGATCTTTTATCTCGACAGCCCCATGAGGATAATCAGTGACAACAATGTAAGGGCCGGTCCAACGAGATCGAAGCTTATCCGGAAAAAGATGTAGTCGAGAATCGTACAAAAGGACTTTCTGACCTGGCGTGAATGATTTTCGTAGAATATGTTGATCATGAAACGCCTTCATCCTATCCTTGTAAATTCTCGAGTTCTCATATACATTGTTCCGGATTTCTTCAAGTTCATTTAATTAAAGTTTGCGTAACGAGCCAGCGTTGTCCAGATTAAAATTTAGATTTTTGATCGCCCAGTATGCTTTATGTTCCAATTCCATAGGCAAGTGACAGGCTTTTCCATACACAAGTCTAAAGGGAGATGTTCCAATAGGAGTTTTGAAAGCAGTACGGTACGCCCATAAGGCATCGGTCAATTGGATTGACCAATCCTTATGGTTAGGGTTAACCGTTTTCTCCAGAATATGTTTGATCTCTCTATTGGAAATCTCAGCTTGTCCACTTGTCTGTGGATGGTATGGGGTGCTCATCTTATGAGAGATACCGTATTTCTTCATAAAACTCTCAAATGGTCTATTACAAAAGTGTGAGCCCCCGTCACTAATGATGGCTTGAGGCGTTCCGAACCGCGACAGGATATTTTCTTTCAAAAATTTAATGACCGTGCGATGGTCATTTTTGCGGCATGGAATTGCTTCGATCCATTTAGTGACATAGTCTACGACGAGCAAAATATATAGATTTCCAAATGATTAGGGGAATGGTCCCATGAAATGAATGCCACAGCAATCAAATGCTTCAATGATAAGGATGAGATTCAAAGGCATCATATTTTGATAGGACAATGCTCCCAATTTTTGACAACGCTCACAAGCTTTGCAAAACTCATGAGTGTCCCTGAATATAGTGGGCCAGTAAAAGCCACACTGTAGAATCTTGGTCGTAGTCTTTTTAGCAGAAAAGTGACCACCACAGGCCTATGAGTGACAGAAGGAGAAGACACTCTGATGCTCATCGTCTGGCATACACCTCCTTAAGATTTGGTCTGGGCAATATTTAAACAAATATGGATCGTCTTAGAAAAAGTTACGCACCTTGGTAAAGAATTTCTTCTTATCTTGCGATGTCCAATGTGTCAGTATCGAACCTGCAGCAAGATAATTAGCAATATCAGCGAACCAAGGTGAATGGGAGACTCTAAACAGTTGTTCATCAGGGAACATATCATTAATATGAGTCGCCTCAAGGGAATCAGAGGTATTAAGGCGAGAAAGGTGATCGGCCACTACGTTCTCTACTCCCTTTTTGTCTTTAATTTTCAAATCGAATTCTTGGAGTAGAAGGATCCATCGTATCAGGCGGGGCTTAGAATCATTCTTAGAAAGAAGATACTTAAGTGCCGCGTGATCTGTGTAGATGATGATCTTAGATCCGATCAGGTAAGATCTAAATTTGTCCAAAGTGAAAACTACGGCTAAGAGTTCCTTTTCCATAGTCAAGTAGTTCACTTGGGCAGGATTTAGAGTCCTACTTGCGTAGTGAATAACGTAAGGCTGCTTATCTTTTCTCTAGCCTAGAACCGCCCCAAGAGCATAATCAGAGGTGTCGCACATAAGTTCAAAAGGAAGACTCCAGTCGGGTGGCTGCATGATAGGTGCAGTGGTTAACATGCCCTTAAGCTTAGTGAAAGCTTCTTGGCACTGCTCAGTCCACTCATATGGTGTATCCTTTTGAAGAAGATTACATAAAGGACGAGAGAGGAGACTAAAGTCCTATATGAATCGTCTGTAGAATCCTGCATGTCCCAAGAAGGATCGCACATCTCTGATGTTCTTGGGTGGAGGTAGGTTAGAGATAAGATCGATTTTGCTTTATCTACCTCGATTCCTTTGGACGAGATGATATGCCCAAGAAAAATTCCCTTTTGAACCATAAAATGACACTTCTCCCAGTTAAGTACCAATTTTTTTTCTTCACATCTTTTCAGCACACATTTAAGACTTGCTAAGCACTCGCTGAAAGATGAACCGAAAATAGAAAAATCGTCCATGAAGACCTCTAAATATTTCCCCACCATGTCAGAAAAGATAATCATCATGCATCGCTGAAAGGTGACAGGGGCATTACATAACCCGAATGACATCCTTCAGTAAGCAAAGGTGCCATAGGGACATGTAAATATAGTCTTTTCCTGATCTTCAGGGGCGATTTCAATCTGATTATAACTTGAATACCCGTCAAGGAAACAGTAATAGGAATGACCAGCTAACCTTTCCAAGATCTGATCTATAAAGGGCAAAGGAAAGTGGTCCTTCCCAGTGACGGTATTCAGCTTCCTGTAGTCAATGCACATTCTCCAACCAGTAGTAACTCTGGTCGGCACGAGTTCATTATTGGCATTGGCTACGATGGTGATCCCGGACTTCTTAGGAACCACCTGAGTTGGACTCACCCATTGACTGTCGGATATGGGGTATATGATCCCCACTTCCAATAGTTTGAGAACCTCGGCCTTAACCACTTCCTTCATGTTTGGATTTAGTATACGCTGTGATTGCCGAACAGCCTTTACATTATCCTCAAGATATATGCGGTGAGTACAAATCGATGGGTTAATTCCCTTGAGGTCCGCTATCGTCCATCCAAGAGCTCCCTTATGCTCAATGAGAGTAAATATGAGCATACTCTCTTGTTCCTTCTCCAGGTGGGCAGAGATCACCATCGGATATGTCTCATCTTGACCTAAATAGATATATTTTAAATCAGAGGGCAAAGGTTTTAGGTCAAGCTTCGGTGGCTTGAGGTTAGACAGTAGAGGCACCACATCAGTTTGGGGCAACTCTTCAATTTGTGGCCTCCACCGGTTAACTTCAAGTACTGGTGTAGTATCAAGCATGACACATGTTTCCCTAATTATATCATCATCAAGATCATGGGAGTGGGCCATGCACGTCTCTAGAGGATCAGAGGATAAGGTGAGAGGTGTTCTATCTTCCACAAAAGAATCAATCATGTTAACATCGTGGAAATCGTCATCATCCTCTGAGTTGCTGCCGTTATTGAAAAAGATATTCGATTCCAATGTCAAATTTCTAAAAAACATAGTCATAACACCATTCCTGCAATTGATAATTGCATTTGAAGTGGACAGGAATGGGCGACCAAGGATGACGGAAATCTGAGTGCTCGTGTCATTGATGGGTTTGGTGTCCAAGATGATAAAATCAACAGGGTAGTAGAATCTATCAACCTGGACCAACACATCCTCGATGATCCCTCTTGGTACACGAACAGAACGATCAGCAAGTTGTAGTGTGGTTCGAGTGGGTTTTAATTCACCCAAGCCTAACTGTTGGTATACCGAGTAGGGAATTAGATTGACGCTCGCTCCTAAGTCAAGAAGTGCGTGATCAATTTGATAGTTTTCGATTACACATGATATGGTTGGGCAACTGGGATCTTTGAATTTTTGCGGCACGTCTTGTTTCAGGATGGCACTCACTTTCTCAGTTAAGGAAATTTTCTTTTGAACACTTTTTCGTCGTTTGGTCGTGCATAAGTCTTTTAGGAATTTAGCATATAAAGGTATCTGTTTTACAACATCAAGCAGAGGAATATTGACTTTCACTTGTTTCAACACCTCTAGGATATCCTGAGAGTTAGATAGACGTTTTGGTTCAACCAACCTTTGGAAAAACAGAGAAACTGGCTTCTCTAGAGGTTCCAGTTCAAATTTTTGTGGGGCGTCACTAGATCCATCATTGTTGTCCTCTTCTGGTTCTTGAGGCTTTTCGGGCCTAACGGGAAGGGTTTTATCAATAACCTTCCCACTCCTAAGAGTGGTGATGGATTTAGCGTGCCCCATTTGATTTGAAGAGCTGGGATCACTAACTCCATAATGCAGTTTAGGATTGGGAAGAGGTTGAGCTGGGAAGCTCCCCTTGTTTCCAATCGTATTTTTAGCCTTAAGTTCATGTATTGCTTTTGTAAGGTCTTGAAAGGCTTGCATCATACCCTGATTGAAAAGCTCTTGCTTTTGAAAATATTTTAGAACCAAATCCTCTTGAGGTTGCTCTTAAGTTGGATTTTAGTTTAGGAAACCCTGAGGTGTAGCCGTTGGTCCATTCTCCAACTGAAATTTGGATGATTTTTCCAACCAAGATTGTATGTATTAGAGGGTGGTCCATTGAAAGGTCTTTGATGGTTATTTACGGCATTAGATTATTCATTCAATACTTCTCAAAAGGCAGGAATTGAAGGACAATTTTCAGTAGTATGAATGTTGCAATCACAGATGCCGCAAACACTTTCATTAACTTTTTCTTTCTTTCCTTCCATGGCCTCAAATTTTCTGGTGAGATTAGCCACCTTAGCGTTAAGATCATCATCCTCTTTCAGGAGATATATTCCTCATTTTTCCCTTGAATGAGTTGGCCCAAACGTAGCGTTCGTCCTTGGGTAATAGTCCCATGATTGTGTTTTTTCAGCGAGACTATCGAGGTAATCCCATACCTCATCGACATTTTTATTGATGAAATCTCCGTTACACATTGTCTCGACTATTTGGCGCATGGAAGATGTTAGCTCATCATAGAAAAAATTCGTAATGCACCATATTTCAAAGCCATGTTGTGGGCATGCATTAACCAGATCCTTGAACCTTTCCCAACATTGGAAGAATGTTTCATCTTCCTTTTGGGCAAAGTTCATGATTGCTTTCCTGAGGGTAATTGTCTTATGATGTGGGAAAAATTTCTTTATAAATTCCCTCTGCATATCATTCCATGTGCCAATGGATCTAGGACGCAGTGAATGTAACTACGTCTTGGCTTTTTCTTTCAAAGAAAATGGAAAGAGTTTCAACCTAATAGTATCTTCAGATACATTAGGGAAATATAAGGTGCCTATGATTTCGTCGAACTCTTTCAGATGCAAGTATGGTTCTTCAGATTCAAGCCCATGAAACTTGGGAAGGAGTTGGATAACCCCTGGCTTAATGTCCATATGTCCTGTATTCGCAGGAAAAATCATGCATGAGGGCGTACTCACCCCCGCCGGTTGTAAATAATCTCATAAAGTACGAGACGGGGGTGCGTGGTGCACCTTATTATCATCATGTACTTCCTCAACCCTAGGTTGGGGTAGTGCTTGAGGTTGATTTTCAGCCATAACCTCCTCTGTCTCAGGAGAATTCAAGTGGTGTCTAGTCCTGCGATGGACAATCAACGCCTAAACTAATCCTCCTTCAGTCACGAGACGTCGAGTGTTGTCGCGTGCCCACTGGGGCATAAAACACACTCAGCCCTCGATTTAAATTCTACCTAAACCTAAGAGAAAAGAAGTAGAACTTTAGAAAATAAAAGGGAAAGATGGAAAGAAGTTACCAAATTTGGAGTCCAAGGTTAAGAATCTGCAAAATAAAACAAAATAAGTTAGTTTCTAAGAATAGAAATTCCTAATTAAAAGTAAATTAATTTCTAGAGAAAAGAAGAAATTCCAAAGAAAGAAGAATTAGAAAGAGCTTACTAAATTAGAAGCTTCCTACAAAACAGAAAAATTGAGTTAGTTCTAAAAATCAGATAGAATGAAGAATAGCAAGTTTCTAAAGTTAGGAAAAATTTCTAACAAGGAAAATAACTAAGCTTCTAAACCTAGAATTATAAAATTCTAAAAAGAAAATCTAATCTTAAACTAATCCTAAAACTAATTAATTTTAGAAAAACGTATCCAACAGTCTCTAGCAACGACACCAAAAACTTGTTTACTCCCCAAGTGTAGGGTTGTGATGTAGTAATAACTCGGTAAGACCAAGGTTGAATCCCAAAGGACTGAAACCTGTACGTAATCTAAAATTAACTAGAACTAGAGCTAGAATAAGATGAATTTAAAACTGAATGGAGTTGAGAAAATAATTGTGAACTACTTATCTAAAACTTAAGAAAAATCAGGAATAAGAAACTAGGGATTCAGAGGATCCACTTGTAGAGATTAGGGAGAACTTATGCTTGCATCTGAAATCATGAAAATTACTGAACTGCCGTTGATCTAGTTTTCAAAGAGATGAAAGGTGTATGAATTAGAATGAATTCCATCACCAAACCATGCCCAGGAGACTATGATAAACAATAGAATTAAACTAATTACCAACCAATCAACATGTATGAAGTTAGGAAGGGTACTGTCATCCAACCATGCCCAGGAGACTATGGTGAACAACAGGGCTTCCTAACATCATAAACATAAAACGGAAAAGAAAATATTCAAAGTCATCGCAGACCCATTGTAATTTCAGTCACAATAGACCATTAAAAACTAAAAATATTTTCATGCTAATCAGACTAAAATCAACGTCAATTCATATATTAAAAATTAAATTAAAAGCTTAGAATCTCCCATCTCACTACAAGCTTCACCTCCTAGCCCTAGCTAGGAGGTTTAGCCGCACATGAGTGGGCTAGATCTCTAAAAATAAAATAAAATAAAAATAAAAATAAAAGAAACAAACTCAACTCTCTCTCTCTCTCTCTTTCTTCTCACGTTCTTGCCGAGCTCTCCTAGCGCTTCACATCCCCCCTCTTTTTCTTTTTTTTTTTCAGCTCTACCTCCTCTCTTTCTTTATAGCTGTGGAGGACGGTTACGGAAGAATTGCTGACGTCGGTGCAGAAAATCGGACGTTTCACGGCCGCAGCGAAAGCCTTTTCACAGCTAAGATGTCATGCAAAATAGCACCACCTCCCTTGCTTATTTTTCAAGGAAACGCTGTCTCTTGGGACATTTTTGGCTGGTCTATACGATGGACGGATCAGATTTTCCATCTGATCAAAGATGGTGGGCCACAACCGCCTGAAACTTCGGATTTCGCGGACGTGCGTAAGCCTACGCACGTCCTTCGCTGACGTGATCGGTGGGGCCCACTTCGTTGATTTTTTTATCAATCCAAGCTGTACATTGGATTCCTCTTGAAAAACCGTTCAGGAAGGGACGATTTTGGTTATCCGTTGATGTGGCGAAAAGAAGAAATCATGATAAAATCGTTTTGAACGTTGCAGGGCCGACCGTTTGTGGCCTCTGTAGCGCGCACATATGTACGCATGGGCACAAAATTTCAGCATGGTTTTGATCCTTTCGATGCCTTCTACAAGATGTACAACTCGGATGGAGCATTTGGATCGTGATGGAGGCCCACTACAGATCAAACGGTGCTCTGTTTCACGCAGAAGAAACGAAAATTTCCGTTTTGAGTCGTGGTGTCAGAGGGACCATGATCAAATTCTAATAGAAAATCCAGGCCGTCTATTCGAATCTACTCAAAATTTTAGTTGGAAATACTTCTTTTGGATTGCTGTTGATGCGGTCCACCTGATGTTCTGCTCTACCGTCTATCCTCCGTTTGAATGGCTGGATTTCCCTCCTCACAATCTTTTATAATTCTGCCACCTAGGCAGTGGTAAGAGGCTTCATGGAGATCTGATGGACGGTCCGAATTGGACCGTTGACACACGGTGGTGGCCCACAAAATCCAACCGCGGCTCCCTGTTATGCACGCTGGAAAGAAAACAGAATTTTCATTTTTAAGAAGAAGGCTTGTTACCGTACACGGCTAGTGCACTTGTGCACTATGCACTCTCAACTCAAGTGGGTCCCACAATGATGGTTCTAGGAAATCAGCTTCGTCCATCCTTTTTCACATATTATTTAAATCGTAGAGACAAATTTTGAAGCATATCCAGATAGCATGTGGGCCCCAAATCATGATTTTATGGGCTGATATGTACATTGGGCCACTTCCACAAAGCTCCAGGGGATGAAATTAAACGTGTACGGTTCATTTATGGTCCCCAGGCTATGTATGAAGTTTCGTGTCAATCTGATGGCGGAAACCTTGTGATCTTGTATTCTACACCCATTTCAGGCCATTTGCAGGTGAACGGCTGGAATTTCTCGGGTCCCTGGCTTGCATATTTGTCGATTTTAGTCCCTGGAGTCCGTCCCTTGCCCTGGTGATCATCAGAACATTAAATTCAAGCTTTTGGCATCCTTTTTCAGTCAACTCTCCTAATCACACCCTGCAACAAAACACGATTAAAACCGGGCGTTAAACGGTATTATGCTCGTAAATCTAAGTAATAAATGGGGTCTAATATGCACTATTTGACCCTCAACACCAGGGACCCCCTCTCATCCGGATAGCTCCGACGCACATCCGAGTCTGCTCATTTAAATAAAATGATTATCAAGATCATTTAAATAAAATCAGGTCCAATCAACAATCTGACCTGGAGGATTCTGTTAGTATTGTTGACGGTACCTCTAACCTTGTGTAAATCCAGATTGCAATCTATGGCCACTGATGCTATTTGTCTCTCTATGAAGTTGGCGACGAGTTCTGCATCAAACTCGGCGAAAGCAGCCCTAATGATAAAGAACATTTCTTTTCATGAATTCATTATCTCTCTCTCTCTTTTAATTTTTTAACTTTTTGTTAAATAATAACTACCTGAAATCATGGCATTTTCTCAAGATGTCTAATCCATCCCAACTTATGCACCTGTTAGGACAAGTAATTCAAACAACATCCTGCAACACATTTAAATGCCTAATCAGTCTCACTCCAATCTTATATATTGAATGCTTAATGTACAGTCTCTTGAATTGGTGCAAACCATACCTGAATTGAGTGTAATGAATCTACATCTCTCCTGCTATTGAGTGTAATGAATCTACTCGAAGAACCCCATCCAGGAGCTCTAGTCGGTTGATAGAAATCAAGCTTGTGCTCTATTTTCTTTGCAACTGCTGTCATCTGAAGACTTCTCAATAGGGGAAGAACTCCAAACAGGAGATCTTGCTGGTTGATTCAACTCATCTTGTTCTCTGTCTTCATTCCAACCACCAATATCTGAAGATCTCTCCGTATGGGTACCCTTTGGGTTCTGACTACCACAGACAGAATTAAATTGACCATGCATCTTGTCCTTATCCCAAACATGTGGTTTGACAGATGAATCATTCGGTTGGTTCCAACAATTTACATCTTGGGATTTAGCATCTTGAACCCTCTCATTTGCTGCATCATTTGATTTCCAACTCAATGCAACTCATATAAAGCAAAACATCAAAATCCTAACAACAATCAAATAAAGGAGGAAAAAAATACCACAACACATACTAGAAATTCATTAAAGAAACAAAAAAAAAAAAGAAAGAAGAAGCCATCACCATCATAGGCTAGGCCAATTAAACCAACACTACAAGAAAAGGGGGCTTTAGCCTCGTTTCAAAACTATGGCTAAAAAGGTTCAAAACTGAGGCTAAAGCCTTTAGCCTTAGTGTTGCCTCAATTATCCAAATCGAGGTTGAAACCCCCGTGGCTAAAGGCTTTAGCCTCAATTTTAGCAACTGAGGCTAAAATAAGTTTTATAGCCTCAGTTCTTCAAGTGAGGCTAAAAGAACCTTTTTAGCTTCAGTTTTTTCGAAATGAGGCTAAATCAAAATTTTAGCCTCCATTGTTTCCAACTGAGACTAAATCCAAATTTTAACCTCGATTGCCTCCAATTGAAGCTAAATCTATTTTTAACCTCAGTTCTCAACAACCGAGGTTAAAACCTTTAGCCACGGGAATTTCAGCCTTGGTTCTCAACAACTGAGGCTAAATCTAAGCCTCGGTTACAAATTGAGGCTAAAAATGTTTAATTTTTTTAAATATTTATTTAAACTACTAATCCATTCATTCAATCCACTCATGAAACAATCAATCATGAAAGCCATAATACCAACAAAATAGTTAACAAAAATCTATTTAAAGTATTCAAAACAAACTCAATCAAACTATTACACAACATTAGGTTCCACAAATAATACAAAGTCACAACGCAAGATTTGGGTATGAATTTTGCTTGGCTGATGAACAACTACAGCTTGTTCGATTGTCTGAAAGCATCTGCAAAGAAGAACTCGCCATTAACAATAATTTATAGTGGAGTCCATCATATCGACAGTTCAGATCGCTCCACTGGCATGTCCCTGGCTCCTAATTTTACTTTTAACAGCTCTAGAGGATTCTTTCTCAGCATTTAAATATCAAAAAAACAAAGTTACCATATGAAGTCTAAAATAGATTTGTTTGACACATGTACAAGCATATGGATATCCAAGCAAAAACATATGAGAGCAAAAGAAATGAAAGAAACCTTCATCACTACTTTGCAATAAGACAGAAACATCAATATCATTGTGATATCTATCAAAAATGGTACAGATCTTCAGTGGGGGAAAATGTTATGCAATCCAATAGTCAGTTTATGGATGCTAGCAGAATACTTATAAAAGTGTGTCCAAGGAAATGCATGAACATCTAAGCTTACCTCAACCGTCCATGCAAATGACCAAACAACAATGACATCCATTTTCTACCAGTTGTTGTGTTTGAGAGGATTCTATGAGATACTGATCCCGCTGCCTGTTATACATGAAAGAAAATGCACAATCAACCTTTGAATTTCTCAAGTGGAGGAGAAAGAATTCATATGAATCTGTCCAAAGTTCACCATTATTTAGTAATATTTAGTAAAATGTGCTGGGAAAAACAAAAGGAACCAACATTTAGGAATTGAGGTAGTTCATTTTTGTACTATTTTAATTCCCAAAACCAAAATAAGTGTGATCATATCAATTTTTCCCAAAGAAATAGATTCATAACAGGGGCAGCAATGGCAAGCCGGGGTTGGCTCGGAAGCCCTGGCCCTAGCTCTAGCCCTACAGGAATGGCCTATGAGAAAGTGTGGGATGATCAAAGGACATCAACTAGACAGATTGGATTCTCCAACCACTGTGATATTACATGGTTCCCATCTACGGTTGGGCCCATCAGATGAAAATTTTGCATCATTCATCCAAGAAGGCATGTTAAGCAGAAAGTAACCCTATATTTAAATTCAGAACTTTTTTTAGTAGAAAATGGTACCTTAACGCCAAAGCATCGAAGGAGTAGAGTAGAACTTGAGGATGTAAAGAGAGATTAAAGAGAGATCTTCTTTCAATCCACAATTTCTTTTGCTTTGTGAATATAATCCAGAGGATCGTCTCGCATTTGAATGGAGAATGACAGGATTATATATCCACGCCAATTGCCCCACTTGGCGTCGGTCTTCTCCTTCTCCATGTAAAATGGGTCATTTGAATAGAGATTAGAGGGAATTATGCTTGTCATTCTCATAATTCATAAACATCCCAGAACTGGGCTTTATACATGCCAAGACAAGGGCTAATGTGTTACATGCTCAAGATCCATGGTCCATCAGCTGGGGTTCCTACATTTATATGCCCTGGCCCACTAATCAAGCTAGTAACTCATTGGACACAATGTTTGAAACAAATGGAAGCTCAAAGAACCTCTAAGATTTTCTTAGACATTCATTTGTTTCTTGGACCTGGCCCACCCAACGAATGGACTGGATTGGCTTTTGAGCTAGGAGAACCACATAGGGTGCTCTTAATGGACTGCTTGGATATTTGGCGTAGAGGGGCTGCCTTGAACATGTGCGGTATTAGCAAATCTTATAAGTAAATCCCCATGACAGAGTGGAAAAGAGGAAATTAGGTGGGAGAAGAGTGGAAGAGACTCACGTGAATTCCTGGTGCTGCTCTTATGTTGACAAGAACTAGAGATAATGATATGAGACTTTGGATGATCTAGAGATAAGAAGAAGGCAATCTCTTACCTTGGATGATCTAGAGAGATAGTGATATGAGACTTTCCCTTCTAGCTGATATTCATGCATGACCCAATTGCTCTTTTCTCCTTTTGGAGCTCTCCCTTTCTAAAACAACATAAACAAGCCCCAATTCTCATTTTTTGTTTTTGTACGTTGTTTTAAGAGTAGAAATTCATAAATCATAAACTATTTTTCTCTACTCCAGAAATGGTCATGAGCCATACTCAGCCCCTCAATATCAAAGCATTTTCCAGAGAAATGGAATAAGAAAAGGCAAGAGAGATAACTCACTTGATTCCCATCTTGGCAAAGACGTTCACATTAGAATGATTTTCCCTGACCTTTACCTCCCCAAATACCTGAAATGAGTGGAACCTGTTACGATTCACTGAAACCATTCAAATTTCAAGAAATCAATCATGGGGTCCACTTCAGAAGTAGCCCAATAGAAGAGACTGGAACATCTGAGATGTGCATCAGGTCGGCCCCACAATGTACATGACCTGGCCGAAAAATGAGACTGGCCACTATCCATGTAGACCACTCCACTTTGTGTGGCCCACCTAAAGACCCGACACACGGTTCGTATGTTGCAGTTGCATTCCAGCCCTAGTGAAGCTCATACATAGAAATTAACATACCATAATGTTAGGCAAGGTCATGAAATTCTTGCTGACGTGGACAACAAGCTTGTCCATGAAAGCCGGGGCGATGTAGAAACCATGCATGGTGTTGTCTAAGTTGTACCTGGAAATGGAACTTCTCATTATTCATTAAACTAATCATGACAGATATTAAAAAGCTTCCAACTCAAACTTGAGGACTCTTCATTTAACCATATAAGCAATAGAATTGTATAGAGTTGATCCAAGATGTCAATGCTCTCACTACTTCAGTTTAGCATTAAGCAACATAGTAGAGTAAAAAAAGCATGAAGAGCAACCACCAAAAAAAAAAAAAAAAAAAAAAAAAAACACTTCTGAACTCGAAATGGTTATTTAATGATCTGATAGCTATCTGAAAGGTGGATAATCATTTACAGATGCTTTTAGAAGAGCAACTAAGATGGGTAAGATGGGTAAGATAGTTATTTAATGTAGACCGCTGATTAAATATTCCACTTTCTGGCCACCAATCAGATGGGTAAGATTATTGGAAGGATGAGATTTAAAGGTATAGGTCATTTGCTATCTTTCATTATTATGAAAATGCCTATAAATTAACTATTTTGAAAGAAAACATTTCATTCATTTTTCATTGCCAACAATTTCTATAGATACTTTAAGGAAAAAAAAATTATATATACAATCAGCAGAAAAAAAAATAAAATCTTTTATGCAGAAATCAATTCCATTCCAACCATTTGACCATCTTTGTAGAGGTCTTATTGGTTGAAAATCAAATTCATCCACGCACATTGCAATAAGATATATGTTGGCATGAATGATGATTCAACATATGAAACGAAATAGAATTTAGGATGTGTTTGGTTGCACCAAATATCATGATATTTCATGATTAATTTGTCTAATTTGGTGCATAATTTCATGAAATTTGGTGCAACCAAACACAGCCGCAATCAAAAGAGTAATATTACTAATAAAAGGAAATAGAGATGCAAAACTAAACTATAAAGAAAAAGAAGAAACACGATACAGAATTCACCCACAACGGTTGGCTGGTTGTTTGTTGTGGTGTACGCATTTAGTTCCTTGACAAGGCTCTCTTAACTACATTCTCATAAAAAACAACGACGAAAACAGAAACAATAAAAAAGAATCCCTTCTGAGTTCACGGCCTTGCTTAATTCTCGGATTCTGTCCTCCTTTCTTCCAATATCCTCTGCCCAGCATATCTTCATAAACACCCAGACAGAAAAGATCAGAATCTTAATATTTTCCATATATAACAGGGACCTACTAGCTTTGGCTCAAGGCATGTATGAACCCCCATAAACAATCACAAACCTTCAAAAATGCTAAATCTACAATCATCTCAAAGCAGAAACCTATCATCGACTAAAGAAATGAAAATTCATACCGATCAAGCTAATCACGCTGCCGATGTAGGAATCTGTGGATCCTCTTCCACCGCTAGATCCTGAAGAAGCTTCTGCTATAGCTGTTGCTGCTACTACTGCCATGGCTTTTCACAGCAGAGAGAGAGAGAGAGAGAGAGAGAGAGAGAGAGAGAGAGAGAGAGAGAGAGAGAGAGGCTTTCTCGTCGATGGAAGATAGGAAAAGAGGAGCGGGCGGGCGTTTGATGGTTTTCATTTTTAAAGAAGATAAAAATTTTAAATCCATATATTGTGTGTTTAAAATTATTTATAACACTAACTCTATTAACGGTCATACATGCATGGGACCATTTTCTGGATGGTTAAGATCGTTTTACAAAAATAAAATTATAAATATTTACTATTTACAACTAGACTGATTATTTCAATGGTCTGGATAAATCTATATCTTAGCCACTATTGTTATGGACGAGTCAATACCATTTTACATAAAATGTAAGACTCACAATGAAAACCAGTAGATTGAAAACGTTAACTTGAACTTTGGACCTTGTATCGCTCTATGGGCCCCACCATGATCGATTTGTTTCATCCATGCCGTCCATACATTTTATAACATCATTTTGTGTATGATCCCAAAAAATGAGCCTGAAATAAATCTTGGATGGACCACACAATCAGAAAACACTATTGAGCGTCGACCATTAAAAATATTTTGGGGGCCATAGAAGTTTTAGATCAAGCTGATTTTTGTTTTTCCCCTTAATCTAGGCCTGTATGACCTAATCAACAGATTGGATGTCAAATAAACAGTACAGTGTGCCTTAGGAGGATTTTAATGGTGGATATCCAATCACTATTGTTTTCATGTGGTGTGGCCACCAGAGATTTCTATCCCTCTAATTTTTTGGATCAAGCCCTAAATTATCAGTAAAAATGGATGAACGGAATGGATGAAATACATACATCATGGTGGGGCCCACAGATGGTTGGTGGTAGCGGGAGTAGCCAATCTATTTTCTATGCTGGGGTCCACTGGGACTTTGGATTTAACTCGTTCTTTGGACATTGCCCTAAAATGATCTTTCCAAATGGATGGAAGGTGTGGATACAAAACATACATCATGGTGGGGCCCAAAAATGAGAGGTATATAAATCTTAGGTGGACCACACCACATGAAAACAATAGTGATTGGATCTCCATCATTAAAATCCTCCTAAGGCCCACTTTACTGTTTATTTGACATCCAATCTGTTTATTAGGTCATACAGGCCCCAACAGAGCTCTTTGTTGCCCAGCTCCTTTGGCCTAACCTCAGCCAACCTGATGTCAGACTTGACCTTGGGCCTACTTTGATTTATATATTGTATATCCATATGGTCCATTTGTTTTGCCAACTCAATGTAGGATATGAGCCCAAAAATGAATCATATTCAAATCTTAAGTAGACTACAACATAAAAAACAATGGTAATTGAACACCCACTATTAAAAGCTTTATGGGCCCACCCTAGTGCCCACTATAATATTTATTTTTATTCGACCTGTTGATTAGGTTAGACATAAAGGAAAATAAAAAAAATAATAAAAAAAATAAAAATAAATATTAACTTCATCCAAAATGTGGTGTGGTCCTAAATTGAGAGGTATATAAAGATCATTTTATGACTTGATCTCAAAATTGAGAAGTATATAAATCGATATCTTAGGTGCACCAGACCACATGAAAACAATATGTTGATTAGGTCATACAGGGCTAGATGAAGGGGAAAAACAAAAATCAATTTGATCCAAAACTTTTATGGCCCCAAAATGTTTTTTAATGGTTGACGCTCATTCAACACTGTTTCCTGGAATGTGGTCCACTTAAGATTTGGATATATATCTCATTTTTGGTCTCATATTGTAAAATTATCTGTAAAAATATATGGACGGAATGGATGAAACACATACATCATGGTGGGGGCCACAGAGCACCGACCACCAGCCATTGACTGGTGTCAGGGGAGTAGCCAATCCGTTCCCAAGCGTACTGAGTAAATCTTGTGGGACCCACCATGATTTATTCATTTTATCCACTCCATCCATCCATTTTAATATATAATTTTATTACGTAAGCTCAAAAATGAAGCCTATAAAAATTTGAAGTGGACTACATCATAGGAAACAGTATAAATTGAATGTTTACCATTGAAAAATTTTGGGAGGCCACTGAAGTTTTGGATCAAGTTGATATTTTAATTTTCCCTTCATCATGTATTTGTAATCTATTGAACAGGTTGGATGACAAATAAAAATCACTGTAGGCCATAGGAAGATTTCAACGGTGAAAATCATTATTCCCACTGTTTCCTATGGTATGGTCCACTTGAGCTTTGGATATGCTTTAATTGTGGACTCAACCACTAAAATGATCTGAAAAAATGGATTGACGGTGTGGATAAACCATGACTTTGGGCCACGAGCTTAAAAATAAAGTCAATCCATGACTTGGGTGGGCCACACCACATACCCTCCCATTAAAACATTCATAATCATATATTAGGCCTGCCTAAATGTGATTCACATATCCAACCCACTCATTATGTGTGTCCCACTTGGATGAGGGGTCAGAGCAAGTTTCAACCGCATCCAAAACTCATGTGGGCCCCGCCAAGTGCTTTTATATTTTTTAGGATGTCTTCACATAGTTTTAAATGGTATGGCCCACTTGAGTTTCGTTTACCGATGATTTTTGAGATATCTCATAACCTAAAGGGGACACATCAATTCCACCGTGTTGATTTTCGACACACATCATGATGGGGCCCACAAAACTTACTAACATTAATTCTTAGGTTCTCACGAGGTCAGTAAGTTGGGTCACAATTTTAACCAGAATATTTGGGCCGTAGAAGTTTTCAACCAAGCTAATATATATGTTTTCCCTTATTCCATGTCAGTATTAACTTATAAACAGGTTGGATCTCAAATAAACATTGCGGCAGGCCCTAAGAAGGTTTCAATAGTGGGTGTCACTATCCCACTCTTTTTTACGGTGGGTCCACTTGAACTTAATTTGGATCTGCCCCATCAGTCAGATGCACCACTCCATGGTGGGCCACGAGCTTAAAAATAAAGTCAATCCATGACTTGGGTGGGCCACACCACATACTATATATAGTTGAGAGGGTTACCCTCCCATTAAAACATTCATAATCATTTATTGGGCCCACCTAGATGTGGTTCATAGATCCAGCCCATTCATTATTGTGTCCCACTTTGATGAGGAGTCAACCCAAGTTTCATACACATCCAAAACTCATGTGGGCCCCACCAATTAAATGCTTTTATATGTTTTAAGGATGTCTTCACATTGTTTTAGATGTTATGGCCCACCTGAGTTTCGTATACGAGTGATTTTTGGACTTAAAGGGGACATATTAAATGCATGGTGTTGATGTTCTACACACATCATGGTGGGGCGCACACAGATTAACCTCATTGGAAGTTCCCATGAGGTGACCTTATAGTACCATATTTCACTATTTAGGTAACTCCTTCATGGATGTTGCTTTAACCGTGTAGGGCCCACCTTAATATATTTTATGTATATCGACACCGTCCATATATTTTTCCATCATATTTTAGGATGTGATTTCAAATTACAAGAACTCAATAATCTCAGGTGGGCCATACCAATCAAAACAATGATGAATAACTATTAAAAAACTTTTCAAAGGCCACAAAAGTTTTGGATCAATTTGATCTTTGTAGTTTACCTTCATCTAGATCTTCTTTACATTATCAACAAGTTGAATTGCAAATAAACATTACTAAAACCTTACGATAGGCTCTTTATAATTTTTAATGGCGAGGTAGTATTTCTTTCCAGTGGTGTGGCTCACTTAAGATTTAAATCTACACAATTGTTTATTCCCATCCCAAAAATGGGTTGGAGAAACATATGGGTGACAAGGATATACAACACATCATCGAAATCTCACTTTTGTTATCTAACTATTCAATTTTTCTTGTCAAAATACAAAATCTAATTTTCTTTTTTTAAAAATATATATTTTTTACAATTTGTCAATTTTTTCACAATTTTGTTTAATTTCTTAAATTTTCTTTTTCAAAATATCAAATTTTTAATTTCACTTTTGTTATATAACTTTTCAATTTTTCTTATCAAAACAAAAAATCTAGTTTTCTTTTTTTTTTTTTAAATATATATTTTTACAATTTGTCTATTTTTTTCATAATTTTGTTTATTTTTTTAAATTTCTTTTTCAAAATATCATTTTTTTAATCGAAATCTTGTTATATAACTTTTTAATTTTTTTTTTGTCAAAATACAAAATCTAGTTTTCTTTTTTTAAAAAATATATATTTTTTACAATTTATCAATTTTTTCACAGTTTTATTTAATATTTTATATTTTCTTTTTCAAAATATCATTTTTTTTATCGAAATCTTTTTTTTTTCAAAGTTATCAACATTATTTAAAGTTCTTAATTTTTTTTTTCAAAATCTAGAATTTTTTAAAATCAGTTTTTTTTTTTTTTAGATCTAAATTTTTCTTAAACATTGTTAATTATTTTTTCTCTTAACTGATGATAATCGAATTTTAGCATTAGAGACAGTTTAGGACCGTCTCTAATAGAGACGGTCGTTGACAATCTCTGATAGAGACGGTCTTTGACAAGGCTATAAGACGGCTAAGGACCGTCTCTAATAGAGACGGTCTTTAGCAGTCTCAAATTACAACCAAAAGACGGCCAATGACCATCTTTAATGCGGACGGCCAATGACCGTCTCAGATGACCACATATAAGACGGTCGATGACCGTCTCAGATGGCTGCATATAGACGGTCAACGACCGTCTTAAATGATTTATGGACGTTCAAATTTTTAAGACAATATTAGGGATGGTCAGGGGCCGTCTAAAATTTTAGAGACGGTTTATGGCCGTCTCTAAAGTGTCTTTAAACCAAGCAATTTTAGAGATGGTCCATAACCGTCTCGAAATCTATCCTTTTTTTTCATTTTTCACGTAGTGAGGGAATTGAGTTTAGGTTATGGGTCATAGGTTTTTGGTTAAGGTTTAGGTTATAGTTATAGGTTTTGGGATTTAAGAATAGGTTTAGGTTATAAGTATAGGTTTATGTTAGGTTATAGGTTAAGGTTTAGGGAATTGAGTTTAGGTTATAGGTTTTGGGATTTGAGAATAGGTTTAGGTTAAGTGTAGATTTAGGTTAGGTTGTAGGTTAAAGTTTAGAGAATTGAGTTTAGGTAATAGGTTAGGTTATAGGTTAAGGTTTAGGTTGTAGTTATAGGTTTTGAGATTTGAGAATAGGTTTATGTTATAGGTTAAGGGTGTGGTCCCTGCAAGTACAAATATAAACATGCCCTGCCCAAATGGTCAGGCCACTCCAAAGCTATCCATAGGAAATTGACAACTTCATCCTAGTCATTATAGCAGTGCCCACCTTCCAAAGACCCCCGCTCAACATCCGGATAGCTCCGACGCACATCCGGGTCTGCTCCATCAATTTTGATCAAATACAGATATAAACACGATCTGTCCAAATGGTCAAGCCACTCCAATGTTGTCCATAAGAAATGGACAACTTCATCATGATCATAACAGCAGTTCCCACCTTCCAAGGACCCCCACTCAACATCCGGATAGCTCTGACGCACATCCGGGTCTGCTCCATCAATATCGAGCAAATACACGGCCTGTTCAAATGGTCAGACCACTCCAATGCTATTCATAGTAAATGGACAACTTCATCATGGTCATTACAGCGGTTCCCACATTCCAGGGACCCTCGCTTAACATCCGAATAACTCCGATGCACATCCGGGTCTGCTCATTTAAATAAAATGGATTATCAAGATCATTTAAATAAAATTAGGTCCAATCAACAATCTAACCTGAAGGATTCTGTTAGCATTGTTGACGGCACCTCGAATCTTGTTTTAGGGCCTAGAAATTCAAAATTAGATACAAAAATTAGAAAAACCAAAGAAATTTAAGAAAGATAGTCAAAGTCCATGTGAATGAGCACAAGTATGCACCTACATATGAATTCTGAAAAGCTATTGCATATCACAAAATAATAATAATAATAATAATAATAATAATAATAATAAATTAAAAATCCTTGCGTTTGAATATTCAAAAAAATGGGTTAGAATGAATTCATTTTCCTAATTCATGGAAACCTTGCGTCTGGATATTCAACAAAATTGAATTGTAATAATTCACTTCAGTTCAATAAACTCAGATTTCTGAGAAGGATTTAATGGTTTTAAATCCATGGTTTTTTGGAAAAGGTCCATTTCCTAGACGTCAAATTCAACGGGGAAAGTAAGGTGGTTAATATTACTTTTCATAGTGCAAAGTTTCAGTTATGTCTCTTCTTTACCTTCCATTTTCTTCTTAACAAGAAAATTCATATTTACTTATATTTTCATTTTTCTATTTTTCAAAAGAATGAGTTCGGACTCCCAAAGCGTCGGCTCCTGCACTCGTACTTTCAGCCCAAATCCTAACCAAGGACTCCAAAATTACCAATTACTCATAAACATTCGTTGCAAGAATTTTCTGTCTATGTGCATGACGACCATATTTTTAAGATCAATCCTCTTATTTTCATTTATAGAAACTAGTGGATGACA
This sequence comes from Magnolia kwangsiensis, assembly GCA_037074715.1. Taxonomy (NCBI): domain Eukaryota; kingdom Viridiplantae; phylum Streptophyta; class Magnoliopsida; order Magnoliales; family Magnoliaceae; genus Magnolia; species Magnolia kwangsiensis. The sequence goes on along the minus strand of CM073584.1, from coordinate 31,869,878 downwards.
AATTATGTGTAACATACAGAGATAGTTCAGTCACTTGTGCAATTAGGGAAGGTTCAAAAGAGCATACAAATTTGAAAGTTGGACAAATCATAAAAAGACATATTATGGACGAAGACATTGTTTACATTAATAGGCTACCTAGTACTCATAAGTAGCTTTGACAATTTCCTTATTCAGCAATCTTGAATTAACTTTGACAATGAACTTCAAGTATAGCTCATGAAAATTAGCTTTAATCCATACACTTTCTTTTCGTTTTTGTCTTTAATTTTGGTTCTTTCTTTCTGTTTTCTAGTTTTAGTGTTTTGGCTAATGTGAAACTAGAGTGGAAGTCTTTTAAAAATGTTATGGATTCATGTGTTCGTTCATGCAGCATTTGATCCGGCTCCCGAACCAAATAAAGTTTGAGACTGATATGGCTGCCTTCAATGAAGAGTTTCTTTTCTACATGATCTCATTACATACCATATATTTTGATAGAATGCAGGCCGTATATATAAGAGCTATCATGCAAAGGCTCATCCCCATCGTTGGATGGCATGCATGCCAGACATCCGAACCATTCATTAGGTAGCCCGCACTATATATGAACATGACTTGGACCAATATAAAAAAGATCACTCTTCTATGAGAAAAAGAAGCCCATTTCTCCAAACTCAATGTGCATGCCTTACTTTTCACTGCGCGCATGGTTTCCATTTTGATCATGCGCACATTACATAACATGTTCATCAATTCAAGAACAAGGTTTATTGTCTGATCAAGCTCAGTAACTTCAAGTGTCGATAACAAAATCTGAGCAGAGGATGAGCATTTTGAAGCAAGAGTATGCTACTCAAATTTCAACTAGTGAGACTAAGAACAACAAAGCTTGGAATTAGAATTGACAATCTTAAAACTATTTAAACATGAATACCAAAGATGTGTGTCTTATGTAGACATGTATCATGTTGATGTGTTTGCCTACGTAGCTGAAGTACTATTCTTTTGACCAGTCCATGAGATTCCCTAAAATCTATGGCTCTTAAAAAAGGAAAAAAAAAAAAATGAAATCTAAAATGAGGTTGAGAAAGGGTTACCACGTAGGTAGCCCTGTGTCCAAAACTCTCCCACTTGAAGTTAGTAGTTCTTATAAGTCTCATTTTAACCATCCATGAATGAGCCTCATATTCCAAATATTAAGAATTTCCTGTCCACAATCGGACACAACATGCTAATGATATCAAATACAAAAACCACAGACAGAACTCACATATAAAAATTGAGAACTAGGACTAGATGGGACTTTTAATGGGCCCAAATTGGCCAAGGAAAATCAAAATTTTGAATAGCCCTTGCCTATCAGACCCAACCCAAATAGTTCAAAATTCAAGCCAGAGAAAGCCCAAGCCTAACCAATATGATATTTAAATAATTGAATCCGCAAAAAAAAAAAAAAAAAAAAAAAGGTTCCTGAAACATGTAATTTAATTTAAATTACTTATACAAGGTAATAGACTTCTCTCATGAATTTCGGGAAAAAAGGAAAATTGTTAGATGTTATTTACATTTCTGCCTCACGGTGCCAATGTAACCAATCCTTTCCAAAATAAAATTCAAAAATGGATATGATAGAAAAAATTGAAAATATGAAAAAGAAAGATTTTCCATCTGCAGAGTTGCTAAATCTTTTATGTACAACATTTGATTGATCAATATTTCCAAGTCAACTATATAGTGAAATTTATACATTTATAATCTACTGGAGTAATCAATTAATGAGTTGAGCACTTTACCAGGTGTTCATGGACATTCCCTCAACTAGAAAATGCACATTCCCTCAGCTAGAAAATTGGAATAGAGTAAAAAAGAAGTCTGACATGCTGTTTGTAAAAAAAAAAAAAAGAATTTGATAATCATAATAGTAAGAGAATGACTTTGATGTGGAACACGGATAGTTGGTAGGAATCTATAAGTATTTCAAATAGCATTCAAATTGTCACTTTGGCATATCACAGTTGGTAGGCTTTTGCAGTTCCCTGCATGGATAAAAGGTAAGTGAAATTGGCATGTAGAAATTAAAACTAGAATCATTTGAAGGTTGAATGTTCACTGCATTTTCATCCCTATGCAACAAACTACATGTGTGAGTGTAGAAACATTGGTGTGAGATCTGGGTCTAGGCTGACTGCACTGTGTAAGTGCCCTGACTGAAGCCAATCCACTCATCGAATGAGCCACATGCATATGTAAAGTGAGATGTGCTCATATATAAAAGGAAAAAAAACATGTACAGTCTAAGGTCAGCCATATATAGCAATTTAAAAATAAAAATAAATACATAAATAAATAAAAATAAAATAAAAAACTGACCCATAACAAGGGATACACATGGTGTCTTAGGGTGGATCTCGCTTCATCCTCTTCTTCCTTTTCCATTAAGTTTGGTTCTAACTTTGGGAAGAGGATTCTGCTTAGGGGCCAGAAATTGCTCCTAGTTGTATTTCATTAAAAAAAAATAGTAAAATTTTCGAAGAGCAATAGTATAAAAAGTACTAGAAACATTGAAGCAAATGAAAATTGAAACACAGGAAAAAATCACCTGGGGCATGGCTTTAAAAATGGGTCAGCTTGGTAATAACTATATATATATATATATATATATATATATATATATATATATATATATATATATATATATATATATATATATATATATATATAAACTTGCCTCCTTTTCAGCAGCTCCAGCTTTACAAGCAGCAATTGACAGAACTAATATAGCATTTGCATCAAGTTTCCCCTGCATCCTGAAATGTTACAGTCCAGATATTATAACTGATAAAGTGGGCATGTAATGAATTTCAATTTACCAAAAAAGAAAAGAAGATTTTCTCTGCATTGGTATATCTATATCATTAAATAGATCAAGTGGACTGAATCATATTGAAAGAAGATACACAGACCCAAAAGAGTGAATTTCAGTTTCAAAGCAATTTGCAAATATGCAGATTTTTTATTACTATGATAGTTAGCTAGCAGTGGCACCCATTACAAAGTAAAGAAGAAGTGTTGGGCCCAGGTGCATGCTTGGTCTAGGGCTGCAACTTGGGTTCAGACCCAAGTTCCGGTTGGCCTAGCATTGGAAAACACCAACCCATTTTGAAAATCCCATCATGGACACCTATCACAGTAACATGACAACTAAAGGTTCCATTAGATTACAAAAAATGTGCAATCTCATGTTAGGCCTAGAGCCATAGGGCCAAAAAATCAAGTTGACCTATTATTCAAGTGAGCCACAATGAAGGAAACTGCTGGGAGAGAGATGGGCACTCTTAAATTTGTAGGGTTCACCATGATGATTATTTAAACTCCATTTAAATAATATACTAGCAACTATATGTAATGCCTTATTTACTCTAGTGGAGATCATGCCATCCCACCACATTGCCACTGTAGTGGAAGAGAATAACTGTAAAATTCTTTGGAAAAAAAAAAAAACTGAATTCCTTGAAATTAGATGAAAATTGGTTTGCTCAAATGTACATGACAATGGATGAGAAATATTACTTTCTGAACAATGGCATCAACATTGCCAATGTAGTGGAAGAGAATGCTACCATCAACTGATGAGTAAGAAAACTTAAACAGGAAGTTAAGAATATAGTAACATGAAATGGCACATAATGTAGCATAGAAAACCAAAACCTTGCATTAGATAACTTATGACAAGAACATGTGGATTTGCATACCCAACCTACCATCAATGCCTTTCCCATTTTTGCTCAAGAGTGCAGTGCTAATAAGAAACCCACCCACTAAAATCCAGTTAGTGCAAATGAATTAAAAAACAAAAAAGAAAAGAAAAGCTAAAACCAATTCTTGAAAACTGTTCATGCATGAGATGCCTTGTAAATAAGAAGATACACTCCGCCCAGTATTTCACAGTCAATCTACACTAAAAACATTATATTTAACACGTTTAAGAATTAGAAGTCAATATTTGCTTTTCTATATATTAGAGTGGCAATGGAGCCATTCACCTGCTTCTTTGTCAAAGGCAATGTAGCCACCTTCACAATAACAGTGAGCAAGATAATTGTAAATCCATATGCATATGGAACGTGTAAACTTGCAAGTCCATCCTGCAGCACCTGTCACCAATGCAATACAAACACTCCATACTTCCACTTCAATTAGAGTTGAAGGGCTTCTTCCTCATTACAAACACTACAAAAAATTATTAGTTTTTGACATTTCCTATTTGACTGAACAACACACTTCCAACTTGATTCTCTTGGGAACAATCCAAATGAAGTATATATTTTTTAAATATTGTTAATATATACGATTCTTTTATAGATACAATGAGTTGCATCATACACAACCTAAAAATGGTTATCTTTCAATGAAAATGTAATGAAATTTTATTGAGAAAACAGAGGAAAGGAAGCAATGAAGGAACGTAGACAATATACAATGGAGAGGCTAAATGTTCTAACCTAATTTCCAAGAATCAATATTTCTATCTAAGATCAGTGTAGCAACAGCTGACTGAATGGTGCTTCATATAGATTTACATCCAGAACTTGTATATATCTTTCAATTTCAATGATCAAAGTATCAAATCCCGACATCAGGACAAAAACCAACTTCCAAAACTCTATGAAGCACTCGATCAAACAACTGGTGTGTACCATTGATTTGAAAAACAACCAAAACCAACTTTTCATATTTCCTAAAAAAAAAAAAAAAAAAAAAAAACAGAGAAAAAAAACTCTGATATATTTATGCATGTATTTCCTCTGATTTTTTCAATGTTGCTCAACAAGAAACAACAAAACCAAGTGTCTAAATCTTCCCATCATTAGTAGTATGGTTAAAGAAGTTATTGAAGAAAAGACCGTACCAAGTGCATGCACCCAATTTTCTTCTTGAAAATTACATGGACCAGGAAAGTTACAGTGCATTTGAAAGTACAACCACCAAAAAATCTTTCCAGGTGCTTGCTGGAAATGTCCTAAAAACTCAAAGAAACAAATGATAGGTGTTCCCAAACTGAAGGGGTTCTAACTCAACAATCAATCCCCTTATGGAGAAATATGAAATACATAGAGAAGTAAATGAAAGGGTGCACTAGCTACAACACAAAAATTCCCAATAAATTACAAAAATCCCTAAACCGATCCTCCTTGTTGCTGCATAATCCTAACTGCTCACTAAAGCCAGAATCTCCACGACGATTCCTACCATAATCAAATCAACCAGACGAGAATTAGATCTTCAGGTCCCTAAAACCCTCTCTATACTTTTCACAACAAAAACCTTAAATCCAGCTCCAAAAACCACTTCGGATCCTCAGAAAAACCACAAAAACTGAAAAATCCCTTAAAATAAGGACCAGATCATAACGCCAACCGCTCCAAGCTTGCAAACTCCGATCGTCAAAAGATTGATTGGATGAAAGGCTCGAGAATCATTGTTCTTGTTGTAGTAGATGTAATGAGAGAGAGAGAGAGAGAGAGAGAGAGAGAGAGAGAGAGAGAGAGAGAGAGAGAGAGAGAGAGAGAGAGAGAGAGAGAGAGAGAGAGAGAGAGAGAGAGAGATCAGCAACGAGAGAGGGTGGGGGCGGGAGATTAGGGTTTAGGGCATTTGGAATGGAGAAATTGACCACTGTAGACGCCACTTTTAACCTAGCTTCTTTTCTTAAGAGGATTGAGAGAAAGAAGAAGAAATGGGAATTGAATGTAAAGGAAGAAGAAACATGTATTGTTTTCTTCGACATCTCGAGCATCTCTCACTCCAGAGGAGTCGATGATGGTCATGGATTCTAACAGCTGCTGAGAGGAGGAGAAGACAGACCAGATCTGGGTTAGGGAACGGAAAGAGAGAGCGAGAGCGAGAGCGAGAGTGAGAGAGCACATATGGGATTTGGGGTTTTGTTTGGGCGCAGCTCTGTTTTTGAACGCGCACGCAAATTTAGGCCGGGGTGTGGTATGGCTCTATGGGCCCCACCATGATGCGTATCAAACATCGACCCCATCAGTCAGATGCACCATCTCATGGTGGGCCAGGGATTAAAAATCAAATCAATCTATGACTTGTGTGAGCAACACCACATACAAAAGTTAAGAGGGGTTACCCTCCATTAAAACATTCACAATTAGTTTTTGGGCCCACCGAGATATGGTCCACAAATCCAGCCCATCCATTATGTGTGTGCCACTTGGATGAGGGGTCATACCAAGTTTCAGAAGCATCCAAATTTCAGGTGGGGCCCACCAAGTGCTTTTATATGTTTTAGGCATGTCTTCACATGATTTTAGATGGTATGGCCCACCGGAGTTCCGTATACGGCTGATTTTTAGGATATCCCATAATTTAAAGGGGACCCATCAAATGCATGGTGTTGATGTTTGGCACATGTCATGGTGGGGCCCACACAGTTTGACCTCATAGGGACGACATGGATTAAACAAAAAGGTCAAGTTGTGTGGGCCCCACTATGACATGTGTCAAAAATCAACACCGTGCATTTGATGGGCCCCCTTTAAATTATGGGATATCCCAAACATCAGCCGTATAAGAAACTTGGGTGGGCCATATCATCTAAAATCATGTGAAGAAATGCCTAAAACATATAAAAGCACTTGGTGAGGCCCACCTGAAATTTTTATGCATATGAAACTTGGTCCGACTCCTCATCCAAGTGGGACACACATGATGGATGGGCTAGATTTGTGAACCCCATCTCAGTTGACCTAACAAATGATTATGAATATTTTAATGGAGGGTTACCCCTCTCAACTTTTGTATGTGGTGTGGCCCCAAAAAGTCACGGATTAACTTGATTTTTAAGCCCTAGGCCGAACATAGAATGCTGCATCTGACGGATGGAGTAGATGTGGGCCCACTTTGATTTATATATTGTATATCCATATGATCCATTTGTTTCGTCAACTCATTATAGTATATGAGCCCAAAAATGAATCATATTCAAATATCAGGTGGACCACACCACATGAAAACAATAGTGATTGGTTATCCATCATTAAAATCGTTGTAAGGCCAAATGTACTGTTTATTTGACATCCAATTTGTTTATTAGGTCATACAAGCCTTGATGAAGGGGAAAAGCAAAAATCATCTCGATCCAAAACTTTTATGGCCCCCAAAATGTTTTAAACGGTTGACGCTCATTCAACATTGTTTCCTGTAATGTGGTTTATTTCATATTAGTATATGCCTCATATTTTGTCTCATGCCATAAGATGATCTTTAAAAATAGATGGACAGCATGGATTAAACACATACATCATGGTGGGGCCCGCAGAGCACAAACCACCAGTCATTGGATGGTGTCAGGGGGAGTAGCCAATTTGTTCCCCTTATTTGTGGTGTGGTCCATTTAATCTTTGGATATGATTCATTTTTCAAAAAATTTTCTAAAATGATCTCGAAAAATGAATGAACGGTGTGGGTTGATCCTAAATTTTCGGTAAAATTTTCTCAATAATTACAAAATGCCGATTTTTTTTCATCAAAAGCATCATTTTATTTTCAAAATTTTTCTCAAACATTGTTAAAAATTTTCGACTTCTCAATATTCTTTTTCATGTGATATTACAAATCATTTAAATATTACTTTTTAATTATAAAAAATAAAAATAAAAATCACTCATATAATATAAAAACTATATATATATTCAAAATATTAAAAAGATATAAATAAAGATATAAATGAAGAGAAAACACAAACATCAGCTTGATCCAAAACTTTTGTGAATGTTATTTTTAATGGTGGACGTTCAATCCCTACTTTGTAGTCCACTTAAGCCTTGGACCCGCCCCATTTTTTAGTTAATATCTTAAAATGATCTAATAAAAGCGTTGAACAATATAGAGAAAGTCAATCCATGACTTGGGTGGGCCAAGAGCTTAAAAATAAATGTGATCATATATTGGGCCTACTTAAATGTGATTCACATATCCAACCCACTCATTATGTGTGTCCCACTTGGATGAGGGGTCAAAACAAGTTTCAACCACATCCAAAACTCATGTGGGCCCCACCAAGTGCTTTTATATTTTTTTGGATGTCTTCACATAGTTTTGGATGTTATGACCCACTTGAGTTTTGTATATAGATGATTTTTGAGATATCTCATAACCTAAATGGGACACATCAAATCCACGGTGTTGATGTTCGACACACATCATGATGGGGCCTACAAAACTTACTAACATCAATTCTTAAGTTCTCACGTGGTCAGTAAGTTGGGTCACAATTTTGACCAGAATATTTGGCCCATTTTACATGTCTGGTCCGTTCACTCTATTGTACTGATCAATACTCTCAATTTTAGTAGTTACTCACCTCAATCAAGCTACATATGAGAAAGATATTGGGCATACAAGATTGATCAACAATTTCAATGAAATTTAATTTAAACATCTGAAGGTATTTACTCTTCAATTTGAACTAATTAGATTGTCCAAAAACGATTAAAGGTTCAATTAGTGGGTGTGCCTAATAATTTAGTAATTTTATTTTTCACAAATAAATTTCAATTTCCTTTTAAAAATAACATTTTTTTTTTCAAAATGTATATTTTTTTTTACTCTTTTAACTAAATATCATTTTTATTATAAAATATTTCAAAAATATTTAAAATACAAATTTTGAATTTTTATTTTCAAAATCTCAAAAATTTTCTCATAATTTAATTTTTTTTCTCAAAAATTTCAAAATGTCGATTTTTTTCTTGAAAAGCATTATTTTGTTCTCAAAATTTTTCTTAAACATAATTAAAATTTCTAAACTTTTCAATATTCTTTTACAAATCGTTTAAATATTACCTTTTAATTATATATATATATATATATATATAAGTTGTTTACAGCCTATAGCGATGAAATTTTCCATCTCATCCACGTTTTTAGCTACGAAACTTTTCGTAGCTAGAAGAAAAAATCATTTACAACCTTTAGCGACGAAAATTTTCGTCGCTAAAAGTCTCATGCACAATTTTTAGCTACAAAAATATTCGTAGCTAACAGTACACCTTTAAAATTAAAAAATTCATAACAGCCTTTAGTGACAACAATATTCGTCACTAAAAGTCTCATACACGTATTATAACTATGAAAATTTTCGTAGCTAAAAGTAAACCTTTCGAATTTTTTGAAAATTTTTTTGCAGCTTTAGCAAAGAAAATTTTTTTTATTAAAAGTGTCATCCACATTTTTGAGCTACTAAAATTTTCGTAGCTAAAAGTAAACTTTTCATGTTTGTCTAAAAAGTTGTTTATAGCTTTTAGCGATGAAATGTTTCGTAGCTAAAAGTCTCATCCAAGTTTTTTAGCTACGAAAATTTTCATAACTAAAAGTCAACCTTTGAATTTTTTTTTTTCAAAAATTGTTTGCAGCCTTTAGCGACGAAAAGTTTTGTCGCTAAAAGTCCCATCTGATCAGTCTCATCCACTTTTTTTACCTACGAAAGTTTTCATCGCTAAGTCCCATCCACGTTTTTTAATTACGAAAATTTTTATAGCTAAAAGTAAAACTTTTGATTTTTTTTCAAAAATTGTTTATAGCTTTTAGCGACGAAAATTTTCATCACTAAATGTGACTTTTAACTATGAATTTACGTTCTTTCGTTTCATCGCTAAAAACCCTCTTTCTTGTAGTGAATCGTAAAGAAATGGAAAAAGAATTACTTAGCAGTGCATGACATGATAGACACGTCAGGGAAACCTACTGCATCCAAAGCTACTCGAATTGTTGCAACACATATCAGTGGGACTGACAACATCTGCAGCTGCTCAAGCCTATTTGAAGCCAAGAAATAAAAATAGATGAGGAAAAAATCAGTGTAAAATCATGTCATAAGAACTGTCTTCATAGCTTCTGTTATTACCTGTGCAACATTCTACTTACAAGCAACGAGATATAAAAGCCCAAAACTGAATTTTGGAAAGAAAAGCTTTTGACAGTGATACTTACATTCCTTTGGATGGGGAAACATTCAATGATTTAAGTCACTGGAAAAAGGTTGAACACATTATATTCCGTTGTAAAAATTTACAATTTAGCTAAAGAAGAAAAAGATTGCTCTATAATACATACATCAATACCTTGCTAGGATCGGAACCTTCACTAATAACCTCCCCCTGCTCCTTATATAACTGGAACTTCCACATCTCCATCGTCATACAGTATCTTTGAAGCAAATATCATTCAACAAGTAAGTCTTCAAGAAAGGGGATAGTTTGGACAGAGATAATTAAGAGAAGTACACAAGTCTCATAGTTTACCACATGTTTCTTCTTTCCTCGGTTATAAGGTTGCACAACACCTTCATAAAACCTGCAGGTAAGAATGGTAGAGTTTACAAATTCAATCGTCTTCACTGGTTCAAGATTAGTGATAAAAAAAATACCTGCAAGACATTCACACAATGGTCCTAATCATCAATTAATTTTTTTTACTAAAATAAGCAAACATCGCACTCTTTCACCAATGTAATCTTGCAAACAAACCAGGTCTCTTTTCCAAAGATACTATGCTATTGCAATAGGCAAGCATATAAACATATCAACTGCACATGGCATTGAATAAAATACCACATGAATAATTTATAACCTGTCACATAAGAGTCTAATATGTAGAAATTAAATGTTGCGTGCAAACATAGAGGGCAATTGGTTCAATCTGGTTTTAAGGATTTCATAAAAGAAATCCAAAGTGCTTTCAAGAGCTTTCCTGATCTTCAAATTTTTCTTCATCAAGATTTGCAGTCTGTTACCCAAGAATAAGACTTACTATCAGTTACATCTTAAATCAAGAGCTCCCATTATATTCTTACCGGCAAGTATTTTTCTATTATGAAAAGGTAAATAGATTTTGCAAGGAATTCTAAAAGTGAGAGAAAGATGAAACAAAACCTTAATGTAACAGACACTAACTAGATTGGAACTAGCAAGGAACAAGAAGTATTGCTGGAAAAATAAAAATAAAAAATCATCCCGCTTAATCTGCATCAAATGTGATATCAAAAACCACCATAAGAGCCCTATAGATAATATGCAGGGTAAAGTTCCACAAATCCATTTAAGAGTCAGTTGGCAACATGAAAGTGCAAACTGGATGCAATTCATTTTTTAAATCAGATAACGGGATCCATTCACTACTAGGAACAGACTTACGACTTGTATTGGTACAGCCAAAATTGCCAGCTAGCAGAATTGTGTTCACGAACTACATCAAGCTGGAGCTACCTAGAAACAACAGTCGACTGACAATTAGACTGAAGCTCAGGTGCAGGGGCCATTGCCTTCGGGTAACAGGGAGAGGAATAACCCTAGCTTCTGGGCCATTCTCATATTTGAAGGCATACAGATATATGCATATCAATTTGCGGAAAAAGAAAAAAAAAAAACGTATAAATGCTCTGCCTGGATAGCACAATTTTGTAGCACCGTAATAACTGGAAGAGAATAAAAGAGCTGATACCTCTAGGACTCTAAAATAAACCAACTTTGGGAAAAAGAAATATACAACGAAATTTCTTACCACAAGAAAAAAATGGGTTAAGAATTTTCCATAAATAACAAATTAACAGTAAATTTCACCAAAATCAACAGGCTTTTAAGGTTGAAATTTTTTATTATTTTTTAAAAAAATATAAAATCCATCATGATAATCTTTGGGAAAAAAATATATAAAAAAAAAAAAAAGAAAAAAAAAGAGGAAAAAGAATCTCTAAAAATTTCAACCTGGGACAATTAACCTACAAAAAATTATAATAAATCAGACAACTGAAACATTCAAATGTTCTAATATCCTACATCATAACCTTGTTGATTTTGAGTGGCATGCGTACAGGCTTCCAAGGAGAGCTTCTAGCAGTCCATCAGACAAGATTTAAACTGCTCCCAAAGGTTCTAATATCAATTCAATAGCAGAAACCATAAAAGTCCTACAATAAACAACCTAAAATATTATACGCCATAACCTAAGAGTTCCAACAAAATAATTCTTAATTCAAATATATCCTTGACCATCATTTTCTAAGAATTTTCCAACACAAGGAACCCACTAGCCACATAAAACAGGAACTTGCCAAATTACAACACTGTCTGACGTATAAAAACTTTGAAAGTCAAATCAAAAGGAGACTTTTTAATGCAACACTGTTGGTCAAGTAAGACAATTGATCCGATAACTTGGTCCACCAATTGCCTCATTTTTTGGGACATCACCTAAATTGATTTGTCAAAATGGATAGATTGGGTGGATAAAACACATACATCTGGAACAATCAAATATATGGGAAACATCAGGGCATGATGATTAATAGAGATTAATTAGAGTGCTATTAATTAATTGTGATCGGTTCTTGCATGTGTTTGAGGAGAACAGAAAGTGTAAACCATTTATTCCTCAATTGCCGATGCATCTCCAATCTCCAACATTTGGTGGTGGTTTAACATATATGACATCATTTGCTGCAAAAAAATTAAAATAAAATGAAGTGTTGGACCTGTCATGAGCTGATATAAAGACCAGCACAGCCATTGTATTAGTCAAGCTATCATATATATGAAATATTTAAATAAATAAGGCATCACTGTTGTGATGTTCTTTAGGGAAAAAAAAAAAAAACAGGCCAACTTTTCAAAACCTTAATAGTGCATAAGTTCATAGACATCTAATAGAATCATCAAAAAAAAAAAAACTCATGACAACAACAATAGTGATTTGGGAAGAAGAAATTGAACTTCTTAGTGAGATACAAACACGAATTTCATCATCATAGCTTTGTCCATTCTTATATGGAAGTATCTTTACTATTACAAAATGCAAAGTAGAGATGAAAAGAGAATTCTTATCAATTGCCTCACCAGAATAATGGAGTGCCTTTGTTGTGTGAGCCATTAGAAATCCCATTTATTCGAGTTCACCAATCTTATCAGCTTCCGAAACAGCCATCTTTGAAACTAAAAAGAAGAGATGCCAAAGGACTAGAGCTCTATCTCTAATTCATTCAAATTCAAAAACTTTGAACAAAGTACTAAGGTTGCATTTGGAGATGTGCAATGAGGTAGAATCACACTAAGATGATTGACTCAGAAATGTTTTAGACAGACATCTTTTCCTCAAGGTGGCTAGAGTTGGACTATCATTATCACTTCTAGACACAAAGTTAATTAGATATGGTGAGCTTGTAGCATCATGCATCTAAATATTTTTCTTTTTTCCTTTTTTCCTTTTTTTGAAATTTCTTATACACAAATAATATAGAATAACTGAATAAAAGAATACTTATTCCATACACAAACTATGGAATTACTTCTACCCAAACAAGATTTCTCCGGGGCATTTCATCAAATATCTAACAAGCATCATCCAAACAACCAAACTTGACAAGCTCATTTCATCAAATATCTAACAAGCATCATGTAATAGGACATGCCTTTCTTAAAACAACAACTTAATCTAAATCCTTCATTCTTGGTGACACAAACCATACTACATAAGGCTATAAACAAAAATTAATGCCTTCCGAAAAATCAAAGGCAATAGTTAAAAAAAAACAACAACAACATTCGATGTAATAAAAAATCAAAGGAATTGTGGGCTACAAGATGAATAAACCAGATCTATGAAGACCATGCCTGTACAAATGCTGGCTTGAATAAAAACCTATAGCATGAATTTTTTTTATAAGGCTAGCATTTTAATCCAAAATTAGAATAGATTTCCACTCCATTAACATCGATTTCAAGAATCATGTGCTCAAATCAAAAGTCCAATCGAGAGGAAGAGAGATCGAAGAGAGAGAGAGAGAGAGAGAGAGTGAGAGAGATACCTTTTAGGGTTGTGAACTTGGGAGAGGGAGAGGAAGAGAGAGGGTGGGGGAGAGAGAGGGAGAGGGCAAGGGTGAGCGAGAGAGGGAGAATGAGAGGGAGATAGAAAGTAAGGGCCGGAGTGATGGATTTTCAGGGTCTTTTAGCCAAAAAAGAGTCGTCAATGCGTGAACGGTCCTGCCATGGGCTCGTGGGGCCCATCATGATGTACGTGTCTTATCTAATCTGTCCATTCATTTTAACTTCAAATAATAAGTCATCTTTAAAAAAAATGAGGAATATCGAAGGCCTAAGTGGACCACACCAAATATAAACGATAAGAACTTGATATCCACTGTTTCGTACGGTGTGGTCCACTTGAGCCTTCGATCTACCTCATGTTTTGGGCTTATGTACTAATATTATCTTAAAAAATGGATGGACGGATTAGATAAAACACATACATTTCGGTGAGCCCCATGGAGGGTCTTAGGGGACCTTCCAACTCTATACGTGGATGAAATATGTAGTACTATTGTTACGGTTTATATCTATAGCAAAATTCTCTAATAGTCTGTAGCCTTTTCTACAGCTTTTTCACTGATTTAGCTACGGTTATATGAATTTTAGCTACGGACTAAACCCGTAGTTATTTAGCTACAACTTTAAACCGTAGCTAAAATCCGCCATAGTCTGTATCCTTTGCTCAATTTTTTGGTAGTGATATAATTAATACAGTTGATTTTATTCTTGTGAATGTTACCTTCCTGAATGTATCTGGATGCGATCTAAATGAAAAATAAAATAAGGTGTTATTTTCAAAAGCATCCAAGTTTATACATTATTAACATCTGGTTTTCTTGGACACGAGTATGAAATTTGGCCATAAAATCTTGGGCTATTACACAACTCCCCAATCCATGTGAGGCTAACAATGGCCCGACCAACTGACCCGATCGATCACTAAGGACCCAAATGACATAGCCCAGACAGACATGGTTAGGTGGCACACTGACGGGTGGAGGGCGCCCACAAATGATATAAGAGTCGTCACCTAAACGCAAATGTGGAGCAGTTGTGACATCATTACAGTTGGATGCACTAGGCTCATAGCCTTCTTGATTGCTCATTGGTCACTACGAAGAAGCTCATCACCCCAACGTATGTTAATAGTTCGGACACGGTGTCCCATACCACCATGCCCGACTCATGAATCTTATGGATCGTACCACTGATAGTTAAAAGTAGACTCATTCAATGTAAATGGGGTATCCTAGATTCTATTTAGTGTTGTCATATATTGTGAACATACGTAGTCAATCAACTATTAGGTTAATTTGATTAACTTGGAGAATTTCGCCGCAACCGGTATTGGGTGTGAGTATCCCATGTATTCCAGCTATTATCGGTTGTCCGTGTTTGACCCAGGTCGATCGAACAAGTCTAGGGTGGCCGACGTAACTTGGGCTACCCCTTAGTTTAGGCGGTTAGCTGACTATCTTATCATTGTAAACAATCCTAAACATCGCTATAGACTTAGCAATTCGTTATGCAGTCATAGCAAGATTCATATGAAGCATGGATTCAACGACACATCTACTTGGGTATTTCATCAAACATATAAGCATAAGTGGAACAATACATTCACTTGAGCATTTCATTAAACATATTAGCATCAATAGAGTAATGCGTTCACTTAGGCATTTCATGAAACATGTGAACATCAATAGAACAAAACATTCAAACACTTGTACATTTTATCAAACATGTGAGCATTAATAGAACAACACATTCAATTACTTAGGCATTTCATCCAACATATAAGCATGCATCGACCAGCAATCACATATGTGATCATCAAACACAAAATATGAACATGCTATCTATTTGCAAATCATTCACCATAAGAAATCATTAACTACGACCCTCAAGGGTTGATAAATGGAAACCTAGGCATACTAGCTTGTACCTCTAAGAGGAAATCTCCGATTTTGAGCTCTCGGGGTTAGGGATTTGGGAAAAATCATCAATTCCTAAATCAAAATCAAGAAAAATATCATTAATGACTAGGAATCTAATTCTTACCTCCGGTTATTGACATGTGTGGAAGTAGAGGTTTAGTAGTGGCTAAAGGTTTGGTTGAAGAAATATCAACCCTACAAGCATCAAGATTTTCCTCACACACACACACACCCACCCTTTTCTCTCCATCTCTCTCTCTCTCTCTCTCTCTCTCTCTCTCTCCTCCTTCACCCAAGATAGGGCATGAAATTCACACGGGAGAAGGAGGTGCCCAAATAAAGGTCTTATATAGTTCCAGAAATTGTGCAAATGGCCCTAAGGGCTAGGCTTTCATTATAATAACCCTATGGGAGGGTGTTTTTAAACTTTGGGGCCTATTATGGGGTGTAGGAGTTGATATATACTATAAGATAATTAGCCCTAATGATGATTTACATAGGGATATAATCGGCCCACCGTTTGGATGCGCCAATCGACGAGTATGATCAGAAGTCTATTTAACGGTCACCAATAGTCGATTATGGCCACGACTGTATAGATATGTGCGGAGAAATATCTTTAGTTAGTACCCCAACTTTGGTTGTGATATAACGGTCTGAAAGTCACAACTTCGTGAAAGAGTGAGATGTTCATTTTACTTAAGTTTTAAGTTTCCTCCTTGGGTATTTACGCATTTTCAGTAGTTGACCTCTAGCCTAAGTTGTATAGTTTTGGGTACTATCTTGATTTTCCACCCTCGATGGGTGTCAATCCCAATGAGATGGACATTATTGTATAGTTTCAAAAATAGTGGCCCACAAACAAGTGATTTACAGCTCATTTGGATAATCAATACATTTTTTTGAATGAATTGGGTAACAAAATTTCTCGTTTGCAATGATTAAGTTTTGGATTAGTTAAGTTTATAATGTAGCCAATTTATAATTAGCGAAAATGATGTTTCAATCCTAATAAGTCTAAACCGTTGGTTCTTGGGTTAAATGAGTAACTAGATTTATTTTGTTTATTAATTAAGATCTAACCTCTCATATTTCTTTATTTAGTTATGGTTGTCTTGATTAGTCAGTGATAGGTCGGCTAGAAATAGACCCTATATGAACAAATCAGGAAGCTAAGCCTAATGTTTAAGTGATTGGGGAATTTGTTAGCTTCATACGGTTGATTAATCAGATTTGTACGGTTCTTTACTAGTATCACTACCAAAAAATCAAGCAATGCCGATGGTTGTGTAATGATTTTCCCGACAGCTTATAGTCATTGGAATCACCAACAGTTAAAAGCCATCAGCAAATCATAATGAACCGTTGGCAAAAACTATAAGGTTACTAAACTTTTACAAATGTATGACAAAAAATGTGGTCTATGAGGCCCACCACCATATGTTTGTTTTATCTAAGTCGTCCATCAATTTTAAAAGCTAATTTTAAGGCGTGAGAAAAAAATGAGGCAAAATAAAAGCCCAAGTAAACCACACCATAAAAAAAATAGAGATTAAGCATCTACCATTAATACATGGTGTGTTTGATTTGAAGCTTTGATCTACCTCCTTTTTAGTATCATGCCCATAGATAAACTTTAGAAATGGATGGAGGGAGTGGATAAATAACATACATCACAGTGGGCCCCATGAGCACCTGACCGGACCGCCAGTCTCTTGCTCCGCGTAGGGCACGCTCACGCGTAGCCCATTGGTAGTTGTACACACACTGGCAGCCTAGTTGTGTTGACGTCACCAAATTTTGTGGGTCCCATCATGAGGTATGAGTTATATCCAAACCATCCATACACTTGGTGAGTTGGCCATAAGGCTTGAGAAGAAAAATTAAACGGATTTAAAAATCAAGTGGACCACACTATAAAAAGTAGTGGAAGATTGAACGCCTACCATTGAAACCCTTTTAAGGGTCAAAGAAATTTTGGATCAATATGATATGTGTTTTTTCTCTTCATCCAGGTCTTTGTGACCTTATGAACAGATTGGATGGAAAGTGAATGTTATGGTGGGCCCAATGAATGTTTTAACAGTGAGAATCATTGCCCCACTGCTATTTGTGGTGTAGTCCACTTGAGCATTGTAAATTACTCATTTTTGGTATCATGATATAAAATGATCTCTCCAAATTGATGAATGGTGTAGATATTATAAATACATCATTGTGAGGCCCATTTAACTTTGATCTCCTTTAAACCATTTGTACAACTCAGAGCTCGAGGAGCTTTAGCGCTCTCTCTCTCTCTCCCTAATCCTTTCCATCCTTTCTCCGTATCTTTCTCACACCCTAATCCCTCACTCTCCTCTCTCTATCTATCTCTCTTTCTCTCTCCACCCACAATTCCCCTCTCTATCTGTCTCTCCACCCAGTTTTGTGGATTTTCCATGGATCTACAAAGGAGAATCAATATCGAAAGATGTGGAAAGAGAGGAGGAGGTGATTTGTAGCCGAAAATCCCTTCCGCTTCGCTACCTCCGTCACGTTGCAGCTCATCATGGAATGGTCTCAATTGGTAAGTTGTTAAAATCGATTAGTTGAAGAAGTGGTAGCAACTCAGGGTTTTGAAATTAGGCTCTCCTTTTCAAATCATGGTTCCTTTTTCTTTTCTTTTTTCTTTTTTTTTTTTTGTCTTTTAGTTCTTTCTGTTTATGCTTACGCGAATGGGATTTTGGAAAATCATGGTGTTTTTTTATTTTTTTCCTTTTACAAATTGGATCCTAGTCTTTTTTGGAGATTTCTTGACTTAATCTTGAAAATTTAGGTTTTTTTTTTTTATAGTAGTATTCCTGTTTTATTTTTAGGATTTCTATTTTCGGTTTCTATTTTTTCCATTTTTTATTGTTCATTGTTTGTTTTTTTGTTTTTTTTTCTTGAAATTTCTTTATTTATTTACTTATTTTTGGGCATTTGTCTCTTTTCAGCTTTTTTAACATGATTTTTTGCGACGTGAAATTTGAAAAATGGACATCTCTATTTTTTTAAATGCTTTTTTATACTTTTGGTGGAAATTTGCAGTAAGAAGTGTCACCACGTACATTAGGAAGGCTCACTCATAGCAGTGGGCCATTGATCGGTGGCCAGAGCTACAGCTCTTTGACTGACAGCTCTCCCGTCTCTCCATCTAAGATTGATGATTCTTCCAGAATACCCCGAAACAAAGCAGACAATCATTTCCGTAGTAGAAGGAACCCCAACAGCCCAAATGAGATTAGAGTTTCTAACGAAGACTCATATCTTGGCATGCGGAAGGATGCAGTGGACTGTGAAAGAAAGACATGGGAGTTCCAGGAGATTTCCAACAACTCCTTTGTTGCAACAGCTAGGAAAGTAGATGATGATAACCCGGATGCTCTGGAGCGTAAGTACTACTAGTTCAAGAAGATTCTGAAAGTCCCAAAGGATGAGAGGGACCGGGCCCAACAAATGTGGGTCATCGATCAGGCTGTAGCTGCTCAAGCTCTTCTTGAGGAGAATCCCTAGGAAAACGCTGTCATGGATGTTGATTTGGTTTTTTTTTTTTTTTTTAAAGGCCTGAGGTTCCAAAGATTCAGGGTAATGATATAATTATTCAAGAAGGTAGGATTTCTGTGAGATGCCTTTACTCTGTTTGAGTTATTGTTTATAAAAGTTCTTGAATTCTTTCAAGATTGATGAAATGTTAAAATTCTTGCTTGGGTTGTTAGGATTTTACTTCAATTTGGGGATTTTGGCGTTTGTGGTTTTTGTACTTCCAAGTGCTTATTTGGATGCACCATTTCAACAATGCCACTTTGAAGTTTGCATCTTCAAGAAGGTATATGCATCTTCATAGTTCCATGCCAATACAGTTCTTGGGTAGTTTTTCATAGCCTATGGAAATAAATATTTATTGATTTGTTTTTGGTTTAAATTTCTGAAATGATTTGATTGCAATGAGACAATCCGCTGAAACATATTTTCTAGAGGATTTGGAGAAAGTGGTCCAATAATATGCCTTTTTTAAAAAAAAATGTTGGGGCTTGAAAGATTGTGATCTTTCTGTACTGTTTATTTAGGATAATTTTTTGCAATTCCATGTCATAGTATACCATGCTAAACTAAATTAGCATTCACTACTTAACTAGAATTTGATGTTATTTCACAATTTGAATTACCACCACCTCTTTACTACAACAGTTGCCTCTTGTCCACTCCACTATATATATCATCTGTTGATTATCTTCCTCCAACACATAAGATTGGATTTTGAGAATCGGTTGGTGATTTTTGTCTACCAATTTGTAGTTCAATTTCCATTTCACCCATTTTAACTAACTAAACTAGCATTTGTTGCTAGTTTGCTACACTATTGTACTCACATCCATTACCTTTTTGGTGTAAGTTTGTTTTAGTAATTATATTTTTCTTGTTAGTTTTTTTTAGTTGTGACAATTCAATTTCAACTTTAATCTAAATCATCATCTCTTTTCTTAGCTGAGAATTACAAATTTAGAGCCCATCCAAATCATTAAGAAAGCTAGAGGATCCTTAAAGGATTTGTTTTTAGATGAAGTACGTTCCCTTAGTTTTCAAAGTTTGTGTTGTGTATTGCTTTGCAGTGACTGATGAACTAGTCTGCATCATCTTTTGGATGTTTACGATGATAGTTTTTGGAAAACAGGATGGGTATAATACTAGAATACAACATAAAATGGCATTTATTTACAATGGTTTGTTTCAATACATGGATTGTTTGTGCTAGCACTTTTTGTAATCTAAGAGTTGCATATAAGTGCTCTCGGTTTGTATAAGGATATGCAACTCAACACTTGAATGTACATAAGAAGCTACAATTCAAGAGGTAATGGGTTGTCGGTTTTGATAGTATAACTAAATTATCTTATTTATTCATAACTACGAAATCAAATTTGTCTGGTGTTTTTCCCCCAGATCTTGATGATATTATGGTTTGTAAATATTGATTGATTACATTTTCATTTCCCATTTGCTTTTTATATGTTTGGCAATTGGATGGTAGATTTGATTTTCATTTCAATTTTGATTTCTGTGTTGACTCACCTTTTCGTATAGGTTCATTGGTTTGAGGCTTTGGAAAACATGTTTCTGAATTGGGTATTATGGATTTGTGTACTAATTGGGCAATCCACTTTCAATGTTTTATTTATTTATTTATTTATTTTTAAACACTTAGATGAGAAACGCCGACGGTTTTGGCCATCGGAAATGCCAATGACTTTAGCCGTTGTAAACGCTGGCAGATGTAAACCGTCGGCACAATGCCGACACCCCCTATACCGACGGCTAAAATCCGTCGAGGAAGGTCAATGCCGACGGTTTTTAGCCGTCGGCATTGCCCTTTTTTTGGTAGTTTACCACCCATGTATAGGCTCACCTCAAGTATTCAGATGTAGTTAGTGACGATGCGAACTAATTATAGCAATTTTTTTAAAGGATTTTTAAAATTCCAAAATAATGAAAATTAGGGATGTTACAGTAATTCAAGGGTTCTAATATGTCTCGTACTCCATAACTACGAAAGGTATCAATATGCGCAAGCAACCTACATGAGATGCATGCCTAGGAAAGTATATGTGGTTCATTACACTTAGCGATCGCCACAATGTGAAAAATGATTTAGAGTTATCCGTCTCACCCCGCATCCCATTCTATGGAGATACGTCAACATTCCCATGTTAACATGGATTTACGCGGACATCCTAAGGCGGCACAACATATGGTTCAAATGAATTATGTGACACAATTTGTTCATGAAGCCACTATTTGCGACATCCAATCCCGAAAGTGATGTAACACATTGAGAATTACTGACATTGATTTATGCACCACCACCCAAAATCCATGTAATTATGTGTTGACCGAAGGGGCCGCTACCTGAATTGCGTTACGTCCATGATATTTATTTGATCGCCAGGAGTGAGATTTTCAACATAGTACTTGCACCAAAGAGAAAATTAATTGAATCATGGGAGCTCTGAAATTTTAAAACACATGCCTAAGCCTTAAAGGGAAGTATCATAAGGCTAACGTAATAAAGGAGAAGAATAACAACAAGCTAACTCAACAAAAGAGGAAAGCAGTAATGTCTAACTCAATAAAAGAGGAGAGTAGCAATAGCTAACTCAACAAAATTGGTAAAGGTAAGGGTAAGGCGTGTATCCATCGCCCTACATAAATTAATAAAAATCACGCGTAATTAAAATCATACATTAACCATAATTCTCAAAGGATAAATAATTGGTGATGGTAAATCAAATAATTGCAGGGAGAATTCACAATAATATAAAAGGATATAAAAGAATAAGATAAATCATACCAACTCAAATTAATGTAAGCTTAAAAGAATCCCTCACCTCTAGTCGTCGGATTGCTTTCTGAGGTTGCTAGATGTTTGTATATGTACTTTAGATTCAATTTCTATCATAGGTTACAAAGCTTGTATGATTAAAGTTTACTTTAGAGTTTGCTTTATGATTTACGATTTACATCAACTTGTGATTTAACGAGGAATGTAGATGGACAACTCACCTCCTTCAGTGCCTAACCTTGGTCCAATAAACGCTTCAGTGAGTCTATTTTCAGAGTCAACTCTCACTATTTGATCAATTTATATGGTTATGAGTTGAAAATTGAATGGAACTTGACATCTAATGAAACTAGAACGAAGATCTTCACCATGGGACTTTCCTTTTGGCATGGTTGGCACTACGTGAAAAATGGAAAAAAAAAAAATAGACGAATTTTGAGATGGTTGTGGATCGTCTGTAAAATTTTTTTGTTTAAAGATGGTTTAGAGACGGACGCAAACCATGTCTAAAATTTCAGACGACTCGTGACCGTACTTAATACGAAGGAAAATTGTCTTTTCATTTAAGACGGTCAAAATCCATCATTAACTGCGGAGAAAAGACGCCTATCGACCGTCTGGAATAAAAGACGGTCTTTAACTGTCTTGCATGCAGTCATCTGAGGCGGTCAAAGACCGTCCGCATTAGAGACGGCCATTAGCAGTCTTATAGCGGTCATTTGAAACTGTAAATGACCATCTACATTAGAGACGGTCCTCAGCTGTCTTATAGGCAGTCATCCGAGATAATCAAAGACCATCTGCATTAGAAATGATCATTTACTGTCTTTTACTGGTAATCTGAGACTGTCAAAGACCGACTGCATTAGAGACGGTCCTTACCTGTCCTATAGCGGTCTTTTGAGACTGCGAAAGACCGTCTACATTAGAGACCGTCCTTAGCTAGCTCATAGCGGTCATTTGAGACTGTCAAAGACCGTCTGCATTAGAGACGGTCCTAAACTGTCTTACCCTTCTATTACCATTACACATTGGAGCATGCTTTAATGTGGGGTTACTATGGAGGCCACTTTCATATATATATATATATATATATATATATATATATATATATATATATATTATGTATCCAGGTCAAAAATTGAGAAGTTCAAAAAAATTATGAATTTCGAAAAAAAAAATAGTTGAGAAGCTTCGAAAAATAATTAACAACATTTAAGAAAAATTTAGATTTTGAAAAAAAAAAACTATGATTTTATAAAAATCTAGATTTTGAAAAAGAAAATTAAGAACTTTGAATAATGTTGATAATTTTGAAAAAAAAAAAGATTTTGATAAAAAATTGATATTTTGAAAAAGAAATTTAAAAAATTAAACAAAATTAGGAAAAAATTGATAAATTTGAAAAAATATATATTTTTTAAAAAAGAAAACTAGATTTTGTATTCTGACAAGAAAAATTGAAAAGTTAGATAACAAAAGTGAGATTTTGATGATGTGTTGTATATCCTTACCGCCCATATGTTTCTCCAACCCATTTTTGGGTTGGGTATAAAAATTGTATAGATTTAAATCTTAAGTGGACCACACCACGGAAAAGAATGATAATATAGTACCACGCCATTAAAAATTATAAAGAGCCCATCGTAAGGTTTTAGTAATGTTTATTTGCAATCCAACTTGTTAATAATGTAAAGAAAATCTAGATGAAGGTAAACTACAAAGATCAAATTGATCCAAAACTTTTGTGACCTTCAAAAGGTTTTTAATGGTTATTCATCATTGTTTTGATTGGTATGGCCCATCTGAGATTATTGAGTTCTTATGATTTGAAATGACATCCTAAAATATGATGGAAAAATATATGGACGGTGTCGATATACATAAAATATATCAAGGTGGACCCTACACAATTAGAGTAACACCCATGAGGGAGTTACCTAAATAGTGAAATGGTACTATAAGGTCACCTCATGGGGACAAATTCCCATGAGGTTAATCTGTGTGGGCCCCACCATGATGTGGGTAGAACATCAACACCATGCATTTGATGTGTCCCCTTTAAGTCCAAAAAATCAGTCATATATGAAACTTATGTGGGCCATAGCATCTAAAACTATGTGAAGACATCCCTAAAATATATAAAAGCATTTGGTTGGGCCCACATGAGTTTTGGATGTGTATGAAACTTGATCTGACTCCTCATTTAAGTGGGACACACATAATGAATGGGCTGGATCTATGAACCACATCTACGTGGGCCCAATAAATGATTATGAATGTTTTAATGGGAGGGTAACCCTCTCAACTATAGTATGTGGTGTGGCCCACCCAAGTCATGGATTGACTTCATTTTTAAGGTCGTGGCCCACCATGGAATGGTGCATCTGACTGACGGGGCAGATCCAAAGTTCAAGTCACTACAAGAAACAGTGTTTTTAGCGATGGATTTTTACCGACGAAAAAAATTTGGTTGGTAAAAGTAATGTTTTACCGATGAAATTTTTTTCCGTCGGGAATAAATTTTTTACCGACGAAAATTTTTGTCTGTAAAAGTAATTTTCCCGCTAAGAGTTTTACCGACGAATATTTTAGTCAGTAAAAAGTAGAGAACCACTTTTAGTGACGTAAATTTTTGTCGCTGAAGGGGTGTTTTGAATTTTTGAAAAAACAAAAAATCGAAAAGTTTCCTTTTACCAACGAAATTAAGTTCGTAGCTAAAAGCCACCTTACCAATGAAAAATTTGGTCGCTAAAGGGTGTTTTGAATTTTTGAAAAAACAAAAAATTTGAGAAGTTTCCTTTTACCGACAAATTTTTGAGAACAAAATAATGCTTTTGAAGAAAAAAATCGGCATTTTGAAATTTTTGAGAAAAAAATAAAATATGAGAAAAATTTTGAGCTTTTGAAAATAAAAATTCAAAATTTGTAGTTTAAATATTTTTGAAATATTTTATAATAAAAATGATATTTAGTTAAAATAGTAAAAAAATATACATTTTGAAAAAAATGTTAAATTTATTTGTGAAAAATAAAATTACTAAATTATTAAGTATATCCACTAATTGAACCTTTAATCATTTTTGGACAATCTAATCAGTTCAAATTGAAGAGTAAATAACTTCATATGTTTAAATCAAATTTCATTGAAATTGTTGATCAATCTTGTATGCCCAATATCTTTCTCATATGTAGCCTGATTGAGGCGAGTAACTAGTCAAATTGAGAGTATTGATTAGTAAAATAGAGTGAATGGACCAGACATGTAAAATGGGCCAAATATTCTGGTTAAAATTATGACCCAACTTATTGACCTCGTGAGAACGTAAGAATTAATGTTAGTAAGTTTTGTGGGCCTCGTCATGATGTGTCGAATATCAACACCGTGGATTTTTTATGTCCCCTTTAGGTTATGAGATTTCTCAAAAATCATCGATAAATGAAACTCAAGTAGGCCATACCATTTAAAATTATGTGAAGACATCCTAAAAAATATAAAAGCACTTGGTGGGGCCCACATGAGATTTGGATGCGGTTAAAATTTGGTTTGACCCCTTATCTAAATGGGACACACATAATGAGTGGGTTGGATATGTGAATCACATTTAGGCAGGCCCAATATATGATTATGAATATTTTAAGAAAATCCCTCTCCACTACATTTAGGTTACCAAGTACCCTTAGAAAATGAGTAAACTTTGTGAGGTCCACTGTTATTTATTTAATTTATCCACTCCGTTCATCCATGTTAATAAATAAATTGAGGTCTAAAGAACAAAGAGAAAGCATATCCAAAGCTCAAGTGGACTACACCATAGTAAATAGTGTGATTGAACCTCTACCATTGAAAATTTCTTAGAGGCCATAGAAGTTTTGGGTCAAGCAAATATTTGTGTTTTCTCTTCATTCACATCTTTTTTATATTATGAACATGTTGGATGGAAAATAAACATTATTGTGGGCCCAAGGAAGGTATCAACCTAGAAATCATTATTCCACACTGTTTGGTGTGGCATGGTCCACTTGAGCTTTGGATTTACCAAAAATTTAGGATCAACCCACACCGTTCATCCATTTTTCGAGATCATTTTAGAGAATTATCCAAAAAATGAATTATATCCAAAGATTAAATGGACCACTCCACAAATACCAGCGGCGGTGATGATTTTCACCGTTAAAAAATTTTAGGGCCCACCATAATGTTTATTTTTCATCCAATCTATTCATAAGGTCAAAAAGACTTGTATGAAGAGGAAAACCAAATTTCATATGGGTTTCAATGGTAAACGTTGACCCCCAAAAGGGTTTCAATGGTAAATGTTCAATCCCCTATATCCTTTCGATCTTGTGGTCCAGTTGATAGTTAGATCTGTCTTATTTTTTGTCTTAAGCCTTATGAAGAGCTCGCCACATGGATGAACAATTTGGATATAACAAATGCCTCATGATAGGACCCACAGAACTTGTTGATGTCACCCAGCCCCCTCTCTCTGCGAGATGGATTGGCTACTCCCCCTGACAATAGACCCGTGGCTGGTGGTCGGTGCTCTGTGGGCCCCATTATGATGTATTTGTTTCATCCATTCCGTTCATCCATATTTACAAATCATTTTATGGATAGATGAAAAAAATGATAGGGATATAAATCTCAGGTGGACCACACCACAGGAAAATAATAATGATTGGATATCTACCATTAAAATCCTCCTAAGGCCCACTGTATTGTTTATTTGGCATCCAATCTGTTGATTGGGTCATAAAGACCCAGATGAAGAGAAAAAATAAATATCAGCTTGATCCAAAACTTTTATGGCCCCCAAAACATTTTTAATGGTCACAGTCCATTCAACACTGTTTCCTGTAATGTAGTCCACCTGAGATTTCGATATACCTCATTTTTTCTTTCATAACATAAAATGATCTATGAAAATAGATGAACGGCATGGATGAAACACATACATCATGGTGGGGCCCACAAAGCATCGACCACCAGCAGGGGGTAGCCAATTTGTCTCCCTATTTGCGAATTGGCTACTGACAAGTTGACTAGGGTGACTGCTACTAAGTGACATCACCAAGTTTTGTGGGCCCCACCATGATGTATGTTTTGTATCCACGTCGTCCATCCATCTGGAGAGATCATTTTAGGGTAAGATCCAAAGAATGAGTCACATCTAAAGCTCCAGTGGACCCCACCAGAGAAAACAGTGGCGAGAGTGAACCACCGTTAAAAACTTCTAATGAGAACTGGTTAGGGCGTTGTCCTTAACCAACCCGTCTCTCATCCGCGTCTCTCTCCCTCTCTCTCTACGGCTCTCCCTCCATCTCTCCTTCTCTCTCTCTCTCTCTGCGCCTCTTCCTCTCTCTCTCTACGCCTCTCCCTCTCCCTTCATCTCTCCTCCCTCTCTCTCTGCGCCTCTCCCTCTCCCTCTTCGGTTACCTCTCTCTATCTCTTTGTTTGATCTAAAGGTGAGAGATAAAACCCTAACCCTATCACAACCACACGCCCCCATGAAATCTAGTCACCGGATTCTATCCAGAGATGAGAAATCCAGCCAATAATCATCGAATCCAAGTATCTGGTTTGAGATCTTTTGGTTTCTTCTTGTGCATTGGTGCATTTTCCCTGTTTTGGATTTTTTTTTTTTTTTTTTTACTTTTTTGTACAATTATGGAATGAAGTAATTAAAAATCTTATACAGAGATTCATTGGAATTTAAATAGAATACCCATTTTAGATTAATACTCCTTATTTTCCAACTAAGCTTTAACCATTTTTTTTCATTTGCACTACCAAAAAATCGAGCAAAGGCTACGGACAAAAACCGTAGCCATAGACCTATGGCTACCATTTTTGTTCGTAGCTTGACCGTTTCCATAGGTGCCATAACAATAGGTCTTGAACCTATGGCTATGGATTTTATCCGTAGCTATAGTTTGCAATAGCTATAGATATAATCCCTAGCAATTATATCTGTAGCGAAAACCTCAAACAGCTACGGATATTATTTGTAGCTAAAAGTTCGTTGCAATATGCCTAAATTGAAAAGGCTACACCTGTCAGATTAATGGCTACGGATATTATTTGTAGCTAAAGTCCATAACAATATGCCTAAATTGAAAAGGCTACACCTGTCAGATTAATGGCTACGGATATTATTTGTAGCTAAAGTCCATAACAATATGCCTAAATTGAAAAGGCTACACCTGTCAGATTAATGGCTACGGATATTATATGTAGTTAAAGTCCGTAGCAATATGCCTAAATTGAAAAGGCTACACTTGTCAAATTAATGGCTACGTTCAATATCAGTAGCTATTTTATACATTACAAAATTATATATAATCATTTGTTCATTTAATTACTACCTGTACAATCATTCATTCATTCAATTACAATTACTCATTTATTCATTCAATTACAATCAAATTACAATCCTTCATTCAATCAATTACAATAATGTTGAAAATATAGATCTTTGGCTTCACCCTGAAATTTCAACAGCTTCGTATATTCCGTCATCCTACAAACAGTCATGTCATACATAAATTAGAATGCCCATTTGAGAAAAGAAAGACAAAGTGAAAGAAGTGCATCATGTATAACAACTTCTTTTTTCTTAATAAATTATATATATATATATATATAAAAAGAACTCAAAGAGGAATGAAATTGACACAAAAGAAATGGTCACACCATATGATTATACGTTTTGATTTTGGTTTAGGTTATAGGTTTATGTTAAGGTTTAGGTTAAGGTTAGGCTATAGGTTGTAATTAAGTTCAGGTTATAGGTTATAAGTTTTGGTTTAGGTTAAGGTTATAGGTTTAGGTTTAGATTATAAGTTATAGGTTATAGCTTTTGGGAACTTGATTATAGGTTAAGATTTAGGTTTAGGAAATCGGGTTCGGGTTTAGATTTGAGCTTTCAAGTTTAGGTTTAGGTTAAGGAGTTGAGATTAGGATTAGGTGTAGGTACAAGTTTAAGGATTTGAGAATACATTTTAAGTTTTAAGTTTAGGTTAAGGTTAAAGGTTTAGGGAAAGGTTATAGGTTTAGGTTTAGGTTATAGGTTATAGGTTATAGTTTTAGGGAATTTAGAATGAGTTATGGTTTAGGTTTAGGAAATTGGGTTCAGGTTCAGGATTGGGTTTAAGTTTGGGTTTTTAAGTTTAGGTTTAGGTTTAGGTTAGCGAGTTGAGATTAGGATTAGGTGTAGGTTTCACTTTAGGAAATTGAGTTTAGGTTATAGGTTTAGGGAAAGGTTAGGTTTAGGTTATAGGTTTTGGGATTTGGGAATAGTTTTAGGTTATAAATATAGGTTTAGGTTAGGTTATAAGTTAAGGTTTAGGGATAGGTTAAAGGTTTTGGGATTCGAGAATATGTTCGGGTTTAGGTTATAGGTTTTAGTTTTTGTTTAGGTTATAGGTTTTGGGATTTGAGAATGGGTTCGGGTTTAGGTTATAGGTTTTGCTTTTGGTTTAGATTATAGGTTTTGGGATTTGAGAATGGGTTATGGTTTAGGTTTAAGAAATCAGGTTCAGGTTTGGGATTGGGTTTGAGTTTGGGTTTTCAAGTTTAGGTTTACGTTTAGGTTAGGGAGTTGAGATTAGGATTAGGTGTAGGTTTAGCTTTAGGGAATTGAGTTTATGTTATAGATTTAGGGAAAAGTTAGGTTTAAGTTATAGGTTTTGGGATTGAGGAATAGTTTTAGGTTATAAGTATAGGTTTAGGTTAGGTTCTAGGT
The DNA here is from genome assembly GCA_037074715.1 of Magnolia kwangsiensis. Classification (NCBI taxonomy): domain Eukaryota; kingdom Viridiplantae; phylum Streptophyta; class Magnoliopsida; order Magnoliales; family Magnoliaceae; genus Magnolia; species Magnolia kwangsiensis. Next base: position 31,839,979 of record CM073584.1, on the reverse strand, counting down.
TAAGGTTTAAGGATAGGTTATAGGTTTTGGGATTTGAGAATGGGTTCGGGTTTAGGTTATAGGTTTTGGCTTTGGTTTTGGTTTTGGTTATAGGTTTTTGGATTTGAGAATGGGTTATGAGTTAGGTTTAAGAAATCGTGTTCAGGTTCGGGATTGGATTTAAGTTTGGGTTTTCAAGTTTAGGTTAGGGAGTTGAGATTAGGATTAGGTGCAGGTTTAACTTTAGGGAATTAAGTTTAGGTGATAGGTTTAGGGAAAGGTTAGGTTTAGGTTATAGGTTTTGGGATTTGAGAATAGTTTTAGGTTATAAGTATAGGTTTAGGTTAGGTTATAGGTTAAGGTTTATGGATAGGTTATAGGTTTTGGGATTTGAGAATGGGTTCGGGTTTAGGTCATAGCTTTTGGTTTTGGTTTTGGTTATAGGTTTTGGGATTTGAGAATGGGTTCGGGTTTAGGTTATAGGTTTTGGTTTTGGTTTAGGTTATAGGTTATAGGTTTAGGTTAAGGTTTAGGTTTAGGTTTAAGTTATAGGTTTTGGGATTTGAGAATGGGTTCGAGTTTAGGTTATAGGTTTTTACTTCGGTTTAGGTTATAGGTTTTGGGATTTGAGAATAGGTTCGGGTTTAGATTATAGGTTTTAGTTTTTGTTTTGGTTTAGGTTATAGGTTTTTGGATTTAGGAATGGGTTATGGTTTAGGTTTAGGAAATCGGGTTCAGGTACGGGATTGGGTTTAAGTTTGGGTTTTTAAGTTTAGGTTAGGGAGTTGAGATTAGGATTAGGTATAGGTTTTGCTTTAGGGAATTGAGTTTAGGTTATAGGTTTTGAAATTTGGGAATAATTTTAGGTTATAAGTATTTGTTTAGGTTAGGTTATAGGTTAAGGTTTAGGGATAGGTTATAGGTTTTGTTATTCGAGAATGGGTTCGGGTTTAGGTTATAATTTTTGGTTTTTTTTTAAGGTTATAGGTTTTCGTTTAGGTTATAGGTTATAGGTTTAGGATAAGGTTTAGGTTTAGGTTTAGGTTATAGGTTTTCAGATTTGAGAATGGGTTCGGGTTTAGGTTATAGGTTTTGGTTTTGTTTTAGGTTATAGGTTTTAGGATTTGAGAATGGGTTCGAGCTTAGGTTATGGGTTTTGGTTTTGGTTTTGGTTTAGGTTATAGGTTTTTGGATTTGAGAATGGGTTATGGTTTAGGTTTAGGAAATCGGGTTCAGGTTCGGGATTGGGTTTAAGTTTAAGTTTAGGTTTAGGTTAGGGAGTTGAGATTAGTATTAGGTATTAGTTTCACTTTAGGGAATTGAGTTTAGGTTATAGGTTTTTGGATTTGGGAATAGTTTTAAGTTTTAAGTATAGGTTTAGGTTAGGTTATAGGTTAAGGTTTAGGGGTAGGTTATAGGTTTTGGGATTTGAGAATGGGTTCGGGTTTAAGTTATGGGTTTTGGTTTTGGTTTAGGTTATAAGTTTTGGTTTTGGTTTAGATTATAGGTTTTTGGATTTGAGAATGGGTTATGGTTTAGGTTTACGAAATCGGTTTTAGGTTCGTGATTAGATTTGAGTTTTGGTTTTCAAGTTTAGGTTTAGGTTTTGGTAAATGAGTTGAGATTCAGATTAGGTGTGGGTTTAACTTCACGGAATTGAGTTTAGGTTATAAGTTTAGGGAAAGGTTAGGTTTAGGTTTAGGTTTACGTTTTGGGATTTAGGAATAGTTTTAGGTTATAAGGATAGGTTTAGGTTAGGTTATAGGTTAAGGTTTAGGGATAGGTTATAGGTTTTGGGATTTGAGAATGGGTTCGGGTTTAGGTTATAAGTTTTGGTTTTAGTTTTGGTTTAGGTTATAGGTTTTGGGATTTGAGAATGGGTTCGGGTTTAGGTTATAGGTTTTGGTTTTGGTTTTGGTTTAAGTTATAGATTTTTGGATTTAAGAATGGGTTATGGTTTAGGTTTAGGAAATTGGGTTCAGGTTCGGGATTGGATTTGAGTTTGGGTTTTCAAGTTTAGGTTTAGGTTTAGGTTAGGGAGTTGAGATTAGGATTAGGTGTAGGTTTAACTTTAGGGAATTGAGTTTAGGTCATAGGTTTAGGGAAAGGTTAGGTTTAACTTATAGGTTTTGGGATTTGAGTATAGTTTTTGGTTATAAGTATAGGTTTAGGTTAGGTTATAGGTTAAGGTTTAGGGATAGGTTATAGGTTTTGGGATTTGAGAATGGTTTTGGGTTTAGGTCATAGCTTTTGGTTTTGGTTTAGGTTATAAGTTTTGGGATTTGAGAATGGGTTCGGGTTTAGGTTATAGGTTTTGGTTTTGGTTGAGGTTATAGGTTATAGGTTTAAGTTAAAGTTTAGGTTTAGGTTTAAGTTATAGGTTTTAGGATTTGAGAATGGGTTCAAGTTTATGTTATAGGTTTTTGTAAGACCCGTATCTTAGTTCGTACCGTTCCGTAGACTTCTGCGGTCTTCCTGATCAAATTTCAGCAACTTCGACCCTTAACCGGTATTTTCACGTGACCCTAATTCACACGCCGTCAACTCGAGTCGACTCAACCCAAGACCTTTACCTTAGCCACCGTGCCGTCTCCGCGGTTCCGATGCCGGGACTTGTGCACCAAGGCGATACCCTGGTCAGGAGATGTGGGCCAACGTTCGGTGTGAGAAAAACACCGCATGTTGCAATCTCGAGGGAATCTCTACAAAATGTCACATCAACCAATCCCATCCATCACTTCACATGTCAAGTACAAGCCACCATATTTTCTCGTACAAAAGTACTCTAAAGTCAACTTTTCTATCACTTCACCCATCCCTCTTCCCATCACTCCATCACTTACATCATTTCTCTCTCTCTCTCTCTCTCTCTCTCTCTCTCTCTCTCTCTCATTTCTTCCAAGCAATCCTCCCATGGAAGCAACCCACATCCAAGCTCCCCATGAGAGAGCTAATGTGGCCCACCTTCCTACCATAAAATCCAACCCTTGGATCATCATCTCAACCGTTGAAAATATCCCCTTGGAGCTCTAGAGTGCATAGGCAGAAGAAGGAATAAGCGATCAAGGTGGGTGTTTCTCTTTCTCTCTTTCTCTCTTTCATTTTTCCTTGGTGATGATGACTGGCCCACCTATAACATATGTATTACATCCACGCCATTCACCTAGTGGGCGCACTTAGCAGTTCGTTTAGGCGGGCCTAATTGAAAGAAATATACAAATATCTATTTTTATCCAAGGCTGGTGGGTCCCATACGTGTGGATCCACCCCAATGTGAAATACACAGTCCTAATGTGGGACCCACCACAATGCTTGTGTTATATCCATGACCGTCCAGCGTCTCTGGACGCTGGACGTGATGAGAGACGGGTATGGCTAACATGGGGTATGTGCACTGACATGGGTGTGTACTAACAAAGCTAATAAAATAAAATGAAATAAAATGATTTTGGGGTGGGCCGCTCATGTTGGCACTACCTTATTGTAGAAATCAAATCCACACCGTCCATTTCATTTTTCAGCCTACTTTAGGCGTTGACTCGAAAGACTAACTTAATCCGATTTTATGGTGGGCCCCACGTGGGACCCACTAATGCATGTATTATATTCCCCACCGACCAGATGGTTGGACGGTGGGCTATCCCATGACGTATATGTTTTACCTATGCCGTCCAGCCGTGCTAGGCTGCTGAACTGTCAGGTGGACCCCACCTTTGATGTGTGGGTTACATCCAAACCATCCACTCAATGGTGAGCTCTTGTTAATGCTTGAGACAAAAAATAAAGTAGATTCAAATCTCTGGTGGGCCCTACCATGATGTATGTACTACATCTTAGCCGTCCGTCCATTGGAGGACGTGGACCCCACCTTTATGTATATGCTTTCCATCCAAACCGTCCATACCTGTGGGGCCCACCATCAGTCGCGGCGCTGACAGCACTGACACCCCCCTTACATATAATATATGATATATATTATAAAATAATATGATATTTTTTTTTTGTGGATCTGACATGCAGGTACAGCCCCACATGATGTTGTGTTTTATCTCTACCGTCCATCTGTGCGTGGACGTGGGCCGTCGTAATGCGTGGGTTTCGCCACATTCGTCCAGTACGCTGGACGGGCGGGACCCACCATAGATGTATGCGTTTTATCCATCCGTCCATCTAGACGGTGGTATTAGGGGCCCACCACTGATGGATGTGCTGCATCCAGCCGTCCATCCATTTGGTTAGCCTGTCTCAAGGCTAAATAATAATAATAATAATAATAATAATAATAATAATAATAATAATAATAATAATAAGTTAGATTTAGTGATCAGGTGGACCACACTGCAGAAAACAGTGGAGATTGAACGTCCACCGTTGAAACCCTTTTTGTCACAAAAGTTTTGGATTATATGAAATTTGTTTTTCCCCATTTATTTAAGTCTTTGTGACCCTAGATTGGATGGTATGTTGTCCCATTGTGAGACCCACCTTATTGACGTCCAACAGCATTAATGCTGGACTGTTCTAGGACAGACCTTGGTGAAGGGAAATTACAAATATCCACTTGGTTCAAAACGGGTGGGCCACACTAACGTGGACCCCACCTTAATGTATGTGTCCTATAGCGCCCAGTCGTTCATCTGAACATCGCCTAGACCCAGGATTCTTGCAGGCTGCACCACAACAATAGTAGTGTTCCTGGTGCTATTGAACCCAAGCCCACTATAACTTTATATGTTACCCAATCCAAGAGCTATGGGACCCACCTTGATGTATTGTATCCACACTGTCAATCCAATCCCATATCATCATAGACCATGGGCCTGGTAGCGAGGCAGATCCAAGTCTCAGTTACTCCACGCCGTAAGAAATAGTTGGGACTGACGTCTATCATTCAACATTTTTTTTTGGGCCTACTGTAATGTTTGTTTGAAGCCCATCTAGGGGCTATGAGGCCCACAAATGAGGCCCATCTTATCCCTGTGTTTGGTCTTAGTTGCCCATTTGTTTCGATGACCAAACTGGGCCAGCGGCAGGTGGACTGATTGTCTAAAGGTGGAGCCCACCTTGATGTGCATATTATATATTTGCACTGTCCAAGGGCCCACCATTGATACATGTATTGTATATTTATGCCATCTATTGGTACGGCCCGTATGGTGTGGCCCATATAATGTGGCCCACGTAATGCGACCCACTTGATATTCAAGGCCCATGGGTGAGGCCCAATATGATGTATTCAAGGCCCATGGGCGTGGCCCACTGTGATACACTTGAGGCCTTCATATGAAGTCCAATGCGATGTATGTGAGGCCCACCGTGATGTATTAGGCCCATGGGTTGTGGCCCATTGCAGTGTATATTAAGCCCGTTTGATCCAGCCCATTTGTAACGGCTCATTTGTATTGGCCCATTTAATTCAGCCCATTTGAGTCGGCCCATTTGTCTCGGCCTATTTGATCAGCCCATTTGATCAGCTCATCTAATTCGACCCATTCGATGTAATTGAGGCCCATGATATTGTATATTAGACTCTTGTGTAAGGCCATGGGCCCACTATATGTTTGACCCTATATAGGCCACTGCTTGGGAGCAATGTTGGTTAAATGGCCACATTGATAGGGAGTGATCGAAAAATGTCCACATTATGATCTTTCCTTGGACCTAGTTGGGTCCATTCTCATGATTCTCTAGTGGGTTAACCCAAACGAATGGGCCCCATTGATATTATTTGGTCCATCATTGGTCGTCCATCTATGGACCCCGCCTTGCGTCGAGGCTGATTACCGATTTTGATTTGTCATGGCCAATTGCCGATTCCGATTGTCAGGGCCCAATGTGATGTACATGCAATCCATATTTGAGGCCCGATGTGATGTGTATCCGGCCTGTGTCTAAGGCCCAATGTGATGTATATGAGGCCTACCTGATGAGGCCCATTGTGATGTATTTGAGGCCTATGGGCAAGTCCCATTGTGATGTATTTAAGGCTCATGGGTAAGGTCTATTGTGATGTATTCGTGGCCCATGGGCAAGGCCCATTGTGATGTATATTAGGCCCATGATGCATAGCCTATTTGATATATTCGAGACCCATGTGCAGGGCCCACATGTCAGGCATTTGAGGCCCATGAGCAAGGCCCACCTATTGTGTATATATGACCCTTGAGTAATGCCCAATGTGTCGTATATTAGGCCTTTGTGTGAGGCTGTGGGCCCATTATATGTTTAGATCTATGTGGACCATTCCTTGGGGCAATGTTGGTTAAATGTCCACATTGTTGAGGCTGACTGTTGATGCCAGTTATTGATATCGATTATGAGTATGTGACAGCATAACATCATAATTACATGCCCATACTCATCATCTGCATGTTTATTATGAGATGTGATTGACCATTGCATATGTCATAGGGCAGGTTGTTCATGGGTCTCCCTGATAGGCGGAGTTGCCCCACATGAGAACACGACATGTGTAAGATTGATGTGTGATTAGACTGTGTGACTCATGCATCTCGCATTTGTGTGACATGACCACCGTACGCCCCAGCGACATCAGGGTCGTAGCCTCCACAGGTATTTCGTGGATGGCCAGATGGGACACCAAAAATTTATTTTACATGGGGTGCTATAGATATCCCTGGGTGAAAGTCCTTAAACCCTCTTGGTTCCAGAGGTTGCCAACGTCTAAACCGAGTGGGTAGATGAGCGTTGAGTGCCGATTACCAGATGGATGTGCTCTCCACTGTGTCATGGTCGGTTGGAAGGGGGTGCGGCCTTACCCGCCCGAGAGTAGGGGGCAAAGCTAGGCTGAGTTTGACCAGCTTGAGGAATGGGTCTACTATTGATGAGCCGGGCCTAATATTGGTAAGCGGATAGTGAGGTCTCTTCCTCTCACCTTGTTGCACGTGATGGGACGGCAATCTGGTTTGGAGTGTAATAGACCCCGGTGATTTCTCAGAGAGGAACTGTACTGATATGTGGACTTATTGAGTAGGAGTTGCATGCTCATTCATTCATTCATTCACTATCCACTCGGGCTGGTGGTGCGTAACAAATTGTTGTGTACGTTCGTTATGGCAAGGATTTCGGTTGGGCGCACGACTAACCTGAGATCAGGAGTTTACCATGTTGAGTCTGACTATCCAAATTTAGGTATGGGACTGGTTTGGATAGAAGTCCCTTGTGGTGGACCCCGTAGCCTGCGATACTACGTACTATCATCCCGACTTCACACTCCAGCATGGTCATTCCATTAGCACCACATATTGTATATTACATTACATCCTCAGCATATGATATTTTAGGTTGCTATGCTTCTGTATTCCTGTGACTTAGATGAGAGTGATGATATTTGTTAGCTCTTCCGAATCGTATATTGCATTATATCCTTGTCATCCGATATTTGATTATTTATGACTCATCATTTGCATAGCTGTCCTATATTGCGTATTCTGATATTGATTGACTCATGGACTTGTCTGTATTTCCGCTTACTCTGTTATCATATGATTTATGATCTTATCAGTATTTCGGTTTACTCTAATAATTTCTGCTCTTGTCAGTATTTCTGATTATTCCGGCATTGTATGATTTATGGATTACCAGTTTTTCAGGTATTGTATGATTTTGGCATTGTATTGAATACTTGGTACTTATCTTGTGCACACACTTACACTACCCTCTAAGCTTTCTATAAGCTTATGCACGATAGATGCGTGCAGGTGATGTTAGGTTGCAGCGGTGTTGAGCTTGGAGCGTACAGTGGTCTTCTGGAGCTTGATTTTCTATTTATGTATTTCCCTTCCAGTATTGTAATCAAATGATTATATTAGTGGATATGTGATGATGATGTTACTTTTTTGAATTGGGTAATCTTGTGGTTATACTTATTACTAATAAAATATACAAAAAATAAATAAATCCTCCTTGTAGGATCCCAAGATCGGAATCTGGCATATAAATGCTAGGAGCCGAGAATGGGGTACTACGGAGGCTATCGGTACCGGATTCGACGATCGGGATTCCTTTGAATCCGATTTTTGGGTTTGGGGCGTGATAGTTTTTATTTCGGCTTAGGTTATAGGTTTTTGGATTTGAGAATGGGTTCGGGTTTAGGTTATAGGTTTTGGTTTTGGTTTTAGTGTAGGTTAAAGGTTTTTGAATTTAGGAATGGGTTATGGTTTAGGTTTAGGAAATTGGGTTCAGGTTCGGAATTGGGTTTAAGTTTGGGTTTTTAAGTTTAGGTTTAAGTTTAGGTTAGGGAGTTGAGATTAGGATTGGGTATAGGTTTCGCTTTATGGAATTGAGTTTAGGTTTTAGGTTTTGGGATTTGGGAATAGTTTTAGGTTATAAGTATATGTTTAGGTTAGGTTATAGGTTAAGGTTTAGGGATAACTTATAGGTTTTGTTATTCGACAATGGGTTCGGGTTTATGTTATAGGTTTTAGTTTTGGTTTAGCTTATAGGTTTTGGTTTAGGTTATAAGTTATAGGTTTAGGATACGGTTTAGGTTTAGGTTGAGGTTATAGGTTTTGGGATTTGAGAATGGGTTCGGGTTTAAGTTATAAGTTTTGGTTTTGGTTTAGATTATAGGTTTTAGGATTTGAGAATGGGTTTGAGCTTAGGTTATGGGTTTTGGTTTTGGTTTTGGTTTAGGTTATAGGTTTTAGGATTTGAGAATGGGTTTGAGCTTAGGTTATGGGTTTTGGTTTTGGTTTTAGGTTAGGTTATAGGTTTTTGGATTTGAGAATGGGTTATCATTTAGGTTTAGGAAATCGGGTTCAGGTTCGGGATTGGGTATAAGTTAGGGTTTTTAAGTTTAGGTTTAGGTTTAGGTTAGAAAGTTGAGATTAGTATTAGGTGTAGGTTTCGCTTTAGGGAATTGAGTTTAGATTATAGGTTTTTGTATTTAAGAATAGTTTTGGGTTATAAGTATAGGTTTAGGTTAGGTTATAGGTTAAGGTTTAGGGAAAGGTTATAGGTTTTAGGATTTGAGAATGGGTTCGGGTTTAGGTTATAGGTTTTGGTTTCGGTTTAGGTTATAATTTTTGGTATTGGTTTAGATTATAGGTTTTTGGATTTGAGAATGGGTTATAGTTTAGGTTTACAAAATCGGGTTCAGGTTCGGGATTGGATTTAAGTTTGGGTTTTCAAGTTTAGGGTTAGGTTTAGGTTAGGGTGTTGACATTAGGATTAGGTGTAGGTTTAACTTTAGGGAATTGAGTTTAGGTTATAGGTTTGGGGAAAGGTTAGGTTTAGGTTATAGCTTTTGGGATTTGGGAATAGTTTTAATTTATAAGTATAGGTCTAGGTTATGTTATAGGTTAAGGTTTAGGGATAGGTTATAGGTTTTGTGATTTGAGAATGGGTTCAGCTTTAGGTTATAGGTTTTGGTTTTGCTTATAGGTTTTGGGATTTGAGAATGGGTTCGGGTTTAGGTTATAGGCTTTGGTTTCGGTTTAGGTTATAGGTTTTGGTAAGGGAGTTGAGATTAAGATTAGGCGTAGTTTAACTTTGGGGAATTAAGTTTAGGTTATAGGTTTAGGTTATAGGTTTTGGGATTTAGGAATAGTTTTAGGTTATAAGGATAGGTTTAGGTTACGTTATATGTTACGGGCTAAGGATAGGTTATAGGTTTTGGGATTTGAGAATGGGTTCGGGCTTAGGTTATAGGTTTTGGTTTTGGTTTTGGTTTGGGTTATAGGTTTTGGGATTTGAGAATGGGTTCGGGTTTAGGTTATAGGTTTTGGTTTTGGTTTTGGTATAGGTTATAGGTTTTTGGATTTGAGAATAGGTTGTGGTTTATGTTTAAGAAATCGGTTTCAGGTTCGGGATTGGGTTTGAGTTTGGGTTTTCAATTTTTGATTTAGGTTTAGGTTAAGTAGTTGAGATTAAGATTAGGTGTAGGTTTAGCTTTAGGGAATTGAGTTTAGGTTATAGGTTTAGGGAAAGGTTAGGTTTAGGTTATAGGTTTTCGGATTTGGGAATAGTTTTAGGTTATAAGTATCGGTTTAGGTTAGGTTATAGGTTAAGGTTTAGGGATAGGTTATAGGTTTTGGTATTCGAGAATGGGTTCGGGTTTAGGTTATAGGTTTTGGTTTAGGTTTAGGTTATAGGTTTGGGTTTAGGTTATATGTTATAGATTTAGGATATAGGTTTTGGGGGTTCGGGTTTAGGTTATAGGTTTTGGTTTTGGTTTAGGTTTTATGTTTTAGGATTTGAGAATGGGTTCAAGTTTGGGTTATAGGTTTTGGTTTTAGTTTTGTTTTAGGTTATAGGTTTTTGGATTTGAGAATGGGTTATCGTTTAGGTTTAGGAAATCGGGTTGAGGTTCGGGATTGGGTTTAAGTTTGGGTTTTAGAGTTTAGGTTTAGGTTTAGGTTAGGGAGTTGAGATTTGGATTAAGTGTAGGTTTCACTTTAGGGAATTGAGTTTAGGTTATAGGTTTTGGGATTTGGAAATAGTTTTAGGTTATATGTGTAGGTTTTGGTTAGGTTATAGGTTAAGGTTTAGGGATAGGTTATAGGTTTTGGGATTTGAGAATGGGTTCGGGTTTAGGTTATAGGTTTTGGTTTTGGTTTTGGTTTTGGTTATAGGTTTTGGGAATTGAGAATGGTTTCGGGTTTAAGGTACATGTTTTGGTTTTGGTTTAAGTTATAGGTTTTTGGATTTGAGAATAGGTTATGGTTTAGGTTTAGGAAATGGGTTTCAGGTTTGGGATTGGGTTTGAGTTTGGGTTTTCAAGTTTAGGTTTAGGTTTAGGTTAGGGAGTTGAGATTAAGATTTCGTGTAGTTTTAGCTTTAGGGAATTGAGTTTAAGTTTGGGATTGGGTTTAAGTTTGGGTTTTTAAGTTTAGTTTTGAGTTTAGGTTAGGGAGTTGAGATTAGGATTAGGTATAGGTTTCGCTTTAGGGAATTGAGTTTAGGTTTAAGGTTTTGGGATTTGGGAATAGTAATAGGTTATAAGTATATGTTTAGGTTAGGTTATAGTTAAGGTTTAGGGATAGGTTATAGGTTTTGTTATTCGAGAATGGGTTCGGGTTTAGGTTATAGGTTTTGGTTTTGGTTTAGGTTATAGGTTTTGGTTTAGGTCATAGGTTATAGGCTTAGGATAAGGTTTAGGTTTAGGTTTAGGTTATAGGTTTTAGGATTTGAGAATGGATTTGGGTTTAGGTTATAGGTTTTGGTTTTGTTTTAGGTTATAGGTTTTAGGATTTAAAAATGGCTTCGAGCTTAGGTTATGGGTTTTGGTTTAGGTTATAGGTTTTTGGATTTGAGAATGGGTTATGGTTTAGGTTTAGGAAATCGGGTTCAGATTCAAGATTGGGATTAAGTTTGGGTTTTTAAGTTTAGGTTTAGGTTTAGGTTAGGGAGTTTATATTAGGATTAGGTGTAGGTTTCGCTTTAAGGAATTGAGTTTAGCTTATAGGTTTTGGAATTTGGGAGTAGTTTTAGGTTATATGTATAGGTTTAGGTTAGGTTATAGGTTAAGGTTTAGGGATAGGTTATAGGTTTTGAGATTTGAGAATGGGTTCGGGTTTAGGTTATAGGTTTTGGTTTTGGTTTAGGTTATAGGTTTTGGTTTAGGTTTAGGTTATGGGTTTTTGGTTTTGAGAATGAGTTATGGTTTTGGTTTAGGTAATCGGGTTCAGGGTCAGGATTGGATTTGAGTGTGCGTTTTCAAGTTTAAGTTTAGGTTAGGGAATTGAGATTAGGATTAGGTGTGGGTTTAACTTTTGGGAATTGAGTTTAGGTTATAGGTTTAGGGAAAGGTTATGTTTCGGTTATAGCTTTTTGTATTTGGGAATAGTTTTAGGTTATAAGTATAGGTTTAGGTTAGGTTATTGGTTAAGGTTTAGGGATAGGTTATAGGTTTTGTGATTTGAGAATGGGTTCAGCTTTAGGTTTTAGGTTTTGGTTTTGGTTTTGGTTTAGGTTATAGGTTTTGGGATTTGTGAATGGGTTTGGGTTTAGGTTATATGTTTTGGTTTTGGGTTTAGGTTATAGGTTTATGGAAAGGTTAGGTTTAGGTTATAGGTTTTGGGATTTGGGAATACTTTTAGGTTATAAGTTTAGTTTAGGTTACAGGCTATAGTTTTGGTTTTGGTATAGGTTATAGGTTTTGGTTTTAGTTTTGGTTTCGGTTATAGGTTTTTGGATTTGAGAATGGGTTCAGGTTTAGGTTATAGGTTTTGGTTTTGGTTAAGGTTTAGGTTATAGGTTATAGGTTTAGGATTAGGTTTAGGTTAAGGTTTAGGTTATATATTATAGGTTTAGAATTAGGTTTAAGTTTAGGTTATAGGTTTTGGGATTTGAGAATGGGTTCGGGTTTAGGTTATAGGTTTTGGTTTTGGTTTAGGTTATAGGTTTTAGTATTTGAGATTGGGTTTGGGTTTAGGTTATAGGTTTTGGTTTCGGTTTTGGTTTTGGTTATAGGTTTTTGGATTTGAGAATGGGTTATGGATTAGGTTTAGGAAATCGGGTTCAGGTTCAGAATTGGGTTTAAGTTTGAGTTTTTAAGTTTTGGTTAAGGTTTAGGTTAGGGAGTTGAGATTGGGATTAGGTGTATGTTTCACTTTAGGGAATTGACTTTAGGTTATAGATTTTGGGTTTTGGAAATAGTTTTAGTTTATAAAGAGTTTTTGGATTTGAGAATGGGTTATGGATTAGGTTTAGGAAATCGGGTTCAGGTTCGGGATTGGGTTTAAGTTTGAGTTTTTAAGTTTTGGTTTAGGTTTAGGTTAGGGAGTTGAGATTGGGATTAGGTGTATGTTTCACTTTAGGGAATTGACTTTAGGTTATAGATTTTGGTTTTTGAAAATAGTTTTAGTTTATAAAGAGAGGTTTAGGTTAGGTTATTGGTTAAGGTTTAGGGATAGGTTATAGGTTTTGGGATTTGAGAATGGGTTCGTGTTTAGGTTATAGGTTTTGGTTTTGGTTTAGGTTATAGGTTTTTGGATTTGAGAATTGGTTATAGTTTAGGTTTAAGAAATCGGGTTCAGGTTTAGGATTGGATTTGAGTTTGGATTTTCAAGTTTAGGTTTAGGTTTAGGTTAGGGAGTTGAGATTAGGATTAGGTGTAGGTTTAACTTTACGGAATTGAGTTTAGGTTATAGCTTTTGGGATTTGGGAATAGTTTTAAGTTATAAGTATAGGTTAAGGTTTAGGGATAGGTTATAGGTTTTATGATTTAAGAATGGGTTCGGGTTTAGGTTATAGGTCTTGGTTTTGGTTTTTGTTTAGGTTATAGGTTTTTGGATTTGAGAATGGGTTTGGGTTTAGGTTATAGGTTTTGGTTTCGGTTTAGGTTATAGGTTTTTGGATTTGAGAATAGGTTATGGTTTAGGTTTAGGAAATCAGTTTAGGTTCGGGATTGGGTTTGAGTTTGGGTTTTCAAGTTTAGGTTTAAGTTTAGGTTAGGGAGTTGAGATTAAGATGAGGTGTAGGTTTAGCTTTAGGGAATTTACTTTAGGTTATAGGTTTAGGGAAAGGTTAGGTTTAGGTTATAGGTTTTCGGATTTGAGAATAGTTTTAGATTATAAGTATAGGCTTAGGTTAGGTTATAGGTTAAGGTTTAGGGATAGGTTATAGGTTTTGGGATTTGAGAATGGGTTCAGGTTTAGGTTATAGGTTTTGGTTTTGGTTTAGGTTATAGGTTTTTGGATTTGAGAATGGGTAATGGTTTAGGTTTAGGAAATCGGGTTCAGGTTTGGGATTGGATTTATGTTTGGGCTTTCAAGTTTAAGTTTAGGTTTAGTTTAGGGAATTGAGATTAGGATTAGGTGTAGGTTTAACTTAAGGGAATTGAGTTTAGGTTATATGTTTAGGGAAACGTTAGGTATAGGTTATAGGTTTTGGTTTTGGTTTAGGTTATAGGTTTTGGGATTTGAGAATGGGTTCGGGTTTAGGTTATAGGTTTGGCTTTTGGTTTTGGTTTACATTATAGGTTATAGGTTTTAGGATTTGAGAATGGGTTCGGGTTGGGTTATAGGTTTTAGTTTTGGTTTTGGTTTAGGTTATAGGTTTTGGATTTGAGAATGTGTTATGGTTTAGGTTTAGGAAATCGGGTTCAGGTTTGGGATTAGATTTGAGTTTGGGTTTTCAAGTTTAGGTTTAGGTTTAGGTTAGGGAGTTGAGATTAGGATTTAGTGTAGGTTTAACTTTAAGGAATCAAGTTTAGGTTATATGTTTAGGGAAAGGTTAGGTATAGGTTATAATTTTTGGGATTTGGGAATAGTTTTAGATTATAAGTATAGGTTTAGGTTAGGTTATAGGTTAAGGTTTAGGGATAGGTTATATGTTTTTTGATTTAAGAATCAGTTTAGGTTTAGGTTATAGGTTTTGGTTTTGGTTATAGGTTTTGGGATTTGAGAATGGGTTCGGGTTTTGGTAATAGGTTTTGGTTTTAGTTTAGGTTATAGGTTTTTGGATTTGAGAATAGGTTATAGATTAGGTTTAGGAAATCGGTTTCAGGTTCGGGATTTGGTTTGAGTTTGGGTTTTCGAGTTTAGGTTTAGGTTTAGGTTAGGGAGTTGAGATTAAGATTAGGTGTAGGTTTTGCTTTAGGGAATTGAGTTTTGGTTATACATTTAGAGAAAGGTTAGGTTTATGTTATAGGGCTCAGATTTTGAAATAGTTTTAGGTTATAAGTATAGGTTTAGCTTAGGTTATATGTTAAGGTTTAGGTATAGGTTATAGGTTTTGGGATTTGAGAATGGGTTCGGGTTTAGGTTATAGGTTTTGGTTTTGGTTTTGGTTTAGGTTTAGGTTATAGGTTTTTGGATTTTAGAATGGGTTATTTTTTGGTTTAGGAAATGGGGTTTTGGTTCGGGATTGGGTTTAAGTTTGAGTTTTTAAGTTTTGGTTTAGGTTTAGGTTAGGGAGTTGAGATTGGGATTAGGTGTATGTTTCACTTTAGGGAATTGAGTGTAGGTTATAGATTTTGGGTTTTGGAAATAGTTTTAGTTTATAAAGATAGGTTTAGGTTAGGTTATTGGTTAAGGTTTAGGGATAGGTTATAGGTTTTGGGATTTGAGAATGGGTTCGTGTTTAGGTTATAGGTTTTGGTTTTGGTTTAGGTTATAGGTTTTTTGATTTGAGAATTGGTTATGGTTTAGGTTTAAGAAATCAGGTTCAGGTTTAGGATTGGATTTGATTTTGGATTTTCAAGTTTAGGTTTAGTTTTAGGTTAGGGAGTTGAGATTAGGATTAGGTGTTGGTTTAACTGTAGGGAATTGAGTTTTGGTTATAGCTTTTAGGATTTGGGAATAGTTTTAGGTTATAAGTATAGGTTTAGGTTAGGTTATAGGTTAAGGTTTAGGGATATGTTATAGGTTTTGTGATTTAAGAATGGGTTCGGGTTTAGGTTATAGGTTTTGGTTTTGGTTTTTGTTCAGGTTATAGATTTTGGGATTTGAGAATGGGTTTGGGTTTTGGTTATAGGTTTTGGTTTCGGTTTAGGTTATAGGTTTTTGGATTTAAGAATAGGTTATGGTTTAGGTTTAGGAAATCAGTTTTAGGTTCGGGATTGGGTTTGAGATTGGGTTTTCAAGTTTAGGTTTAGGTTTAGGTTAGGGAGTTGAGATTAAGATGAGGTGTAGGTTTAGCTTTAGGGAATTTACTTTAGGTTATAGGTTTAGGGAAAGGTTAGGTTTAGGTTATAGGTTTTCGGATTTGAGAATAGTTTTAGGTTATAAGTACAAGTTTAGGTTAGGTTATAGGTTGAGGTTTAGGGATAGGTTATAGGTTTTGGTATTTGAGAATGGGTAATGGTTTAGGTTTAGGAAATCGGGTTCAGGTTCCGGATTGGATTTATGTTTGGGCTTGAAGTTTAGGTTTAGGTTTAGTTTAGGGAGTTGAGATTAGGATTAGGTGTAGGTTTAACTTAAGGGAATTGAGTTTAGGTTATATGTTTAGGGAAATGTTAGGTATAGGTTATAGGTTTTAGTTTTTGTTTAGGTTATAGGTTTTGGGATTTGAGAATGGGTTCGGGTTTAGGTTATAGGTTTGGATTTTCGTTTTGGTTTACGTTATAGGTTATAGGTTTTAGGATTTGAGAATGGGTTCGGGTTGTGTTATAGGTTGTAGTTTTGGTTTTGGTTTAGGTTATAGGTTTTTAGATTTAAGAATGTGTTATGGTTTAGGTTTAGGAAATCAGGTTCAGGTTCGGGATTGGATTTAAGTTTGGGTTTTCAAGTTTAGGCTTAGGTTTAGGTTAGGGAGTTGAGATTAGGATTTAGTGTAGGTTTAACTTTAAGGAATCGAGTTTAGGTTATATGTTTAGGGAAAGGTTAGGTATAGGTTATAGATTTTGAGATTTGGGAATAGTTTTATATTATAAGTATAGGTTTAGGTTAGGTTATAAGTTAAGGTTTAGGGATAGGTTATATGTTTTTTGATTTAAGAATCGATTTAGGTTTAGGTTATAGGTTTTGGCTTTGGTTACAGGTTTTGGGATTTGAGAATGGGTTCGGGTTTAGGTTATAGGTTTTGGTTTTGGTTTAGGTTATAGGTTTTTGGATTTGAGAATAGGTTATAGATTAGGTTTAGGAAATCGGTTTCAGGTTCGGGATTGGGTTTGAGTTTGGGTTTTCAAGTTTAGGTTTAGGTTTAGGTTAGGGAGTTGAGATTAAGATTAAGTGTATGTTTTTCTTTAGGGAATTGAGTTTTGGTTATACATTTAGAGAAAGGTTAGGTTTATGTTATAGGGCTCGGATTTTGAAATAGTTTTAGGTTATAAGTATAGGTTTAGGTTAGGTTATAGGTTAAGGTTTGGGTATAGGTTATAGGTTTTGGGATTTGAGAATGGGTTCGGGCTTAGTTTATAGGTTTTGGTTTTAATTTTGCTTTTGGGATTTGAGAATGGGTTCGGGTTTAGGTTATAGGATTTGGTTTTGGTTTTGGTTTAGGTTTAGGTTATAGGTTTTTGGATTTGAGAATGGGTTATTTTTTTTGGTTTAGGAAATCGGGTTCAGGTTCGAGATTGGATTTGAGTTTGAGTTTTCAAGTTTAGGTTTAGGTTTAGGTTAGGGAGTTGTGACTAGGATTTGGTGTAGGTTTAACTTTATGGAATTGAGTTTAGGTCATAGGTTTAGGGAAAGGTTTGGTTTAGGTTATAAGTTTTGAGATTTGAGAATAGTTTTAGGTTATAAGTATAGGTTTAGGTTAAGTTATAGGTTAAGGTCTAGGGATAGGTTATAGGTTTTGGGATTTAAGAATGGGTTCGGGTTTAGGTCATAGGTTTTGCTTTCAGTTTTGGTTATAGGTTTTGGGATTTGAGAATGGGTTCGGGTTTATGTTATAGGTTTTGGTTTTGGTTTAGGTTATAGGTTATAGGTTTAGGTTTAGGTTTATGTTATAGGTTTTGGGATTTGGGAATGGGTTCGGATTTAGGTTATAGGTATTTATTTCGGTTTAGGTTATAGGTTTTTAGATTTGAGAATGGGTTCGGGTTTAGGTTATAGGTTTTGGTTTTGGTTTTGGTTTTGGTTATAGGTTTTTGGTTTTAGGAATGGGTTATGGTTTAGGTTTAGGAAATCGCGTTCAGGTTCAAGATTGGGATTAAGTTTGGATTTTTAAGTTTAGATTTAGGTTTAGGTTAGGGAGTTGAGATTAAGATTAGGTGTGGGTTTGACTTCACGGAATTGAGTTTAGGTTATAAGTTTAGGTAAAGGTTAGGTTTAGGTTATAGGTTTTGGGATTTAGGAATAGTTTTAAGTTATAAGGATAGGTTTAGGTTAGGTTATAGGTTAAGGTTTAGGTATAGGTTATAGGTTTTGGGATTTGAGAATCGGTTCGGGTTTAGTTTATATGTTTTGGTTTTAGTTTTGGTTTAGGTTATAGGTTTTGGGATTTGAGAATGGGTTCAGGTTTTGGTTATAGGTTTTGGTTATGGTTTTGGTTTAGGTTATAGGTTTTTGGATTTGAGAATGGGTTATGGTTTAGGTTTAGGAAATTGGGTTCAGGTTCGGGATTGGATTTGACTTTGGGTTTTCAAGTTTAGGTTTAGGTTTACGTTAGGGAGTTGAGATTAGGATAAGGTGTAGGTTTAACTTTATATAAATGAGTTTAGGTCATAGGCTTAGGGAAAGGTTAGGTTTAGCTTATAGGTTTTGGGATTTGGGAATAGTTTTAGGTTATATGTATAGGTTTAGGTTAAGTTATAAGTTAAGGTTTAGGGATAGGTTATAGGTTTTGGGATTTTAGAATGGGTTCAGGTTTAGGTCATAGCTTTTGGTTTTGGTTTAGGTTATAAGTTTTGGGATTTGAGAATGGGTTCGGGTTTAGGTTATAGGTTTTGGTTTTGGTTGAGGTTATAGGTTATAGGTTTAAGTTAAGGTTTAGGTTTAGGTTTAGGTTATAGGTTTTGAGATTTGAGAATGGATTCTGGTTTAGGTTATTGGTTTTTGTTTCGGTTTAGCTTATAGGTTTTTGGATTTGAGAATGGGTTCGGGTTTAGGTTTTAGGTTTTGGTTTAGGTTTTGGTTTAAGTTAAAGGTTTTTGGATTTAAGAATGGGTTATGGTTTAGGTTTAGGAAATTGGGTTCAGGTTCGTGATTGGGTTTAAGTTTGGGATTTTAAGTTTAAGTTAGGGAGTTGAAATTAGGATTAGGTATAGGTTTCGCTTTATGGAATTTAGTTTAGGTTATAAGTTTTGAGATTTGAGAATAGTTTTAGTTTATAAGTATATGTTTAAGTTAGGTTATAGGTTAAGGTTTAGGGATAGCTTATAGGTTTTGTTATTCGACAATGGGTTCAGGTTTATGTTATAGGTTTTGGTTTTGGTTTAGGTTATAGGTTATAGGTTTAGGATACGGTTTAGGTTTAGGTTGAGGTTATAGGTTTTGGGATTTGAGAATGGGTTCGGGTTTAGGTTATAGGTTTTGGTTTTGGTTTAGGTTATAGGTTTTAGGATTTGAGAATGGGTTCGAGCTTAGGTTAAGGGTTTTGGTTTTAGTTTTGGTTTAGGTTTAGGTTATAGGTTTTTGGATTTGATAATGGGTTATCGTTTAAGTTTATGGAATCGGGTTCAGGATCGGGATTGGGTATAAGTTAGGGTTTTTAAGTTTAGGTTTAGGTCTTGGTTAGAGAGTTGAGATTAGTATTAGGTGTAGGTTTCGCTTTAGGGAATTAAGTTTAGGTTATGGGTTTTTGGATTTGGGAATAGTTTTACGTTATAAGTATAGGTTTAGGTTAGGTTATAGGTTAAGGTTACGGGAATGGTTATAGCTTTTGGGATTTGAGAATGGGTTCGAGTTTAGGTTATAGGTTTTGGTTTCGGTTTAGGTTATAAGTTTTAGTATTGGTTTAGATTATTGGTTTTTGGATTTGAGAATGGGTTATGTTTTAGGTTTACAAAATTGAGTTCAGGTTCGGGATTGGATTTGAGTTTAGGTTTTCAAGTTTAGGTTTAGGTTTAGGTAAGGGAGTTGAGATTAAGATTAGGAGTAGGTTTAACTTTAGGGAATTGAGTTTAGGTTATAGGTTTAGGGAAAGGTTACATTTAGGTTATAGGTTTTGGGATTTAGGAATAGTTTTAGGTTATAAGTATAGGTTTAGGTTAGGTTATATGTTAAGGTTTAAGGATAGGTTATAGGTTTTGTGATTTGAGAATGGGTTCGGTCTTAGGTTATAGGTTTTAGTTTTGGTTTTGGTTTGGGTTATAGGTTTTAGGATTTGAGAATGGGTTCGAGTTTAGGTTATAGGTTTTGGTTTTGGTTTAGGTTATAGGTTTTTGGATTTAAGAATGGGTTCGAGCTTAGGTTAAGGGTTTTGGTTTTGGTTTTGGTTTTGGTTTAGGTTTAGGTTATAGGTTTTTGGATTTGATAATGGGTTATCGTTTAGGTTTAGAGAATCGGGTTCAGGATCGGGATTGGGTATAAGTTAGGGTTTTTAAGTTTAGGTTTAGGTCTAGGTTAGAGAGTTGAGATTAGTATTAGGTGTAGGTTTCGCTTTAGGGAATTAAGTTTAGGTTATAGGTTTTTGGATTTGGGAATAGTTTTAGGTTATAAGTATAGGTTTAGTTTAGGTTATAGGTTAAGGTTACGGGAAAGGTTATAGGTTTTGGGATTTGAGAATGGGTTCGAGTTTAGGTTATAGGTTATAAGTTTTGGTATTGGTTTAGATTATAGGTTTTTGGATTTGATAATGGGTTATGGTTTAGGTTTACAAAATTGAGTTCAGGTTTGGGATTGGATTTGAGTTTGGGTTTTCAAGTTTAGGTTTAGGTTTAGGTAAGGGAGTTGAGATTAAGATTAGGAGTAGGTTTAACTTTAGGGAATTGAGTTTAGGTTATAGGTTTAGGGAAAGGTTAGGTTTAGGTTATAGGTTTTGGGATTTAGGAATAGTTTTTGGTTATAAGTATAGGTTTAGGTTAGGTTATATGTTAAGGTTTAAGGATAGGTTATAGGTTTTGTGATTTGAGAATGGATTCGGGTTTAGGTTATAGGTTTTGGTTTTGGTTTTGGTTTAGGTTATAGGTTTTTGGATTTGAGAATAGGTTAAAGATTAGGTTTAGGAAATTGGTTTCAGGTTCGGGATTGGGTTTGAGTTTGGGTTTTCAAGTTTAGGTTTAGGTTTAGGTTAAGGAGTTGGAGATTAAGATTAGGTGTATGTTTTTCTTTAGGGAATTGAGTTTTGGTTATACATTTAGAGAAAAGTTAGGTTTATGTTATAGGGCTCGGATTTCGAAATAGTTTTAGGTTATAAGTATAGGTTTAGGTTAGGTTATAGGTTAAGGTTTAGGTATAGGTTATAGGTTTTTGGATTTGAGAATGGGTTCGAGCTTAGGTTATAGGTTTTGGTTTTAATTTTGCTTTTGGGATTTGAAAATGGGTTCGGGTTTAGGTTATAGGTTTTGGTTTTGGTTTTGGTTTTGGTTTAGGTTATAGGTTTTTGGATTTGAGAATGGGTTATTTTTTTGGTTTAGGAAATCGGGTTCAGGTTCGAGGTTGGATTTGAGTTTGGGTTTTCAAGTTTAGGTTTAGGTTTAGGTTAGGGAGTTCTGACTAGGATTAGGTGTAGGTTTAACTTTATGGAATTGAGTTTAGGTCATAGGTTTAGGGAAAGGTTTGGTTTAGATTATAAGTTTTGAGATTTGGGAATAGTTTTAAGTTATAAGTATAGGTTTAGGTTAAGTTATAGGTTAAGGTTTAGGGATAGGTTATAGGTTTTGGGTTTTAAGAATGGGTTCGGGTTTAGGTCATAGGTTTTGCTTTCTGTTTAGGTTATAGGTTTTGAGATTTAAGAATGGGTTCGGGTTTAGGTTATAGGTTTTAGTTTTGGTTTAGGTTATAGGTTATAGGTTTAGGTTTAGGTTTAGGTTATAGGTTTTGGGATTTGAGAATGGGTTCGAATTTAGGTTATAGGTATTTATTTCGGTTTAGGTTATAGGTTTTCAGATTTGAGAATGGGTTCGGGTTTAGGTTATAGGTTTTGGTTTTGGTTATAGGTTTCTGGTTTTAGGAATGGGTTATGGTTTAGGTTTAGGAAATCGCGTTCAGGTTCAGGATTGGGATTAAGTTTGGATTTTTAAGTTTCGATTTAGGTTTAGGTTAGGGAGTTGAGATTAAGATTAGGTGTGGGTTTGACTTCACGGAATTGAGTTTAGGTTATAAGTTTAGGTTTAGGTTATAGGTTTTGGGATTTAGGAATAGTTTTAGGTTATAAGGATAAGTTTAGGTTAGGTTATAGGTTAAGGTTTAGGGATAAGTTATAGGTTTTGGGATTTGAGAATGGGTTCAGGTTTAGTTTATAGGTTTTGGTTTTAGTTTTGGTTTAGGTTATAGGTTTTGAGATTTGAGAATGGGTTCGGGTTTTGGTTATAGGTTTTGGTTTAGGTTATAGGTTTTTGGATTTGAGAATGGGTTATGGTTTAGGTTTAGGAAATTGGGTTCAGGTTCGGGATTGGATTTGACTTTGGGTTTTCAAGTTTAGGTTTAGGTTTAGGTTAGGGAGTTGAGATTAGGATAAGGTGTAGGTTTAACTTTATGTAATTGAGTTTAGGTCATAGGTTTAGGGAAAGGTTAGGTTTAACTTATAGGTTTTGGGATTTGGGAATAGTTTTAGGTTATATGTATAGGTTTAGGTTAAGTTATAGGTTAAGGTTTAGGGATAGGTTATAGGTTTTGGGATTTTAGAATGGGTTCGAGTTTAGGTCATAGCTTTTGGTTTTGGTTTAGGTTATAAGTTTTGGGATTTGAGAATGGGTTCGGGTTTAGGTTATAGGTTTTGGTTTTGGTTGAGGTTATAGGTTATAGGTTTAAGTTAAGGTTTAGGTTTAGGTTTAGGTTATAGGTTTTGAGATTTGAGAATGGGTTCGGGTTTAGGTTATAGGTTTTTGTTTCGGTTTAGCTTATAGGTTTTTGGATTTGAGAATGGGTTCGGGTTTAGGATTTAGGTTTTGGTTTAGGTTTTGGTTTAGGTTAAAGGTTTTTGGATTTAAGAATGGGTTATGGTTTAGGTTTAGGAAATTGGGTTCAGGTTCGTGATTGGGTTTAAGTTTGGGATTTTAAGTTTAGGTTAGGGAGTTGAAATTAGGATTAGGTATAGGTTTCGCTTTATGGAATTAAGTTTAGGGTATTGGTTTTGAGATTTGGGAATAGTTTTAGTTTTTAAGTATATGTTTAAGTTAGGTTATAGGTTAAGGTTTAGGGATAGCTTATAGGTTTTGTTATTCGACAATGGGTTCGGGTTTATGTTATAGGTTTTGGTTTTGGTTTAGGTCATAGGTTTTGGTTTAGGTTATAGGTTATAGGTTTAGGATACGGTTTAGGTTTAGGTTGAGGTTATAGGTTTTGGGATTTGAGAATGGGTTCGAGTTTAGGTTATAGGTTTTGGTTTTGGTTTAGGTTATAGGTTTTAGGATTTGAGAATGGGTTCGAGCTTAGGTTAAGGGTTTTGGTTTTGGTTTTGGTTTAGGTTTAGGTTATAGGTTTTTGGATTTGATAATGGGTTATCGTTTAGGTTTAGGGAATCGGGTTCAGGATCGGGATTGGGTATAAGTTAGGGTTTTTAAGTTTATGTTTAGGTCTAGGTTAGAGAGTTGAGATTAGTATTAGGTGTAGGTTTCGCTTTAGGGAATTAAGTTTAGGTTATAGGTTTTTGGATTTGGGAATAGTTTTAGGTTATAAGTATAGGTTTAGGTTAGGTTATAGGTTAAGGTTTCGGGAAAGGTTCGGGATTGGATTTGAGTTTGGGTTTTCAAGTTTAGGTTTAGGTTTAGGTAAGGGAGTTGAGATTAAGATTAGGAGTAGGTTTAACTTTAGGGAATTGAGTTTAGGTTATAGGTTTAGGGAAAGGCTAGGTTTAGGTTATAGGTTTTGGGATTTAGGAATAGTTTTAGGTTATAAGTATAGGTTTAGGTTAGGTTATATGTTAAGGTTTAAGGATAGGTTATAGGTTTTATGATTTGAGAATGGGTTCGGGTTTAGGTTATAGGTTTTGGTTTTGGTTTAGGTTATAAGTTTTTGGATTTGAGAATAGGTTATAGAGTAGGTTTAGGAAATCGGTTTCAGGTTCGGGATTGGGTTTGAGTTTGGGTTTTCAAGTTTAGGTTTAGGTTTAGGTTAGGGAGTTGAGATTAAGATTAGGTGTATGTTTTTCTTTAAGAAATTGAGTTTTGGTTATACATTTAGAGAAAGTTTAGGTTTATGTTATAGGGCTTGGATTTCGAAATAGTTTTAGGTTATAAGTATAGGTTTAGGTTAGGTTATAGGTTAAGGTTTAGGTATAGGTTATAGGTTTTGGGATTTGAGAATGGGTTCGGGCTTAGGTTATAGGTTTTGGTTTTAATTTTGCTTTTAGGATTTGAAAATGGGTTCGGGTTTAGGTTATAGGTTTTGGTTTTGGTTTTGGTTTAGGTTATAGGTTTTTGGATTTGAGAATGGGTTATTTTTTTGGTTTAGGAAATCGGGTTCAGGTTGGAGATTGGATTTGAGTTTGGGTTTTCAAGTTTAGGTTTAGGTTTAGGTTAGGGAGTTATGACTAAGATTATGTGTAGATTTAACTTTATGGAATTGAGTTTAGGTCATAGGTTTAGGGAAAGGTTTGGTTTAGGTTATAAGTTTTGAGATTTGAGAATGGTTTTAGGTTATAAGTATAGGTTTAGGTTAAGTTATAGGTTAAGGTTTAGGGATAGGTTATAGGTTTTGGGATTTAAGAATGGGTTCGGGTTTAGGTCATAGGTTTTGCTTTCGGTTTAGGTTATAGGTTTTGGGATTTTAGAATGGGTTCGGGATTGGATTTGAGTTTGGGTTTTCAAGATTAGGTTTAGGTTTAGGTAAGGGAGTTGAGATAAAGATTAGGAGTAGGTTTAACTTTAGGGAATTGAGTTTAGGTTATAGGTTTAGGGAAAGGTTAGGTTTAGGTTATAGGTTTTGGGATTTAGGAATAGTTTTAGGTTATAAGTATAGGTTTAGGTTAGGTTATATGCTAAGGTTTAAGGATAGGTTATAGGTTTTGTGATTTGAGAATGGGTTCGGGTTTAGGTTATAGGTTTTGGTTTTGGTTTAGGTTATAAGTTTTTGGATTTGAGAATAGGTTATAGATTAGGTTTAGGAAATTGGTTTTAGGTTCGGAATTGGGTTTGAGTTTGGGTTTTCAACTTTTGGATTAGGTTTAGGTTAGGGAGTTAAGATTAAGATTAGGTGAATGTTTTTCTTTAGGGAATTGAGTTTTGGTTATACATTTAGAGAAAGTTTAGGTTTATGTTATAGGGCTCGAATTTCGAAATAGTTTTAGGTTATAAGTATAGGTTTAGGTTAGGTTATAGGTTAAGGTTTAGGTATAGGTTATAGGTTTTTGAATTTGAGAATGGGTTCGGGCTTAGGTTATAGGTTTTGGTTTTAATTTTGCTTTTGGGATTTGAAAATGGGTTTGGGTTTAGGTTATAGGTTTTGGTTTTGGTTTTGGTTTTGGTTTAGGTTATAGGTTTTTGGATTTGAGAATGGGTTATTTTTTTGGTTTAGGAAATCGGGTTCAGGTTCGAGATTGGATTTGAGTTTCAGTTTTCAAGTTTAGGTTTAGGTTTAGGTTAGGGAGTTGTGACTAGGATTAGGTGTAGGTTTAACTTTATGGAATTGAGTTTAGGTCATAGGTTTAGGGAAAGGTTTGGTTTAGGTTATAAGTTTTGAGATTTGAGAATAGTTTTAGGTTATAAGTATAGGTTTAGGTTAAGTTATAGGTTAAGGTTTAGGGATAGGTTATAGGTTTTGGGATTTAAGAATGGGTTCGGGTTTAGGTCATAGGTTTTGCTTTCGGTTTATGTTATAGGTTTTGGGATTTGAGAATGGGTTCGGGTTTAGGTTATAGGTTTTGGTATTGGTTTAGGTTATAGGTTATAGGTTATAGGTTTAGGTTTAGGTTTAGGTTATAGGTTTTGGGATTTGAGAATGGGTTCAGATTTAGGTTATAGGTATTTATTTCGGTTTAGGTTATAGGTTTTCAGATTTGAGAATGGGTTCGGGTTTAGGTTATAGGTTTTGGTTTTGGTTTTGGTTTTGGTTATAGGTTTTTGATTTTAGGAATGGGTTATGGTTTAGGTTTAGGAAATCGCGTTCAGGTTCAGGATTGGGATTAAGTTTGGATTTTTAAGTTTAGATTTAGGTTTAGGTTAGGGAGTTGAGATTAAGATTAGGTGTGGGTTTGACTTCACAGAATTGAGTTTAGGTTATAAGTTTAGGTAAAGGTTAGGTTTAGTTTATAGGTTTTGGGATTTAGGAATAGTTTTAGGTTATAAGGATAGGTTTAGGTTAGGTTATAGGTTAAGGTTTAGGGATAGGTTATAGGTTTTGGGATTTGAGAATGGGTTCGGGTTTAGTTTATAAGTTTTGGTTTTAGTTTTGGTTTAGGTTATAGGTTTTGGGATTTGAGAATGGGTTCGGGTTTTGGTTATAGGTTTTGGTTTTGGTTTTGGTTTAGGTTATTGGTTTTTGGATTTGGGAATGGGTTATGGTTTTGGTTTAGGAAATTGGGTTCAGGTTCGGGATTGGATTTGACTTTGGGTTTTCAAGTTTAGGTTTAGGTTTAGGTTAGGGAGTTGAGATTAGGATAAGGTGTAAGTTTAACTTTATATAATTGAGTTTAGGTCATAGGTTTAGGGAAAGGTTAGGTTTAGCTTATAGGTTTTAGGATTTGGGAATAGTTTTAGGATATATGTATAGGTTTAGGTTAAGTTATAGGTTAAGGTTTAGGGATAGGTTATAGGTTTTGGGATTTTAGAATGGGTTCGGGTTTAGGTCATAGCTTTTGGTTTTGGTTTAGGTTATAAGTTTTGGGATTTGAGAATGGGTTCGGGTTTAGGTTATAGGTTTTGGTTTTGGTTGAGGTTATAGGTTATAGGTTTAAGTTAAGGTTTAGGTTTAGGTTTAGGTTATAGGTTTTGAGATTTGAGAATGGGTTCGGGTTTAGGTTATCGATTTCTGTTTCGGTTTAGCTTATAGGTTTTTGGATTTGAGAATGGGTTCGGGTTTAGGTTTTAGGTTTTGGTTTAGGTTTTGGTTTAGGTAAAAGGTTTTTGGATTTAAGAATGGGTTATGGTTTAGGTTTAGGAAATTGGGTTTAGGTTCGTGATTGGGTTTAAGTTTGGGATTTTAAGTTTAGGTTAGGGAGTTGAAATTAGGATTAGGTATAAGTTTCGCTTTATGGAATTAAGTTTAGGTTATAGGTTTTGAGATTTGGGAATAGTTTTAGTTTTTAAGTATATGTTTAAGTTAGGTTATAGGTTAAGGTTTAGGGATAGCTTATAGGTTTTGTTATTCGACAATGGGTTCGGGTTTATGTTATAGGTTTTAGTTTTGGTTTAGGTTATAGGTTTTGGTTTTGGTTATAGGTTATAGGTTTAGGATACGGTTTAGGTTTAGGTTGAGGTTATAGGTTTTAGGATTTGAGAATGGGTTCGGGTTTAGGTTATAGGTTTTGGTTTTGGTTTAGGTTATAGGTTTTAGGATTTGAGAATGGGTTCGAGCTTAGGTTAAGGGTTTTGGTTTTGGTTTTGGTTTTGGTTTAGGTTTAGGTTATAGGTTTTTGGATTTGATAATGGGTTATCGTTTAGGTTTAGGGAATCGGGTTCAGGATCGGGATTGGGTATAAGTTAGGGTTTTTAAGTTTAGGTTTAGGTCTAGGTTAGAGAGTTGAGATTAGTATTAGGTGTAGGTTTCGCTTTAGGGAATTAAGTTTAGGTTATGGGTTTTTGGATTTGGGAATTGTAACATCCCGAAAATCGGGGGGTCGAGAAAAAACCCAACTCCCGAGTTCCAAAATGTTATTTATGCAACATAGATATGTATGATTGAATGTTTTCTGTGATAATGTATTAAACATGAGTGAGATTAAGCCAGAACAGCATATCATACTCCAGAGACAGTTAAATTTGCAAGCGGAAGGCTGTAATAGTATGTATAACATATATAAACTGTTGTATGTCTCCAGAGTGTAAACATGTTACCAGGTTATACACATACATGTATACTCCAAAAGTAGATGAAACGAATATACATGAGTGCACTAAAAATATAAAATGACAAGTGTCAAAGTATCTAATCAACCTCCCTGTAATCCCGTCAATCAGAACACGCATATAGGAGGAATCCTCCTCATCATCATCAAATCCAGCTCCGCCTCACAGGCCGCGCCATCATCTGCAATCATAAAAAGGTCTGGTGGGTGTCCAGGAACACCGTCCCGTAACGTGGGAGTGAGTAGCTAACTCAGTGGAATACTAGAGCAAAGATTAACATGTTATCAAATCAATCATGCGATAATAGTAAAGCAGTAAATCAAACAATCCTAATACTGTTGTTAATGCAATTATGACATGACGTGATGTATGCCCTCACCGACGATCTCCCTCATACGGCAACATCTTACGACCGCGGCATGCCACACTCCCTAGAGTGCTCCACATCTTCCAGGCACATGCAATGCTATGGTGATATGATTTCTGAGTTGTTATTAGTCCATTCAAACAGCAGGATTGGAAAACTAAGGTACTTCCCTTGTATCAATCCCAACACAGATCCTGTCTAGGGTCGTCACTCCTAGTAATCTCATACGATGTATATTTTGTAGGTCGCTGCAAGGGCTGCCAGGGCTGTTGCACGCACTCGTTGCTCCGCTCCCCCATCACCTTATCAATACAGGCCTACTGTACTCTACTGCTACCGAAGGGTCGTCGCCTCCCGTAGACTCAGAATACGCTCGCGGTCACTACAAAGGACTCGTCGCCTGATCAGTGTAGGCCGACAGCAAGAATATAGTGTCCCATACCACCATAATCTGCTCACGAGACTAGGTGCTCACTGGTCACTACGGGGAGGTTTGTGGCCCCAGCGTAGGCTGACAGCTCGACCACGGTGTCCCATACCACCATGCCCGGCTCATGAGTCTTCGTGGATCAAGGTACCATGGTTAACAGGGTTTACAATGGTAAGTTCAGTACCCTAGGTTCAAGCAGTTATGACTCATACAGGGTGAACATACAATGGCCAGTCGGGTTACTTGACGGGCTCGACTAGCGCGATCGCATCTCAAGTTGACGACATGAAGTGCGTAAAACACTTCGTGTGGCCTAACCACTGCCGCCAACTCCAGAACACGGCTCGCGTTCATCGACGCGTCGTTCGTGGCCAAGATAAACTAACCACGAATTCACTCGGTTACCGACTGCCTGGACTAAGTATAGTCCCAAACAATCATGGAATCACATCAGCATTCACGTAAGAGTAATGAAAATGAAATACAACCATGTGAGCATGTTAACACATGTTATAACGTACAACTTAAGTAAATCATCCTACACATGTCTTTCACACATATAATGAAATTATGCATATCGCCAACATATAGGAAATCCTTTCCATCAGCAAATTAATTAAGAATTCAATCTCAAACTAAATCATAAGGAAATCATCAAGCACATGTTATAACATACAACTTACGTGAATCATCAAGCACATGCATTTCATTCATATAATGAAATCATGCATATGGCTAACATGAAGGAAACCATTTACACCAGCATATTTATTGAGAAACCAATCTCAAACTAATCCATAACATCATTTAATTCAATACATACTAATACAAGCATTTATACAAACACTTACACTACACACTTAAGTCTACATACAGTATGTCGACCCGAAGTGCGCATTTAGGCGAATCTCTTCGCCAAACTAATTATGCACGCATTCCTAACATTCTAATGCGACAATAAACCATGTCAATCACATCAGCAAAATATGCATGAAAACAGTACTTCCTACAAATGACTAAAATGCCCTAAATCTCATATTCTTCGTTAGTTTACGAAACAGGAAACGGACAGCATGTTATACATGTCAAACGGCGTTGCCGTCAAGAATCTACTATTAAACGACATTGAAAGCTTTGGAAACAGTCAATCAAAACATCTAATATCCGCACCTTTTCCCTTTTTGGGGTGTGAGTTCGAACGGAGCGTATACGCTTCGTTTATGGCGATTAGAGAACCTAATACACAAGTTCTATTAACTACTTTGCTAGGAAATGAAAGGAACCTTAAATCAGCAACTTCTAGGGTATTTTCTTACCTGAGAAAGTGGAGGAGTCGCCGAGAAAGCGATAGAGGTGCGTTGCTTTAGCACGTGCAACACGTAGCACAAGTGGCAGGAAGAACTCTCCCACCTTCTCTCACAAACTCTCACCTTTTCTCTCTCCCAATCTAGGGATTTTACAAATTCGGATGGGAGAGAGGAGTGAGGGTTTCAACCCCTTTTATAAGCTCAAAAATGCCCAAAATAGGCTCAGGAACAAAGTTCACTTGAGGGGTAACCAAATCGGGGCTGTTTCGGTCCAAAAGAGCATTTCTAGAGGTCCCCTGGCCGAACGCGATCGTACATAAGCTCATGCATACTGGATCTAGCACACATCCAGTTTTCGGACAGGTAGGGTTCCCAGATCGCACATGGCGGTCCGGTTTCAGTTCAACGGTCATCGCACCTAGATCAGGTATATAAGTCTCGTGATATGAAATAGAAATTTTTCCTGATCCAAGGGTGTAATTTGGCTGAATTCTGACGGTCAGAACGCTCAATACTGATGCGTCAAATCGTGTGCCAGATTTGAATTTCAAATTCCAATTTTAACCCTATTCTCACTCTCTTCACTCCAGGCTCAATGAAATAGCCTCTGAATGTCAGTTGGACTTGATTTTCGAAACGATTGCCAAGCCCAGCTAAGTGGTCATAACGGTCTAAGATGGTAGGTATCGGACTTTCGATGCGCGGTCTAGATCCAATACGAAGTTTCAACGAGGTCCCGAGAACAAACTGGTTTAGAGTTTGATCCCAGGTTATAGAGTATTATAGAGTCATTGGTTCTACTCAATTTGGGTCTTGTAGAACATATTTAAAGTGATCAGGGACTATTTCCCAGCTACTTTAGCGTCGCGCTAGCTAACTTACACTTATTTTCCAAAGGAATTTATCCTATGTGATTTCTTTGGCTATGGAATTGGGTTCTGAGCGATTTCTCAGATGTTTTAGTTAACCCATTGCCTAAGGACGTCTAATCCCAGATTAGCCAAAATCCGGGGTGTTACAATCTACCCCCCTTAAAACACAATGTCGTCCCCGACATTGGCGAAGGGTAAGGAATACTTTTCTAAGGGAGGTTCAATCCTACTTAATCACCTAATCGTACGTATATCCTAACTCAAAGGTTTCGATCTTGGGCCTGTGGGGAAGAGGCCGACGACGCTTCCGCTGCGCCACTCTGATCGAACGGGAGCGTTAACTAACCTAACCGGATTGGACTCCATACGTTCTACTCCCCTTAAAACTTGGTTTTACTTAAGTTCAAGAATCTATGCATCTCTCCGTATATCGGAACGAGGCGCAACTTAGGGGCTATCCTTAATCTAAAATGGAAACAACCTCTCATTACAGTGGTTTTTCCTTCGCTAATGATGCGTTCTATGGCATTGGTATCTATGATCATAGAGATGAGCCTAATCTCTATTGTGGTTAAGGTCAGGGTTAGGTATGAGTTGGTGGCAAGATGTCTAATTCTCTACTGGCTTTAAGTCCTCGCCATTTCCTAAAGACACTGTGATCCCGTTCGGTTGTATGTGGTCGAGCCAACACGGAAGAAAAGTAGTATAGTGGGTCTGAGCCGGATACATAGACTTTTTGTCTAGCTAGGACAGAAGATTTATTGTATCAATTCTTAATCCGAGTCGCTGCCGATCTTCTGGTTGATCAGAGCATTGGATTTATTGGTAACTACTAGGATTAGGAAGTCGATTCAAACCGCGAATACATCGCTTACATGTAGTTCCTTTATTCCGCGTTCCCGAATGCAATAAGCCCTTGGGGAAGGCAATTCTAAGGGGCGTGCTAGTACATTCTAAGTTCAATCTGAGGGATTTATAAATGTTCCCTGAGAGTGTATGGTTCCTTCCTATGGGCAACAACAGAAATCTATAAGTCATAAAGAAATCTAACCTACTATCCCTTAGCATATATAGGCCTTACACTGCCTAAGTCAACTAGTAGCCTAGTCTGTAACTCAGTACTTATAATCCAAAGCCTAAGTTTACACGTTAAATGGTTCCATACCATTTCTACTACAGGGAATTGTTCTATCACTCAGGGTCAAGATTATCTAAATAGAATTGGGTTTCCTATATCGTCAGATCCTTCAAATCTAGAAGTGCTAACTCTATGACCAAAACGCCAAGGGCCTATGTGGCCAGTAGCATTCAGTTGTATTAAATAGAATCGCATTCTTAGTCCCATAGCGGGATCGGAAGTGACATGCTTGGTAGGAGGGTGGGGTGGGATAAAAACTAATTTGTAGGCTGAATCCCGGGAGTTACAATACTCCCGATCCAGGGACAATACCTTATAGTGAAATGAGACGGCATGCACTCCATTCCACAAATTTTGGCTACATTAAGCCCAAACCACAACACAAACATTCACATAACAAGTCGAAAAAGCATCATGCATTTCATTAAACCAAAATTGTCATAATACAAGGGATATCTCCCTACAAGTATCATGACAAAAAGTACATGGGAGCTATGTCAGTCAGCTACTACAGCAACATAGGTAAACTACTAGCCTTATCAGGCTTACAAAACACAACTTAAAACAGGAAATGACTAACTACAACCCGCGATACCTGGATCTAGATTACTAGTCCGAGTCGGGCGATGGAGGAGGAAATGCAAAGAAATCGTTGTCCAAATGGACAGAACGAAATCTAGGCATTGTAGAAGGATGCTTCAAGCTCCCCTAGGATGCATTTTCAGAGAGAAATGGAAATGAAAAAGGGGAATGGAGCACCTCACGAATTCAGCTCGATTTGGGGGTTTTAGGAGCTCCAAGAGATGAAATCTTCAAGAGGGAGGGCTTCCAACTGAAATAGATTGATGGAGGGTGGTTGTTTTTGGCCAAGGATGGATCTAGGGTGGTTTGGAATCACGAATTTTTAGAGATAGTTGCTGAAAAATGAAAATGGGGCTAGGGAAGGGGCTGTTTGTGAAGGAAGTACCCCTATTTAAGATTTTCTATGGACGAACCACCCATGCGGGGGGGGGGGGGGGGGGGGGGGGTGTACATGCCACATGAGGGCGTGTGCCCAGAAATCAGACCAAGTGGGCCCCACCGGTCGACGATGGCATCGCCGGCCATCTTGCACGGTGGCCGGTGGGACCACATGGGTCTGGTCCCCCATGGTCCAGGGACTCCAAAAATGCATGGTCCCCACCTTGGTTCATGGTATATTGCCCTATATAGGCCCAAACATGCACTCGGGGCTTTCTGGGACCAATCCGCAATCCCGAATACAAAATCCTATATGCAGCATATGATTTTGGGGTAGAAGGATCTAGTACATCCATCTAGACCCTTAGTTGCTAAAGAAAGTGAAGTTAGAATGGCCTGATGGCCATTTTTCATGAAATTTTACTATTCACTGTACAATTTTGTGAAAGTAGTAATTTGTGTTATTTTCACATTAGGTTTGATGCCTAACATGAAATGGATAAGAAAGAAATGAAGATCGGAGTGTTTAGAGGAAGAATTTTAAAGATTTTTGGTGAAACGGGGTCTTTAAGCCCTGGCGATTGAATACAGGGGTCGTGGTCATCCCACGGCCCAAGGATTCACTTTCACGGGTTTAAAATCGTTCAAAGAACGCCTTAACTCGACTTTCTAAGACCTATGAGCTATTCAGGTTGCTTCACGCGACCCTACATGCGCTACGGTCTCGATCGCGCGATCGATATGAATAGACTTCGCCTATTGGCGAATCTGGGATCCTAGAAGTGTTTCTAGACCCTTCTCGCACCCACCTAAGTCGAAAGAAGCGACAGCGTACGTCGCGTGACCATAACCCAGGCCCGGTTTAATCCAAATCATGCTCTGATACCATCTGTAACATCCCGAAAATCGGGGGGTCGAGCAAAAACCCAACTCCCGAGTTCCAAAATGTTATTTATGCAACATAGATATGTATGATTGAATGTTGTCTGTGATAATGTATTAAACATGAGTGAGATTAAGCCAGAACAGCATATCATACTCCAGAGACAGTTAAATTTGCAAGCGGAAGGCTGTAATAGTATGTATAACATATATAAACTGTTGTATGTCTCCAGAGTGTAAACATGTTACCAGGTTATACACATACATGTATACTCCAAAAGTAGATGAAACGAATATACATGAGTGCACTAAAAATATAAAATGACAAGTGTCAAAGTATCTAATCAACCTCCCTGTAATCCCGTCAATCAGAACACGCATATAGGAGGAATCCTCCTCATCATCATCAAATCCAGCTCCGCCTCACAGGCCGCGCCATCATCTGCAATCATAAAAAGGTCTGGTGGGTGTCCAGGAACACCGTCCCGTAACGTGGGAGTGAGTAGCTAACTCAGTGGAATACTAGAGCAAAGATTAACATGTTATCAAATCAATCATGCGATAATAGTAAAGCAGTAAATCAAACAATCCTAATACTGTTGTTAATGCAATTATGACATGACGTGATGTATGCCCTCACCGACGATCTCCCTCATACGGCAACATCTTACGACCGCGGCATGCCACACTCCCTAGAGTGCTCCACATCTTCCAGGCACATGCAATGCTATGGTGATATGATTTCTGAGTTGTTATTAGTCCATTCAAACAGCAGGATTGGAAAACTAAGGTACTTCCCTTGTATCAATCCCAACACAGATCCTGTCTAGGGTCGTCACTCCTAGTAATCTCATACGATGTATATTTTGTAGGTCGCTGCAAGGGCTGCCAGGGCTGTTGCACGCACTCGTTGCTCCGCTCCCCCATCACCTTATCAATACAGGCCTACTGTACTCTACTGCTACCGAAGGGTCGTCGCCTCCCGTAGACTCAGAATACGCTCGCGGTCACTACAAAGGACTCGTCGCCTGATCAGTGTAGGCCGACAGCAAGAATATAGTGTCCCATACCACCATAATCTGCTCACGAGACTAGGTGCTCACTGGTCACTACGGGGAGGTTTGTGGCCCCAGCGTAGGCCGACAGCTCGACCACGGTGTCCCATACCACCATGCCCGGCTCATGAGTCTTCGTGGATCAAGGTACCATGGTTAACAGGGTTTACAATGGTAAGTTCAGTACCCTAGGTTCAAGCAGTTATGACTCATACAGGGTGAACATACAATGGCCAGTCGGGTTACTTGACGGGCTCGACTAGCGCGATCGCATCTCAAGTTGACGACATGAAGTGCGTAAAACACTTCGTGTGGCCTAACCACTGCCGCCAACTCCAGAACACGGCTCGCGTTCATCGACGCGTCGTTCGTGGCCAAGATAAACCAACCACGAATGCACTCGGTTACCGACTGCCTGGACTAAGTATAGTCCCAAACAATCATGGAATCACATCAGCATTCACGTAAGAGTAATGGAAATGAAATACAACCATGTGAGCATGTTAACACATGTTATAACGTACAACTTAAGTAAATCATCCTACACATGTCTTTCACACATATAATGAAATTATGCATATCGCCAACATATAGGAAATCCTTTCCATCAGCAAATTAATTAAGAATTCAATCTCAAACTAAATCATAAGGAAATCATCAAGCACATGTTATAACATACAACTTACGTGAATCATCAAGCACATGCATTTCATTCATATAATGAAATCATGCATATGGCTAACATGAAGGAAACCATTTACACCAGCATATTTATTGAGAAACCAATCTCAAACTAATCCATAACATCATTTAATTCAATACATACTAATACAAGCATTTATACAAACACTTACACTACACACTTAAGTCTACATACAGTATGTCGACCCGAAGTGCGCATTTAGGCGAATCTCTTCGCCAAACTAATTATGCACGCATTCCTAACATTCTAATGCGACAATAAACCATGTCAATCACATCAGCAAAATATGCATGAAAACAGTACTTCCTACAAATGACTAAAATGCCCTAAATCTCATATTCTTCGTTAGTTTACGAAACAGGAAACGGACAGCATGTTATACATGTCAAACGGCGTTGCCGTCAAGAATCTACTATTAAACGACATTGAAAGCTTTGAAAACAGTCAATCAAAACGTCTAATATCCGCACCTTTTTCCTTTTTGGGGTGTGAGTTCGAACGGAGCGTATACGCTTCGTTTACGGCGATTAGAGAACCTAATACACAAGTTCTATTAGCTACTTCGCTAGGAAATGAAAGGAACCTTAAATCAGTAACTTCTAGGGTATTTTCTTACCTGAGAAAGCGGAGGAGTCGCCGAGAAAGCGATAGAGGTGCGTTGCTTTAGCACGTGCAACACGTAGCATAAGTGGCAGGAAGAACTCTCCCACCTTCTCTCACAAACTCTCACCTTTTCTCTCTCCCAATCTAGAGATTTTGTAAATTCGGATGGGAGAGAGGAGTGAGGGTTTCAACCCCTTTTATAAGCTCAAAAATGCCCAAAATAGGCTCAGGAACAAAGTTCACTTGAGGGGTAACCAAATCGGGGCTGTTTCGATCCAAAAGAGCATTTCTGGAGGTCCCCTGGCCGAACGCGATCGGACATAAGCTCATGCATACTGGATCTAGCACACATCCAGTTTTCGGACCGGTAGGGTTCCCAGATCGCACGTGGCGGTCCGATTTCAGTTCAACGGTCATCGCACCTAGATCAGGTCTATAAGTCTCGTGATATGAAATAGAAATTTTTCCTGATCCAAGGGTGTAATTTGGCTGAATTCTGACGGTCAGAACGCTCAATACTGATGTGTCAAATCGTGTGCCAGATTTGAATTTCAAATTCCAATTTTAACCCTATTCTCACTCTCTTCACTCCAGGCTCAATGAAATAGCCTCTGAATGTCAGTTGGACTTGATTTTCTAAACGATTTCCAAGCCCAGCTAAGTGATCATAACAGTCTAAGATGGTAGGTATCGGACTTTCGATGCGTGGTCTAGATCCAATACGAAGTTTCAACGAGGTCCCGAGAGCAAACCGATTTAGAGTTTGATCCCAGGTTATAGAGTATTATAGAGTCATTGGTTCTACTCAATTTGGGTCTTGTAAAACGTATTTAAAGTGATCAGGGACTATTTCCCAGCTACTTTAGCGTCGCGCTAGCTAACTTACACTTATTTTCCAAAGGAATTTATCCTACGTGATTTCTTTGGCTATGGAATTGGGTTCTGAGCGATTTCTCAGATGTTTTAGTTAACCCATTGCCTAAGGACGTCTAATCCCAGATTAGCCAAAATCCGGGGTGTTACAGGAATAGTTTTAGGTTATAAGTATAGGTTTAGGTTAGGTTATAGGTTAAGGTTACGGGAAAGGTTATAGCTTTTGGGTTTTGAGAATGGGTTCAAGTTTAGGTTATAGGTTTTGGTTTCGGTTTAGGTTATAAGTTTTGGTATTGGTTTAGATTATAGGTTTTTGGATTTGAGAATGGGTTATGTTTTAGGTTTACAAAATTGAGTTCAGGTTCGGGATTGGATTTGAGTTTAGGTTTTCAAGTTTAGGTTTAGGTTTAGGTAAGGGAGTTGAGATTAAGATTAGGAGTAGGTTTTACTTTAGGGAATTGAGTTTAGGTTATAGGTTTAGGGAAAGGTTAGGTTTAGGTTATAGGTTTTGGGATTTAGGAATAGTTTTAGGTTATAAGTATAGGTTTAGGTTAGGTTATATGTTAAGGTTTAAGGATAGGTTATAGGTTTTGTGATTTGAGAATGGGTTCGGTCTTAGGTTATAGGTTTTAGTTTTGGTTTTGGTTTGGGTTATAGGTTTTAGGATTTGAGAATGGGTTCGAGTTTAGGTTATAGGTTTTGGTTTTGGTTTAGGTTATAGGTTTTTGGATTTGAGAATAAGTTATGGTTTAGGTTTAGGAAATCGGTTTCAGGTTCGGGATTGGGTTTGAGTTTGGGTTTTCAGTTTTTGGTTTAGGTTTAGGTTAAGGAGTTGAGATTAAGATTAGGTGTAGGTTTAGCTTTAGAAAATTGAGTTTAGGTTATAGATTTAGGGAAAGGTTAGGTTGAGGTTATAGATTTTCGTATTTGGGAATAGTTTTAGGTTATAAGTATAGGTTTAGGTTAGGTTATAGGTTAAGGTTTAGGGATAGGTTATAGGTTTTGGTATTCGAGAATGGGTTCGTGTTTAGGTTATAGGTTTTGGTTTTGGTTTTGGTTATAGGTTATAGGTTTTGGTTATAGGTTTTGGGATTTGAGAATGGGTTCGGGTTTTGGTTATAGGTTTTTGTTTTGGTTTATGTTTTATGTTTTAGGATTTGAGAATTGGTTTGAGTTTGTGTTATAGGTTTTATTTTAGGTTATAGGTTTTTGGATTTGAGAATGGGTTATCGTTTAGGTTTAGGAAATCGGGTTGAGGTTCGAGATTGGGTTTAAGTTTGGATTTTAGAGTTTAGGTTTAGGTTTAGGTTAGGGATTTGAGATTAGGATTCGGTGTAGGTTTCGCTTTAGGGAATTGAGTTTAAGTTATAGGTTTTGAGAATTGGGAATAGTTTTAGGTTATATGTATAGGTTTTGGTTAGGTTATAGGTTAAGGTTTATGGATAGGTTATAGGTTTTGAGATTTGAGAATGGGTTTGGGTTTAGGTTATAGGTTTTGGTTTTTTGTTTAGGTTATACGTTTTGGTTTTGGTTTAGGTTTCAGGTTTTTAGCTTTGAGAATGAGTTATGGTGTAGATTTAGGTAATCGGGTTCAAGTTCAGGATTGGATTTGAGTTTGGATTTTCAAGTTTAGGTTTAGGTTTAGGTTACGGATTTGAGATTAGGATTATGTGTAGGTTTAACTTTAGGGAATTGAGTTTAGGTTATAGGATTAGGGAAAGGTTAGGTTTAGGTTAAAGCTTTTGGGATTTGGGAATAGTTTTAGGAAATAAGTATAGGTCTAGGTTAGGTTATATGTTAAGGTTTAGGGATAGGTTATAGGTTTTGTGATTTGAGAATGGGTTCAGGTTTAGGTTATAGGTTTTGGTTTTGGTTATAGGTTTTGGGATTTGAGAATGGTTTCGGGTTTAGGTTAAATGTTTTGGTTTTGGTTTAAGTTATAGGTTTTTGGATTTGAGAATAGGTTATGGTTTTGGTTTAGGAAATGGGTTTCAGGTTTGGGATTGGGTTTGAGTTTGGATTTTCAAGTTTATGTTTAGGTTTAGGTTAGGGAGTTGAGATTAAGATTAGGTGTGGTTTTAGCTTTAGGGAATTGAATTTAAGTTCGGGATTGGGTTTAAGTTTGGGTTTTTAAGTTTAGTTTTAAGTTTAGGTTAGGGAGTTGAGAATTGGATTAGGTATAGGTTTCACTTTAGGGAATGGAGTTTAGGTTTTAGGTTTTGGGATTTGGGAATAGTTTTAGGTTATAAGTATATGTTTAGGTTAGGTTATAGGTTAAGGTTTAGGGATAGGTTATAGGTTTTGTTATTCGACAATGGGTTCAGGTTTAGGTTATAGGTTTTGGTTTTGGTTTAGGTTGTAGGTTTTGGTTTTGGTTTAGGTTATAGGTTATAGGTTTCGGATAAGGTTTAGGTTTAGGTTTAGGTTATAGGTTTTAGGATTTGAGAATAGATTCGGGTTTAGGTTATAGGTTTTGGTTTTGTTTTAGGTTATACGTTTTAGGATTTGAGAATGGATTCGGGCTTAGGTTATGGGTTTTGGTTTTGGTTTTGGTTTAGGTTATAGGTTTTTAGATTTGGGAATGGCTTATGGTTTAGGTTTAAGAAATCGGGTTCAATTTCGAGATTGGGATTAAGTTTGGGTTTTTAAGTTTAGCTTTAGGTTTAGGTTTAGGTTAGGGAGTTTAGATTAGGATTAGGTATAGGTTTCGCTTTAGGGAATTGAGTTTAGGTTATACGTTTTGGGATTTGAGAATAGTTTTAGGTTATATGTATAGGTTTTGGTTAGGTTATAGGTTAAGGTTTAGGGATAGGTTATAGGTTTTGGGATTTGAGAATGAGTTCGGGTTTAGGTTATAGGTTTTGGTTTTTGTTTAGGTTATAGGTTTTAGTTTTGGTTTAGGTTTCAGGTTTTTGGTTTTGAGAATGAGTTATGGTTTAGATTTAGATAATCGGGTTCAAGTTCAGGATTGGATTTGAGTTTAGGTTTTCAAGTTTAGGTTTAGGTTTAGGTTACGGAGTTGAGATTAGGATTAGGTGTAGGTTTAACTTTAGGGAATTGAGTTTAGGTTATAGGATTAGGGAAAGGTTAGGTTTAGGTTATAGCTTTTGGGATTTGGGAATAGTTTTAGATAATAAGTATAGGTCTAGGTTAGGTTATATGTTAAGGTTTAGGGATAAGTTATAGGTTTTGTGATTTGAGAATGGGTTCAGGTTCAGGTTATGGGTTTTGGTTTTGGTTATAGATTTTGGGATTTGAGAATGGTTTCGGATTTAGGTTCCATGTTTTGGTTTTGGTTTAAGTTATAGGTTTTTGGATTTGAGAATAGGTTATGGTTTAGGTTTAGGAAATCGGTTGCAGGTTTGAGATTGGGTTTGAGTTTGGGTTTTTAAGTTTAGGTTTAGGTTTAGGTTATGGAGTTGAGATTAAGATTAGGTGTAGTTTTAGCTTTTGGATATTGAGTTTAAGTTCGGGATTGGGTTTAAGTTTAGTTTTAAGTTTAGGTTAGGGAGTTGAGATTAGGATTAGGTATAGGTTTCGCTTTAGGGAATTGAGTTTAGGTTTTAGGTTTTGGGATTTGGGAATAGTTTTAGGTTATAAGTATATGTTTAGGTTAGGTTATAGGTTAAGGTTTAGGGATAGGTTATAGGTTTTGTTATTCGACAATGGGTTCGGGTTTAGGTTATACGTTTTGGTTTTGGTTTAGGTTATATGTTTTGGTTTAGCTTATAGGTTATAGGTTTAGGATAAGGTTTAGGTTTAGGTTTAGGTTATAAGTTTTGGGATTTGAGAATGGATTCGGGTTTATGTTATAGGTTTTGGTTTTATTTTTGGTTATAGGTTTTAGGATTTGAGAATGGGTTCGGGCTTAGGTTATAGGTTTTGGTTTGGTTTTGGTTTAGGTTATGGTTTTTGGATTTGAGAATGGGTTATGGTTTAGGTTTAGGAAATCGGGTTCAGCTTCGAGATTGGGATTAAGTTTGGGTTTTTAAGTTTAGGTTTAGGTTTAGGTTAGGGAGTTTAGACTAGGATTAGGTATAGGTTTCGCTTTAGGAAATTGAGTTTAGGTTATAGGTTTTGGGATTTGTTAATAGTTTTAGGTTATAAGTATATGTTTAGTTTAGGTTATAGGTTAAGGTTTAGGGATTGGTTATAGGATTTGATATTCGAGAATGGGTTCGGGTTTAGGTTATAGGTTTTGGTTTTGGTTTAGGTTATAGGTTTTGGTTTAGGTTATAGGTTATAGGTTTATGATAAGGTTTAGGTTTAGGTTTAGGTTATAGGTTTTAGGATTTGAGAATGGGTTTGGGTTTATGTTATAGGTTTTGGTTTTGGTTTTGGTTATAGGTTTTGGGATTTGAGAATGGGTTCAGGTTTAGGTTTTAGGTTTTGGTTTTGGTTTTGGTTTAGGTTATAGATTTTTGGATTTGAGAATGGGTTATCGTTTAGGTTTAGGAAATCGGGTTCAGATACGAGATTGGGTTTCAGTTTGGGTTTTTAAGTTTAGGTTTAGGTTTAGGTTAGGGAGTTGAGAGTAGGATTAGGTGTAGGTTTCGCTTTAGGGAATTGAGTTTAGCTTATAGGTTTTGGAATTTAGGAATAGTTTTAGGTTATATGTATAGGTTTAGGTTAGCTTATAGGTTAAGGTTTAGGGATTGGTTATAGGTTTTGGGATTTGAGAATGGGTTCGGGTTTAGGTTATAGGTTTTGGTTTTGGTTTAGGTTAAAGGTTTTGGTTTAGGTTTAGGTTATCGGTTTTTGGTTTTGAGAATGAGTTATGGTTTAGGTTTAGGTAATCGGGTTTAGGGTTAGGATTGGATTTGAGTGTGGGTTTTCAAGTTTAAGTTTAGGTTAGGGAGTTGAGATTAGGATTAGGTGTGGGTTTAACTTTTGGAAATTGAGTTTAGGTTATAGGTTTAGGAAAAGGTTATGTTTCGGTTATAGCTTTTGGTATTTGGGAATAGTTTTAGGTTATAAGTATAGGTTTGGGTTAGGTTATTGGTTAAGGTTTAGGGATAGGTTATAGGTTTTGTGATTTGAGAATGGGTTCAGCTTTAGGTTATAGGTTTTGGTTTTAGTTTTGGTTGTAGTTTTGGTTTAGGTTATAGGTTTTGGGATTTGAGAATGGGTTCGGGTTTAGGTTATATGTTTTGGTTATGGTTTAGGTTATAGGTTTATGGAAAGGTTAGGTTTTGGTTATAAGTTTTCGGATTTGGGAATACTTTTAGGTTATAAGTATAGGTTTAGTTTAGGTTATAGGTTTTGGTTTTGGTTTTGGTATAGGTTATAGGTTTTGGTTTTAGTTTTGGTTTAGGTTATAGGTTTTTGGATTTGAGAATGGGTTCAGGTTTAGGTTATAGGTTTTGGTTTTGGTTAAGGTTTTGGTTATAGCTTTTTGGATTTGAGAATGGGTTATGGTTTAGGTTTAGGAAATCAGGTTCAGGTTCGGGATTGGGCTTGAGTTTGGGTTTTCAAGTTTAGGTTTAGGTTTAGGTTAGGGAGTTGAGATTAGGATTAAGTGTAGGTTTAACTTTAAGGAATTGAGTTTAGGTCATAGGTTTAGGGAAAGGTTAGGTTTAGGTTATAAGTTTGGGGATTTGAGAATAGTTTTAGGTTATAAGTATAGGTTTAGGTTAGGTTATAGGTTATGGTTTAAGGATAGGTTATAGGTTTTGGGATTTGAGAATGGGTTCGGGTTTAGGTCATATGTTTTGGTTTTAGTTTAGGTTATGAGTTTTGGGAATTGAGAATGGGTTCAGGTTTAGGTTATTGGTTTTGGTTTAGGTTATAGGTTATAGGTTTAGGTTTAGGTTTAGGTTATAGGTTTTGGGATTTGAGAATGGGTTCAGGTTTTGGTTATTGGTTTTTGTTTTGGTTTAGTTTATAGGTTTGGGGATTTGAGAATGGGTTCGGGTTTAGGTTATATGTTTTGATTTTGGTTTTAGTGTAGGTTATAGATTTTTGGTTTTAGGAATGGGTTATGGTTTAGGTTTAGGAAATCGGGTTCACGTTCATTATTGGGTTTAAGTTTGGGTTTTTAAGTTTAGTTTAGGTTTAGGTTAGGGAGTTGAGATTCGGATTAGGTATAGGTTTCGGTTTTGGGGATTGAGTTTAAGTTATAGGTTTTGGGACTTGGGAATAGCTTTAGGTTGTAAGTATATGTTTAGGTTATATTATTGGTTAAGGTTTAGGTATAGGTTATAGGTTTTGGTATTCAAGAATGGGTTCGGGTGTAGGTTATAGGTTTTGGTTATTGGTTTTGGTTTTGGTTATAGGTTTTAGGTTTAGGATTAGGTTTAGGTTTGGATTTAGGTTATAGGTTTTGAGATTTGAGTATGGGTTCGAGTTTAGGTTATAGGTTTTAGTTTTGGTTTAGGTTATAGGTATTAGGATTTGAGATTGGGTTCCGGTTTAGGTTATAGGTTTTGGTTTCGGTTTTGGTTTAGGTTATAGGTTTTTGGATTTGAGAATGGGTTATGGCTTAGGTTTAGGAAATCGGGTTCAGGTTCGGGATTGGGTTTAAGTTTGAGTTTTTAAGTTTTGATTTAGGTTTAGGTTAGGGATTTGAGATTGGGATTAGGTGTATGTTTCACTTTAGGGAATTGAGTTTAGGTTATAGATTTTGGGTTTTGGGAATAGTTTTAGGTTATAAATATAGGTTTAGGTTAGGTTATAGGTTAAGGTTTAGGGATAGGTTATAGGTTTTGTGATTTAAGAATGGGTTCGGGTTTAATAGGTTTTGGTTTTGGTTTTTATTTGGTTATAGGTTTTGAAATTTGAGAATGGGTTTGGGTTTAGGTTATAGGTTTTGGTTTCGGTTTAGGTTATTGGTTTTTGGATTTGAGAATAGGTTATGGTTTAGGTTTAGGAAATCGGTTTCGGGTTTGGGATTGGGTTTGAGTTTGGGTTTTCAAGTTTACGTTTTGGTTTAGGTTAGGTTAGGGAGTTGAGATTAAGATGAGGTGTAGGTTTAGCTTTAGGGAATTTAGTTTATGTTATAGGTTTAGAGAAATGTTAGGTTTAGGTTATAGGTTTTTGAGTTTGAGAATAGTTTTAGTTTATAAGTACAGGTTTAGGTTAGGTTATAGGTTAAGGTTTAGGGATAGGTTATTGGTTTTGGGATTTAATAATGGGTTCGGATTTAGGTTATAGGTTTTGGTTTTGGTTTAGGTTATATGTTTTGGTTTTGGTTTAGGTTATAGGTTTTTGGACTTGAGAATGGGAAATGGTTTAGGTTTAGGAAATCGGGTTCAGGTTTGGGATTAGATTTGGGTTTGTGCTTTCAAGTTTAGGTTTAGGTTTAGTTTAGGGAGTTGAGATTAGGATTAGGTGTAGGTTTAACTTAAGGGAATTGAGTTTAGGTTATATGTTTAGGGAAATGTTAGGTATAGGTTATAGGTTTTGGTTTTGGTTTAGGTTATAGGTTTTGGGATTTGAGAATGGGTTCGGGTTTAGGTTATAGGTTTGGCTTTTGGTTTTGGTTTATGTTATAGGTTATAGGTTTTAGGATTTAAGAATGGGTTCGGGTTGGGTTATAGGTTTTGGTTTTGGTT
Organism: Magnolia kwangsiensis; assembly: GCA_037074715.1. Lineage (NCBI taxonomy): Eukaryota > Viridiplantae > Streptophyta > Magnoliopsida > Magnoliales > Magnoliaceae > Magnolia > Magnolia kwangsiensis. The sequence goes on along the minus strand of CM073584.1, from coordinate 31,795,803 downwards.
TTGGTTTAGGTTATAGGTTTTTAGATTTGAGAATGGGTTATCGTTTAGGTTTAGAAAATCTGGTTCAGGTTCGGGATTGGATTTGAGTTTGGGTTTTCAAGTTTAGGTTTAGGTTTAGGTTAGGGAGTTGAGATTAGAATTAAGTGTAGGTTTAACTTTAAGGAATTGATTTTAGGTTATATGTTTAGTGAAAGGTTAGGTATAGGTTATAGGTTTTAGGATTTAGGAATAGTTTTATATTATAAGTATAAGTTTAAGTTAGGTTATAGGTTAAGGTTTAGGGATAGGTTATCTATTTTTTGATTTAAGAATCGGTTCAGGTTTAGGTTATAGGTTTTTGTTTTAGTTATAGGTTTTGGGATTTGAGAATGGGTTCAGGTTTAGGTTATAGGTTTTGGTTTTGTTTTAGGTTATAGGTTTTTGGATTTGAGAATAGGTTATAGATTAGGTTTAGGAAATCAGTTTCAGGTTTGGGGTTGGGTTTGAGTTTTGGTTTTCAAGTTTAGGTTAGGGAGTTGAGATTAAGATTAGTTGTAGGTTTTTCTTTAGGGAATTGAGTTTAGGTTATACATTTAGAGAAAGGTTAGGTTTAGGTTATAGGTTTCGGATTTCGGAATAGCTTTAGGTTATAAGTATAGGTTCAGGTTAGGTTATAGGTTAAGGTATAGGGATAGGTTATAGGTTTTAGGATTTAAGAATGGGTTCGGGTTTAGGTTATAGGTTTTGGTTTTAATTTTGCTTTTGGGATTTGAGAATGGGTTCGAGTTTAGGTTATAGGTTTTGGTTTTGGTTTTGGTTTAGGTTTAGGTTATAGGTTTCTTGATTTGAGAATGGGTTATGTTTTTGGTTTAGGAAGTCGGGTTCAGGTTCGGGATTGGATTTGAGTTTGGGTTTTCAAGTTTAGGTTTAGGTTTAGGTTAGGGAGTTGTGATTAGGATTAGGTGTAGGTTTAACTTTATGGAATTGAGTTTAGGTCATAGGTTTAGGGAAAGGTTAGGTTTAGGTTATAGGTTTTGAGATTTGAGAATAGTTTTAGGTTATAAGTATAGGTTTAGGTTAGTTTATAGGTTAAGGTTTAGGGATAGGTTGTAGGTTTTGGGATTTAAGAATGGGTTCGGGTTTAGGTCATAGGCTTTGCTTTCGGTTTAGGTTATAGGTTTTGGGTGTTTAGAATGGGTTCGGGTTTAGGTTATAGGTTTTGGTTTTAGTTTAGGTTATAGGTTATAGGTTTAGGTTTAGGTTTAGGTTATAGGTTTTGAGATTTGAGAATTGGTTCGGGTTTAGGTTAAAGGTTTTTATTTCGGTTTAGGTTATAGGTTTTCAGATTTGAGAATGGGTTCGGGTTTAGGTTATAGGTTTTGATTTTGGTTTTGGTTATAGGTTTTCAGATTTGAGAATGGGTTCGGGTTTAGGTTATAGGTTTTGGTTTTGGTTATAGGTTTTTGGTCTTAGGAATGGGTTATGGTTTAGGTTTAGGAAATCGGGTTCAGGTTCAGGATTGGGATTAAGTTTGAGTTTTTAAGTTTAGATTTAGGTTTAGGTTAGGGAGTTGAGATTAGTTTTAGGTGTATGCATTTAGGTTATAGGTTTTGGGATTTGTTAATAGTTTTAGGTTATAAGTATATGTTTAGGTTAGGTTATAGGTTAAGGTTTAGGGATAGGTTATAGGTTTTGGTATTCGAGAATGGGTTCGGGTTTAGGTTATAAGTATTGGTTTTGGTTTAGGTTATAGGTTTTGGTTTAGGTTATAGGTTATAGGTTTTGGGATTTGAGAATGGGTTCAGGTTTAGGTTATAGGTTTTGGTTTTGGTTTTGGTTATAGGTTTTAGGATTTGAGAATGGGTTCGGGTTTGGGTTATAGGTTTTGGTTTTGGTTTTTGTTTAGGTTATAGGTTTTTGGATTTGAGAATGGGTTATCGTTTAGGTTTAGGAAATTAGGTTTAGGTTCAAGATTGGGTTTTTAAGTTTTGGTTTAGGTTTAGGTTAGGGAGTTGAGATTAGGCTTAGGTGTAGGTTTCGCTTTTTGGAATTGAGTTTAGGTTATAGGTTTTGGGATTTGGGAATTGTTTTAGGTTATATGTATTGGTTTAGGTTAGGTGATAGGTTAAGGTTTAGGGATAGGTTATAGGTTTTGGGATGTGAGAATGGGTTTGGGTTTAGGTTATAGGTTTTGGTTTTTGTTTAGGTTATAGGTTTTGGTTTTGGTTTAGGTTATAGGTTTTTGGTTTTGAGAATGAGTTATGGTTTAGGTTTAGAAAATCGGGTTCAGGTTCAGGATTGGATTTGAGTTTGGGTTTTCAAGTTTAGGTTTAGGTTTAGGTTAGGGTGTTGACATTAGGATTAGGTGTAGGTTTAACTTTAGGGAATTGAGTTTAGGTTATAGGTTTAGGGAAAGGTTAGGTTTAGGTTATAGCTTTTGGGATTTGGGAATAGTTTTAAGTTATAAGTATAGGTCTAGGTTATGTTATAGGTTAAGGTTTAGGGATAGGTTATAGGTTTTGTGATTTGGGAATGGGTTCTGGTTTTGGTTATAGGTCTTGGTTTAGGTTTGGTTATGTTATAGGTTTTAGGATTTGATAAGGGGTTTGGGTTTAGGTTATAGTTTTGGTTTTAGTTTAGGTTTTAGGTTTTTAGATCTGAGAATAGGTTATGGTATAGGTTTAGAAAATCAGTTTCAGGTTCGGGATTGGGTTTGAGTTTGGGTTTTCAAGTTTAGGTTTAGGTTTAGGTTAGGGAGTTGAGATTAAGATTAGGTGAAGGTTTAGCTTTAGGGAATTGAGTTTAGGTTATAGGTTTAGGGAAAGGTTATGTTTAGGTTATAGGTTTTGAGATTTGAGAATAATTTTAAGTTATAAGTATAAGTTTAGGTTAGGTTATAGGTTAAGGTTTAGGGATAGGTTATAGGTTTTGGGATTTAAGAAAGGGTTCGGGTTTAGGTCATAGGTTTTGGTTTTGGTTTAGGTTATAGGTTTTGGGATTTGAGAATAGGTTCGGGTTTAGGTTATAGGTTTTGGTTTTGGTTATAGGTTATAGGTTTAGGTTTTGGTTTAGGTTATAGGTTTTGGGATTTGAGAATGGGTTCGGGTTTAAGTTATAGGTTTTGGGATTTGAGAATGGGTTCGGGTTTAGGTTATAAGTTATGGTTATGGTTTTGGTTTTGGTTATAGGTGTTTGGTTTTAGGAATGGGTTATGGTTTAGGTTTAGGAAATCAGGTTCAGCTTTGGGATTGGCATTAAGTTTGGATTTTTAAGTTTAGGTTTAGGTTTAACTTAGGGAGTTGAGATTAGCATTAGGTATAGGTTTCGCTTTAGGGAATTGAGTTTAGGTTATAGGTTTTGGGATTTGTTAATAGTTTTAGGTTATAAGTATAAGTTTAGGTTAGGTTATAGGTCAAGGTTTAGGGATAGGTTATAGGTTTTGGTATTCGAGAATGGGTTCGGGTTAGGTTATAGGTTTTGGTTTTGGTTTTGGTTATAGGTTTTAGTTTAGGTTATGGGTTATAGGTTTAGGATAAGGTTTAGGTTTTGGTTTCGGTTATTGGGTTTGGGATTTAAGAATGGGTTCGGGTTTATGTTATAGGTTTTGGTTTTGGTTTAGGTTATAGGTTTTTGGATTTGAGAATGGGTTATCATTTAGGTTTAGGAAATCGGGTTCAGGTTCGGGATTGAGTATAAGTTTGGATTTTTTAGTTTAGGTTTAGGTTTAGGTTAGGGAGTTGAGATTAGGATTAGGTGTAGGTTTCACTTTAGGGAATTGAGTTTAGGTTATAGATTTCGGGATTTGGGAATAGTTTTAGATTATATGTATAGGTTTAGGTTAGGTTATAGGTTAAGGTTTAGAGATAGGTTATTAGTTTTGGGATTTAAGAATGGGTTCGGGTTTATGTTATATGTTTTGGTTTTGGTTTAGGTTATAGGTTTTCATTTTGGTTTAGGTTATAGGTTTTTGGTTTTGAGAATGAGTTATGGTTTAGGTTTGGGTAATCGGCTTCAGGTTCAGGATTTGATTTGAGTTTGGGTTTTGAAGTTTACATTTAGGTTTAGGTTGGGGAGTTGAGATTAGGATTAGGTGTAGTTTAACTTTAGGTAATTGAGTTTAGGTTATAGGTTTTGGGAAAGGTAAGGTTTCGGTTATAGCTTTTGGGATTTGGGAATAGTTTTAGGTTATAAGTATAGGTTTTGGTTATGTTATAGGTTAAGGTTTTGGGATTGGTTATATGTTTTATGATTTGAGAATGGGTTCGGCTTTAGGTAATAGGTTTTGGTTTTGGTTTTGGTTATAGGTTTTGGGATTTGTGAATGGGTTCAGGTTTAGGTTATAGGTTTTGGTTTTGGTTTAGGTTTAGGTTATTAGTTTTTGGATTTGAGAGTGGGTTATGGTTTAGGTTTAGAAAATCGGGTTCTGTTTCGGGATTGGGTTTGAGTTTGGGTTTTCAAGTTTAGGTTTCGGTTTAGGTTACGGAGTTGAGATTAGGATTAGGTGTAGGTTTAGCTTTAGGGAATTGAGTTTAGGTCATAGGTTTAGGGAAAGGTTAGGTTTAGGTTATAAGTTTTGGGATTTGAGAATATTTTTAGGTTATAAGTATAGGTTTAGGTTAGGTTATAGGTTATGGTTTAGGGATAGGTTATTGGTTTTTGGATTTGAGAATGGGTTCGGGTTTAGGTCATATGTTTTGGTTTTGGTTTAGGTTATAGGTTTTGAGAATTGGGAATGGGTTCGGGTTTAGGTTATAGGTTATAGGTTTTGGTTTTGGTTTAGGTTATAGGTTTTGGGATTTGAGATTGGGTTCGGGTTTAGGTTATAGCTTTCTGTTTCGGTTTAGGTTATAGGTTTTGGGATTTGAGAATGGGTTCGAATTTTGGTTATATGTTTTGGTTTTGGTGTAGGTTGTAAGTTTTTGTTTTTAGGAATGGGTTATGGTTTAGGTTTAGGAAATCGGGCTCACGTTCGTTATTGGGTTTTTAAGTTTAGGTTTAGGTTTAGGTTAGGGAGTTGAGATTCAGATTATGTATAGGTTTCGCTTTAGGGAATTGAGTTTTGGTTATAGGTTTTGGGATTTGGAAATGTTAGCTATAAGTTATAAGTATATGTTTAGGTTATGTTATTGGTTAAGGTTTAGGGATAGATTATTGGTTTTGCTATTCGAGATTGGGTTCGGGTTTAGGTTATAGGTTTTCATTTTGGTTTAGGTTATAGGTTATAGGTTTAGGATAAGGTTTAGGTTTAGGTTTAGGTTATAGGTTTTGGGATTTGAGAATGGGTTCGAGTTTAGGTTATAGGTTTTGGTTTTGGTTTAGGTTATAGGTTTTAGGATTTGAGAATGGGTTCGAGTTTAGGTTATAGGTTTTGGTTTTGGTTTTGGTTTATGCTAAAGGTTTTTGGATTTGAGAATGGATTAAGATTTAGGTTTAGGAAATCGGGTTCAGGTTCGGGATTGGGTTTAAGTTTGAATTTTTAAGTTTAGGTTTAGGTTTAGGTTGGAGAGTTGAAATTTGGATTAGGTGTAGGTTTCGCTTTAGGGAATTGAGTTTAGGTTATAGTTTTTGGGTTTTGGAAATAGTTTTAGGTTATAAATATAGGTTTAGGTTAGGTTATATGTTAAGGTTTAGGGATAGGTTATAGGTTTTGGGATTTGAGAATGAGTTCGTGTTTAGGTTATAGGTTTTGCTTTTGGATTAGGATATAGGTTTTTGGTTTTGAGAATTGGTTATGGTTTCGGTTTAAGAAATAGGGTTCAGGTTCAAGATTGGATTTGAGTTTGGGTTTTCAAGTTTAGGTTTAGGTTTAGGTTAGGGAGTTGAGAATAGGTGTAGGTTTAACTTTAGGGAATTGAGTTTTGGTTATAGCTTTTGGGATTTGGGAATAGTTTTAGGTTATAAGTAAAGGATTAGGTTATGTTATAGGTTAAGGTTTAGAGATAGGTTATAGGTTTTGGAATTTAAGAATGGGTTTAGGTTTAGGTTTAGGTTATAAGTTTTGGTTTTGGTTTAGGTTATAGGTTTTTGGATTTGAGAATAGGTTATGGTTTAGGTTTAGGAAATCGGTTTCAGGTTTGGGATTGGGTTTAAGTTTGGGTTTTCAAGTTTAGGTTTAGGTTTAGGTCAGGGAGTTGAGATTATAGGTATTGGTTTTAGTTTTTATTTTTGTTTAGGTTATAGGTTTTGGGATTTGAGAATGGGTTTAGGTTTAGGTTATAAGTTTTGGTTTTGGTTTAGGTTATAGGTTTTTAGATTTGAGAATAGGTTACGGTTTAGGTTTAGGAAATCAGTTTCAGGTTTGAGATTGGGTTTGAGTTTGGGTTTTCAAGTTTAGATTTAGGTTTAGGTCAGGGAGTTGAGATTAAGATGAGGTGTAGGTTTAGGTTTAGGGAATTGAGTTTAGGTTATAGGTTTAGGGAAAGGTTAGGTTTAGGTTATAGGTTTTCGAATTTGAGAATAGTTTTTTGTTATAAGTATAGGTTTAGGTGAGGTTATAGGTTAAGGTTTAGGTATAGGTTATAGGTTTTGGGATTTGAGAATGGGTTCGGGTTAAGGTTATAGGTTTTGGTTTAGGTTTTAGGTTTTTGGATTTGAGAATGGGTTCGGGTTTAGGTTATAGTTTTTGGTTTTGGTTTAGGTTTATGTTATTGGATTTTGGATTTGAGAATGGGTTATGGTTTAGGTTTAGGAAATCGTGTTCAGGTTCTGGATTGGGTTTGAGTTTGGGTTTTCAAGTTTAGGTTTAGGTTTTGGTTAGGGAGTTGGGTTATTATTAGGTGTAGGTTTCGCTTTAGGGAATTGAGTTTGGGTTATAGGTTTAGGGAAAGGTTAGGTTTAGTTTATAGGTTCTGGGATTTTGGAATAGTTTCAGGTTATAAGTATAGGTTTAGTTTAGGTTATTGGTTAAGGTTTAGGGATAGGTTATACGTTTTGGGATTTGAGAATGGGTTCGGGTTTAGGTTATAGGTTTTGGGATTTGAGAATGGGTTCAGGATTAGGTTATAGGTTTTGTTTTTGGTTTTGGTTTGAGTTATAGGTTTTTGGATTTGAGAATGGGTTATGGTTTAGGTTTAGGAAATCGTGTTCAAGTTCTGGATTAGGTTTGAGTTTGAGTTTGAGTTTTCAAGTTTAGGTTTAGGTTTAGGTTAGGGAGTTGTGATTAGGATTAGGCGTAGGTTTCGCTTTAGGGAATTGAGTTTAGGTTATTGGTTTTGGGATTTGGGAATGGTTTTAGGTTATAAGTATATGTTTAGGTTAGGTTATAGGTTAAGGTTTAGGGATAGGTTATAGGTTTTAGTATTCGAGGATAGGTTTGAGTTTAGGTTATAGGTTTTGGTTTTGGTTTAGGTTATAGGTTTTGGTTTAGGTTATAGGTTATAGGTTTAGTATAAGGTTTAGGTTTAGGTTTAGGTTATAGGTTTTGGGATTTGAAAATGGGTTCGGGTTTAGGTTATAGGTTTTGGTTTTGGTTTTGGTTATAGGTTTTAGGATTTGAGAATGGGTTCGGGTTTAGGTTATAGGTTTTGGTTTTGGTTTTGGTTTAAGTTATAGGTTTTTGGATTTGAGAATGGGTTATGGTTTAGGTTTTGAAAATCTTGTTCAGGTTCTGGATTGGGTTTGAGTTTGGGTTTTCATGTTTAGGTTTAAGTTAGGTTAGGGAGTAGAGATTAGGGTTAGGTGTAGGTTTCGCTTTAGGGAATTGAGTTTAGGTTATAGGTTTTGGGATTTGGGAATGGTTTTAGGTTATAAGTATATGTTTAGGTTAGGTTATAGGTTAAGGTTTAGGGATAGGTTATAGGTTTTAGTATTCGAGAATGGGTTCGGGTTTAGGTTATAGGTTTTGGTTTTGGTTTAGGTTATAGGTTTTGGTTTAGGTTATAGTTTATAGGTTTAGGATAAGGTTTAGGTTTAGGTTTAGGTTATAGGTTTTGGGATTTAAAAATTGGTTCGGGTTTAGGTTATAGGTTTTGGTTTTGGTTATAGGTTTTAGGATTTGAGAATGGGTTCGGGTTTTGGTTTAGGTTATAGGTTTTTGGATTTGAGAATGGGTTATGGTTTAGGTTTAGGAAATTGTGTTCAGGTTTGGGATTGGGTTTAAGTTTAGGTTTTTAAGTTTAAGTTTAGGTTTAGGTTAGGGAGTTGTGATTAGGATTAGGTGTAGGTTTAACTTTAGGGAATTGAGTTTAGTTTATAGGTTTAGGGAAAAGTTAGGTTTAGGTTATAGCTTTTGGGATTTGGGAATAGTTTTAGGTTATGAGTATGGGTTTAGGTTAGGTTATAGGTTTGGTTTTGTGATTTGAGAATGGGTTCGGCTTTAGGTTATAGGTTTTGGTTTTGATTTTGGTTTAGGTTATTGGTTTTTAGATTTAAGAATGGGTTCGGGTTTAGGTTGTAGGTTTTGGTTTTGGTTTTGGTTATAGGTTTTTGATTTGAGAATATGTTATGGTTTAGGTTTAGGAAATCGGTTTCAGGTTCGGGATTGGGTTTGAGTATGGGTTTTCAAGTTTAGGTTTAGGTTTAGGTTAAGGAGTTGAGATTAATATTAGGTGTTGGTTTAGCTTTAGGGAATTGAGTTTAGGTTATAGGTTTAGGGAAAGGTTAGCTTTAGGTTATAGGTTTTCGTATTTACGAATAGTTTTAGGTTATAAGTATAGGTTTAGGTTAGGTTATAGGTTAAGGTTTAAGGATAGGTTATAGGTTTTGGGATTTGAGAATGGGTTCGGGTTTAGGTTATAGTTTTTGGTTTTAGTTTTGATTTAGGTTATAGGTTTTGGGATTTGAGAATGGGTTCGAGTTTAGGTTATATGTTTTGGTTTTGGTTTTGGTTTAGGTTATAGGATTTTCGATTTGAGATTGGGTTATGGTTTAGGTTTAGGAAATCGGGTTCTGGTTCGGGATTGGGTTTGAGTTTAGGTTTTCAAGTTTAGGTTTAGGCTTAAGTTAGGGAGTTATGATTAGGATTAGGTGTAAGTTTCTCTTTAGGGAATTGAGTTTAGGTTATAGGTTTTGGGTAAGGTTAGGTTTAGGATATAGGTTTTGCGATTTGGGAATAGTTTTAGGTTATAAGTATAGGTTTGGTTTAGGTCATCGGTTAAGGTTTCGGGATAGGTTATAGGTTTTGGGGTTTGAGAATGGGTTCGAGTTTAGGTTATAGGGTTTGGTTCGGTTTAGGTTATAGGTTTTGGGATTTGAGAATGGGTTTGGGTTTAGGTTATAGGTTTTGGTTTAAGTTAGAGGTTTTTGGATTTGAGAATGGGTTATGGTTTTGGTTTAGGAAATCGGGTTCAGGTTCGAGATTGGGTTTAAGTTTAGGTTTTCAAGTTTACGTTTAGGTGTAGATTAGGGAGTTGAGATTAGGATTAGGTGTAGGTTTCAGTTTAGGGAATTCAATTTAGGTTATAGGTTTAGGGAAAGGTTAGGTTTACGTTATAGGTTTTGGGATTTGAGAATGGGTTTGGGTTTTGGTTATAGGTTTTGGTTTTAGTTTAGGTTACAAGTTTTGGTTTTAGTTTAGGTTACAGGTTTTTGGATTTGAGAATGGGTAATGGTTTAGGTTTAGGAAATCGGATTCAGGTTCGGGATTGGATTTGAGTTTGGGCTTTCAAGTTTAGGTTTAGGTTTAGTTTAGGAAGTTGAAATTAGGATTAGGTGTACGTTTAACTTAAGGGAATTGAGTTTAGGTTATATGTTTAGGGAAATGTTAGGTTTAGGTTATAGGTTTTACGATTTGGGAATAGTTTAAGGTTATAAGTATCGGATTAGGTTAGGTTATATGTTAAGGTTTAGGGATAGGTTATAGGTTTTGTGATTTGAGTATGGGTTCGTGTTTAGGTTATAGGTTTTGGTTTTAGTTTTGGTATTGGTTATATGTTTTGGTTTTGGTTTTGGTTATGGGTTTTATGATTTTTGAATAGGTTATGGTTTATTTAGGAAAACGGTTTAAGGTTCGGGATTGGGTTTGAGTTTAGGTTTTCAAGTTTAGGTTTAGGTTTAGGTTAGGGAGTTGAGATTAAGATTAGGTGTAGTTTTAACTTTAGGGAATTGCGTTTAGGTCATAGGTTTAGGGAAAGATTAGGTTTAGGTTATAGGTTTTAGGATTTGAGAATAGTTTTAGGTTATAAGTATGGGTTTAGGTTAGGTTATAGGTTATGGTTTAGGGATAGGTTATAGGTTTTGGGATTTGAGAATGGGTTCGGGTTTAGGTCATAGGTTTTAGTTTTGGTAAAGGTTATAGGTTTTGGGATTTGAGAATGGGTTCGAGTTCAGGTTATAGGTTTTGGTTTTGGTTTAGGTTATAGGTTATAGGTTTAGGTTTAGGTTTAGGTTATAGGTTTTGGGATTTGAAAATGGGTTCAGGTCGGTTTAGGTTAATGGTTTTGAGATTTGAGAATGGGTTCGGGTTTAGGTTATAGGTTTTGGTTTTGGTTTTGGTTTAGGTTATAGGTTTTTTGGTTTTAGGAATGGGTTATGGTTTAGGTTTAGGAAATCGGGTTCAGGTTTTGGATTGGGTTTAAGTTTGGGTTTTTAAGTTTAGGTTTAGGTATAGGTTAGGTAGTTGAGATTTTGATTAGGTATAGGTTTCACTTTTGGGAATTGAGTTTAGGTTATATGTTTTGGGATTTGGCAATAGTTTTAGGTTATAAGTATATGTTTAGGTTAGGTTATAGGTTAAGGTTTAGGGATAGGTTATTGGTTTTGGTATTCGAGAATGGGTTCGGGTTTAGGTTATAGGTTTGAGTTTTGGTTTAGGTTATAGGTTATAGGTTAAGAAAAAGGTTTAGGTTTATGTTTAAGTTATAGGTTTTGGGATTTGAGAACGGGTTCAGGTTTAGGTTATAGGTTTTGGTTTGGGTTTAGGTTATAGGTTTTAGGATTTGAGAATGGGTTCAGTTTTAGGTTATAGGTTTTGGTTTTGGTTTTGGTTTAGGTTATAGGTTTTTGGATTTGAGAATGGGTTATGGTTTAGGTTTAGGAAATCGGGTTCAGGCTCGGGATTGGGTTTAAGTTTGGGTTTTTAAGTTTAGGTTTAGGTTTAGGTTTGGGAGTTGAGATTAGGATTAGGTGTAGGTTTCGCAATAGGGAATTGAGTTTAGGTTATAGGTTTTGGGATTTGGCAATTTTTTTAGATTATAAGTATATATTTAGGTTGGGTTATAGGTTAAGGTTTAGGGAAAGGACATAGGTTTTGTGATTTGAGAATGGGTTCGGGTTTAGGTTATAGGTTTTGGTTTAGGTAACAGGTTTAGGGATTTGAGAATGGGTTCGGGTTTAGGTTATAGGTTTTGGTTTTGGTTTAGGTTATATGTTTTTGGATTTAAGAATAGATTATGGGTTTTGTTTAGGAAATCGGTTTCAGGTTCGTGATTTTGTTTGAGTTTGGCTTTTCAATTTTAGGTTTTGCTTTAGGTTAGGGAGTTGAGATTAAGATTAGGTGTAGGTTTAGCTTTAGGGAATTGAGTTTAGGTTATAGATTTAGGGAAAGGTTAGGTTTAGGTTACAGGTTTTCAGATTTGGGAATAGTTTTAGTTTATAAGTATAGGTTTAGTTTAGGTTATAGGTTAAGGTTTAGGGATAGGTTATAGGTTTTGGGATTTGAGAATGGGTTCGAGTTTAGGTTATAGGTTTTGGTTTTAATTTTGGTTTAGGTTATAGGTTTTGGGATTTGAGAATGGGTTCGGGTTTAGGTTATAGTTTTTGGTTTTGGTTATAGGTTTTTGGATTTGAGAATGGGTTATGGTTTAGGTTTAGGAAATCGTGTTCAGGTTCAGGATTGGGTTTGAGTTTGGGTTTTCAAGTTTAGGTTTAGGTTTAGGTTAGGGAGTTGAGATTAAGATTAGGTGTAGGTTTCACTTTAGGGAATGGAGTTTAGGTTATAGGATTAGGGAAAGGTTAGGTTTAGGTTATAGGTTTTGGGATTTGGGAATAGTTTTAGGTTATAAGTATAGGTTTAGTTTAGGTTATAGGTTAAACTTTAGGGATAGGTTATAGGTTTTGGGATTTGAGAATGGGTTTAGGTTTAGGTTATAGGCTTTGGTTTCAGTTTAGGTTATAGGTTTTGAGATTTGAGAATGGGTTCGGGTTTAGGTTATAGGTTTTGGTTTTGGTTTTGGTTTAAGTTATAGGTTTTTGGATTTGAGAATGGGTTATGGTTTAGGTTTAGGAAATCGTGTTCAGGTTCTGAATTGGGTTTGAGTTTGGGTTTTTAAGGTTAGGTTTAGGTTTAGGTTAGGGAGTTAAGATTTGGATTAGGTGTAGGTTTCGCTTTAGGGAATTGAGTTTAGGTTATAGGTTTAGGGAAAGGTTAGGTTTAAATTATAGGTTTTGGTATTTGGGAATAGTTTTAGGTTATAAGTATAGGTTTAGTTTAGGTTATTGGTTAAGGTTTAGGGATAGGTTATAGGTTTTGAGATTTGAGAATGGGTTCGAGTTTAGGTTATTGTAAGTGTTATGATTTCATATCCCTTTAGTTGTCAAATTTGTGGTGCCAAAACATATATCTATGTCGTGTATATCTTGTGTTTTATGTTTGAAGTCTATTCATTGCAATCAAGACATATCAAGACATCACATTTCAAGACAAGATCTTAAAAGAAGAAAGTTTTCAAGTCTTGGATGAAGAAATCAAGAATAGAAGTTTTCAAGGTTGCACGTTCAAGATTTAATCAAGTTCAAGTTTACTATAAGACTTTGTCAAGTCAAGATCAAGCTCATGAAGGCCTACTACAAGTTTTGAATATTCACAAGCTTCTCTTAAGGGTCATTTGAGTGTACAGACTTTCAATGTCCATCTCACTTTTTAAGTTTGTTTGACCTTAGATTGACTTTAGGATGAGCTTTACTATAGGTCATTCCGGATACATAACTCATATATTTTTATATGCTTGTTTGGAGTATTCTACGACCAGTCATAGGGACTTCAAGACCAGTCCTAGCTTTGCTACGACCAGTCTTAAGTTTTTCAGGACTAGTCCTAGGTAGTTGAAGATTTTCGGATCTTTCTAGCTGTCCTACGACCAGTCCTGGACATCCTACGACTCATCCTTCGACCAGTCATAGTCCTACGACTCAAACTCCAGCAACCATTTTTGGGGTCCTACGACCGGTCATAGGTGTCTCACGACCAGTCGTAGGTGGCCCACGACCGGTCGTAGACCACTCAGGACCGGTCGTGGAATAGAAAATCAAATCCTACAAAAATCTTTCAAAAATCTTTGGAGCTACGACCATCCTAGGATCCTAAGACCAGTCGTAGACGAAATTTTTCAGGCTATAAATTGAGTACGAACTTCAGAGTTTTAGTACTTCAAATCAATTCTATTCAAGCATTCTTTAGGCTATTCTCTGAGATAAGTTTGTGTTTATTTTAAGCTGCATTGTGCTTATTTAATATTCCTTTTGCTAGCTTATTTTTATTTGATTTTGATCTACATTCCAATCTTATTAGAAAAGAGGAATTTCTGATATTCATTCTTCTTGGATTCAAAATCAAATAGATCTAGCCCATTTGATCTAAAATCAATTAGACTTAGAACCATTCTTAAAGTGAGTATTGGACTTTGAACGTTGAATCGAACTTCTACTCCGATTGGTTCTACCGGGCTTCTTCAAAAGGTGATTCAGGTATTTTACATGTTTTGTAATTTACTTTCTCTGGTTTTTGTTTGAGATTCGCCAGAAAAATCTCATTGTAGTGGTTATTTGAGGAGAGCCAGAAAACTCAAATTGTGGGGTTTTTGGATTGTGTAAGCCCGAGATCAAAGACACAATTGTGAAGGTTTTAAGTGAACCTATGAAACCTATTTTGATAGTGCATGCTAATATCCCCTGTGTGAGGATATTAGGAGTGGAGTAGCAATCTGTGTGGCTGTTGGATAACAGTTGGTGTACACACAGGCGAACCACTATATATCGTTGTGTTGTGGATGTGTTTTACTCTTTCATTCTTTTATTCATTCTGTTTTGTAGAGAGTGTTTGTAGATGAATGTTGTAATCACTTCAAGTAAGTGTGAATGAATGTTATAATAACTTAGGATTTATTTTTCGCAAGTTATTTTGATTTCATTGCTTATTATTCCTCTTTGTTTTGTGATACAAAGGACGTTCTAGAAATAAGGTTGTCCTACCTTAGACCTCTAGTTTTTGGTGTAAGGTTGTCCTTAGAACTGATATAGTATCAATCTCTTTATTTTAGGCTATTGTGATTGTTTTATATTCAGCATTGTGCTTTAAATCTTTTATTATTCCGCTGTTATTAGTTTTATTTGGCATTGCCCTATTCACCCCCCCTCTAGGGCATATAGCTAGGCCCTTTCAAGTGGTATCAGAGCCTAATAGCTCGTGCTTATTGTTTATTTATTGGATTTATTTCCTGAGCTAACGATCTAAGCTATATCAAGATGTCAAATTTTGATAGCCTATCAGTCACTAGGCCACCATTTTTTAATGGCACAAACTATGCCTATTGGAAAGCCAGGATGAGGATCTTCCTTAAATCCTTGGATGAAAGTGTGTGGCTGGCCACAGTGAATGAATGGAACCCTCCTATCACTGAAGTAACTAATGGCGATGGTTCAAAATCTATGAAAGTAACGACTTATTCGCTTTGGACCACACTTCAGAAAAGTGAAAGTAGTGCAAATGCAAAAGCACTAAATGCAATTACTTGTGCATTATCACCAGATGAATTCAAAAGAATCATCTCTTGTAAAAATGTAAAACAAGCATGGGATATATTAGAAATGACACACGAGGGTACATCTATTATCAAGAAATCTAAAGTCCAACTCCTCACAACTAAATTTGAAGAAATTCATATGGAGGAGAATGAGATGTTTATGGACTTCTACACTAGATTGAATGACATTGTGAACTTTATGTGGGGTCTTGGTGATAGAATCCCTGAAAGGTAAGTGTGCGCAAAAATACTACGTTCACTTCCTGAACGGTTCAATTCTAAAGTGACCGTGATTTAGGAACTTCGTGATACGGATACCATGAGGGTTGAGGAATTAGTTGGTTCACTTCAAACGTATGAGTTATCCTTTAAGGCTCCTAAAGGAAAATTAATTACTTTCAAATCATCTAAAAATGTTTCACAAGAGAGTACTTCGGATTTAGAAAATACCGAAGATGATATGACACTTTTAGAAAAAAGGTTTTACAAAATTTTCAAAAATAAGAAAAAGGTTGATTTTCAAAAATCAAATGATAAGAGACAATCTAAACCTAGAACTCGTAAATCCTTGAAAGATAGTCAATGTTACAACTGTCAAGAGTATGAGCACTTATCTAACAAATGTCCTAAAAAGGACAAATCAAAAAGGAAAAGCATGATGGCTACTTGGGATGAATTATCTGATTCTGAATCCTCTTCTAAATCAGAAGATTCTGAAACCGAGTCGGGCGATGGTGTTAAAGCCCTTATGACTAGCCAAGATCACCTATTCAGATCATGATGATACATCTAGTGAAGAAAATCTGAATAGTGATTGCGATAATGAAGATGATCTTCAAGATGCTTATAATGCCCTTTATAAAGAGAGTTGTAAAATTTCTGTCAAGCTTAAATTACAAAAAGAAAAATTTTCTAAGCTTAAGGAAGATTATGAGTCTCTTGTCTTAAAAAAGTCTCATATTTCTGATTCTTTTAAAAAAACTAAAAATGATTTAGATTTCAAAACCTCCCAAATTGAAGATTTGAAATCCGAAAAAGAGAAACTCAAAAATGAGGTAGCTTCTGTTCTGAGTTTGAAAGACACATGGAGATATGCCCAAGGTGATCCGAAATTGAAAGCATTATTTTTCGGATTAAGAAAATGTGGCGATCGATCTGGGTTGGGCTATGATAAGAATACATCTCCTAAACAAAAGAACACTGCTTCTAAATTTGTAAAAGAAGAGTCTTCAAACTCAAAAGAAAAAAATACTTTTCAAGGTTTTTCTAAAAATTCAAAAAACTTTTCAAAAACCTAAAAGTGGCCATGTCAACTTTAATTTTCAAAACCGAAATCAATTAGCTGAAAAAATTATTAATCTTCTCAAGGAGCTATTAAAGTCGAACTCTCTAGGTCGTTCCTACAACAATAGACAGAAAAAGACCATCTATACTCCTAAACCCAAAACAGCTATGAAATGGGTTACTAAAGTTGCCAGCTTGGTTGCCCACACTGCTTTCAAAGCAACAAGCCATTCAAAGTGGTACCTAGATAGTGGTTGCTCCAGACATATGACAGGTGACAAAGCTTTATTCACCGATCTTAAAGATATGATTGACGGGTCAGTCACATTTGGTGATGGAAGAAATTGCAAGATTATTGGCCAAGGTACGGTTCAACTTTATAACCTTCCCTTATTTAGGAATGTCTTATATGTTGAGGGTTTAAAACACAACCTATTAAGCATTTCTCAGATATGTGATAGAAACCATAGTGTAAAGTTTTCTAATCAAGGTTGTGAGATAGTTAATAAAAGGGGTTCTGTTATATTAACTGGTCGCAGAACTTCTGAAAACTGCTACATCGTTAGTGATGCTAGCTCATCTACTTAATCATGTTACATGATCCATACCGATGAGACTGAATTATGGCATAAACGCCTTGGACATGTACACTATCGGAACTTATTTAGATTGAGTAAAAGAGAACTAATTAGAGGTCTACCCAAATTAAAAAAAGTAGACAAAATATGTGGTGAATGCCAGTTGGGCAAACAGATTAGGAGCTCTCACAAGAAAGTGAACTCCAATACCACATCTAGACCACTCGAGCTTCTCCATATGGATCTTATTGGACCAACCAGATTAAAGAGTCGAGGAGGCAAAAAATACAACTTGGTTATCGTAGATGACTATACCAGATTCACTTGGGTATTATTCTTAAAAGACAAAACTGAAACCCTGGATGAAGTAAAAAAGGTCATCAAACGAATCCAAAATGAGAAAAGTTCTCATGTTAGCAAGATCCGTAGTGATCATGGATCTAAATTCGAAAACAGTAGTTTTGACAAATTCTGTAGCGATCAGGGAATATCACATGAATTCTCAGCGCCCAAAACACCGTAACAAAATGGTATAGTTGAAAGGAAAAATAGAGTGCTTCAGGATATGGCTAATGTTATGTTGAATAGTATGAAGCTCTCTAGAAATCTTTGGGCTGAAGCAGTTAATACCGCATATTATATTATTAATCGGGTTTATACTAGTAAATTCGATAATAAGACTGCTTATAAATTATGGTTTGAAAAGAAACCTACTGTCAAATACTTTCGAGTTTTTAGCAGCAAGTGTTATATTTTACAGGATCATGAAATTTTGGGTAAGTTTGATACGAAGAGTGACGAAGGAATTTTTCTTAGTTATTCTTTGAACAGTCGAGCTTATAGGGTTCTAAATAAGAAAAATGGTGTGATTCAAGAGTCCATCAATGTGGTCATTGATGATCATTTGAATACACCAGCCCCAAGTTCAGATGATGATGAAGCTCTTATTATTGACAATCTAGATATCTCATCAAGTCAAAAAGAATCTGAACCAAGGACTGTTAAAGATCATCCAACCAATCAAATACTTGGAAATCCTCTCACTGGAGTTCATACTCGTAAACAACTTGAGAACATATGTAATTATGTTTGTTTTACATCCCAAATAGAACCGGTCAACGTAAAAGTAGCACTCTCTGACGAAAATTGGATAGTTGCTATGCAGGATGAACTTAATCAATTTGTTCGTAATGATGTTTGGTATCTTGTTCCTAGACCTAAAGATAAAAACATTATTGGAACAAAGTGAATCTTTAAAAATAAGTCTGATGAACTCAGAAATATTATACGAAATAAGGCTAGACTGGTTGTACAAGGGTACACTCAGATTGAAGGCATCGATTGCGATGAAATCTTTGCTCCAGTCGCTCGCCTTGAATCAATCAGACTTTTTATTTCCATTGCATGTTTTAGAAAATTTAAAATCTATCAGATGGATGTAAAGAGTGCTTTCTTGAATGACGATTTACATGAAGAAGTGTATGTTGAACAACCTTCAGGGTTTGAAGATCCTAAGTTATCTGACCATGTATTTTGTCTAAAAAAGGCTCTCTATGGTCTAAAACAAGCACCCAGAGCATGGTATGAAAAATTAACTAAATTCTTACTTAGTCATAGCTTTCAAGTAGGAAGTGTTGATAAGACGCTTTTTGTTAAAAAGAATAATAATGATATTTTAATGGTTCAAATATATGTTGATGATATTATTTATGGATCTACTTGTTCTAACATTCTACTGAGTTTGTAGAGTTAATGAAATCAAGGTTCGAAATGAGCATGGTTGGCGAAATGAGCATGGTTGGCGAACTTAACTATTTTCTAGGGTTACAAGTAAAACAAAAACCTGATGGAATTTTCATTTCCCAGACCAAATATGCTTCAAACTTGGTTAAAAGGTTTGGATTTGAGAATGGTAAGAACTTTGATACTCCTATGAGTACAACATTAAGACTCTCAAAAGACTCTACAGGTAAAGATATAGATCCTAAACTATATCACAGTATGATTGGTAGTTTGTTATATCTTACTGCTAGTAGACCTGATATCGCATTTAGTGTTGGTATTTGTGTGAGATATCAGTCTAATCCTAAGGAATCACATCTTACTGCTGTTAAACGGATTACTAGATATGTCACAAGTTCTATAAATTTGGGACTTTGGTATCCTTTTGATACTAATGTTCAATTAGCCGGGTATTCAGATGCTGATTGGGCCAGAAATATTGATGATAGAAAATCAACCAGTGGTGGTTATTTTTACATTAAAAATTGCTTAGTTTCTTTGTTCAGCAAGAAGCAAAGCTCAATATCGTTCTCTACTGCTGAGGCTGAATATATTGCAGCTGGTTATGCATGTACTTAACTAGTTTGGATGAAACGCATGCTTAGCGATTATGGAATTAATCAAAATTCAATGATCTTACATTGTGATAATTCCAGTGCTATAAACATTTCCAAAAACTTAATCCAGCATTCACGTACTAAGCATATTGAAATTAGGTATTATTACATTCGTGAGTTAGTTGAAGAAAAATTTATTTCATTGGAATATATACCAACCGAAACTCAACTTGCTGATATATTTACTAAACTGCTCGACAAAAGCAGGTTTAATAAATTGAAATTTAATCTTGGTATGTGCATTTCACATTGAATATTCTTGCTTGCATGTATCATAGTGTATTATATTTCATATTATAATTGTTTAAATTTCAAATTTTTCATTAAAAATGCATTTTTGGTCGATGCTCGACCGGTCGTGGTTGTTCACGACCAGTCATGAACCACACTCAACTGGTCGTGGATCTCGTGAACATCATATAATTTAGGGAAAATCCCCTTCTTCTTCATTTTCACACCCACCTACGACGAGTCGTGGCTCGACCAGTCATAGGATTTCTAGTTTTTCTTTAAGGTAAGTCCTATTTCATCATTTTTCTTGAAGATTCATGATCTTTATGCTTTGATTTGTTCATAGTATAGCTTAATTTCATCTCTTGTTGAGTTTTTCAAAGGTTTCCTCTCTATTTGCTGATCTAGAGAAAACCCATCTTTCATTTGTGCATCTTGCTTGTTCTTTGTATATCTTTTTAAATATGGATGCTATAGGGAAAAAGAAAATATCCCGTGGTTCATCTTCATATAGATCTGGACCAATAACTAAACGGCACCTTCGGTCACCCGAAGATGATACTCAAGATGTACAGGATTTACGTGCCCGTAACATTATCGTTGAGCATACTGCTGATCTAAATCACATTGCTCCATATGGTGTCATTCCCCTTCTTGATTCTGTAGGCTGGACTAACATTTTTCTTTGGGGTGGGTCTGCATACCAGTCCATTGCTCAATCAATGGTTGCATGCATTTCAAATTTTTCCCTTGATAAATTAACATTTTCAATTGATACTAGAGAAGGAAAATTTGAAGTTGACAGTCATTTAATATCAGGTATTATGGATATACCTGTTAATGATGAAGGAATACCGATTCATACTTTATACGACAAACCTTCAGAATCGAAAAAACGCATGTTAACTAGAGATTTATGAAAAATTGATGTGCATTGGACTCACAAAGGGAATGCGCTCCCTGCAAAATATCTATTACCCAAATACAGAATATTACATCGTTTCTTCATTTTCAATGTATATCCTCAGTCCGGTAATAAAACTGAGTTAACTTCTTTCATGGTTCGTGTGTTGCATTCTATTGCTTCTAGAACCAAGGTCTGTCTTCCTTCTTTGATTTGTCATTTCATTATACAATTTCATTTTCATCCGGGTCATAGTGATATTCCATTCAGTTATCTTATGAATGTTTTAGCCACTCACATGCTTGTCGATAAACTTTTTAATGAGGCACCAATTCTTCATCTCATTTTCAACAATGCCAATCTTAATAAGATGAAATTGGAACTGCTCCCTGGCCAATTTGATGAAGCTGGTGTTAGTGGTGTTGGTGGTGATGGTGGTGATGTTGGAAACGAAGAGGAAGCTGGCGATCTTCCACAACAAGATGTTAATATGGATGACATATTTGATGATATAGAAACTGATTCACCTAATGATCCAGATTATGATCCTTCTGGTTTTGATGCACGCCTTCGTGCATTGGAGGAAAAACTTGATAATATGAATATAGCCCATGACATGAGATTCAAGCACATGCGAAAATATCTTCGTCGTATAAATAAGGGCTTACACCAGATTGATCCATCTATTCCTGCTCCCTCCTCTGGATCAGATTAAGTGAATTATCTTCTGAATAGTATAATATTTCTTTTACTCTGGATATGTATTATGGATTCTGGTTTCATAATATTTTCTTTTGGATATTGTATTTTGGATTATGGATAATGGCTTGACACTTCAGGTTTATTTTATGTCCTTTCATATCACCTTCTCATTATTTGCTCTCTATATTCTCTTTTCTATTGTTCCTTTCCCTTGTCATTTTGTGACAAAAAGGGGGAGTAGTAAGCATTGCTAAAAGGGGAGTAATACGGATAGGGGGAGTAAATTTGTTTGTTTGTATTGATTGAGAAGGATATGTGGATTGAAGTCTTGAGGTTTTCATGTTATGTATTGATTATATGAGCAATACTCGTATTACTCAGGGGGATTAGAGTATTTGGTGATTTCATGACTTATCATTCCTTATTATCTTTGATGATATATGTTTTGTCACAAATTTGACAAAGGGGGAGATTGTAAGTGCTATGATTTCATATCCCTTTAGTTGTCAAATTTTGTGGTGCCAAAACCTATATCTATGTCTTGTATATCTTGTGTTTTATGTTTGAAGTCTATTCATTGCAATCAAGACATATCAAGACATCACATTTCAAGACAAGATCTTAAAAGAAGAAAGTTTTCAAGTCTTGGATGAAGAAATCAACAATAGAAGTTTTCAAGGTTGCATGTTCAAGATTTAATCAAGTTCAAGTTTACTATAAGACTTTGTCAAGTCAAGATCAAGCTCATGAAGGCCTACTACAAGTTTTGAATATTCACAAGCTTCTCTTAAGGGTCATTTGAGTGCATAGACTTTTAATGTCCATCTCACTTTTAAGGTTTTTTTGACCTTAGATTGACCTTATGATGAGCTTTACTGTAGGTCATTCCGGATACATAACTCATATATTTTTATATGCTTGTTTGGAGTGTTCTAAGAACAGTCCTAGGGACTTCAAGACCAGTCCTAGCTTTGCTATGACCAGTCTAAAGTTTTTTTATTAAGGGTTAAATATTGCATATCAGACCCCATTTATTTCCTGAATTTATAAGCATGATACTGTTTAATGGCCTGTTTTATCGTGTTTATGTTGCAAGGTGATTTTACGAGCATGAACTGCAAAAAGGTATTAAAAGCATGGATTTAATGCTCAAGATTCACCAGAGCAAGGGACGGACCCCAGGGGACTGAGATCGACAGAATTATATGCTAGAAATTCATAAAAATGGAGGAACTGAAACTCAAGTGGCCTGAAGAACGTCCAAAATGCAAGATCACAGGGTTTCCACCATCCGATTGTCTCGAAACTTCATACATGAGATGGGGACCATAAATTAACCGTACATATTAAATTTAAGCCATTGAAGATCTTGAAAAGTAGGCTCATGGACAGATCAGCCCATTAATCTTCAATTTGGGGCCCACCTGATATCTGAAACTGTCTCAATTTTAGTCCCAACGGTTTAAATAATATGAGAGACAGGATGGACGGATTAGATTTCTCAAAATTATCAAAATGGGCCCTGTACATGCAGTGTGTACATCATATACATGCACGTCCGCAGTGCACAAGAGCCACTGACGCACTTACCAGCGACCGCCCCGACCGACTTAAGAGAAAACAAAAATTTTCGTTTTCTACTGCAGCGAACGGACGGCTCTGGTCCGTTTTTCGGACGATTATGGGCCCTACACATGCCCTTTATGTCTGATCCACACCGTCCATCTTGTAGAGAGCATCAAATACTACAAAACCATGTTAATATTTCACATCCATGCATGCACATGTGTGCGGTACAGAGATCACAAAAGGACTGCCCAGAGACGTTCAAAATTGATTTTATTATAATTTCTTCTCTGGGCCACATCAATGGACGTTCAAAACCACCCATTTTTAACTGAAATTTCATCCTGAATCCAATGGACGGGGTGGATTTCTCCAAAAATGCTTTTGTGGGGCCCACCGATCACAAAAGAGAAATGGTGCGAAAGGTTTCGCACATCCGCAAAAATCAGCTTTTTCAGGCAGTTGTGACCCACCATCTTTGATCATATGGCATATTTGAACCGTCTATCATGTAGAGGACCCAAGAAAGTCCTAAGGAACGGTGTTTCTTTGAAATTTAAGCGAGGAAAGTGCCGATTTTTGAAGCCCCAAACTTGGCTGCGAAAAAGCTTTCGCTGGGCGTGCGATAGCTTTCCAAATCCGATTCAAATATGATTTTCACCACTCCAGCAGCTACATAAGGAGGTTTTGGACGTGGAGAGCATGCATTCAGACCTTGGGAGGAAGATCCAGATCTTGGCTGGGTTGGAACGTCAGGAGAAAGAGAGAGAGAGAGAGAGAGAGAGAGAGAGAGAGAGAGAGAGAGAGAAGAGCTTTGGTTTTTCGTTCCCTTTTCTTTTTCTCTTTATTTATTTGGATCTAGCCCACATCATGTCTGGATAAACCTTTTAGCTAGGGCTAACAGGTGAAGCTTGTAGTGAGATGAGAGATTTTATTTTATGTTTTTAATTTAATTTTAATTCATGAATTGACGTTGATTTTAGCTGATTATTATGGGAATGTTTTAGGTTTTTAATGGTCTGTTGTGAATGAAATTACAATGGGTCTGCAATGACTTGGAGCATGTCCTTTTCTCCTTTATGTTTATGACATCAGGAAGCCTTGTTGTTCACCATAGTCTCCTGGGCATGGTTGGATGTCGGTACTCTGCCTAACCTTCATACATGTGATTGGTTGGTAATTAGTTTAATTCTATTGTTTGCCATAGTCTCCTGGGCATGGTTTGGTCATGGAATCCATTCTGATTCATATACCTTTCATCTCTTTGAAAACTAGATCAACGGCAGTTCAGTAAATTCCATAATTCTTGAAGCAGGCATAAGATCTCCCTGATCTCTACATGTGGATCCTCTGAATCCCTAGTTACCCTTCTCTGATATCTCTTTAGTTTTAGATTAATTAACCTACAATTATTTTACAATTGTTACTTGATTTAGAATTTATTTTATTTTAGTTCAAATCCTACTTAATTTTAGATTACGTACAGTTTCAGTCCCTTGGGATTCGACCTCGGTCTTACCGAGTTATTACTACATCACAACCCTGCACTTGGGGAGTGAACAAGTTTTTGGCACCGTTGCCGGGGACTGACGGCTACGATTTTTTGAAATTGATTAGCTTT
The DNA here is from genome assembly GCA_037074715.1 of Magnolia kwangsiensis. Lineage (NCBI taxonomy): Eukaryota > Viridiplantae > Streptophyta > Magnoliopsida > Magnoliales > Magnoliaceae > Magnolia > Magnolia kwangsiensis. Next base: position 31,771,864 of record CM073584.1, on the reverse strand, counting down.
GGGATTAGTTTAAGATTATGTTCTAATTTTTTTTTTTCTGATTTTTAGAAACTAACTTATTTGTTTTGTAGGATTTTAAGATAGAAACTTCTAATTCAGTAAGCTCTTTATAATTTCTATTTTCTAGTTTAAAGATGTTCCTAATTTATTTTCTACTTTTTTTTTTAGGAATTTCTTCTTTTTATCTAGAAATTAGTTTACTTCTAATTAGGAATTTTCTATTTTTAGACTTTCTATTTTTAGAAACTAACTTATTTTGTTTTGTTTTTCAGGTTCTTAACATAGTACTCCAATCTGGTAACTTCTCTCAAACTTCTCCTCTACCTACTTTTCATATTATTGTAGGATCTTTTCTTCTATTCTTTAGGATTAGATTCAGAATAAGGGTTTCATCATGTATATGAATGAGTGGACACGTCCGTATGTTGAGATAGCTTATGGAAAACAACCTATGTCTAAAAAATTTTCTGAAAATATCTTCAAGAACCAATCGGAATATGATGCTCCACTGATTAAGAAGACTTTCGGTGATTATCTGTGGGAGAATAATTGCATTCCACGAGTTAGGAGAACATTACGTGATTATTGGAATGATGACGCTTATCAACCCCCGACAGATGACCCGTATGATTCTGATCAGTGGAAACAGAAATATTTCGAAGATGAGCCAGTAAAACATCACGGTAATAACTCTCGTGGATCAACCACTTATGAATATCTACCAGAAACGATCCAGGAGGAGTTATCTCCGAGTTATACAGACTATATTGCTAGCATGAGGAAATTAGTAGAAGTGCTTGATTCACGCCTTGATAGGCTAATGGAGGATGGGTTGTCTCAGCCTCAACCCAATCCAGAAATACAATGCAAAGAAAGTGATCCTCACTCTCTTTTGAAAAACTCTGGAATTTGGAATGAGGAGTGGGATTCCCTTAATGAGCATGTGGTTCAATTTCCTGAGAAGTCGATCTCGATGACTGTTTAAAAGAATGGTGAAGATACATTGGTGTCTTTTAAATACATTGATGATGACATATCTTCCTTACATGACACACAAGATTTCAATGATGAGGAAGAGGTTAGTTTATGCGAACCTCAACCCATGCTAGGTGTAGAATGTGAGGAAAGTGATTCCATCCCAAATGTGCACTACACTGTACTAGAACATGATTGCGATCCTGAATGTGCAGCCACAGTCCCCCTAGAATCCCTCTCAAGTTTGGTCCATATCAATGATCAAGACGTACATGAAGTGGTCGGTCATAACGAGCCACTCTCATCACTTGACATGTCTGATTTAAAGGTGGAGGATTAGCCCCTCATGACCAACCCTTCTAACTCTTGTGAAACACGTTTGGACCACTCTCCTGAATTGAATGATGATATGATTCGGGAGAAGGAGGAGTTGCCCGCTACAACTCTGAAATTTGAAACTACTCAGTTGAGGTCACCATCTGAGTTGCACATATTTGACAATTCAACACCTCAATTGAGTAATTTCAATGAACAGAGTGATCACATCGATGCTTCTCCGATTGATTTTCAATTTGTCTGTGCAGGATTAGAGCAAGAGAGCGTACCTCCATCCACTTTCAAGGACGATGGATTCTTTGGACAGATCATTACAAGCCATAATAAGTCACACTTAGCTGAACTTTCTAACTCTTAGGATTGCTTGATACACTTTGTAGTTTCAAACAATCCCATGTTAAGAGATAAAGCGGATGCCTTATGAGACAACACCTCAGTAGTCATCACTGACCGAGAAAACCCTTATTCTGAAATTCTCTCTTCCCCTGATCCTAAACATCTACCAGTAAAGGAAGAGGAGCTGAAAATTCAACCGAAGTTTGGAGCTTCAGAATGTGTTGAGACTACATTACTTCTTAGAGAGTTTTCTAAACTTTATTTATTTGTAGTCTCTGATTCACCATACGATACTAACGTTGAAACTTCTGCTATCACAGGTGAATCGTATATATTATGGATACTTCAAACAATTCAATGAAAGATTTCTTATGAGGTATATAAGTCTCTCTGGAAAGTCATGCTCCATGGCGCCCAAGCCTATTGCAAAAAGGGCTTTTGGATGATCTTGTTGAAGAACTTACTGAGAAACTTATCAAGATATTGGTCGGAAGGGAAAACTTGCGATATGATCGATTCAATGTTTGTGGGTAACATTGCTGCAAACCCTCACGAGACTACAACTCGTCCACTAGGGGTAACCTAGGGGTTTAAAGGCTTGTTGTATACGCTAAATGCAATCAGCACCTGCGAATGTGGTATAGGTAGGATTTTATTTTTTTATTTTTGTTACTTTCTCTCTTATACTAACTTACTCTCTCCCAGCAATCTCTTGAAAGACCTCTCTCGATTCGTTATCCAGGTACTATCCTCCCATCACTTCTCATTTACTTTCGTTGTCCCATGTGCATTGCATGTTTATATCTTTTACATTGAGGACAATGTAGATTTTAGGTTGGGGGTGGGAGATTAGGTAACCTAATCAGTGTTTTCTTGGTTTTAAGCAAAAAAATTGTGAAAATTTTTAAAAATTTTTCTAAAAATTCTTGTGAATTCGAAGTGATTTTGACAGATATCCTTAATTTAGATTTTCAAGAAGCGTGATGTTGGTAATGTATGACTCTTGAATTCAGTTATCTGTTAGATTTCACAATTAAGATCGAATTATTAATCCATGATTAGAAGTTTTAAACATTGATTGAGATATGATTTCACATGTCACATCTCGCTTCCACATTACGATTTCATTCTGATATTGAAGGGTTAATTTGGTAATCACTAAGCATGTGAGGAAACCGCTTGAAATTTTCCCGTCATGATCAATTAAAGAAAAAAAAAAGAAGAAGAAGCTCAGATACCTTTGGAATAAGTTGGGCGAATAATTTTCACCATAGGTTTGCTCCCTATAGGTGATGATTTGGTTCCCTATGGATGATATATGGAAAAATAAAAAAAAATAAAAATGAGTATACGGTCTTGACCGTAGGTTTGCTCCCTATAGGTGAGGATTTGATTCTCCTTCCTGACATTACTTTTACTGGAAAAATCAAAAGCTGAAGGAATGAAAAGACGATCTGTGAGGCAAGTTTTGGTTTAGGCTGGTTGTCATGAATTCTTTGTTAGTTACCAATGATATCATGAAATTGAAGATTGGGCCTCTTAATAGTGGTAAGTTGAGATTACACTACATACCCATGGAACTCAATGTTTAGCATTTTTATGATTGATGGATTAATACCTTGAACTTGATTATAAAGTTTAATGTGTGCCTGAGTCCAGGAGAAAATAATTCCCAACATTCATGAATCTTAGATTTCTCGAGTCTAAATTGTTTTTCAAGAAATCACTCGAGTTCATAGAAATTGTCCTGTAATTCTCAACTTATTTTTCACATATTTTGCTCGGGACTAGCAAAATGCTAGTTGGGAGTTGTGTTGAGGGTCAAATATTGCATATCAGACCCCATTTATTTCCTGGATTTATGAGCATGATACTGTTTAATGGTCTGTTTTATCGTGTTTATGTTGCAAGGTGATTTTACGAGCATGAACTGCAAAAAGGTATTAAAAGCATGGATTTAATGCTCAAGATTCACCAGAGTAAGGGACGGACCCCAGGGGACTGAGATCGATGGAATTACATGTCAGAAATCCATAAAAATGGAGGAACTGAAACTCAAGTGGCCTGAAGGACGTCCAAAATGCAAGATCACAGGGTTCCTGCCATCCGATTGTCTCGAAACTTCATACATGAGATGGGGGCCATAAATTAACCGTACATATTAAATTTAAGCCATTGAAGATCGTGTAAAGTGGGCCAATGGATAGATCAGCCCATTAATCTTCAATTTGGGGCCCACCTGATGTCTGAAACTGCCTCAATTTTAGTCCCAACGGTTTAAATAATATGAGAGACAGGATGGACAGATTAGATTTCTCAAAATCATCAAAATGGGCCCTGTACATGCAGCGTGTACATCATATACATGCACGTCCGCAGTGCACAAGAGCCACTGACGCACTTACCAGCGACTGCCCCGACCGACTTAAGAGAAAACGGAAATTTTCGTTTTCCACTGCAGCGAACGGACGGCTCTGGTCCTTTTTTCGAACGATTATGGGCCCTACACATGCCCTTTACGTCTGATCCACATCGTCCATCTTGTAGAGAGCATCAAATACTACAAAACCATGTTGATATTTCACATCCATGCATGCACATGTGTGTGGTACAGAGATCACAAAAGGACTACCCTGAGACGTTCAAAATTGATTTTATTGTAATTTCTTCTTTGCGCCACGTCAATGGACGTTCAAAACCACCCATTTTTTACTGAAATTTCATCCTGAATCCAATGGACGGGGTGAATTTCTCCGAAAATGCTTCTGTGGGGCCCACCAATCACAAAAGTGAAATGGTGCGAAAGGTTTCGCACATCCTCGAAAACCAGCTTTTCCAGGCGGTTGTGGCCCACCATCTTTGATCATATGGCAGATCTGAACCGTCTATCATGTAGAGGACCCAAGAAAGTCCTAAGGGACGGTGTTTCTTTGGAATTTAAGCGAGGAAATTGGTGATTTTTGAAGCCCAAACTTAGCTGCAAAAAAGCTTTCGCTGGGCGTGCGATAGCTTTCCAAATCCGCTTTTCACCACTCCAGCAGCTATATAAGGAAGTTTTGGACTTGGAGAGCATGCATTCAGACCTTGGGAGGAAGATCCAGATCTTGGCTGGGGTGGAACGTCAAGAGAAAGAGAGAGAGAGAGAGAGAGAGAGAGAGAGAGAGAGAAGAGCTTTGGTTTTGCTTTCCCTTTTCTTTTTCTCTTTATTTATTTGGATCTAGCCCACATCATGTCTGGGTAAACCTCTTAGCTAGGGTTAAGAGGTAAAGCTTGTAGTGAGATGAGAGATTTTATTTTATGTTTTTAATTTAATTTTAATTCATGAATTGACGTTGATTTTAGCTGATTATTATGGGAATGTTTTAGGTTTTTAATGGTCTGTTGTGAATGAAATTACAATGGGTCTGCAATGACTTGGAGCATGTCCTTTTCTCCTTTATGTTTATGACGTCAGGAAGCCCTGTTGTTCACCTTAGTCTTCTGGGCATGGTTGGATGTCGGTACTCTTCCTAACCTTCATACATGTGATTGGTTGGTAATTAGTTTAATTCTATTGTTTGCCATAGTCTCCTGGGCATGGTTTGGTCATGGAATCCATTCTAATTCATATACCTTTCATCTCTTTGAAAACTAGATCAACGGCAGTTCAGTAAATTCCATAATTCTTGAAGCAGGCATAAGATCTCCCTGATCTCTACAAGTGGATCCTTTGAATTTCTAGTTACCCTTCTTTGATATCTCTTTAGTTTTAGATTAATTAACCTACAATTATTTCACAAGTGTTACTTGATTTAGAATTTATTTTATTATAGTTCAAATCCTACTTAATTTTAGATTACGTACAGTTTCAGTCCCTTAGGATTCGACCTCGGTCTTACCGAGTTATTACTACATCACAACCCTGCACTTGGGGAGTGAACATTTTTCAGGACCAGTCCTAGGTAGTTGAAGATTTTCAGATCTTTCTAGCTGTCCTACGACCAGTCCTATGAGTTCTACGACTCATCCTTCGACCAGTCGTAGTCCTACGACTCAAACTCCAGCAACCATTTTTGAGGTCCTACGACCGGTCGTAGGTGTCTCACGACAAGTCGTACGTGGCCCACGACCGGTCGTAGACCACCCAGGACCGATCGTGGAACAAAAAATCAAATCTCACAGAAATCTTTCAAAAATCTTTGGAGCTACGACCAATCCTAGGATCCTAAGACCAGTCGTAGACAGGATTTTTCAGGCTATAAATTGAGCACGAACTTCAGAGTTTTAGTACTTTAAATCAATTCTATTCAAGCATTCTTTAAGCTATTCTTTGAGATAAGTTTGTGTTTATTTTAAGCTACATTGTGCTTATTTAATATTCCTTTTGCTAGCTTATTTTTATTTGATTTTGATCTACATTCCAATCTTATTAGAAAAGAGGAATTTCTGATATTCCTTCTTCTTGGATTCAAAATCAAATAGATCTAGCCCGTTTGATCTAAAATCAATTAGACTTAGAACCATTCTTAAAGTGAGTATTGGACTTTGAACGTCAAATCGAACTTCTACTCCGATTGGTTCTACCGGGCTTCTTCAAAAGGTGATTCGGGTATTTTACATGTTTTGTAATTTACTTTCTCTGGTTTTTGTTTGAGATTCGCCAGAAAAATCTCATTGTAGTGGTTATTTGAGGAGAGCCAGAAAACTCAAATTATGGGGTTTTTGGATTGTGTAAGCCCGAGATCAAAGACACAATTGTGAAGGTTTTAGGTGAACCTGTGAAACCTATTTTTGTAGTGCATGCTAATATCCCCTGTGTGAGGATATTAGGAGTGGAGTAGCAATCTGTGTGGCTGTTGGATAACAGTTGGTGTACACACAGGCGAACCACTATATATCGTTGTGTTGTGGATGTGTTTTACTCTTTCATTCTTTTATTCATTCTGTTTTGTGGAGAGTGTTTGTGGATGAATGTTGTAATCACTTCAAGCAAGTGTGAATGAATGTTGTAATAACTTAGGATTTATTTTTCGCAAGTTATTTTGATATCATTGCTTATTATTCCTCTTTATTTTGTGATACAAAGGACGTTATAGAAATAAGGTTGTCCTACCTTAAACCTCTGGTTTTTGGTGTAAGGTTGTCCTTAGAACTGATATAGTATCAATCTCTTTATTTTAGGCTATTGTGATTGTTTTATATTCAACATTGTGTTTTAGATCTTTTATTATTCCGCTGTTATTAGTTTTATTTGGCATTGCCCTATTCACCCCCCCTCTATTCCCAAATCCCAAAACCTATATACTAAACCAATCCTTAACCTAAAACTAAACCTATAACCTATAACCTTAACCAAAACCTATAACCTATACCAAAACCAAAACCTAAAACCTAAACCCGAACCCATTCTCAAATCAAAAAACCTATAACTTAAACCAAAATGAAAACCTATAACTTAAACCCAAACCCTTCCTCAAATCCCAAAACATATAACCTAAACCAAAATCAAAACCTATGACCTAAACCAGAACCCATTCTCAAATCCCAAAACCTATAACCTATCCCTAAACTTTAGCCTATAACCTAACCTAAACCTATACTTATAACTTAAAACTATTACCAATTCCTAAAACCTATAACCTAAACCTAACCTTAACCTATAACCTTAATGAAAAACTATAACCTAAACCAAAACCAAAACCTCTAACCTAAACCCGAACCCATTCTCAAATCCCAAAACCTAAAACCTAAAACAAAACCAAAACCTATAATCTAAATCCGAACCCATTATTAAATCCCAAAACCTATAACCTAACCTAAACCTATACTTATAACCTAAAACTATTCCCAATTCCCAAAACTTATAACCTAAACCTAACCTTAACCTAAACCTAAACCTATAACCTATAACCCTAAGCAAAACCTATAACCTAAACCGAAACCAAAACCTATAACCTACACCCGAAACCATTCTCAAATCCCAAAACCTATAACTAAAACCAAAACCAAAACCTATAACCTAAACCCGAACCTATTCTCAAATCCTAAAACATAAACCTAAACCTCATCCTAAACCTATAACCTATAACCTAAACCAAAACCAAAACCTATAACCTAAACCTGTACCCATTATCAAATCCCAAAACCTATAACCTAACCAAAACCTATACTTATAACCTAAAACTATTCTCAAATCCCAAAACCTATAACCTAAACCTAACCTTTCCCTAAACCTATAAACTAAACACAATTACCTAAACCTAAGCCTAGACCTAAACCTTTACCAAAACCTAAACTCAAACCCTTAAACCTTAACCTATAACCTAACCTAAACCTATACTTATAACCTAAAACTATTCCTAAATCCAAAAAACTATAACCTAAGCCTAGCCTTAACCTAAACCTAAACCTATAACATATAACCTTAACTAAAACCTATAACCTAAACCAAAACCAAAACCTATAACCTAAACTTGAACCCATTCTCAAATCCCAAAACCTATAACCTAAACCAAACTAAAACCTATAACCTAAACCCGAACCCATTATCAAATTCTAAAACCTATAACTGAACCAAAACCTATACTTATAACCTAAAACTATTCCCAAATCCTAAAACCTAAAACCTAAACCTAACCTTAACCAAAACCTTAACCGATAACCTTTAACCTTAACCAAAACCTATAACCAAAACCAAAACCAAAATCTATAACTTAAACCCGAACCCATTCTCAAATCCCAAAACCTATAACCTAAACTAAAACCGAAACCAAAACCCGAACCCTTTCTCAAATCCCAAAACCTATAACCTATCCTTAAACCTTAACCAATAACCTAACCTAAACATATACTTATAACCTAAAACTATCCCAAAATCCCGAAACTTATAACCTAAACCTAACCTTTCCTAAACCTATAACCTAAACTCAATTCCCTAAAGCTAAACCAACACCTAATCCTAATCTCAACTCCACAACCTAACCCTTAACCTAAACTTGAAAACCCAAACTCAAACCCAATCCCGAACCTGAACCCGATTTCCTAAACCTAAACCCTAACCCATTCTCAAATCCAAAAACCCATAACCTGAACCAAAACCAAAACCAAAACCTATAACCTTAACCTGAACCCATTCCCAAATCCCAAAACCTATAACCTAAACCAAAACTAAAACCTATAACCTAAACCCGAACCCATTCTCAAATCCCAAAACCTATAATCTATCTCTAAACCTTAACCTATAACCTACCCAAAACCTATTCTTATAACCTAAAACTATTCTCAAATCTCAAAACCTATAACCTAAACCTAACCTTTCCCAAAACCTATAACCTAAACTCAATTTCCTAAACCGAAACCTACACCTAATCCTAATCTCAACTCCCCAACCTAAACCTAAACATAAACTTAAAAACCCAAACTTAAACGCAATCTCGAACCTGAACCTAATTTTCTAAACCTAAACCATAACCCATTCTTAAATCGAAAAACCTATAACCTAAACCAAAACCAAAAACTATAACCTAAACCCGAACCCATTCTCAAATCCTAAAACCTATAACCTATCCCTAAACCTTAACCTATAACCTAACTGAAACCTATACTTATAAGCTAAAACTATTCCCAATTCCCAAAACCTCTAACCTAAACCTAACCTTAACTTAAACCTAAACCTATAACCTATAACCTTAACGAAAAAATATAACCTAAACCAAAACTAAAACCTACAACCTAAACCCGAACCCATTCTCAAATCCCAAAACCTATAAACTAAACCAAAGCCCAAACCTATAACCTAAATCTGAACCCATTATCAAATCCGTAAACCTATAACCTAACCTAAACCTATACTTATAACCTAAAACATTTTCGAAATCCCAAAACTTATAACCTAAACCTAACCTTAACCTAAACCTAAACCTAAACCTATAACCTATAACCTTAACCAAAACCTATAACATAAATCAAAACCAAAACCTATAACCTAAACCCGAACCCATTCTCAAATCCCAAAACCTATAACCTAAACCCGAACCCATTCTCCAATCCTAAAACATAAACCTAAACCTTATCCTAAACTTATAACATATAACCTAAAATAAAACCAAAACCTAATACTTAAACCCGTACCCATTATCAAATCCCAAAACCTATAACCTAACCAAAACCTATACTTATAACCAAAAACTATTCTCAAATCCCAAAACCTATAACCTAAACCTAACCTTTCCCTAAACCTATAAACTAAACTCAATTCCCTAAACCTAAACCTAGACCTAAACCTTAGCCTAAACCTAAGCTCAAATGCCTAAACCTTAACCTATAACCAAACGTAAACCAATACTACTAACCTAAAACTATTCTCAAATCCCAAACCTATAACCTAAACCTAACCTTTCCTTAAACCTATAACCTAAACTCAATTCCCTAAACCTAAACCTAGATCTAAACCTTAGCCTAAACCTATACTCAAATCCCTAAACCTTAGCCTATAACCTAACCTAAACCTATACTTATAATGTAAAACAATTCCCAAATCCTGAAACCTATAAGCTAAACCAATTCTTAACCTAAACCTAAACCTATAACCTATAACCTTAACCAAAACCTATAACCTAAACCAAAACCAAAACCTAAAACCTAAACCTGAACCCATTCTCAAATCAAAAAACCTATAACCTAAACCAAAATGAAAACCTATAACTTAAACCCAAACCCATTCACAAATCCCAAAACATATAACCTAAACGAAAACCAAAACCTCTGACCTAAACCCGAACCTATTCTTAAATCCTAAAACCTATAACCTATCCCTAAACCTTACCCTTTAACATAACCTAAACCTATACTTATAACCTAAAACTATTCCCAATTCCGAAAACCTATAACCTAAACCTAACCTTAACCTAAACTAAAATCTATAACTTATAACCTTAACGAAAACCTATAACCAAAACCAAAACCAAAACCTCTAACCTAAACCCGAACCCATTCTCAAATCCTAAAACCTATAACCTAAAATGAAACCAAAACTGAAAGGGCCTAGCTATATGCCCTAGAGGGGGGGGGGAGTGAATAGGGCAATGCCAAATAAAACTTTTAACGGCGGAATAATAAAACAAATAAAGCACAATGCTGAATATAAAAAAAATCACAATAGACTAAAATAAAGAGATCTGGTGTAAGCCCTTATTGATGTGACGAAGATATTTTCGCATGTACTTGAATCTCATATCATGGGCTATATTCATATTATCAACTTTTTCCTCCAATGCACGAAGGCGTGCATCAAAACCAGATGGATCATAATCTGGATCATTAGGTAAATCAGTTTCTATATCATTAAATATCTCATCCATATTAACATCTTGTTGAGGAAGATCGCCAGCTTCCCCTTCGTTTCCAGCATCACCACCAACACCTCCATACCACCTTCCTCAACTTGGCCAGGAAGAAGATCCAATTTCATCTTATTAAGATTGGAATTGTTGAAAATAAGATGATGAATTGGTACCTCATTAACAAGTTTATCGACAAGCATGTGAGTGGCTAAAACAGTCATAAGGTAACTAAACGGAATATCACTATGGCCCGGATGGAGACAAAACTGAATAATGAAATGATAAATCAAAGAAGGAAGACAGATCTTCGTACCAGAAGCAATAGAATGCAACACATGAACCATGAAAGAAGTCAACTCAGTTTTATTACCAGACCGAGGATATACATTGGAAATGAAGAAACGATGTAATATTCTGTAACTACGTAACAGATACTTTGCAGGGAGCACATTCCCTTTGTGAGTCCATTGTACATCAATTTTGCATAAATCTCTTGTTAACATGCATTTTTTTGATTCAGATGGTTTGTCGTATAAAGTATGAATAGGTATACCTTCATCATTAACAGGTATATCCATAATACCTGATATCAAATGACGGTCTACTTCAAATTTTCCTTCTCTAGTATCGATTGAAAATGTTAAATTATCAAGAGAAAAATCTGAGATGCATGCTACCATTGATTGAGCAATGGACTGGTATGCAAGCCCACCCCAAAGCAAAATGTTAGTTCAGCCTACAGATTCAAGAAGGGTGATGACACCATATGGAGCAATGTGATTTAGATCAGCGGTATGCTCAATGATAATGTTACGGACACGTAAATCTCTTACATCTTGAGAATCATCTTCGGGTGACCGAAGGTGCCGTTTAGTTATCGGTGCAGATCTGGATGAAGATGGACCGCGGGATGTTTTCTTTTTCCCTCTAGCATCCATATTCAAAAAGATATACAAAGAGCAAGCAAGATGCACAACTGAAAGATGTGTTTTCTCTCGATCAGCAAATTGAGAGGAAATCCTTGAAAAACCCAACAAGAGATGAAATCAAGCTATACTATGAACAAATCAAAGCATAGAGAGCATGAATCTTCAAGAAAAATGATGAAATATGATTCACCTTGAAGAAAAATTAGAAATCCTATGACTGGTCGAGCCACGACTCGTCGTAGGTCGGTGTGAAAATGAAGAAGAAGGATATTTTTTTCAAATTATATGATGCTCACGAGCTCCACGACCGGTCGAGTGTTGTGCACGACTGGTCGTGTACATCCACGACCAGTCGAGTATCGACCAAAAATTAATTTTTAATACAAAAATTTAAAATTTAAACAGATATAATATGAAATATGATACACTATGATACATGCAAGCAAGAATATTTAATGTAAAATGCACATACTAAGATCAAATTTTAATTTATTAAACCTACTTTTGTCGAGCGGTTTAGTAAATATATCAGCAAGTTGATTTTCGGTTGATATATATTCTAAAGAAATAACTTTTTCTTCAACCAACTCACGAATGTAATAATACCTAATGTCAATATGCTTAGTACGTGAATGTTGGATTAGGTTTTTAAAAATATTTATAGCACTGGAATTATCACAATGTAAGATCATTGAATCTTGATTAATTTCATAATCGCTAAGCATGTGTTTCATCCAAACTAGTTGAGTACATGCATATCCAGCTGCAATATACTCAGCCTTAACAGTGGAGAGCGATATTGAGCTTTGCTTCTTGCTGAACCAAGAAACTAAGTAATTTTCAATGTAAAAACAACCACCACTGGTTGATTTTCTGTCATCGATATTACCAGCCCAATCAGCATCTGAGTACCCGGCTAATTAAACATTAGTATCAAAAGGATACCAAAGTCCCAAATTTATAGAACTTGCGACATATCTAATAATCCATTTAACAACAATACAATGTGATTCCTTAGGATTAGACTGATATCTCGCACAAATTTCAACACTAAATGCGATATCAGGTCTACTAGCAGTTAGATATAATAAACTACCAATCATACTGCGATATAGGTTAAGATCTATATCTTTACCTGAAGAGTCTTTTGAGAGTTTTAACGTTGTACTCATAGGAGTATCAAAGTTCTTACCATTTTCAAATCCAAACCTTTTAACCAAGTTTGAAGCATATTTGGATTGAGAAATGAAAATTCCATCAGGTTGTTGTTTTACTTACAACCCTAGGAAATAGTTAAGTTCGCCAACCATGCTCATTTCGAACCTTGATTTCATTAATTCTACAAACTCAATAGACATGTTAGAACAAGTAGATCCATAAATAATATCATCAACATATATTTGAACCATCAAAATATCATTATTATTCTTCTTAACAAAAAGCGTCTTATCGACACTACCTACTTAAAAGCTATGACTAAGTAAGAATTCAGTCAATTTTTCATACCATGCCCTGGGTGCTTGTTTTAGACCATAGAGAGCCTTTTTGAGATGAAATACATGGTCAGATAACTTAGGGTCTTCAAACCCTGAAGGTTGTTCAACATACACTTCTTCATGTAAATCGCCATTCAAGAAAGCACTCTTTACATCCATCTGATAGATTTTAAATTTTTTAAAACATGCGATGGAAATAAAAAGTCTGATTGATTCAAGGCGAGTGACTGGAGCAAAGGTTTCATCGTAATCGATGCCTTCAATCTGAGTGTACCCTTGTACAACCAGTCTAGCCTTGTTTCGTATACTATTTTCCAGTTCATCAGACTTATTTTTAAAGATCCACTTTGTTCCAATAATATTTTTATCTTTAGGTATAGGAACAAGATACCAGACATCATTACGAATAAATTGATTAAGTTCATCCTGCATAGAAACTATCCAATTTTCATCAGAAAGTGCTTCTTTTACGTTGACCGGTTCTATTTGGGATGTAAAACAAATATAATTACATATGTTCTCAAGTTGTTTGCGATTACGAACTCCAGTAAGAGGGTTTTCAAGTATTTGATTGGTTAGATGATCTTTAACAGTCCTTGGTTCAGAATCTTTTTGACTTGATGAGATATCTTGATTGTCAATAATAAGAGCTTCATCATCATCTGAACTTGAGGCTGGTGTATTCAAATGATCATCAATGACCACATTGATGGATTCTTGAATCACACCAGTTCTCTTATTTAAAACCCTATAAGCTCGACTGTTCAAAGAATAACCAAGAAAAATACCTTCGTCACTTTTCGTATCAAACTTACCCAAATTTTCACGATCCCATAAAATATAACACTTGCTGCCAAAAACCTGAAAGTATTTGACAGTAGGTTTCTTTTCAAACCATAATTCATAAGCAGTCTCATTATCAGATTTACTGGTATAAACCCGATTAATAATATAACATGCGGTATTAACTGCTTCAGCACAAAGATTTCTAGAGAGCTTCATGCTATTCAACATAACATTAGCCATATCCTGAAGCACTCTATTTTTCCTTTCAACTATACCATTTTTTTGCGGTGTTTTGGGCGCAGAGAATTCATGTGATATTCCCTGATCTCTACAGAATTTCTCAAAACTACTGTTTTCGAATTCAGATCCATGATCACTACGGATCTTACTAACATGAGAACCTTTTTCATTTTGGATTCGTTTGATGACCTTTTTCACTTCTTCCAGGGTTTCAGTTTTGTCTTTTAAGAACGATACCCAAGTGAATCTTATATAGTTATCTACGATAACCAAGATGTATTTTTTACCTCCTCGACTCTCCGATCTGGTAGGTCCAATAAGATCCATGTGAAGAGCTCGAGTGGTCTAGATGTGGTATTGGAGTTCACTTTCTTGTGAGAGCTCCTAATCTGTTTGCCCAACTGGCATTCACCACATATTTTGTCTATTTTTTGTAATTTAGGTAGACCTCTAATTAGTTCTCTTTTGCTCAATCTAAATAAGTTCCGATAGTGTAAATGTCCAAAGCATTTATGTCATAATTCAGTCTCATCGGTATGGACCATGTAACATGATTGAGTAGATGAGCTTGCATCACTAACTATATAGCAGTTTTCAAAAGTTCTGCGACCAGTTAATATTAAAGAACCCTTTTTATTAATTATCTCACAACTTTGATTAGAAAACTTTACACTATGGTTGTTATCACATATCTGAGAAATGCTTAGCAAGTTTTGTTTTAAGCCCTCAACATATAAAACATTCTTAAATAAGGGAAGGTTATAGAGCTGAACCATACCTTGGCCAATGATTTTACAATTGTTTTCATCACCAAAAGTGACTGACCCTTCAGTCATATCTTTAAGATCAGTGAATAAGGCTTTGTCACCTGTCATATGCCTGGGGCAACCACTATCTAGGTACCACTTTGAATGGTTTGTTGCTTTGAAACAAGTATGGGCAACCAAGCTGGAAACTTTAGGAACCCATTTCATAATTGTTTTGGGTTTAGGAGTATAGATGGTCTTTTTCTGTCTATTGTTATAGGAGAGACCTATAGAGTTTGACTTTAATAGCTCCTTGAGAAGATCAATAATTTTTTCAGCTAATTGATTTCGGTTTTGAAAATTAAAGTTGACATGACTACTTTTAGGTTTTTGAAAAGTCTTTGAATTTTTGGAAAAACCTTGAAAAGGATTCTTTTCTTTTGAGTTTGAAGACTCTCCTTTTACAAATTTAGGAGCAATGTTCTTTTATTTTGGAGATGTATCCTTATCATAGCCCAACCCAGATCGATCGCCACATTTTCTTGATCCGGACAATAATTTTTCCAATTTAGGATCACCATGAGCATATCTCCATGTGTCTTTCAAACTCTGAAGAGAAGCTACCTCATTTTTGAGTTTTTCATTTTCGGATCTCAAATCTTCAATTTTGGAGGTTTTGAAATTTAAATCACTTTTGATTTTTTCAAAAGAATCGAAAATATGAGACTTTTCTAAGACAAGAGACTCATAATCTTCCTTAAGCTTAGAAAATTTTTCTTTTTGTAATTTAAGCTTGACAGCAATTTTACAACTCTCTTTATAAAGGGCATTATAACCATCCTGAAGATCATCTTCATTATCGCAATCACTATTCAGATTTTCTTTACTAGATATATCATCATTATTTGAAAGGGTGATCTTGGCTAGAGTCATAAGGGCTTTAACATCTTCGCCTGACTCGGATTCAGAATCTTCTGATTTAGAAGAGGATTCAGAATCAGACGATTCATCCCAAGTAGCCATCATACTTTTCTTTTTTGATTTGTCCTTTTTAGGACATTTGTTAGCTAAGTGCTCATACTCTTGACAGTTGTAACATTGACTATCTTTCAAGGATTTACGAGTTCTAGGTTTAGATCGTCTCTTATCATTTGATTTTTGAAAATCAACCTTTTTCTTGTTTTTGAAGATTTTGTAAACTTTTTTGCTAAAAGTGTCATATCATCTTTGGAATTTTCTATATCCGAAGTGCTCTCTTGTGAAACATTTTTAGATGATTTTAGAGCTATTGATTTTTCCTTAGGAGCCTTAAAGGATAACTCATAGGTTTGAAGTGAACCAACTAGTTCCTCAACCCTCATGGTATCCGTATCACGAAGTTCCTGAATCGCGGTCACTTTAGAATTGAACCGTTCAAGAAGTGAACGTAGTATTTTTACGCACACTTTACTTTTTGGAATTCTATCACCAAGACCCCACATAGAGTTCACAATGTCATTCAATCTAGTGTAGAAGTCCATAAACATCTCATTCTCCTCCATATGAATTTCTTCAAATTTAGTTGTGAGGAGTTGTACTTTATATTTCTTGACAATGGATGTACCCTCGTGTGTCATTTCTAATATATCCCATGCTTGTTTTGCATTTTCACAAGAGACGATTCTTTTGAATTCATGTGGTGATAATGCACAAGTAATTGCATTTAGTGCTTTTGCATTTGCACTACTTTCACTTTTCTGAAGTGTGGTCCAAAGAGAATAAGTTGTTACTTTCATTGATTTTGAACCATCACTATTAGTTACTTCAGTGATAGGATGGTTCCATTCATACACTGTGGCCAGCCACACACTTTCATCCAAGGATTTAAGGAAGATCCT
The DNA here is from genome assembly GCA_037074715.1 of Magnolia kwangsiensis. Lineage (NCBI taxonomy): Eukaryota > Viridiplantae > Streptophyta > Magnoliopsida > Magnoliales > Magnoliaceae > Magnolia > Magnolia kwangsiensis. The sequence continues at coordinate 31,754,823 of CM073584.1, read as the reverse complement.
CATCCTGGCTTTCCAATAAGCATAGTTTGTGCCATTAAAAGGTGGTGGCCTAGTGACTGATAAGCTATCAAAATTTGACATCTTAATATAGCTTAGATCGTTAGCTCAGGAAATAAATCCAATAAATAAACAATAAGCATGAGCTATTTGGCTCTGATACCACTTGAAAGGGCCTAGCTATATGCCCTAGAGAAGGGGTGAATAGGGCAATGCCAAATAAAACTCTTAACAGCGGAATAATAAAACAAATAAAGCACAATGTTGAATATAAAACAATCACAATAGACTAAAATAAAGAGATAAATACTATATCAGTTCTAAGGACAACCTTACACCTAAAACCAGAGGTTTAAGGTAGGACAACCTTATTTCTAGAACGTCCTTTGTATCAAAAACCAAAGAGGAATAATATGCAATGAAAATAACTTGCGGAAAATAAATCCTAAGTTATTACAACATTCATCCACACTTGTTTGAAGTGATTACAACATTCATCCACAAACATAAACTACAAAAACTGAATGAATAAAGGAATGAAAGAATAAAGCACATCCACAACACAACGATATATAGTGGTTCGCCTGTGTACACCAACCGTTATCCAACAGCCACACAGATTGCTACTCCACTCCTAATATCCTCACACAGGGGATATTAGCATGCACTATCAAAATAGGTTTCACAGGTTCACCTAAAACCTTCACAATTATGTCTTTGATCTCGGGCTTACACAATCTAAAAACCCCCACAATCTGAGTTTTCTAGCTCTCCTCAGATAACCACTACAATGAGATTTTTCTGGCGAATCTTAAACAAAATCCAGAGAACGTAAATTACAAAATATGTAAAATACCTGAATTACCTTTTGAAGAAGCCCGATAGAACCAATCGGAGTAGAAGTTCGATTCGAAGTTCAAAGTTCAATACTCACTTTAAGAATGGTTCTAAGTCTAATTGATTTTAAATCAAATGGGCTAGATCTATTTGATTTTGAATCCAAGAAGAAGGAATATCAGAAATTCCCCTTTTCTAATAAGATTGGAATGTAGATCAAAATCAAATAAAAATAAGCTACCAAAAGGAATATTAAATAAGCACAAAGCAGCTTAAAATAAATTCAAACTTATCTCAGAGAATAGCCTAAAGAATGCTTGAATAGAATTGAATTGAAGTAATAAAACTCTGAAGTTCGTGCTCTATTTATAGCCTGAAAAATCCCGTCTACGACTGGTCTTAGGATCTTAGGACTGGTCGTAGCATCAAAGATTTTTGAAAGATTTTCGCGGGATTAGATTTTCAGTTCCACGACCGGTCCTGGGCAGTCTATGACCGGCCGTGGGCCATCTACGACTAGTCGTGGGACACCTACGACTGGTCGTAGGACCCCAAAAATGGTTGCTGGAGTTTAAGTCGTACAGCTACGACCGGTCGAAGGATGAGCCGTAGAACTCACAAGACTAGTCGTAGGATGTCCAGGACTGGTCGTAGGACAGTTAGAAAGATCCGAAAATCTTCAACTACCTAGGACTGGTCCTGAAAAACTTAAGACTGGTCGTAGCAAAGCTAGGACTGGCCTTGAAGTCCTTAGGACTGGTCTTAGAACACTCCAAACAAGCATATTAAAATATATGAGTTATGTATCCAGAATGACATACAATAAAGCCCATCCTAAGGTCAATCTAAGGTCAAACAATCCTTAAAAGTGAGATGGACATTGAAAGTATGTTCACTCAGATGACCCTTAAGAGAAGCTTGTGAATATACAAAACTTATAGTAGGCTTTCTTGAGCTTGATCTTGACTTGACAAAGTCTTCAAGTAAACTTGAATTTGATCAAATCTTGAACATGCAACCTTGAAAACTTCTATTCTTGGTTTCTTCATCCAAGACTTGAAAGCTTTCTTCATTTAAGATCTTGTCTTGAAATGCGATGTCCTGATTTGTCTTGATTGCAATGACTAGTCTTCAAACATAAAACACAAGATATACAAGACATAGATATAGGTTTTGGCCCCATAAAATTTGACAACTAAATGGATATGAAATCATAGCACTTACAAAAACCTATAACCTAAATCCGAACCCATTATCAAATCCCAAAACCTATAACCTAACCTAAACCTATACTTATAACCTAAAACTATTCCCAATTCCCAAAACTTATAACCTAAACCTAACCTTAACCTAAACCTAAACCTATAACCTATAACCCTAAGCAAAACCTATAACCTAAACCGAAACCAAAACCTATAACCTACACCTGAAACCATTCTCAAATCCCAAAACCTATAACTAAAACTAAAACAAAAACCTATAACCTAAATCCGAACCCATTCTCAAATCCTAAAACATAAACCTAAATCTTATCCTAAACCTATAACCTATAACTAAGCAAAAACCCATAACCTAAACCAAAACCAAAACCTATAACCTAAACCCGACCCCATTATCAGATCCCAAAACCTATACTTATAACCTAAAAGTATTCTCAAATCCCAAAACCTATAACTTAAACCTAACCTTTCCTAAAACCTTTAAACTAAACACAATTCCCTAAACCTAAACCTAGACCTAAACCTTTGCCTAAACCTAAACTCAAACCCCTAAACCTTAACCTATAAGCTAACCTAAACTAATACTTATAACCTAAAACTATTCCCAAATCCAAAAACCTATAACCTAAACCTAACCTTAACCTAAACCTAAACCTATAACATATAACCTTAACTAAAACCTATAACCTAAACTAAAACCAAAACCTATAACCTAAACCCAAACCCATTCTCAAATCCCAAAACCTATAACCTAAACCAAAACCAAAACCTATAACCTAAATCCGAACCCATTATCAATTCCCAAAACCTATAACCGAACCTAAACCTATACTTATAGCATAAAACTATTCCCAAATCCAAAAACCTATAACCTAAACCTAACCTTAACTAAAACCTAAACCTATAAGCTATAACCTTACCCAAAACCAAAACTAAAATCTAAAACCTAAACCCGAACCCATTCTCAAATCCTAAAACCTAGAACCTAAACTAAAACCGAAACCAAAACCCGAACCCTTTCTCAAATTCCAAAACCTATAACCTATCCCTAAACCATAACTAATAACCTAACCTAAACATATACTTATAACCTAAAACTATCCCCAAATCCCAAAACTTATAACCTAAACCTAACCTTTACCTAAACCTATAACCTAAACTCAATTCCCTAAAGATAAACCTACACCTAATCCTAATCTCAATTCCCTAACCTAATCCCAAACCCAAACTTAAAAACCAAAACTCAAACCCAATCCCGAACCTGAACCCGATTTCCTAAACCTAAACCCTAACCCATTCTCAAATCCAAAAACCAATAACCTAAACCAAAACCAAAACCAAAAGCGATAACCTAAATCCGAACCCATTCCCAAATCCCAAAACCTATATCCTAAACCAAAACCAAAACCTATAACCTAAACTCGAATCCATTCTCAAATCCCAAAACCTATAATCCATCCCTAAACCTTAACCTATAACCAAACCAAAACCTATACTTATAACCTAAAACTATTTCCAAATCCCAAAACCTATAACCTAAACCTGACCTTTCCCAAAACCTTTAACCTAAACTCAATTTCCTAAAGCGAAACCTGCACCTAATCCTAATCTCAACTCCCCAACCTAAACAAAAACATAAACTTAAAAATTCAAACTTAAACGCAATCTCGAACCTGAACCCGATTTCCTAAACCTAATCCATAACCCATTCTTAAATCGAAAAGCCTATAACCTAAACCAAAACCAAAACCTATAACCTAAACCCAAACCCATTCTCAAATCCCAAAACCTATAACCTATCCGTAAACCTTAACCTATAACCTGACCGAAACCTATACTTATAACCTAAAACTAATCCTAATTCCCAAAACCTATAACCTAAACCTAACCTTAACCTAAACCTAAACCTATAACCTATAACCTTAACGAAAAACTATAACCTAAACAAAAAAAAAAACCTACAACCTGAACCCGAACCCATTCTCAAATCCCAAAACCTATAACCTAAACCAAAACCCAAACCTATAACCTAAATCCGAACCCATTATCAAATCCGTAAACCTATAACCTAACCTAAACCTATACTTATAACCTAAAAATATTTTGAAATGCCAAAACTTATAACCTAAACCAAACCTTAACCTAAACCTAAACCTATAACCTATAACCTTAACTAAATCCTATAACCTAAATCAAAACCAAAACCTATAACCTAAACCCGAACCCATTCTCAAATCCCAAAACCTATAAATTAAATGAAAGCAAAACCTATAACCTAAACCCGAACCCATTCTCAAATCTTAAAACATAAACCTAAACCATATCTTAAACCTATAACCTATAACCTAAACCAAAACCTATAACCTAAACTAAAACTAAAACCTAATACCCAAACCCGTACCCATTATCAAATCCTAAAACCCAAAACCTAACCAAAACCTATACTTATAACCTAAAACTATTCTCAAATCCCAAAACCTATAACCTAAACCAAACCTTTCCCTAAACCTAAAAACTAAACACAATGCCCTAAATCTAAACCCTAGCCTAAACCTAAACACAAATCCCTAAACCTTAACCTATAACCTAACCAAAACCTATACTTATAACCTAAAACTATTCTCAAATCCAAAAACCTATAACCAAAACCTAATCTTAACCTAAACCTAAACCTATAACCGATAACCTTAACCAAATCCTATAACCTAAACCAAAATCAAAACCTATAACCTAAACCCGAGCCCATTCCCAAATCCCAAAACCTATAACCTAAACCAAAACCAAAACCTGTAACCTAAACCCGAACCCATTCTCAAATCCCAAAACCTATAACCTATCCCTAAACCTTAACCTATAACCTTACTTAAACCTATACTTACAACCTAAAACTATTCATAAATCCGAAAACTTATAACCTAAACCTAAGCTTTCCCAAAACCTATAACCTAAACTCAATTCCCTAAAGCTAAACCTACACTTAATCCTAATCTCAACACCCTAACCTAAACCTAAACCTAAACTTGAAAACCTCAACTCAAACCCAATACTGAACCTGAACCCGATTTCCAAAACCTAAACCATAACCCATTCTCAAATCCAAAAACCTATAACCTAAACCAAAACCAAAACCAAAACCTACAACCTAAACTTGAACCCATTCACAAATCCCAAAACCTATAACCTAAACCAAAACTAAAACCAAAACCTATAACCTAAACCCGAACCCATTCTTAAATCTCAAAACCTATAACCTATCCTTAAACCTTAACATATACTTATAACCTAAAACGATTCCCAATTCCCAAAACCTATAACCTAAACCTAATTTTTTCCAAAACCTCTAATCTAAATTCATTTTCCTAGAGCTAAATCTACACCTAATCCTAATCTCAACTCCCTAACCTAAACCTAAACCTAAACTTGAAAGCCCAAACTCAAACCCAAACCCGAACCTGAACCCGATTTCCTAAACCTAAACCCTAACTCATTCCTAAATCCAAAAAAGCTATAATCTAAACCAAAACCAAAACCTATAATTTAAACTCGAACCCATTCCCAAATCCCAAAACCTATTACCTAAACCAAAATAAAAACCTATAACCTAAACCCGAACCCATTCTCAAATCACAAAACCTATAATCTATCCCTAAAACTTAACCTATAACCTAACCTAAACCTATACTTATAACAAAAAACTATTCCCAAATCCCAAAACCTATAACCTAAACCTAACCTTTCCCAAAACCTATAACCTAAACTCAATTCCCTAAAGTGAAACCTACACCTAATCCTAATCTCAACTCCGCAACCTAAACCTAAACTCAATTCCCTAAAGTGAAACCCACACCTAATCCTAATCTCAACTCCCCAACCTAAACCTAAACCTAAACTTAAAAACCCAAACTTAAAACCAATCTCGAACCTGAACCCGATTTCCTAAACCTAAACGATAACCCATTCTCAAATCGAAAAACCTATAAGCTAAACCAAAACTAAAACCTATAACCTAAACCCGAACCCATTCTCAAATCCCAAAACCTATAACCTATCCCTATACCTTAACCTATAACCTAAACGAAACCTATAGTTATAACCTAAAAATATTCCCAATTCCCTAAACCTATAACCTAAACCTAACGTTAACCTAAACCTAAACCTATAACCTATAACCTTAACGAAAAACTATAACCTAAACCAAAACCAAAACCTACAACGTAAACCCGATCCTATTCTTAAATCCCAAAAGCTATAACCCATCCCTAAACCAAAACCTATAACCTAAACCCGAACCCATTCTCAAATCCCAAAACCAATAACCTATCCCTAAACCTTAACCTATAACCTTACTTAAACCTATACTTATAACCTAAAACTATTCACAAATCCCAAAACTTATAACCTAAACCTAACCTTTCCCAAAACCTATAACCTAAACTCAATTCCCTAAAGCTAAACCTACATCTAATCCTAGTCTCAACTCCCTAACCTAAACCTAAACCTAAACTTGAAAACCTAAACTTAAACCCAATCCCGAACTTGAACCCGATTTCCTAAAACTAAATCATAACCCATTCTCAAATCCAAAAACCTATAACTTAAATCTAAACCAAAACCAAAACCTACAACCAAAACCTCAACCCATTCACAAATCCCAAAACTTATAACCTAAACCAAAACCAAAACCAAAACCAAAACCTATAACCTAAACCCGAACCCATTCTCAAATCCCAAAACCTATAACCTATCCTTAAACCTTAACATATAACCTAACCTAAACCTATACTTATAACCTAAAACTATTCCCAAATCCCAAAACCTATAACCTAAAGCTAACCTTTCCCTAAACCTATAACCTAAACTCAATTCCCTAAAGCTAAACCTACACCTAATCCTAATCTCAACTCCCTAACCTAAACCTAAACCTAAACTTGAAAACCCAAACACAAACACAATCCCGAACCAGAACCCGATTTCCTAAACCTAAACCATAACCCATTCTTAAATCCAAAAACATATAACCAAAACCAAAACCAAAGCCAAAACCCATAGCCTAAACCCGAACCCATTCTCAAATCACAAAACCTATAACCTAAAACAAAACCAAAACCAAAACCCGAACCCATTCTCAAATCCTAAAACTTATAAGCTATCACTAAACCCAACCTAAACCTATACTTAAAACCAAAAACTATTCCCAATTCCAAAAACTTATAACCTAAACCTAACCTTTTCCTAAACCTAAAACCTAAACTCAATTCCCTAAAGCTAAACCTACACCTAATCCTAATCTCAACTCCCTAACCTAACCCAAAATCTAAACTTGAAAACCCAAACTTAAACCCAATCCCGAACCTGAACCCGATTTCCTAAACCTAAACTCTAACCCATTCTCAAATCCAAAAACCTATATCCTAAACCAAAACCAAAACCTATAACCTAAACTTGAACCCATTCCCAAATCCCAAAACCTATAACCTAAACCAAAACCAAAACCTATAACCTAAACCCGAACCCATTCTCAAATCCCAAAACCTAAAATCTATCCCTAAACCTTAACCTATAACCAAACCTAAACCTATACTTATAACCTAAAACTATTCTCAAATCCCAAAACCTATAACCTAAACCTATCCTTTCCCAAAACCTATAACCTAAACTCAATTCCCTAAAGTGAAACCTACACCTAATCCTAATCTCAACTCCCTAACCAAAACCTACACCTAAACTTAAAAACCTAAACTTAAAACTAATCTCGAACCTAAACCCGATTTCCTAAACCTAAACCATAACCCATTCTCAAATCGAAAAATATATAACCTAAACCAAAACTAAAACCTATAACCTAAACCCGAACCCATTCTCAAATCCTAAAACCTATAACCTATCCCTATACCTTAACCTATAACCTAAACGAAACCTATACTTATAACCTAAAACTATTCCCAATTCCCAAAACCTATAACCTAAACCTAACCTTAACCTAAACCTAAACCTATTACCTATAACCTTAATGAAAAACTATAACATAAACCAAAACCAAAACCTACAACCTAAACCTGAACCCATTCTTAAATCCCAAAACCTATAACCTAAACCAAAACCCAAACTTATAACCTAAATCCGAAACCATTATCAAATCCCTAAACCTATACTTATAACGTAAAACTGTTTCGAAATCCCAAAACTTATAACCTAAACCTAAACCAATAACCTATAACCTTAACCAAAACCAATAAACTAAATCAAAACTAAAACCTATAACCTAAACCCGAACCCATTCTCAAATCTTAAAACCTATAACTTAAACGAAAACCAAAACCTATAACCTAAACCCGAACCCATTCTCAAATCCTAAAACATAAACCTTAACCTTATCATAAACCTATTACCGATAACCTAAACCATAACCTATAACCTAAACCAAAACCAACACCTAATAATTAAACCCGTACCCATTATCAAATCCCAAAACCTATAACCTAAACTTAACCTTTCCCTAAACCAATAAACTAAACACAATGCCCTATACCTAAACCTAGACCTAAACCTTAGCCTAAACCTAAACTCAAATCCCTAAACCTTAACCAATAACCTAACCAAAACCTATACTTATAACCTAAAACTATTTCCAAAATCGAAAACCCATAACCTAAACCTAACCTTAACCTAAACCTAAACCTAAACCTAAACCTAAACCTATAACTGATAACCTTAACCAAAACCTATAACCTAAACCAAAACCAAAACCTACAACCTAAACCCGAATCCATTCGCAAATCCCAAAACCTATAACCTAAACCAAAACCAAAACCTATAGCCTAAACCCGAACCCATTCTCAAATCCCAAAACCTATAACCTATCCCTAAACCTTAACCTATAACCTAACCTAAACCTATACTTATAACCTAAAACTATTCCCAATTCCCAAAACCTATAACCTAAACCTAACCTTAACCTAAACGTAAACCTATAACATATAACCTTAACGAAAAACTTTAACATAAACCAAAACCAAAACCTACAACCTAAACCTGAACCCATTCTCAAATCCCAAAACGTATAACCTAAACCAAAACCCAAACCTAGAACCTAAATCTGAACCCATTATCAAATCCCTAAACCTATAACCTAACCTAAACCTAAACTTATAACGTAAAACTATTCCGAAATCCCAAAACTTATAACCTAAATCTGACCTTAACCTAAACCTAAACCATTAACCTATAACCTTAACCAAAACCTATAACTTAAATCAAAACCAAAACCTATAACCTAAACCCGAACCCATTCTCAAATCCAAAAACCTATAACTTAAATGAATTCCAAAACCTATAACCTAAACCCGAACCCATTCTCAAATCCTAAAACATAAACCTAAACCTTATCATAAACCTATTACCGATAACCTAAACTATAACCTATAACCTAAACCAAAACCAAAACCTAATAACTAAACCCGTACCCATTATCAAATCCCAAAACCTATAACCTAAACCTAACCTTTCCCTAAACCTATAAACTAAACACAATGCCCTAAACCTAGACCTAAACCTTAGCCTAAACCTAAACTCAAATCCCTAAACCTTAACCAATAACCTAACCAAAACCTTTACTTATAACCTAAAACTATTTCCAAAATCGAAAACCCGTAACCTAAACCTAACCTTAACCTAAACCTAAACCTATAACCGATAACCTTAACCAAAACCTATAACCTAAACCAAAACCAAAACCTATAACCTAAACCCGAACCCATTCGTAAATCCCAAAACCTATAACCTAAACTAAAACCAAAACCTATAGACTAAACCCGAACCCATTCTCAAATCCTAAAACCTATAACCTATCCCTAAACCTTAACCTATAACCTCACTTAAACCTATACTGATAACCTAAAACTATTCCCAAATCCCAAAACTTAGAACCTAAACCTAACCTTTCCCAAAACCTATAACTTAAACCCAATTCCCTAAAGCTAAACCTACACCTAATCAAAATCTCAACTCCCTAACCTAAACCTAAACCTAAACTTGAAAACCCAAACTCAAACCCAATCCCGAACCTGAACCCGATTTCCTAAACCTAAACCATAACCCATTCTCAAATCCAAAAACCTATAACCTAAACCAAAACCAAAACCAAAACCTACAACTAAAACCTGAACCCATTCACAAATCCCAAAACCTATAACCTAAATCAAAACAAAAACCAAAACCTATAACCTAAACCCGAACCCTTTCTCAAATCCCAAAACCTATAACCTATCCTGAAACCTTAACCAATAACCTGTCACGTCCCAAATCCAGAGATCGGGCTCACAGGGATCTCGATCGTCGAATCCGGTGCCAACAGCCTCCGTAGTACCCCATTCTCGGCTCGCAGCGCCCATACGTCAAATTTCGATCCTGGGATCCTACAAGGAGGATTTTTCAATGTACATTTATCCCGTAAGAAGCATAACCACAAGTTTACCCAAAACATAAAGGCAACGTCATCATCACATATCCACTAATATAATCATTTAAATACAATGCTGAAAGGAAAATCCATATGTCAAAATCAAAGCTCCAGAAAATAGCTGCACACTCCAAGCTCAATGTGGTTGCAACCTAACGCCACCTGCACGCATCTATCGTGCATAAGCTCATAAAAAGCTTAGTGGGTGGTGAAAGTGTGTGCACGAGGTAAGTGCCAAGTAAGCAATAACAGAGTAATCAGAGTAAGCGAAAATACTGGTAAACCCATGATCATACAATATCAGAAACACTGGCAAGATCATAAATCATACAAAATCAAAGTAATATGAAAATATGCTGATAGGCCCATAAATACCATTAGTCGTATTTAGGACGTATAAATGTAAAAGCATAGCAATCCAAAATGTCATATGCGTACGGATGTAATGCGATATGCGATGTGAATGAAATGACCAAGCTGAAGTGTGAAGTCGGGATGATAGTACGTAATATCACAGACCACGGGATCCATCACAAGGGACTTCTATCCAAACCAGTCCCATACCTAAATTTGGATAGTCAGAATTAATATGGTAAACCCCTGATCTCAAGTTAGTAACACGCCCAACCGAAATCCTGGTCATGCGAAGGTACACGTAATAAATAGATGCGCACTATCAGCCCGAGTGGATAGTAAATGAATGAATGCATGAGTATGCAATTCCTACTCAATAAGTCCACATATCAGTACGGTTACTCTCCGAGAAATCACCGGGGTCTATTACACTCCAAATGGAACCACCGCTCTCCCTAGCCATACAGTCCAAGTGAGCGTAAGAAACCTCACTATCCGCCTAGCCAATAATCTGTCAATACCTATCCGGCACGTCGATAGCGGACCCATTCCACGAGTTGGTCAAACTCAGCCTAGCTTTGCCCCCTGTGCACGGGCGGGTAAGGCCGCACCTCCTTCCAACAGACCATGACACAGTGCAGAGCGCAACCGTCTGGAAATCGGCACTCAACACTCATCTACCCACTCGGTCTAGACGTTGGAGCATTCTCTGGTAGCAAGAGGGTGTTTTGAGATTTTCACCCAGGGCCATCTATAGCAGTCCGATGCTCGAACATATTTTTGGTGTCCCATCTGGCCATCCACAATATGCCTGTGGAGGCTACGACCCTGATGTCACTAGGGAATACAGTAATCACAACACAATGGAAGATGCACGAGTCATACAATCCAATCATGCATCAATCCTACGCATGCCGTGCGCTCATGTGGGAGAACCTTCGCCTATCAGGGAGTATCATATCATCCTGCCCAATGACATATGCAATGATCAATCATATCTCATAACAAACATGCAGATGATGCATATGGGCATGTACCATGATGCTGTGCAGTCACATACTCATAATTGGTATCACAATCGACCTTGACAGTGTGGACATCTAACCAACATTGCCCCAAAGGATAACCCACATAGAGCCAAACCCATAATGGGCCCACGACCTCATACAAAGGCCAATATACAACACGATGGCCTTACTCGAGGGTTTAATACACATCATAATGGGTCTTTCATATGGGCCTAACATAGATCACAATGGGCCTTGCCCATAGGCCATGAATACATCACAATGGGCCTTACCCATGGGCCATGAATACATCACAATGGGCCTTGCCCATGGGCCCCAAATACATGACATGTGGGCCCTACACATGGGTCTCGAATATATCAAATAAACTATGCATCATGGGCCTAATATGCATCACAATGGGCCTTGCCCATGGGCCATGAATACATCACAATGGGACTTGCCCATAGGCCTCAAATACATCACAATGGGCCTTGCCCATAGGCCCCAAATACATCATAATGGGCCTTGCCCATAGGCCCCAAATACATCACGATGGGCCTCATCAGGTAGGCCTCATATACATCACATTGGGCCTTAGACACGGGCCAGATACACATCATAACGGACCACATATACATCACATTGGGCCTCGACAATCGGAATCGACGATCAGCCACGACAATCGGAATCGACAATCGGCCACGATAATTTTCCTCGATCAGTAATTGGCCTCGATAATCAGAATCGATCAATCGGCCATGACAAGCAGAATCGACAATCGGTCACGTCAATCGACAATTGGACACGATCGGTAATCGGTCTCGATAATCGACCTTGATCGGTATTCGGTCAATCGGCCACGACACGCTGAGTCGGCAATCGGCCACGTCAATCGATAATCGGCCACGATCTGTAATTGGTCACGATAATCGGCCTCGATCGGTAATTGGTCAATCGGCCACGATACGCAGAGTCGGCAATCGGCCACGTCAATCGATAATTGGTCACGATAATCGGCAGATAAACAAAGAGGGATCCATAGATGATCAGTCGATCAACCATAGTATAAAGATCGACACTCGGCCGTGGTTATATCAAATCCGATAGCACGGAGCCATCCGTTTACGGTGAATGGGGCCCACTGATTAGGGTTAACCCATAAGAGAATGATGAGAATGAGAATATCAAGGCCTAAGAGAAGGTCACAATGTGGACATTTAACAACATTGTCCCAAAGGAGTGGCCCACATAGGGCTGAACATACGGTGGGCCCACGACCTTATACAAGGGTTTGATATACGCCACAATGAGCTCTATACAAGGGTTACATATACAATAGGTGGACCCTGCATAAGCAGCAAGTGAGACTACTCACAACATACCTGTCTAGATGGGTCACAAGTACATCAAAGTGGGCCTCATAACATGGGTCTCATATATGGCCTCAGCACCAGGCCACAAATACATCAAGATGGGCCTTATCGATCATATAGGCTAAATCAACCAAATGAGCCGATACAAGCAGGTCGATCAAATAGACTGATACAAATGGTTGAATCAGATGGGCTAAGTCAAATGGGCCCCCAAATACATCGAATCGAGCTTCATCAAGTGGGCCCCAAATACATCAAATGGTCTACGCGTCATGGAGTTATACTAAGCATGTTATAAGGTGATGCACTATCCCTACAACAGAGGTGGCCTAGATGGCCGACACACAACAAGTACGGTCTATTAATGGGCCCTAGGGGGAGTCGTAATGTGGACATCTAACCAAAATTATACTCGCAACGTGGACGTCAAACCAACATTGTTCCTAAGGCACAACCGTCATAAACATTATTACATAATCCGCGCTGGAATCACACATTGCAATGGGCCTTAGGTACATCCCATTAGGCTTTAAATACCTCAAATGGGCCATGTCATATGGGCCTTATATTCATTAAATGGCTACATAAATGGACCACACGGCCTTTTGTGCCTTGCAATGGGTCATAACCCGTTGGGCCTTGAATGCATCAATTGGGCCTAAACCTGTAGGCCTTATACCAATCAAATGGGCCTAACCCATAGGCCTTATATATATCAAAGTAGGCCTAACCCATAGGCCTTTTACAAATCAAATGGGCCTAACCCATAGGCCTTTTACAAATCAAATGGGCCATACCAAAACATAGGTGGCCCACTTAATCACAAATGGGCTCATCCTTCAACTCATACATTAAAATGACCTTTTAAAATGGATGGACAGATTAGATGCAGCACCTGCATCAATGGTGAGGGCCCGCATGAAGGCCCGCCATCGAAAATACTATATATTATATAATATATCAACTACATAATATATATATATATATATATAAAATATACAATATTATAAATATAATATACTATAATATATATAAGTTCACACACGCTGCACGCACATGCACCGTACACACACCACACACATGTTGCACACACACACACCCTGCACACACAACCCAAACCTGCTGGGGGCCCCACCGTCATGCTGACGGTGGGACTAAAATCTACATCACTGGGGGTCCCACATGGGGCCCACTAAAATGTTTAAATGCCAACCACACCGTTCAAAAGGTCACTCCGACCTGGATGAAGGGAAAATAAAAATCTCAGATTGATTCAAAGCTCAGGTGGGCCCAAATTGGGTTTCAATGATAGAGGATCAATCTCACTGTTTTGTGTGGTGTGGGCCACCTGAGTTTTGGATCGCCTTGATTTTTGGAGGGGACCCACCTCAGGGGGTGGTCCACCTCTTGAATGGAGTGGATGCAAAATATACATCATGGTGGGGCCCACGGCAGCAGCCGTGGTCCCTGGCTCGACCGCCCACGACGCTGGCAGCAGCGCCTGCACTGACGCTGTCGGCGCAGCTGCAACACTTCCTTCCCTTTCTTTTTTTTTTAACAAAAAACCTATTTTTTGTGGTTTTTCAGAGGTGGGGCCCACATGTAGAAAATCCATCCCAACCACGGGATTCTATGGCTTACAATGAATCCAATGAGTCCGCTAACGGCCCACTTTCGACGTGTAGAAGAAATCTAAATAGGTTTTAATGATGATGATGCAATACCCAACGCTATGGCCCACCAGGTGATTGGATCGGCTCCAAATCTTGACTCAACACCTAAAATTAGGTGGAGAATGGGATGGATGGCGTGGATTGAATATTTACATTAAGGTGGGGCCTACACAAGGGCCCACCTCCAAAGCTTGAACCAAGCTTATTTTGTGTTTATCTCACGTCCAGCATCCCAGACGCTGGACGGTTTGGTCACGGCAATGCATTGAGGTGGCTTTACTTAGGTGGGCCACCAAAGGGTGGATGGTATAGATATAACACATATACAAGGTGAGGTCCATCCAAGTGGCCACACAACCATATTATCAAAGAGAGAGAGAGAGAGAGAGAGAGAGAGAGAGAGAGAGAGAGAGAGAGAGAAATAGAGTGGGACGCATGTGGAGGGACCCCGATACTATGGGCCCTCTGTTCAACCATCCAATCATACATCAATGGGTCCCATTGCATATGGGCCATCAAAATTTAAAATCAACAGTGGGGATCCTTTCCCCACCAATATGGACGGTCTAGATGACCTTTCTAAAGAAATAAACATCATGATGATCCTAGTGGGACATTGGCCACATCTTAGGGTTCCAAGTGAGATCCAAACCATTGATCGGTTGGCCTCACTTGGCCCATCTCAAAAATAGAAAAAAAACTACTATGAACATGCACCCACCGTCCGATCTTCTTGCTCCTATGGGCTCCTTATCACCTTAGCTTCAACTTCAATGGACGAGATGAGGAATGGATGGCTAGGATGAGAGATCATGGGGTGGAAAGGTGGGCCACACTTGTGGTTTGGAAGACTTGGAGAATTTCCATACGTGGGATATTTTTGTTTCTTGGAGAAGTAATTTGAGAAATGAGAAAGAGAAACTTGTAAAGGGAGAGAGAGTGTGATGGGTGATGGAGTGATGGATGGGAGAGGGATGGGTGTGTAAGATTTTGTTGACTTTAGTGACATTTGTGTAAGAAAAGTATGGGCATGGAAGACTTTTGTGGCTTGCTTGGGAAAAAGTGAAAGTGATGTGTACTTGACATGTACTTGACATGTGATGGATTGATTGATGGGATTGATGTGACATCTCGTAGAGATTCTCTTGAGTTTCACAACGCGCGGCGTTTTCCTTGCACAGAACATTGGCCCACATCTCTTGACCAGGGATCGCCTCGGCGAGCAAGTCGTGGCATCGGAACCGCAGCGATGGCGCGGTCGCTATGGTATTGGTCTTGGGTTAAGTCGATATAGGTTGATGGCATATGAATCAGGGTCGCGCGTTAATATCGGTTAAGGGTCGAAGGTTGCCGGAATTCGACCGGTAAGACCGCGGAAGTCCACGGAACAGTACGGACTAAAATACGGGTCTTACATAACCTAACCTAAACCTATACTTATAATCTAAAACTATTTCCAAATCCCAAAACCTATAACCTAAACCTAACCTTTCTCTAAACCTATAACATAAACTCAATTCCCTAAAGCTAAACCTACACCTAATCCTAATCACAACTCCCTAACCTAAACCTAAACCTAAACTTGAAAACCCAAACTCAAACCCAATCCCGAACCTGAACCCAATTTCCTAAACCGAAACCATTACCCATTCTCAAATCCAAAAACCTATAACCAAAACCAAAACCTATAACCTAAACTCAAACCCATTCTCAAATCCCAAAACCTATAACCTAAAATAAAACCAAAACCAAAACCCGAATCCATTCTCAAATCCCAAAACCTATAACCGATCACTAAACCAAACCTAAACCTATACTTAAAACCTAAAACTATCTCCAAATCCCACAACTTATAATCTAAACCTAACTTTTCCCTAAACATAAAATCTAAACTCAATTCCCTAAAGCTAAACCTACACCTAATCCTAATCTCAACTCCCTAACCTAACCCTAAACCTAAACTTGAAAACCCAAACTCACACCCAATCCCGAACCTGTACCCAATTTCCTAAACCCTAACCCTAACCCATTCTCAAATCCAAAAACTTATAACCTAAACCCAAACCCATTCCCAAAACCCAAAACCTATAACCTAAACCAAAACCAAAACCTATAACCTAAACCCGAACCCATTCTCAAATCCCAAAACCTATAATCTATGCCTAAACCTTAACCTATAACCTAACCTAAACCTATACTTATAACCTAAAACTATTCCTAAATCCCAAAACCTATAACCTAAACCTAACCTTTCCCAAAACCTATAACCTAAACTCAATTCCCTAAAGTGAAACCCATACCTAATCTTAATCTCAACTCCCTAACCTAAACCTAAACCTAAACTTAAAAACCCAAACTTAAACCCAATCTCGAACCTGAACCCGATTTCCTAAATTAAACCATAACCCATTCTCAAATCGAAACACCTATAACCTAAACCAAAACTACAACCTATAACCTAAACCCGAACCCATTCTTAAATCCCAAAACCTATTACCTATCCCTTTACCTTAACCTAAAACCTAAACGAAACCAATACTTATAACCTAAAACTATTCCCAATTCCCTAAACCTAACCGTAACCTAAACCTAAACCTATAACCTAAACCAAAACCAAAACCTACAAGCTAAACCCAAACCCATTCTCAAATCCCAAAACCAATAACCTAAACTAAAACCCAAACCTATAACCTAAATCCGAACCCATTATCAAATACCTAAACCAATAACCTAATCTAAATCTATATTTATAACCTAAAACTATTCCGAAATCCCAAAACTTATAACCTAAATCTAAACTTAACCTAAACTTAAACCTATATAACCTATAACCTTAACCAAAACCTATAACCTAAATCAAAACCAAAACCTATAACCTAAACCCGAACCCATTCTCAAATCCCAAAACCTATAACTTAAACGAAAACTAAAACCTATAACCTAAACCCGAACCCATTCTCAAATCCTAAAACTTATAACCTAAACTCAATTCTCTAAAGCTAAACGTAAACCTAATCCTAATCTCAACTCCCTAACTTAAACCTAAACCTAAACTTGAAAACTCAAACTCAAACCCAAACCCAAACTCAAACCTGAACCCAATTTCCCAAACCTAAACCATAACCCATTCTCAAATCCATAAACCTATAGCCAAAACCAAAACCAAAGCCAAAACCTATAACCTAAACCCTAACCTATTCTCAAATCCCAAAACTTATAACCTATCACTAAACCTAACCTAAACCTATACTTAAAACTTAAAACTATCCCCAAATCCCAAAACTTATAACCTAAACCTAACCTTTCCCTAAACCTATAACCCAAACTCAATTCCCTAAAGCTAAACCTACACCTAATCCTAATCTCAACTCGCTAACCTAACCCTAAACCTAAACTTGAAAACCCAACCTCAAACCCAATCCCGAACCTAAACCCGATTTCCTAAACCTAAACTCTAACCCATTCTTAAATCCAAAAACCTATAACCTAAACTAAAATCAAAACTAAAACCTATGACCTAAACCTGAACCCATTCCTAAATCACAAAAACTATAACCAAAACTATAACCAAAACCTATAACCTAAACCCGAACCCATTCTCAAATCCTAAAATGTAAAATCTATCCCTAAACCTTAACCTATAACCTAACCAAAACCTATACTTATAACCTAAAACTATTCCCAAATCCCAAAACCTATAACCTAAATGTACCCTTTCCCAAAACCTATATCCTAAACTCAATTATCTAAAGCGAAACCTACACCTAATCCTAATCTCAACTCCCTAACCAAAACCTACACCTAAACTTAAAAACCCAAACATAAAACCAATCTCGAACCTAAACCCGATTTCCTAAACCTAAACCATAACCCATTCCCAAATCGAAAAACCTATAACCTAAACCAAAACCAAAACCAAAACCTATAACCTAAGCCCCAACCCATTCCTAAAACCCAAAACCTATAACCTAAACCAAAACCAAAACCTATAACATAAACCCGAACCCATTCTCAAATCCTAAAACCTATAATCTATG
Source organism: Magnolia kwangsiensis (assembly GCA_037074715.1). Taxonomy (NCBI): domain Eukaryota; kingdom Viridiplantae; phylum Streptophyta; class Magnoliopsida; order Magnoliales; family Magnoliaceae; genus Magnolia; species Magnolia kwangsiensis. The sequence goes on along the minus strand of CM073584.1, from coordinate 31,735,864 downwards.
CCTAAACCTTAACCTATAACCTAACCTAAACCTATACTTATAACCTAAAACTATTCCTAAATCCCAAAACCTATAACCTAAACCTAACCTTTCCCAAAACCTATAACCTAAACTCAATTCCCTAAAGCGAAACCTACACCTAATCCTAATCTCAACTCCCTAACCTAAACCTAAACCTAAACTTAAAAACCCAAACTTAAACCCAATCTCGAACCTGAACCCGATTTCCTAAATCTAAACCATAACCCATTCTCAAATCAAAACACCTATAACTTAAACTAAAACCACAACCTATAACCTAAACCCGAACCCATTCTCAAATCCCAAAACCTATTACCTATCCCTTTACCTTAACCTAAAACCTAAATGAAACCAATACTTATAACCTAAAACTATTCCTAATTCCCAAAACCTATAACCTAAACCTAACCGTAACCTAAATCTAAACCTATAACCTAAACCAAAACCAAAACCTACAACCTAAACCCGAACACATTCTCAAATCCCAAAACCAATAACCTAAACTAAAACCCAAACCTATAACCTAAATCCGAACCCATTATCAAATCCCTAAACCAATAACCTAACCTAAATCTATACTTATAACCTAAAACTATTCCAAAATCCAAAAACTTATAACCTAAACCTAAACTTAACCTAAACTTAAACCTATAACCTATAACCTTAACCAAAACCTATAACCTAAATCAAAACCAAAACCTATAACCTAAACCCGAACCCATTCTCAAATCCCAAAACTTATAACTTAAACGAAAACCAAAACCTATAACCTAAACACGAACCCATTCTCAAATCCTAAAACATATAACCTAAACTCAATTCTCTAAAGCTAAACCTACACCTAATCCTAATCTCAACTCCCTAAGCTAAACCTAAACCTAAACTTGAAAACCCAAACTCAAACCCAAACCCGAACCTGAACCCTATTTCCCAAACCTAAACCATAACCCATTCTCAAATTCAAAAACCTATAACCAAAACCAAAACCAAAGCCAAAACCTATAACCTAAACCCGAACCCATTCTTAAATCCCAAAACTTATAACCTATCACTAAACCTAACCTAAACCTATACTTAAAACCTAAAACTATCCCCAAATCCCAAAACTTATAACCTAAACCTAACCTTTCCCTAAACCTATAACCCAAACTCAATTGCCTAAAGCTAAACCTACACCTAATCCTATTCTCAACTCGCTAACCTAACCCTAAACCAAACTTGAAAACCCAACCTCAAACCCAATCTCAAACCTAAACCTGATTTCCTAAACCTAAACTCTAACCCATTCTCAAAACCAAAAACCTATAACCTAAACCAAAATCAAAACCAAAACCTATGACCTAAACCTGAACCCATTCCCAAATCGCAAAACCTATAACCTAAACCAAAACCAAAACCTATAACCTAAACTCGAACCCATTCTCAAATCCCAAAACGTAAAATCTATCCCTAAACCTTAACCTATAACCTAACCAAAACCTATACTTATAACTTAAAACTATTCCCAAATCCCAAAACCTATAACCTAAACCTAACCTTTCCCAAAACCTATATCCTAAACTCATTCTCTAAAGCGAAACCTACACCTAATCCTAATCTCAACTCCCTAACCAAAACCTATAGCTAAACTTAAAAACGCAAACTTAAAACCAATCTCGAACCTAAACCCGATTTCCTAAACCTAAACCATAACCCATTCTCAAATCGAAAAACCTATAACCTAAACCAAAACCAAAACCTATAACCTAAACCCGAACCCATTCTCAAATCCTAAAACCTATAACCTATCCCTACACCTTAACCTATAACCTAAACGAAACCTATACTTATAACCTAAAACTATTCCCAATTCCCAAAACCTATAACCTAAACCTAACCTTAACCTAAACCTAAACCTATAACCTATAACCTTAACCAAAAACTATAACCTAAACCTATAACCTATAACCTTAACCAAAAACTATAACATAAACCAAAACCACAACCTACAACCTAAACCCAAACCCATTCTCAAATCTCAAAACCTATAACCTAAACCAAAACCAAAACCTATAACCTAAATCCGAACCCATTATCAAATCCCTAAACCTATAACCTAACCTAAACCTATACTTATAACGTAAAACTATTCTAAAATCCCAAAACTTATAACCTAAACCTGACCTTAACCTAAACCTAAACCAATAACCTATAACCTTAACCAAAACCTATAACCTAAATCAAAAACCAAAACCAATAATGTAAACCCGAACCCATTCTCAAATCCCAAAACCTATAACTTAAACGAAAACTAAAACCTATAACCTAAACCCGAACCCATTCTCAAATCCTCAAACATAAACCTAAACCTTATCATAAACCTATAACCTATAACCTAAACCATAACCTATGACCTAAACTAAAACCAAAACCTAATACTTAAACTCGTACCCATTATCAAATCTCAAAACTTATAACCTAACCAAAACCTATACTTATAACCTAAAACTATTCCCAAATCCCAAAACCTATAACCTAAACATAACCTTTACCTAAACCTATAAACTAAACACAATGCCCAAAACCTAAACCTAGACCTAAACCTTAGCCTAAACCTAAACTCAAATCCCTAAACCTTAACCTATAACCTAACCTAAACCTATACTTATAACATAAAACTATTCCCAATTTCCAAAACCTATAACCTAAACCTAACCTAAACCTAAACCTAAACCTATAACCTATAACCTTAATCAAAAACTATAACCTAAACCAAAACCAAAACCTATAACCTAAACCCAAACCCAAAACCAAAACCAAAAATTATAACCTAAACCCGAACCCATTCTCAATTCCCAAAACCTATAACCTATCCTTAAACCTCAACCTATAACCTTATTTAAACCTATACTTATAACCTATAACTATTACCAAATCCTAAAACTTATAACCTAAACCTAACCTTTCCTAAAACCTATAACCTAAACTCAAGTTCCAAAAGCTAAACCTATACCTAATCCTAATCTCAACTCCCTAACCTAAACCTAAACCTAAACTTGAACACCAAAACTCAAACTCAACCCGAACCTGAACCCGATTTCCTAAACCTAAACCATAACCCATTCTCAAATCCAAAAACCTATAACCTAAACCAAAACCAAAACCAAAACCTACAACCAAAACCTGAACACATTCACAAATCCCAAAACCTTTAACTTAAACCTAAACAAAAACCAAAACCAATAACCTAAACCCGAACTCATTCTCAAATCCCAAAACCTATAACCTATCCTGAAACCTTAACCTATAACCTAACCTAAACCTATACTCATAACCAAAAACTATTTCCAAATTCCAAAACTTATCACCTAAACCTAATCTTTCCCAAAACCTATAACCTAAACTCAATTCCCTAAAGCTAAACCTACACCTAATCCTAATCACAACTCCTTAACCTAAACCTAAACCTAAACTTGAAAACACAAACTCAAACCCAATCCCAAACTTAAACCCGATCTCCTAAACCTAAACCATTACCCATTCTCAAATCCAAAAACCTATAACCAAAACCAAAACTTATAACCTAAACCCGAACCCATTCTCAAATCCCAAAACCTATAACCTAAAACAAAACCAAAACCAAAACCCGAACCCATTCTCAAATCCAAAACCTATAACCTATCACTAAACCTAACCTAAACCTATACTTAAACCTAAAACTACCCCCAAATCCCAAAACTTATAACCTAAACCTAACCTTTAACTAAACATAAAACCTAAACTCAGTTCCCTAAAGCTAAACCTACACCTAATCCTAATCTCAACTCCCTAACCTAACCCTGAACCAAAACTTGAAAACCCAAACTCAAACCTAATCCCAAACCTGAACCCAATTTCCTAAACCTTAACCCTAACCCATTCTCATATTCAAAAACCTATAACCTAAACCAAAATCAAAACCAAAACCTACAACCTAAACCTGATCTCATTCACAAATCCTAAAACTTATAACCTAAACCAAAACCAAAACTAAAACCTATAACCTAAACCCGAACCCATTCTCAAATCCCACAACCTATAACCGATCCTTAAACCTTAACCTATAACCTAACCTAAACCTATACTTATAACCTAAAACTATTCCCAAATCCCAAAACCTATAACCTAAACCTAACCTTTCCCAAAACCTATAACCTAAACTCAATTCCTTAAAGCGAAACCTACACCTAATCCTAATCTCTACTCCCTAACCTAAACCTAAACCTAAACTTAAAAACCTAAACTTAAACCCAATCTCGAACCTGAACGCGATTTCCTAAACCTAAACCATAATCCATTCTTAAATCGAACCACCTATAACCTAAACCAAAACCAAAACCTATAACCTAAACCCAAACCCATTCTCAAATCATAAAACTTATAACCTATCCCTATACCTTAACCTATAACCTAAACAAAACCTATACTTATAACCTAAAACTATTCTCAATTCCCAAAACCTACAACCTAAACCTAACTATAACCTAAACCTAAACCTATAACCTATACCAAAACTAAAACCTACAACCTAAACCTGAACTCATTCTCAAATCCCAAAACCTATAACCTAAACCAGAACCCAAACCTATAACCTAAATCCGAACCATTTATCAAATCCCTAAACCAATAACCTAACCTAAAACTATACGTATAACCTAAAACTATTCCGTAATCACAAAACTTATAACCTTAACCTACACTTAAACATATAACCTATAACCTTAACCAAAACCTATAACCTAAATAAAAACCAAAACCTATAACCTAAACCCGAACCCATTCTCAAATCCCAAAACCTATAACTTAAACGAAAAGAAAAACCTATAACCTAAACCCGGAACCCATTCTCAAATCCTAAAACATAAACCTAAACCTTATCCTAAACCTATAACCTATAACCTAAACCAAAACCTATAACCTAAATCAAAACTAATACCTAATACCTAAACCCGTACCCATTATCAAATTTTAAAACCTATAACCTAACCAAAACCTATACTTATAACCTAAAACTATTCTCAAATCCCAAAACCTATAACCTAAACCTAACCTTTCCCTAAACCTATAAACTAAACACAATGCCCTAAACCTAAACCTAGACCTAAACGTTAGCCTAAACCAAAACTCAAATCCCTAAACCTTAACCTATAACCTAAACTAAACCTATACTTATAACCTAAAACTATTCCCAAATCCCAAAACCTATAACCTAAACCTAACATAAACCTATAACCGATAACCTTAACCAAAACCTATACCCTAAACCCGAACCCATTCTCAAATCCCAAAACCTGTAACCTATCCCTAAACCTTACTTAAACCTATACTTAGAACCTAAAACTATTCCCAAATCCCAAAACTTATAACCTAAACCTAACCTTTTCCAAAACCTACAACCTAAACTCAATTCCCTAAAGCTAAACCTACACCTAATCCTAATCTCAACTCCCTAACCTAAACCTAAACCTAAACTTGAAAACCTTAACTCAAACCCAATCCCGAACTTAACCCGATTTCCTAAACCTAAACCATAACCCATTCTCAAATCCAAAAACCTATAACCAAAACCAAAACCAAAACCAAAACCTACAACCTAAACCTAAACCCATTCACAAATTCCAAAATCTAAAACTAAAACCAAAACCAAAAGAAAAACCTATAAACTAAACCCGAACCCATTATCAAATCCCAAAACCTATAACCTATACTTAAACCTTAACCTATAACCTAACCTAAACCTATACTTATAACCTAAAACTATTCCCAAATCCCAAAACTTATAGCCTAAACCTAACCTTTCCCTAAACCTATAACCTAAACTCAATTCCCTAAAGCTAAACCTACACATAATCCTAATCTCAACTCCCTAACCTAAACCTAAACCTAAACTTGAAAACCCAAAATCAAACCAAATCCTGAACCTGAACCCGATTTCCTAAACCTAAACCATAACCCATTCTCCAATCAAAAAACCTATAACCAAAACCAAAACTAAAACTTATAATCTAAACCCGAACCCATTCTCAAATCTCAAAATCTATAACCTAAACCAAAATGAAACCCAAAACCCGAACCCATACTCAAATCTCAAAACCTATAACCTATCACTAAACCTTAACTTATTTCCTAACCTAAACCTATACTTAAAACCTAAAAATATCCCCAAATCTCAAAATTAAAACCTGACCTTTTGTCATGCCCAAGACTCAGTAACCGGACCTCAAAAGGAACCCGATGACTGGTTCTGGCTGCAACAACCTCCGTAGTACCCCATTCTCGGCTCCTGAGGAAGGTTCCGATCCTGAGATCCTACAAGGAGGATTTTCACAATAATATAATCATTTTCAATACGAGCATACCCAAGATTACAACAAGTAAATCTGAGAATAACAAAGGCACACATTACAAAATTCATTATGAATTTGAACTTTTATAAGCTTACATCAGGTCCAAAAGGACATACATAAGATAACAGAAGAAAGAAGGAAGAGAATTTACAACACTGGGTCCTCAGATCGCACACCTATCCAAGCTCCGCTGCTAAGACGCCAACTTACAATCTCCTGCATGCATCAATCGTGCATAAGCTTATAGAAAGCTTAGAGGGTGGTGAAAGTGTGTGACAATGGTGCTCAGAAGAAGATGGAGAATGTAGAAAGGAGTCACGATCAATACTAATACCACTAGCCTTACCAAGGTGATCATGAACATAAGAAGATATACCAAGGCAGTATGATAATATAGGAAGCCATACCAAGGCTATATAGTGCAATGAGTAATGTAATGCAATGAGTACTGGGCGTCATGCCAAGGCGATGCAATATGAGGCTTACACAGTCGATGCAAATGCAATATTACAAAGTAATGGCAATGCTCATATCCAATCTACATATCAAGTACATTTCCATTATAAGAAAATTATAGGGGTCCATTACACTGCTGGATGACTGCCGCTCTACAGACCCCACACTGTCAAACGAGCGTAAGAGACCTCACTACCCGCCTGTGGACAACCAATCACCAACAAGGCCTGAAGGTAGTGGACCCATTCACGAGCTGGTCAGACTCAGCCTAGCAATGCCCTCTTACATCAGGCGAGTAAGGCCACACCCCTATCCAACCGACTACATGATAGTGGGAGTCGCGGCCTAACGGTATAAGTCCCTCGTGCGCTCATATATTTCACTCGGTCACGGCGCTAGAGTAGATCCTTGGTACCATGAAAGTTTTAAAAATTTCACCCATGGGCATCCTATGCACTTGGTATGCTCAAGTAACATTTTCGATGTCCAAACATGGCCATCCACGATGTATCTGTGGAGGCTACAACCCTGATGAAGTAAGGGCGATAATGCTCATATACTATGCAATGCTAGATGCATGAATCACGCAAATCAACCATGCATCATTCCCAAGCATTCAACGTGCTCAAGAGGGGATACTACGTCCCTCAGGAAAAGTATCATGCAATGCCCAATGACATAATATGACCACGCACACATATTGTCAACCAAGCATACAATGATGTACATGGGCCATGAAGATGGGTCTAGACGCATTATGCGATGATACACAAAGTAGTACACTTCTCCTATCCAAGAAGGGACCAAGACTAGGTATTTAGACAATATTCATAAGTAATCTCACCTCTAGTGGGGGCCCATTTACCTGGGATAACCCACGAGACTAAGTATACAAACTATGGGTCTAAGCAATATAGAAATGAGCCTAACAAGAGTCTAAGATGAGTATCCAATCACTCTTAAATACAACCGGGCTTAGAGGGGGTCCATAATGGAGATATTTAACCACCATTCCTCAAAAAATATATCAACCATGAATGATGTGGATAGAAGGCCCAAGGCCTACATTAAAGATAAAAATAAATGTAACCAACCATATACATATATATTCCTCATAATAGGTCATAAAAAGATAAAATATCACTTTTAACAACATGGGCCCCAAGAGGGGAATTAAGGCCCAAGGCTCAATTTCCAATGGCCATAGAATCCATGCATTGAGTCAGACTTGGTGGGCAGCCCGCGTACACAATATACAACTAAATAAGTTTAAGTTTGGATGAAAAGGGCCCAACTACATCAGCTCAATAACTTAACAATTTAATTGGGCAACTAAGGGCCCAAAACTATCATTGTCTTAGCCCACAAGTCTATCAAAATGGTGAAAGTTGGCCCAATATATGGTTAGGCCAAGCTAGGATGACCCTGCCCACTCTGGGCCCATGGGATGTCCCAAAAAAAATCTGATCCAAGATGGGGTCCTCATCTGATCACTAAAGGTAACCCCAAAGGTTGCACTGATAAAGCCCAAGGATTATAAGCATGTAACACACACACAAGTTCTCAATATGGTGGGCCCCATAGCCAAATAAAGTTTTAACTATAAAATTTTACATTTAAGGCCCTTTGATAAACTTTTGTCCAGTTTAACTTCCTAGACCTGCTAAGGTCCAAAAATCAGTTAACTATGTGGAGATAGTCTCATGAAAGCCAACTATATTCGCTGAGGGACCCCACCAGATGGAGAGTGCGTATATATTATGAAAAGATCAAGTGAGCCTGTTACTGGATTGTGACTCCAGCAGTAATTCAAGACAGAGAGTGCATCCGTAATCGGGCGATCCAAGGCTTAGATGGCCTGGACCAAACATGCGTTATGGTAAGTTCCACATACATAAACATTAAGCCATAAACAAATGGCCTAGGGTCTATGGTGGGCCTTTAACTATCCATAGAGAAACCCATGGGCCTACCTTAGGATCACCCAGGAGAACATTCAACCTCAACTGGCCTCCAAGAGGTAGTCCGCCATTACTCATATAATATAAGGTCTAAAACCTACACAATGCATGACCTACTGGGTCATACACCAAGCCCAACTTATGGGCCAAATAGTGGACCCTCAAGTAAGGTTTGGGTCTAACTATAAAGATCATAATTCCACATATTGTGGTGGACTTCATGGGCAGCCTAGTAATTCATTTACATGGGCAAATTTTACATTTAACACAAGTGAGTTGGGCCTCACTTTTAGCCCAAGTACAGGGTCAATTTAGTGGGTAGCCAAGAGCCCAACTTCTTGTATATTATTACCCTTAATCCCATCACAATAAATGGGAGAGTATAGCCCCAAGATCATTGGGCTTATCCAAAAGAAGTGAGTCCAAAAGGCCTAATCACTGACACAAAAGGGGTGGCCATACATATAGTATATTACATAATGGGCCCTAAGAAAATAGCCCAAAACAAAAGTCATCCAATTCATACATTATGGTGGACTAGAGGTCAGCCCATAAGTCCAAGAATACACAAGGGCGAGACCTATACCGAAAGGGTGGGCCTTGCCTCATCAGACAAAGACTTAACAAGGCCCTTCGCAATATGCATTTATGTGGGCTTTACAAGTCAGCCCATAATTAAACACTTCATGAGGGCATCAAGGCCCATTAATACACATGGTCAGCTTATAGAAAGCCCATTGGGTTCGTAAATCAATAAGGTCAGCCCTTGCACAATCTTGGGCTCAAGAAAGAAGTTCCTAGCCCATTGAGCCTATAAAACTATTTAAAAATCTGGTTAAGGCTAGCCCACAAAACCACCACAAAGGTGGGCCTCAAGGGGGCACTCATTAAGCCCAAAATATCTAAGAAAGGAAAGCAAGGAGTGTGTGCAATACTCTCTCAAATCTGGTGTGCCATAATAGTTCCTAAACAATCAACCATGTAATAGATTTTGGGCCCCATGCTGGAATTCCAGCCCACCCATTTCTTGGGCCTGCTGGAGTCTAAAAATTTATTTAATTTAGATGGGTTACTGACCCATGGCGATCCACATATATCATAGTGAGCCCCACCAGATAAAAGAGAGATATACAACACTTACTTCAAGTGGGCCATGCCATTAGAATGCAGGCCCGACAACCCAAAGTAAGGGTGCGCCTGGGTATTTGACCCAAAACTGGTCTAAATTGCAGGCCACACCACGGTCGGTACAAAGGCCCGATGGCCCTGAAAATTTATAGGGTGGTCCTTCCATGGGTAGGCCACACTCTCATAAAATTTTATAATTTTTGGACATCTAAAATTATTTTAATTAATTCAAATAAAATAATTTATCCTGAAACTCGGACTGATCTGGACACCATATATAGTGGGCCGATCCAGCCACCACTATGGTGTGTAAAGGTGTCCAATGGCTCCAACATTTTATAGGTAGGTCCTAACATGAGTTTAACATATCCTTATAATTTTTTATAATTTTTAGACACTCAAAAGTATTTTAATAAATTTTAAGAATATAATCTGTCCAGTGTGAACTATTGCTGGAAAATAACTGTTCTAAATTTGGGCGATCCAAATGGGCAGATTCTGAGCCTCTAAAATTCCTGAAATTTGGACCCAAGGTCCCTCATCAAGCCTAAATCAACATGGAGCTTAGAAATATGGCCCACCTTCTGAGAAAAATATTTTTTAAATTTATTTTTATGGAACTATACTGCTTGATTTCATCGCAGAATGTTTCTGGTAGTACACTATGTTGGCTCACCCGTTTGGATGCCCAAATGGAGTCCATTGGCCCTACAATTTTGTAGGTAGTTCCTACCATGGGTGGAATACATTCCTGTAAATTTTCAAAATTTTTAGACACCCAAAAATATTTTAATAAATTTTAAATTTCTAACCTGTCTAGGGTGGAATGTTGCTGGAACAGTACAGAAAATCCAAACTGTCCACCCCACTTGGACCACACTTTTGGGACCTCTATCAAGATTGGATGAGGCTGAAATTTGGAGAACAACAAGATGAGATCCCTAGATTTCAGAAAAATATATTTGATGGGTATAAAAGTGTAACATCCCGAAAATCGGGGGGTCGAGTAAAAACCTAACTCCCGAGTTCCAAAATGTTATTTATGCAACATGGATATGTATGATTGAATGTTGTCTGTGTTAATGTATTAAACATGAGTGAGATTAAGCCAGAACAACATATCCTACTCCAGAGACATTTAAATTATCAAGCGGAAGACAGTGATAGTATGTATAACATATATAAACTGTTGTATGTCTCCAGAGTGTGAACATGTTACCAGGTTATATGCATACATGTATACTCCAAAAGTAAACAAAACGAATATACATGAGTGAGCAAAAAAATATAAAATGACAAGTGTCAAGGCATCTAATCAACCTCCCTGTAATCCCGTCAATCAGAACACGCATAAAGGAGGGATCCTCCTCATCATCATCAAGTCCAGCTCCACCTCGCAGGCCGCGCCATCATCTGCAATCACAATAGGGACTGGTGGGTGTCCTGAAACACCATCCCGTAACGTGGGAGTGAGTGATCAACTCATTGGGATAAGAGAGCAAAGATTAACATGTTATCAAATCAATCATGCGATAATAGTAAAGCAGTAAATCAAACAATCCTAATACTGTTGTTAATGCAATATGACATGACATGATGGATGCCCTCACCGACGTTCTCCCTCATACGGCACCATCTTCGTCCGCGGCATGCGTGCATCCCGCTCAGTGCTCCACATCTTCCATGCACATGCAATGTAATGGTGATATAATTGTCGAGTTGTTATTAGTCCATTTAAACAGTAGGATTGCAAAACTAAGGTACTTCCCTTATATCAATCCCAACACAGATTCTGTCTAGGGTCGTCACTCCTAGTAATCTCATATGATGTATATTTTGTAGGTCGCTACAAGGGCTACCAGGGCTGTTGCTCGCACTCGTTGCACCGCTCCCCCATCACCTTATCAATACAGGCCTAGTGTACTTTACTGCTACTGAAGGGTCGTCGCCTCCCGTAGACTCAGAATACACTCGCGGTCACTACAAAGGACTGTCAGGGCTGTTGCACGCACTCGTTGCTCCGCTCCCCCATCACCTTATCAATGTAGCCCGACAGCAAAAATATAGTGTCACATACCACCATAATCTGTTCACGAGACTAGGTGCTCACTGGTCACTACGGGGAGGTTTGTGGCCCCAGCGTAGGCCGACAGCTCGACCACGGTGTCCCATACCACCATGCCCGGCTCATGAGTCTTCGTGGATCAAGGTATCATGGTTAACAGGGTTTACAATGCTAAGTTCAGTACCCTAGGTTCAAGCAGTTATGACTCATGCAGGGTGAACATACAATGGCCAGTCGGGTTACTTGACGGGCTCGACTAGCACGATCGCATCTCAAGTCGAATGACATGAAGTGCATAAAACACTTCGTGTGGCCTAACCACTGCCGCCAACTCCAAACACGACTTGCGTTCATCGACGCGTCGTTCGTGGCAAAGATAAGCCAATCATGAATTTGATTCGGTTGCCGACTGCCTGGACTAGGCATAGTCCCAAACAATCATGAATCCACATCAGCAGTCGTGTAAGAGTAATGGAAATGAAATACAACCATGTGAGCATGTTAACACATGTTATAACGTACAACTTAAGTAAATCATCCAATGCAAGCCTTTCATACATATAATGAAATTATGCATATCGCCAACATATAGGAAATCATTTCCATTAGCATATTAATTAAGAATTCAATCTCAAACTAAATCATAATGAAATTATCAAGCACATGTTATAACATACCAATTAAGTGAATCATCAAGCACATGCATTTCATACATATAATGAAATCATGCATATGGCTAACATGTAGGAAACCATTTACACCAGCATGTTAATTGAGAAATCAATCTCAAATTAATTCATAACACCATTTAATTCAATACATACTAATACAAGCATTTATACAAACACTTACACTACACACTTAAGTCTACATATAGTATGTCGACCCGAAGTGCGCATTTAGGAGAATCTCTTCGCCAAACTAATTATGCACGCCTTCCTAGTATCCTAATGCGACAAAAATCCATGTCAATCACATCAGCAAAATATGGATGAAAACAGTACTTCCAATAAATGACTAAAATGCCCTAAATCTCATATTCTTCGTCTATTTACGAAACAGGAAACGGACAGCATGTTATACATGTCAAACGGCGTTGCTGTCGATAATCTACTATTAAACGACATTGAAAGCATTGAAAACAGTCAATCAAAGCGTCTAAAATTTGCACCTTATCTCCTAGAAGCGTGTCGTTTCGAACAGAGCGTATACGCTTCGTCTACGGCGAATAGAGAACCTAATACACAAGTTCTATCAGCTAACATGCTATGAATCAAAGGGAACCTCAAATCAGCAACTTCTAGGGTATTTTCTTACCTGAAAATGCGGAAAAATCACCGGCCAGGTGATCGGAGCGTGTTGCTTAAGCACGTGCAACAGGCAGGGCAACAGTAGGAAAATCTTCTCCTACTCTCTCTCACAAACTCTCACCTTTTCTCTCTCCCAATCTAGGGTTTTTCTCAAATTCGGATGAGAGAGAGGAGTGAGGGTTTCAACCCCTTTTATAAGCATAAAAATGCCCGAAATAGGCTCGGGAACAAAGTTCACTTGAAGTTTATCCAAATCGGGGCTGTTTCGGTCCAAAAGAGCATTTCTGGAGGTCCCCTGGCCAAATGCGGTCGAACTTAAGCTCATGCATACTGGGTCTAGCATACATCAAGTTTTCAGTTCGGTAGGGTTCGCAGATCGCACGTGGCGGTCCAGTTTCAGTTCAGCGGTCATCGCACGTAGATCAGGTCTGCAAGTCTCATGATATGAAATAGAAATTTTTCCTGATCCGAGGGTGTAATTTGGCAGAATTCTAACGGTCAGAACGCTTAATACTGACGCGTCAAGTCGTGTGCCAGATTTGAATTTCAAATTTTAAATCTGTCCCTATTCTCACTCTCTTCAGTCCGGGCTCAATGAAATAGCATGTGATTATCGGTTGGACTTGATTTTCGAATTGATTGTCAAGTCCAGCTGGGCGGTTCTAACGGTCTAAGATTATAGGTATCGGACTTTCGACGCGCGATCTAGATCCAATACAAAGTTTCAAAGTGGTCCAGAGAACAAACCGGTTTAGAGTTTGATCCCAGGTTATAGAGTATTATAGCACCATGCATTCTACAAGTTTTGGGTCTTGTAGAATGTATTTAAAGTGATCAGGGACTATTTCCCAGCTACTCTAGCGTCGCGCTAGCTAACTTATGCTTAGTTTCTAAAGGAATTAACCCTAAGTGATTTCTTTAGCTATGAAATTGGGTTCTAAGCAATTTTTCAGGTGTTTTAATCGACCCATTGCCTAAGGACGTTTAATCCCAGGTTGGCCAAAATTCGGGGTGTTACAATCTACCCCCCTTAAAACACAATTTCGTCCCCGAAATTGGCGAAGGATAAAAAGTATCTAGCAAGACTTCAGTCTTGACATTCTTAGGAAAGTTCAAATCCTATTTAATGACCTAATCGTACGTATATCCTAACTCAAAGGTTTCGATCTTGGGCCAGTGGGGAAGAGGCCGACCACACTTCCGCTGCGCCACTCTGATCGAACGGGAGCGTTGACTAACCTAACTGGATTGGACTCCATACGTTCTACCCCCCTTAAAACGTAGTTTTACTTAAGTTCAAGAATTTATGCATCGCTCCATATATCGGAATGAGGTGCAACTTAGGGGCTATCCTTGACATGAATTAGGGAACAACCTCTCATTACAGTGGTTTTCCTTGCTAATGATGCGTTCTATGGCATTGGTACCTATGATCATAGAGATGAGCCTAATCTCTATTGTGGTTAAGGTCAGGGGCAGGTATGAGTTGGTGGCAAGATGTCGAATCCTCTACTGGCTTTAAGTCTTTAACATTTATCAAGGGCAAAGCAATAACTTGTGGTTGTAGGTGGTCGGGCCAACATGGAAGAATAGTGATGTAATGGGTCTGAGCCGGATATACAAACCTTCTGCCCCGCGATGACAGAAAAGTTGTTGTATCAGTCCTCAATCCTAGTCGATGCCGATCTTCTACTTGATCAGAGCATTGGATTCATTGGTAACTACTAGGATTAAGAAGTCGATTCAAACCGCGAATACTTCGCTGATAATTTCATTTTCTTTATTCCGCGTTCCCAAATGCAATAAGCCTTTAAGGATGGCAATTCTAAGAGGCGTGCTAGTACATTCTAAGTTCAGTCTGAGGGAGTTATAAATGTTCCCTGAGAGTGAATGGTTCCTTCCTATGGGCAACAACAGAAGTCTATAAGTCATAAGGGGATCTATCGAAGGAATAAGGTTCTACTTCAACCAATCTAACCTACAATTCCTTAGCATATACAGGCTTTACACTACTTAAGGTACTAATAGGCTAGTCTGTAACTCAGTAGCTATAATCCAAAGCCTAAGATTATATGGTAGATGGCCTTCCTATATAATCGGATCCTTCAAATCGAGGAGTGCTAACACCAGATCCAAAACGCCAAGGGCCTATATGGCCAGTAGCATTAAGTTATATTAAATGGAACTGCATTCCTAGTCCCATGGCGGGATTGGAAGTGGCATGCTTGGTAGGAGGGTGGGGTGGGATAAAAACTAATTTTGTAGGCTTAATCCCGGGATTTACAATATGGTAGTGACAACCACAGGATACACCCATACTAGGGACAATACCTTACAGCGAAATGAAACGGCATGCATTCCATCTAACCAAATTCGGCTATATTAAGCCCAAACCACAACACAAACATTCACATAACAAGCCAAAAAATGTCATGCATTTCATTAAACCAAAATTGTCATAATACAAGGGATATCTCCCTATAAGTATCATGACGAGAAGTACATGTGAGCTAAGTCAGTCAGCTACTACAGCAACATAAGAAAACTACTAGCCTTATCAGGCTTACACAAATTAAAGCAGGAAACGACTAACTACTAACAACAACATCAAAGATCTCATCGCTAGTTTGAGTCAGGTGATGGAGGAGGAGCACCCTTATCCTGCAAGCAGCACAAGATCACGTTCAAGGTACGAGTCACCTTGCCGAATTTCTTTTTCGTAACGGCCTTGGCATCCTCGACTTCAGCTCGAAGCTCCTGAACTTCCCTTCGCAAGGTGACCTGGCTCTCCTCAATTCGGGCAATGCGATCATCACCAGTAGCTTGAGCAGAAGGAGGAGGACTCTCATCTGTATCATGATCTTCCTCTTCTACCTCTTTCTGGACTTCTTCCTCAACCTCTGCTCCAGGTTCTTCCCCACTTGGATCCTCTTCATCATCAAAGTCATCCTCGCTATCCTCCTCAAGCTGAGTCTCATGGTACTGAGACCCGATCTTCATCTTGACCATAGTAGACTCATCAATGCTGTGAATCGGAATTGGCAATTTCGGCCCAAGTCTGTAAGCAAACTCAAGCGCGATCTTGCATATAAGTCGGCCAAAAGGAAGCGATTCAGACGTTCTTCTTAATTTTGCTATGAGGATAATCTGTCGTAAGATGAAAGTGGCCATACACACATTCTCTCCCTGGGCCACCAGATCTAAGAAATCAACCATAAGGCGCGTACACTCAATGCGATTTGTCGACCTGGGATACACGTTGAATATGCAAATGTGGTGCAGCAGGCATAAATCATCAGACATATGAGATGCCTTGAGGCTATTATTTGGCTGCCATGGAACCAGTTTACCGCATAGAAACCTGGTACGGCGATCTCGCTCATGCTTACTCCTCAGATTCTTTGCGTTGGGATGAACATCACCAAGAGGCACGTTCAGAAGTCGCGTAATCAACCGAACATCGATCGTAGCCATCCGGTCTCTACTAAAAGGAATTTTGAACTGCAATGGCTCAAAGGTAGGATTCTGAATATGATCGTAGAAGGCACGAACGGTGCTCACATTAGCACGAACACGAGCTTCAAAGATCAGACCCCAATGCGCAGCTTCAATGCGCTCGAATAAAAGAAATTCACCGAATAGTCGTCCTTCTACATCCGCCTCAAACAACACCTTACGGTCAGTGTATTGGCCGTGAGGCATCTCTGCTAAAATTACTCGCCCAAGTTGAGTATGGGGATCCAAATCTCGCTTTGTATAGAACTCTCGGGCTATGGTTGGGCTTGCGGCGGTGCTTGAGCTAGCGGCGCCACCCCGCGGCCTTCTTGAATGAGCAGGGCGACTAGACCCAGCTTCATCCATTGCGGTCTTTCTCTTACCCATCAAAGAGAGGATGGTGGAGAGTGACAAAAGACCCAAAATGGCTTCCACAAAAGCCATGAAAAATGGGAAAAATGCAAAGAAATGGCTGCCCAAACAGGAAAAGGAAGATCTAGGCGTTGAAGAGGGATGTTTCAAGCTCCCTTAGGATGTATTTTTAAGGAGAAAAGAAAATGAAAAAGGGAAATGGAGCACCTCATGATTTCAGCTCGATTTGGGAGTTTTAAGAGCTCCAAACGACGAGATCTGTAAAAGGGAAGGCTGCAAACAGTAATGGAGTGAAGGAGTGTGGTCGTTTTTAGCCAAGGATAGATTTGGGAGTGGTTTGGAACCACAGTTTTGGGTTAGGACAGCTAGAGAATGAAAATGGAGCTAGGGGAGAGGCTGTTTGTGAAGGAAGCACCTCTTTTTAGTGTTTTCTATGGTCGAACCCTACATGGAGGGTATACACAACCCAAAATAGGGCATGCGCCCAAAAATCAAATCAAGTGGGCCCCACCAGACGGCGATGCATCGCCGACTGTCTGGTGATCTGATCAGTGGAACCACATGGGTCTGGTCCCCCATGGTCCAGAGACCCCAAATAACTATGGGCCCCACCTTGGTTCATTGTATTTGCCCTATAAAGGCCCAAACATGCGTTCGGGGCTTTCTGGGGCTAAACTGAAATCTTGAATACAATTTCCTATTATACAGCATATGATTTTAGGGTAGAAGGAGCTAATACATCCATCTAGCCCATTAGTTGCTAAATAAAGAAAATTTATAATGGCCTAATGGCCAGTTTTCATGAAATTTTACTATTCACTGTAAAATTTTATCGAAGTATAATTTTATATCATTTTCACATTAGGATCAATGCCTAACATGAAAAGGATAAGAAAGAATTGAAGAATGGAGTGGTGAGAGGAAGAATTTTGAAGATTTTAGGTAAAACGGGGTTTTTAAGCCCTGATGATTGAATGCAGGGGTTGTGGTTGTCCCACAGCCCAAGGATTCACATTTACGGGTTTAGAATCATTCAAGGAATGTCTCAATCCACCTACCTACAACCTAGGAGTTACTTAGATTGCTTCACGCGACCTTAGATGCGTTACGGACTCGATCACGCGATCGATACGAATAGACTTCGCCTATTGGCGAATATACGATCCTACAAGTGTTTCTAGACCCTTCTCGCACCCACCTAAGTCAAAGGATGTGACAGCGTACGTCGCGTGACCATAACCCAGGCCCAGTTTAATCCAAATCATGCTCTGATACCATCTGTAACATCCCAAAAATCGGGGGGTTGAGTAAAAACCCAACTCCCGAGTTCCAAAATGTTATTTATGCAACATAGATATGTATAATTGAATGTTGTCTGTGTTAATGTATTAAACATGAGTGATATTAAGCCAGAACAACATATTCTACTCCATAGACAGTTAAATTAGCAAGCGGAAGACAGTGATAGTATGTATAACATATATAAACTGTTGTATGTCTCCAGAGTGTGAACATCTTACCAGGTTATATGCATACATGTATACTTCAAAAGTAAACAAAACGAATATACATGAGTGAGCAAAAAAATATAAAATGACAAGTGTCAAGGCATCTAATCAACCTCCCTGTAATCCCGTCAATCAGAACACGCATAAAGGAGGGATCCTCATCATCATCAAGTCCAGCTCCGCCTCACAGGCCGCGCCATCATCTGCAATCACAATAGGGACTGGTGGGTGTCCAAAAACACCATCCCGTAACGTGGGAGTGAGTGATCAAATCAGTGGGATAAGAGAGAAGAGATTAGCATGTTATCAAATCAATCATGCGATAATAGTAAAGCAGTAAATCAAACAATCCTAATCTGTTGTTAATGCAATATGACATGACATGATGGATGCCCTCACCGACGTTCTCCCTCATACGGCACCATCTTCGTCCGCGGCATGCGTGCATCCTGCTCAGTGCTCCACATCTTCCATGCACATGCAATGTAATGGTGATATGATTGCCAAGTTGTTATTAGTCCATTCAAACAGTAGGATTGGGAAACTAAGGTACTTCCCTTATATCAATCCCAACACAGATCCTATCTAAGGTCGTCACTCCTAGTAATCTCATACGATATATATTTTGTAGGTCGCTGCAAGGGCTGTCAGGGCTGTTGCTCGCACTCGTTGCACCGTTCTCCCATCACCCTATCAATACAGGCCTACTGTACTCTACTGCTACTGAAGGGTCGTCGCCTCCCGTAGACTCAAAATACGCTCGTGGTCACTACAAAGGGCTGCCAGGGCTGTTGCATGCACTCGTTGCTCCGCTCCCCCATCACCTTATCAATGTAGGCCGACAGTAAAAATATAGTGTCCCATACCACCATAATCTGTTCACGAGACTCGGTGCTCACTGGTCACTATGGGGAGGTTTGTGGCCCCAGCGTAGGCCGACAGTTCGACCACGGTGTCCCATACCACCATGCCCGACTCATGAGTCTTTGTAGATCAAGGTACCATGGTTAACGGGGTTTATAATGGTAAGTTCAGTACCCTAGGTTCAAGCAGTTATGACTCATGCAGGGTGAACATACAATGGCCAGTCGGGTTACTTGACGGGCTCGACTAGCACGATCGCATCTCAAGTTGAATGACATGAAGTGCGTAAAACACTTCGTGTGGCCTAACCACTGTCGCCAACTCCAAACATGACTCACGTTCATCGACGCGTCGTTCATGGCAAAGATAAGCCAACTACGAATTTGATTCGGTTGCTGACTGCCTGGACTAGGCATAGTCCCAAACAATCATGAATCCACATAAGCAGTCGTGTAAGAGTAATGGAAATGAAATACAACCATGTGAGCATGTTAACACATGTTATAACGTACAACTTAAGTAAATCATCCAACGCAAGCCTTTCATAGCACCATGCATTCTACAAGTTTTAGGTCTTGTAGAACGTATTTAAAGTGATCAGAGACTATTTCCCAGCTACTCTAGCGTCGCGCTAGCTAACTTATGCTTAGTTTCTAAAGGAATTAACCCTAAGTGATTTCTTTGGCTATGGAATTGGGTTCTAAGCGATTTTTCAGGTGTTTTAGTCGACCCATTGCCTAAGGATGTTTAATCCCAGGTTGGCCAAAATCCGGGGTGTTACAAAAAGGTCCCCTAATCAGTCCTAAATTCAAGCCCAAGTCCAATAAAAAATCTATCCAGAAATTTCTGGACAGCAATGCATGCATGAAATAAAACAAATTTATGGGCCTATTAAGGAAGAGATTGACCCATAAATTGGGTGCCATGGCCCACCCTAGTGGGCCCCATAATTTTTCAGAACAAATTCTCAAATTTTCACCCTTGCAAGAACATTTAAGGTGGCAAAAAGAGGCATTTAAACCATGGTGTAGGTTGAGTATACATGTCCCTTTCTTCCTAGGCTTTTTCTTTTGGGCAATCCAGGCCTACTAAGTGGACCACACATAATATCATCAGATTGCTAACTAAGGAAAGAGAAGGAAGAGCATCCAGCCATCAGGGGAGGGCTCTAACACTATTGAGCCATCCCCATACAATCACAACCACAAACAATAATATAAACACATTGTACAAATAGATCTTATGATGCATGGCCTAGATCTTTGAAATGAGTGGTTGGGATGCCATCCCAGCCACATGCAAGGGCCTAGATGACCCATCATACTTAGAAAAATAAGAGAAATTCACATGCAAGGGAAGAATTCCACCATTAATTGGTGGGTCCTACACATCCAAATGAGAGAGAGGAAAGAGATTACATGAGGAGAGAAAAGATTTACTTGATGAAGAAAGCACCCACCTAGATCAACCTTGAAATTTACATCACCATCATCTAGAGGCTCCAAGCAACATGGATCAATGCTTGGGATGAGTTTTTGAGGGTTAGATGAGGAAGGAGAGGGAAGAAATGTGGATGAAATTTTCATCAAGGTAGAATGTTTTGGAGGTTCTAGCAATGGAAGAAGAGAAAATGAAAAGAAAAAGAGGGAAGGGAGAGAGATGTAGCATGAGAGTAATGATGGATTTCTAGAAAGATGGAGGCATGCTTGCCTTGGTTAGAGAAGAATGATGATTGCTATAGGGAGATACAACCAAAGTTGCTAGGGGTAGGGTAGGTCTCTTAGTAGTGTTTATAGTTGGTGGTATTAGTTATGAATCTTTATGTAGTGTGTGGGTAGTGTACCTTGGAACTTGTGCCAAGGGTGATGGTGGTCCACATGTATTTATACAAAAACTTGCAAACCCAAACTCAAACCCAATCCCGAACCCGAACCCGATTTTCTTAACCTAAACCATAAACCATTCTCAAATCCAAAAACATTTAACCTAAAACAAAACCAAAATAAAAACCTATAACTTAAACCAGAACCCATTCCCAAATCCCAAAACCTATAACCAAAACTAAAACCAAAACTTATAAACTAAACCCAAACCCATTCTCAAATCCCAAAACCTATAATCTATCCCTAAACCTTAACCTATAACCTAACCCAAACCCAGACTTATAACCTAAAACTATTCCCAAATCCCAAAACCTATAACCTAATCCTAACCTTTCGCAAAACCTATAACCTAAACTCAATTCCCTAAAGCAAAACCTATACCTAATCCTAATCTCGAACTTAAACCTAATCTCGAACCTGAGCCCGATTTCCTAAACCAATGTCGTAACCCATTCTCAAATCCAAAAACCTATAACTTAAACCAAAACCAAAACCTATAACCTAAACCCGAACCCATTCTCAAATCCCAAAACCTATAACCTAAACCTAAACTTAAACCTTATCCTAAACTTATAACATAAACCAAAACCTATAACCTAAACCCGAACCCATTCTCAAATCCTAAAACCTATAACATAAACTAAAACCGAAACCTATAACCTAAACCCGAACCCATTCTCAAATCCCAAAACCTATAACCTATCCCTAAACCTTAACCTATAACCTAACCTAAACCTATGCGTATAACCTAAAACTATTCCCAAATTCTAAAACCTATAACCTAAACCTAACCTTTGCCAAAACCTATAACCTAAACTCAATACCCTAAAGCGAAACCTACACCTAATCCTAATCTCAACTCCCTAACTTAAACCTAAACCTAAATTTAAAAACCCAAACTTAAACCCAATCTCAAACCTAAACCCGATTTCCTAAACCTGAACCTTAACCCATTCTCAAATCCAAAAACCTAAAACTTAAACCAAAACCAAAACCTATAACCTAAACCCGAACCCATTCTCAAATCCAAAAACATATAACCTATCCCTAAACCTTAACCTATAACCTAACCTAAACCTATACTTATAACCTAAAACTATTCCCAATTCCCAAAACCTATAATCTAAACCTAACCTTAACCTAAACCTAAACCTATAACCTATAACCTTAACAAAAACCTATAACCTAAACTAAAACCAAAACCTATAACCTAAACCCGAACCCATTCTCAAATCCTAAAACCTATAACCTAAACCAAAACCAAAACCTATAACCTAACCTAAACCTATACTTATAATCTAAAACTATTCCCAAATCCCAAAACTTATAACCTAAACCTAACCTTAACCATAACCTAAACGTATAACCTATAACCAAAACCAAAACCTATAACCTAAACCAAAACCAAAACTTATAACCTAAACCAAAACCAAAACCTATAACCTAAACCTGAACCCATTATCAAATCCCAAAACCTATAACTAAAACCAAAACCAAAACTTATAACATAATCCCGAACCCATTATCAAATCCCAAAACCTATAACCTAACCTAAACCTATACTTATAACTTAAAATTATTCTCAAATCCCAAAACCTATAACATAAACCTAACCTTTACTTAAACCTATAAACAAAACACAATTCCCTAAACTTAAACCGAGACCTAAACCTTAGCCTAAACAGAAACTCAAATCCCTAAACCTTTACGTATAACCTAACCTAAACCTATACTTATAACCTAAAACTATTCTCAAATCCCAAAACCTATAACCTAAACCTAACATTAACCTTAACCTAAACCTATAACATATAACCTTAACCAATACCTATAACCTAAACCAAAACCAAAACCTATAACCTAAACCCGAACCCATTTTCAAATCCCAAAACTTAACCTAAACCTTAACCTAAACCTTAACCTAAACCTATAACATATAACCTTAACCAATACCTATAACCTAAACCAAAACCAAAACCTATCCCTAAACCTTAACATATAATCTTACTTAAACCTATACTTATAACCTAAAACTATTCCCAAATCGCAAAACTTATAACCTAAACCTAATCTTACCCTAAACCTATAACCTAAACTCAATTCCCTAAAGCTAAACCTACACCTAATCCTAATCTCAACTCCCTAACCTAAACCTAAACCTAAACATGAAAACCTAAACTCAAACCCAATCCTAAACCTAAACCCGATTTCCTAAACCTAAACCATAACCCATTCTCAAATCCTAAAACCTATAATCTATCCCTAAACCTTAACCTATAACCTAACCCAAACCCAGACTTATAACCTAAAACTATTCCCAAATCCCAAAACCTATAACCTAATCCTAACCTTTCGCAAAACCTATAACCTAAACTCAATTCCCTAAAGCAAAACCTATACCTAATCCTAATCTCGAACTTAAACCTAATCTCGAACCTGAACCCGATTTCCTAAACCAATGCCGTAACCCATTCTCAAATCTAAAAACCTATAACTTAAACCAAAACCAAAACCTATAACCTAAACCCGAACCCATTCTCAAATCCCAAAACCTATAACCTAAACCTAAACTTAAACCTTATCCTAAACTTATAACATAAACCAAAACCTATAACCTAAATCCGAACCCATTCTCAAATCCTAAAACCTATAACATAAACTAAAACCGAAACCTATAACCTAAACCCGAACCCATTCTCAAATCCCAAAACCTATAACCTATCCCTAAACCTTAACCTATAACCTAACCTAAACCTATGCGTATAACCTAAAACTATTCCCAAATTCTAAAACCTATAACCTAAACCTAACCTTTGCCAAAACCTATAACCTAAACTCAATACCCTAAAGCGAAACCTACACCTAATCCTAATCTTAACTCCCTAACTTAAACCTAAATCTAAATTTAAAAACCCAAACTTAAACCCAATCTCAAACCTAAACCCGATTTCCTAAACCTGAACCTTAACCCATTCTCAAATCCAAAAACCTAAAACTTAAACCAAAACCAAAACCTATAACCTAAACCCGAACCCATTCTCAAATCCCAAAACATATAACCTATCCCTAAACCTTAACCTATAACCTAACCTAAACCTATACTTATAACCTAAAACTATTCCCAATTCCCAAAACCTATAATCTAAACCGAACCTTAACCTAAACCTAAACCTATAACCTATAACCTTAACAAAAACCTATAACCTAAACTAAAACCAAAACCTATAACCTAAACCCGAACCCATTCTCAAATCCTAAAACCTATAACCTAAACCAAAACCAAAACCTATAACCTAACCTAAACCTATACTTATAATCTAAAACTATTCCCAAATCCCAAAACTTATAACCTAAACCTAACCTTAACCATAACCTAAACGTATAACCTATAACCAAAACCAAAACCTATAACCTAAACCAAAACCAAAACTTATAACCTAAACCAAAACCAAAACCTATAACCTAAACCTGAACCCATTATCAAATCCCAAAACCTATAACTAAAACCAAAACCAAAACTTATAACCTAATCCCGAACCCATTATCAAATCCCAAAACCTATAACCTAACCTAAACCTATACTTATAACTTAAAATTATTCTCAAATCCCAAAACCTATAACATAAACCTAACCTTTACTTAAACCTATAAACAAAACAAAATTCCCTAAACTTAAACCGAGACCTAAACCTTAGCCTAAACAGAAACTCAAATCCCTAAACCTTTACGTATAACCTAACCTAAACCTATACTTATAACCTACAACTATTCTCAAATCCCAAAACCTATAACCTAAACCTAACATTAACCTTAACCTAAACCTATAACATATAACCTTAACCAATACCTATAACCTAAACCAAAACCAAAACCTATAACCTAAACCCGAACCCATTTTCAAATCCCAAAACTTAACCTAAACCTTAACCTAAACCTTAACCTAAACCTATAACATATAACCTTAACCAATACCTATAACCTAAACCAAAACCAAAACCTATCCCTAAACCTTAACATATAATCTTACTTAAACCTATACTTATAACCTAAAACTATTCCCAAATCGCAAAACTTATAACCTAAACCTAATCTTACCCTAAACCTATAACCTAAACTCAATTCCCTAAAGCTAAACCTACACCTAATCCTAATCTCAACTCCCTAACCTAAACCTAAACCTAAACATGAAAACCTAAACTCAAACCCAATCCTAAACCTAAACCTGATTTCCTAAACCTAAACCATAACCCATTCTCAAATCCAAAAACCTATAGCCTAAACCAAAACCAAAACCAAAACCTACAACCTAAACCTGAACCCATTCACAAATCTCAAAACCTATAACCTAAACCAAAACCAAAACCAAAACCTAAAACCTAAACCCGAACCCATTCTCAAATCCCACAACTTATAACCTTTCCTTAAACCTCAACCAATAACCTAACCTAAACCTATACTTATAACCTAAAACTACTCCCAAATCCCAAAACCTATAACCTAAACCTAACCTTTCCCTAAACCTATAACCTAAACTCGATTCCCTAAAGCTAAACCTACACCTAATCCTAATCTCAACTTTATAAACCTAAACGTATACTTGAAAACCCAAATTCAAACCCAATCCCAAACTAGAACCCGATTTCCTAAACCTAAACAATAACCCATTCTCAAATCCAAAAACCTATAACCTAAACCAAAACCAAAACCAAAACCTATAACCTAAACTCGAACCCCTTCTCAAATCTCAAATCCTATAACCTAAACCAAAACCAAAACCAAAACCAAAACTAAAACCAAAACTAAAACTATCGCCCTAAACCTTAACCTATAACCTAACCTAAACCAATACTTATAACCTAAAACTATCGCCAAATCCCAAAACTTATAACCTAAACCTAACCTTTCCCTTAACCTATAACCTAAACTCAATTCCCTAAAGTTAAACCAACACCTAATCCTAATCTCAACTCCCTAACCTAACCCTAAACCTAAACTTGAAAACCCAAACTCAAACCTAATCCTAAACCTGAACCCGATTTCCTAAACCTAAACCCTAACCCATTCTCAAATCCCAAAACCTATAACCTAAACCAAAACCAAACCTATAACCTAAACCTGAACCCATTCTCAAATCCTAAAACCTATAACCAATTCCTAAACCTTAACCTATAACCTAACCAAAACCTATACTTATTACCTAAAACTATTCCAAAATCTCAAAACCTATAACCTAAACTAAACCTTTCCCAAAACCTGTAAACTAAACCAAATTCCCAAAAGTGAAATCTACACCTAATCCTAATCTTAAGTCCCAAACCTAAACCTAAACCTAAACTTATAAACCCATACTTAAACCTAATCTCGAACCTGAACCTAATTTCCTAAACCTAAACCATAACCCATTCTCAAACTCAAAAACCTATAACTTAAACCAATACCAAAACCTATAACCTAAACCCGAACCCATTCTCAAATCCCAAAACTTATAACCTATCGCTAAACCTTAACCTAAAACCTAACCTAAACCTATACTTATAACCTAACTATTCCCAAATCCCAAAACCTACAACCTAAACCTAACCTTTCCCTAAACCTATAACCTAAACTAAATTTCCTTAAGCGAAACCTACACCTAATCCTAATCTCAACTCCCTAACCTAAACCTAAAGCTAAACCATAACCCATTCTCAAATCCAAAAACCTTTAACCTAAACGAAAACCAAAACCAAAACGTATAACCTAAACCCGAACCCATTCTCAAATCCCAAAACCTATAACCGAAACCGAAACCAAAACCTAAAACCTAAACCTGAACCCATTCTCAAATCCCAAAACCTATAACCTAAACTTAAACCTAAACCTTAACCTAAACCTATAACCTATAACCTAAATCCAAACCTATAACCTAAACCAAAAGCAAAACATATGACAAAAACCCGAACCCATTCTCAAATCCCAAAACCTATAACCTATTCCTAAACCTTAACTTATAACCTAACCTAAACCTATACTTATAACCTAAAACTACTTCCAAATCCCAAAACCTATAACTTAAACCTAACCTTTCCCTAAACCTATGACCTAAACTCAATTTCCTAAAGCTAAACCTACACCTAATCATAATCTCAACTCCCTAACCTAAACCTAAACCTAAACTTGAAAACCTAAACTCAAACCCAATCCCAAACCGGAACCCGATTTCCTAAACCTAAACCATAACCCATTCTCAAATTCAAAAACCTAAAACCTAAACCAAAACCAAAACTAAAACCTACAACCTAAACCTGAACTCATTCACAAATCCCAAAACCTATAACCTAAACCAAAACCAAAACCAAAACCTATAACCTAAACCCGAACCCATTCTGAAATCCAAAAACCTATAACCTTTCCTTCAACCTTAACCTATAACCTAACCTAAACCTATACTTATAACCTAAAACTATTCCCAAATACCAAACCCTATAACCTAAACCTAACCTTTCCCTAAACCTATAACCTAAACTCAATTCCCTAAAGCTAAACCTACTCCTAATCCTAATCTCAACTCCTTAACCTAAACCTAAACCTAAACTTGAAAACCCAAAATCAAACCCAATCCCAAACCTGAACCCGATTTCCTAAACCTAAACCATAACCCATTCACAAATCCTAAAACCTATAACCAAAACCAAAACCAAACCATATATCCTAAACTTGAACCCATTCTCAAATCTCAAAACCTATAACCTAAACCAAAACCAAAACCAAAACCCGAACCCATTCTAAAATCCCAAAACCTATAACCTATCCTTAAACCTATACTTATAACCTAAAACTATCCCCAAATCCCAAAACTTATAACCTAAACCTAACATTTCCCTACACCTATAACCTAAACTCAATTCCCTAAAGCTAAACCTACACCTAATCCTCATCTCAACTCTCAAACCTAAGGCTAAACCTAAACTTGAAAACCCAAACTCAAACCCAATCTCGAACCTGAACCCAATTTCCTAAACCTAAACCCTAACCCATTCTCAAATCCCAAAACCTATAACCTAAACCAAAACCAAAACCTATAACCTAAAGCTGAACCCATTCTCAAATCCCAAAACCTATAACCTATCCCTAAACCTTAACCTATAACTAAACCTAAACCTGTACTTATAACCTGAAACTTTTCCTAAATCCCAAAACCTATAACCTAAACCTAACCTTTCCCAAAACCTATAACCTAAAGTTAATTCCCTAAAACGAAATCTACACCTAATCATAATCTCAACTCCCAAACCTAAATCTAAACCTAAACTTAAAAAATCAAACTAAAACCCAATCTCGAACCTGAACCCGATTCTTAAACCTAAACCATAACCCATTCTCAAATCCAAAAACCTATAACTTAAATCAATACCAAAACCTATAACCTAAACCCCAACCCATTCTCAAATCTCAAAACCTATAACCTAAACCTAAACTTAAGCCTTATCCAAAACCTATAACCTATAACCTAAACCAAAACCTATAACCTAAACCTAAACTAAAACCTATAACCTCAACCTGAACCCATTCTCAAATACCAAAACCTATAACCTATCCCCAAACCTTAACCTAAAACCTAACCAAAACCTATACTTATAACCTAAAACTATCCCCAAATCCCAAAACTTATAACCTAAACCTAACATTTTCCTAAACCTATAACCTAAACACAATTCCCTAAAGCTAAACCTACACCTAATCCTAATCCCAACTCCCTAACCTAACCCTAAACCTAAACTTGAAAGCCCAAACTCAAACCCAAACTCGAACCTGAACTCGATTTCCTAAACTTAAACCCTAACCCATTCTCAAATCCGAAAAGCTATAACCTAAACCAAAACCAAAACCTATAACCTAAACCTGAACCCATTCTCAAATCCCAAAACCTATAACCTATCCCTAAACCTTAACCTATAACCAAACCTAAACCTATACTTATAACCTGAAACTATTCCTAAATCCCAAAACCCATAACTTAAACCTAACCTTTCCCAAAACCTATAACCTAAAGTCAATTCCCTAAAGCGAAATCTACACCTAATTCTAATCTCTACTCCCAAACCTAAACCTAAACCTAAACTTAAAAACTCAAACTAAAACCCAATCTCGAACCTGAACCCGATTTCCTAAACCTAAACCATAACCCATTCTCAAATCCAAAAACCTATAACTTAAACTAATACCAAAACCTATAACCTAAACCTGAACCCATTCTCAAATCCCAAAACCTATAACCTAAACCTAAACCTAAGCCTTATCCTAAACCTATAACCTATAACCTAAACCAAAACCTATAACCTAAACCAAAACCAAAACCTATAACCTAAACCTGAACCCATTCTCGAATACCAAAACCTATAACCTATCCCCAAACCTTAACCTAAAACCTAACCTAAACCTATACTTATAACCTAAAACTATTCCCAAATCCAAAAACCTATAACCTAAACCTAACCTTTCCCAAAACCTATTACCTAAACTAAATTCCCTTAAACGAACCCTACACCTAATTCTAATCTTAAGTCCCTAACCTAAACCTAAACTTAAACCATAACCCATTCTCAAATCCAAAAACCTGTAACCTAAACCTGAACCAAAACCAAAACCTATAACCTAAACCCGAACCCATTCTCAAATTCCAAAACCTATAACCTAAACCTGAACCAATTCTCAAATCCCAAAACCTATAACCTAAACATTAACCTAAACTTATAACCTATAACCTAAACCAAAACCTATAACCTAAACCAAAACCAAAACTTATGATATAAACCCGAACCCATTCTCAAATGCCAAAACCTATAACCTATCCCTAAACCTTAACTTATAACCTAACCTAAACCTATACTTATAACCTAAAACTATTCCCAAATCCCAAATCCCATAACCTATAACCTAAACCTAACCTTTCCCTAAACCTATGACCTAAACTCAATTCCCTAAAGTTAAACCTACACCTAATCCTAATCTCAACCCCCTAACCTAAACCTAAACCTAAATTGGAAAACCCAAACTCAAATCCAATCTCGAACCTGAACCTGATTTCCTAAACCTAAACCATAACCCATTCTCAAATCCAAAAACCTATAACCTAAACTAAGACTAAAACCAAAACCTATAACCTAAACCCGAACCCATTCTCAAATCCCAAAACCTATAACCTATCCCTAAACCTAAACCTATAACCTAACCTAAACCTATACTTATAACCTAAAACTATTCCCAAATCCCAAAACCTATAACGTAAACCTAACCTTTCCCTAAACTTATAACCTAAACTCAATTCCCTAAAGCGAAACCTACACCTAAATCTAATATCGACTCCTTAACATAAACCTAAACATAAACTTAAAAACCCAAACTTAAACCCAATCCCAAATCTGAACCCAATTTCCTAAACCTAAACCATAACCCATTCTTAATTCCCTAAAGCTATAACCTATAACCTATAACCTAAACCTAAACCTATAACCTTTCCCTAAACCTTTAACATAAACCTAAACTTAAAACCTAAATGTATTCTCAAATTCTTAAACTCAAACCTACACCTAATCCTAATCTCAACTCCTTAACCTAAACCTAAACTCGAAAACCCAAATCTAAACCCGATCCTGAACCCGAACCCGATTTCCTAAACCTAAACCTTAACCTATAATCAAGTTCCCAAAAGCTATAACTTATAACCTAAACCTAAACCTAAATCAAAACTTATAACCCATAACCTAAACTTAATTATAACTTATAGCCTAACCTTAGCCTAAACCTTAACATAAACCTATAACCTAAACCAAAGCCAAAACCTATAATCATATGGTGAGACCATTTCTTTTGTGTCAATTTCATTCATCTTTGAGTTTTTTTTTTTTTTTTTAATTCATCAAGTAAAAAAGTTGTTATACATGATGAACTTCTTTCACTTTGTCTTTCTTTTCCCCAATGGACATTCTAATTTATGTATAACATGACTGTTTGTAGGATGATGGAATATACGAAGCTGTTGAAATTTCCAGGTGAAGTCGAGCATATTTCTCTAATGAAGCCAAAGATTTGTATTTTCAGCATTATTGTAATTGTAATTGTAATTGATTGAATGAATTGGATTTTAATTGATTGAATAAAGGATTGTAATTTGATTGTAATTGAATGAATGAATGAGTGATTGTAATTGAATGAATGAATGATTGTACAGGTGGTAATTGAATGAACAATTGATTATATATAATTTTATAATGTACAAAATAGCTACGGATATTGACCGTAGCCATTAATCTGACAAGTGTAGCCTTTACAATTTAGATATATTGCTATGAACTTTTAGCTACAAATAATATCCGTAGCCTTTAATCTGACAGGTGTAGCCTTTTCAATTTAGGTATATTGCTACAGACTTTTAATTACAAATAATATCCGTAGCCATTAATCTGATAGGTGTAGCCTTTTTAATTTTGGCATATTGTTATAAACTTTAGCTACAAATAATATCTGTAGCCATTAATTTGACAGGTGTAGACTTTTCAATTTAAGCATATTGCAATGGCTTTTAGCTATAAATAATATTTGTAGCTGTCTGAAGTTTTTGTTACAGATATAATTGCTACAGATTTTATCTGTAGCTACTGCACCCTATAGCTACGAATTAAATTCGTAGCCATAAGTTTAAGACCTATTGTTATGGCACCTACGACAATGGTCAAGCTATAGATAAAAACCGTAGCCATAGGTCTATGGCTACAGTTTTTGTCCGTAGCCTTTACTCAATTTTTTGGTAGTGCTCGTATCTTACATCATACCATTCCTTAGGCTTCCGCGGTCCTCCGATTGAATTCCAAAAACCCTCGACCTGTATCCGACGTTTGCGTGCAATTGTAAGCTGAGACCTGCATACTGAAGTCAGCTCGACCCAGAACTTGTACCCTAGCGACCGTGCCGTCGCTGTGGTTCCAACACTATGACTCACGCACCGATCCGATACCCGGGTCAGGAGATGTGAGCCCACGTTCATTCCAAAGAAATGTCGCGCGTCGTGAATTCTGAGAGAATATCTACTACATGTCACATCAAATCAAGTACATAAACCCATACCCCATACCACCTCACCCTACCACAAGTACAAACAACCATCACTCTTTTTCCCTAAGTTAACTCTCTCTCTCCCTACTCATTCCCTTTTTACTGAATTTTCAACCAAGCCCATACCTTCCCTTACAACACTCATCCCATAATTCCTTATCATCCATTATTTTCCCCTCTCTCTCTCTCTCTCTCTCTCTCTCTCTCTCTCTCTCTGATTTCTCAAACCTCTCAAGCAACACCCAACATCCAAGCCTCCCTAAGCTCTCCCCAAAATAACAAGTATGACCCACTTTCCCACCCTCTTATCTCCCATCTCAACCATTCATTCTCCATCAACCTCCATTAAAATAAAAAATAAGGAGCATGGGAGTCTAAGGAGCTAAAGAAGAAGGCCGATAGATGGGTGATCCACCATTGAATTTTTATTTAATGGCGTACTTGTGATGGGACCTAATTTGATTTATTTGATGAAATCATATGAGGGGCCCATAATGGCGAGGTCCCTCCACTACACCGATCTCTCTCTCTCTCTCTCTCTCTCTCTCTCTCTCTCTCTCTCTCTCTCTCTTTCTCCTTTTCTTTTGGTGATGTTGATGATGAGTATGTGGCCCACAGTGAAGTAGGTATCTTATCAATGCCATCCACCTTTGTGGGACCCACCTGATGGATGTGTTATATCTACACCGTTTAGCCCGTTGTCGAGCCTGGATGGAAAGGAAAAAATATAAATATTAGAGCGATCCAAATCAGGTGGGCCAAGTCCGTGTGGGACCCACCATGATGCTTGTGTTATATCCATGTCGTCCAGCATCCCTGGACGCTGGACGTGATGGTAGTAGGGTGTGGCTAACATGGAGTGTGTGCACTGACATGGGTGTGTACTAACAAGCTATATAAAAAAAAGGAAACGTATGATGTATATATATATATATATATATATATATATATATATATATATATATATATATATATATATATATATATTACATTATATATGTATGGGAGGTGAGCCACATGTGTGGACCCACCATAATTTCATTAACTAGATTAGCACCGTCCAGAGCACCCTGGGTCTTGACGGTGGTTTTTTTTGTAACTCATGTATGTTGTTATAATATATTATATTATATATAGATATATATATATATATATATTCATGCATGCTGCAGCTGATGTCTGCAGCTTGTGGGTCCCACCAGGTATGTGCAGCGGGCATGATATCCAAGTCGTCCATCATCTGCCCCACCCTCCGCTGCATGCGTGGGACCCCTGTATGTATGGGTCTTACACCACGCCGTCCATCCAAATTTCATGGGGGCCCACCACGATATTTGCATGATATTCCACCGTCCAGAATGTTTAGAGGGTCTGGACGGTGGGCACTCTAGGTGATATATATATAATATTATATTACATTACATTATATTATATATTCACTACCAGAAAATAGGGCAAAGGCTATAGATAAAATCCGTAGCTAGAGACCTATGGCTACGGTTTTAGTCTGTAGCATGACTGTAGTCGTAAGTGCCATGACAATAGGTCTAAAACTTATGGCTACGGATTTAATCCGTAGCCATAGATTAAAATAGCTACAGATATAATCCGTAGCAATCATTTCTGTAGCTAAAAGTATCTACAGCTACGGATAGTATTTGTAGCTAAAAGTGGTGCTATATCCGTAGCAATATGTAGAATCTAATAATAGCTATGATCAATTTCCGTAGTTATTTCCTACATTTAAAAGAAACTGTAATCATTCATTCAATACCACATGCATAATCATTCATTCAGTCAATTACAATCATTCATTCAATAATCAATCAATTACAATCCTTCATTCATTCAATTCAATTACAATTACAATAATGCTGAAAGTACAAATCTTGGTGAGTCTGTGTGCACTCGCATATCGCCAACTGATTCCTTCATCCACCATAGATAGAAAATGGATGCGAGTATCAATAGTCCACCTGCACATCCAATAGCTATACAGATAACTTCTCCTACATGTCTTCTATAATTATATTCGAATGCGAACCCCCACTAAAGGACTCTGCAACATAAAAATAAAGAATCAGTCAATTGAAGAATGATGAAAACAAAATGTAAGGAAAATATAAAATTCCCCTGATGTAAACTGAATTAATGCTCCAAACAGTGTTCATACATTGTTAAAGTACCGTTGAAGCAAGCAATCATTCACTACACCACACATTCCATAAAAGTACAACAAGGCCAAAAACACCTGTAGATGATTCATACATACCTTATTATAAGAATCAAATATGATAGCATTAGTCAAGTGATGAAAATTTGAAAATGGAAAGGGAATCAAGAGTGGTAAAACTAAAAATATGAAGAGAGATGAAAGTGCCTGTAATTGGAAACTTTCAAAGAAAAGAAAAAAGAAGTAACTAATAAAGCAGCTTATTAAACCCACATGCACCTTATACAAGACCACACTACTGGCCTACCACTTGCATGGGAAGTCTGACATGTGCATCAGGTGGGCTCAATGTGAAGAAAACCTAGAGAAAAATCCGTCAGTAATGAGTCACTCTTGGAAGTACGATAGAAGAAAACTAACTAGTCCTCTATATATCAATGAAGATAAAAAAGCATTTTCCAATACAAACAATTGTTTGTTTTTTTTTTTTTTTGTTTTTTTTTAAAGGGGATATTAGACATACTCAATGTTGCAGCCATACATTGATATATCTCAAAATATTGCACTGCCCATTTACAAATATTCCTGAATATCATCGATACATGCGATACGTATCAACGATATCTCAATATAGAATATTCAGTTGTAGTTGAGCACTTGAGCATGAACTGAACAATCTAGCCAAATTAATTTTTAAACTTGATCATTTGATTTAGCATGTGAATTTCAAAATCCATTTAAGACACCTTATATTAACTTTAGAGATGTAACACAAAAGATAACACCAATGAGTGAATATACCGCCACCATGACAAGGATACATATCACTTTCCCTTCACCATTTTTGAAGAAAACCAATTGAGCTGTAAAAACATAACAACAAGAACATGAATAAATAATAGTAAAAACTAGTAATCTAGAAATATTTCAAATTTCATATAAAGCATAGACCGTTGTCATAGGTGCCAAGCCAATAGGTCTAAAACTAGTTATCTAGAAACTTGTAAATTTTTCATCAGAAATTCTGAAAGGAATGAATTTACAAAATGGTCCACATTCAACAATCAACATACACATTGCCCAACTGATGAGTGGATGGGCCTGATTTTTGGACCACATAATTTACATGCTTGGGCCCACCTGATACATGGCATTAATGTGAATGTGCAATAGATTTCCTTGATAGGTCCATGTGGACACATGTAAAGGTGTATGTGGACATAAGAAACTCTTGACTTCAACATAAAACTGGAGGGAGAACCCTTCAGATCGATCATGATAATAGAGCAACTGTTGTACTCAAATTTTCAATAGTTAAATCCAGTAAATAAACAGGTTGATGATTGTAAAAGAAGTTAATCATTCAAAACGCTTTCAGCCATGTGAAAAGGACCACATCTTTTATAAGGACCGTCCTTAATCTAGTTTCAAGCTTTAAATAAAATGGTTCGGTATAGAAGAGCACCTTTATCTTGTCAACAACATTTTCTTTTGCTGCATTTATTGTGTGAGTTGCTCCTAGCATCTTTGCATTACGAAGTTTATCATCTTGAACATCAACAACAATAATTTCAGAAGCCCCAAATGCTCGTGCTATCTGTAAACAACTGGGAGAAGTAATTTAGTCATGATGATGTAAACCTGAGACTTAAGATTCTATGAAATCAGAAATGTTATATTATATGCCATCAACTATGCTGAAGGATTTTGTAAAAGAAATATACAACATTTACATGGGTCGTCACCAACATCATGGTAGAGTTGTCATCATTATTTTTTTTATTTTTTATTTTTAAAAAAAGTCAAATCACTGTCCCATCTAATTTGATCAGCAACGTATGCATTCGCATATCAACAATAATATCCAATTCAACATCATCATCACCTCAGACTTGTCCTAGGTATTTGGAGTCAGCTTCGGGAATCCTTTTCAAAACAGAATCATAAATTTAAAAAAATTAAAAAAAAAGTTATGTAAAACAAAGTATATATCCTCATCCCCTTAGAACATGTAGACAGACGAAACTCTGGATAAAAAATAACCACTTAGCCAACAGAGACTAGAAGCATCTGAACCAAACAAGAACAAAAACCAAAAACCAAATAAATAAATAAATAAATAAATATATATATATATATATATATATATATATATATATATATATATATATATATATATATATATATATATATAAAGACAAAATGGACACCAACTTACATACTACTTGAATCTCTCCATTGCCAATCAGACGCCCTAGAGCTTGTCCTCGAATTTAGAAAGAGGTGTCATCTGCTCCTTCAGACCCTTCCTCTTTCGGATATCAGCCACTAACTGCTCCGCCTGTGATCCCGCCTCCATTGGATCAGACGACATCATGGTCCAGTGATCAAACATGCACTGTGGGAAGGCCTGTCTAGATGTTTCTACCCTCAAAGTCCCTCAGAACCCAAACGACTTAATGACAGGTAGGTACGCCTTAATGTTGTAGAGCGGCGTGCCAAGCCTCTGCATTTCCTCAAAGACATGACCACCCTTCTGGTTCAGGACACCGTAGCTGCTACCGAGCGCTTGTTCAG
Organism: Magnolia kwangsiensis; assembly: GCA_037074715.1. Lineage (NCBI taxonomy): Eukaryota > Viridiplantae > Streptophyta > Magnoliopsida > Magnoliales > Magnoliaceae > Magnolia > Magnolia kwangsiensis. Next base: position 31,698,595 of record CM073584.1, on the reverse strand, counting down.
GTGCCTGTATCTCACCAAATAGATAGGCTCCAAAAGCCTAGGTTTCGTAGTCAGCTGGGAGGCATATATGACTCTTCTTGCTATCGGGATGATCTGTCCACTGCTCCTGTGGATTGCATCAGCATGAAGAACAACGTCACAGACCTCAAAGTATATGCCCCACATATTTTCTTCAGCCAATGCTCCTTCCTTTGATGCCCATTGAAACCTAGCCACAACAGAATCCTTGATTTCATTTAGGTACTGAACTCCCTTGCACATGTCAACAACCATATTTGGGCCAGTAGTTTCGAGTCCAAAACAACAGATCTTCTTGGTAAGATCCTTGCCCCACCTGAACTCTTCAGATAGGATATTTAAGTGGGCTTTTAGGTCATCCCTAGGACCGATATGCCCCTTGTCAATGGCTTCAGCAAGCCCCTCTTCCAAGGGACGGGCCTCCGTGTAGAGATGATTGTGCTTGTTAGGGGACTTGCTCATTACAGTCCTGACTGACTTCTCAAGCAATGTCTCACGAAAAGAGAAAACAAGATCCGAAACAAGAATCTCAGCCCCGCCCATGAAATCTTCCTGCAAATCCCTCAAGAAAATCTCGAGGTGGAGCTCTCCACAGATTTTTGCCCCAAAAAGCCCTTAAGAAACCCAGATTTAGGACATACCCCACAAACCTCTACCCAAAACACCTGCTTTTTTAAATGTAGTAAATAACTCACAGATTGCATGCAGACCATAACCCATGCACTTAGCAGGTTAGAATTTATTCACTGGGTGAACCATAACCTATGAACACAAACAACAAATATGATAAAAGCATTTCCCACATTTTTGTAGCATTGGACCCACATTTTGTTGGCATCACTGTCTTCTCATTTCTACTCTACACCAAAGCTCTCATTTCCCATGTGTTTTGGAGCATAGACAATAGCTTTTCATGCAATTGGAAAAACTAAATGAGGGAGCTTGGAAAAGTGGCTACAAATGCAAACTAATAGGAAAGAAAGATATCCTACCAAAGCTGCAAACGAACTGTCCGATCTTCAAGGTACATAGTTTGACATGAAATCAATGCCTATTATAGCTTGCAGTTCATAGAGCAAAGTCGCAAGGTATAAATTCGTGTACAAATTCTGAGTTCCTTGGTTTACTATACGAAAACAGTGTGGTCGAGAATAGAATCTGTATACAATGCTAGAAACACTCGACAAAAACCAATGGTGGTTGATCCTCAAGCCAAGTCACATGAAATAAAGAAGCTGTTGAGCCCAGTTTAGTTCAGTGCCATGGTCCCACGAGTCATCCATAGAACTCGACTAAAGATTCAACAAATTGGTCTGAGTTTGTTTTTTTTTTATAAAAAAAAAAAAAATTTTAAAAAAACAAACAAAACAAAATAAAACAAAAAAAAAAACAAAAACAATAACAAAAATCAGGTGGGCATAGTCCAAAAATGGCCAATTTGACCCGCTTTCTATCAGTACATTCTGCCATCTGGACTTTATGCCTCATGCCAAACGACTCTACTTCCAGAAAATGCAGATGAGGTTCCAATATAACATTAGCTTTCCTCTGGAACTTTGATGTTCATCATTAGCCGGGTTGGATCATCCAATGATAGTGATATATTAAAGGACATGACAAATTGCTTAAATTTGATATAGGTCGTACATTTTGACAACTACTAATCTTATGTTAATGATCACCAAATCAAAGTGATCGTCCAAAGGCATATGAAATCAAAATTTCCATATGACGGACAATTCATGGCTAACTAGTGCTGCCTTTTTTTCTTTTTCCTTTTCTTTTTCTTTTTTTCTCAAAAGAGTGAGGCGAGTTGGTGATCTTGGTAACATTGGAATGGACAGATGGTTCCACACCTAGGTCACATCAAACATATCCATGTCAAGTCCATGAGCTTGATATGTTGAAGCATTCATGGAAAATTTACTCTAGTAAACTTAAAGACATGTATATGACACTTATTTGTTATGAGTGATTTGGATGATGGTCATTACCATCCAACTTCCAAAATGCACATACCAACACAAGTACCATTCAAAACAATGCAATGCTAAAACCAAATAGAAAAAATGGTGGAAAATGTTTACAATCTGACTCAACTCATATGGGAATGGAAAAGTTCCTTAGTTATTTCTTGAGGTCTGTTGTTTGAATGCTAGCATAGCACAACAATCCATAAGACAAACAAACTAACGTTGATAAATTGAAGCTTTCAAAAAAGCTCCACAAAATGACAAAAAATAATGATGGCATAAACATTTGCACACAAGTTCAAAATGATAAAATTGTAGCAAATTCAGATGTGTACATAGTCTCAACAAACTATGCTTTTAATTTACAAAAATTAAACTCGCATTGGACAGAATCTCAAACCTCAAAAACTACTAAATGTCACAATCATACAACATAACAAAATACTCCATTATAAGAAAGATTGCATCAACTTTAAGAATGAGAAGCAATAGCCAAACAGGTCAATGCTTCCACATAAACACATCTTGTTTCTAGAAGGCCTCAACTAGATTCAACAAACTCAGGAACTATATTGAAGGCATTAAACCACTAGCTACCTGATCAATAACATCATCCAAGGGATTGTTTGGGAGATCCAAAGAACAAACTACCTCCAAAATGTTTGTGTTGTGCTCCTTCATCCCATTCCTTATTGCTAGCCAATTTCAAACTATAGCAAGGATAGAGTCAAGTAATAATTATATTTTCAGACATCAGTTCCTACATATATTATATGCCTATTGATGTGTAGAAAATGATAAAATAAAATAAAAGGAGAATTTGATATATTATCTTATTAAGAAAGAAATTAAGGTGCAATAACATACCTCAAGAATACCATCATTTGGGGAAAACTGGTTCTCAATCACAAGTTCTAATAGGACATCTATCCTAAAAAGATTGGGGAATTTTTTTATTTTTTATTTTAAAAGAAAACAGAGGGAGAGAATATGCATTCATAAATGATAGGTAGATAGATCAGAATACTATAGTGAACATCGTAACATAACAGGATCCAATTTCTTTAATTCCACCTTAAAATAGTAAAGAAAACCAAATTCATATCAATACCCAAAAAAAAAAACTAGTCAATGAATGGAAATAGAAGAGCACCCTTTCTTTTCTAATTTTGGTTTCTTTCGGTCATTTTGTCAAACATAGTGTGCATGACTGATATATTCACACTTGAAATACATGTATATCAGTCTAAACCATCCTATTTTAGAGACAAAATCAAAAACCTAAAGCAACTAAAGCAAACCTGCATATTACATCATTAAGTAATTCACAAAGGATCTCTCTGTGACGTGTAAGCTTCTGGGTGATGGAGGTTGTGGGGATTCTAGGAGCGGACATTGAATCCTTGATGTCCAAGAGCTTCTCTAGTAGGTATTTGATATCTGTTTCTATGGATTTCCAGTACACCTCTTAACCATCTGCAGATTTTTGCAATAAAGAACACACCTCAGAGAGGGATCTCTGATAATATCGGATTACGTTGGGGAATTAACCTCCTTGCAAAAGAAGAAAAGATGAGTGAGGAAGGGAGATAGGTCGAGCAATGAAGAAGGAAGAAGAAGAAGACAGAAGAAGCAATAACGAAGGGGAGAGAGAGAGAGAGAGAGAGAGAGAGAGAGAGAGAGAGAGAGAGAGAGACCGACCCTAGAAATGCGTTTGAGAGAGCAAGTTTTGGGAGCACATTTAGGTTGGTCGAAGGGCTTTCTGCAGATCTAGGGATCAGTTGGTTGAAGGGGTTTCTACAGATCTAGGGCTGGGCTGGTTGAAGGGGTTTCTGTAGATTTAGGGTGTGGGATGAAGGAGAGGAGTGGAGAAAGGAAAGGATGGGGGTTTCGGTAATTCTCTTGCATTTTGAAGGAGTGGTTGGCGGAGAGAGAGAGAAAGAGGAAATAGAGAATGGGAAAAGAGCCCGCCTAAGGGAAAGAGAGGAAATAGAGGATGAGAAAACAGCCTGCCTGAGGAAAATAAAATCGTGCGGCTTATTTTTTATTTTTTCAGGCTTTTAGCTATGGCTTAAACCCGTATCAATAGGCCTACGGTTTTAAGCCATAGCTAAAAGCACAAATGGTCTATAGCCTTTACTCCATTTTTTGGTATTATAATATATTATATTATATGTATACAGTAAGAGAGAGAGGGAAGTGGGGTGGCCCACGTACATGGCACCCACCTAATGAGTTAACTAGCTCCACACCGTCTGTAGGCTGGGACGGTGGGTCCTACCCTCTAAAGCATGTGTTACATCCAACTGTCTATCCATTGGTGAGCTTGTCTCCAACTTGAGACTAAAAAAATAAGAAAGATCTAATATCATGTGGACCACACTGCTAAAACAGTGGAATTGAATGCCTACCATTAAAACCCCTTTTGGGTTATAGAAGTTTTGAACCAACATGATATTTTTTTTCCTCATTGTTCAGGTCTTTATGACCTTATGAACAGTCTGGATGGAAATAAATGCTATGGTGGGCCCTATAAATTCTAACAGTGGAAATTATTATCACCACTGTTATGTGTAGTATGGTCTAGATGATCCTTTGCATATGATTCATATATATATATATATATATATATATATATAATGTTCTAACAATGGATGAAGGGTGTAGTTGGTACGGGCCATTTTTATGGCCCATTTAATGTATTAGGGGCCCACTTGATGAAGATAATTTAATGTATTTGATCGGCCCAATTGACTTGGCCCATTTGACTCGGCCTATTGACTCGGCCCATTTGTATTGGCCCATTTGATCAGCCCAATTGACTTGGCCCATTTGAGTCGGCCCATTGAATCGGCCCATTTGATTGGCCCAATTGACTTAGCCCCTTTGTATCGGCCCATTTGATTCGACCTGTTGATACGGTCAGATGTTATGTACATTGGCCTATGAGTGAGGCCCAATGTGATGCGTATATGCCCCATAAGTGAGGCTCATGATGATGTGTATTAGACCCTTGTATAAGACTATGGATCCATTATACGATTGACCCTATGAGTGTCATTCCATGGGAGCAATGTTGGTTAAAGGTCCACATTGGTGGGAAATGATGGCTGGACATTGTAACACCTCATCCCTTCTGTATCATTTTTAATGCATACGTACATAATGATTGACGCCCTTAGCTAGACCTGAATTGATCATTCATAGTACACACCCGACTGACTGAAACCCCAAGACCTCGAAACCTATCTCATATCGACCGCCTCGTCGCTACGATCACATAGGTACCACCCGTGCATTTATACGATACTCCATTAGTAAAATACGTCGTGAAGAATTATTGATGTATCATGTGCGCAAGGCGCCATGTATTTCATTCCACAAATGTGTACCACACATGTCATACACACATGCATATGCCACACATGGGTGAGAGAATCTCTACCCATGTGTGTGATGTCACACACCCATACCTCTCATCTCTCATGTCTCCCCAAGTCAACTCTTTTACATGCCACACCTTAAGCCTGACATCATCACACCATGCTATCCCATGGTCCTTTAATCCACCATTAATTGCAAATCATGAATCAATTGATATAATCCTAGTCTAAGCTAACCAAGATCACATTAAGTGAATCTAACCACATTTTTTATAATTTCCCTACATATGCTCCTCCACCCCTAAGCATTTCACCATTTTTTTCCATGGAGAGAGAGAGAGAGAGAGAGAGAGAGAGAGAGAGAGAGAGAGAGAGAGAGAGTGATCTTGGTGGGCCATCAACACCATCAAATCCATCTCAACCATTCATCTAATTCATCAAGGTGAGTACACCCACCCTACTCATTTTTATTTTGTTTTTGTTGTGTTTATGTATGGTGGGGATTATGTTGATGATAATGTTGTGATTAATTGTGTGGATGTATATAACAGAAAATATACCAAAACTCAAAATTTCATATGTTACATGTGGGACCCATTAATAGTGGGCCTCACCAAAATTTGGTATGCCATCCAAACCGTCCAAGTGTGGCTCCTTTAGCTGACCACACACGCACATCCATGCACACACATGCACATTTCATATATATATATATATATACCACAGACGCTGCTGGCAGCATCGCAGAAAGAAGAAGAAGAAGAAGAAGAAGAAGAAAAAAAAAAAGGGTTGGGGCTGTGGGTCTCAACGGGCCCCACCCATGATATATGTATTAAATCCACGCCGTCCACCCAATTTCTGAGCACATTTTAGGCGTTGAGTCGAAAAATGAAGTGAATCTAGTCCTCTGGTAGGCTACACCATCAAAAAACTCAAGTGAAGATATGCTAAAATATATAAAAGTACTTGGTGGGGCCCACTTGGAGCTTTTATGTATATGAAACTTGGATTGAATGGTCCACTACGTGGGACACATATAATAGACGGAACAGATCATCCTTTTGTGGGCCCTATAATTGAAAACCAAAAAAAAAAAATACATAAGTGGGACGCCGCTACCAACGTCCTAGCTTCTTAAATAAAGGAAGGGAGATGTGGGCCCACAACACCCTCTCACTGATGTATGTATAGAATCCACGCCGTCCATTCATTTTGTATGATTATTTTAGGCGTTGAGCCAAAAAATGGAACTAATCCAGCTCCTATTAGGCCACACCATCAAAACACCTGTGAAGACGTACATAAACCTATAAAAAATCACTCGTTGGGCCCACCTGAAATTTAGATGCATCTGAAACTTGGAATGACCTGTTTACCATATGGGACACATACAACAGACAGACTAGATAGTCCTATTGTGGGGCCCATGTATAAAAAAATAAAAAGTAAAAAAATAAAAAAAAGTAACGCTGCAGTAGCAGCGTCTGCTGTTGACATTGGAAGAATGTGGCCCCACCACAGGCCCCACCTTGATGTATCTTGCACATCAACACCATTCATTTGATGGTTCCCATTTAAAAATGGGTCATCCCCAAATTTCAACCGTACACAAAACTCAGGGGACCCACACCATCATAAATTATGTAAAGACATGCTAAAACATATAGAAGTACTTGCTGGAACCCACCTGAAACTTTGATGCATCTGAAACTTAGATGGACCCCTCCACCAAGTAGGACACACACAATGGAAGGACTGGATCTCTCAAGTGACCCACCTTGATGAGAAAATATACATATAATATAATAATATTATTAATATTAAAATAAACTAATGGCATGAAGGAGGTGACGTCCTCCCTGGACGTCCACATTTTTGGGAAAAGTTTTGTGGGGCCAATCATGGCCACACCATGATGCCTGTGCTAAATCCACACCATTCATCCACCTTACTAGCCTCATTTATTCTATAGTCCTAAAAATCAGGTTGATCAGAAGTTCATACAAGCCATGCCACTTGGACAATGGAAATTGTACATAAAATACTTAGATTTTTCTAGGGGCCACCTTGGTGATGAAAGGTATATCTAGGCTATTCATCCATCCTTCAGACCATTTTAAGTCATGAGTAAAAGAATGAGGCAGATCCACACCTTAGGTGGACCACATTATAAGAAATAGTGGGAATAAAAATCCCTACTGTTAAATCCTTTGAGTTCTACGGCAAGGTGTGACTGCCACCAACGTTGGGTTAACCATTAGACCATGGAGCCAACTCGTTACATGTATTTTACATCTAAGTCGTCCATCATTGAGACCATCCACGTGTTATGAGCCTCGCCCGACGTACGTACCTTCTATCCACATCATTCATGTAGTGGGTGGTATCGGTTATGATGCTATTTGTTGTACAAATTGTTCATGGGGTGAACCCCACCATGTCAATGGGACCCAGAATTATTCAAAATATAATAATAATAATAATAATAAAGAAAGAGAATTGCATGCTTACCAATCAAAGCTTCCCTAGACATAATGTGATGCATGTGAAGCCCACCTAGGTGCATGTGTTGCATACCCACACGACCTATATGTTTTCCAGTCACTTGGGAAGTGAGCCCACCTTCTGTCCATGGACACAAGATGAAGTAGAACTCAATTTTAGCTGTGCCATGCTACATGTTGAAATAGTAGTAATAACCATTGGAAATTCTTAGGCTTTAGTGTGCCCCTATATGCTGGGATGCTTCCTTAACCATGGACTCTGTAAGACCCATGTCCTAGACCGTACCGTTTCGTATTCTTCTGCAGTCCTTTTGGTCGAATTTCGACAACCTTCGACCTGTATTCAACGTTTACCCTCGAACCAAAGCCGAGTCCCGTATATCAGAGTCGATTCGACCCGAAACCTATACTTTAGCGATCGCGCTGTCGTCGCGGTTTTAACACCGTGACTCACGCACCAACCCAATACCCAGGGTAGAAGATATAAGCTCGTGTTCAATTCGAAGAAACACCGCGCGTTGCGGATTACGAGAAAATCTCTACGAGATGTCCCATCAATCAATCAATCAATCCCATTAATCAAGTACACATCATACATCAAGTCAAGTATAAAACCCATACCTTTCTCTTACACAAGCAAGCTCAAAGTCAACTCTCTCTCCCATCACCTATCACTTTCTTACAACCCACCACTCCACCCATCACCCATCACACCACATCACTCCATCACCCTTTTCACCCATCACTTCCCTCTCTCTCTCATTCATTCTCAAAATTAAAATCCCAAGCAACCATAAGCCTCACACGTCCAAGCTCTCTCTCCCTCTCCCAAATCCCAACTGTGGCCTACCTTCTCATCTTCCATCTACAGCTCTCATCTCTCATCCACACCATCAAAGGTCCATCATCCACTGTCCAAAGTGGCAAGGAGCATACAAGCCTAAGGGAGTAAGGAGGAGTGCAAGAGGTGGGTGATCCACCGTTAATTCATGTTTTTATGGCCACTTGTTGTAGGACCCAAATTGATGTATACAATGTAGAGAGGGGCCCATAGTGGCGGGGTCCCTCTATCTCATCGTATATCTCTCTCTACCTCCCTCTTTTCTCTCCCTTGAATGTGGTGGGCCCCACCAAATTATGTTAAATCAACTCCATCTATCAAATGGGTGGCCCATCACATTTTAGGTGAGGTGACCTAACTTGTATGGTATATTGTATTTATGTATATATTTATATAGATATATATATTTATGTATATATACATGCATACATATACGTATGTATACACATATACATACATCAGGTGGGCCATGTCCCTATGGGACCCACCATATTGTATCTGTTTCAGTATGTCGTCCAGCATCTCTGGACGCTGGACTGGCAGCGTTAACACACTGCATGTTTTTTTTTTTAAAAAAAAAAAGGAAGAAAAAGTACTCTTTTAGAGTGGCCCACTCATGAAAGCCCCATCTTGATGTTTATACATGATCCAAACCGTCCATCCCAACCCTTGATCATTTTAGTCGTTGAACCGAAGAATGAGATCGATCCAATTATCTGGCGGGCCGTGGCATTAAAAATTCTAGTATTTTCCTTTAGAACTCGGAAAAATGATTGCTGGGGTCCAGCAGAAGCTTGGACTCACCTGAAACTTGTTTTGGACCCCTATTTTTGTGGGACACATGCAATAGACGGGGTAGATCTAGTTAACGTGGGTCCCACCTAAGAGAAAAAAAATAAAAAAAAATGAAGCAGCTATTGCTGCTGTGCCAGGACGCCCAGCGTCCAGCACTGGCTGGGGTTCACGGCCCCAGCTGTGGGTCCCACGTGATGCATTTCGAACATCCTCCTCGTTCATTAGGTGGCCCCATAGGGCAGTGACCCCCCTGCCAAAAATCAGCCGTATACGGATCTCAGGTGGGCCATACCATCTAAATCATGTGAAGACATGCCTAAAACATATAAACATTTTGGTGGGGCCTACCTAAATTTTGGTTGAGGTTGAAACTTGGTCTGAATCCCTAGCTAAGTGGGACACACATAATGAGCAGGCTGGATTGGAGAACCACCTTGTGGTGGGCCCCCGACCCTAGTCTCATGAATCGATTGGATGGCTAATAAACATTACCGTGGGCCCCATCGGATGGCCCCACTGTGATGTGTGCACGGTCCCACTGTGATGTGTGCACGGCCCCACTGTGAAGTGTGCATGGCCCACCATGATGTATGATTTGTATATCCATGCCGTCTATTGTGGTGGGCCCAAAATCATGTGACCCTATGAACAAGTTTGAATGACAAATAAATATTACAGTGGGCCCTACCCTGGTCCACATGACCTTATGTACAGGTTGGATGGAAAATGAATATTATGGTGGGCCCCTAGCTCACGTGCCCTCACCAATAGTTTGGAAAAATAAATATTACAGTTGGCCCTACCCTGACCTTATGAATAGATTAGATTACAAATAAACATTACCATGGGCCGTCCACATAACCTTGTGAGCAGGTTGGACGTAAATAGCATGGTGGGCCCAGTCTGAGTGGCCTCATGAATAGTTTGGATGGTGAGCCAACGTCACCATGGGCTCTAGGTCAACATGACCTTATGGACTGTTTGGGTGGCAAATAAACATCACTGTGGGCCTGGACAGATTGGTTGTATATAGACATTTTAGTGGGCCCCTATTCATATGACCTTATCAACAGATTGGATAGGAAAATAAACATTTTGGCGGGCCTCACATGAGGCCCACTTCGGTATATATGGGTTGATGTATTTAGGCCCATCTTGACATGTGATTAGGCCCATCTTAATGCATTTGTGGCCCGTTGTCATGGCCCACTTTGTTATATATGGGCCCATGTGTGTAGGCCCATTTGAGGTATTTGTGACCCATTCATGAGGCTCACTTTGGTATATATAAGGCTTATGTGATTAGACCCATTTGATGCACATAAAGCTCATGTGATTGGGCTCATTTTTAATACATTTTAAGGCCCATGGGTTATGTCCCATTGCAAGGTACCTAAGGCCCATTGGTGAGGCTCATTAAGGTGATCCGCTTAGTGAATGTAAGGCCCATATGCTACGGCCCAATTGATGTACTTAAGGCCCAATTGATGTACTTAAGGCCCAATTGGGTGCAACTAGGTCCATTGCAATGCGTGATCCCTCCATGGCATATAACGATAATTATAGTAAGTAATGCCTTGGAAACAATGATGGTTAGATGTTCACATTGCAAGGATGACGTCGGTTAAATGTTCGTATTGTCACTCTCCCTAAGGCCCACTAATAGGCCATACTTGTAGTAAGTAAGCCGTCTAGGCCCATCTCAGTTATACACAGAGCCCATCCCTATATACATGTTTAGTATAGATCAATGATTCATTATCATATGCATCATATGTATGACTGATATGAGAAATGACTGATCATAGCATATGCCTTTGGGTGAACTGTTTATGGGCTCCCTGATAGGCGGAGTTGCCCTACATGAGTGCATGGTACACGTAGAACTGTTGCATAACAGGTAGTGTGACTCATGCACTTGTATTTGTATGATTGTGATTATTGTATGCCCTAGCGACATCAGGGCCATAGCCTCTACAAATGCATCGTGGGTGGCTGGATTGGATATCAAAAATGTTTGGTTCTAGCATACGGGCGTCATAAATGTCCTTGGGTGAAAACCCTTAAACCCGATGGTACCAGAGGATGACACCAACGTCGAGACCGAGTGGATACATGAGCGCAAGAGGGCCGTATACCAGCAGGCCGTGTCTCCAACTATGTCGTGGTCGGTTGGAAAGCGGTGTGACCTTGTGGTCGGTTGGAAAGCGGTGTGACCTTACCCGCCTGAGTGAGGGGACGACTTCTAGGTTGAGTTTGACCAGCTTGAGGAATCGATCCGCTATCGATGAGCCGAGCCCGTTATTGGCATGTGGATAGTGAGGTCTCTTCTGCTCTCCTAGTTGTGTGTTCGGATAGGGACGATAAACTGACGTAGAGTGTATTAGACCCCGGTGATTATCCAAACTAAGAACCATATTGACTTGATGCTCTAGTAAGGAGGTACATTGATATGTGGATGAGGATTGATATGCTTGACTTGCATTCTGCATCGCATGGCCTGGATGTGGCCGATCGCTTTCATACCTTGCACCGCATAGCCTTGGTATGACTGGTTTCATTCATGTATTCATCAGTATGATTCTGTATTTTTCTAACCTTGCATTCTAAACACGCTGTTATTGTGCACACACTTACACCACCCACTAAGCTTTCTATAAGCTTATGCACGATTGATGTGTGCACGTGACGCCATGATGCAGCCGTAGTATAGTAGCAGATGGAGCGTGCAGTTAAGCTTTTGGAGTTTTTGTTATTATCACTATTTTATATTTCCCTTTCCTATGTATTGTACTTAAAGTTTTTGATTATAGTGGATTTTGTGGTGGTGTTCTTGTGGTTATTGTTCATGGGTTATGCTTATGTTATGCTCATTATGAATCAAATGGATATTAGAAATACTATTTGTAACATCCTAAGATCGGAACCTGGTATATGGGTGTCGGGAGCTGAAAATGGGGTACTAAGGAGGATGTCAGCGCCGGATTCAGCGATCGAAAATTTTGTGAACCCAGTTTTTGAGTTTGGGGAATGAAAGACTCCATCCTGTAGTATGATGTAGATTCATGCCATTCATCAATTTATCCTTGTCATTTTAGGGTATGGTCTCATAAACTAGTCAGATCCAAATCTTATGCCACGGGAGCAATATTGATCACTTGTCCACCGTTAAATATTTTATAGAGCTGCAGTAATGTTTGTGAGAAATCTACCTATGTATTCTTTTTAACAAATCATGGGACACCTAATATACATGTTTTACCAGCCATGCATCTATTTTGATTAGATCATTTTAGAGTGTGGGTTGCCTATATATTTACTGCAATTCAAGTCATTTTCAAGGTACCCATTGTAATGGTTATTCCTCATTTAGACTGTCAGTTAGTAGGAATCATGTGGATCACTACACTATAGGAATTTGGGATCTTGGGTGGCCTAACTAGTAGTGTGGATTAGTGGAAGTTGTGTGGACCACCACATGTGAGTGCTTGATTTTTATAGGCCACCTAACTGTATGAAAATTGGGGCAATCGTGTGACTACTTTTCTAAGTAGATTTATGATTGTTGTGGCCCTTAACCATATGACACCGAATATGAGCCATTATCTATGTGACGTGTGAAGTGGCTGGAGTATAAGATTTATCATAATTAATGTAACCATGTATTCGTGGCCTATGGGTAAGGCCCATTGGGATATATTTTCGGCCCATATGATAAGGCTCATTGTGGTGTATTTCTAGCCCATGTGATGTGGCCCATAGTGACATGTATTAGGCCTAGGTATATGGCCTACTTGTGAAATAGATTTAAGGCCACTTGCAATGTATTCGAGGCCCATGGGCGAGGCCCAATGTGATGTATTTGAGACCCATGGGCGTGGCTCATTGAGATGTATTTTAGGCCCATGGGTTATGGCTCATTGTGATGTATTTGATGCCCATGTGTAGGGCCCACCTATTGTGTATTTGAAGCCCATGGGTTGTGAAGCTTGATGTGGTGTATTCAAGGCCCATGTGTCGAGGCCTATTGCGATGTGTAAGGCCATATGATACAGCCCATATGCCGCCCATAAGTGAGGCCCAATGCGATGAATATGTGGCCCTTGTGTGAGGCCATGGGCCCATTATACGTTTAACTCTATGAGGGCCACTCATTGGCAGCAATGTTGGTTAGATGTCCACATTGACAGGAAATAATGGTTGAATGTCCACATTGTGACCTCTCCTTAGGCCTTGTTAGGCCCATCCTTACTGATTCCAATTTTTTTTTATACTAGTTATGAGTATGTGACTGCATAACATCATGATACATGCTCATATGCATCATTTGCATATTTTGAGATGTGGTTGACCATTGCATATATCATTGGGCAGATTATTATGAGACTCCGTAATAGGTGAAGATTATCTCATATGAGCGCACAATATGTGCATGATTGATGCATGACTGGATTGTATGACTCATGCATCTTGCATCATGAATATTATACGCCCTAGCGACATTAGGGCCGTAACCTCCACAGGCACATCGTGGATGGCCAGATGGGACACAGTAAATGTTTGGTTCTAGCATACGGGTGTTATAGATGTCCCTGGATGAAAAGCCCTAAACCTTCGGGCTAGGAGATGCCCCAACGTCGAGACCGAGTGGATACATGAGCGCTGAAGTGCCAAATACCAGGAGGCCACGTCTCCCACTGTGTCGTGGTTGGTTGGGAGGGGGTGTGGCCTTACCCACCTGAGGGTAGGGGGCATTGCTAGGCTGAGTTTGACCAGTTCGTGAATGGGTCTGCTATCGATGTGCCGGATAGGTATTGGTAGACTATTGGCCAGGCGGATAGTGAGGTTTCTTATGCTTACTTGGACTGTGTGGCTCGGAGACCGGTAGTGCCATTTGGAGTGTACTAAACCCCGGTGATAATCCCAAAGGAGAACTGTACTGATATGTGGACTTATTAATTAAGAGATGGCATACCCATTCATTCATTCATTCACTATCCACTCGGGCTGGTAGTGCGCAACTGTTTATTACGTGTACCTTCGCAATGGTCAGGATTTCGGTTGGGGGGCGCGCGACTAACCTGAGATCAGGAGTTCACCACATTGAGTATGACTATCCAAATTTATGTATGAAACTGGTTTGGATAGAAGTCCCTTGTGATGAACCCCATAGCCTGCGATACTACGTACTATTATCTCACCTTCACACTCCAGCATGGTCATTCCATTCGCACTGGATATTGCATTACATCCGCAACATATGAAATTTTGGGTTACTTGTGGTTCTACATTTATATGATTTAGATACGACATCTGATATTTAACTCTTTATGACTCTTCATTTGTACAGTTGGTCTGTATCGTATATCCTGATATTGTTCCTCATTTGTATAGTTGATCTGTATTGCATATTCTGATATTGTTTGACTCATGAACTTGTCAGTATTTTTGATATTTTATAACTATCAGATGATAATATGATAATGATGATGTGATTATGGATGCATATAATACGGTTATGGCTGTGGTATAAGAGAAATGAAAATATGACTTGGTGATGCTGGTGGCATTAACTTGGAGTATTAATATGATGTATATGCATTGCATTGGCATTGACATCATACTTTACGTGTTACACGTCTTTCACTCATATGATTTCCTTGTAACATATTTATCTTGCTTGCATGTAGGACACACTGCACACATGTGTGTACTCACTAGGCTTTTTGCCTAAGCCTCCTATTTGTCATTTTTTTCAGGACTGGAGTAGCTTGGAAGACTATACTTTCTCGATGCATTGCATCTATTTTTCAATTTGGCAATGTTAACGTTGTGTAACTTTTGGAAAGCATTGTACTTGTAACCATTAGGATTTCTATTAGAGAGTGTCACTTGGTAATTTGATCATGATCTTTATGCTCAGGTATTATTTTATATGTATATACAAAAAAAAAATTCAATTAAAATCTTCCTTGTGGTGCGCCGAACTCGGGACTTGGTGTATGGAAGTCGAGTGCCGGATTCGAGGCATCACGGAAGTTGTCTGTCCCCGAGTTTGGGGCGTGACAGACATCTACATTGTGACCTTCCTGTAGGCCTTGTCAGGCCATTCCTCATCATTCTCTAGTGGATTAACCCAAACGCTTGGGCCCCATTAATTTTCATTGATCCATCATCGACCATTCATCTAAAGACTCTGCCTTGCGTTAAGTTTGATTATCAATACCGATTGTCGTGGCCGATTGCTGATTCTGATTATTGATCAATTCCAATTATTGAGGCGGTTGTATAGGCCGATTATTAAGGCCAGATATTGAGGTCGATTATTAAGGCCCAATGTGATGGATATACGACCTGTATTTAAGGCCCATTGTGAAAAACATTCGGCCCGTGTTTGAGGCCCAATGTGATGTATATGTGGCCCGTATTTAAGGCCCGTTATGATGTGTATTCAGTCCGTATTTAAGGCCCAATGTGATGTATATGTGGCCCGTATTTGAGGCCCGTTGTGATGTGTATTCAACCCATATTTAAGGCCTAATGTGATGTATATGAGACCTATGGGATGAGACCCATTGTGACGCATTTGAGAGCCAGACGATGGAGCCCATTGTTATATATATTAAGCCCATGTGAAAGGCCCATCGTGATGTATATTATGCTCTCGAGTGAGACCCATGGTGTTGTATATTAGGCCCTTATGTGAGGCCATCGGTCTACTATATGTTAAGCTCTATGTGTGTCATTCCTTGAGGGCAAGTTGGTTAAATATCCACATTATCAATGTCGATTATTAATACTGATTATGAGTATGTGATAGCATAGCATTATGATACATGCCCATACGGATCATCCACATATTTGTTATGAGATGTGGTTGACCATTGCATATGTCATTGGGCAGATTGTTATGAGACTCCCTGATAGGCGGAGGTTATCTCACATAAGCGCACGGTATGCGCAGGGTTGATGCATGACTGGATTGTATGACTCATACATCTTATATTGTGTATTGTGATTACTATATGGCGTAGCGATATTAGGGTCGTAGCCTCCATAGGCATGTCGTGGATGGCTAGATGGGACATCAAAAATGTTTGATTCGAGCATCTGGGCACTTTGAATGTTCGTGGGTGAAAGTCCTTAAGCCTCCGTGGCCAAGAGATGCCTTAACGTTGAGACCGAGTAGATACATGAGCGCCCGAGTGCTGAATACCAGGAGGTCATGTCTCCCACTCTGTCGTAGTCAGTTGGGAGGGGGTTTGACCGTACCCGCCCGAGAGTAGGGGGCATAACTAGGATGATTTTGACCAGCTTGTGAATGGGTCCGCTATCGACGTGCCAGGTAGATATTGGCTGACTACTGGTCAGGAGGATAGTGAGGTCTCTTCCACTTGCATGGTCGCGCGACAGTGGGCGAAGATTTGGATGTAGAGTGTACTAGACCCACCGGTGATGATCCGAGAGATGTATAATACTGATTTGTGAGCAGGAGTTGCATACTCAGCATATATTCATTCATTCATTCACTATCCACGTGGGCTAGTAGTGCGTAAATAATTGTTATATATACTTTTGCAATGGCCAGGATTTCGGTTAGGGTGCGCTACTAACCTGAAATCAGGAGCTTACCACGTTAATTCTATCTATCTAAATTTAGGTATGGGACTGGTTTGGATAGAAGTTCTTTGTGATAGGCCCCATAGCTTACGATACCACATACTATCATCCCGACTTTACATTGCAGCTTGGTCATTTTATTCTCACCACATATTACATATTGCATTACATCCTCAGCATATTGCATTTTGGGTTGCTATGTTTCTGCATTTATATAACCTAAATGAGGCTGATGGTATCTGTAGCTCTTTCAAATTGCATATTGTATTACATCCTTGATATCTGATATCTGGTTCATTATATTTCCGCATTACATAGCCAATTTACAATGCTTTCTCAGTATATGATATTGGCTTACTATGTCTTTTCATCGTATATCCTCGATGAGGTTAATGATATTTTTATGGACTTATTAGTATTTCTACTTACTCTGATATTATATGGTTCGTGGATTTATCAGCATTTTCGTTTACTCTAATATTATATTCTGAGCACGCATATACTGCTCACATACACACACCACCCTCTAAGATTTCTATAAGCTTATGCAAGATAGATGCATGCAGGTGATGTTAGGTTGCAGCAACGTGGAGCTTGAATCATGTAACTGACTTTTGGAGCTTTGATTTTAACATATGTATTTCCCTTTCAGCATTGTATTTAAATGTTTATATTATGGATATGTGATGATGATGTTGCCTTTGTGATTTGGGTAAACTTGTGATTATGCTTCTTACGAGATAAATGTACATTGAAAAATCCTCCTTATAAGATCTAAGGATCAGAACCTGGTATATGGGCGCTAGGAGCCGAGAATCGAGTACTATGAAGGCTATCGATACCAGATTCGGCGATTGGGATTCTTGTGAATCCGATTTCTGAGTTTGAGGCGTGACACCCAATAATCACAACCCATGTGATATTGGCGTTCACTAATATTCAAGGTTTTCACAGGTTCACCTTAAAACCTATACAGTTGTATTTTTAGATGGGATATCGCAAACAAAACTCCATGCTGAGATTTTTTGGATATATCAGTAAAAAATAATACATGAGATTTTCTAGATATCTCAAAGAAACCAAAAAACAAAAGTACAAAATGAGACTTATCTTCTTCTTTAAAGATGTTCTTGATGTAACCCGTAGAACACCTTCGTTTGATGTGGAACGTTCAATGTCCATTAATACAATCAAGGGTCCTAGGTTCTAATTGATTTTAAATTATTTTAAACCTCAGGTTACTTGTTTGAATCCTTTAGATCTCAAAAAGAAGAGTAATTACTCTCTGTTAAAAAGTAAGATTCATAAACTAGAGATCAAAAAATCAAAACAAAAGCTATAAACATAAATTTAAAATACCATGCAATAGCTTAATGATAGTGGGGACTGCTCTCTTTCTCAATGGAGGCTTTTCTTAGCTTGAATTCATGATTTTAGAATGAGAGAACGCTTCTATTTATAGGTAGAAATTCGGTTGTTTCTACTCATCTAAGATCCAACAAAATTTTAAATTTTGGGCGTGATTGGATAAAACCGTTATTCAACTGGTTGAAGGTCGTGCTCAACTGGTCGAGGGCCCTATTCGACTGGTCGAGCACTGCCTTTGACTAGTTGAGGGTGCCAAAAATAGCTTGTTGGAATTCGAGTCGAGCACCCTTCGACTGGTCGAGAAATCACCAGAAATATCTATTTTTTTAGTTTAAATCTTGGACTGGTCGAAGTTATTCTTGGACTGGTCGAACCAAGGCTTGGACTAGTCGAACTAGAGCCTAATAAAAGTATAAAAGCTCGTATAAGTTTATCATTTGAAAGAACCTAAGTCTAAGGTCTTTCTAGGGTCATTTATACTTGAGAAAGCTTGACATTGAAGTGTATAAGACAAATCTTCTACTTAAAGGTGGAGCTTAATCTTCTACTAGTAGTAGAACTTGAGCTTGTATTATCCATGTCTTGAACTTGTTCTTGCACTATACAATCTTCAAGGTTTATTCTTGAAGGTGAACTTTCCATCACTTGAAGTTGAACTTTCTGTCACTTGAAGGTGAACTTTTCATCACTTGAAGGTGTTTTGTCTCATCGAAATTTGATAAAATAAAAGTGTGCACAACACTTATAATCTCCCCCCTTGTCAAATTCGTGATAAAACACTTTGTACACATTAATCACAAAATAAAGTAGTTGAATGTATTTCTTTCCACTGCTACTCTGTTAATCCCCCTTAATGAGAGATACTCTTTGCATTTTACCTGTATTAGAACATACACATATACTCCATGTGCAATGCACAATTCCAACAAATATCTTGCTATTCATTAACATATCAACTATGCCAGCCATACCATCAAAATACTAAATTCTCCTCCCTTTTGTCACAAATTGATAAAAGAAAGAGTATCAATGTAAACAGATATATGGCTGAATTAGAAGAATAAGAACTAGATAAATATAATTGAACTGTGAGATAGGTATTATAATGACGTTCAGCAAGTGTATCATATAACCAAAGCATAAAAGAGAGTATGTTATAATAGAGTAACAATTTAAATATCCTAACAAAAATAAAAGTTATACAGCCCCAAAATGAAACAAGATTAAATCAGACTAATCAGAACCAAAGGAGGATGGGGGAGGTATCGATGGGTCAATCTACTGTAGTCATTTAGTAATGCGATGGAGGTATTAATGCATATACTTCATTGAGGATCTATGACTTTCCACCAGATTGTCCTAGGATACATTCAATTCAACAACCTTCTCCTCTAAGGATCAAAGCCGATCATCAACCTGAGAAGACTAAAAATCAAGGTCAGCTTCATCGTTTGATTCAATCTCAACAAATATGTCATTCATAGTCATATCTTCAGGTGACTAAAAATTAGGGTCGTGCTTCCTCTTCTTTTACATCATCCTCTTCTCATTGATCGGGGAGGTACTTTAAGTTCATCTTGTTAATGTTTGTGTTATCAAAAGGTAGAATAGCCTTAGGAGCCTTAGTCGAAGGAATGACAACATTATAGTGGATAGTAAGAGTTGTCATAAGATAGTCAAATGGGATGGAACCATGACCCGGATGAATGCGAAATTGAATGATTAAGTAACATATCAAGGAAGGAAGACATATAGGTAAGCCAGATGCAATGACATGAAGAACACGTGTCATGAAGGGAGTAAGTTCAGACTTATTCCCAAAGTGAGCATACACATTTGAAGTAAAAATGCGATGAAGTACCTTGAACCTAGAAATCATCTGGGTAACACGTAGAGCATTACCGGAACTCCATTTGGTATCAAACCGACAAAGTTTCTGGGTAATATCCCGATGCTCTGACTCATACATTTTATCTATAATGGGAGGAATGGGTATGCCATCATCATCTCATTTACACCAGCCAATCCTGAAATTAGGTGTCTATTAACTTGAAATGTCCCTTCTCTAAAGTTAATAGAGAATTTAAGATCATCAAGGGATAGTTCCCCTATGGAGGCATACATTCCTTGAGCTATGGAGTTGTATGCTATTCCGCCCTAACATAGAATGTTTTCTCAACTGACAACAGACAAGATGCGTAAGAGCTTGAAAGGAGCAATATGATCAAGATTTACAGTCTTTTCTATGATTATATCTCTAGCGCGAAAATCCTGTACATGCTCTGAATCTTCTTTGGGAGCTCTCAGGGTTCTCACCCTAACTAGAGTCGCTCGAGAGGAGAAGCCACTAGGGCCCTTGCAAGAAACCTTCCTCTTAGGCCGATGCTCCATGTAGAGTTTGCACAAGGAGATGTAAATGATGGGTTTGACTTAAGTAAGATTTTTGCCCAAAAAGCCTCTATAAACGGATGCAAATCTCAAATCAACTACAAAATGAAGATTAGCTAGCATATAAGAACCCAAATCTAGAAGGAAATCAAGAATAAAGTACTTACAATGACTCTATGAAGATGAGTTTTGGAAAGGAGGCACGACTCGTTGAGGAAAAAGAAATCAATAGGATGAAAAAAAATGGATTTTTCCCTCTTTTAACAAGTCAACCCGTGGTCCACAACCGGTCGAGTGCAGTCCTCAACTCGTCGAGTGGTTGACTGGTCGAGGGTGTACTCGACCCATCGAGCAAATGAAAAAAATTTATTTTTATTTAAAAAAAAAGATGTTTTGCAAATTTATTTATATGCAAACAAAATAATAAATGCACAACAAATAAATGCACAATATGATTTAATTAATTAGAAATACACATACCAATATCATGTTTTAATTTAGAATATCTATTCATGTCAATCGGTTTAGTCATAATGTCAGCAAGCTAATTTTCAGTCTATATATATTCCAATGAAATGCTTTTATCCTCAACCAATTCTCGAATATAATGATATCTAATATCTATATGTTTTGTGCGAGAATATTGAATAAGATTCTTTGAAATATTAATTACGCTAGAGTTATCATAATACAAGATCATTGTATCTTGTGAAAATTTTTAATCAGCCAACATTCTTTTTATCCAAACCAACTGGGTATAGGCATTACTAGCTGCGATGTATTCCGTTTTAACTATAGATAAAGATATAGAATTCTGTTTCTTGCGGTGCCAGAAAACTAAACAATTTCTAACATAGAAACATCCACCACTGGTAGATTTTTTATCATTAATATTTCTTGTCCAGTCAGCATCGGTATATTCAACAAGTTGTACATTTGTATCATGCGGATACCACAGACTGAAATTAGCTATACTTGCTACATATCTGACTATACGTTTAACAACAATAAGATGAGATTCTTTTGGATTAGATTGATATCTAGCACAAATTCGTACACTGAAATCAATATCTGGTCTACTAGCAGTCAAGTATAAGAGACTACCAATCATGCTTCGATATAAGTGAGAGTCTATACTTTCACATATTTCATCCTTTGAATGTTTGAGAGTTATACTCATAGGAACATCAAACTTTTTACCATTCTCAAATCCAAATTTCTTTACCAAATTCAAAGGATATTTGGTTTGAGAAATGAAAAATATCATCTTCCTATTGTTTTACTTGTAAACTTAGAAAGTAATTTAATTCTCCAAGCATACTTATTTCAAAATTGGATTTCATAAGCTTTACAAACTCAATGGACAAGTTAGTACTTGTAGAGCCATAGATAATATCATCATCATAGATTTGTACTATCAGTATGTGTTCATTATATTTTTTTAACAAATAAAGTTTTATCAACGCTAGCCATGATAAAGTTGTGATTGAGTAAGAACTTAGTCAGTTTCTCATACCATGCCCTGGGAGCTTGTTTTAAAACATAAAGTGCATTTTAAAGATGATATACATGATCTGAGAGTTTAGGGTCCTCAAAACTCTTAGGTTATTCAATATAAACCTCTTCATGTAAATCACTGTTTAAAAATGCACTTTTAACATCCATTTGATATATCTTGAAATTTTTTTAAAGCATGTAATTGATATAAACAATCTGATAGATTCAAGGAGAGCTACTGGTGCAAAGGTTTCATCATAATCGATTCCTTCTATTTGAGTGTATCCTTGTATAACTAGTTTAGCCTTGTTTCTAATTATATTTTCCATTTCATCAGATTTTTTTTTTTTTTGAAAATCCATTTGGTTCCAATTATATGTTTATCAGATGGTCTTAGAACCAAATAATAACCATTATTTCTCACAAATTGATTTAACACTTCTTGCATGACTACTATCCAATTTTCATCGGTAAGTGCTTCTTTTACATTTGCTGGTTCAATTTGAGAGGTGAAGCAAACGTAATTACTGATATTCTTTAATTGTTTTCTCATTCATACACCAATAAGAGGATTACCTAATATCAGATCGGTAGGATAGTCTTTGACTGATCTTAGTTTAGTATTAACTGGAATACAGGAAAGAGAGCGACGTCGTAACCTCACTCGATTACAATTTTCTAATCCTGCTAAACCCACGTCTCCATCAAACCTGCCTACCTCCATTTTTGTTGCCAATTTCACATATGATACTTCTGAAGATGACTTGCAATGGATATTTGGGAAGTATGGTAAGCTCTCGGATGTATACCTCCCATGGGATCGCAGTTGCAACAGATCTAGGGGATATGCCTTCATCCGTTTCATCTACGAGTAGGACGCCTACAATGCAACAAACGTCCTAAACGGTAGAAGAGTTAATGGGCGTATTCTTACCATCCAAAAAGTCAAACGTCCGGTAACTCCTTCCAGATATAAACCAGTACCAGCCGTATCGCTGCCAATCATGCAAAAATCAAAATCGCCTCCTCCCAATATGAATACATCGCATTTCAAACCCCCATCCTCTGTAGACAGACTGGAGAATGCCTCTAACCCTGCTTACTCAAACACCAAACAAAGCCACATTACAAGTATACCAGAGGACCCCCTTATAGTGGAAGCTGACCAAGTGATGGTAGATCGCCTGTGCAAATCACTATCACTAGCCCTCATTGAAATAGCTGAAAATGAGTCCATTTCGATTCTAATGCTCATCGACTCCTTCCATTCGTCAGATCTTTCAGCTTCTCAAGTTGATTTCACACGAATGGCTGCAAATCAATTTCTTCTCAAATTCCAATCAAAGGAGGAAATGAAGGCGATGGAATCCAACCCTCTCTTAATCCGTACAATGGGTCTATTGCGAGTAGTTCCATGGTCACCACAGTCCCTATCCTCCAAACAAGGAGTCTGGATTCGTTTGTGCGGAATTTCTCCTCATGTGTGGTATCTAGAGGCCATTGAAAAATTGGCATCCACATTTGGTATTATGGAGGATATAGATAGGGTGGCTTCCCTGGGTATTTTTTAGGCCTTTGCAAGGGTAAAGGTAATCCTCACCCCAGATTGTTGCTTCAACAGAGCTAGATCACTGATAGTAAATGGTACTGGGTACCCCATTGTGGGGTCAATTGAAGATACTGTGGTTAGAGGTTCTCGAGCTCCAAACTATCACCAAGCCACTGAGGAATCCCCTCAGGTGGATTCGGTCCAACCATCGACAAGGGAGTGGGTATTGAGTCTTTCCACCACTCTTCTCTATTGCCCACTATTACTGGCCAGTCACCTGTTTGTGGAAAAGAAAGTCATAATCTATCCCCACTTCCTAAGTGTGGTAATAAAAGTCTATCTATATCCTCACCTCCTGATTGTGATAACGCAAGTCTAACGCCTGCTCTCCCCAGTCCTACTTGTGAAAATGAAAATGAGTCAGATGATCTCCCTGGAAATATATGTGGGGATGCCAGCCAGTCAACATCGCCTCTTGTTTGTGGTATTAACAGACAGATTCTACCCCTTACTCCTACTCTCCCCGGCCTCCCATTACCTTGTCCTAATGACCATATTGCCATAACCAATCACTCATGCCCTGACCCCATCAACCTTATCTCCATTCCCTCTTTATTAGACAATGATCCCACCTGCACTTCTCCCCGGGAACCACCCAGTTCATCGGTATCACCTCAGACTCATCTACTGATCCAGAACCTTATTGAATTTAGCCCCATGAAGACAAGACAGCCAATTCATTGTCAAGAGGTCCCCAACATAGATTGTGTAGATTAGTGGAAAGGTAAGAATATGTGGATCAGTGTAATGGACCACTGCAGCAGTCCGTTGGCGGGAGTAACAGAGCAGCGAAGTGGAGAGGATAGTTTGCACAAATCTTTAGAGATATCTGAGTCTGCAGACCAGTGGAGAACGCAGATTCTCGCCCCGTCTGATGCAGAAGGTTCGAACAGTTTCCCCTCCAACCATACAACAGAAAAATGTGCAAAATTCCCGAACAAGATCATAGCCAAATCTGTAGGAGCTACCCCACTGTACTAGCAAAGGAATTTGGATATCTGGATTGATCCTCCTTGGATCACAGATCACTGGGCTAAAGCGGATTCTGGGATCCCTATATAGCATGATGCTCAGTCCAGTGATGAAGAAGCTCGGTCCCAACTGGTAGTAGATCTCTCGCCTTTTTTCCCAAACCTGTAGACTGATAAGTAAGATCTTAATTTCGGTCCGGTAAGAAACTTGGAAGAGGTGGCTCTGCAAACCCAGGCTACTATAAGTATAAACGATGATACAGGTCGAACCTCTCTACATCCTAGTTCCCTGAAGAAAAAGAATGTCAAGAAACCCTGTGCCAAGATTTCTATCAAGGCCAATGAAGTAGGAATATGGACTAGCTGACTAAGAAGACTGAAGCGACGGGCCGTGAACTCCGGATGTGTTACGCATGGATAGAGCCATCATTTGGAATGCTTGCGGGGTGGGAAACAAACCCACCATGAGAGCGATCAGGGAGATTAACAGGCAGTTTAACCCTTGTTTTTTAGCTATTTTAGAGCCGATGATGAGAGAAGATAGAAGAGTTGCCATTGGTTTAAAGCTTGGCTTTCATGCTTCGTTTTCCAACCATGAGCATGGGGGTAAAGTCTGGGTGTTTCATCACCATTTCCTTAATGTTTCTTTAATTAGTTCGTCAGACCAAATGCTCTCGCTAAGTTTTTCATTGTAGGTCCACAATGAGCCCATTTTCATTTCCATAGTTTATGCAAGTTGTAACAGACTTCAGAGGAAAAATCTGTGGAGGGAGATCTCCAATCTGGCCAGCTCCATTAGAGGTCCATGGGCAGTCGGAGGGGATTTCAATGTGGTATTAAATGAGAATGAGAAGCTGAGTACTTGGACTGCTGACAAGACTAGCTCAAGCAATTTCTTTGAGATAGTCCAGTTCGCTGCGTTGCAAGATGTAGGTTTTACTGGAAATTGGTTCACATGGTGTAACAATAGAGAGGGAGCTGCGAGAGTTTGGGCCAGACTGCATAGGGTTCTGTTCAATAACAATTGGGGGGCTATTTTCTCATCTTTCCAAGTTCGGCATTTAATGAGACATAGGTCTGATCATGCACTGTTGTTTTTCTCTTTCCCCAACCAATTCCAACTCAAGGTGAAGCCCTTCCGTTTCCATAGAATGTGGACACTTCACAAATCTTTTCAGTTTCTGGTCAAGAGAGCCTAGGAAGGGGTGTGTTCTAATATGCCAATGATCAGCGTTCAGCTTAAGCTGAAAAAATGCAAGCAACTGTTGAAGGTACAGAACAAAGAGTCTTTCCGCAACATTTTCCATCAGTTACAAAGGGTGAAGGAGGACCTCGAGATCGTCGATGCGAGTTTGCAAGAAGAAGTAAATGATCAACTGATCCAACAAAGCATGGAAATTAATCAACGGATCAATTAGCTTCATCTGATGGAAGAAGTTTTTTAGAAACAGAAGGCAAGAAACTCCTGGTTATTGGAAGGTGATCACAATACTAGCTTCTTCCATGCTTCGGCAAGAGACAAGGTTAGACGTATGATAATCTCCACCATTCAGGATGCGGTTGGAAATTTTTTCTCAACGCAGGAAGACATCAAGGCAGAAGTAGTGAAATATTTCCAGGAACTTTTTTTAGAAGAAGATACTGTTGGTCAGTTTGAGTTCACTAAAAATATCCCCTGCCTAGTCACTGATGACAACAATAATTTTCTGATGTCTGCTCCATCCTTCCTGGAAGTTAAAGAGGCGGTCTTCTCGTTCCCGCGTGATGGAGCACCAGGCCTAGATGGTTTTTCCGCTGTGTTCTTCATGGAATGTTGGGATACAGTAGGAGTTGATATTTTCAAAGCAATAGTGGAATTCTTTGATGGGGGTGAAATGCCGAGAGCCTTCTCTGCGTCACTGATCTGTCTCATTCCCAAATTCCCTTCAGCCACCAATTTCTCAGAATTCAGACCCATCAGCCTATGTAATGTTATTTACAAGATCTTCGCTAAAGTTATTGCTACACGGTTAGCTAAGATTCTGCCTAAGATCATTTCCAAAGAACAAGGGGCCTTCGTGCAAGGTAGGGATATTTCTAGCAACATTGTGATGGCTCAAGAGGTGGTTAGAGAGATCAATAGAAAGGTACATGGGGGAAATTTTATCATTAAGCCAGATGTTAAGAAAGCGTATGATAGAGTGGATTAGAAATTCTTGAAATCAGTCCACTTTAGGTTCGGTTTCAGCGTCAGATGGATCAAGCTGGTTGAAAAGTGCTGGGCAATAATTGGTTCTCGATTTTGGTAAATGGGGAAGTGTCAGGATTTTTCAAATCGACTAGAGGGTTGCGCCAAGGTGATCCTATATCGCCTTCCTTATTCATCCTTGCCTCAGAAGCCTTCTCCTTGAATCTTAAGAGATTGGTGGAGACCAACAAAATTCAACCGTACAAGCTTAAACGAGGTTGCCCCACTGTCTCCCATCTTCTTTTCGTAGATGATACTCTGATGTTTCTTAATGGGTGTTGACGATCACTTATGGCAGTTACACACTTCCTTCGTAAATATCAAGAGGCTTCAGGATAAAAAATTAACTATCGAAAGAGCTGCTTCATCGGGCCTAAGGGCCTGTCAGCTGGGAGAGCAGCCAACACAGAACAAGTTTTTGGTTTCTCAATGGCGGTTGCTGATTTTCAGTTTCTCATCGATAAAATCAAGCGAAGAGTTTTTGGTTGGAAGTCAAAGTTTCTTTCTCATGCTGGCAGATTGACATTCATAAAGCATGTGCTGGGATCTATCCCCATTCATACAATGTTTGCGATGCATGTTCCAGGTAAGGTTATCGGTAGATTGGAAAGCCTCTTTGCTAGTTTCTTCTAGGGTTGGGCAGATGGCAAAAATAAACTCCATTGGGAGCTTGGAATAGAATTGCTAGACCGATCAAGGAAGGTGGGTTAGGAATAAGGCGACTTTTAGAAGTTTTGAGTGCGCTCAGGATGAAGATGGCTTAAAAAGTTTTGTTTGGGCAAAATGTCAGTCCCTGGGTTTCCCTTATGCGGGCCAAGCATTATAGGGACTTGAGAGGGGATCCCCCGCCCAACACTTCTTCGCCCGCTTCCCAGTTGTGGGTGAAAATCAAGCAACACTTCCATTTCCTCATTTCCAATGCCCAATGGAAGGTGGGTTGTGGAGACATTAACTTGTGGACGGAAAATTGGTCTGGTTTAGGCCCTATTCTGCGCCTTCTCTCCGTCCAAATTTCGGCTGAGCTGAGGAGCCTAAAGGTTCGAGATCTATTGGGTGCAGTAGGCCTC
Source organism: Magnolia kwangsiensis (assembly GCA_037074715.1). Taxonomy (NCBI): domain Eukaryota; kingdom Viridiplantae; phylum Streptophyta; class Magnoliopsida; order Magnoliales; family Magnoliaceae; genus Magnolia; species Magnolia kwangsiensis. The sequence continues at coordinate 31,670,334 of CM073584.1, read as the reverse complement.
CTCCCTTTGTCGTCAGCTCTCAATCTTCTCCTGGATCAGGTTGTTGCTCACATCTTTAATGTTGGTTTTGCAATCTCGGATGATGGGGTTGATGAATTTTCTGGCCATTTGATCCTTTAGGCAAATTCATGTTAAAATCAGCTTGGAAGGTGAGCCGAGCTTCCTCTCCGGCCATCGGATGGAATAACTAGCCCTGGTACAAAGGAATTCCTCCAAAAATTTCCATTTTCTGTTGGAGGCTTCTCAATGGGGCAATTGTGGTGGACGAACGGGTTCAGTCTATAGGAATTTCTCTAGTGTCAATCTACTCTTGTTGTTTAGCTGACGCCCATAGTGATCTCCGAAATGCTGAGTCTTTAGATCATCTGTTCCTTTTTGGACAGCATGTAGCTGCTCTTTGGGATCATTTTAGCAGGCGTTGTGGCATTCCTATCGTGTTAAATCAAACCATGGAAGGGAGGTTGATGCAGTGGCGTCTCGCTTCAATTGCTGATGGCGCGCCAGCTCATATCAGGTACATAATTCCTATTCTAATTTGCTGGGAAGTTTGGCGTGTGAGAAATGCAGCTAAGTATGAGCGTCAAAAGATGAGGTTAGCCTCTTCCATAGCTAGGATAAAATGGTGGGTTGTTTCAATTTTTCACATGGAAGAGGCCAACAGATTGAGGGAGAGAGGTTGGTGGTGCAGTCAGAGGTTGGATTCGCCCCTGCCAAGGACTAGACCGTTGAATTGTTGTATTATTAGGTGGAACAAATTGCTAAAAGGGTGGGTTAAGCTTAACGTGGATGGTTCTTCGAGAGGCAATCCGGGGTTGGCAGAAAGTGGGGTTGTTTGCCTAGGAGAAAATGGAAATCTGATTTTCTCTTTCCCTTCTGGATACGGGGTGTGTTCCAACAATATTGCAGAGGTGAGGGCTATGCATGATGGCATTTACTACTGTCGTTCGAGGGGATTAACGCATATTGTTGTCGAATCTGACTTCGAGTTCACCCTTCACCTCATCCAACTAAAAACTGGTACCTCGTGGAATATGAGATACTGGGTTTTGTGGATTCTTTCCCTGCTTAAAGGATGTACAGTTTCCTTTTCCCATATCTTTAGGGAGGGGAACGGGCCTGCGGATGACATGGCCCGCTTGGGCAGCGAGACCCAAGAGGTCTCCTTCTATGTTCAGTAAAATACCCTCCACTGACAATTGTGGGGGCTGCTCTGTCTGGATAGGATTGGTTTAGGGGTCCTGAGGTCCTAGCGTGCTTAATGGTGGGTTTTTTCGGTTTCCTTGTTCATTTTGTAGAGCATATGATATGAGAGGCCCATTTTTTTATGGTAGCCCTCTCGAATCAAGGTAGTTGTCCCAATGAAAGTTTTTAACAAAAAAAAAAAAAAAAAAAAAAAAAAAAAAAAAAAAAAAAAAAAAAAAACTGGATTAGATGAAGAGTCTGGTTTCTGAATAAAGTTCATTTCATCATCATCTAGACTTGATGTGGGAGTGATCAAGTGATTGTCAATTACAACATTAATCGATTCTTAGATCATTCTTGTTCTTTGTTTAGGAAACGATATGCTCGACTATTCAGAGCATAACCTAAGAATATCCCTTCATCACTTTTAGCTTCAAATTTCCCTAAATTTTCCTACTCACGTAATATCAAGTACTTCTAAAAAATTGAAAGTACTTGATAGTTGGTTGCTTATTGAACCATAACTCATAGGCTATTTTATCTTTTAATTTTCTTACATACACATGATTTATTATGTAACATGCAGTATTCATAGCTTTAGCCCACAAGTTCTTGGGTAAATTCATGTTATTTAACATAACATTGACCATCTCTTGTAGCACTATATTCTTCCTTTCAACAACCTTATTCTGTTGAGGTGTTTTAAGAGTAGAGAACTCATGTGATATACCATGATATATATAGAATTTCTCAAAATTTTTATTTTCGAATTCAGTACCATGATCACTTCTGATCATAATTATGTTTATTTCTTTTTCAGTTTGAATTTATTTCAGTATTCTTTTGACTTCATCGAGTCTCAAATTTCTCTCTCATAAAGGCTACCCAAGTAAATCTGGTAAAGTCATCAACGATAACTAGAAAGTACTTCTTTCCACCTCTACTCTCCATTCTTATTGGTACAACTAAATCCATATGGAGAAGTTTAAGAGGTTTGGTTGTGGCTTAGGAGTTTACTTTCTTATGATTACTCCTTGTTGTTTGCCAATTAGGCATGCGCCACATATTTTATCAACCTTTTTTAATTTGGGTAGACCTCGAATAAGATCTATTTTTCTTAATCTATAAATATTTCGGTAGTTAACATGTCCAAGACGTTTATACCACAGTTCCATTTTGTCTATTAAGACCATGTAACTAGAAAAATTAGAAGAGCATGATTCATTGATAATATAACAATTTTCAAAAGTCCTACGACCATTTAATATCACACAACCTTTCTCATTTGTTATTTCACATCCGTGATTAGTAAATTTTACGCTGTGTTTGTTATCGCAGATTTGAGATATACTTAGAAGATTGTGTTTAGTCCTTCAACATATAAAATATTTTTAAAAGGAGGAATGTTAGAAAGTTGTACAGTACCTTGGCTTATAATTCTACAGTTGCTTCCATCATCAAAAGTAACTGAACCATCATTCATCTCTTAAAGGCTGGTGAATATCTTTTTGTCACTTGTCATACGTCTTCAACATCTATTATCTAGGTTCCATTTTGAATGGCTAAAAGCTTTGAAGACAGTGTGGGCAACAAGACAAGTAACTTTTGGAACCCATATCATTATAGTAATGAGTTTAAGAGTTCCATTAGTTTTTCTCTGTTTAAGGGAGTTGGAATTTCTCTATCAACTCTGACATCATTAGAATTAGATTTGAGAAGCTCTTTGAGTAAGTCCACTATTTTTTCAGCTAAAGGATTATATCTTTAATTTCTATAGTCGATGTTATTTAAATTAACCTTAGAAGCTTGAAAAGGTGGGGTTCTTCCTTTCCTGTACAGTTTTACGATAGGCGGGCGGCCTTTTGTTGTGAGTGGCCATGCCCAAATGTAGTTCTCTCTGAAGAGCAATGGAGTGGGGAGGCCCTCTCAGTTGGGTACTGCCCTTTTTTCTCTTAAAAATAAAATAAAAATAAAAATAAAATAAAAAAAGAAGCTTGAAAAGGTTTTAGATTTTTGAAATTGTTTTGGTTTTAATTTCTTAAAATCTTACCTTTTGAGTTTGAGGATTCTCCTTTTACAACTATAGGAGATGCATTTTTGTTTTTCATTAAACTATCTTTGATATACCCCAAACCCAATTTATCGCCACATTTTCTGGATGCAGTTAATAATTTTTTCAACTTAGGGTCTCCAAGGGCATATTTCCAAGTATCCTTAGAACTCAAAAGATAAGAAAGTTCAAGTTTTAAATTCTCATTTTCAATTCTGAGTTTTCCTAATTCAAAAGTTTTGACATTTAAATCAAGTTTTGCTTTTTCAAAACAATCCGAAAGATGAGATTTTTCCAAAATATTATTTTTAAGTTCTTCTTTTAGTTTAAGATATTTTTCCTTTGAATTTTTAGTTTGGCAGTTATTTTGCAACTTTCCTTCTTGGAGATCATCTTCATTCTCATTTTCAGGGTTACTCCTGAGATTCTTATAATTAGATAAATTACAATTATATGAGGAGGTGACTCTGGCTATAGTCATTAGGGCTTTTACTTCATTTGAGATTTCTTATTCTGAATCATCTGACTTAGAGGAACTTTCAAAGCCGGATGATTCATCCCAAGTAGCAATCATGCCCTTTCTTTTTGATTTATCCCTTTTGGAACATTTATTCGCCAAATGCCTGTATTCATGGCAGTTGAAACATTGATTGTCTTTCACAGATTTCCAAGTTTTAGATTTTTCCTTTCTTTTATTAGAAGCTTTTTGAAAATTGGATCTTTTCTTATTTTTAAAAATCCTGTAAAACTTCTTAGCAAGTAAAGTTATATCATCCTTTGTATCTTCGATATCAGAATTAATATTGTTATCTTTTGAAATAGATTTGGATGACTTAAGAGCAATGGACTTACCTTTTAGAGCTTTAAAATTTAACTTATATGTTTGAAGAGAACCAACTAACTCTTCAACCTTCATTTGATTAGTGTCTCTTAGTTCCTGAATAATAGTTACTTTGGAATTAAATATCTCAGGAATAGATCATAGTATTTTAGCACAGACTTTGGTTTCTAGGATTCCATCCCCTAGACCCCGCTATATCATTTAATTTCGTATAGAAGTCCATGAAGGTTTCATTTTCTTCCATATGAATTTTCTTAAATTTTGTAATAAGGATTTGAACTTTAGATTTCTTGACTATAGTAGTTCCTTTATATGTCATTTCAAGAATATCTCAGGCTTGTTTAGCTGTATTTAAAGCCTTAGCATTTGCACTGCTTTCACTTTTCTGAGGTATAGTTCATAAATAAAAAAAAAGTTTCTTTCATAGAATTGGTTCCATCACTGCCTAGAACTTTAGACAAGTGGTTTCAATTTGGTCACTGTGACTTGTCACACGCTTTCATATAAGGATTTCAAGAAAATCCTTATTTGGGCTTTCCAATAAGCATAGTTAGAGCCATCAAAGTGTAGTGGCCTGGAAATAGACAAGCTATCGAAATTTGACATAATGAAAGCTCTACTAGATCTTTAAACTCAAGGAACTAATTTAAATAAATGAGCAACTTAGCTCTGATACCACTTAAAAGAGGCGAGCTAACAATCCTAGAGGGGGGGGGGGGGGGGGGGGGGGGGGGGGGTGAATAGGATTATGCCAAATAAAAATAAAATAATGAATAAATCAGAATAAATTACTGATCTCAATAGCTATAGTATTGAGAAATTGATTCAAACTTTATTCAAAAGACAACCTTACACCAAAAACAAAAGTTTTAGGTAGGCCATCCCGATTTCATGAATGTAGTAAGGATTAAGATTGCAAACCAAGTAAGAGATAAGAGAGAGCTATCTATTACAAGCATTCACCATACAACCAAATTACAATCATTCACCACATATATAAAGATTTAAATCATTCACCACAAACACTAGAAGTTATAGTGGTTTGGTGTGTACACCAACTGTTCTTAAATAGCCACACCGACTGCACTCCCAATAATCACAACCCACGTGATATTAGCATTCTCTAACAATCAAGGTTTTCACAGGTTCACCTTAAAACCTATACAGTTGTGTTTTTAGATGGGCTATCACAAACAAAATCCACGCTGAGATTTTTTGGCTATCTCAGTCAAAACCAATACACAAGATTTTCTACATATCTCAAAGAAACCAAAAAATAAAAGTACAGAATAATACTTGTCTTCTTCTTTAAAGACATTCATGATGTAGCCCGTAGAACTGCTTCGTTTGATGTAGAACATTCAATGTCCAGTAATACAATCAAGGGTTCTAGGTTCTAATTGATTTTAAATTATTTCAAACATCATGCTACTTGTTTGAATCCTTTAGATCTCAAAAAGAAGAGTAATTACTCTCTTTTAAAAAGTAAGATTCATAAACTAGATATCAAAGAATAAAAACAAAAGCTATAAACATAAATTTAAAATACCGTACAGGTTGATGATAGTGGGGACTTCTCTCTTTCTCAATGGAGGCTTTTCTTAGCTTGAATTCATGACTTTAGAATGAGAGAAGGCCTCTATTTATAGGTAGAAATTCAGTAGTTTCGAGTTATCTAGGGTCTCCTTCAACTCGTCTAAGATTTAAAAAAATTTTAAATTTTGGGTGCGATTGGATAAAACCGTTCTTCGATTGGTCGAAGGCCCTACTCAACTGGTTAAGGGCCCTGTTCAACTAGTCAAGCACTACCTTTGACTAGTCAAGGGTTTCAAAAATAGCTTACTAGACCTCGAGTCGAGCACCCTTTGACTGGTCGAGAAACCACCAAAAATATTCGTCTTTTGAATTTGAATCTTGGACTGGTCGAAGTTATTCTTGGATTGGTCGAACCAAGGCTTGGACTAGTCGAACTAAAGCCTAAGTCTAGGGTCTTTCTAGGGTCATTTATACCTGAGAAAGCTGGACATTGAAGTGTATAGGACGAATCTTCTACTTAAAGGTGCAGCTTGATCTTCTACTAGTAGTAGAACTTGAGCTTGTATTATCCATGTCTTGAACTTATTCTTCCACTATATAATCTTCATGGTTTGCTGTTGAAGTTGAACTTCCATCACTTGAAGTTGAACTTTCTGTCACTTAAAGGTGAACTTTCCATCACTTGAAGGTTCTTTATCTCATCGAAATTTGTCCAAATAAAAGTGTGAACAACACTTATACACTAGCTATATAGCCGTTATTTGATACACCAGTCAATCTGCTTCCCCAAAATTGAAGCAGATCTAACCCGAAGTGGAACACACAAAATTCTAAGCTTGTGTCACAATAAATGCACAAAGTATGCAAGAGTTATCTCTGGTATGGTTCACTTGAGCATTTGATCTGCCTTATTATTGGGATCATAGATTAAAATTACTACACCAAAATTGGAAAATTGTGAGGGATTTTGCGACGGATTTGGTCTGTCGCAATTTTCCAATTTTGGCATAGCGATTGTGGAATAATTGATGAAGTGGAATAAGTGGAATGACCAATTTTTTATTACCCTCTAGAATTAATTAAGAAGGATTGGGTTTCAAATTACAATTATGTTACTTTCAAATTTGAGTTTGATCGGATGTAAATGCACTTTGTGGGCTACTCTTTTGGACATTTCCTGTCTATTAAACAAGTTACTGAAATCCATTTCAGTAGCGTTTCTAAGGCAGCCTTGGATTGATGAGTGAATACACTACTCTTTGTTTCGCAGGTGTCTTTTGGTGCTATGAATTCCAAAACTCTAATTGAAAGGTATCTGACCTCTGGATTGATAATTTTATAGTTGCAGTTTCACATGTGGGAGTTTTTGATTGATTTGTTTTTTGATGGACAGATTTTCAGATTTTGCATTGACAACTTATCTATTTCAATTGTAGCTTCATTAAAGAAAGGCAATAAAAGGAGATTTTTTTTTTCGAGAGGTGGAACGATGCCACCATCTTTCATTCACAGAGGAAATCTGTACAACCAATTTGGTCGGGCCCTTACAAAAAGGAGTAGGCCTCGCCTATCATATGCGTGCCTAAAAACTGGACAAGGAACAACAAACTGAAAAAGAAAGACCACCAAAAGGGCAGTAGGGAGGATGACCAAACATATGAGTCTAGCAGAAGCAAAACCAAGACCCCATCCAGCCCCAAAATCGTCAGACTCCTCAGGCTCTCAGATTCCCTAGGCCAGCCTTATCGAGGAATAGGGATCCCCAAATGCGCCTAGGGAGCTCCAAAGGAGAGGTAAAGAAAGAATTTTCGTGACCTTCACTAGCTTCTCTAGCTAAAGCATCTGCCACCGCGTTTCCTTCACGAAAGATATGGCTGAAAGAGATTAAGGACACGACCAAGCTGGTGGATGGAGCCCATCCTATACCAAATACTCCAAGCATCTACAATGATCTTGGAATCGAATTCAACCACAATATTCGAGAGGCCCAGACGACTACAAAGGGTGATTCCATCAAGCATGGCTTGAGCCTCCACCGAGGTGTTCATAGCGATGCCATAATTCCTGTGAAAAGCGAAGATCAGATGGCCCTTGGAGTCCCTGCAAACTCCCCCTCCTCTGCTCTCACCTGGGTTGCCACGAGATGACCTGTCCACATTGAGCTTGAATTTTGGTGGTGTTGTGAAAAGCAAAGATTAGCTTTAACCACATGACCACTAGAGGCTTGGCCAAGGGAAGCACCCTGTCAGGCCGAATCTACAGAGCTTGAATTACTGTGGTGTTGTTGAGGGAGGATGGGATGGTAGGTATATAATTTCCAATTTCCTATAACCATTTAGAAACCCATCCCACCAACAAAAGGAGAATTGAAATCACTATTTGACCAAGTTTACAGCTTTGCCATGAAGGCTAGGTTGGGGAGCGTCATCACCGCCCTTAAGGATTCATTATCTCATCTTGGTCTTTCTTTGGTCGAACTCTACTAGCTTCACTGGTTTACTCATGATCCTAGTTATACTTCAGTATTGAAATCTATCTAAATATCAAGTTCTTTAGAGTGTAGTCTCAGGAGGTCGACAATGCTTTATCGAGAGTTTAAATGGCACTATCAAAATAGCGAAAAAAAGATGGTTGAAAACCGTCTCAAATGGCGATAAAGGCCGGTCTTGGACCGTCGCAAGGGTCGTCCTATTTTGGGGTGTCGTATTACTTAAAGGACGGTCATAAATCATCATTTTTATGTACATTTAAAGGACGGTTATGGACCGTCTGTAAAGAAGGACGATCATGGACTGTCAATAAATATAGAGGTTATAAGGTCTCTGATGAACCTCGGTCCTGAACTGTCCTTAAAAAGGACGGTCATGAGCAGTCTCTGGTGAACCTTAAAAGGACGATCATGAATAGTCACTGAAGAACCTTAAAAGGATGGTCATGGACCATCCTTAAAAAGGACAGTCATGGGTCGTCCCTAAAATGGACAGTCATGAACAATCTCTGATGAACCTTAAAAGGACGGTTACGGACCGTCTCAGATTTGAATATTTAGAAAAATATGGACAGCCTAAAAGTTGTTAGAAAATTTCTTGCATTAAAAAGTAAAATAAAAAGAAAATCAGCAACAATTTTCTTTTTGTCTTTCATCTAATAAAAAAAATATTCAACTAACAAAACATTATAATTCAGAATCGTGAAAAATTGCAGGAACTTCATTCACTTTTTTTTTTCTAAAAATGTGTTTGAAATAAAACTGATCATTAAAATAAAACTAATGCAAAAAAGTGTTTCAATTCAAGTTAATAGAAACAACAACAAAAATTAAAGCTTTGTAAAAAGGGGCATGTATTAAAAGGGATACATCCTTGATTCCCATGCATGATAGTCCAATGATGATGAGAATAAGAATCGCATCACAAGGGCCCATAAATGCGACAATGTTATCCTGTAAAGGAATAGGATAGTATTAGATGTTAATGCACTTGATCAGATTGCACATAAAGTTTCGATTAGAGTTACAGTTTAGTAAATGTTTGCAATGCCATGCACGGATGATAAGGAAGTTTAAAAGAACTAAAAAACTAAGCCCTTTTCTTTTCCTTTGCAACAGATTATGTACAATCTTATTGAAACTAAGCAATAAATTAAATGAGGTTATAGGTTTAGGATAAGGTTACAGGTTTAGGTTATAGGTTATAAGTATAGGTTATAGGTTTAGGTTTAGGTTAGGTTATAGGTTACGGTTTAGGGAATTGAGAATAGGTTAAGGTTTAGGCTTAGGATATCGGGTTTGGATTCGGGTTCGGGTTTAAGTTTGGGTTTTCAAGTTTAGGTTTAGGTTAAGGAGTTGATATTAGGATTAGGTGTAGGTTTAGGTTTAGGGATTTGAGAATACATTTAGGTTTTAGGTTTAGGTTTAGGTTTTAGGTGTAGGTTTAGGTTTAGGGATTTGAGAATACATTTAGGTTTTAGGTTAGGTTCAGGTTATAGGTTTAGGTTATAGGTTTAGGTTTTAGGTTTAGGTTTTAGGTTTAGGTTTAGGTTATAGGTTACTTTAGGGAATTGAGAATAGGTTAAGGTTTAAGTTTAGGAAATCGGGATCGGGTTTAGGTTTGGGTTTTCAAGTCTAGGTTTAGGTTACACTACCAAAAAAATGACCAAAGGCTATGGATTATGATGGCTATTGGCTACGGATATAAACCGTAGTAAATTAGTTACGGATTAAATCCATAGCTAAAGCATACTAAGCCACCACGACCTAGCTAGAGACGGACGGTCTCACATGGGACTCTATGGGGCCCACTGCAATGTGTGTGTTTTATTTAAACCGTCCATCCATTTTGACAGCCTGTTTAACCTTACGAGTCCAAAGAAGGAGGCAGATTAAAGCTCAAGTGGACCACACCATAGGAAACAGTGGAGATTAAGTGCCTACTATTGATCTGTGGTGTGGTCCACTTGGACCTTCAATCTGTCTCCCTTTTTGGATGACATGTTAAAAATAAAAGCTAAAATGAATGGACGGAGTGGATGAATCACATACATCATAATGGGCCCTACAAATCCCTGGAAAAGACCGTTGTCTCTAGCTCCACATAGGTAGTACCAAATCCACGCCAAAAAAATGAGCCCGCGAGTTTTTTTTAAAAAAAATTTCTCACGGGCTCAAGGTTTCCGTATGCCGCCCTTTCTCAAGGGTTTCTCTATCCCTCTCTCTGTCTCTCCCTTTCAATCTTTTCTCCTCTAGACATTGAAATTCCAGGCCATTAATCTCCAAATCAAGGTTTCCCACGTTTTGACTGGAAGAATTTCTAGGATAATCTCTCTCTCTCTCTCTCTCTCTCTCTCTCTCTCTCTCTCTCTCTCTCTCTCTCACTTCTCCTTTGCATCTTCCAGCAAATCAGAGAGAAATCCTATAAGTTTTGGTTCCGTTACTTACCTCTAATCGCCTCCTCTCTCTCTCTCTGTATAAATTTTCATTTCTCAAACCTCAAGCTTTTGCTTGGGAAATCCAGTAATTTCAGAGAAAACGGGGAGAGTGGTCTTCTTCCAGGAGATTTTTAGGGTTGCCCTTTGCAATCTTTCTCCGATTGATCCTGCAAAGGCAAACACGAAGTCCAGGTCCGTTCTCATTGCTTCCTTTTAATCTGTTGAAAATTACCTATTTCCTTATCTATGATTAATGAATTTTTGGACGAATTGACAAACAATCCACAATCAATATACATTGTTTAGTCCATAAGATAGATGTCCACAATATCATTGTTCTTTTCATGATGTGTTTATGAAAATGCCATTGCTCATGATGTGTTTGTGAAAATGCTCATGATCTTGGATTCTACAGTTGCATTTCTAGGTCTCACTGCCTTCCTAAATCATGTTTCATAGTCAGTTCAATAGTTATTCCTAATGGGTAGATATCTTTCTATAGGTATTCTTTCTTACTTTTGGATCTAACCACTTTTGCAGAGTGTAGAGAGGTTGTACATGATCTTGTGCAGTGAAGTCTATTTCACATGTCTTGAAACAATAGAGAAATGCTTATTTCAGTGAATAAGAAAACATATCTATAGGCATGATTTATACATGATCTTGTGCTTATTTAGTGAATCAGAAATACGTCTTCAAGTATGATTTGCACATGATCTTGTGCTTATTTCAGTTTTATTATTACTATTTGGTTATTCGCATTGGAATATTGGTATCAATTGATCTATCATTTCCTCTTTAGGACAGCTATGTTGTGCATGTATCTACTTGTGATGCTAGTTGATGGAAGTTGCATATAATTTTTCTTTTTAATTTGAATTTCTACTCTGATGTTTATTCTTTTATGTATTTTTTTAAAACAAATTTTGAGGTGTAGAGAGGTGTGGCTTTCTAGCATTCTTGATGACTTGGACCAAAGAAATGTTTATGAGTACTTAAAAGGAATGGTGAATTGTCATAGGACGCATCTTTTTGATGTTGTTAATCAATATAGAGGCATATTCTTCGATGATACGTCTGGAAGTGAAGAGAACTATGATGGTGGCCTTCTTTTTAGTTGGGCTATGCATCAAATTACTTCTCACTTGAACACTTTGAAGACCATGCTCCCCAAGATTACTAAAGGTGGATCACTTTCAAATATCCTTAATCAGTGCATGGTGAGAAGTTCTCCTTATTTTCTTTACTCTACATGGTTTTTATGTTTCCATGTACCTTGAAGTACTCTTTATCAGTTGTCTTTTTTTTTTTTTTTTTCCTAATTGATTTTTCTGGGGTTTTTCTATGATGCTTTATTCTGTGGTTGAGGAAATTCATGTCTGGCTTGAATTCTTTGATCATTCAATGTCTGTCTTTTCCATTGTGTATGGTCATCTAGGAACTCAAGCCTAACATCAGATGGTTGAGATGTATGGATCCTTTTAGTTGGCCGTCCCTCTTAGGATTCTAATCTTTATCATCATGTTACTGATTAGCCTATTATCCCTTTTTTAATCCTTTGTAATTTTCATGTATCACCTTTCAGGACTAGAATCCATCTTAAGAAGCTTTTGAGCAGAGTAGATAATGTGATTTTTGCTCTCATTTTTATTGATGACACTTGAACCTCTACATCTTATTCCTTGAAATGAGCAATTATTACTTACCTGTGTATTTCCAGCAGCAAACCTGAGGCTGATGTTGAAAATTAAACACCCCCTTGGTTAACTAGGAAAGAAGAAAATGCCTTAATTGTGAGGTTTGTTTCACATTTCTTGAAATGCCTTGATTTGGATAGTGAAAATCAAACACCCCTTAGTTTCACATTTCCTTATTGTAGCATGTCCGCCTCATCATCTTACTTGTGAGGTCTATTTTTCTTTCATGCTAGGCCAAGTGATCAAGGGATGGGATCAAGCGACCAAGACAATGAAGAAGGGTGAGAATGCCATCATAGTAAGTATTTGTTCTTAAGTGCATTAGCTTTAAGCTCCATGCTTGTCTTTTTTGAGGTCCTTTATTATCCAATATGTCTGAACATGCGCTGACTTAGCATTTAGCTTTGATGAATGACTACAGATAATGTTTAAATTAATTCTTCATTTCATATACCTTGTAATAGAATGTGCCTTGAAGCTTGAGTGTTTGGATTCTTTTTTACCCTTCAAGTTTTGAATACCTAGAAAGAGTCATATCGTTAAGCTTTATCTTTCTCGTCTTTTCTATGTTAATTTTTCATTACTTGTATTAGTTGTCTACAACCTATCATTTGGTTTGCTTCCCTATAGAAGATCAGTTTCAACTGTATAATATTAGTTATAGTGATCAAATCAACTCCATTTTACCATTATTCATTTCAGTGGTTTTGGTTATTTTCTAATCTTGTAGTATATCATATGAGAAAGAATCAAGTTGTTAAATGCTAATCGAAGGCAGTTATCAAGGATATGCCCACCAGTAATCGCACCTCTCAAATGATTATGTTCATTGGTTGGAGAATTTTTGCCCATTGAATGCCAACCGTTACCTTCTCTTGACTACCCACTAGTAATCTGCCGGAATCCTCCAATTTATGGCTAGGATCACCAAGTTGTTGTCATTTGTTGGGTAAGGTAGGCCCCAGTAGATGAAAGGTCCATATATGCATTAATTCTATTTAGTACTTGATAAAGATTCGAAAATGTTAAATTCATCATCCTCTACTTTTTATCTTGATACTACAATGAACAAAAACCATCTTTGGACATACTTTTTTTATTTCTCTTGGTTGATTGATTCTTCTTCTTCTCCTTCCTTTTTTTTTTTTTGGTGGACCTTATGTGTTACAGGAATGGTGATGCTGGTAACTTTTCTCCTCAAAATAGTTGCAGCATTTATACAAATATTTCTCCTCAAAATACCTTGTGTTACAGTTTGTATAAATGAGGGCCATTATTTAGTGATCCAAACCATTGATATAATGGGCAATATTTTGCTTTCTCTGGTTGCACAAAGAAAATAGTGGCATTTTCTTTCATTATCGTACAAGGCAGGCACCCATTTTCCATGTTGGGATATTAATTAGTACAAGGTTGTGTTTTTCTGATTCCTAAATGTCAAAATGGTGTAAGAAAATCAGTGGGTTTGTGTTTAAGGACTGCAATTTTAAAATGTATAGCTAGATCATTTTTTATTTTTTTAAAAATGTCAAGTTATTAATTTTGACCATCCATGGATAAACTTTTTATAAGAATTTCATAGTTGCATGATGGTGTGGTAAATGCTCTCTCTATTTCGTAGTTGACCACGGTTGGACTATTCCAATTATCTCAAGCCAGAAGCTCAATCTGTCCACCCTTTTCTCAAAAAATGAGTTCCTTCTACGTATGTTTCAAGTATGAACAAAACATGAAGTCAAACAAGTGAAGTTGGTAGAAAATGAGTTCCTGTTACCATTTTCTATTGTAGAATAATCAGGTCTGTTCTGTTAGGTTATTCTGAAGATTGGTTGATTAGTATTAGGTGTATCTGTCTTCCTTCAGGAGAGCTACCTCAGAGCATATCAACTTTTAGAACTTTTGTTACTCTAGATCTTGATGGGAATGCATGATAATTTGTGCTAGTAGATTCTTTGCGGGGAGGTATAAATGCAGCCTTAGGAAATATGACTGAAGATGATTGGAGGTGGCATATGTATGACACTACTAAAGGAAGTGATTGGTTAGGTAATACATTCAAGTGATAGGATAGAAATTTCTAACTTTGGCATTCACTTGCATGGCATGTTCTATAAGGCCTTGGTTATTTGAGTTACAATGAGAAATCAATTTTTTTTTATGCTGGAAAAGGAAGGAAACAGGTAAAACAGTTTTGTTCTTGTTTCTGGTATCCTGATGTTTGCTATAGAGCTAATCGTCTTTGACACTAATTGTAGAAATCTGAGGAGCAGTTGGGTTTTGCACTTAAAGTCACTGCAATCATTATGGGGATTTTAATATAAAGCTGTAGGGGATTTACATGTGCCGATTAGCTTTAAGTTTTCAATTGTCTTATGTCATTTTTGTGTGAATGTTGCTGATAGGAATTGGATATGAGATGCTTTCTTGGTTTAAGTGCAGAGTTTACAGCTTAGTGGGTGAGGCCCTGACCATTGGACCCACCTTGATGTACACGTTGTATATACACATTGTTCATCTATTTTGCCACACAAGTAGGGATTGAATTCCCACCATAAAAAACTTATTGGGGTCCACAAAAGTTTGGATCAAGCTGCTATTTGTGTTTTCCCTTCGTCCTGGTCTTTGTGAACTTATCAACAGGTTGGATGGCTGTGAGACCCAACCCGAGTTCGCATGTGTGCATGTGTGTGTGAGTATGCATTCCATCCATCTTGGTCCCACGGTCCTACTGGTCGAATCCCGGTAACTCGTGACCCTTGGATAGTGTTTACGGTCATCCGTAAGTCTAGTCATGAAGACCCGACTCGGATCGAGTTAAAACATATACCATTGCGACCACATCGTCGCCACGGTTCCAACGTCACGTCTCATGCGTAAATCCGATGTGTCCATCAAAAGATGTAGGTTGAGCAATTTTTGACCCTTGATCATGGTCATGTGGTCCACCTAGGGATATGTGCATGAATTTCTAGATAAGTTCCATCTCTTAGCACTATTTCTAACACACACTACACACACACACACACACACACACTACCTAAGCCCTATTCCTACACCACCTACCTCTAAACACTACCCACAAGCCTATAAAACCTACCAACCTTATAACTTTGGTTGTATCTCCCTATAGCAATCATCATTCTTCTCTGACCAAGGCAAGCATGCCTCCATCTTTCTAGAAATTCATTATTACTCTCATGTTACATCTCTCTCCCTTCCCTCTTTTTCTTTTCATTTTCTCTTCTCCCATTGCTAGAACCTCCAAAACATCCTACCTTGCTAAAAATTCCAGCTACATTTCTTCCCTCTCCTTCCTCATTTAACCCTCAAAAACTCATCCCAACCATTGATCCATCTCCCTTGTAGCTATAGAATCCAAGTGTGGAAGAAAAAGGATAAGCTTTGAGGTGAGTGTATCCTAGGATCTGAAATTTTTATTTTCATGTTCTTGGACCTCTTTTCTTTTTATATATGGGATGTTTAGGACCCACCAATCAATGGTGGAGATCCTACATCATCCATTAATTGTGGCCAAATGGCCTATTTGATGTATGCATGCCCATGCATGGGGTTTTTCCCTCTATGGGCCCCCATCATAGAGGATTACTTGGATTTCATGGCATGAAGGGTCATCTAGACCTTAGAATCATGGGTGGGATGACATCTAAACCATTGATCTTGAATCTATGACATGCATGTGGTGGATCTTTGTTGTAGTATATGAATAGAAGGAATGTATGGTGTGATTGATGAAGGGGAGGGCCTCAATGTGATGGAGCCCCTCCTCTTGTGGCCGATTCTGTATTTTTCTTTATGATAGAATTTTGATCTTTCATGTGTGGCCCACCTTGTAGGCCAACAAAAATTCAGACCAACCATGGAGCTTGGATGCCCATAGCGGTCCATGCTTAGACATGTGGCCCCAAAATCTACCAAAATGAGGCACATGCAAGGGGTATTTGATGATGGGGAAGGTCTGGACATCTGTGGGGCCCACTGGGGTGGTCCCCCACACAAATTTCTGGGGTTAAATCCCATGAAAAATAATGTTTATATTTTAATTCTTTCTATTACATGTTGCTATCCAAATTGGTAGAATTGTTTCTTTTATGCTGTAATGTATGGGTTGTAGGCATTGTTTATGGCTTCTTTTTCCTTGATTTCTTAAAATTTTCTTTGAGGTGTGGATCCCACCTAAGAGTAAGTTAAACCTCACCCTTACCCGTCCCTGTTTGATCACCCAAAATGGTGGGCCAAGGAGGTTGACGGTCCAGATTTTTTGGACTATCCAGCCACTCTGCTTGCTGGAAAAATATAAATGTCAGCTGGTTTTTGAAATGGTGGGTCACCTTTGTAAACCCCACCTTATTGTATACTTATACAGGGATGTTGGCGTTGCATTTCTTCAAATATTTGAAGACCTGGGCCCACTCTAATGGGGTACACAAGTCAGGGACAGCAGCATTGCTGCAGCAGGAAAATAAAATCTGGACCTTTCTATCCATAATTTGTATGAAATAAATAAAATATTTATACTAAATCAAATTAAAATTTTGCAGTGAGGTGGCCCACCCATGGTAGGACCTACTTGTAAAATTTTAGGGCTAATGGATCCCATTTGGGCATCCAAACGGGTGGGCCAACATAGTGGACTGTCAGAAAAATTTTGTTGTGCAGACCAGCCGTATAGTTCCATAAAAATAAAATTTTAGAAAAATTTTCTCAAAAGGTGGGCCATATTTCTGAGTCCCATATTGATGTATGCTTGATGAGGGACATTGGGTCCAAATTTCAGGAATTTTGAAGGCCCATAACCTACCCATTTGGATGGCCCAAATTCAGAACAGTTACATTCCAACAATAGTTCACCCTGGACAGATTATATTCTTAAATTTTATTAAAATACTTTTGAGTGTCTAAAAATTGTAAAAATTTATAAGGATCTGTAAATTTTGGAGCCATTGGACACCTGTACACAACATAGTGGTGGCTGGACCGGCCCACTATAATATGGTGTCCAGATCAGTCCGAGTTTCAGGACAGATTATTTTATTTGAATTAATTAAAATATTTTTAGATGTCCAAAAATTATAAAATTTTATGGGGGTATGGCTCACCCATGGAAAGACCACCTTATAAATTTTTAGGGCTATTGGGTCTTTGTACTGACCGTGGTATGGCCTGCAATTTGTATCAGTTTTGGGCCAAATACCAAGGCATGCCCCTACCTTGGGTTGTTGGGCCTGCATTCTAATGGCATGGCCCACTTGAAGTAAGTGTTGTATATCTCTCTTTTATCTAGTGGGGCCAACTATGAGATATATAGATCACCATGGGTCAGTAACCCATCTAAATTAAATAAAGTTTTGGACTCCAGCAAGCCCAGGAAATGGGTGGGCTGGAATTCCAGCAAGGGGCCCAAAATTTGCTACATGGTTAATTGTTTAGGGACTATTGTGGCACACCAGATTTGGGAGAGTGTTGCATACACTCCTTGCTTTCCTTAGACATTTTTTAGGTGTAATTAGTGCCTCTTAAGGCCCATCTTTGAAGTGCTAATATGGGCTAGCCTTAACCAGATTTTTGGTAGTTTTATGGCACATTTGGGCTGAAAACCTATTCCTTGAGCCCAAGACTATGCAGGGGCTGACCTTATTGCTTTATGGGCCCAATGGGCCGTCTACAAGCTGATCATGTGTATTTATTAGCCTTGATGCCCTCATAAAATGCTTAATTGTGGGCTGACTTGCAAGGCCCACATAAATGTATATTGTGGAGGGCCTTGCTAAGTCTTTGAGCTGATGTGGCAAGGCCCACACTATCAGTATAGGCCTTACCCATGTGTATTCTTGGGCTTGTGGGCTGACCTCAAGTCCACCATAATGTATGAATTGGATGGCTTTTATTTTGGGCCATTTCCTTAAGGCCCCTTATGTAATATAGTATATGTATAGCCACCCCTTTTATGGTAGTGATTAGGCCTTTTAGACTCACTTCTTTTGGATAGGCCCATTGATCATGGGGCTATACTCTCCCATTTATTGTGATGGGCTTAAGGGCAATAATATGTAAGAAGTTGGGCTCTTGGCTGCCCACTAAATTGACCCTGTACTTGGGGCCAAAAGTAAGGCCCAACTCACTTGTGTTAAATGTAAAACTTGTCCATGTAAATGAATTACTAGGCTGCCCATGAAGCCCACCACAATATATAAAATTATGACCTTTGTAGTTGGGCCTAAACCTTACTTGAGGGTCTACTATTTGGCCTATAAGTTGGGCTTGGTGTATGGCCCATTAGGCCATGCATTGCGTGGGCTTTAGACTTTATATTATATGAGTAGTGATGGGCTACCTCTTGGAAGCCAGTTAAGGTTGAACGTCCACCTGGGTGATCCTAAGGTAGGCCCATGGGTTTCTCTATGGATGGTTAAAGGCCCACCATAGATCCTAGGCCATTTGTTTAGGGCTTAATGTGTATGTATATGGAACCTACCTTAACACATATTTGGTCCAGGCCATCTAACCCTTGGATCGCCCGATTATGGATGTATTCTCTGCCTTGGGTTACTGCTGGACTCACAACTAGTAACAGGCCCACTTGATCTTTTCATAATATATACGCACTCTCCATCTGGTGGAGTCCCTCAACGAATATAGTTGGCTTTCATGAGATTATCTCCACATAGTTAACTGATTTCTGGACCTTAGCAGGTTTAGGAAGTTAAACTGGCTAAAAGTTTATCAAAGGGCCTTAAATGTAAAATTATGGTTAAAACTTTATTTGGCTGTGGGGCCCACCATATTGAGAACTTGTGTACGTGTTACATGCTTATGTTTTCTTATAATCCTTGGGCTTAATCAGTGCATTCTTTTGGGTCACCTTTAGTAATCAGATAAGGACCCCATCTTTTGGGGCATCCCATGGGCCTAGAGTGGGTTGGTATGTTCCAGATTGGCCCAACCGTATATTGGGCCGACCTCCACCATTGTGATAGACTTGTGGGCTAAGACAATGATAGTATTGGGCCCTTAATTACCCATTTAAATTACTAAGTTATTGGGCTGATGTAGTTGGGCCCATTTCATTCAAACTTAAACTTATTTAGTCGTATATGGTGTACGCGGGCTGCCCACGAAGTCTGACTTAATGCATAGATTCTATGACCATTTGAAATTGAGCCTTAGGCCTTAATTCTCCTCTTGGGGCCCATATTGTTAAAAGGGGTATTTTATCTTTTTATGGCCTATTATGAGAAATATATATGTATATGGTTGGTTACATTTATTTTTATCTTAAATATAGGCCTTGCGCCTTCTATCCACATCATTCATAGTTGATATGCCTTTTTTAGAGAATAGTGGTTAAATGTCCCCATTATGAACCCCTCTAGGCCTGGTTGTATTTAAGAGTGATTGTATGATCATCTTAGACTCTTGTTAGGCTCATTTCTATATCGCTTAGACTCATAGTTTGTATACTTAGTCTCGTGGGTTACCCCAGGTAAATGGGCCCCCACTAGAGGTGAGATTCCTTATGGATATTGTCTAAATACCTAGTCTTGGTTCCTTCTTAGATAGGATGAGTGTACTACTTTATTTATCACGGCATAATGCGTCTAGACCCATCTTCATGGTCCATGTACATCATTGTATGCTTGGTTGACAATGTGTGTGTGGTCATATTGTGTCATTGGGCATTGCATGATACTTTCCCCGAGGGACGTAGTATCCCCTTTTGAGCACGTTAGATGCTTGGGATTGATGCATGGTTGATTGTGTGATTCATGCATCTGGCATTGCATAACATATGAGCATTATCACCCTTACTTCATCAGGGTTGTAGCCTCCACGGATACAACGTGGATGGCCATGTTTGGACACCGAAAATGTTACTTGAGCATACTGGGTGCATAGGATGCCCATGGGTGAAATTCTTAAAACTTCCATGGTACCAACGATCTACTCCAGCACCGTGACCGAGTGAAATATATGAGGGCACGAGGGCCTTATACCATTAGGCCGCAACTCCCACTGTCATGTAGTCAGTTGGATAGGGATGTGGCCTTACTCGCCTAATGTAAAAGAGCGTTGCTAAGATGAGTCTGACCAGCTCATGAATGGGTCCGCTACCTTCAGGCCTTGCTGGTGATTGGTTGTTCACAGTCGAGTAGTGAGGTCTCTTACGATCATTTGACTGTGTGGGGTCTGTAGAGTGGCAGTCATCCAGTAGTGTAATGGACCCCAGTGATTTTCTTATGATGAAAATGTACTTGATATGTGAATTGGACATGAGCACTGACATTACCTCGCATTGCATTTGCATCAGTTGTGTAAGCCTCATAATGCATCACCTTGGCATGACACCCAGTACTTATTGCAATACATTACTCATTGCACTATATAGCCTTGGTATGGCTTCCTACATTATCATACTGCCTTGGTATAGTCTCTAATGTTCATGATCGCCTTGGTAAGGCTAGTGGTATTAGTATTTATGGTGACTCCTTTTTGCATTCTCTATCTTCTTCTGAGTACCATTGTCACACACTTTCACCACCCTCTAAGCTTTCTATAAGCTTATGCACGATTGATGCGTGCGGGAGATAGTAAGTTGGCGTCTTAGTAGCGGGGCTTGGATAGGTGTGCGAGCTGAGGACTTAGTGTTGCAGATTCTCTTCCTTCTTTCTTCTGTTATCTTATGTATGTCCTTTTGGACCTGATGTAAGCTTGTAAAAGTTTAAATTCATAGTGGATTTTGTGATGTGTGCCTTTGTTATTCTCAGATTTACTTGCTGTGATCTTGGGTATGCTCGTATTGGAGATGATTACGTTGTTATGAAAATCCTCCTTATAGGATCCCAGGATCGGAACTTATCTCAGGAGCCGAGAATGGGGTACTACGGAGGCTGTTGCGGCCAGAACTGGTCATTGGGTTCCTTGTGAGGTCCGGTTACTGAGTCTGGAGCATGACAATGGAAAATAAACATTAATGTGGATCTATGAAGTTTTTAATGGTGGGTGTTCAATCACCACTATTTTTTTTATCGTGTGGTCCACCTGAGATTTATATCTGCCTCAATTTTTGGACCATGCTCTAAAAAGAGATGGTGAAATAGATGGATGATGTGGATATACACCACATACATCAAGGTAAGCCCCACGGTCAGGGCCCCACCCACTAAGTTGTTACCCCTGCCTCACCTAATCCATGTCCATGTCACATGTGCAGCAATGACATGGGGCATGGTACCTCCCATGCATCCAATGGCACTCGATCTAGTCCCTTTCTGGTTACTTGAGTGCGAATTTCACACAATTTTGTGCACTACATCTTGACTCATGTGTTTATTATCTCATTTGAATTTTTTGTTATCTACAGAGTTTTTCAATGGTAGTGGTCTAAATGGAAGTGGTAAAAGCAATGTCATAGATGCAATGCTCTTTATATTTGGGAAATGAGCTAAGCAGGTAAGCTCCATTTATATGTGGAAATCTAATCAGGGTCGACATTTGTTGGTTTATCTAGTGCTCAGAAACCTGTTGAATGGACTGGTTTGATGAATTTTAGAATCTGATAAGATTTCACATTGTTGACTTATTTTGAGTCAAGGAGGTAACTTGATATTTTACTTTGAGACACGTCAGTCATCATCTAATGATTGTTACATGCCACTATGAAGGTAGAGGATGGAAATTTTGGGGAGACGGTAATCTAAAAAGGAAATTTTGGGGTCATTCAATCCAGCTTGGTCCTGTTGGTCTTCTAACTCTTGAGTTTGATGATGGTGAGGTTTTTCAGTGGAGCAAGGTATGAAAATCATGAATGAAAATAGTAACATTTATTTCCTCATAGGGTTCAAGCTGAAATGTATATTTCTTTTTTATTTTTTCCTTCAGGTTACAACTTCCATTTACAACCTTACTCTAGGAAAGCTCTATTGCGATCACTATGGTACCATGTGAATATAAGGAAATTCTAAATATTCATGTAAGATAAAATCAAGGAGCAGTCGCTCATAGACTGAAATCCTCACTAGGTGACTAATTCATTATGGTACCACATCGGAGTACACACAGACTTACCAAGATTTGTATTTTCAGCATTATTATAATTGTAATTGATTAAATGAAGGATTATAATTGATTCATTATTGAATGAGTGTAATTGAATGAATGAATGATTACGCAGGTGGTAATTGAATGAATAAATGATTATAATTTTTTTTTAAATGTAGGAAATAGCTACGGATATTGACCGTAGTTAGTAATCTGACAAACATATTACTATGGATCCAGAACTACTTTTAGCTACAGCTACTATTCGTAGCTGTACGTAATTTTAGCTACAAAAATAATTGTTACGGATTATATCTATAGCCATTGGAATCTATACTTACGGATTAAATCCGTAGCCATAGGTTTTAGACATATGGCTATGGCACCTACGACTACAATCGTGCTACAGACTAAAACCGTAGGCATAGCCCTTTAGCTACAACTTTTATCTGTAGCCATTGCCTAGCTTTTTGGTAGTGTTAAGGAGTTGAGATTAGGAAAAGGTTTAGGTTTAGGTTGAAGGATTTGAGAATACATTTAGGTTTTATGTTTAGGTTTAGGTTTTAGGTTTTAGGTTTAGGTTTAGGTTATCGGTTAAGGTTTAGGGAATTGAGTTTAGGTTATAGGTTAAGGTTATGGGTTAAGATTTAGGTTATAGGTTAAGGTTTAGGTTTAGGTTTAGGTTAAGGTTTAGGTTTAGGTTTAGGTTATAGGTTTTGGGATTTGAGAATAGGTTTAGGTGAAGGTTATAAGTTTAGGTTTAGGAAATCGGGTTCAAATTCGGGTTTAGGTTTGGGTTTTCAAGTTTAGGTTTAGGTTAGGGAGTTGAGATTATGATTAGGTATAGGTTTAGGTTTAGGGATTTGAGAATATGTTAAGGTTTGGGTTTAGGAAATTGGGTTTGGGTTCGAGATCGGGTTTACGTTTAGGTTTAGGTTATAGGTTTAGGTTTAGGTTAATGTTTAGGTTTAGGTTATAGGTTTTGGGATTTGAGAATAGGTTTAGGTTATTAGTATAGGTTTAGGTTATAAGAATAGGTATAGGTTATAAGTATAGGTTTAGATTGAGGTTTTATGTTTAGGTTAAGGATATAGGTTTAGGTTATAGGTTTAGGTTTAGGTTATAAGTATAGGTTATAGGTTAAGGTTAAGGTTTATGTTATAGGTTTTGGGATTTGAGAATAGGTTATGTTAAGGTTATAAGTTTAGGTTTCGAAAATCGGGTTCGGGTTCAAGATCGGGTTTAGGTTTAGGTTTAGGTTAGGGAGTTGAGATTAGGATTAGGTGTAGGTTTAAGTTTATGGATTTGAGAATACGTTAAGGTTTAGGTATAGGAAATTGGGTTCGGGTTCGAGATCGGGTTTACGTTTGGGTTTTAGGTTTAGGATAAGGGTTTAGGGATTCAGATTCGGGTTCGTGGTTGGGTTTAGGTTTGGGTTTTCAAGTTTAGGTTTAGGTTTAGGTTAGGGAGTTGAGATTAGGATTAGGTGTAGGTTTAAGTTTAGGGATTTGAGAATACGTTAAGGTTTAGATATAGGAAATCAAGTTTAGGCTCGAGATCGGGTTTACATTTGGGTTTTAGGTTTAGGCTAAGGGTTTAGGGATTCAGATTCGGGTTCAGGATCGGGTTTAGGTTTAGGTTTAGGTTTAGGTTTTACGTTTAGGTTAAGGTTACAAGTTTAGGTTATAGGTGTAAGTTTAGGTTATAAGTGCAGGTTATAGGTTTAGGTTTAGGTTAGGTTATAGGTTACGGTTTAGGGAATTCAGAATAGGTTAAGGTTTAGGTTTAGAAAATCGGGTTCGGGTTTGTGTTCGGGTTTAGGCTTAAGTTTATAAGTTTAAGTTTAGGTTAAGGAGTTAAGATTAGGATTAGGAATAGGTTTAGGTTTAGGGATTTGAGAGTACATTTAGGTTTAGATTTTAGGTTTAGGTTATAGGTTTAGGTTTAGGTTATAGGTTATAGCTTTAGGGAATTGAGAATAGGTTAAGATTTAGGTTTAGGAAATCGGGATCGGGCTTAGGTTTGGGTTTTCAAGTTTAGGTTTAGGTTAAGGAGTTAAGATTAGGATTAGGTATAGGTTTAAGTTTAGGGATTTGAGAATACATTTAGATTTTAGGTTTAGGTTTAGGTTATAGGTTATAGCTTTAGAGAATTGAGAATAAGTAAAGGATTACGTTTAGGAAATCAGTATCGGGTTTAGGTTAGGGTTTTCAAGTTTAGGTTTAGGTTAAGGAGTTGAGATTAGGAATAGGTGTACGTTTAGGTTTAAGGATTTGAGAATACATTTAGGTTTTAGGTTTAGGTTTAGGTTTTAGGTTTTAGGTTTAGGTTCAGGTTATAAGTGTAGGTTATAGGTTTAGGTTTAGGTTAGGTTAGGTTAAGGTTTAGGGAATTAAGTTTAGGTTATAGGTTTAGGTTATAAGTTAAGGTTATAGGTTAAGGTTTAGGTTTTGGTTAAGGTTTAGGTTTAGGTTTAGGTTTAGGTTATAGGTTTTGGGATTTGAGAATAGGTTTAGGTTAAGGTTATAAGTTTAGGTTTAGAAAATCAGGATCGGGTTCGGGTTTGGGTTTAGGTTTGGGTTTTCAAGTTCAGGTTTATGTTTAGGTTAGGGAGTTGAGATTAGGATTAGGTCTAGGTTTTGGTTTAGGGATTTGAGAATACGTTAAGGTTTAGGTTTAGGAAATCGGGTTCGGGTTTGAGATTGGGTTACGTTTGGGTTTTATGTTTAGGAAATTAGGTTTGAGTTCTAGATCGGGTTTACGTTTGGGTTTTAGGTTTAGGTTTAGGTTATAGGTTATAAGTGTAGTTTTAGGTTTAGGTTATAGGCTTAGGTTTAGGTTTAGGTTATAGGTTTTGGGATTTAAGAATAGGTTTAGGTTTAGGTTTTATGTTTAGGTTAAGGTTAAAGGTTTAGGTTTAGGTTATAGGTTAAGTTTTAGGGAATTTAGTTTAGGTTATAGGTTATAGGTTAAGGTTTAGGTTTAGGTTATAGGTTTTGGGATTTGAGAATAGGTTTAGGTTAAGGTTATAAGTTTAGGTTTAGGAAATCGGGATCGGGTTCGGGTTTGGGTTTTCAAGTTTAGGTTTAGGTTTAGGTTAGGGAGTTGAGATTAAGATTAGGTGTAGGTTTAGGTTTATGGATTTGAAAATATGTTAAGGTTTAGGTTTAGGAAATCAGGTTCGGGTTCGAGGTCGGGTTTACATTTGAGTTTTAGGTTTAGGTTTAGGTTATAGGTTATAGGCGTAGGTTTAGGTTATAGGTGTAGGTTTATGTTATAGGTTTAGGTTTAGGTTAAAGTTTAGGTTTAGGTTATTGGTTTTGGAATTTGAGAATAGGTTTAGGTTTAGCTTTTATGTTTAGTTTAAGGTTATAGGTTTAGGTTTAGGTTATAGGTTTTGGGATTTGAGAATATGTTTAGGTTTAGAAAATCGGGTTCAGGTTCGGGATCGGGTTTAGGTTTGGGTTTTTAAGTTTAGGTTTAGGTTTAGGTTAGGGAATTGAGATTAGGATTAGGTGTAGATTTAAGTTTAGGGATTTGAGAATATGTTAAGGTTTAGGTATAGAAAATCAGGTTCGGGTTCGAGATCGGGTTTACATTTGGGTTTTAGGTTTAGCTAAGGATTTAGGGATTCAGATTCAGGTTTGGGATAGGGTTTAGGTTTAGGTTTAGGTTTTATGATTAGGTTAAGGTTACAGGTTTAGGTTTAGTTTTTGGTTTAGGTTATAGGTTTAAGTTAAGGTTTAGGTTATAGGTTATAGGTTATAGGTTATAGCTATAGGGAATTGAGAATAGGTTTAGGTTATAGGTTTGGGATGTGGTTTAGGTTAAGGGTATGGTCCCTGTAAATATAGATATAAACACGGCCTGTCAAAATGGCTAGCCCCTCCAATGTTGTCCATAGGAAATGGACAGCTTCATCATAGTCATAACAGCGGTTCCCACCTTTTAGGGACCCCCGCTCATCCGGATAGCTCCGACGCACATCCGGGTCTTCTCCATTAATTTCGAGCAAATACATAAACACGGCCTGTCCAAATGGCCAAGCCCCTCCAATGTTATTCATAAGAAATGGACAACTTCATCATGGTCATAGTAACGGTTGCCACATTCTAGGGACCCTGCTTATCCGGATAGCTCCAACGCACATCCGGGTTTGCTGCATTAATTTTGAGCAAATACATAAACACGGCCTGTCTTAATGGCCAGAACCCTCCAATGCTATCCATAGGAACTTGACAGCTTCATCATGGTCATAATAGCGATTCTCACCTTCTAAGGACCCCCGCTCAACATCCGGATAGCTCCGACGCACATCCGGGTTTGTTCATTTAAATAAAATGGATTATTAAGATCATTTAAATAAAATCATGTCCAATCAACAATCTGACCTGGAGGATTCTGTTAGTATTGTTGACGGCACCTCGAACCTTATTTAAATTTAAGTTACAATCTGTGGCCCCAGGGAGTAGATTGATTAGATTGAATAAGCTGCTTCATTGCTTACTTCTTTTTCATCAACATCTGCACCTAGACATTCATTGCTTACTTCTTTTTCACAAGAAATAGTGCTTACCAAATGGAGGAAATCATACACATCTGTTACAACTTCTAGATTTGATGCCACCTAGCAAAAAGAAGAAAGAAGGTGATTCATATTTATGCTTATGAAACAAAGTCTAATAGTTTACACAGCTATGTTATTAAACTAATAAATTCTAAGAAAAATAACAAGTGCCAAGACCTATGGCATAAAAAAATAATCGTTGCATGGATTAACAATCAAACCACAATGGTAAAGGGAAGAAAACTAACTTCTTTCTTGCTCCACATAATCTAGAAAGGCGTTCCTGTGCTAACGGCGACATGTTTACCCCAAGAACATGATGCAACTATACTGGATAGTGAATCCTTGTGACACCTTTCAGCTACTCTCTTGAAACATTTAATTTGCATAAAAATTATTAAGATTGGCTAAACCCTTACCAATAAAAATTCAGTATGGCTCAACGGTAATTCTTTCCCTTGAACATCATGGAATTTAATATCAACAGACATTAGCAAGACTCAACATTAATCCATCTTTACTTTAAACATTGGGCTTTAAATTAGGACTTGTTAGGTTGATTCTCGAATCATATGCCACATGTATAAGGCCAGGCTAGGCCCAGACCTAGGCTCATGCCATACCAAAGTCCAAGATAGGCCTAGCACAGAAGTGCCAAGCATAATCCCAATACCAACGATTGGTGGTGTGGGCTTTACCAGTCCAAAAATTCATAAAATCCCTACTTTCCACTTGAATGTTTTTAATCTATCTGATTGATTAAGCGAACCTCACATGCACAAGAAATTGATATTTTAGAGGAATGGAGCCAGCAGTCTACATTCAAGATGGATGAGTTGCTCTAGAAAAAGAAATCTATAGATGAACTTGACTTCCATTTATACAACAGACCCATTAACAAATTGCAGAAGTATCAAGGTCAGTGAAATAATATCCTGGAAGTTTGTTAATTCAACATCCATGTATAGCCTAGTTCCTCTATACACTCGAACACATGCCAATCTGGCCACTGATGCTATTTCTATTTCTGTGAAGTTGGCGACGATTTTTGCCTCAAACCCAGCAAAAGCAGCATTCTGATTTAGAAAAAAACTAATGAAACAAATACCTCTAAGAAAACCTGTTTGTCCCACTTGAGTATCATGTAGGCCCATGGGCAATCCAAATTGTCGGATATGATGGACCTCACTATCAAGGGTTGTTCATAAAAAATTCTGGAATATCCTAGCTAAAGAACATCTTGGTATTTTTCTCTTTTCTTTTTTTAATGTTTTTGTTGTATTTTGTTTCTTCACCTGTTTTTTGGCAACCTAATGAAAGGTTAGGATTTTTCCATATGGAAGATTTTGGTGAATGGACCATCCACTGCAAGGCCCAAAGTTGATGGATTAGATCATTGAACCATGGGTCCCACTAGTACAAATTGAAAACACAAATCATACTATCCAAACTACTGGACTCAAGAAAAAATAAGTGTATGTAAGTGCATGGTAATAGGCATGACACAAGCAAAAATACATTTATAAAATCAGATAATCAGCCTATGCAGATAGCGATACATCATAAACAAGTTAATTCCAGAGGATATGACCACTGATCAGATGGATATGATTGTTGAATTGAGATTTGGTCCATCACCTATCCACTAAGGGGCCAACAAGGTAGAGGATCGATGAATGTGGGGCTCACCATGATGTATGTGTTTTATATCTAGACTGTGGATCCATCTTACCAGCTCATTTTTTTTTCTTTTCTTTTTTCGCATGAGTTAAAAATTTAACTAGATCCAAATCTCAGGTGGACCACTCCTCAGGAAACGATGGAGATTGAATGCCTGCCATTAAAAACTTCATGCATCCCACCTTAATGTTTATTTGACCGATTGATAATGTCTTACAGACCTGGATGAATGGAAAACAAAGATATCAGCTTGATGTAGAACTTTTATGGTCACCAAGAGTTATCCATTCAATCACCCTGTTTCCTGTAGTGTGGTCCAACTGATATTTGGATCTGCTTTTAGTTTGGGCTTATACCATAAAACGAGCTAGAAATATGGATAGACGGCATGGATATGAAACAGATACCACAAATCTGTACTGTGTGCTACACTATGCAATCTGTGTCCCTTCATCACATGGCTGATCTAACAAGTCATTGTCAAAAAGTCAACGTAAAAACCCTCAGCTCGGGTCTAGAAAAATTTTATAAAGAAGATCATCCAGCGGCACATGACAAGTTGTATGATCCAAGCCCTTTATCAGGTGCCCCACACATGGGCGCTGGTACGAAATCAGGCATGTCCACTCATCAGGTAGGCATGGATGATTAGATTCATCTAATTTTCATATTCAAGTTCATATTAGGGATTTCAGATTCAAAACCCATATAGATAATCAGGGTTTATTTCTTCCCAAATTCGAAGCTGTATTAATGTTTAGGGATTTTTAATCCAGTATTTAGGGATTTCGATTTCGGACCCCAAATTAGAAAATTAGGGTTTTCAATTTCCAGATCCTCAAATATATATTCGGATTAGGGATTTGGATTCGAACCCCTAAATACAGAAATCTAGATTAAGGATTTTGAAAGTCTCAAATCCAGTTATTCAATTGGGGATTTCCATTCCCAAATTCCCGTTATCCTAAAACCTCTCACCGTGATCTGTTGGACCGGTGGCCATTGTCGAACTTCGTTCATTTGGACAATGGTGATGTGTCTCCACCTCCCTTTTCTTCCTCCATTTGGTGAAATCGCCAGTGCCTCGAGCTTTTGCATTCGTCTATGGAAGCCGATGCACTTGCTATAGCCACTACTTTCGTTGATGATTATAGAGACATGAGAAACTCCATCTCTTCTCATTGCATGAGGCGAATAGGGAAAACAGCTGAGATTCATCTCTCTTTCTTCCCTTTTCCGAGGCTACATACAAAGACGGAGAGAGAGAGAGAGAGGGAGAGAGACGGAGACAGAGACAGAGAGGCAGAGTGCATGAGGGAGATCGAGAGAGGGTGAGGGAGATGGAGAGGCTGAGTGCGAGAGAGATATGGAGAGATAGGTTTGTTGCGGGCGGGAGAAAAGGGCGCGCAAGTTTCATTTTGGGAAGCGGATTGCGTACTGAGGAAACTTTGTGGGCCCAGTGTCATTCATGCATTATATCCACTTCGTCCATCTCTTTTAACGCACAATTTTAGGGCTTTATCCCAAAAATGGAATATATTTAAACTTCAAATGGACCACACCACTGGAAACTGTGTGAATTGAACATATGCTGTTAAAATATTCTTGGGGACAGTAGAAGTTTTAGATCAAGCTAATATTTGTGTTTTCCCTTCATCCATGTCTTTTTGATATCATGAATAGGTTGTATGACAAATAAACATCACTGGGGGCCTTATAAAGTTTTTAACGGTTGAAATCAACATCACTGGGGGCCTTATAAAGTAACTCAATATGTAATCCAATTTCTTCGTTTTGGGAGAGGCACGTGATGGATGGTGGGTTTTAGGACCGTGGAGCCCACCTTGATGTATTTTATTTATCCACTCCGTCCATTAATTTTAAAATATTATTTTAAGTGTTGAGAGAGTGATTCCCACCACAGAAAACAGTGGAGAGAGTGATTCCCACCATTGAAACTATCCTAAGGCCCACCATAATTTTTATTTGAAATCCAACCTGTTCAAAAGTTTAAAAAAAGACATGAAATAAGGTAAAACACAAATATCATCTTGATCTAAAACTTTCGTGGCCTTTAGAAGTTTTTAATGGTGGGTGTCACAGTCCCCACTGTTTTCTGTGCTGGGGTCCGCTAGAGTCTTGGATTTATCTTTAGATATTGCCCTAAAATGATCTCTCCAAATGGATGAAAGGTGTGGATATTAAACATTCATCATAGTGAGGCCCAAAAATGAGAGTTATATAAATATTAGGTGGACCACACCACATGAAAACAATAGTGATTGGATATCCATCATTAAAATGGTTGTAAGGCCCACTATACTGTTTATTTGGCATCGAATCTGTTTATTAGGTCATATAGGCCTAGATGAAGTGGAAAGACAAAACTCGTCTGGATCCAAAACTTTTATGGCCCCCAGAATGTTTTAAATGGTTAACCCTCTTTCAACACTATTTTTTGTAATGTGGTCCATTTCAAATTGGGATATGCCTCATTTTTTGTCTCATGCCATAAGATGATCTTTAAAAATAGATGGACGGCATGGATTAAACACATACATCATGGTAGGGCCCACATAACACCAACCACTGGCCATTGGATGGTATAGGGAAAGGAGCCAATCTATTCTCCTTATTTGTGGTATGTTCCATTTAATCTTTAGATATGATTCATTTTTTTGGATAATTCTACAAAATGATCTCGAAAAATGGATGAACGGTGTGGGTTTATCCCAAAATTTCGGTAAATCCAAAACTCAAGTGGACCATGCCACACAAAACATTGTGGAATAATGATTTCCACCATTGATACTTTCCTTGAGCCCATAGTAATTATGTGTGTCCCACTTGGATGAGGGATATCAGACCAAGTTTTAATCACATCCATGTCTGTATTAACTTATAAACAAATTAGATCTCAAATAAACATCACGGTGGGCCCTAAGAGGGTTTCAATAGTGGGTGTCACTATCCCACTCTTTTCTATGGTGGGTCCACTTGAACTTTGGGTCTACCCCGTCAATCAGATGCACCATTCCATGGTGGGCCACAAGCTTAAAAATAAAGTCAATCCATAACTTGGGCGGGCCACACCACATACTATAGTTGAGAGGATTACCCTCCCATTAAAACATTCATAATCATTTATTGGGCCCACCTAGATGTGTTTCATAGATCCAACCCATTCATTATGTTTGTCCCACTTGGATGAGGAGTCAGACCAAGTTTCATAAACATCCAAAACTCAAGTGGGCCCCACCAAATGCTTTTATATGTTTTAGGGATGTCTTCACATAGTTTTAGATGCTATGGCCCACCTGAGTTTTGTATACGACTGATTTTTGGACTTAAAGGGGACATATCAAATGCATGGTGTTGATGTTTTACACACATCATGGTGGAGCGCACACAGATTAACCTCATGGGAAGTTCCCATGAGGTGACCTTATAGTACCATTTCACTATTAAGGTAACTTCTTCGTAGGTGTCACTCTAACCGTGTAGGGCCTACCTTGATATATTTTATGTATATCGACACCGTCCATATATTTTTCCATCATATTTTAGGATATGATTTCAAATCATAAGAACTAAATAATCTCAGGTGGACCATACCAATCAAAACAATGATGAATAATTATTAAAAACCTCTTGAAGGCCACAAAAGTTTTGGATCAATTTAATCTTTGTAGTTTACCTTTATCTAGATCTTCTTTACATTATCAACAAGTTGGATTGCAAATAAACATTACTAAAACCTTACGTTGGGGGTCTTTATAATTTTTAATGGCGAGGTACTATATTATCATTCTTTCTAGTGGTGTGGTCCACTTAAGATTTAAATCTACACAATATTTTATACTCGGCCCAAAATTGGGTCGGAGAAACATAGGGGCGGCAAGGATATACAACACATCATCAAAATCTCACTTTTGTTATCTAACTTTTCAATTTTTCTCGTCAAAATACAAAATTTAGTTTTCTTTTTAAAAAAATATATATTTACAATTTGTCCATTTTTTCACAATTTTGTTTAATTTCTTAAATTTTCTTTTTCAAAATATCATTTTTTTTTAATCTCACTTTTGTTATATAACTTTTCAATTTTTCTTTTCAAAATACAAAATCTAGTTTTCTTTTTTTAAAAATATATATATTTTACAATTTGTCAATTTTTTCACAATTTTGTTTAATTTTTTAAATTTTCTTTTTGAAAATATCATTTTTTTTTTATCAAAATGTTTTTTTTTTCAAAATTATCAACATTATTTAAAGTTTTTTTTTTTTTTCAAAATTTGATTGTTATAAAATCACAGTTTTTTTTAAAAATTTAAATTTTTCTTAAACATTGTTAATTATTTTTCTAAGCTTCTCAACTATATTTTTTTTTTTTCAAAATTCATAATTTTTTTGAGCTTTTTAATTTTTGACCTGAGCATTAAAGACGGTTTAGGACCATCTTTAATAGAGACGGTCTTTGACAGTCTCTAATAGAGACGATCATTGATAGTCTCTAATAGAGACGGTCTTTGACAGTCTCTAATAGAGACGATCATTGATAGTCTCTAATAGAGACGGTCTTTGACAGGGCTATATAACGGCTAAGGACCGTCTCTAATAGAGACAGTCTTTAACAGTCTCAAATTACAAGTAAAAGACGGCCAATGACCGTCTCTAATGCAGACAACCAATGACTATCTTAGATGACCGCATATAAGATGATCAAAAATCATCTTTAATGTGGATGGTCTTTGACTGTCTCAGATGACTGCATATAAGACGGTCAAAGACCGTCTTAAATAATTTGTAGACGTACAACATTTTAAGACAATATTATGGACAGTCAAGAGCCATCTAAAATTTTAGAGACGGTTTATGACCGTCTCTAAACCGTCTTTAAACCAAAGAATTTTAGAGACGGTCCACAACCGTCTTAAAATCTGTCCTTTTTTTTCCATTTTTCATAGTGTGCGAGTGGATGATCAAAGTTACTCATTAGGTGCATTTTTTTAATATAAAGTAAATGCACATATTTCCATTAATAATATGAATAGAGGGGATACAGCCTAACTTCAGCTGGGCCTAATAAAAAGAAACAGGCCACACCTATCATATAGCCTATACATCTTAATGGGAAAAATAGAAAGAAAAACATAGATAAAGGCCAGCTCCTGCAACCACCCAAACCCTATGATGGAGGAACAATGCCACGGGAAAGATCCCGCACCACATCGGGAAAAAAAACCCTCAAACTGATCTGATAGCACCCAGCCCCACTCTGTCCAAGAAAAGATGGCCCCTGACCTGACGGGGAAGGCTCGAATAGCAATCTAAGAATGAGGCCTCTTGGCTGCCACTACCCTGACAGGCCATGGCATTCGCCGGCGCATTCTACTCCCTAAAAATATGGGAGAAAATCACTTGGCATCTGGATGTCATATTTTTTTACTCTGATCAACCACGGTTTCCACTTCCAACCTGGTGTAGCTGAGCCCATGAGAAAATTAATAATCAGATATGAGTCTGATTCAACAATCACTCTCTGAAGGCCTTTGATGAGGCACAACTGCAACCCATCATGGATCACCCTGAGCTTGGCATGCATGTTAGAGCCTATACCATATCCTTCTAAAAACACAAAGATGAATTCCCCTTTTGTCCCTCTGCAAATACCTCCACCTCTTGATAATCCTGGATTACCTCGGGCTGAACTGTCCACATTAATTTTCACCCATCCATAGGGAGGCTTTAGCCATTTCACCACCAGATCTAAGAAGCGAGGACAACGTGATGAAGAAGGCTAGCAGCGGACAACAGGGACAGCTGCAGCAACAACTGAAGGGGTTGAACGCACGGATGTGGTTCCAGCACCTTCGAATTCCTGTGGACGGATTATCTGAAGCCGCAGGGACATCCGAGCTAGAATGATTAGGAAGCATGCCATAATCTAACTTCCCTTGTTTGGAAAGCACACCTAGACTTGTTTGGGAGGGTATCTCATCCAAGGGTATCGATGACTGAACTAGATAAGTAACCTCAAGATTGTAAGATATGTAAGGGCTTGGAATTAAATACATGGTTGCTTAGCAAAGCTACTAATTTTAGAAAATTAGAATTATATTTAGAGTTGGAAGCATATGTTGAGGTGATGTATGAATCCATTGCGAAATTTGACTACCTCTAGTCTTTGTGTCATCAGGAATCGACCCACGGAGAATTCCAACATCGGAGACTCATCCACATCTTCTCAAGTCATGTAAGTTATTATTTTGTGGAAAGTTAAAATCCATGCACTTTGAATGTGGGCTGTCAATTTCTATTGTCTATATCTAGGCCACCTGATTTGTGGTCAGTCTGATTTCAAGACCAAGGTATAATAAGTTTTAGGTGAGCTTTACTACCTTCCCTTAACAATTGATGTATATTTTTTAACCCTCTATTTGTAGGATATTGATTGATGGATTAGTAGCTTCGATCCGTAATTTTATTTTTTAATTTTCCATTATTCAGGATTTTGGCTCCCACGACATACATATTTTTTTCATCTGCAATTCCCGTCACATCGTTTGGCGAACAGCTGGAGACAAGTACAGGTAAACTTTGTACAAGTTTTTCCAAATATTGATCTGGGCCACTCAGCATGTGAAATAGTTGGATGGCTTGAAAAACATCAGCTTGATGCTCTTGAAAGTATGCCACC
Organism: Magnolia kwangsiensis; assembly: GCA_037074715.1. Lineage (NCBI taxonomy): Eukaryota > Viridiplantae > Streptophyta > Magnoliopsida > Magnoliales > Magnoliaceae > Magnolia > Magnolia kwangsiensis. The sequence continues at coordinate 31,635,099 of CM073584.1, read as the reverse complement.
ATGGATCAGGAAGGAACATGGGACGCTCAATACCTGACACGCAGCAGGTGGGAAGCTGGATCCAGGTCCTCCATCCAGTGGATCTTATCCTTAAATGGACACTGGTTGAAAATCACACTTAATAGATGATTACAGTTGAATAAAATTTTATTCTGACCACCTGTTTGAAACTTTCCCTAGCCCTCTTAGAACCTTCAATTCATACCAGCTCACTCCTAACCAGCAGGCCTCACCTCTTCCTAGAGTATATCCATCAGATGCAACTTTCAACTGCAGGCCGTCCAGAGCAGGATCTCCTTTAGGAACAGTCCAGATCCCACCATCCCACAGGTGTCATGTACTGGTGATGAACCTCTCCTTATTAAACAAGCAGGCCTCTCATAAAGTGGACATCAGCATTCCCCCATGTACGCATGTACACACATAGACAAACAAACACAAACATGCACGTGCATGCATGCACACATATAAAATAGGTCTTTTCTCTCTATGTTTGCATTTCTTGAGCATATCATATAATATATTTGATTTTTTCAACATAATAAATAGGCTTCACTGAAGCAAAAGCTTGTTGAGAGGTTTAATGAACCCAAAAATAAGAGAGTTAAATGCACCTTGATATCAACTAGGGCTGGATAATTGGGCATCAACCTTCTTGCTGCTAACCGTGTAATCATTGTTGATGGTTCGTGGAACCATACTTATGCTCTTTGGGCAATATATCTGGTTTGGAGGTGTGACATAATTGAGATATTTATTGTCTAAAAACAATTAATGCTTATTATTCTAGAGTGCAGTTTCTCGTTGTTGTTCTTTGTTTCTAAAATGTATTGCATTCTCGTAGGTATGGCAAACAAAGCTAGTTTATGCATTTCATTTGATGGCACATGGAACTTTGGAAGAAAAAATATATAAACGGCACGTACAAACAAAACATGACTACTGTTAAATGATGTGTATGAGGCTTTACTTACCATCACATTGTGAATATCTAGATCCCATTTTACTGATTTTTTATTATTTTTTATTATTATTATTATTTTTAAAAAAAGAACAAAAAAAAAAACTCTCGATCTCATTTTATTTTCAAATCTTTCTTCTACAATCAAAGTTTGGAAGGGAAGAAGATGGAATTTTTTTTTTTCATTTGTGTTTTTTTGTTACTGCAACAGGTGACAAAGGAGGGACTTGCTGCAAGGGTGGTTGATAATACATCGAACAATTTCTATGGAGGTCCTGCATCTCTTGGATTTGTATTTTAATTGATGGGACATAAGTATGATGATCATTTGTTTAGTTTTAAGGGAAAATGATATTCTTTACATTACCTTATTTCATTAGTAGCTGACCTAATTTTGGCTATTTACTATATATTTATATCAATTTCTTATTCAAGCCTTCTGAGAATCTAAACACAAATCGATGTCCAGTTTCATATTCAGCCCAATCTTTTAAATTTTGTGAATAGGATTCTTATTAAACAATCATGTGAATTATTTTTTGAAAGACTATCAGGTGTAAGATAAAAAATAATAATAATAATAAAAATAAGAAAAAACAAATAAATCTAATGATACTTTTTTTTTTATTCATAGATATTTTAGCGATGGACAAAATCCGTCGCTAATTTATGAACAAGTTGAAAATCAATGACAGATTTGAGGTCTGTCGCTCACCTCATATTAGCGACAAACCATATCCATTGCCAATATTTTTAATAACAAATAATTCAGGTTGTTTTTTTGAATTTTAGCATTGAATTTTGTATTTTTGCGACCTAGAAAACAGCCATGGACAAAGCGACGGACGAAATCCGTCGTTTATTTGGTTTTGTGACAGATATGGTCCGTCGTAAATTCATGATTTTGGCTTAGTATCTTGTGATTTTCATGAGCTATCATAACAAAACCCTCTTCGTGATTTTGAAGAGCTCACCACAAAACAATCCACAGAGATTTCCAGGATATCTCAGAAAAATCCAAAATAAAATAAGTAAATACAATAGTTATCTTCAATTGGTGAGTTGAGGACGTAACTATAGCTTGATTGCAACGATATTCTTTCTTGGGATATGAATGTAGCTGTATATGTGTTTAACTAAAAAGAATATATTGATCTAATATATCTTTAATGTAATGAACAATACCCTAATGCTGCAAATTCAATTCTCTAATTTTGAACTAGAGTATGGATTACTCTATTAAAAATTATTAAAATTATCTTGAGAAAGAAAATAGAATAGGCTAAATCAAATATAGGAATTACTGTAAAAATAACTTCAAGAGGCTTGGACTTTTACTCTTTTCTTGAGAAGATGGATCTATATTTTTCATGTCTTTAATGAGTGAGAGAAAGCCTCTATTTATAGACAAAGGATATACAAATTCAGATGGCCCAGTTTTAGGTTCGACTGGCCGAATTCCAACGATACATTCCAATGGATCTTCGGATTAAGCGAGATGAAATCTTTCAAAAATTCGGCTGTCCCAAGTTAAAATTTGGCTGACCAAATACATGGTTCGGCTGAGAAAATCTCCATGAGATCCAAAATCTCATATTGCTGGAAACTTAACCGAACATACTTTAGGCTAGTCGAGTAGACAGGTTGGGCTGGCCGAACCCAAGTTTGGGCTAGCCGAACTTGCTTTGGAAACAATCATTCTTACTGTATGCTTGCCCAAATTATGTTGGGTTGGCTGAATGTAGTTAAGCTGGCCAAACCTGAGGTTGGGCTAGGCTAATTTTACTTATAATCATATGTTATCTTGTTATCATGTGAAATACACCTAACCTAAGGTCAATCTAAGGTTATACCAGTTGATGGTTGACACATACAAAGTGTTCTGATCTTCGAACCATGTAATGCTTTTACAGCTTGAGATGTCGAGTCTTCCTTAAGATATTGATCGAGTCTTTATGAGTTCTTTATGAGTTGTTGAAGAGTATCTTCATGAGTGCTTGTGGTCCTTTTAGGACTACAAAATTTAACAATCCTAATTGTACTTAAGTATAAGCACTTACAGACTCTCTTGGAGAAGGCCTGATGCATGTTAAGTAATGTTGTGTTAGGCAAGGACCTATAGACTAAGGTTGTTAACACAACTTGCTATTTGTTGAACCAGTCTCCTTCTACGACAATTGATTGTAAAATCCTAGAGGAAGTATAGAGTGGTTATAAGGTTAACTACTCATAGTTACGCATATTTGGTTATGAAGCTTACTCTCATGTACCGTTAGTCGAGAAAGATAAGTTAGACCATAGAGCCAAAAAATACATATTTGTTGGCTATAGTGTTGGTGTGAAAGATTTTTTTTTTTAATTTTAAGGAAATGGCATTAGCCATGGGTTCCATTGATCAGACAAGAATTACAATCTTTTGGGTGGGCTCAACAGAAAAAGATTTGCAGCCTCACCTATCATGTGACAGCATATGGACAAAGAAAACTATATAGGGGAAAACAGAAGCAAAAGGAAAACTAGGATCTCGATCTCCGATGTCTGATGGCTCCAATCCCTACCTTATCCAAGAGGAGGGCTCCCCTGACAGACCTCGGGAAGTGGGATAGGTGAGAGTAGATCATGTCTAGGTGTCCGTCGCTTGCCATCTTTGCTAAGGCATCTGCTACGGAGTTACCTTCTCTAAAGGTATGAGAGAAAACCAGGTTTAGGCTTTGAATCTTAGCCTTAATGATACCCAAGTAGCACCAAAGATTGTAGAGGGTGGGCGAATCAGGGTCCACCATTGCATCCACGATGATTTTAGAGTCAATTTCGACAATAATATTCTTAAGACCCAGATTAGAGCAAATGCAAACCCCGTCTAACATGGCTCGAGCTTCGACACTGTTATTGGTGAAAGAACCATAGTATCTGTGAAAGGTAAAAAGAAGACGGCCACAATGGTCGCGACAGATTCCGCCGCCGCCACTCTCTCCTAGGTTGCCTCTCGAGGATCCATCTGAGTTAAGTTTCAACCATTGTTAGGGAGGCGGTGCCCATCTCATAATCTACGGTCTGGGGGCTGGGATAAGACGGGTGGGATGGAGACGTAAGATTTGGGAAGAAATGTCCTCAGACAATGAGTTTATGTCCTCCATTTGAAGGAGATTGCCAGTCTCGCGAAGCCATCGGCAAATGTTGAAGATGATGTTTGTCATGGACATCCTACGGCCCTCATGACGCGCTGCGCTTCTACTCAACTATAATTCCCAGATAAGGAAATAGGGTAAGAATCCGGTGAGCATTTTGATTCTGGATTTGTCGTTGGCTGTTGTGGATCATTGATTAATCCGTTGAAGAATTAAAGAGTTGATGATCGCTGGGATGTCGAAGATTAAGCTGAAATAGTCCCATACCTGTGTAGAGATCCTGCCTGAGCTGAAGAGATGCTCCAACGTCTCAATCGCCCCCAGCGGATAGGGTAAGTGGGCACTGCTGAGCTGCGGCCCCCTGATCTGCTGATCAGCTGAAGAGGTCCCATACCTGTCTTACTGAGAAGAAAGAGAATTTGAATTGGTTTGCAACCTGTTGCCAGACGCACTCCAGGTTGGCTCTGAGGCTTACAACATTCACATGCCGAGGCCAAGGGAATGCCGCACCGTTGGAGCCCTGAGTCAATAAGAATTGCAGCTTGAGTAGTTCTCCAGTAGAAGACAGCCAACTTGAGGGGGATGTATTTGTTTCAAATCCACTTGGTCTAGGGATGCTTCGGACCATGTTCTCTAATGATATTCCAAGAAGATCTTAGTGAGAAGGACCCGTTGGACGTTAGGTCCAAGATGAATCTATCCTTTCTGTTGGGCAACCCTACTCCTGAAGCGAAAATAGCTTGCATAGTAGCTGGTTTAATAATTTCTTGTATACCTTCGAGTTTCCATCTCCCTATTCGAGGATTAAAATCATGTACCATAGCATTCTTGAGGTGCGCCGGGATGGGCTTGGCCAAAGCACCTAAGAGAATCCCTCCTTCGGTCCAGTTTTGGAACTAGAAACTGATCTTTCCCTCCCCAACTAGCCACCTAGAATGCTGTAAAACTTGTGGCAGCGCTTTGAGGATATCCTTCCAGCGGGACGAAGTCACCAATCCTATTGTCCCCTGGTTAGAGAGCAGTTTGGAAAGGTGTTTAGCCGCTATAAAGCGGGCCCAAAGGGAGTTCCCTTTCATCAGATTCTAGCCCATCTTAACTCTGAAGGCTTGCATGACATCTTCAATGTTTTTTACCCCTAAACCTCCCTCCTGAAGAGGAACACATATCTTGGCCCATTTGACCCAATGTCTTTTAAGCTCGGCTTTTAAGGATCCCTAGAAAAAATTGGTAAAGGCTCTGTCCAAGGATCTGCACACCCTTATTGGAATGTTGATGGTCGATAAAAGATGGATTGGAATGCTAGTTAGAACATGTTTGATGAGAACTAATTTCGCAGCTTGGTTGAGCATCTTCACTTTCCATCCTTCAATCTTGGAGGTAATCTTGCTGAAAGTCGGTTGCAAAGCGTACTGGATATCCTCTCTTTGGTGATAGGAATCCCTAGATACGTAATAGGAAGGAAGGCTTGACGATAGCCCGTAAGTTGGCAAAGCTTCCGCACCTTGCTTCTAGACGCTTTCTTTGGCAAGACGAAGGAGTTTTTTCTGCATTTACCCTTTGGCCCGAGGCTTTTTCATAGGCACGAATTAGATCAAGGAGTGAGTGGACGTTAAATATCCTGCCATTCAAGAAGAGGATCGCATCATCAGCAAAAAAATAGCTGAGTAATAGGGAAGCAGTTACGGGGGAGCTTAAAGGCTTGACATCTCCCAGAAAAGAAAAGCTGGTAGATAGCCCTGCGGAAAATGTCTGCAGCAAGGATGAACAAAGATGGGGACAGCGGGTCCCCCTGTTAAGCCCTCTCCCTGCTTGAAAGAATCCAAAGCTTCTACCATTAATAAGAACTGAGAACCACACGTCCCTCCAGCATTGCTGGACCTGGGATATCTATAAAGAGTTGAACCCGATCTTCTGCAGAACCTGGGTGAGGAAGTCCCACTCGAGCCGATCATAAGCCTTCTCCATGTCAAGCTTTATAATGATGTTCCCCCCAAAAACTTTCCTATCAATCTCATGAGCCATCTCCCTTGCAATGGACACGTTTTTCGTGATTGCTCTGCCTTTGACAAAAGCTGCTTGCACCTCAGAGATCAGAGCTGGGAGGACATGAGCTAATCTAGTTGCCAAATTTTTTGAAAAAACCCTCATGATGCAGTTGTATAGACTGATCGACCTATAGTCTCTGATATTGTTTGGATTTCTTTTTTTGGGGGATTAAACAAGTCTGCGTGCATTGAAATGCTATAGGGATCGGACCTCCTTGGAGGAAATGTTTCGCTGCCTCAAAGAGATTTGCACCAATAACTTCCTAGTAGGATGTGAAGAAAGCTCCTCTAAACCCATCTGGGCCAGGAGTACTATCCAGGGGGATGGAGTTGACTGCCTCCTTGACTTCATGAAGCGTTAAAGGACTCAACAAGGCCGTATTCATCTGATTAGTTACTAGCTTCGGGATACAATCAAGGATGTTGCCTATGGATTTTACACCTTCCACCGCGAATTGGTTTTGGAAACACTGGACTGCTGCTTCTCATATATCTTTTTCTTCTCTAAGGCCTCGCCTAATGGAAACATGAGGCTTTTAATGGTTAGGTTCCTACGTTTGTCAAGGACGGAGTTATGAAAGAAGTGGGTGTTTCTATCTCCTTTAGCCAGCCAGTCTATACGAGATTTCTGTTTCCAAAAAATCTCTTCTTGGAGGAGAGCTCGGTTCAGTTTTTCGTGTGCTTATTGCAGCAAACTGAAGTTGACCTCCATCTTGGTGTCAATGAATGAGAGCTCAGCCCTGTTAACTTCCGCCTCCGCTAGATGAACGTTTTGAAACACGTCACCAAACACCTTGTTTCATTTTTTAGATGGGTCTTCAGAATTTTCTACTTGATCACATAGAAGGTCATCATTATTCCATAAGATCACATAGAAGGTCATCATTATTCTGCAAGAATGATGAAGAGGAGCAGGAGGAACAATAAAAGTTGATCGTAGACATCTAGATTGCCATAGATGATACTCAGCTGGAAACAAATGTGCAGACAAAAGTACAGGAGAAGGCGGAGTAGCCATCTGTGAGAAGAAACCTACCACGAGATTGCTGGTTACCGACGAGATATATGAATGACTCTAATATCGCATATGCCCTCATTACATGTAAGAGAGAACCATCTACTATTTAGGAGGCTCTTGATGAGCTTGATACAGAAAAGTGGAAGGTGGTTATGGACAATGATATGGACTCGTTGTACAAGAACAATACATGGGAGCTGGCGAAGCTTTCAGTGGGCTGAAAAGTAATCGGATGCAAGTGGTTATTCAAAAAGAAACAGGATATGTATAAATCAAAATTGGTAATGAAGGGTTACGCTCAGAGAGAAGGCATCGACATCATAGGGATATTCGCGTTGGTTGTAAAGTATCTATCAGATTCGTGTTAGCACCTGTTGCCCAATACGATCTCAAGTTGGAATAGATGGATGTGAAGACCGCATTCTTACATTGGGAATTAGAAGAGCAGATCAACATGAAGCAAACAGAAGGCTATGAAGTTAAAGGGGAAGAAAACAAGGTTAATAAGGTCACCGCATAGCCTAAAATAGTCGTCTAGGTAGTGATATAAAAAATTTAATTCTTTCATGTTGAGTCAAAAATTTACTTGTAGTAAATACGATCAATATGTCTATTACAAGTTACTGAGTGATGGCAAGTTCATCATGTTCGTATTGTATGTTGATGATATGTTAATCGTCAGTCATGACATGTCTGAAATCGATGTAGTAAAGACTCAGTTATCAAGGACATTCACGATGAAAGATCTGGGGGCTACAAAGAGGGTTCTCGACATATATATTCATAGAGACAGGAAGAAGAGCAGGCTTTAGTTATCACAAGTAGACGCTGGTGAGCGTTCCCCATGCGGCTAACTTCAAGCTTTCCTTAAAATAATGTCCTAAATTAAATGAGAAAAAGCAGATTATGTCTCACATGCCTTATTTCATTGACAATTTAATGTATGTCATGTTCTATATGAAACCGCATATTTCACACGCAGTTAGTGTTGTGAGAAGATACATGTCAAACCCTAACAAACAACATTTGGAATGAATGAAATGACTACTTCGATACATTCGAGGTATAAAAAACAACATCTTAACTTTTAAGAAGACAGGAATAAAGTTAGTTAGGTATGTGGATTCAAACTACGCAGGTAGTATGGATTTCAGAAAGTCGACTTCTGATTACTCGTTTGTACTAGCAAGTGGAGCAATTAGTTGGATGTTGAAGCTTCAATCCATGGTGGCTCTTTCCAAAACCAAAGCTGAGTATATGTTAGTGACGGAAGCATTTAGGGAATGTGTTCGATTAAGAGGCATGATAAATCAATTGGGGCTTCAGCAGGAGACTATGTCGGTTAATTGTGACAATGAGAGCACTATCAATTTAGCTAAGAATTCTATTTATCACTCTCGTACTAAACACATTAATATTCGTCACCATTTTATTCAACAGGTGCTTGAAGAAGGAGGCGTGACATTGGAAGAGATTCACACGAGCATGAATCCGGTGGACATGCTTACCAAGGCGATTCATACAGAGAAGTTTAAGTTTTGTTTAACTTCTCTGGGCTTGGCGATGGCATAAAAGGAGGATGGAGTGTGTATGAGAAGCGTTAATGGAGCTATAATGTAAGGTGGAGATAAGAGAAAAAGACAAGAAGCTACATATTAGCAGATTGAAGATAAAGCGGAATTTCTCTTCGCCTTCTCTAAGGAGTACGGGTTTGGTTCTAACTCGAGGGCAGAAATTACAGCCATCCTTGACGGCCTAATCTAGTGCAAGTCTTTGGGCTATGGGAAACTAGAAGTTGCTACCAATTCTAGCTCGGTGGTTAGGCTCCTTTCCAATCCTATCATTACCTCTTAGAACATTTGGTACTGGAAAGGGAGAATTGATGTTTTAAGGAGCAACATGGAGATCCTTATCTCCCATACTCCCAGGGAGGCCAACTCTGTGGCCAATGGTCTGGTGCGTTTAGGGAGCGAAGGCTAGAGGGATCTCTTTTTTCGAGCAACTAAAGACCTTTCCATCGCCTGTGAGAGGTCTCCTATTTTTAGATAGAGTTCGCTTGGGCAAACTACGTGTTGCTTAGCCTTCTCCTATCCATATTTTGTTCGCTTCTTTTATCTTTCCATATGATAGGGGGGCCGTATCTCTTTTTGTCAATTGGTCCTCCCTGAATGTATCTGATTGTACAACCTCTGTGCCCCTTCAATGAAATATCAAAATCTTCCTTAAAAAAATGGTGGAGATTGTTGTTGATAGATGTCATAAATCTGTTTTGCAACAGTCTGTCAATGACAGGTTCAATGCCATTGAGCAGGCTTCGATGCCATCGAAGTTCGCTTGATGCCATTGAGTATTTTCTAGATTTCCTCTATTGGTTGGTGGACATATTGTTGCCATTTTTTTATGACATCGAGGAGTGTCTGATGACATTGATGATGTATTCGATGCGATCGAAGCTAGGTCGAGAAATGAAAGATTTTTGAAAAATTCATGTTTTGTCTCTGGACAGTTATGGTGGTTTTTCGATGACATCGAAGTGGCTTTGATGTTATCAAAGGTTAAGTGTCAATGACATCGAAGGGTGTTCGATGACATTGAACTGTTTCGCATAGATTTTTGCAGATTCGTCAGATCTACAGAATTTGTTTCTGATTTCATTCAGGATTCTTCCCAAGGTAATATATGAGTGCAAACAGGATTGAGAGAAAATTTCAAGGGTTCCATATTTGTCCAAGGGTTTCAAAGGATGTAGCAAGGGTGAGATTTGAGGTTGTTCAAATCGGGTAAGCTCATTCTCTTTGTAATTTCTGCTTTCAAACTGATATTTGTCGCTTTGCGCCATGGTTTTTTCTCGCAAGGATTTTTCCACGTAAAATTTTCGTGTTCTTTTTGTGTTTGCTTAGTGCAATTAGATTACTATTCTCGATTCATCTACATGTGCTTCCGCAGTCCCCCAACAAATTTCTATGCTCGTCTAAGGTTCATCCGATTGGGGTTTAGAGTTTCTCATTACGATAGGAAAGGAAAGTAAAAGAAATAAGGAAGGAAAAAAAAATAGTAATAAGAGAGAAAACAATAAGGAACTGATGAAATAGATTTTCGTAAAAAAAAAAATAATAATAATAATAAATAAATAAAAATAAATAAATAAATAAAAGTATATTTTGATAAAGGCTCCTTCCTCTAAAGTTAGATCTGTACCTCTTTTGGCCTGTGCATCTCTACAATGTAATTTTGTGCTTTAGCTCTTATTATTTCCACAATCGTGGGGAGCTGGTCCTGGATAGGATGGGTCTAGGTACGGTGCATGTTAGCTAGTTTTTCGGTTAGCTTTTTGATACGATAGGCTGGCCCTTCCTTTCCAGGCACGGTCGGTCCAAATGTGTATTGGTTGTTAAAAAATAAATAAACAGAAGAGGCTCGCGTGTTATTTTCTGTCAGAGTCCGCCCGTATGGGTTGTATGGCTTTTTTTCTCGTCAATGAAATTTCAAGGAGTTTTGCTGAAAAAAAATAAATAAATTTCCGCGTGCATTTTTTGGTTTTTTATCGTAGATTTTTAATATAGCACCTTTGAAACGCTGTGTTTGGTCCCACGTGCAGCACTCGTGGGATAAGGTAATCCTACAAGGATATGTGGCCTCGAATGAATTATGCAAACTGACTTTTCTTCTTTGGCTTCTACCAGAAATTTCTGGTCCTCTGATGTGGGCCCAACAACACATAAAGGTGCTTCGAAGAAATGATTCTGAAGGTTCCTTCAATATCATTCATCGACCAGCCAGTATAGCAAACAATCTTACCACTCGCTTCAATGGGGTGGCCATTGTCATCTGTTTCATGGCTCATCTTCTCAATTCTTCATCTGCTAACTTGCACTGCTAAAGACAGGATCACCTTGGGCCAATCCATCGGTGTAAACCAGACGATAACCTCTTCCAATGATCTCTTCGCATTGGGCTTCTTCAGTCCACATAATTCTACCAATTGCTACGTTGGGATTTGGTACAACCAAATTCCCAATCAGACAGTCATATGGGTGGCCAACAAAGAAAAACCACTTACAGATTCCAACGGAGTCCTTACAATCACCGACGATGGGAATCTGGTGGTCTTGGATAGGTACAGAAAGATACTTTGGTCATCCAAAGTTACCATGGTCATTGAAAATAGTATTATGGCAGTACTCATGGATACTGGAAATCTTGTTTTGAGACGAACTGATCAGATGGACGTGTGGCGGAGCTTTGACAGCCCCTTCGGTTCATTTCTCCCCGGCATGAGATTGTCTTTGAATAAAAAAACTGGAGAAAACATCCGTCTCTTGTCATGGAAAGATGTAAATGACCCAGCTATCGGGCAATATTCCTGCGGTATTGATCCTCGCACACATCATCAGATCATCATCTGGAAGGGAACAGATATGTACGTGAGGGATGATGTATGGCAAGAATTCGAAGTTGCCTTAGGCCTGAGGTGGATCGCCAGTTTGTGGTCTATATTGCCGTCGTCATCAAGAATGATGAAATTTCTATTCAGTTTACTATCTCGGACAATTCAATCATGCTAAGGTTTGTGTTAACTCCGACGGGGGATTTGCAGATGCAGGCATGGCGAGAGAATTCAAAAGAGTGGAGAATTTTAACGTCAATGCTAACAAATGAATGTGATTTGTATACTCGATGCGGTCCATTTGCAAGCTGTGATAATAGCAGCTTACCATTGATGTGTAAGTGTTTGAAAGGGTTCGAACCCAAAATCCAGAAAGACTGGGATTCAGGGAATTGGTCTGGAGGCTGTGTGAGGCGAAAGCAATTAGATTGCCAGAAGGAAGATGAATTTTCGAAGGTGGAGAGGACGAAACTGCCAGATTTTTCAATATCAACAGATGGAAATGTTAGTAGAAGAGAGTGTGAACTGGCATGTCTCAGGAACTGTTCTTGCACTGCTTATGCCTGTAATAATTCGAGCAGCTGGGGAGACTGGAAATGTCTGATTTGGGTTGGGGATTTGATAGATCTTGTGGGCAATACAGTAGGAACGGTCGATCTCTATGTGCGTCTGGCGGCAGCTGAATTAGGTATGCATGTTTCGGCCCCTCTATTCATTTCATTTGATTTTCATTATTTTGGGTTTGCAGCAGTTGCCGTGGACAATCGATGGGATCCGTCTCTCTACTGGGTGGCACTTTGGTTGGGCCATGATGCGAAAATCACTTTTGATCTTGACCACCGGATTTCCCAATCGAATCTGGCCGTGGTGTTTTGTTTTGATCCATCTGTTTGAACACCACTAACCGATGGTCAAGATCATCTGGTTGAGGAACATGGTCCATTCGTGCTACACCCAGAAGATAGGCGGCTCTGATGATCAGTTTGATGCTTGCATCTGAAAATTCAACCATAAACCATAACCGAAGGAATTTCGAGAACTACAGAATTTGGAATTTATACTCTAAACAGGGCCTCTTTCAAGAAATAAACACACAGCAGAGAGCAGAAAGACATACCTGGGAGCCAGAATCTCTGCAGCATTCACAATGCACAGAAGGGAACAACCATACCCTACAAAACGAAGCCAACCACCCAAGGAAAGGGCCGAACAAAACCTTCGGACAGTCCTTTCGTAAGATTTTTCTTTTTTAAAGTCGATCCCACTCCAACGTTGTCTAACAAGAGAGGGCCTTTAATGAGGGTATGCAGCTCATCTCGGCTTCTACATAGTTTGTCAGTCAAACCCCTCACTAATGGAGTTTTCCTCCTCAGTTCAGGGGAGAGATAGTGCAACGTGTTAAAAATTTAGAATAATTCACTAAGCTGCTCGACCGGTCGAGTGGGCTGCTCGATCGGTCGTGGGAGGTGCTCGATCGGTCGAGTGAGTCTCGAGTCAAAGTCCAGCGGCCATCTGATGTATTTTCTTCAAGGTGCTCAACCAGTCGAAGGAGGTGCTCGACCGGTCGAGTAGGCTGCTTGACCGGTCGAGGACTTGGCTCGACCAGTTGAGCTTACACAGATTTGAGTCCGGATCTTATGCGGATTGCGGAAATCTGAGATCTTTCGCAAAAAGGTGCGGAAGAGAGTTTCCTAAACTATAAATAGGGGTGCCTAGGGCTTTTCTAGGTAATGCAAGAGGATTTTCTAAAGCTTTACAAGAGTTTGCCAAAGGGTTTAGGGTTATCAAAGGTGAGAGAGTGAGAGAAAAGAAAGAAAGGAAGCTTGTAGAAGGGAGTCGACGTCTCAGCATTTCTACGTCCTTGTGATAGGTGAGATCTCTCCATTTTTCTTTTTATTTTCTTATTGTTTATCCACTCCTGCATGAGTTAAGCAGGTTGTAATGTTCTACTTCATAGTAGATTGTTGATATGGATGAGGTCCCATGGTTTTTTACCTCTTTGAGGGTTTTCCACATAAAAATCTCGTGTAGTGTAGTTTATGCTTTAATTGTTTTTCATTGTTTTATTATCCCATAATTCTGGTTTGTTTTGGGGGTCTAGATCTTAAGGTTTTATGTAAGGCCTTCAACAAAGTGGTATCAAAGCTAAGTTCATTGAACGGAGTAGGATCGATTTTGAATTATGGAAGGTGGCTCATCAAGGATAATCAGCCTTAATGGTTCTAACTGGATCATATGGAAGGTTAAGATGGAGGACTTGCTTTATTGCAAGGACTTATATTCTCCAATTTTAGGCATGTTAGGAAAATTCAAGGATATGTCTGATGATGATTGGAAGAAGTTGGACTGGAAGGCAGTGTGGTTTATTAAACAATGGCTGGATGATTTTGTATTCCACCATGTGTCTACGGAGACCTCAACCGCTAGCTTATGACTGAAATTAAAAGGGCCATATGAGAGGAAGATAGCCGGTAATAAGATTTTCTTAAGACGACGACTTGTGAATCTCAAGTTCAAAGATAGTGGTTCTGTGGCCGAGCACATGAATGAGGTCAGCAATATAGTGAACCAGCTCTCCGCTATGAAGATGGTCTTGGATAATGAATTGTAGGCTTTATTATTGCTTAGTTCATTGCTTGATTATTGGGAGACATTAGTGGTGCCTCTAAGTAATCTGCACTAGACGAAAAGATATCTATGGAACAGGTAACCAGTTGTCTCTTCAATGAGGAGACAAGGAGAAAGTCTTAGGGTTCTACTCAGCAAGAGGCCCTTGTGACACAGGAATGAGGGAGAGAAAAAAACAGGAAGGGCGAGAAGGCCCAAGATAAATCAAGAGGTAAGTCGAGTACTAGGAAGGATGTTAAATGCTGAAATTGTGGCAAGAAGGGCCACTACAAGCATGAATGTCGTGGTAAGAAGAACGACAGGAAATGAAAAGGAAAGGAGAAGGAAGATTAATCAGATTTCACTGCGATCGCTTCAGATAGCGACGTTGTAGTTATTCTTTTAGCAAATCACAATGTATGTCTCACGGTTACGAGTTAGGACACCTACTGGGTGATTAACTCGAGAGCCTCTTTTCATGCGACTCCACGTAGAGACTTCTTCACAAGCTACAAGTCAGGTGACTATGAGACCGTGAAGATAAAAAATTCTGGCGTATCGAAGATTGTAGGGGTCGGTGATATTTCTGTGAAGACAGATGTCGGTTGCACATCAGTTTTCAGGGATGTGAGGCACATTCCAGACCTTCACCTCAACTTGATGTTGACAGGAAAGTTAAATGATGATAGGTATGAAAGACGGTTTGCTGGTGGGTGTTGGGTGCTCATCAAGGGTTCGTTGATCACAGATAGAAGAAAAAAGTATTACACCCTTTACGAGGCAAGTGTCAGTGTATGCAAGGGTGGGTTGAACGCAATGGAAGATTCAGCTATTGACATGTGGCGCAAGCGTCTAGGCCACATAGTGAAAAAAGGATTTCAGCTACTAGCGAGGAAGCGTCTCCTTCCAGACGTAATAGGTATACCTCTCAAAACCTTTATTGATTGTTTAACAGGGAAACAACATAGAGTTTCATTTGTTAAAACTGCTTCTCATGTTAATAAAGTGCATGCATTAAATTTGGTTTATTCTAATGTTTGTGGTCCTATGAGGACAAAAACTTTGGGTGGGACATTATATTTTGTCACTTTTATAGATGATGCATATAGGAGAGTTTAGATTTATGCTTTGAAATTCAAGGACGAGGTCTTTGGTGTGTTTAAATTGTTACATGCTATGATCGAGAGAGAGACAAATAGATCATTAAAGTGCATCCGCACTGATAATGGTGGTGAATACATTGACGACTTTCATGAATATTGTAAGTCTCTGGGTATACCGCATGAATAGACGGCTCCCAAGGCCCCCTAGCATAATGGTGTAGTTGAGCGAATGAATCACACCATTGTAAAGAGAATTAGGTATATGTTATCCCACGTAAAATTGTCTATTACGCTCTGGGGAGAAGCAATGCATACGGTAGTGTATTTGATAAACAAGTCTTCATCAGCCCCGTTGAATGGAGAAGTACCTAAGAAGGTGTGGACTGGATAGGATCCATCATACAGTCATCTCAGGGTATTTGGATGTATGGTATCCGTTCACGTGAGTGAAGAAAGTTGTAACATTGTACTTCATAGTATATTGTTGATTTGGACAAGGTCCCGTAGTTTTTACCTCTTTTGAGATTTTTCCACGTAAAAATCTCTTGTGTGATGTGGTTTATGCTTTGATTGTTTTTCATTACTTTATTATCCTATAATTCTGATTTGTTTTGGGAGGCTAGATGCTAAGATTTTTTGCAAGGCCCCCAACACTCACTACCTAATCTGGGTAGGCCATCAGCCACTGAATTTCTTTTGCAAAGGATGTGGGAAAATCTAAGGTTGAGGGTAAAACACTTGACATGAATATTACACAATCTATAACAGATGCACCATGGGTTGGCTGCCAGGGGATTCAAAATCCCGTCCGCCAAGATGCGAGAATCGGTTTCTACCAAAGTTTTGTTCAGACCCAAGTTCTCTTAGAATTTTAGGCCATCCAACATCGCTCGAGCCTCCGCCACCGTGTTAGAGACATGGCCATAACCATTATGGAAAGAAATGATCAATTGGCCAAAGTGATTCCAACAAACTCCTCCGCCCATACCTAGCTTGCCTCGGGAGGTACCATCCACATTGAGCTTAAAGAAATCCCTAGGAAGCTTTTGCCACTTGAAAATCGTGGCACTCTCAAACCTTTCTGACTGTCTTACTTGAAGGCCCAAAGACTGCAGGGACAGTTTCCAAAAGAGAGTTCTTGTCGCCTTGATGCAGAGAAGATCAAACTTCCTCCAGACATGGAGAGACTTTGGCTATGATCCTAATTTCCAACATTTTATGGCCCAGAGTCTAGCAGCATTACGGCTTAGAGATATTTCCCACATAATCAAAGGAGTCAGTCCCCTAAGAAGTTGAAATCTAGTGGAGTGACTCTCCCTACTTGATCATTGCTTTTCTCTTTATTCAATCCATTGAAAACGAGACATAGGCATGTCAAAAAGATGGGCAAAGTGAGTCTATACCTTTGTCACAGCGATGCCATGGAAAAAAGATGATTTAATTCCTCTACCTAGTAGGATGATTGGTAGGAGTGATCAAGAGGAATGTGCCCACAATTTCACAGGCTGATCAGCCTATAGTCTCTAAGCATAGTTGAGCTTTGGATGAGACAAATAAGAGTACTGAGAAATGCATGTGGGATGCGCCCTCCTTGCAAGAAGTCCCATGTTGCGGCAAAAAATTAAAAATAAAAAACATCTGAGTAGGGTATGAGTTGATCCCAGTCTCCGATTCTAAAATCCAAGAGGGGAATGTGCACGGTGGAACCCATCTTTTGATAGGCACAAATTCCGCATGCGTACATGCAGAGCATAGGATTTACCAAGTAGATTTATTTTTACTCTTTCGTGCAGGTAAAGACGGCCAGGTAATCAGTTCATCCAAGGCGAGAAGTTTGCTGGCCATTCTACTATCATCAGCTGCTGCAGCGATGCTTCTTTTGGGCACTTCTGGTTACCTTTTGTGGACAAGACGCAGGACAAATGGTATGCTTTTGTCATGTCTTTCCGAGGCTTGCTCAATCACATCCCAACATATTACAACAAGAAACATCAGGACCCTAGCAGCTGGATTCGGGATTTTTTATTTTTTATTTTTGGATCCCAATCATCTATACTCTAGCAGCTGGATTTGGGATTTTTTTTTTTTTTTTTTGGATCCCAACCATCTATACTCTAGCAGCTGGATTTGGTTTTTTTTTTTTTTTTTTTTGATCCCAGCCATCTATTTGATAGGGCTCCCTTGGATGGGAAATGCTTAGTAGGAGGAAAAAAATAAAAAATAAAAAAAATAAAAAAATAAAAATGCACTCAAATTGAATTTTCAACCCTTAAAATATGTAAAAGTTACATATATAGGCAATTCATGTTCAAAGCAAAGGAGCTACTTATGGAAGGGTTGAAATAATCCAATTTACAGCTTTCATTTGTTGACTCTCCGCTAACAAAGTGAGACTCGCTTGTGTAGATCATTAGAAGATGATACAGATTCGTACGCTGTAGTCTAGTATCGCGTTGCAATAGCTCATAATGTATTCAAGCATTCATCCGTCTTTGAACCTGTTCTATACCATTCAAATACTGAGGTTAGACATCTCCCTGGATGCCAGCATGGCATATGGTGTGAGATCCAAGCCATACATCAGACGGGACCTGCATGTAAATGCCCTTATCCAACAATCAGAAGCCCGTTAATAAAATGGGGCAGAATGTATGAAATAGGCACATAGCTCAAGAAGAATACTCAAAGCACTATCAAAGGGTGAAAAAGTTGCTCACCGGAAAAGGAGCGGTGGAGGTGGGTTCTATGCTTTGATAAAGTGTGAGTGTCATGAAAGGGTGGTAGACTCTCAGGAGTTTCAACTCCCGGTCAAGGGTTCGATAACCGATAGGTGGTGAAATTCCACCAGCGTGAGTGTGTGGGGCTTGTGTGAGAAAAAAAAAAAAAAAAAGAAGAATAAGAAGAAAGAAAGAAAAGAAAAATGAAAAAAGTGTGTGTGTCATGAAAGGGTGAAAAGTCAGTTGCATAGGAGTTTTGTCTTTGTATGGGACCACTCCACCTGACTAGGATTAAAGAATTTGTCCACCGATTCCGGCAGGCCCCACAAACAAGCTCGGTCCCGCCCTAAAATATAAGCTCGACCAAAAAAAAAAAAAAAAAAACAAGGTTATATACACACAACAGAAAACACAAGAGGGACCCCTAACCAACACAACCCAGTTGTATAGTAGATTTAAAACGGAAACCCAATTCAAAACACAGTTCGGTTTTTTTTTTCAAAGAAGGGCCACGCCCCCGATCCTTGTTGATATGAACAGATGTAGTGAAGACCATAAATAGAAAGCGAAGGAGCGAGAATAAAAAAAAAATAAAAATACTGAAGCTACTTTGACGAAAAAAAAAAACAGAGCATCGCAGTCGTCATCTCCTGGCTGAAGAACATGAACTTCCCTGGCAAACAAGGACAGAATCAACCCAACAAGGACTGCACTAGAGAGGTGCATTGATGAGAGCCACAAATCGCCATGCCGATCCCACATAAGCCTGTGACACACAATGGGGAATAGAAAAGACAGCAGCTCCAATGTTCCACTATCGGACAGCCAACAGGACAATCAATGGGGCTGAAGGATCCCACTCCAGAACCTACCTATCAAAGCCTTAGACGAAAGGGTCAGACAATAGGGATGGGATCAGCTAGAAAACTCAGACAAGTTTCTCAAACACTCATCCCAGTTTTTGCCAGTTTTTCGCTGATGTTTATATTTTAGAAAGTATAAATAACATCCAGTTATCTCAAGTCGACGAGAGTTTTATTGAATTTTGCCGGAGTTCTTTTTTCATTTCTTCTAAGTTGAATTGAGTTTTTCTTGAGCTTTCACCAATTCATGACTAGATTGCTCCTATGAGTGTTGGTGAAATTTGGTTGAATGAAGTTGAGTCTAACATTCTATGGTTTTTTTCCTTTTAGTTATTTATTATTATTATTATTATTATTATTTTATTTTATTTTTTGAGTTTTAAGCTATGAAACTATGATCAGTATGCCTTGTATGCATATACGACATGTTTTTTTGGTTGTGTTCCTTATAATTCGAACCCAAACATAGTACTAAAACTCACTGGGTCGAGTCAAAATTTGGTTGATTCAAATTGACTTGGCACAGTTTCAAGGCAAGTTGCTGAGAAACTCCGTCCTTAGGCTGACTCAACCCCGAAGTGGGATGACTCGGTCACAGTGTGAACATCAATAAAATGTGAATGAGGGGAGGAAATCAAACCCACTACCTCTGCTAAAGGAAAAAACGAGCTTAAACAATGCACCATTAAGTGGTTTGATAACAGCTTTTGTGTTTTGTATTACTCACACTCATCTTAATTTTGTTAAATGGTTATTCCTATCCTTAATTTTAAAATTTTAATTATCAAATACTCAGTTGAGTCAGGTGGAGTCTTCAAGTGAACCCGAACTGGTTGAACATCAAATCCAATTGAGTTTTTGGATTTTGAACTATGACCCAAGTAGTTCCATAGATTCCTCATAAGAAGTACAGATGTACGTTTATTGACCGATCGTTTTGCACCTTTGCATGTATTGATGGCAGATAGTGATTCGTTAGAGGTAACTATCATGGGGGCTTTGCTACAATGCACCTTAATGTGTGAGGAATTATAAGCAGATTGGACCAGCAGTCATGTACTAACCACCCAAACAATATATGATAGGTGTAAGAGGAAATAGAGGAGATCGTCCATATTTAAAGGAAAATAGTTGAATGATCAAAGGGTGGAAATATTTTATTATTATTATTTTTTTCCAAAACTAGGATTTTCATTGCTGAACACAGGGGGATGTACAAGTAATTCAGGAGGGCCGCCCCCAGCTAGCCACTCTTATCCTGAGCTAACCGCATCTCCACAAAAGAATGCCCCTCTCTACCAATAAGACCGGGGCGGCTAAGAAGAAAGGAACCTCTAGACTCCTTTATCCTGCAATCTGAATCGATCTAATGCTCCCCGACTTGACCTTATCCAGGAAAATTCAGCCTCTTACCCTCTCTCTGTTTTTATTTTATTTTTATTTTTTAAATAGCACTCAACAAAATAGTAGCATTGTCCGTCTCAAACTGTTGATTGGAATGGAAAATGTAAACAACAACGAAACAAACACTTAAAACTCACCTCTCATAAAGCCAAAGGGCAGAGAGACCCAAACCCGCCATACTCTTTCGCCACCGCTGGTCAAACAACCAAGTCTGCATCCAATGGCACAATACCTTTTTCACACTTGAGGCCAAAAAACTTACGAGGCAAAGGATGCCACCACCACCGCCAGCAACACCCCCATGACAAAAACGACTCTTACTACCACTAGGGACAAACTCAACATCTACTACTAGGGAGACCAACGAGACTGCTGCTACTAAAAACCGTATCACAATAGTGAACAGAAACAGAAGAACCATTCACTTCGTCTTGGCGGCCGACTTGGTGACCTTGGCACCAGATGGATCCTTCTTCTCAACGCTCTTGATCACACCCACTTCAACAATCTGGCGCATGTCCCTCATGGCAAAACGTCCACTCTCAACCACCATGGGCTTGGTTGGAATCATCTTAACAAACCCATCGTCACCATTCTTCAAAAACTTGGGCTCCTTAACTCAGCAGGGAGGTCTTGCATGAGAAAGATGGTGGGATGAGGTTGGTGGCCACTGCCTATTCGAGCCATCCCGTCGGCCAGACGGTTCCCTTCTCTCCAAATGTGGCGAAAAGATATAACACTACTGGATTTCAATTTTCTGATTCTCTCAACCCACGGTTTCCACCGGCAGGCAGCCTCCGCCTTCCCCAGCAGCATATCCACAACCACTCTCGAGTCCGACTCCACCACAACCTTTTCCAGGCCTCTCTCCAAACAGAAGACCAGGCCATCATGGATCGCTCTAAGCTCTGCTTCATTATTAGAACCCACCCCGTAACCAATTGCAAAGGCAAAGTGCAGATTGCCGCTATCATTCCTGCACAGATTGCCGCTATCATTCCTGGACACTCCACCTCCTCCCGACAGACCCGGATTACCTGTAGCCGATCCGTCCACATTGAGCTTGCACCAACCCGAACCCATAGCTTGAATAGTTTGGATAATTTGACTATCTGCAACCACAGTGATTCCCATAGCTTGACTAGTTTGGATAATTTGAACCATGACCCTAAATCCAACCTCCTTACCTTTTCATTTTAAAAATAAATAAATAAAATCCAACCTCCTTACATCCCCCCAATGTAAAAACAGAGTGATATGTTGGGTGCATTGTAGCAATCCCTTAATTGTAGAAGTTGTTAAGTTGCACGCACTACTTCTCGCACCCGTACATGCGTATGTAGATGTGCCAGCCTGCGGACCTCGAATCAAAGAAAAGCAAGCCAACTAATATTTTAGACTGTCCATCTTTCGTGTAGCACGACTAAATGAGTTGGCCGATCTAATGTTTTGGCTGGGCCACGCATGCAATGGATTTCACCTGATGCACAAGATAATCTGTTTTACCCAATTTTTTAGATCGTGGATGGGGATTGAAGTGCAGGCAACTCAACAAATGTCTATGACTATGTTCATATCTAGAGAAATTCTTCATTACAAGAATTATTTTTCACACTGTTCATTACAAGGGAGGAGAGAAAGAAAGAAAGCATTTCCCATGCATGGTTTTATCAGTGCTGAAACGCAATACGAGGGACATAACATGCTTCAAAGCGGGACAAATATCTCAGAGCTACCATTGGTCGATTTTGATTGTATAATTGAAGCCACAGGTAACTTCTCTCCGGAAAATAAGCTTGGAGTGGGTGGGTTTGGCTCCGTTTACAAGGTAATATTACATTTGCATGATATGAATATGGTGATACTACTTGTTCAGGTAGCTTTGGTAGTGAGAGAAAATACATTGTGGTGTGGGAATATATTTAATAGGAAGTTGTGATCATTTCATCCTTTCTCTTGATGTCTCTTAAAGGGCACTAAATGTTCATGAGAGGAAAAAAAAAAAAAAAATCCATATTAGGGTTCTAATTCAATGACTTGATTGATGATTGTTTATTTGTATCAGATGTTACTTCCACGAACATAGTCATAGACATTTGTTGAGTTGCCCTTTAAGAGATCAAGAAAAAAAAAAAAAAAAGAAGTTACTTCCATGATATATTTTGTGAGGCCAATTCTTCTACGATGTTGTAAAATAAGCTATCTTCTATGATGTTGTAAAATAAGCTATCTACAAGGGCAGTATATATTCATGAGAAGAAAAAAATAAAATAAAATCAATAAATAAAAATCCATATTAGGGTTCTAATTCAATGACTTGATTGATGATTGTTTATTTGTATCAGATGTTACTTCCACAATATATTTTGTGAGGCCAATTCTTCAACGATGTTGTAAAATAAGCTATCCACAATGTGGTAAAATCATCCTCAAAGATGACCTGACCGTGAAAGTCCGATGCCTCAAAAAAAAAGGAAGATACCAACCTTCATGTGAGAAACCACATGAATTTAGAGCCTTTTGAATGATTGTGTTAATTTTTGTGGTATGGCTCACCTGATAATTTGATAAAGCCTTACTTTTGTTTCATCCCATAGTTTTGCTGGGGTTTACTTTATCACAGGTTGGATACCATACACACACCATAGTGAACCCCACACAGATAGTTGGATTACTTTTGTGTATCATCTAGCAACTTTCACATGCAGATGCATATGCTTTTCACACAGTTGTAGAAGCGTTGCAAAATAAGCTTATTTTGCAATTTTGTAGGGGTACCAGTCTCTATATTTTGTATCTCGTTGCCAAAAATACTATTTCCCATAAAAAAAGAATTTTTAGTATATATTTCAATTAAATTTATCACTGGTAACGAAAAAAATGGGGCCTCTTTAAAAATAAAATTAAATATTAAATATTTTTTTAAAAAAAAAACTAATAAATGTATGTACTTGGCCAATAGGGAAATTTCTTGGGGCAAGAAGCAGCCGTGAAGAGACTTTCTAAAAGTTCGGGACAAGGCCTAGAGGAGTTCAAAAATGAAGTAGAACTTATTGCAAAGCTTCAACACAGGAATCTTGTTAAACTTTTGGGTTGGTGCATACACGGTGAAGAAAAGATATTGATCTACGAGTACATGCCCAACAATAGCCTAGACAAATATCTATTTGGTTTGCTCTTAACTATTCCTCTCATTGAAAAAATTTCTCAATTTCTCGAGATATGATAAACATTTTCCTGGTTGTATATATATTAACCATCTACGTTTTTTTTTTCTTCTTGAAATGCTTTTTTTATATCTCTAATAAAAATATTCATCAGACCCAGGCAGACAACCACATCTGGATTGGGGTGTGCGCTTCCGCATTGTTGAAGGGATTGCTCAAGGGCTTCTTTATCTTCATCGATATTCGAGATTACGAGTCATTCATAGAGATCTGAAGGCGAGCAATATTCTATTAGATGGTGAAATGAATCCTAAAATATCAGACTTTGGTTTGGCAAGGATCTTCGGTGGAATTCAAACTCGAGGAAACACTGGTAGAGTTGTGGGGACAATGCAAGTACCATTTATGGATGGCCATGTGGATGAATTTGTGAATGCATTTGAATGCGTTCACAGATGCTAATTTCTAACACTTTCACTTTTTAACTCTCTTTTTTTAATGATTGAACTATAGCGTCTATATGTCACCGGAGTATGCAGTACAGGGTGTTTTCTCAGAGAAATCCGATGTATTTAGCTTTGGAGTTTTATTGTTAGAAATCGTTAGTGGGAAACGGAGCAGTGGATATTGGCCTCATGAACAGTGGTCCAGTCTTCTAGGATATGTAAGAATCAAACAAGATTTATCTTATCTTGGTTTAGACCAACTTCTATTTTTCAGTTGCTACACAGGATATTGTGTACCAATAGTTCCTACCCACCCGTTCATGTTGAGTAGAATCTCTAGACTCATTCAAAGTGGTTCTTCTATCTCATTCCATTTTGGTTGCGCATATGGAAACCTTCTCATCATGAACGAGCAATGGGCCATCTTTTCACTTCTTTGATTTGGAATTTAGCTTCAAGTAGAATTTAATTAATTTTCCATGACAAAGGCGTACCGTTTTCGATTCCTGTAGGCATGGCAACTTTGGAATGAAGGGGATTGGAGCTGATGGATCGATTGATGAGTGACTCGCATGTGGCCCACGAAGTAGACAGATGCATCCAAAAAAAAAAATCTGTTTTGAAAAAAAATCCGATTGCAGCAAACAAAAAAATCTGTTTTCAAACAAATCCGATTGCAGCAAACACATATCTGTTCAAAAATTCAGATTGTAGCAAAAAAAAAAAAAAAAAATTGGTTTAAAAAAAATAATCAGATTTCAGCCAAAAAAAAATCTATTTTAAATAATATTCATATTTTTTATTTCATCCATCTCCATTCACTTTTCAAAAAATAAAAATAAAAAATCAGCCATTTCTTTTAAAAAAATAGAAAAGATGGTTAGTATAATCCAGCCGCAGGTTCCTAAGTTGTCAAAGGATAACTATGAAAAATGGTGCATCCAAATGAAGACATTGTTCGGGTCACAAGAACTATGGGAGATCGTCACCGATGAGTATGAAGAACCCACTATGGAAGAAGAAGCCGCCTTCACCAATGAAGAAAAGATCGCTCTAAAAAATCAAAGGAAGAGAGACAATAAGGCTTTGTTTCTCTTCTATCAAGGGTTGGATGAATCCACCTTCGAAAAAATTGCTAAAGCAATATCAAGCAAGTAAGCATGGGATACCCTTGGCACCATCTTCAATGGTGTAGATCGAGTGAAGCAGGTTCTCCTTCAAACATTAAGAGCCGAGTTCGAAGCGACTCATATGAAGGAAGGTGAGGATATTACTGATTATTTTTTGCGTTTGCTTGAAACTGTCAATAATTTGAAAAGGAATGGTGAAAAGATTGAAGATGTCTGAGTTATTAAAAAGATACTTCGATCCCTCACAACCAAGTTTGAGCATGTGGTTGTGGCGATCGAAGAATCAAAAGATATTGAGAAACTCTCCATTGAGGAGTTGATGAGATCGTTGTAAGTTCATGAGCAACAAATGCAGAAGAATGCCAGTTCCATGCTGATGGAACAAGCTTTGGAGTCAAGATTGACTCTAAATGATAACAATGGTGGACGTGGAAGTTCACAACATGGTGGACGTTTTGCTAACAATATCACAAGAGGCAGAGAGTGTGGATACCAATAGAGCCATGGCCAAAACCAGCAGAAAAATACCAATTTCCATAGAAGAGGAAATGGTAGAGTTAGATATATGCGTGGACGAGGAAATACAAAGAACGTCCAATGCTACAATTGCAACAAGCTTGGTCACTATGCATATGATTGCTGGAGCAAGCCAGTGAATCAAGACGAGCTATCCAACTATGCCGAAGCATCAGGCCATGAACAAGAAAGCTCCACACTTCTCCTTGCACAAGAGAAAGATAGTAATCAGCAGGATGTATGGTATCTCGACACAGGTGCAAATAATCACATGTGCGGTGATAAGAAACGCTTTGTGAAACTCACAGAAGAAGTTCATGGCGGTGTAACGTTTGTAGACTCATCAAAAACACCAGTGAAAGGTAAAGGTAAAATCAAAATCTTTCAGAAGAATGGTGTTCCAAACTATATCTCCAATGTGTACTACGTGTCCAACACAAAAAGTAATATACTGAGTCTCAGACAACTCCTTGAAAAAGGGTATGTCATACACATGGAGAACTCTTCTCCTTCCATAAGAGATATGCATGGATGTTTGATTGTAAAAGTCTATGTTTCCTCTCCATATAAATACAATGATTGAGAAGTATTTTTATGAAAAAGCAAAAAATGATTCCTGGATATGGCATCTTCACTTCGGCCATCTAAATTTCAGTGGTCTGAAACTTCTATCTTTATCAAGTATGCTGCATAGCTTGCCTGCTATTGAAGCTCCAGAACATGTGTATGAGGCGTGCACACTTGGGAAACAACAAAGAAACTCCTTTCCGAGTGAAATATCCTGAAGAGCAAAAGAATCATTGTAGTTGGTTCACACTGACATCTGTGGACCATTAGAGCCATTCTCTCTTGGAGGTAATAAATACTTTATTACCTTCATTGACAATTTCAGTAGAAAATTGTGGATGTATGTAATCAAAGAGAAGTCTGCTACTTTTACTATTTTTAAAAATTTTAAGGCCCTTGTTAAAAAAGAAAGTGGTCTTAAAATCAAAACCCTCTGATCTGACAGAGGTGGGGAGTACACCTCAAATGTTTTTCGAGAATATTGTAGGAAACATGGCATTAAGCAACAATACACTGCAGCGTACACGTCACAACAAAATGGAATTGCGGAACGGAAGAACTGCACCATCCTCGACATGACGAGGACCATGCTGAAGGAAAAATATCTGCCAAAGAATTTCTGGGTAGAAGTAGTTGCATGTACTGGCTATCTGCTCAATAAGTGTCTAATCAAGAGTGTCAGATTCCAAACGCTGCAAGAATCATGGAGTGGATACAAGTCAAGCGTGGCGCACCTTAAGATCTTTGGGTGTGTCGCATACGCTCAAGTTTCAGAAGCAAGAAGGAAAAAGCTTGATGATCGTGGCGAGAAGTACATCTTCATCGGCTACAGCGAAGAGTCAAAGGCATACAAGCTCTACAACCCACTAACCAATAAGCTGGTGGTGAGTAAAGATGTTGTATTCTGTGAGGAAGAAGTATGGAAATGGAATGAGAAAAACTTGGCCAAAGAAAAGCAGGTCGAGGTCGAAGAATACGAAGAAGAGAGACATGAGAAGCAAGAGAAGACACTCACATCACCCCCTTCAGATCGCAGAAGTTCAGGAGTACGCTCCATCTCTCCTGGAAGTACTTCATCAAATCAGCATTCATTCAGCATATCTTCATACGATTTTCCTTCACCCTTAGCTCCTATAAAAATGAGAAACCTCAACAACATCTACTGAGAAACTGGGGAAGTGAATTTACTCTGCCTATATACGGACCACGAGCCTCTCAAATTTGAGGAGGATGTGAATGAAGAATGTTGGAGAAAGGTTATGAAAAAAGAGATTCATATCATCGAGAAGACTCGAACATGAGAGTTGACCTCACTCCTCAAGAGCCAGAAGACCATTGGTCTCAAATGGGTGTACAAAATCAAGTGGAATGCCGATGGTAAGATTGAACGATATAAGGCAAGACTCGTAGCAAAAGGTTACAAATAGAAATATGAGATAGACTATAAAGAAGTTTTCGCCCCAGTTGCTCGCCTTGACACGGTAAGAATGATTATCTCCCTTGTAACTCATCATAGTTGGATGATCTACCAACTGGATGTGAAATCCGCATTCCTAAATTGGATACTCGAAGAAGTATACGTTGACCAGCCTGAAGGCTTTGTCATGCAAGGGGAGGAACACAAGGTGTATCGGTTGAAGAAAGCCCTGTATGGGTTAAAGCAATCTCCCCATGCTTAGAATGTAAGGATCAACGATTATCTTCAAGAGAATGGTTTCGTCAAATGTCCGTATAAGCATGCGGTCTACACAAAGAAGAATGTCTATGGTGATATGCTTATCGCTTATTTATATGTTGATGATCTGCTGTTCACTGGGAACAGCCAGGCGATGTTTGAAGAATTCAAGCAGGCTATGTTCAAAGAGTTCGAGATAACTGATGGTGGATTGATGTCTTTCTTCTTGGGTATTGAAGTGAAGCAACAAGTTGATGGCATTTACATATCTTAGAAGAAGTACACAAAGGAATTTCTTGAGAAGTTTCAGATGGTCGACTGTAAAGTCGTAAATACACCTGTTACAATAGGCCTGAAGCTCACAAAAGATGGAGTAGGAAGAAACGTCGACTCAACCCTATTTAAGAGCCTAATTGGAAGCTAAAGGTACCTCACAATCACTAGGCCAGATATAGTTTACAGCCTTGGACTTCTAAGCCAGTATATGAAAGCCCCAAAAGAGTCACACTGGCTAGCTGCAAAACGAGTACTGAGGTATATCAAAGGGACTATTGAGTTTGGTCTCTTTTATCCGTACAATGATGAGGCGATGCTGTATGGATACTCTGATAGTGATTGGGGTGGTGACCAAGATGAAAGAAAAATCACCATAGGCTATGCTTTTTATCTTGGGTTGATAGCATTCACATGGAATTCAAAGAAGCAGAGTGTGGTCACCCTGTCCACATGTGAAACTGAGTACGTAGCAGCTTCATCCACTATATGTGAGGCAATCTGGATAAGGAATCTACTAAAGGAGCTGAAGCATCCATAGGAGGAATCCACTATTATATATGTGGACAACAAGTTGGCAATCGAACTTGCCAAAAATTCAGTTCAGCATGGAAGGAGCAAGTACATCGACACAAGATATCACTTTCCTAGAGATCAAGTAAAGCAGAAATTGATAAGGCTGGAATACTGTCACACCACTGAGCAAGTGGCAGATATCTTCACCAAAGCATTGTTGACTGACACATTCAGGAGACTCAGATCAATGCTTGGAATGAAGCCAGTTTTGGTTTGAAGGGGAGTGTTGGATACAGTGGAGGATTTGTGCAAATCCAAAACCGTGTGAGAATCATATGAGCTAGCTGTGCAAACCGTGTGAGCTAGTTATAAGATTAGATTTTTTTTTTTCTAGGTTTAGATTGCTAACTGTGTTAAGATAAGCAATAGATTTCTTTCTGAATTTTTTCTTTCTTTAGCTGCCCTTAGAAAGCATCTAGATAGGGATTTTTTTGTCTTTTCATGTAAGGAGAAAAGCCTATAAATGGCACCAGTGTAATCATTTCTAAGCCTTCCAATACAACAGTTCAAGGCTCTTCGTCTTTCAGTTATTTATTTATTTATTATTTATTTTTTTTTAAAGTTTTCTATTTTTGTGGTGGCTATAGCCACTCGTTAACAAAATGTGGGGTTTACAACCCAACACATTCTGCTAAATCCCAGCATAAGATCCTCTAGGCTAGCTCAAGCCTGGCCATGTTCATAAAAATATCCAAAAAGTTGCTATTGCCTAACCAATATGATATTTAATGTTCCCATGACGAGCACAACTTTCCCATGACCACTTACACCTACAAATTAAAATGTGTAAAAATAAAGTGGAGACATTGCATAAAATAAAATAGAAATTTCAAGCTATTTTGGTCTAAGTTAATTGAAAAATAAAAATTGCAACTCGAATTTAAGTCAATCAAGCATCTTATATAACCCATATAAATTTCATATCACCCCTATTCATTAGTATACATGACTCAAAATCCTATAATCTCATTTTGGGAGATTCATGTGAGACCCTCCTATCCCCTCTATGCCTCTACCTTGAGGGTTTATTTTAATGTAAGTATTGGAACTAGCTCGCTTATATGACCCATCAACAATATATATCATATAAGATAAATAATATGTACATGCAATATATATTTGTGTCTATTCACACACACAGAGATCAACAGCTCAGCTCATCGATGGCCCTATAAGTGCTTGCACGTCATCTTGTTTCTCGAGCACTTATGGAATTTGAATTTCCCATGGTAAAGATGGGGATTTTAGCTTCTGTTGAGACATCGGGGCTATGAAAAGGAAGTTAAAGCAAAACGAGCTGGTGGGTCAATAATTATGCCAGTCATGGATGCCATATGACGTGAAAAGATGAATCCTTGTGGGGCTCTTATGTGTCCCCAGGAACCTATTGATCGATCAATCATGTCTTTCAAGGGCTGGTAATCCATTTTCAAAATCATTAAGTTACGGTTGGTAGAAGTTTTGTAGTCCATCAGGATGTCCCTGGAAAATCGACTCCCTCCTTCCATTTTGTGGGCTCCTTTTAGGACGAATCCAAAATTGAAGCAGATCCAAAACTCAAGTGGGCCACACAATTGAAACCAGTGGCATTGGATATGCCTACCACTGAAACCTTCTTGAGGACCCAAAATTTTCCATGGCTCCATGATGGTTTCAATGATGGATCCTTACTCTTGCACCGGCGGTGGTAGACTGACAGGTACCCATAGGTGGTGAAATTCCATTACAACGTGAGTATACGTGGGAAAAAAAAAAACAAAGGATGGGAGATTCTTATTTTTTATTTTTAAATTTTCTATGCACACACCCACACACCACTTAGTGTTGAAAATCACCCAGGCAGAGTCAGAGGTACAAAGGAAAATGATTACACCAACTTCAGTACAGCGGGATCAGTTAGAGGAGGAAAATGTTCTCCCTCATATTTGGGCTTATCACCAAAAACGAGCTGGATGGACAAATGGCAATAGATACAACATAACGCAAGCATCAATGTATTAGGAAAGAGCAATGCATGGCCAGCACCGGTCGGGAGGGGTTTGTTCATGTCTGGCATAGCTTCGAACGCATGAGGGGTGAATAAGGGGTCGCCCTCGTGAGAGTGCTCCTTCTAGGGGGCGCCTATCCCCATGGTCAAAGGAAAACAGAATCTGCAGGAGGAATTGCGCTCAAGAAACTCTTCAAAGAATGAAGGACGGGGTAGAGGATTCACTTTGTTTGCTGGGAATATACCTTTCGACTGCACTCAAGAAGACATGATAAAGATTTTCCAGAGATATGGGAGGGTAGCAGAGGTGTATATCCCCCGATTCCCAGGAACAGTGCAATCCAGGTGCTGGATGGTCACTGAATCAACGGCAAGATTGTCTCGATTAAGGATGCGAACCCTAGGCTTTGGACTCTTAAGGGAAAATCGGAGGGTCCACAAGTCCAAAGTGAAGTGGAGGGTAGGAAAATAGTTACCCCAACACTAACTCATGGCAGAGGTTGGGAAAAGATCTTTACTCCAGCTCCAGAGATACACAACGCAGTAGCAGGTATGGTGGCATACCTCAAATCGGTGGAGAGGAAACTACAAGATCTGGAACTAGGGACTGATAGGAACGGTGTCATACAAATCAATTTCGATTCTGCGTTTGGTGGAGGGGCTCAGGGATTCCAGATTTGCAGCCTCCAATGTCGACATTTCCCCTCTGTCATACACCCATTTCCTAATAGTCTTCCAAACTATAGCTGAGCTAACAGATTTCCTCTCCGATTCCACTCTGATTCAAGCTATGGGTCTTGTAGATCTGGTACCCTGGTCTCCAAATTTATGAATACAACAGATCGCCGGTTGTAAGTATAATAGGAGCAGAGGACGATGAAGGCATTTATGAACAGGGCAAGTAAATGGTTCTTGAGTAGCTATCTCTTTTTTATGCACTTCCGTTTCAGCATCATTTCCTGGATAAAGTAATTTTGCAACACATTCTAGATGATAGAAATGGCCACAGGTTGCAGAAACACGGGGGAAAACCTGAAAGCCAGAAGGCCACAATGAATGGGCATCTTAGTCAGGAAGTTTTAAGTATTAAGGAAGTAGAAGTTTGAGCTACCGACCTAAAAATGTCTAAACTACGCCCATTATAAAGCTAGAATGAAAGAAAATTAAATGTACACAACTACACAGACCATCACTAAAGAGAATGTACCTAATGTCAACCTTACCAAAAGAAGCAGCTGCTAAGGCATGCACTGGAGCAGGATTCCAGATCATATTCACAATATGTTATTGTAACACATGTGACAGATAGGGGCAGGCTCCGTTATGCATTCACCATCGACCAAAAATCATGCCAGCACGTTCATTGGGTGGGCCAAATGCACACATAGTGTGAATTATCCATCAGTGCTTAATTGTCCATTTTTTTCAAATACATGTGACCCATCTTCTGAGCAAACTGACCTCCTTTAGATCGTGGCATGTACAAGGTAGGTGCACCAAATGAATGACGCTGTTCTCACACAAACGGTGTTCCATTGGCATATCTTGAGTACCAAAAATATTTTGAGACAGCATTACTTGCTAGAGTTTTAATTGTAATACGGCTGTGTTCTTATGACTGGTTTCTTGACTCTTATCAATTATTTGTGATTGATCTTAATGAATAATCTTGAGAACTAGCTAGAGATCTCTTTTTTCATATGCCTTGTTATACAAACAACTTGCAAGAAAGCCTTGAAAAGAATGGGAATGCTAGAATTGATCTTTATATCATCAGCCGTTACTTGACCATGATTCAATTTTTACATCATAGGCTAATTTCAGTTCAGTTACCGACATCTACTATAAATGATGAGACAAAATTTTCTTGTCCCTTTGTTTTACCAGTGAAATTAATAATCTAATTGTTGAGGGTCAAATATTACATATTAGACCCTAGTTATTATCTGGATTTACGAACATTATACCGTTTAACGCCCGGTTTTAATCGTGTTTTGTTGCTGGGTGTGATTAGTAGAGTTGACTGAAAAAGGATGCCAAAAGCTTGGATTTAAGGTTCCGATGATCACCAGGGCAAGGGACGGACTCCAGGGACTAAAATCGACAAATATACACGTCAGAGACCCGAGAAAATCGAGAAACTGAAGTTCAAGTGGCCTGAAAGTTAGCCAGAATGCAAGATCACGGGGTTCCCACCATCCGTTTGGTTCAAAACTTCATACATGGTCTGAGGGACATAAATAAACCATACATGTCAAATTTCAGTCATTGGATCTTGGTGAAAGTGGCTTAATGGACAAATCAGCCCTTAGAATCATGATTCAATTCAGCATAATATTGAGTGGTTTGTAGAATTCAGAAAAGCAATGGAAGGACTTAATTCGCGCCTCGATAGGATAGAGGAGGCTCGGTCATCTCAGTCACAATTTATTCCAGAAATACAATGCAAGGAAAGTGATCCGCATTCACTTTTGAAAGAATCTGGAATTTGGAATGAGGAGTTGGATTCCGTTAATGAGCATGTGGTTCAATTTTCTGATGAGTTGATCTCGATGACTGTTCGAAGGAATGGTGAAGATACATGGGTGTCTTTTAAATGTAATGATGATGACACACTTCAATCACATGACACACTAGATTCTAATGATGAAGAAGATATTAGTTTATGCAAACCTCAACCCATTCTAGGTGAAGAATATGAGGAAAGTGATTCCATTCCAAGTGTGCACTGCACTGAACCAAAATATGATGAGTATTAGGATGACGATCCTGAATGTGTAACCACAATTCCCCTGGAATTAATCTCAAGTTTGGTCCAAGTCAATGATCAAGAAGTACGTGAAGAGAACGGTCATAATGAGATACTTTACTCACCTGACATGTCTGATCTAAAAGTGGAGGAGCTCCTTATAACTGACCCTTCTATCTCTTGTGAGATATGTTTGAACCACTCTCCTGAATTAAATGATGATATGATTCGGGAGACGGACGAGTTACTCGATATGACTCTGAAATTTGAAACCACCCAGTTGAGGCCACCATCTGAACTGTTGAATGTTGACGATTCAATGCCTCTTCTGAGTAATTTCAAAGAACAAAGTGATTATATCAATGCTTCGCATACTGACCCTCAATCTGTCTGTGCAGGGCTGGAGCAAGAGAGCATACATCCGTCCACTGTCAAGGATGATGGATTCCTTGGGCAGATTATCACGAGCTCCAAGGTGAAAAATAAGTCACTCTCAGCTGAATGTCCCAACTCATTCGATGATTGCTTGGCACACTTTGTAGATTCAAATGATCCCATGATAAGAGACATAGTGAATGCCTTGCAAGACAACATCTCGGAAGTCAATACTGACCAAGAGAACCCTTACTCTGAAGCCCCTTCTTCCACAGATTCTGAATGTTTACCATTGGGGGGGAGGAGCTGAGAATTGAACCGAAGTCTGATACTTCGGAAAGTGTTGAGACTACACCACTTCCTGAAAATTTTTCTCAACTTGATCTATCTGTAGTCTCTGATTCACCATGGGATACTAACTCTGAAACTTTTTCTGACACAGGTGAATCATTTATACTTTGGATACCTCAGGCGAATCATCAACACATTTTTAATGAGGTAAATAAGTTTCTCTAGAAAGTTAAACTCCAGGGCATCCAAGCCTATTGTAAAAAGGGCTTTTGGATGATCCTATTGAGAAACTTATCAAGATATTGGCCGGAAGAGGAACCTTGTGGCATGATTAAGTTTCATAATCGATTCAATGTTTGTGGATAACATTACTGCAAACCCTCACGAGACTACAACTCGTCCACTAAGGGTAACCTAGGGGTTTAAAGGCTTGTTGCATACACTAAATGCAATCGAGAGTACCTGCGAAAGAGGTATAGGTAGAATTTTATTCGTTGTTATTTTTGTTTTGTTTTCTCTCTTGGCTGACCAGCTTTCATGCTGCGATATCTTCAAAAATCTCTCTCGATTCGTTATCCAGGTACTCTCTTCCCATCACTTTACTTTTGTTGTTCAATGTGCATTGCATGCTCATATCTTTTACATTGAGGACAATGTAGATTTTAGGTTGGGGGTGGGAGATTAGGTTTCCTAATCAGTATTTTCTTGGTCTTGAGCAAAAATTGTGAAAATTGTGAAAATTTTTAAAATTTGTTCAGAAAATTCTTGTGAATTCGAAGTGATTTTGACAGATATCCCTAATTTATATTTTCAAGATACGTGATGTTGGTAATTTCGGACTCTAGGATTCAGTATCTGTTAAATTTCGCAGTTAAGATCGAGTTATTAATCCATGATTAGAAGTTGTAAACATTGATTGAGTCCTGATTTCACATGTCACGTCTCGCCTACACATTAAGATTTCAGTTCCATATAGAAGGATTAACTTGGTAATCACTGAACATAAAAGGAACCAGCCTGAAATATCTTGCCATCAGGGTATAAAAATTGAAAAGTTAGGCAATTAATCTTCACCATGGGTTTGCTCCCTATAGGTGTGGATTCGATTCCCCACGGTTAACAGTTGGAAAGAGTTGGGCGACTCGTTTCACCATAGGTTTGCTCCCTATAGGTGAAAATTTGATTCCCCTTCTTGACATTACTTTTACTGAAAAAATCAAAAGCTGAAGGGATGAAAAGATGATCTGTGAGGCAAGTTTTGGTTTAGGCTGGTTGTCATGAATTCTTTGTTAGTTACCAATGATATCATGAAATTGAAGATTGGGCCTCTTAATAGTGGTAAGTTGAGATTACACTACACACGCATGGAACTCAATGTTTAGCATTTTTCTGATTGATGGATTAATACCTTGAACTTGATTATGAAGTTTAATGTGTGCTTGAGTCCAGGAGAAAACAATTTCTAACATTCATGAATATTAAATTTCTCGTATCTTGTTTAAAATCTCACTTGATTTCATAGAAAGTTCTCCTATAATTCTCAACTTATTTTTCGCATAATTTGCTCGGGACTAGCAAAATACTGTTTGGGGGTTGTGTTGAGGGTCAAATATTATATATTAGACCCTAGTTATTACCTGGATTTACGAACATTATACCGTTTAACGCCTGATTTTAATCGTGTTTTGTTGCAGGGTGTGATTAAGAGAGTTGACTGAAAAAGAATGCCAAAAGCTTGGATTTAAGGTTCTGATGATCACCAGGGCAAGGGACGGACTCCAGGGACTAAAATCGACAAATATACATGTCAGAGACCCGAGAAAATCGAGAAACTGAAGTTCAAGTGGCCTAAA
Organism: Magnolia kwangsiensis; assembly: GCA_037074715.1. NCBI lineage: Eukaryota > Viridiplantae > Streptophyta > Magnoliopsida > Magnoliales > Magnoliaceae > Magnolia > Magnolia kwangsiensis. The sequence continues at coordinate 31,599,261 of CM073584.1, read as the reverse complement.
AGTTAGCCAGAATGCAAGATCACGGGGTTCCCACCATCCGTTTGGTTCGAAACTTCATACATGGTCTGAGGGACATAAATAAACCGTACATGTCAAATTTCAGCCATTGGATCTTGGTGAAAGTGGCTTAACGGACAAATCAGCCCTTAGATTCATGATTCTGGGCCCACCTGATGTTTGGATATGCTTCATCTTCGGTCCCTGCGGTTTAAATGATATGATGGAAAGGAATGGACGAAACGGATTTCCTACACACATCCCTATTGGACCCCATTGACCATGGATGTGCACAATGCATAAGTGCACTCAAAATGCACTAAACAAGGAGGCCGGTCAACACTGAGGTTGACCGCACCCTCTTCCTCTCTCATGCAGCCAGCGTCCAGCGAACGGACGCTTGTCACTTGGGTTTTGTTTAGTGGGCCCCATATATTGTCCAAACGGACAATCTAAACCGTTAATTCACTCCCTAGATCAGCCATAATCTATGCCTAGCTGACGGAATTTAAAGACATCATGAAGATTGGTTTTTAACCATTCAAACACAGGTTGGACGGTAGATCAGAAAATCAGGTGGACCACATCAAAAGTAACCTGAAAGCAGTCATTTCTTACTAAAATTTCGAGAGGAATTCGGTGGACGGATTGGATTTCTCAAGTGTCTAACGAAATGGGCCCCACAAGTGCCACAGCGAAAGAAGTTTTTGTTTTAGCATCCGCGTAATGCACGGCCGCTGGCCGTTTTGCGGAAGCTAGTGGGCCCCACACGTGCCCTGTAAGCTCAATCCGAACCATCCACCATGTAGACGGCATTGAATACTTCAAAACCATGTTGTCACTTTTCACCCATACATGCACACGTGTGCGTTACAGAGGCCACAAAAGGGCTACCCTGGGACGTTCAAAATTGATCTTTTAGTGATTTCTTCTCTGGGCTTCGCTAATGGACATTCAAAACTACCCATTCTTGACTGAAATTTTGTCCTGAATCCAATGGACGGGGTGAATTTTCCAGAAAATGCTTCTGTGGGGCCCACCGATCACAACAGCGAAATGGTGCGAAAGGTTTTGCACATCCGCGAAAACTGACTTTTCTAGGCGGTTTTGGCCCACCATCTTTGATCATATGGCAGATCTGAACCGTCTATCATGTAGAGGACCCAATAAAATCCTAAGGGACGGTGTTTCTTTGAAATTTGAACGAGAAAAGTGGCGTGTTTCGATGCACCGAACTTGACTGCGAAAAAGCTTTCAATGGGCATGCATAGCTTTCCAAATCCGATTCAAATCCGATTTTCACTACTCCAGCAGCTATATAAGGAGGTTTTGGACGTGGGGAGCATTCATTCAGGTCTCGGGAGGAAGATCAGAGCAGTTGAGACGTGGAGCTTGGCCTGACGTGGAGCAAAGAAGAGAGAGAGAGAGAGAGAGAGAGAGAGAGAGAGAGAGAGAGAGAGAGAGAGATTCTTTGTTTTTTTATTTCACTTTTCTTTTTCTTTTCTCTTTATTTATTTAGATTTAACCTGACCATGTTAGGCTAAACCTCTTAGCTAGGGCTAAGAGGTGAAGCTTGTAGCGTGATGGGAGACGTTTAATTATGCCTTTTGTTTAATATTGAACTGATTTCAATTTAATTTTATTTTGAGAATATTTTTAGTTCTTAATGGTCTGCTGTGACTGAAATTACAATGGGTCTGCGATGCTTTGAATATTTCTATTTCCTTTTCATGTTTATGATGTTAGGAAACCCTGTTGTTCACCATAGTCTCCTGGGCATGGTTGGATGACGGTACCCTTCCTAACTTTCATACATGTGATTGGGTGGTAATTGGTTTAATTCTGTTGTTTGCCATAGTCTTTTGGGCATGGTTTGGTGATGGAATCCATTCTAATTCATACACCTTTCATCTCTTTGAAAACTAGATCAATGACAGCTCAGTAAATTCCATGATTCATGAAACAGGCATAAGATCTCCCTGATCTCTACAAGTGGATCCTCTGAATCCCTAGTTTCCTATCTCTGATTTCTCCTAAGTTTTAGATAATTAATTCATAATTATTCCACAATTGCTAATTGATTTAGAATTCATCTTAGCCTAGTTCTAGTTCTAGTTAGTTTTAGATAACGTACAGGTTTCAGTCCCTTGGGATTCGACCTCGGTCTCACCGAGTTTATTACTACATCACAACCCTGCACTTGGGGTGTGAACACTAATCCTTCACAAAAAATTGTAATCATTAAGACAAGAAAAGATCAAATTAATATTTTTTAAAGGACTAGAAAATTCTGCTAGAATATAACGAACCTCAGCGTTGCTGGATTCATCGGAAGAGCCTAACTTACCACAAAAAAAAGAAAAAAAGAAAAACACTAATGCCGTTTGTATTGGCAATTTGCACACAAGAAGTTTTTAATTGCCTGTGTCAAACTTTTGGAAGCAAGATGAACAATGTGAAGGTGAATGCCCCAAACTTTTGGAAGCAAGATGAACAATAACATGACATATAGTAAAAACGAAAGATGGTTTCATAAGCGTGCATGCTTTCACTTGAGCCTTAGACATGCCAAGAGATTTACAGGCTAAGACAGCACTAGCATCTTTAGCTGCATGGAAGGACCTCAAACAACTCCCTTCATAACTGTATAAAATATAGAGTGAAATGCATGTGTCATTCAGTCATAGAGAGAAAAAAAAAAAAGGAAAGAAAGAAAGAAGCATCAAGCAATGTTTAATGCTGACTTGGCTGAATATCAAATACCAAAATAATAAAATAATAAAAATAATAAAAAATAAAAGAAGAAAGATATCATGTCGCTTCAACAAATTATTTATAGATAAATAATAAGGGTAAATTGTCAAGATTCTTCAAAACAAAATTCTTGTTTCATTAAGGCATAAAGGTTGTGCACTAATTAGAGTGGTCCCTAGCTCAAGCCCAATGGGTCGTGTTGAGTTGACATGGTCAACAAGATCAGTCGTCCAGTCCTACCAATTCTGTTCTATATCTTTAGAAAAAGAATTTATTTTATTTTATTTTATTTTATTTTTTAAGATAAAAAGAAAAAGGAAAAGAAGAAGAAAAAAAATTCTATTCTAACCATGTTAATATTACTTACATAGAATGCAGTTACTATTCCAGCTGAATCTCCCGAGACCATCTTTATTCTCATGCTGAAGTGGCCAAACACATAAGAGCCCTTGCATTGAAATCCAGTCCCTTTAAACAAAAACACAAAAAATTAAAAAGAAAAATCCAATCCTTGGATTGAAATCGAGTCCCAATTGTAATTAGATTGGCACTTAGATTTGCAAATTAGCAGATTCCAATCTATCTATCAAGTAACAACATTTTTTTTTTCTTCTTTGAGAAATGACACTGAAGTGACCCAACAGAAGCTCTATAAGTGCACTCAATTTTGCATCAAGTCCATTTGTACCATTGATCAGATGACTAACATAGTCGATTCCCCTGATTTTTGGGCTATGGCCCTTCTGTATGATTGTGTAGGCCACTACATATGGGACAAATTGATGGTTGTCCAAGCATGTTTTGGTTGTCCATGTGTTTTCTAGACTTTGCACCATCTGATGGATCGACTGCTAGATTTGACTGGGAACAGGGCCCAACTGATGGACAGCTTGGATCTTGCAGTTGTTTTCTATCTAGGCACATGTGATGGCGTGTAAAGCAGTTGTTGGATTGTAAGCGCTTGAGATTTTCAAGTCTCATCACATCCTCAAGCATTCAAAGAAAGGATAGTAAGTGTCATGATCATATATGCGATATACATATCAATATGCGATTGCATATATGCATATGTGGTTGCACATGAGAACACTGATTTCCCTTCTTGGCTATCTATTTACATACCACAATAAAAAGGTTGAGATTGTCCTATCAAGAAGACTTCTAGGCCAAGGTCCATTGTCTAATCATGGAACCATGGGCCAATCAAAAAACAAGTATATTGTTCGTATCCTTGAATTGAGGATCATATGATTCCTTAGAGATGAAACCAATTTAGGCCACCATAACCTTATCCTAATTGCAACCCCAGATCACTTCACGAGATAAGCTCGCATCGTATGTTGTGACTTCAACATAAGCAGTCTCCAGAGAACTCTGCCATGCAGAACACAACTATTGGATAGAACACTCACTTCATATAAGGATTCGAAGTATATAGGTTCCCAACACATATCTTTACTCGTGGACCTGTGTGTGTGTGTAGAGAGAAAGAGAGAGAGAGTAGATATGAATGCATGCTATTAAACAAGGAAATGAACTTCCATACACAACCAGTCTCTACATGCTGACCAGTCACCTCACACGTGACGACTAGCTTCACCTATTAGAAGAGACAATCCATAACACACACGTATAATTAAAACCTATTAGAAAAGTAGAAGTAGGAGGCCTGAAGGATTGGAATACGAATAGTGTTTTGATGCATCGGAGGCCAGTAGTATGTAGAACCAAGATATAGATCTGATGGGTTTTCAGTGTGGATGAAAGATGCCCCAGATTGGAGGTTCCTAATCCTGCGATCCATGGCTGACAAATAAATAGTTAATGGAAAATATAGAACTAGCATCCGAAAAATCCCAAAGATTAGGAAATTCCACTTGGATAGGGTTTAATTGGCAATCATATAGAAGGGATCAAAGAATCATATAGGAGGACCTAAAAAAATGAATACCATTTGTTAGTTGTGCCAATTGAACATACACATCTAGCCTCTGTTTGCTTTAGTTGACTCACCTGATTTTTTTCATATGGTCATCTTCACCCGGGGCTTTGCTTTATACATCAGTCAGAAGTTTCGATACACTTGCTAGGCTGGCAAGTGTAATTTTGTTGTGATCCTAGCAGTAGTTGTGGTGATGATGTTGGCAATGCCCTTGCTGAGAAACTGATGATACCAGATGGAGAATGCAACAAAATGGAGAATCGGGCCAGTGCAATTGCTGAGACACCTCAAGCAGGTCTTTTAAGGCCAAATGATGGTTATTAAAAATGATCAACTTGACTACCCAATCTTTTTCCAGATGCTTGATCGCGCTGATTACCATTGCAATTTAGCTCACAAGTAGAGGAAATGCAAGTGATGAATTCAATGCCACCACATCTTAATAATCGCCTACATCAATGGCCCAATGACCATAAAATGATGAACATCGGCGAAAACTGCAATTTCCTAAGCTCTTAGTTTATTACAAGTAAATGACAAATCGACAAATCACAAACCAGTAAAAGTTGTCACAAATCCACCACCATAAATGAGTTAACCATATCATCAAAAACTAACCCTTCAAATCGCAAAACAACCACTAGAGGTAACAAATCACAAATGATTTCGGATTGTTCATAAATTGTCCAAGGAAAATTTAATGTTCAGCTTCAAAAGTACATCGTCGGGCCCTCAAACATATATCATAGACTAAACCAAATACTGTTCCATCACAATAAATTGCGGTTTAACAAGAGCACTATAAATTGACGATAGAAGCATATGCTATAACAACCTTAAGGCCACCTGAACAGGATGACTTCCAATGCAGGTTTTGAGGGGGAAATGGCCATCACCATCTTAGACCCTTCTGCAATTGAGCAGTTAGGATTGTCCAATGGATCAGACTTTTAGGCAACTTCATCCATGCTGGGAGGCATCAAATAAGAGGCCTAGACCTTGTATACATCTACAACATATCCCAGTGGAAACTTGGGTAATGGGTGTAATGAAATGAGCTCCATTATTATCATTTCTCGAGAAGAGAACTTAATGTTCATGTAAATTACTAAAGGGAACGAATCAACACAATCATATATCATACATGCTTTCTTGTTCAAAAATATACTTGAATAAAGGCACCCAAAAAAATGACAAAGAAGCAAAAATAACTTAAAAAATTCAAAGAAAAGAAAACAAAAAGAAAAAAAAGGGAAAAATATGGACATAATATATTGCATGGTAATATTTGGTATTAAAATAACTTTCCCAATTGGCCATGCAAGGAATTAAGCTGAAAACTGAAATACCTTCGTGCAGTCCAAATCAGAGCCTCCCAACTCCCATTTTCCTAGCATTTCGTCCGAAAGATCAATGTCCCTTGGGACTTTTTTGAATGAACTACATGATGGACGGTCTGGATTACTCATACAATCATCACTACGTTCATGCAATCATCCGCAAAACTCAGACAGCGTCCGGACGCGAACAGAGCCTGCGTAATTGTTACGCTGTGATGATGGTGGGGCCCATGATCGGTGATGTACAAGAAATCCACTCAGTTTACTAGTTGCAGCTCAAAAACCAAGTGGGAAAGTCTGGTTTCGGATCAAATTCAGTGTGGCCCACGGATTTTTTCGTTGCACTGTCTATCTTCCGTTTTAACGGTTGATATTAGATCTCCGCTGTCTTCCAGGATTCTTTAACCTAGGAAAAAGTCATGCCTACCTTCTGGAGTGAATTAACGGTTTGGATTGTCCATATGGACAATGGTTAGTGCCCACAACCCAAAAACAGATGGACAACGTCCGTCCGCCGTTTCCGGGTGCGAAAAGGATATGCTGACCTGATTTCTTGGTCCAGTGCACCTTGTGTGCACCTGTGCACTGTGCGCAGTCATGGCTATTATGGGCCACTTGAGATATATATGAGAGATCCATTCCATTCTTCTATTTTACCACCCTCTTTAAGGGTTTAGTCCAAACTTGAAGTATTTCCCAATACCAGGCGGGCCCCAAATCAAGCTTTTATAGATGATATGTTAGTTTAACCACTTCTACAAGAATCCAGGAGCTGAAATTCGATGTGTATGGTTCATTTATAGTACTCAGGCTATATATGAATTTTTGAACCGAGCAGAAGATGGAAACCCCATGATCTTACATTCTGGACCAATTTCAAGTCACTTGAGCTTTAGTTTCTCAGTTTTCTCAAATCTTTGGTATATAAATCCGTCGATCTTCGTCCCCTGGAGTCCGTCCTTACGTTGGTGAATTCTAAATATTAAATTCATAGTTTTAGCATTCTGATCCAGTTCAAGCTCGTAATTACACCTTGCAACACAAACAAAATTAAATTGGATCGTTAAATATTACCATGTTTATAAATTTAGGTAATAACTGGGATCTAATATGCAATATTTGACCCTTAATATAAATCTTTATGGTGGGCCAACCTAGTGGTCGGATTGGATGTCTCACGTACACACACTAAAGTTAAAAGTTATCTTTTGACTGGACTGTACCTTGTTGTCCAACTAGTCGGACTTACACCTTTATATATATATATGCATGACCAGATATGGCTGGGTAGCCCAATATCAGCCCAAAATTAGTAACACTTTTCTAACTAAGCCCAAGTAGGTTCTGAGAGCCTAAAAGGCATGCTCAAATCTAGCCCAAATACCTACCCAGCTCAACAGTTCCTGGGTCAGCCAAGTCTAGTGACAGCACTACTATTAGTACACTATTTGAACAAATTATCCTTTTTTTCCCCTGATCCATAGCTCAGGTGGTAGACTGAGTGAAGAAACTCTCGTTTCAACACTGAGATCTTGGTATCGATTTCCTAGTGGGGGTGGCTAACGGTGGAGTGTGTATTGACATTGATGTGTGTATCAATCTGCACTGTGTGGTCAGCTTGAGCCTTGGATTAGCCTCGTTTTATTAAGCATACTATAGAATGACATGGAAAATTGTATGGACAGAATGGATTAAACCCATACATCATGGTGGGCCCCACAGCCCCTCCCTAGACTGAGTTAGTCCATAGATGGGGCAGGACGCAATCCGCCTCCGGACAGCGTAGATGACTTGAAGCTAAATTCAAACCGGTCAGCTAATTATCCATGTAGCTAAATGTCTACGTTAGAATAGACTGTTGGCAACTTTTTTGGTAGTCAAACCTTTCATGCAAGTGCAGCCACGTGATGAGCCGAAAGTGGTAAGGATGGAAGACTCAAGTGAGCAACATTAAAGGAAATGGTGGGCAGGAAATTTCTTACCGTTCAAAACTGCACGGGGTTGACAGTGATGAAATGTCATCCATACCGTCCATAACATCATTCAAAACTGCACGGGTTGAAATTGATGTGTGTATCAATCTGCACTGTGTGGACGGCTTGAGCCTTGGATTAGCCTCGTTTTATTATGCATACAATAGAATGATATGGAAAATTGTATGGACAGAATGGATTAAACCCATACATCACGGTGGGCCCCACAGCTCCTCCCTAGACGAAGTCCATAGATGGGGCTGGACGCAATCCACCTCCGGACACAATAGATGACCTGAAACCAAATTCAAACCGGTCGGCTAATTATCCGGGTAGCTAAATGTCTACGTTAGAATAGACTGTTGGCAACTTTTTCGGTGGTCAGACCTTTCATGCAAGTGTAGCCACGTGATGAGCTGAAAGTGATAAGGATGGAAGACTCAAGTGAGCAGCAGTAAAGGAAATGGTGGGCAGGAAATTTCTTACAGTTCAAAACTGCACCGGTTCGGCATTGATGAAATGTCATCTATACTGTCCATAACATCATTCAAAACTGCACGGGTTGAGATTGATGTGTGTATCAATTTGCACTGTATGGTCGGCTTGAGAATGCATGGGTTGAGATTGATGTGTGTATCAATTTGCACTGTATGGTCGGCTTGAGCCCTGGATTAGCCTCGTTTTATCATGCATACCATAGAATGATATGAAAAATTTTATGGACAGAATGGATTAAACCCATACATCATGGTGGGCCCCACAGCCCCTCCCTAAACTGAGTTAGTCCATAGATGGGGCAGGACGCAATCCGCCTCCGGACAACGTAGACGACCTGAAACGAAATTCAAACCAGTCGGCTAATTATCCGCGTAGATGGAAGACTCAAGTGAGAAACATTAAAGGAAATCGTGGGCAGGTAATTTCTTACCGTTCAAAACTGCACAGGGTCGACAGTGATGAAATGTCATCCATACCGTCCATAACATCATTTTTATTGGGATAATTCAAAACACAAGTATCATCCTGAATCAGGAATATTTCAACTATGGAAGTTCAATTCTCGTGTCTTTGTCTCACCTGAGTATTTACTCAGACTCGTTTTTAGCCTGGTGTTCTAAAATGAGCTCAAAAACTGTATGAACGGGGTGAATTTCTCAAAAACATCACAGTGGTCGGTGGCCCACGTTTGCAGCGCATCAACTTCACTCCATGTAAAAGGCTTTCACAGGAAATCCACGTCCCGTAATCGTATGTATGTCAAATCGTCTGTACAATTTAAGGGTTTTTACTCTTTCTCCGGTGGTAGACTGCCAGAAGTTTCAACACCCGGTCAGGGGTTCGAGTATCCATTGGTGGTGACCACTAACGAGTGAATTTGTGAGGGTGTGTGTGCGTATGAAGAAATAAAATAATAAATAAAAATAAAAATAAAATCTATACTCTTCGATAAGTGACTTTTGCCCTGCCAGTCCCTTGGTCGGTGTACTGTGGGGTCAAGTCGGGATCCTCTGTTATCCGGTCAACAGGAAATTTCTGTTATCCTAATGGTGTGGCGTCCAAAGTTTTTTTTATTTTTATTTTTATTTTTATTTTTAAGTGAGTGGTGAGATGGACCAATGAGGATTACGATAACAGGGATCCTCTGTTGACCAGACAACAGAGGATCCAGACTCGTTTTATACCATCTATTGATTTTTTTTCAGCTCAATGAGCAGAAAAATGAGGTAGATGTAACAGGCAGGTGGAGCACAAACATTAGCGATTCAAGTCCTACTATTAAAATCTTCTTAAGAATCACTATAACATTTATTAGCCATCCAACCTTGGATAAAGGGAAAACACAAATATCAGCTTCAAGCAAAACTTCTGTGGTTTCAAAAAGTTTTTAACGGTGGTGAGTGTCACACTGTTCCTTGTGGTGTGATTTATCTGGCCTTTTGATCTGCTTCACTTTTGGGCCTGTGCCCTAAAATGTTAAAATGTTCTGATCACCCATGAAGAGCATGGATAAAACATGAACATCACGGACGAAGAGAGCTTTCGCATCAAAGACCCGGTAGCGTATGCATTCCGCTACCTTTTGTCAGCTCATTTGTGTTTTGGAATCTTATTGCCTGTGACCGCGGGCACTGATTTCTATCTGTTCACTAAGGCCGTGTGGGGTCCATAGAGATGTACAAGACTATTCTATTTATCTGTTTTGAAGGACTGCTTTAGGAAGTCTAAAAATAGCATTCCAATGGTTTCGTGTCCTATTCAAGTCTTGCATAACAGACGGACAAAGTGATTTGTCATGGACACCTCTGTGGGACCGCACGCAATATGCTCCCTTTGCCATTGGCTGGGAGGTGGATCGGATAGTTACCCTTGGTAGTCACTTCAATGTGTGCTACAACCAACTATATGGGTGAGGCATGCCAACTATATGGGTGAGGCCATGCCTGTAGGTTTAACCTCAATCGTATGCATTGTCTATCTAAACTGTCCAGCTATTTTTCCAATTTATTTTAAGGCATGGTCCCACAAATAAAGCAAGTATAAATTTCAGGTGACCAGCACCACAGGAGAAAACATTGGCTATTGAACACTTACCATTAAAAACTTCTTATGGCCCACTGTAATGTTTGTTGACCATCCAACTGTTGATTAGGTTATAAAGACTTGAATGAAATGATAAGGTAAATATCAGCTTAATTCAATATTTTGTGGTACACAAAACGCTTTTAATGGTCAATAACCATGATTTCTTATGTCGTAGTCTACCTGAATTTTATATATGCTTTAATTTGGGTAAATCAGATGGACAACATGGATATACAATTCATACATCAAAGTAGACCCTATGGTCAAGGTCCCACCCACATTGCTGGTTCTGCTAGCTCCAATGGGCTCTGACTTGAGTCCTTTTTGGAACCATCATCTGTGTCACATCCAAATTGTGCTTCAAGTAGGCTCCAAGCTGCACTCCTTCAATGCTGTTCGATGGTGTAAAAGCTCTGTGGGCCCACCATAATGTATGCGTTAAGTTTTGGATCACGTGTGGATCCATGTACACTATGCCACACAAATTAAATATATCATGCTTTTGGTGTATGTTCATGAGAGGGTTCATAACCAGATAGTTGCGGGACTAATCATGTTCATCTTTAGCCCTGGGTCATATAGACCAATATATATATATATATATATATATATATATATATATATATATATATATATACCATCATTGGCTATCAGGTGTTCACAGCCTAATGGCCCATTTCATTTACCCAAGTAATCTTTATTGTATGCATGCACTAGATTAAGACATGATTAATACCGCGTGCGTGCGCGCGCGCACACACACACACACACATATATATAGTATGCCGCTATAACACTCCAAACTTTTTAGTACTTGTGTATTATCATGAATCCATCATTCATCAAGTCCACAATATATCATTGCATGATTTATTATTAAATCGCGTTAAATTGACAATCTAGTTCGGAAATCAAACGTTAAAATTCACCTGGATGGTCTTTAGAACCTCTAGGACTATTGACGAATAATCCTCTAGCAATCTAACCGTTAGGAGTAATCTTCATCTTTAAATCAAGCTATCTAATAGACAACTTATAAAATCGATAGCTACATTTTCACCTAAAGAGTCTTTAGGTCACCTGGAACCAGTGCGAAGTGTTTCTAAAACAATTTTGTTATTGGATCTCAAGATCCAACCATTGAAATTGAAAATCAATCATTGAATTTGAAATAGGACATTAAATTAAGACCTCACATCATCCTATCAAGGGTCTGATCATTAAAACCAACTATTAGATTTCTTATAGATATTTTAAAGGACTCCTAGGATCGTTAATGTTTATTTAAACTAGACCGGTGATCCATAAAACAGTTAAGATCAAATTTGGAAGCTATCTAATAATTGGTACTGGCCTCAATGTGTGGTCAAATTCCATACAGAGATTCAACTTTTCAAATGTTTTGAGGGTGGCTTTCTGATAAGCTTCCAAAAATTACTTGGACCAAAATGCCCTTGTCCTTGATTAAACAGTTGTACAGTTTTTCAGTGCCTATCTGTTGAGGGTCAAATATTGCATATTAGACCCCATTTATTACCTGGATTTACGAGCATGATACTGTTTAATGGCCCGTTTTATCGTGTTTATGTTGCAAGGTGACTTTACGAGCATGGATTGAAAAAGGGAGCTTAAAGCATGGATTTAACGCTTTGATGACACCAAAGGTAAGGGACAGACTCCAAGGACTAATATCGATAGATATGCACGCCAGGGATCCGATGAAATCAAGCTATTTACATTAAAAAGGCCCGAAATTGGTCCAAAAATGCAAGATCACAGGGTTCCCGCCATCCGATCAGTTCAAAACTTAATACATGGCATGAGGACCATAATTTAACCGTACACATCAAATTTCATCCATTGGATCGCTCTAGAAGGGTCCCAACGGACAGATCAGCCCATTAAATCCTTAATTGGGGTCCGTCTGGTATCTTGAAATGCTTCAATTTTGGTCTCAACTATTTAAATTATAGGGAAAATAGGTTAGACGGAGCAGATTTTTCAAATGTATTTTAATGGACCCCATACTTGAAGCACGTGTACACAATGCATATGGTCCAGCCGTGCGTCACAAATCAAGAACTCAGTCAGCAGGCGCTGGCCGAGGATTTTTCACAAGAGAAACGGACTCTCCACAGCGTCCACAGGCCGACCGTCTATTTTTCAGTAGTGGGGCCCACCCATCATGTATATCAAAGATCCGAACCGTCTATTCGATCTAGAGGTGGGACTTGACCCTCGCCTAAGTGACCAAATTTCAAGAAACATTGAGGATGAAATCTTAGAACTTCAAACGCAGGACGGACGGCGGAGCAAACCATTCTGTGGGCCACACTAAAATCAATCTGAAACCAGTCATTCCTTACTAATTTTTCGACGTGATTTCAATAGACGGTATGGATTCTCCATGTAACGACTTCTTGGGGCCCACTGACCATCACAGCGCTTCGACAGAAGCTCTGTTCGAAAACAGAGCCTGCGGTCCTCTCTTGTGGGCCACCATCAGGGCCCATCGGTCTAATTTAGACCGTCCATCAGTAGTATAGGGTCCATATTACTAGGACCTATATGTCAGAACTTCAAAAAGATAGGAAGAATGGGTTTTCTACCGTTCAAACATAAAATGGACGACTGCGTAGAAGAAATTGTGGGCCATGCTGAAATCAATCCAATCTCGTCAGTTCCAAATGGTTTTTTTTTTCTAATTTACTGAACGGTGTGGATTTCTTCATCACCGTCAGTATTGGGCCCCACCAAGAAACCATCATAAGAATTTGCGTAGCCTGATCGTCCTAACGTTGTCCGTCCGCTGGGAGTTGAGGTGGCCCACCACGATCACCAAAGGGATGATCCGAGACGTCCATCATGTCTAGGGGAGGGCTTAGACCAAAACCCAGTCAGTTTAATGCAACCATGCACGAGAATAAGATTGCAAAGCAAGGAAGAAGTTGTCGCGTCTATTAGTGGTGTAGTCCACCCAGAATTCGAATCTACTTAAATCTTGGCAGAGTAGCCTAAATTGACACCACGAAACTAGTGGACAGACCTGCTCTTCAACAAACACAAAATATGGACCTCACCAAGCATCAAACAACAAGATGGCTTCTCTCCTGCGCACGCAATTTGCTGCGTAAAGAATTTCCGCAGGATGTCTCCTGTGTAAAGAAGGTCGGCGACTGACGTAGCATCTCCTTCTACGCTCTATAAAAAGAGAAGAAAGGAGAGATGATAGAATGAATCAGATCCTGGCTTGGGTTGGAATATGAGAGATAGACAGGGAGTAGAGTTTCTTTTATTTTATTTTTTATTTTATCTATTTTTGTTTAAGAGATTTAGTTTAATCATGGCGGGCTAATCCTCTTAGCTAGGGCTAAGAGGTGAAGCTTGTAGTGAGATGAGAGATTTTATTTTATGTTTTTAATTTAAATTCATGAATTGACGTTGATTTTAGTTGATTATTATGAGAATGTTTTAAATTTTTAATGGTCTGTTGTGACTGAAATTACAATGAGTCTGTAATGGCTTTAATCATGTTCCTTCTCTTTTATGTTTATGACGTCAGGAGGCCCCGTTGTTCACCATAGTCTCCTGGGCATGGTTGGATGTCGGTACCCTTCCTAACCTTCATACATGTGATTGGTTGGTAATTAGTTTAATTCTATTGTTTGTCATAGTCTCTTGGGCATGGTTTGGTGATGGAATCCATTCTAATTCATATACCTTTCATCTCTTGAAAACTAGATTAACGACAGTTCAATAAATTCCATGATTCATGAAACAGGCATAAGATCTCCCCGATCCCTACAAGTGGATCCTCTGAATCCCTAGTTTTCCCTTCCTATGATTTTTCCTAAGTTTTAAATAATAGTTTCACAATTATTCCTTAATTTCTAGTTGATTTAAATTTCATCTCATTCTAGTTCTAGTTCTAGTTAGTTTCAGAATACATACAAGTTTCAGTCCCTTGGGATTCGACCTCGGTCTTACCGAGTTTATTACTACATCACAACCTTGCACTTGGGGAGTGAACACTATCAATTCATTTGGTAGTAAAGGCTAACAAGGTGGACGAAACAGATCACCTCATTGTGGGCCTAAGGCTATTGTACCAATGGCTATCGATTCATTTGGTAGTAAAGGAAGTGAACATGTAACAACTGTGAGCCATATAACATGACAACTATAACTCATGACAACCACAACCTATATAACGTGACAACCACGACCCATGACAACTACGATCTATGACAACCACGACTCATATAACATGACAACCACGACCCGTATAACATGACAACTACGACTCATATAACATGACAACCTCGACCCTTACCACATTACAACCACGACCCATATAACATGACAACCACGACCTCGACCCTTACTCCATTATAACCACGACTTTAATCTGTAGCCTTTGATCCATTTTTTAGTGTTGTAGGCAGTGAACAAGTAACAATCTGTATCTTAACACATTATAACCCCGACCTTTAATATATCACAACCCTTACCCTTAACACATGACAACCACGAAAACCTTGACCCATATAAATTGAAAACCTTTTGGGGGCCATAAATTTTTTGGATATAACTTTTTTCTAGCCCATGAAGTTAAATTAAATTCTAAATCCAATGGACGAATTGTTACTTGTTCACTGCATACACTACCAAAAATGGATCAAAAGTTATATATTAAGGTTGTAGTTGTAATGGAGTAAAGGTTGAGGTGGTAGTTGTCATGTTATATGGGTCGTGGTTGTCATGTTATATAGGTCATGTTTGTCATGTTATATAGGTCATGATTGTCATGTTATGTGGGTCGTGGTTGTCATGGGTCCTAGTTGTCATGTTATATGGATCGTGGTGTCATATTATATGGGTCGCGGTTATTGCATGTTCACTTCCTTTACTACCAAATGAAAGGATAGCCATTGGTACAATAGCCTAAGGCCCACAATGGGGTGATCTGTTCCGTCCACCTTGTCGGCCAGCTCGCCGTGGACCCCAAAAGTCCTGACTTGGGCAGTATCCACTTATAACAAACATCATAGTGAGCTTGAAAAGTTTCAACAGTAGGTGCCAATGTCACCATTATTTTCTATTATGTGGCCCACATGACCTCTAGATCAAGCTGATATTTGGGCCTTAGCCCTAAGAAGACATGACAAAAAGGATGGGCAGGCATGGATTATACACATATATCAATGTGGGCCTCACAAGTTGGAAATGCCAAATCCTAACCTAGGCAAGTAGACTAGCCCTGATTAAACATGTATTGTCCAGTGTCCTATCCACATGCTCATAGTAACGGAACTTCCCGTCAACCTCTTGGGTGAACTTGAATAAGCTTTCGCAGATTTTTTCTAGGGACAGGATGGGACCAAAAAATGTTGTCATTGGCTAAGATGGAAGAAGATTTCTCTCCCTTAATCTGATGGTGGTTTGGGACTGAGAAATCTCAAGTCAGTGATGAAGGCCCTATGCATGAAGATGGCATGGACTATTCACTTCAGGGGAGATTTTAACTACTAGAGCAAGTTCATAAAAGCAAAGTATATTAGAGATTTGCAGCCAGTGGGAGAAGCCAGTTAAATCTCCTTTGCCTCGCCAATCTGGAAAAAGATATGCAAATTGAACCTCGATGTTACTGCCCGCACATGCTAGTTAATCAGCTGGGGGGATTGTGTCTTCTGGAAGGAAGATTGAACAGGTCCGGGCCCCCTCAATGCGTGGAAACTGCAACCCTCTACATCGTCTCTTCTTCCCGCCAAGGTCAACGACATGATTGGGCCTACCGACTGGTTGTCGCTAACCTAAGTGAGGCATCTCCTCCTATAAGTAGTGCTCGACCACATTTTTTATGAGGGTATGTGCACTTTTGCGGCCGCCGATAAATATATCCGGTTGGGCTCCGTCTCAAGCGAACTCACTGTTGGGCTACACTGTTGGGCTAGTTTGGCAATGCATCAGATCTGATGGGGATAAGAAAGCGTGGTCCAGGTGGATGTGGGTGTGGCACAAATCACCCCACCCCACCTCAAAAAAAAAAAAAAAAAAAAAACTCTCATTGCTTAATTGGAAGATCATCTACAATGCGGTCCTAGTGGATGCCAAAATTCAGAGCAGAGGAGTCTGTATTGCTTCAATGTCTGCCTGTTGTGCTCTAGCTACCACGCCCCAAATAAAAAACAGTCAATCATGTTTTCTCCTTGGGTGTCACGGCTCAACAGGTTTGGGTACATTATGGAAGACTTTTTAACATCCACAGGCATACCACCTCTATGACAGTCTGTAGGGGCAGTTCATGGTGGGCAACCCCAACATCTATGGGTAGATTTTTTTCTCCTGAGGGCCCTCATTCCTACCTTCATATTTTGGGAGCTATGAAAGGCCAGGAATGCCGCTCGCTTCAATGGTTCTGAGATTCGCATCGCTAGGGTCATCTCAAACATCACCCGCTAGATCTGCCTAATCGGTCCCCTCTTTCCACTGCCCAAGTCCCCTAAACTATCCACTATGATAACTCTTAATTCCTTGGGGATCGACAGACCTGCACCCATCCTAGTTGGGTTTCAAGTTGTCAAATGGGTTAGACCCCATCATAGATGGATCAAAATCAATGTAGATGGATTATGGTTGGGCAACCTGGGCCCCTTACGAGGTAGTGGAGTTGGAAGGAATACCGCAGGTGATTTCCTCTTTGCCTTCTCCTCTGGATATGGCTTTGGCTCCAATACGAGGATAGAGATCAAAGTGATACTTGATAGACTCAATGAGTGTGCGAGGCTTGGTTTCACTGAGGTGGAGGTGGCGAGTGATTCAAAATCAGTGGTCTCAGCCCTCTCTCAAGAATATCTTTGCGCGTGGTCCATGTGGTATTGGAAGAATAGAATCAGCTTTCTCATGCACAATATGGAAGTTGGCATTGCCAACATCTATAGGCAGGTCAACTTGGTTGCAGATGGCCTAGCCCGGTTAGGGAGTGATGGGCAACAAAACTGGCTCTTCCGTTCGCTGGGAGAACTCCCCCCTTTCATTCGTGGTCTGCTGCAACTAGATAGAGTTGGCCTAGGCAACCTACTGGAAGCATAATACTTTTTTTTTTTTTTTTTTAAAGAACGTGGACTCCTGCCACCGAAATTCATTAAATGAAGACATGTACATGTAATTCGGGAGGGCCGCAACAAAAAGACGATGGGCCCCTCCTATCATTTCACCCCTGCGCCCTACTAAAATAATCAAATACCTAGCCACTGAGTCATCAGCAAACAACCCAGCATCAAAAAAAAAAAAAAAAACCCTTATGAGCAGAGGAACCAGTTGTAAAGTCTCAATATTTGTAATGGAACCGGTAGTTATTTACAAAAAAAAAAAGGGTCTTACAGTCTGTACCTCTTTTGGGCTGTGCATCTCCACGATCTAATTTTGTGCTTTAGCTCTTAATGTTTCCGAGTGCATTTTTTGTTTTTTGGTCTTTAATCGTTGATTTTTAATATAACACCTTAGACACGCTCTGTTTGGTCCCACATGCAGCACTCGTAGGATAATTTAAATCCTACAAGGATATGCGGCCTCGAATGAATTATGCAAACTGACTTTTCTTCTTTGGCTTCTACCAGAAATTTCTGGTCCTCGGATGAGCCCAACAAGACATAAAGGTGCTTTGAAGAAATGATTCTGAAGGTTCCTTCCATATCATTCATCGACCAGCCAGTTTAGCAAACAATCTGTACCACTCGCTTCAATGGTGTGGCCTTTCTCATCAGTTTCATGGCTCGTCTTCTCATTTCTTCATCTGCTAACTTGCACTGCTGAAGACAGGATCACCTTAGGCCATTCCATCGGTGCAAACCAGACGATAACCTCTTCCAATGATCTCTTCGCATTGGGCTTCTTCAGTCCACATAATTCTACCAATCGCTACGTTGGGATTTGGTACAACCAGATTCCCAATCAGACGGTCATATGGGTGGCCAACAAAGAAAAACCACTTACAGATTCCAACGGAGTCCTTACAATCACCGACAATGGGAATCTGGTGGTCTTGGATGGGTACAGAAAGATACTTTGGTCATCCAAAGTTACCATGGTCACTGAAAATAGTATTATGGCAGTACTCATGGATACTGGAAATCTTATTTTGAGACGAACTGATCAGATGGTCGTGTGGCAGAGCTTTGACAGCCCCCTTGGTTCATTTCTCCCCGGCATGAGAGTGTCTTTGAATAAAAAAACTGGAGAAAACATCCGTCTCTTGTCATGGAAAGATGAAAATGACCCAGCTCCTTGGCGATATTCTTATGGTATTGATCCTTGCACGCCTCGTCAGCTCATCATCTGGAAGGGGCCAGATGTGTACATGAGGAGTGATGTATGGCAAGAAGTCACGGTTTACCGTAGGCTTGGGGGGGACCGCCAGTTTGTGGGCTATACTGCCATCGTCGGCAACAATGATGAAATTTCTGTTCAGCTCACTATCTCTGACAATTCAATCATATTAAGGTTCGTGTTGACCCCGACGGGGCTAATTCAGATGCAGGCATGGCGAGAGAATTCGAAGGAGTGGCAAATTTTAAGTTCGTATCCAACAAATGAATGTGATTTGTATGCTAAATGTGGTCCATTTGCAAGCTGTGATAATAGCAGCTCACCATCAATGTGCAAGTGTTTAAAAGGGTTCCAACCCAAAATCCAGAGAGACTGGGATTCAAGGAATTGGTCTGGAGGTTGTGTGAGGCAAAAGCAATTAAATTGTGAGAAGGCAGATGAATTTCTGAAGGTGGAGAGGACGAAACTGCCAGATTTTTCAATATCAACAGCTGGAAATGTTAGTAGAAGAGAGTGTGAACTGATATGTCTCAGGAACTGTTCTTGCACTGCCTTTGCCTATAATAATGCGAGCGAATGGGGAGACTGGAAATGTGTGATTTGGGTTGGGGATTTGATAGATCTTGTGGGCAATAGAGTGGGTACAGTTGAGCTCTACGTGCGTCGGGCAGTAGCCAAATTGGGTATGCATGTTTCAATCTCTCTTTTCATTTCATTTTTATTATTTTGCTTTAGGTAATGAAAAATGATTTGGGTTCACAGCATTTGTCGTGGACGATCGATGGGATCCATCTCTCTAGTGGGTGGCACTTTGGTTGGGCCATGATGCAAAAATCACTTTTGATATTGACCACTGAATTTTCCCATCAAATCTGGCTGTTGGTGTTTTGTGTTGATCCATCTGTTTGAACACCACTAACCAATGGTCGAGATGAACTGGTCGAGGAACATGGTCCGTTCATGCTACAACCAGAAGATGGGCGGTTCTGATGATCAGTTTGATGCTTGCATCTGAAAATTCAACCATAAACCATAATCGAAGGAATTTCGAGAACTAGCGAATTTGGAATTTATACTCCAAACAGTGCGTCTTTCAACAAATACACACACTGCACAGAGCAGAAAGACATACATGGGAGCCAGAATCTCTGCAGCATTCACTATGCACAGCAGGGAACAACCATACCCTACAAAACGAAGCCAACCACCCAAGGAAAGGGCCAAGCAAAACGTTTGGACAGTCAGCCCTCAAACCCTTCGAAAGATAGTTCTTTTTTTCTAATCGATCCCACTCCTACGTACATTGTCTAACAAGAGAGGGCCTTTAATGAGGGTGTGCAGCTCATCTCGACTTCTATATAGTTTGTCGGTCAACCCTTCGCTAGCTAATTTGGGTAAGCCATCCGCCACCGAATTTCCGTCACGAAGGATGTGGGAAAAATCTGAGGTTGAGGGTAAAACGCTTGACATGAATATTACACAATCTGTACCAGATGCACCTGGGGTTGGCTGCCAGGGGATTCAAAATCCTGTTGGCCAAGATACGGGAATTGGTCTCTACCAAAATTTTGTTCAGACCCAAGTTATCTTAGAATTTTAGGCCATCCAACATGCTTGAGCCTCCGCCATGGTGTTAGAGACATGGCCATAACCATTATGGAAAGAAATGATCAATTGGCCAAAGTGATTCCAACAAACTCCCCCTCCTCCGCCCATACCTGGCTTGCCTCAGGAGGTACCATCCACATTGAGCTTAAGGAAATCCCTAGGAAGCTTCTGCCACTTGCCAATCGTGGCACTCTCAAACCTTTCTGACTGTCTTACTTGAAGGCCCATAGACTGCAGGGAGACAGTTTCCAAAAGAGAGTTCTTGTCGCCTTGATGCAGAGAAGATCAAACTTCCTCCAGACATGGAGAGACTTTGGCTATGATCCTAATTTCCAACATTTTATGGCCCCAGAGTCTAGCAGCATTACCGCTTAGAGATATTACCCACATAATCAAAGGAGTCAGTCCCCTAAGAAGTTGAAATCTAGTGGAGTGACTCTCCCTACTTGATCATTGCTTTTCTTTATTCAATCCATTGAAAACGAGACATAGGCATGTCAAAAAGATGGGCAAAGTGAGTCTATACCTTTGACACTGCGACGCCATGGAAAAAAAAAAAGATGATTTAATTCCTCTACCTAGTAGGATGATTGGTAGGAGTGATCAGCCTTTAGTCTCCAAGCATAGTTGAGCTTTGGATGATCAGACAAATAAGGGTACTGAGAAATGCATGTGGGATGCGCCCTCCTTGCAAGAAGTCCCATGTTGCGGCAAAAAATAAAAAATAAAAAACATCTGAGTGGGTATGAGTTGATCCCAGGCTCCGATTCTAAAATCCAAGAGAGGAATGTGCACGGTGGAAGCCATCTTTTGATAGGCAAATTCCACATGCGTGCATGCAGAGCATAGGATTTACCAAGTAGATTTATTTTTACTCTTGCGTGCAGGTAAAGACGGCCACGTAATCGGTTCATCCAAGGCTAGAAGTTTGCTGGCCATTCTACTATCATCAGCTGCTGCAGCGATGCTTCTTTTGGGCACTTCTGGTTACCTTTTGTGGAGGAGACGCAGGACAAATGGTATGCTTTTGTCATGTCTTTCCGAGGCTTGCTCAATCACATCCCAGCATATTGCAACAAGACACATCAGGACTCTAGCAGCTGGATTTGGGATTTTATTTATTTATTTATTTTTTATCCCAACCATCTATACTCTAGTAGCTGGATTTGGGATTTTATTCATTTATTTTGTTGATCCCAACCATCTATTTGATAGGGCTCCCTTGGATGGGAAATGCCTAATAGGAGGAAAAAAAATATCCACTCAAATTGAATTTTTCAACCCTTAAAATATGTAAAAGTTACATATATAGACAATTCATGTTCAAAGCAAAAGAGCTAATTATGGAAGGGTTGAAATAATCCAATTTACAGCTTTCATTTGTTGACTCTCCGCTTACAAAGTGAGACTCGCTTGTGTGGATCAGTAGAAGATGATACAGATTCGAACGCTATAGTCCTATTGTATCGTGTTGCAATAGCTCATAATGTATTCAAGCATTCATCTGTCTTTGAACCTCTACTAAACTATTCAAATACAGAGGTTACACATGTTACACATCTCCCTGTATGCCAGCATGGCATATGGTGTGAGATCCAAGCCATACATCAGACGGGACCTGCGTGTAAATGCCCTTATCCAACAATCAGAAGCCCGTTAATAAAATGGGGCAGAATGTATGAAATAGGCACATAGCTTAAGATGAAGAGTACTCAAAGCATTAACAAAGGGTGAAAAAGTTGCTATCCAGGAAAAAGGAGCGGTGGAGGTGGGTTCTATGCTTTGATAGAGTGTGTTATGAAAGGGTGAAAAGTCAGTTGCATACGAGTTTTTTATTTTTTAATTTTTTTTTTTTTATTTTTTGTATGGGACCAATCCACCTGACTAGGATTAAAGAATCGAAGTGTCCACCGATTCGGGCAGGCCCCACGAAAAAGCTCGGCCCCGCCCTAAAATATAAGCTCAACCACAAAGAAAAAAAAAAAAAACAAAAAACACCAAGGTTATATACACACAACGGAAAACTCCTGAAGGGACCCCCAACCAACACAACCCAGTTGTATAGTAGATTTAAAACGGAAATCCAATTCAAAACAGAGTTCGGTTTTTTTTTTTTCTGTTAAAGAAGGGCCACGCCCCTTATCTTTGTTGATATGAACAGATGGAGTACATATAGAGTTCAGGGGGGGCTCACCTATCATATAGTGAAGACTATAAATAGAAAGCGAAGGAGCGAGAAAAAAAAAACTGGAGCTACTTTGACGAAAAACAAAACAAAAAAAAAAAAAAAAACAGAGCATCGCAGTCGGTATCTCCTGGCTGCAGAACATGAACTCCCCTGGCAAACAAGGACAGAATCAACCCAACAAAGACTGCACTAGAGAGGTGCATTGATGAGAGCCACAAATCGCCATGCCGATCCCACATAAACCTGTGACACACAATGGGGAATAGAAAAGACATCAGCTCCAATGTTCCACTATCGGACAGCCAACAGGACAATCAATGGGGCTGAAGGATCCCACTCCAGAAGCTACCTATCCAAGCCTTAGACGAAAGGGTCAGGCAGTAGGGATGGGTTCAGCTAGAAAACTTAGACAAGTTTCTCAAACACTCAACCCAGTTTTTGCGAGTTTTTCACTAATGTTTAAATTTTAGAAAAGTATAAATAACATCCAGTTATGTCAAGTCGACGAGAGTTTTACTGAATTTTGCCTGAGTTCTTTTTTCTTTTTTCCTTTTCCTTTCTTCTAAGTTGAATTGAGTTTTTCTTGAGCTTTCACCAATTCATGACTAGATTGCTCCTATGAGTCTTGGGGAAATTTGGTTGAATAAAGTTGAGTCTAACATTCTATGGTTTTTTTCCTTTTAGTTATTTTTTTTTAAAATTATTATTTTATTTTATTTTTTGAGTTTTAAGCTATGATACTATGATCACTATGCCTTATATGCTTATACGACATGTTTTTTTTTGGTTGTGTTCCTCATAATTCGAACCCAAACATGGTTCTAAAACTCACTGGGGCGAGCCAAAATTTGGTTGATTCAAATTGACTTGGCACAGTTTCAAACCAAGTTGCTGAGAAACTCAGTCCTTAGGCTGACTCAACCCCGACGTGGGATGACTCGGTCACAGTGTGAAAATCAATAAAATGTGAATGAGGGGAGGAAATCAAACCCACTACCTCTGCTAAAGGAAAAAAGCGAGCTTAAACAATGCACCATTAAGTGGTTTGATAACAGCTTTTGTGTTTTGTATTACTCACACTTATCTTAATTATGTGAAATGGTTATTCCTATCCTTAATTTAAAAATTTTTAATTATCAAATACTCAGTTGAGTCAGGTGGAGTCTTCAAGTCAACCCGAACCGTTGAACATCAAATTAAAATTGAGTTTTTGGATTTTGAACAATGATCCAAGTAGTTCCATAGATTCCTCATAAGAAGTAATGTACGTTTATTGACTGATCGTTTTGCACCTTGCATGTATTGATGGCAGATTGTGATTCGTTAGAGGTAACTATCATGGGGGCTTTGCTACAATGCACCCTCATGTGTGAGGGATTATAAGCAGATTAATTGGACCTGCAGTCATGTACTAACCACCCAAACAATATATGATAGGTGTCGGAGGAAATAGAGGAGATGGTCCATATTTAAAGGAAAATAGTTGAATGATCAAAGGGTGGAAATTATTATATTTTTTTATTATTTATCAAAACTAGGATTTCCATTGCTGAACACAGGGGGATGTACAAGTAATTCAGGAGGGCCGCCCCTAGCTAGCCACTCCTATCCTGAGCTAACCACATATCCACAAAAGAATGCCCCTCTCTGCCAATAAGACCGGGGAGGCTAAGAAGAAAGGAACCTCTAGACTCCTCTACCCTGCAATCTGAATCGATCTAATGCTCCCCAACCTGACCTTATCCAGGAAAATTCTGTCTTACCCTTTTTTTTTTTAATAGCACTCAACAAAATAGTAGCATTGTCTGTCTGAAACTGTCCATTGGAATGGAAAATGTAAACAACAACGAAACAAACACTTGCAACTCACCTCTCATAAATCCAAAGAGCAGAGAAACCCAAACCTGCCATACTCTTTCGCCACCGCTGGTCAAGCACCCAAGTCTGCATCCAATGACACAATACCTTCTTCACACTTGAGGCCAAAAAACTTACGAGGCAAAAGATGCCAACACCACCGTCAGCAACACTGCCATGACAAAAACGACTCTTATTACCACTAGGGACTGATGGGGTTTTCCTCCTCAGTTCAGAGGAGAGACGGTGCGTGGTTGAAATTTCGAAGGGTTTCATTGCGCTGCTCGACCGGTCGTAGGTGGTCTTCGACCGGACGTGGGAGACGCTCGATCGGTCATAGGTTCGAGCCCTGGCACGACTCAAAGTCTAGCGAGTTATTGCTAATTTTCTGCGCTGTCTACGACTAGTCGTGGGTGAGTTATGAACAGTCGCAGGTGGTCTACGACCAGTCGTAGGTGAGCTATGACCAGTCATAGGAGGCTAAGACCAGTCCTGAAATTATCAGGACTAGTCGTAGGTTACGCAGTTTTTACGCAAAATTGCGGATTTGAATCCTTTCGTAACAGGGATGCGAAAAGGAGTTTCCTAAAACTATAAAAAGGAGTTCCTAGAATTTTCTAGGGTATCATGTTGTGTGAAGAAAAACACAAGAGAGTTTCCTAAAAGGGCTTAGGGTTTGAGAGAGAGAGAGGAAGCTTGTGGAAGGGATTCTTCGTCTCAACGCTTCTACGTCTTCGTGATCGCTGAGATCTCTCAGTATTCTTTTTATTCTCTTATTTTTTATCTGCTCCTGCGTGAATGACAAATGTTATAAACGTTCTAATTGATAGTGGATTGTTGATCTGGACGAGGTCCCGTGGTTTTTACCTCTTTGAGGGTTTTTCACGTAAAAATCTCTTGTGTGGTGTGTGATTGTTGCTTTGATTTATTTCATTGCTATTATTATCCCATAATTCTGGTTTGTTCGGGAGGCTAGATCCTAAGGTTTTGTGCAAGACCCTCAACAAAGTAGTATCAGAGCGCCAAGTTCATTAAACGGGTATGATTGGTTTGGAATTATGGAAGGTGGCTCATCAAGGATGATCAGCCTCAATGGTTCTAACTGGACCATATGGAAGGCTAAGATGGAGGACTTGCTTTATTGCAAGGATTTATATTCTCCAATTTTAAGCATATCAGTAAAATCCAAGGATATGTCTGATGATGATTGGAAGAAGTTGGACTGGAAGGCAGTGGGGTTTATTAGACAATGGCTGGATGATTCTATATTCCATCATGTGTCTACGGAAACCTCAGCCGCTAGCCTATAGCTGAAACTACAAGGGTTATATGAGAGGAAGACAGCTGGTAATAAAAATTTTCTGATAAGGCGACTTGTGAATCTCAAGTTCAAGGATGGTGGTTCTGTGGCCGAGCACATGAATGAGGTCAGCAATATAGTGAACCAACTCACTTCTATGAAGATGGTCCTGAATGATGAATTGCAGGCTTTACTATTGCTTAGTTCATTGCCTGACAGTTGAGAGACATTGGTGGTGTCTCTAAGTAACTCCGTGCCAGACGGAAAGATATACATGGAATAGGTTACTAGCTATCTCTTCAATGAAGAGACAAGGAGGAAGTCTCAGGGGTTTACTCAACAAGAGGCACTTGTGACACAAGAACGGGGGAGAGGAAAGAACAGGAAAGGCGGAAAGGCCCGAGATAAATCAAGAGGCAAGTCGAGTAACAGAAAAGATGTTGAATGCTTAAATTGTGGCAAGAAGGGCCACTATAAGCATAAATGTCATAAGACTAAAAATGACAAGAAAAGAAAAGGAAAGGAGAAGGAAGATGAATCTGATTCTACTGCGGTCGCTTCAGATGGCAACGTTGTTATTATTCTTTCCACAAATCACGATGTATGTCTCATGGCTACGGGTCAGGACACCGACTGGGTGATAGACTCAGGAGTTTCTTTTCATGCAACTCCACATAGGAATTTCTTCACAAGCTACAAGTCAGGTGACTATGGGACCGTGAAGATGGGAAATTCTGGCGTATCGAAGATCATGCGAGTTGGTGATATTTGTGTGAAGACTGATGTGGGCTGCACGTTGGTTCTCAGGGATGTGAGGCATATCCCAGACCTTCGCCTCAACTTGATGTCGACGGAAAGGTTAGATGATGATGACTATGAAAGCCGATTTGCTAGTGGGCGTTGGAAGCTCATCAAGGGTTCGTTGATCGCAGCCAAAGAAAAGAAGTGTTGCACCTTATACAAGGCAAGTGTCAGTGTATGTAAGGGTGAGTTGAACGCAGCGAAAGATTTAGCTATAGACATGTGGCACAGGCGTCTAGGACACATGAGTGAAAAAGGACTTCAGCTACTAGCGAGGAAGCGGTTCCTTCCAGATGTGACAGGTACACCTCTCAAAACCTGTCTTGATTATTTATCAGGGAAACAACATAGAATTTCATTCATTAAAACTGCTTCTCATGTTAATAAAGTGCATGCATTAGATTTGGTTTATTCTGATATTTGTGGTCCTATGAGGATAAAAAACTTAGGTGGGGCATTGTATTTTGTTACTTTTATAGATGATGCATCTAGGAGGGTTTGGGCTTATGCTTTGAAATCCAAGGACGGGGTCTTTGGTATGTTTAAGTTGTTTCATGCTATGGTCGAGAGAGAGACAAGTAGATCATTGAAGTGCATCCGCACTGATAATGGTGGTGAATACATTGGTGACTTTCATGAGTACTTCAAGTCCCTGGGTATACGGTATGAACAGATAGTTCCCAAGACCCCCCAGCATAATGGTGTAGCTGAGCGAATGAATCACACCATTGTTGAGAGAATCAGATGCATGTTATCCCATGCGAAGTTGCCCAAGACGTTCTGGGGAGAAGCAATGCACACGACGGTGTATCTGATAAACAGGTCTCCACCAGCCTCATTGAATGGAGAAGTACCTGAGAAGGTGTGGACTGAACAGGATCCATCGCACAATCATCTCAAGGTGTTTGGATGCAGGGCATCCGTTCACGTACCAAAGGACGATAGGTCCAAGCTTGATATGAAGATCAGGTAGTGTGTATTTTTAGGGTACGGTGATGAAAAGTTCGGTTACAGATTGTGGGATCCGACCGAGAAGAAGCTCATCAGGAGCAGAGATGTAGTTTTCTTTGAAGATCAGTACATTAAAGACATTGGTAAGCTAGAGAAGAATCAGCCTAGTTTAGGTGAGCTAGAGGACATGGATCCGGTTATTCCTCCCGTGGTGCGTGATAACGGGGGAGTACAACGAGGTGCAAAGGACGAGGGGGTTCATACAGAAGATGGACCGGGGGAGCAGCCCCCACTTGATCCACCTGTTGAGCTACAGGTGAGGAGGTCATTTAGGGACAGACAGCCGTTCAAGAGGTACTTGCCGCATGAGTACATTATGCTGACTGATGGGGGAGAGCTAGAAGATTATTCTGAGGCCCTAGCCGATAAGTATAAGGAGGAATGGTTGAAAGCTATGCTAGAGGAGATGAAATCCTTGTATAAGAACCACACCTATGACATTGTGAAACTGCCTAAGGGCAAGAAAGCTCTGAGCAACAAGTGGGTGTTTAGAAGAAGGTTTAGTAGAAGAATTCACAGACGAGGTTCAAGGCCAGACTTGTGATAAAAGGGTTCGGTCAGAGGAAAGGCATAGACTTCGAGGAGATATTCTCACCAGTGGTGAAGATGACATCCATACGGGTGTTGCTTGGGTTGGCGGCTAGCATGGATCTGGAGATAGAACAGTTAGACGTTAAAACTGCTTTTCTCCATGGTAACCTGGAAGAAGAGATCTACATGCACCAACCAGAGGGGTTCGAAGTAAGGGCAAAGAGCATATGGTGTGTAGGCTGAGAAAGAGCTTGTATGGGCTGAAATAAGCTCCACGGCAATGGTACAAGAAGTTCGATTCATTCATGTTATAGCATGAGTATGATAGAATGGAGTCGGACCACTATGTGTTCACGCGCAAGTTCTCAGATGGTGATTTCACAGTTCTGCTCTTATATGTTAATGACATGCTCATCATGGAAAAAGACATCAAGAAGATCGACAGCCTGAAATAAGAGTTGGGCAAGTCTTTTGCAATGAAAGACTTGGGCCCGGCTAAACAGATCCTAGGAATGGAGATAACCCGTGACAGAAGTAGCAGGAAGTTTTGACTGTCACAAGAGCAGTATATTGAGAAAGTCCTAAAGCGGTTCAATATGAATGGAGCGAAGCTAGTCAGTACTCCACTGGATGTCACTTCAGATTGAGCAACAGACAGTGTCCCAAGACGAAGGCAGAGGTGGAAGAGATGCAGAAGATACCCTACGCATCAGCTGTAGGAAGTTTGATGTATACTATGGTGTGTATACGCCCAGACATAGCATATGCGGTTGGTGTTATCAGCCAGTATCTTGCCAATCGTGGCAAAGAACATTGGATGGCGGTGAAGTGGATACTGCGATATCTAAGAGGTTCATCCAGGTTGAACCTATGCTATGGTGACGGTAAACCTGTGATAGAGGGCTACACAGATGCAGATATGGCAGGCGACATAGACTCCAGGAAGTCTACATCGGGGTTCATGTTTACGTTTGTAGGGGGAGCGGTCTCTTGGCAGAGCAAGCTACAGAGGGTCATAGCATTGTCGATGACAGAGGCCCAGTACATTGCAGTCACAGAGGCATGTAAAAAGATGCTTTGGATGAAGAGGTTCCTGTAGGAACTTAGCCTGAAGTAGGAGGAACACGTGGTCTATTGCGATAGTCAGAGTGCTATATACTTGAGCAGGAATCCAAGTCAGCATTCCAAGTCGAAGCACATAGAGACTCGGTATCACTGGATCAGGGATACTTTGAAACAGAAGGTGTTACAGCTTGAGAAAGTCCACACGGACGATAATGGCTCAGACATGATGACCAAGGCTTTGCTCATGGGCAAGTTTGAGGTTTGTAGAAACCTGGCTGGCTTGAAGAAGGTGAATTCCTCCTGAGTCAGAAAGGGAGAGATTTGATGGGATTTTCCTCCTCAGTTCAGAGGAGAGACGGTGCAGTGGTTGAAATTTCGGAGGGTTTCATCACGCTACTCGACCGGTCATAGGTGGTCTTCGACCGGATGTGGGAGGCGCTCGACCGGTCGTATGTTCGAGCCCTAGCACGACTCAAAGTCCAGCGAGTTGATGCTAATTTTCTCCGCGGTCTACAACCAGTCGTGTATGAGTTACGACCAGTCGTAGGTGAGCTACGACCAGTCGTAGGAGGCTAGGACCAGTCCTGAAATTTTCAGGACTAGTCGTAAGTTACGCAGTTTTTACGCAAAATTGCAGATTTGAGTCCTTTCGCAACAGGGATGCAAAAAAGAGTTTTCTAAAACTATAAAAAGGGGTTCCTAGGTTTTTCTAGGGTATCTTGTTGTATGAAGAAAGCACAAGAGGGTTTCCTAAAAGGGCTTAGGGTTTGAGAGAGAGAGAAAAGGGAGAGAGGAAGCTTGTGGAAGGGAGCCGTCGTCTCAGCGCTTATACGTCCTAGTGATCGGTGAGATCTCTCAGTTTCTTTTTATTCTCTTATTGTTTATCCGCTCCTGCGTGAGTGACGAAGGTTGTAAACGTTCTACTTCATAGTGGATTGTTGATCTGGACGAGGTCCCATGGTTTTTACCTCTTTGAGGGTATTCCACGTAAAAATCTCTTGTGTGGTGTGTGATTGTTCCTTTGATTTATTTCATTGCTATTATTATCCCATAATTCTGGTTTGTTCATGAGGCTAGATCCTAAGGTTTTGTGCAAGGCCCCCAACAGGGACAAACTCAACATCTACTACTAGGGAGACCAACCAAACTGCTGCTACTAAAAACCGTATCATAATAGTGAACAGAAACAGAAGAACCATTCACTTCATCTTGGCGGCCAACTTGGTGACCTTGGCACCAGATGGATCCTTCTTCTCAACGCTCTTGATCACACCCACTACAACAGTCTGGCGCATGTCCCTCATGGCAAAACGTCCAAGTCTCAACCACCATGGGCTTGGTTAGAATCATCTTAACAAACCCAGCATCACCATTCTTCAAAAACTTGGGCTCCTTATCTCAGCAGGGAGGTCTTGCATGAGAAAGATTGTGGGATGAGGTTGGTCGCCACTACCTATTTGAGCCATCCCGTCGGCCGGACCGTTCCCTTCTCTCCAAATGTGACGAAAAGATATAACACTACTGGATTTCAATTTTCTGATTCTCTCAACCCATGGTTTCCACCACCAGGCAGCCTTCGCCTTCCCCAGCAGCATATCCACAACCACTCTCGAGTCCGACTCCACCACAACCTTTTCTAGGCCTCTCTCCAAACAGAAGATCAGGCCGTCATGGATCGCTCTAAGCTCTGCTTCATTCTTAGAATGCACCCTATAACCAATTGCAAAGGCGAAGTGCAGATTGCTGCTATCATTCCCACACATTCCACCTCCTCCCGAGAGACCCGGATTACCTATAGCCGATCCGTCCACATTGAGCTTGCACCAACTCGAACCCATAGCTTGAATAGTTTGGATAATTTGAACCATGACCCTAAATCCAACCTCCTTACTTTTTGATTTAAATTAAATAATAATAATAATAATAATAATAATAATCCAACCTCCTTACATCCCCCCAATGTAAAACAAAGTGATATGTTGGGTGTATTGTAGCAATCCCTTAATTGTAGAAGTTGTTAAGTTGCACTCACTACTTCTCGCACCTGTACATGCGTATGTAGATGTGCCAACCTGCCGACCTCGAATCAAAGAAAAGCAAGCCAACTAATATTTTAGACTGTCCGTCTTTCGTGTAGCACAACTAAATGAGTTGGCCGATCTAATGTTTTGGCTTGGCCACGCTTGCAATGGATTTCACCTGATGCACAAGATAATCTGTTTTACCCAATTTGTTAGATCGTGGATGGGGATTGAAGTGCAGGAAACTCAACAAATGTCTATGACTATGTTCATATCTAGAGAAATTCTTCATTACAAGAATAATTTTTCACACTGTTCATTACAAGGGAGGAGAGAAACAAAGAAGGCATTTCCCATGCACGGTTTTATCAGTGCTGAAACGCAATACGAGGGACATAAAATGCTTCAAAGCGGGACAAATATCTCAGAGCGACCATTGGTCGATTTTGATTGTATAATTGAAGCCACGGATAACTTCTCTCCGGAAAATAAGCTTGGAGTGGGTGGGTTTGGCTCCGTTTACAAGGTAATATTACATTTGCATTATATGAATATGGTGATACTACTTGTTCAGGTAGCTTTGGTAGTGAGAGAAAATACATTGTGGTGTGGGAATATATTTAATAGGAAGTTGGGAACATTTCATCCTTTCTCTTGATGTCTCTTAAAGGGCACTAAATGTTCATGAGAAGAAAAAAAAAATAATAATAATAATAAATCCTTATTAGGGTTCTAATTCAATGACTTGATTGATGATTGTTTATTTGTATCAGATGTTACTTCCACAATATATTTTGTGAGGCCAATTCTTCTACGATGTTGTAAAATAAGCTATCTACAATGTGGTAAAATCATCCTCAAAGATGACCTGGCCGTGAAAGTGGGATGCCCCAATAAAAGGACGATACCAACCTTCATGTGAGAAACCACGTGAATTTAGAGCCTTTTGAATGATTGTGTTAATTTTTGAAGTATGGCTCACCTGATAATTTGATAAAGCCTTAGTTTTGTTTCATACCATAGTTTGGCTGGGGTTTACTTTATCACAGGTTGGATACCATACACACACCATAGTGGGCCCCACACAGATAGTTGGATTACTTTTGTGTATCATCTAGCAACTTTCACATGCAGATGGATATGCTTTTCACACAGTTGTAGAAGCGTTGCAAAATAAGCTTATTTTGCAATTTTGTAGGGGTACCAGTCTCTATATTTTGTATCTCGTTACCAAAAATACTATTTCCCATAAAAAAGAATTTTTAGTATATATTTCAATTAAATTTATCACTTGTAACAAAAAAAAATGAGGCCTCTTTGAAAATAAAATTAATATTTTTTTTTAAAAAAAAAACTAATAATTAAATGTATGTACTTGGCCAATAGGGAAATTTCTTGGGGCAAGAAGCAGCCGTGAAGAGACTTTCTAAAAGCTCAGGACAAGGCCTAGAGGAGTTCAAAACTGAAGTAGAACTTATTGCAAAGCTTCAACACAGGAATCTTGTTAAACTTTTGGGTTGGTGTATATACGGGGAAGAAAAGATATTGATCTATGAGTACATGCCCAACAGTAGCCTAGACAAATATCTATTTGGTTTGCTCTTAACTATTCCTCTCATTGAAAAAAACTCTCAATTTCTCTAGATATGATAAACATTTTCCTGGTTGTATATATATTAACCATCTACATTTTCTTTTTTCTTGAAATGCTTTTTTTTTTTTTTTTTATCTCTCTAATAAAAATATTCATCAGACCCAGGCAGACAACCACATCTGGATTGGGGTGTGCGCTTCCGCATTGTTGAAGGGATTGCTCAAGGGCTTCTTTATCTTCATCGATATTCGAGATTACGAGTCATTCATAGAGATCTGAAGGCGAGCAAGATTCTATTAGATGGTGAAATGAATCCTAAAATATCAGACTTTGGTTTGGCAAGGATCTTCGGTGGAAATCAAACTCAAGGAAACACTGGTAGAGTTGTGGGGACAATGCAAGTACCATTTATGGATGGCCATGTGGATGAATTTGTGAATGCATTTGAATGCGTTCACAGATGCTAATTTCTAACACTTTCACTTTTTAACTCTCTTTTTTTAATGATTGAACTATAGCGGCTATATGTCACCGGAGTATGCAGTACAGGGTGTTTTCTCAGAGAAATCCGATGTATTTAGCTTTGGAGTTTTATTGTTAGAAATCGTTAGTGGGAAACGGAGCA
This sequence comes from Magnolia kwangsiensis, assembly GCA_037074715.1. Lineage (NCBI taxonomy): Eukaryota > Viridiplantae > Streptophyta > Magnoliopsida > Magnoliales > Magnoliaceae > Magnolia > Magnolia kwangsiensis. The sequence goes on along the minus strand of CM073584.1, from coordinate 31,565,743 downwards.
GTGGATATTGGCCTCATGAACAGTGGTCCAGTCTTCTAGGATATGTAAGAATCAAACAAGATTTATCTTATCTTGGTTTAGACCAACTTCTATTTTTCAGTTGCTACACAGGATATTGTGTACCAATAGTTCCTACCCACCCGTTCATGTTGAGTAGAATCTCTAGACTCATTCAAAGTGGTTCTTCTATCTCATTCCATTTTGGTTGCGCATATGGAAACCTTCTCATCATGAACGAGCAATGGGCCATCTTTTCACTTCTTTGATTTGGAATTTAGCTTCAAGTAGAATTTAATTAATTTTCCATGACAAAGGCGTACCGTTTTCGATTCCTGTTGGCATGGCAACTTTGGAATGAAGGAAAGGGATTGGAGCTGATGGATCGATTGATGAGTGACTCGCATGTGGCCCACGAAGTGGACAGATGCATCCATGTGGGGCTGTTGTGTGTCCAGGAGAATCCAACTGATCGGCCAACCATGCCTTCTATTGTTCTCATGTTAGGCAATGAAAGTGCAAGACCACCATCACCTAGCGACCTGCATTTTTGACATGGAAGAGTCCCATGGCTGCTGATCCATCTTTGGATAACTCTGTAAACCAGGTGACAATTAGCACCATAGAACCCAGGACATAGTTCTTGCTACTCGCAAAGGAAGATCAGAGGCCATCTGTTTGTTGGTAGAATAAGGTTTGGATCTTCCATTTCATATGTAAATTACATTTGAGCCTGTATAACTTTAGCGCCATTTTCTACTTTGGGAGATTGGCTCCTTCAATGTAGTTTTTTCTTTTTTCTTTTTAATAGCAAAGTGAGATGTGTGTATCCCATTGCGGCAAAGAAAATTACAGAATGACTGCTGATGTAGAGCGGGTCGCGGACAATTTCATGGCTAAGATGGATAAGAAAAGGCACGGTCGGCGACAGAAGTGATCCGGACCATCGGACCTTAGATCGGGCGTATCTCACAATCCGGAATGAGTTATCCGACGTAAAATATATGATTTTGGGGTAGAACGAGCTACTTTAGTCAACCAACCCAGCTATGCTGGGTTGCGCAGCCCAGATTTGAGAAAACCCCCCTGATCGACGGTCGTTTCCTCGTTTTAATTTTGTTTTTACTATAAATAGTAAGTTTTAGTTTGAGTATAACTTTTCATCCGTTGGGCTTTAGGAGTTGTGTCCAACATGAAAAGTGCTTAGGATAATTAGGAGAACGGTTTGTTGAAGCCAAATAGGACACTTACTATTTTTGGCCGAAAACCTTGCGCACTAGTAGACATCGTGACCGTCTATAAATAGTAAGTTTAATATTTATAGTAAGTTGCGAATTCTAGGAGTTTTAGTTGTAGTATGAGTCTGATTTCTTTCATGTTGCTTGGTTCCCTTATTTAAAGGGGTGTAAACTCGTTTTTAATAATTCATCAATCAATTTCGAATTTATTAGAATTATTTCTATTTTCCTGCCTTCTTTCCTCGTGGATTCGAGAAGTCTCTGTGAGGAGGCCAGAGAAGCTCCGTGGATTCGGAGTAGTTATCCTTGAGGAAGACGGTGATCGACCTCATCACGTTCATCCCTGCGTCAATTTGGTATCAGAGAGAGGTTTTCCCTCGGGCCGATGGCAAACAACGAAGGTATGAATCAAAATCCTGTGGACGATGATCCAGGGATTCGTTATCTTTCGGAAAGAATGGAAGCTTTCCATCGGGAGAGTCAGTTGACCATGCAAGGGCTGTAGGCAACCCTCGACCGTCTTGCGGATGCGCTACTTCCGCCCCGAGCCCTAGGCGGTGCTCCACCACCTATGGTCGCTCCACCACCCGTGGTTGCTGTACGACGTGACCCTGATTATCGCAGAGCACTACCAGCGGTAAATCGTAGGGCTACACCAGATGATTCTAGTTCCAGCGATGAGGACATTAATGAGGGTTTTGATCGACGACCAATCCATGGAGGCGATCGTCTAGATCGTGCTGAAAGAGACTATCGAGGTAAGGCTGAACTTCCTAATTTTAACGGTTTATTACGTATCGAAGATTTTCTCGATTGGCTAGCCGAAGTAGAGAGATATTTCGATTATATGGATGTGTCAGACCATAAAAGGGTGAAGTTGGTAGCGTTTAAATTAAAATCTGGTGCTTCTGCATGGTGGGAACAATTGCAACTCTCACGAGCCCGCCAAAACAAGGCGCCCATCGCATCATGGCCTCGAATGAGACGTCTTCTTCGTTCACGATTTCTTCCTAGTGATTATGAGCAGATATTATTCCAGCAATACCAGAATTGCCGACAAGGAAATCGAACTGTTACAGATTACACTGAAGAATTCCAGCGGTTGGCTACACGAAACGATTTGTCAGAATCTGAGTCACAGAAAGTGGAACGATTTATAGGTGGGTTGCGACCGGTAATTCAGGATCGAGTTCAGATGTACCCAGTCGGGACAGTAGATGAAGTAGTTTAATTGGCAGGAAGGGCAGAAACACAGCTTGCAAGAGCTCCTGCTCGTCCCTATCCTTCAAATCGACCCCCTATGACAGGTCCCACACAGGATCCAGTGCTGGCTCGAGGAAAAGATCCGGTAGGAGAACGTCCTCAACCTCCTCCACCCGCGAACCGTGATACGGGGAGCGGACCATCCAGAGCTCAACGGGCAGCACCCACAACAGCGGGCCCGAGTAGGATTCCGAATCCTTATGCTCGGCCAAGGCCGAACAATTGTTACCGCTGTGGCCAACCAGGCCACTTATCAAACACTTGTCCTCAACGTCCGGCAGCGCACTTGACTATAAACGAAGGGGGCACTGAAGATGAGGCCGTGGAAGAGGATCATGGCTTTGATGAATATGAACAAACCACTGAAGAAATAGCAGATGGCGATGAAGTGACAGGTGAAGATCGTGGCGAATCTCTCATTGTGAGGCGACTACTGTATACCCCACGAAAGGAATTACATCCACAGTGGCACAATATATTTCGTACTCGGTGCACTGTCAGCGGAAAGGTCTGTGATGTGATCATAGACAGTGGTAGCAGCGAGAACATCGTCTCAAGAGTGATGGTGGATAAGTTGCAGCTACCAACGACGAAACATCATTCCCCGTACTCAATTGGCTGGATAAAAAAAGTGAACGAGACCAAGGTAACTGAACAATGCACTATCTCATTTTCAATTGGTAAACATTATAAGGATCAGATACTTTGTGACGTGGTTGACATGGAAGCCTGCCATATGCTACTCGGTCGACCCTGGCAGTCGGACCGTGATGCGACCCATCGGGGGCGAGACAATGTCTACATATTCGTCAAGGATAGTCGAAAAATAATCCTTGGCCCTATGGCACCAGAGAACCACCCTGAAGCCTCTAAAGTGGAGGGGAGTTCTCTCTTGACCATTCGGGATTTCATAGAGGAGTCCAAGGAAACCGGCGAGGTATATGCCGTAGTGGTGAAAGGCGAGAAGGAGGAACCCTCAAACATCCCTCCAAGCTTAAGACTGTTACTAAACGAATTCAAAGAAGTCTGGCCTGAAGATTTACCTGATGGATTGCCCCCCATGAGAGACATCCAACATCACATAGACCTCGTCCCTGGGGCTAGCCTGCCCAATCGCCCTCATTATCGGATGAGTCCGAAGGAGTGTGAGATACTTCAGGGGCAAGTGGAGGAATTGATCCGTAAGGGTCTATTGAGAGAGAGCATGAGCCCATGTGCTGTACCAGCATTATTAACGCCAAAAAAAGATGGAAGCTGGCGCATGTGTGTCGATAGCCGAGCAATTAACAAAATTACTATTAAATATCGGTTTCCAATACCACGGTTGGACGACATGCTCGATATGTTAGAAGGGGCTAAAGTGTTCTCTAAACTCGATCTAAAGAGTGGGTACCATCAGATTCGTATTCGACCCGGCGATGAATGGAAAACGGCATTCAAGACAAAGGAAGGGTTATATGAGTGGCTAGTCATGCCTTTCGGCCTATCGAACGCACCAAGTACTTTTATGCGTTTGATGAATCAAGTTCTAAAACCGTTCACTGGCCGATTTGTGGTAGTATATTTTGATGACATATTGATATATAGCCAGGATGAGGCGGAGCATAAGAAACATCTCAGGCAGGTGCTGCAGGTCCTACAAGATAACAAGTTGTACCTCAACTTGAAAAAGTGTAGTTTTTTAACTAACAGCCTGTTGTTTTTAGGATTTGTTGTAACGTCCACAGGAGTTCGGGTGGACGATGAAAAGGTGCGAGCTATTAGGGAATGGCCGATCCCGACAAACATTCATGAGGTGAGGAGTTTTCACGGATTGACGACTTTCTATCGTCGATTTGTGCGAGATTTTAGCACCATAGTCGCGCCAATAACGGACTGCATGAAAAAAGGGCCGTTCCAGTGGACCGATAAAGCTGATAAGAGCTTTCATGAGATCAAGTATCGTTTGTCTACAACACTGATCTTGGTGCTTCCTAATTTTGATAAATTATTTGAGGTGGAGTGTGACGCTTCATATGTCGGAATAGGAGGAGTATTATCACAGGAAGGCAGGCCGGTAGCCTTCTATAGCGAGAAGCTCAGTGAAGCCCGAAAGAAGTGGTTGACTTACGAGCTTGAGTTATACGCAGTTGTTCAGGCGCTGCGACATTGGCGGCATTATCTGATTCAGAGGGAGTTTGTTCTGTACACCGACCATCAGGCATTAAAGTTTATTAATAGTCAGACAAACGTGAATCGTGTGCATGCTAGATGGGTTGCGTTTTTACAGGAATTTACGTTTGTTCTGAAGCATAAGTCAGGTCAGCAGAATAAGGTGGCTGATGCACTTAGCCGTCGTGCGTCACTACTTGTTACGGTGAACAATGAGGTGGTCGGCTTTGACTGTCTCAAGGAGCTATATGCCGAGGATGAAGACTTCAAAGATTCCTGGTTGAAGTGCCAAGAAGGTCACCCCAGTGACTTTCATATACAGGATGGTTTTCTCTTCAAAGGGAATCGATTGTGCATCCCCCAAAGTTCTCTAAGGGAGCAGATTATTCAGGAACTACATGGAGGTGGCCTCGGTGGACATCTTGGGCGAGACAAGACGCGAGCTCTTGTGGAAGAGCGGTATTACTGGCCGCAATTAGTACATGATGTGGGAAGAGCCGTACAACGTTGTCATACTTGTCAGACCTCCAAGGGACAATCTCAGAATACGGGCCTCTACACCCCGTTACCTGTGCCTGACGGTCCTTGGGAGGATTTATCAATGGACTTCGTACTTGGTCTTCCACGAACACAACGCGGCATGGATTCGGTGTTCGTAGTGGTAGATCGTTTCTCCAAGATGGCGCACTTTATTCCATGCAAGAAGACCCTTGATGCAACACATGTGGCGAATTTATTCTTCAGGGAGGTCGTACAGCTACACGGGGTCCCTAAGACCATTACTTCTGATCGTGACACGAAGTTCATTAGCCACTTTTGGCGGACTTTGTGGGCTCGATTCGATACACGACTTCAATTCAGCAGTGCTTACCACCCACAGACTGATGGGCAGACCGAAGTTGTGAATCGCACTTTGGGAAACCTCCTTCGATGTATTTCAGGAGAGAAACCGAAGCAGTGGGATTTGGCCTTGTCTCAAGCGGAGTTTGCATTCAACAACATGGTGAACCGCTCGACAGGGAAATCTCCATTCCAGGTTATTTACGGACGAGTACCTCGCCACACACTAGACTTGGTCCCTCTACCCAAGCTCCCAGGCATGAGTATTGCAGCAGAACATATGGCAGACAGGATCATGGGTATTCATGCGGAGACTAAGCTACATGCCTCGAACGAAAAGTATAAGGAACAAGCGGACAAGCATCGTCGACAAAAGGTGTTCGAGGTGGGCGACCAGGTAATGGTCCATTTACGAAAAGAAAGATTTCCGACCGGGATGTACAACAAGCTGAAGAATAAGAAGATTGGACCGGTACCGATCATCCGAAAGATCAATGACAATGCTTATGTTGTTGATCTTTCAGATGACATGGCGATCTCACGGACTTTCAACGTTGCGGACCTAACCGAGTATCATGAACCAGCGCAGGAGGAGAACTCGAGGACGAGTTCTTTTCAAGTGGAGGGGACTGATGTAGAGCGGGTCGCGGACAATTTCATGGCTAAGATGGATCAGAAAAGGCACGGTCGGCGACAGAAGTGATCCGGACCATCGGACCTTAGATCGGGCGTATCTCACAATCTGGAATGAGTTATCCGACGTAAAATATATGATTTTGGGGTAGAACGAGCTACTTTAGCCAACCAACCCTGCTATGCTGGGTTGCGCAGCCCGGATTTACGAAAAACCCCCTGATCGACGGTCGTTTCCTCGTTTTAATTTTGTTTTTACTATAAATAGTAAGTTTTAGTTTGAGTATAACTTTTCATCCGTTGGGATTTAGGAGTTGTGTCCAACATGAAAAGTGCTTAGGATAATTAGGAGAACGGTTTGTTGAAGCCAAATAGGACACTTACTATTTTTGGCCGAAAACCTTGCGCACTAGTAGACATCGTGACCGTCTATAAATAGTAAGTTTACTATTTATAGTAAGTTGCGAATTCTAGGAGTTTTAGTTGTAGTATGAGTCTGATTTCTTTCATGTTGCTTGGTTCCCTTATTTAAAGGGGTGTAAACTCGTTTTTAATAATTCATCAATCAATTTCGAATTTATTAGAATTATTTCTATTTTCCTGCCTTCTTTCCTCGTGGATTCGAGAAGTCTCTGTGAGGAGTCCAGAGAAGCTCCGTGGATTCGGAGTAGTTATCCTTGAGGAAGATGGTGATCGACCTCATCACGTTCATCCCTGCGTCAACTGCTCCCTCCTGTCGATTCATGGTGGGTGAGTGACTCTACGTGCATTCATAATTGGAGCTATGGGCGGCCAGAAAGGATGGCTTCTATTGGTTAGACTGTCAAGATGCCAGGCTGGGCGGAACTTCATTTTGCCAAATCCCAGCACAAGATCCTCTAGGCTAGCTCAAGACCGGCCATGTTCATGAAAATATCCAAAAAGTTCCTATTGCCCTACCAATATGATAATTAATGTGCCCATGACGAGCACAACTTTCCATGACCACTTACACCTACAAATTAAAATGTGTAAAAATAAAGTGGAGGCATTGCATTTGATAAAATAGAAATTTCAAGCTATTTTGGTCTAAGTTAATTGAAAAATAAAAATTGCAATTCGAATTTAAGTCAATCAAGCATCTTATATAACCCATATAAATTTCATATCACCCCTATTAGTATACACTACAAGAAATATGATTTTTACCTATGAAACTTTTACCTACGAAAATAATTTTCGTAGGTAAAGATGGGTTTTACCTACGAAAATTACCTACGAAAATTTTCGTAGGTAAAAGAACTTTTGCCTTATAAAAAATTGAAAACATTATTTTTACCTACGATATTTAATTTCGTAAGTAAAACCAACCTTTACCAACAAAACCATTCGTAGCCAAAGGTTGTTTTGAATTTTTTACCTACGAACAACAATTTCGTAGGTAAAAACCAATCTTTAGCAACGAAAATATTCCTAGCTAATGGGTAATAAAAAAATCCAATCTTTACCTACGAAAATATTCGCAGCTAAATGATGTTTTGAATTCTATAAATTGAAAACTTTACTTTTGCCTACGAAATATACTTTCGTAGGTAAACCCAATATTTACCTACGAAATTGTTCGTAGCCAAAGGGTGTTTTGAATTTTCTAACCCATCTTTACCTACGAAAATATTCGTAGCCAATGGGTGTTAGAATTGGCTATAAAAAATCGGATCTTTACCTACGAAACTATTCGTAACTAAATGATGATTTGATTTTACTTTTACCTACGGAACTGTTTCGTAGGTAAAACGTTCTTTACCTAGGAAAATATTCGTAGCTGAAGGGTCTGTAAAATTTTTTAAAAAAATACAAAATCGAAAACCCTCCTTTGACTTACGAAACTAACTTTCGTAGGCAAAACATATATTTACCTACGAAACTATTCGTAGCTAAAGTGTCTTTTAAACTATTAAAAAAATTGAAACCACTCCTTTTACCTACGAAATAAACTTTCGTAGGTAAAACCTATCTTCACCTACGAATATATTCGTAGCTAAAGGGTTTGTCAAATTTCAAAAATCGAAAACCTTACTTTTTCCTACGAATTCTAGTTTCGTAGGGAAAACCCGTATTTGCCTATGAAAATATTTGTAGCTGAAGGGTATGTGAACGGAATACCTATATTTGCCTACAAAAATATTTGTAGCTGAAGGATATATGTGAAAATTTTCAAAAAAATGCAGAATCCAGAACCCTCCTTTTACCTACAAAACCAACTTTCGTAGGCAAAACACATCTTTAACTACGAAAATATTTGAAGCTAAAGGGTCTACCAAATTTTTAGAGATCACCAAAAATCGACCACCTTACTTTTTTCTACGAATCTTAATTTCGTAGGTAAAACACGCCTTTAGCTATGAAACTATCTTTGAAATTTTTCAAAAAGAAAGAAAATCCAAAGACTTGCTTTTGCCTACGAATTCTAAGTGCGTAGGTAAAATCTATCTTTACCTATGAAATTATTCGTAGCTGAAGGGTCTATTTAATTTTAAAAATCGAAAATCCTACTTTTACCTACGAATTATAATTTCGTAGGTAAAACCTATATTTACCTACGAAACTATTCGTAGTTAAAGGGTTTTTGAATCCCAAATTTTCGCAGGTTGCTGGAAAAGTTGGCAGTAAGACCTTTACCGACGAAAATATTTGTCAATAAAAGTGTTTTTCCTAAATCTTTTTTTTTCCGACGGCTAAAAACCGTCGGTCATAATGTAAAAATGTTTTAATTTTTAAAATTTTTTATCTATAACCTAAATGTGTGTGTGTGTGTGTGTGTGTGTGTGTGTGTGTGTGTGTGTGTGTGTGTGTGTGTGTGTATATAATTAAAAGGTAATATTTAAATAATTTGTAATATTACATGAATAAAAATGTTGAAAGTTTAGAAATTTTAAATATGTTTAAGAAAAATTTTGAGAACAAAATAATGCTTTTGAAGAGAAAAATTGGCATTTTGAAAATTTTGAGAAAAAAAATTAAAATATGAGAAAAAATTTTAGATTTTGTAAATAAAAATTCAAATTTGTATTTTAAATATTTTTGAAATATTTTATAATAAAAATGATATTTATTTAAAAGAGTAAAAAATATATACCTTTTGAAAAAAAATGTCAAATTTATTTGTGAAAAATAAAATTACTAAATTATTAGGCACACCCACTAATTGAATCTTTAATCATTTTTGGACAATCTAGTCAATTTAAATTAAAGAGTAGATAACTTCAGATGTTTAAATCAAATTTCACTGAATTTGTTGATCAATCTTGTATGCCCAATATCTTTCTCATATGTAGCCCGATTGAGGCGAGTAACTAGTCAAATTGAGAGTATTGATCGGTAAAATAGAGTGAATGCATCAGACATGTAAAATGGGCCAAATATTCTGGTTAAAATTGTGACCCAACTTACTGGCCTCGTGAGAACCTATGGATTGATGTTAATAAGTTTTGTGAGCCCCATCACGATGTCTGTCGAACATCAACACTGTGGAATTGATGTGTCCCCTTTAGGTTATGAGATATCTCAAAAATTATCGGTAAACGAAACTCAAGTGGGCCATACCATTTAAAACTATGTGAAGACATCCTAAAAAATATAAAAGCTCTTGGTGGGGCCCACATGAGTTTTGGATGCGGTTGAAACTTGGTCTGACCCCTCATCCAAGTGGGACACACATAATGAGTGGGTTGGATATGTGAATCACATTTAAGCAGGCCTAATATATGATTACAAATGTTGCAAGGAAACCTTTCTCCACTACATTTGAGTTACTCGTTACCTTTACCAGAGTAAACTTTGTGAGGTCCACCATTATTTATTTATTTTATCCACTCCATTCATCCATGTTAACAGATAATTTGAGGTCTACAGAAAAAAAATGAAGCATATCCAAAGCTCAAGTGGACCACACCACAGGAAATAGTGTGATTGAACCTATACCATTTAAAATTTCTTGGAGGCCATAGAAGTTTTGGATCAAACTAATGTTTGTGTTTTCTATTCATTCATATATTTTTGATATTATGAACAACCTTTATCCATTTTTGGACAATATGATCAGTCTAGATTGAAGAGTAAATAACTTCAGATGTTTAAATCAAAATTCACTCAAGTTGTTGATCAATCTTGTTTACCCAATATCTTTCTCATATGCAGTATGATCGAGGTGAGTAACTGATCAAATTGAGGGTAATGATCAGTAGAATAGAGTGAATGGACCAGACATGTAAAATGGGCCCATCATGATGTGTGTCGAACATCATCACCGTATATTTGGTGTCTCCCCTTTAGCTTTGGATATGCTTCATTTTTAGCCCACAGTGATGTAAGTGTTTTATCCACGCCATTCATCATTTTTCTCAGTTCATTATAAGGTATGAGAAAAAAAAAATGAGGTAGGTAAAGGGCTCCAGTGGACCATACCAAAGGAAGCTGTAGTGATAATGACACCCACCGTTGAAACCTTTTTAAGGGCCAGCATGATGTTTTTTTTTAACCATCCAACCTATTCATAAGGTCATGTAGACGCGGATGAAGTGTAAACACAGATATCAGCTTCATCTGAAACTTGTCTAGCTCTTAAGAAGTTTTTAATGGCGGACGTTCAATCCCTACTCTAGTCCACTTGAGCCTTGGACCCACCCCATTTTTTAGTTCATATCTTAAAACGATCCGAGAAAAGCGTTGAGCGGTATGGAGAAAGTCAATCCATGACTTGGGTGGGCCAAGAGCTTAAAAATAAATTCAAACTCAATCCATGACTTGGGTGGGCCACACCACATAATATAGTGGAGAGAGGTAACATTCATATTCATATATTGGCCTACTTAAATGTGATTCACAGATCCAGTCCATTCATTATGTGTGTCCCACTTGGATGAGGGGTTAGACTTTTTTAGGATGTTTTCACATAGTTTTAGATGGTTATGACCTACTGAGTTTCATATACGGATGATGGGGTCCACTCGAACTTTGAATCTGCCTCATACTTTGGCTCAATCACAAGAAGTTTTTAATGTTCGATATTCAATTAACACCATTTCATGTGGTGCGGTCCAAATACTTGGATGAATAGGAAAAACAAATTTCATATTCATCCGAAACTTTTGTGATCCCCGAGAGGGTTTCAACGCATATTGCATCCTACCCTATCATATCCAGTTAGCATTGACACAGTAAATGTATTTGGTTTATCAACACTGTCAATCTATTTTTCCAGATCATTTTAGTGGTTGAGCCCAAAATTTAAGCATATCCAAAGTTCAAGTGGACCATACCACAGGAAACAGTGAGAATTATGATTTCCACCGTTGAAATCTTCCTATGGCCTACAGTGATTTTATTTGTCATCCAACCAGTTCAATAGATCACAGATACATGGATGAAGGGAAAACTAAAATATTAACTTGATCCAAAACTTCAGTGGCCTTCCAAAATTTTTTAATGATAGGCGTTCATTTTATACTATTTCCTATGATATGGTCCACTTTAGATTTTTATAGGCTTCATTTTTAAGTTTATGTAATAAAATTATATGTTAAAATGGATGGATGGAGTGGATAAAATGAATAAATCATGGTGGACCCCACAAGATTTACTTAGTACACTTGGGAACAGATTGACTGCCCCGCCAATGGCTAGTGGTCGGTCCTCTGTGACCCCACCATAATGTATGTGTTTCATCCATGCCATCCATATATTTTTACAGATAATTTTACAATATGAGACAAAAACTGAGATATATCCAAATCTCAAGTGGACCACATTATATGAAACAGTGTTGAATGAGAGTACAGCTTCGATCTAAACCGCCTCCTTACCATAACCTTATTAGATATTAATGGTGCTTAAGGGGCTCCATGGGGCCCATTGGAATATATGCCTTTGATCTAAACCGCCCATAAATTCTAATATATAATTTCAGTGGATGAGCTAAAAAATTATGTAGATTAAAGGTCTAAGTGGACCACACCATAAGAAATAATAAAAAATAAACTTCTATTGTTAATATATTATGTAGTCCGCTTACAGCTTCGAACTGACTCTTTTTTTGGATCAACGGTTAAAATGATCTGTTAAAATGAATGGACAAAGTGGATAAATAACATACATCACGGCGGGCCCCACGAGTGCTAAAACTAGGCACTTAAAGTGTCGTCCATCACCCCCAGAAACGAAATCTCGTTCGCCCTTATCTCTTGCGCGCACGCCCCACCTCCCAAAAACCAAACCCTCTCTCTCCCTTTCTCTCTCATATGAGCTAGGGCGTGCGCCAGCCCTAACTCTCCCCCCTCTCTCTCTCTCTCATACCATCCTACCTCCTCCCCTTCTTCCATTCTCCTTCCATTCTCATATAGATAGAGGGAGAGACATGGAGAGGAGCTCGACGAGAAGAGGCCAGCCCATCCGGCCATCCAACCTTCCACCGGCCGAAGTGAGTCCACTCCCCTTGTTCCCTTCTTCCTTCTCCCCCATTCTTTTTTTATTTTTATTTTTATTTGATTTGATGTGAGTGAGGCCTGATGTGTGGGGCCCTTGTTTATGTACATTGCTAGCCAACCGGACCAATCTGACTGAGAGCCTGATGTGAGTGAGGCCTGATGTGTGGGGCTTCTTCTTCTTTACTCTGGAGAGACACCGATGAATCCATCCGCGGCCCTTCCATTGAAATGCTATGAATTTAGCTGTCTTGAGAGAGCGTCTCAAAAGACTTGAACCTCCAATCTGTCCCTCAATCGGTGAAACAAAATCATAGGTGATGTATCATCCATTGATTACAGGCATTAGACAATTTTCAGATATATCACAAGCACACGTGATACAATCCGGTGATTCTTAAAGCAGTAACCCATGGCAATTTTCAGATAAGTACAACTCTTAGAGCAGTTACCTGTGACATGTTCGACAAAATGCCGCAACCAAACAAGCTTTTGTTTCTTTCTCCAATATTTATAATTTAATACAAACTCTTTCTTTGGGAAAATATGTTTAGGCAATTAAGGGATAGGTGGCCAACCCTTCATCTCATTCCAACACATTTGGCATATATAAACTAATCTAATGCAAGTGGGAATGGGATAGTTCAGGGCCATCATGGCCATTTAAATTGCCATTTGGGTTGTGTCTAGGTAGTGCTTGGGAACTTTTTGGACATGGTTGACCTTTGTCTAGCCTAAGAGCTTTTGAGATGGGCTTGGGTAGCATGAAACCCTACTTAATCCAGCCCCATTAACAGCCCTAGATGCAACATGGATATGCCATAACTCCATGTTGTATCAACGTCATCAAGCAGTAGTTGAATTGACATGCTTTCTTTCGTCATTGTCGCAGCAGATTCTGACGAGGTTGAGGCCAACTCATTCCTTGGAAAAAAGAAAAAATCAAATCACATTTGGGTACACAACAACACTGGTTATTGGTGGAATGTTGGCCTTATCCAAACCATTTCTCTCATTTTTTGTGTAAGAATCTGCTTAAACCTCATGGGAGATGCCCCCTAAAAAAGTTTTTCCCATCTGATAGGGTAGGTATTAGGAATGAATCTAAATTATATATGCTTCCCTTCAGAGGGAGTAAATCTTTTATCAGTAAAAATTATTATTATTTTCTAATTGAAGCTGAGTCTTGAATGTGATTTGTTAGAATTGAGCCCTTACCTTTCTTCACTTTGTTGTAGATGAATTAACCGCATGATAAGGTTCATTATGAATTTTGCATTTTTTCTAGCAACTCACATGTTCTTGGTTGATGAGACTAGAGAGCAGAAAATTCTAAATAGGAGATTTGCAGGAAAAATTTGAAGTATAATGATTAAAAACTGACAAAATCAAGGCAGAGAATGGATTCTGAAAGCATACTGGAAGGTGAGCAATTCAATCCATGAAATTTAAAGCATTGACATGACTCACATCTGATAAATCCATGGCTGCCATGAGTGAAAATGTGTTTTGGAATCATTTTTTTAAAATGTTTTACTACATTCATTTTTTCTGTTTTGTGATTTTGGAATGCAATGGTTATTCTATCTTACTTATACAAAGATATATAATGTGTGTATCACTGATTCTTCCATTTTGGCCTTTCTTTCCATCTAGACATACAAGAAGGCATGAGCTGACATTTAAGGGGTTCATTTCCTTCCATTTAATCCAATTGATAAGCAAATGACTCTTACTTATATTGATAGTCAAGGGAAAATGCATCCTTAACAAAGGTGCGCCATATGGGGTAACGTTGCAATTGCCTTTGTGGTTTTCTTGTTATGAACAACTCTAATTGTCAGTAGAAGCCTGAAGGAAACAGCTTCAAAGTATGGGCATTCTCCTCTTCATCAAGTTTAGCCAAACCAAAGTCGGATATCTTAGCATTGAGATCCTTATCAAGAAGAACATTAGTTGCCTTGATGTCTCTTTGAACATTGGTTGCCATGCTAAATTGCTAGCGTTTTGGTCACCAGAAGATGGGTTTTGGCAATCTTTTTCCATGGTTGGGATGTTTCAACTTGGATTTTGGCAATCTTTTTCCATGGTTAGGATGGCTCAACTCATTAATTTTTAGGGATTTGGATGGTCCAACCTGTTTAGATGCCCAAAATTTGTTTTTTCAACATCATTCTACATGGTGCACTGTAAGGTGGATGATTTGAAGTACCACCTAGCTGACATCTACCTCTGATGTTAGATTAATTGGTAAAGTATGAGGCCCTTCAAGGTCTCTAGCTACAACAGTCCTTGTAAGTTGCAAAGACAAAATCATCAGTTTTATAATTATTTCTTTTTTTCTTTCTTTCTTTATATGGGTGAGGAGATAAAAAGCCATTCATCTAAACTACAAATCTACCATTTAAAAGCCAACCCGAAATTGCTGGGATGTAGGCTAAGAAGAGGATAAGACAACTAAAGGCTTGTTTGGATTGATGTACATTTAGAAAGGAAATCACCAAATCTGAGGAAAACTGTGGATAGCATCATCAGTGGAAAAGAATCCTACAAAAGGTGGTTTGTTTTAGTCTTGGTGATTTCCAGGGGAAATTACAATGGTCAATGGTTAAAAAGTGAAACATGAGGATTCACAAGTTTCAAAAGTTTTTTGGAGAAATGGAAACGTTACCTTATTGTCACAATAGATGGAAAATATCTACATATGTACATATATCCCATCTCATGATTATTAAAATGGATTTAATAATGCCTACATATGTACATATATGCAAGGGATGGTTTGAATCAGACATTGAGTGTTTGACTCTATGCAAATATGTGGCCTGGCTGATAAGCGGAGTGATATGATTTTGCACCACTGATCTTCATGGTGGGCCCACCTTGTGCATGTCTAGAATGTCCTACATGCATGTTTCCGTGTGTGAGAGGAGAATGCCAAAAGTTGTATTTGAACACACTGGGCATTGCTCTATAACACAAGCAGTGACTATACCAGCTAGTTTCTACTGCATCATTATCCAAGTTGTTGAACTTTTAGAAAGCAAGTTCAATACCATAATGTTGGGTTTTTTTTTTTTTCTTAATTATATAGGTGGGTTGATCCTCTCGAGTCCCGATCATGGTGGCCCACTCCAGTTTGCAGCAGTTGCAGTGTTTCTTAGTAAATTATACAAAGACTATCATGTTATTATTAGGAGTTATGGAGGGAGTTGTGGTTCTCAATCAGTTTCTATGAACCGTCATTTGTTGGTAATGTGGATTTGAAGCTCATCATGTTGTGCACATGATATCCAATCTGTCCATCACATTTGCCACCACATTTTCTTCTTATATCCCAAAACTCGGGCTCATCATGTTAAGTGTAGATCGGCCCTTGCAGCCACTTTCATAAGCAACCAGAGAAGTGTTTTAAGAAATCTGTCCATCACACTCTGTCAGAGTGTTGAAGTTCTTCTTTTATACAATTTTTATGTAGCTAGAAAAAAGACTCAATGATGCAGGTCACAGGAAGTCCATGCAACTTCTTTTTAATTGTTATAAGTTGCTGATTTGAAGTTCTGTCAGAGTATTGAAGTTCCATAGATTTGTATGTTTTCCTACCAACTTCTTTTTAATTGTTATATAAGTTGCTGATTTGAAATTTTGTCAGAGTATTGAAGTTCTGTCAGACTTTTCTTTTATTTTGTTTGGTTTTTGTTGCTGAATTTGATTCATGGTGAATGGACTTGTAAACTAGAGAAACATGGATAGTATATTCTGGTAGACTGGTTGTGAGTTGCAGAAAATAGGTTTGCAGAGGCCAAGGATCATATAGTTTCTCAATTTTCTGGTGCATTTAGGGGTCATTTGGATGCCTGGAAGTCTTATTAGTTGTAAAGGGTTTGGAAGCTATTCACTCAAAGGTAGTGTTTGGACAGAAAATCTCAGTTTTGTTTCACTTTGTTTTGCATCTGTATCCATTGCTGGGATCATCTGATGTTCCATAGAGTATTCTCCCACCTAGAACGAATATTCCTGATGCTTATGCAAATGGTTCCAGTGAAGAGCGGGTACTTTTTCATTGCATGGAATTGCTGCGTGCATGTAAACTCATGATCCCTTTATCCGCATCTTCATAGTGAGATTCTAACGTGCCATTGAGCATGCTTGATATTCTTCTTTTGGTTGTTCATTCAGGCATTTATTTAGAATTTGGCCCTCTTTTTCACTTAATTTTACAAGGCAAGTACGTCCTTGGCTCTATAGTGAATAGCTGATATGAATGCCAAGGTTTAGAAAGGTGAAGAGTTCATGATGTATATGAAGTGATACTGATTTCACGTTCTTATAGTAGCAATATCTTCTATAACTTCTAACAAAGAGTGTCTTGTTCTGTTCATGTGTGTGTGTGTGCGCGCACGTGCGTGCATGCATGCGTCATTTTCTATTCCCAAACATTGTTTTCACATATTTCAGCTACATTGTTATGCTTCCAACATAGAAGTTCGAGAAAGAAATACCAACTAGTCAAATTCCATCTTGGTGATGTAGAGCGGGTCGCGGACAATTTCATGGCTAAGATGGATCAGAAAAGGCACGGTCGGCGACAGAAGTGATCCGGACCATCGGACCTTAGATCGGGCGTATCTCACAATCCGGAATGAGTTATCCGACGTAAAATATATGATTTTGGGGTAGAACGAGCTACTTTAGTCAACCAACCCAGCTATGCTGGGTTGCGCAGCCCAGATTTGAGAAAACCCCCTGATCGACGGTCGTTTCCTCGTTTTAATTTTGTTTTTACTATAAATAGTAAGTTTTAGTTTGAGTATAACTTTTCATCCGTTGGGCTTTAGGAGTTGTGTCCAACATGAAAAGTACTTTGGATAATTAGGAGAACGGTTTGGTGAAGCCAAATAGGACACTTACTATTTTTGGCCGAAAACCTTGCGCACTAGTAGACATCATGACCGTCTATAAATAGTAAGTTTACTATTTATAGTAAGTTGCGAATTCTAGGAGTTTTAGTTATAGTATGAGTCTGGTTTCTTTCATGTTGCTTGGTTCCCTTATTTAAAGGGGTGTAAACTCGTTTTTAATTTTTTCATCAATTAATTTCGAATTTATTAGAGTTTATTACTATTCTCTTGCTTTCTTTCCTCGTGAATTCGAGAAGTCTCTGTGAGGAGTCCAGAGAAGCTCCGTGGATTCGGAGTAGTTATCCTTGAGGAAGACGGTGTTCGACCTCATCACGTTCATCCCTACGTCAATTTGGTATCAGAGCGAGGTTTTCCCTCAGGCCGATGGCAAACAACGAAGGTATGAATTAAAATCCTATGGACGGTGATCCAGGGATTCGTTATCTTTCGGAAAGAATGG
Source organism: Magnolia kwangsiensis (assembly GCA_037074715.1). Taxonomy (NCBI): domain Eukaryota; kingdom Viridiplantae; phylum Streptophyta; class Magnoliopsida; order Magnoliales; family Magnoliaceae; genus Magnolia; species Magnolia kwangsiensis. The sequence continues at coordinate 31,547,802 of CM073584.1, read as the reverse complement.
AAGCTTTCCATCGGGAGAGTCAGTTGACCATGCAAGGGCTGCAGGCAACCCTCGACCGTCTTGCGGATGCGCTACTTCCGCCCCGAGCCCTAGGCGGTGCTCCACCACCTATGGTCGCCCCACCACCCGTGGTTGCTGTACGACGTGACCCTGATTATCACAGAGCACTACCAGCGATAAATCGTAGGGCTACACCAGATGATTCTAGTTCCAGCGACGATGACATTAATGAGGGTTTTGATCGACGACCAATCCATGGAGGCGATCGTCTAGATCGTGCTGAAAGAGACTATCGAGGTAAGGCTGAACTTCCTAGTTTTAACGGTTTATTACGTATCGAAGATTTTCTCGATTGGCTAGCCGAAGTAGAGAGATATTTCGATTATATGGATGTGTCAGATCATAAAAGGGTGAAATTGGTAGCGTTTAAATTGAAATCTGGTGCTTCTGCAAGGTGGGAACAATTGCAACTCTCACGAGCCTGCCAGAACAAGGCGCCCATCGCATCATGGCCTCGGATGAGACGTCTTCTTCGTTCACGATTTCTCCCCAGTGATTATGAGCAGATATTATTCCAGCAATACCAGAATTGCCGACAAGAAAATCGAACTGTTACAGATTACACTGAAGAATTCCAGCGGTTGGCTACACGAAACGATTTGTCAGAATCTGAGTCATAGAAAGTGGCATGATTTATAGGTGGGTTGCGACCGATAATTCAGGATCAAGTTCAGATGTACCCAGTCGGGACCGTAGATGAAGCAGTTCAATTGGCAGGAAGGGCAGAAACGCAGCTTGCAAGAGCTCCTGCTCGTCCTTATCCTTCAAATCGACCCCCTATGACAGGTCCCACACAGGATCCAGTGCTGGCTCGAGGAAAAGATCCGATAGGAGAACGTCCTCAACCTCCTCCACCCGCAAGCCGTGATACGGGGAGCGGACCATCCAGACCTCAACGGGCAGCACCCACAACAGCGAGCCCTAGTAGGATTCTGAATCCTTATGCTCGGCCAAGGCCGAACAATTGTTACCGCTGCGGCCAACCAGGCCACTTATCAAACACTTGTCCTCAACGTCCGGCAGCGCACTTGACTATAAACGAAGGGGGCACTGAAGATGAGGCCGTGGAAGAGGATCATGGCTTTGATGAATATGAACAAACCATTGAAGAAATAGTAGGTGGCGATGAAGTGACAGGAGAAGATCGTGGCGAATCTCTCTTTATGAGACGACTACTGTATACCCCACGAAAGGAATTACATCCACAGCGGCACAATATATTTCGTACTCAGTGCGCTGTCAGCGGAAAGGTCTGTGATGTGATCATAGACAGTGGTAGCAGCGAAAACATCGTCTCAAGAGTGATGGTGGATAAGTTGCAGCTACCAATGACGAAACATCCTTCCCCGTACTCAATTGGCTGGATAAAAAAAGTGAACGAGACCAAGGTAACTGAACAATACACTATCTCGTTTTCAATTGGTAAACATTATAAGGATCAGATACTTTGTGACGTGGTTGACATGGAAGCCTGCCATATGCTACTCCGTCGACCCTGGCAGTCAGACCGTGATGTGACCCATCGGGGGCGAGACAATGTCTACATATTCGTCAAGGATAGTCAAAAAATAATCCTTGCCCCTATGGCACCAGAGAAATACCCTGAAGCCTCTAAAGTGGAGGAGAGTTCTCTCTTGACCATTCGGGATTTCATGGAGGAGTCTAAGGAAACCGGCGAGGTATATGCCGTAGTGGTGAAGGGCGAGAAGGAGGAACCCTCAAACATCCCTCCAAGCTTAAGACTGTTACTAAACGAATTTAAAGAAGTCTGGCCTGAAGATTTACCTGATGGATTGCCCCCATGAGAGACATCCAACATCACATAGACCTCGTCCCTGGGGCTAGCCTGCCCAATCGCCCTCATTATCGGATGAGTCCGAAAGAGTGTGAGATACTTCAGGGGCAAGTGGAGGAATTGATCCGTAAGGGTCTATTGAGAGAGAGCATGAGCCCATGTGCTGTACCAGCATTATTAACGCCAAAAAAAGATGGAAGCTAGCGCATGTGTGTCGACAGCCGAGCAATTAACAAAATTACTATTAAATATCGGTTTCCAATACCACGGTTGGACGACATGCTCGATATGTTAGGAGGGGCTAAAGTGTTCTCTAAACTCGATCTAAAGAGCGGGTACCATCAGATTCATATTCGACCCGGTGATAAATGGAAAACGGCATTCAAGACAAAGGAAGGGTTGTATGAGTGGCTGGTCATGCCTTTCGGCCTATCGAACGCACCAAGTACTTTTATGCGTTTGATGAATCAAGTTCTAAAACCGTTCACTGGCCGATTTGTGGTAGTATATTTTGATGACATATTGATATATAGCCAGGATGAGGCGGAGCATAAGAAACATCTCAGGCAGGTGCTGCAGGTCCTACAAGATAACAAGTTATACCTCAACTTGAAAAAGTGTAGCTTTTTAACTGACAGCCTGTTATTTTTAGGATTTGTTGTAACGTCCACAGGCATTCGGGTGGACGATGAAAAGGTGCGAGCTATTAGGGAATGGCCGATCCCGACAAACATTCATGAGGTGAGGAGTTTTCATGGATTGACGACTTTCTATCGTCGATTTGTGCGAGATTTTAGCACCATAGTCGCGCCAATAACAGACTACATGAAAAAAGGGCCGTTCCAGTGGACCGATAAAGCTGACAAGAGCTTTCATGAGATCAAGCATCGTTTGTCTACAACACCGGTCTTGGTGCTTCCTAATTTCGATAAATTGTTTAAGGTGGAGTGTGACGCTTCATATGTCGGAATAGGAGGAGTATTATCTCAGGAAGGCAGGCCGGTAGCCTTCTATAGCGAGAAGCTCAGTGAAGCCCGAAAGAAGTGGTCAACTTACGAGCTTGAGTTGTACGCAGTTGTTCAGGCGCTACGACATTGGCGGCATTATCTGATTTAAAGGGAGTTTGTTCTGTACACCGACCATCAGGCATTAAAGTTTATTAATAGTCAGACTAACGTGAATCGTGTGCATGCTAGATGGGTTGCATTTTTACAGGAATTTACGTTTGTTCTGAAGCATAAGTCAGGTCAGCAGAATAAGGTGGCTGATGCACTTAGCCGTCGTGCGTCACAACTTGTTACGTTGAGCAATGAGGTGGTCGGCTTTGACTGTCTCAAGGAGCTATATGCCGAGGATGAAGACTTCAAAGATTCTTGGTTGAAGTGCCAAGAAGGTCACCCCAGTGACTTTCATATACAGGATGATTTTCTCTTCAAAGGGAATCGATTGTGCATCCCCCAAAGTTCTCTAAGGGAGCAGATTATTCAGGAACTACATGGAGGTGGCCTCGGTGGACACCTTGGGCGAGACAAGATGCGAGCTCTTGTGGAAGAGCGGTATTACTGGCCGCAATTAGTACGTGATGTGGGAAGAGTCGTACAACGTTGTCATACTTGTCAGACCTCCAAGGGACAATCTCAGAATACGGGCCTCTACACCCCGTTACCTGTGCCTGACGGTCCTTAGGAGGATTTATCAATGGACTTCGTACTTAGTCTTCCACGAACACAACGCGGCATAGATTCGGTGTTCGTAGTGGTCGATCGTTTCTCCAAGATGGCGCACTTTATCCCATGCAAGAAGACCCTTGATGCAATACATGTGGCGAATTTATTCTTCAGGGAGGTCGTACGGCTACACGGGGTCCCTAAGACCATTACTTCTGATCGTGACACGAAGTTTATTAGCCACTTTTGGCAGACTTTGTGGACTCGATTCGATACACGACTTCAATTCAGCAGTGCTTACCACCCACAGACTGATGGGCAGACCGAAGTTGTGAATCGCACTTTGGGAAACCTCCTTCGATGTATTTCAGGAGAGAAACCGAAGCAGTGGGATTTGGCCTTGTCTCAAGTGGAGTTTGCATTCAACAACATGGTGAACCGCTCGACAGGAAAATCTCCGTTCCAGGTTATTTACGGACGAGTACCTCGCCACACACTAGACTTGGTCCCTCTGCCCAAGCTCCCAGGCATGAGTATTACAGCAGAACATATGGCAGACAGGATCATGGGTATTTATGCGGAGGTGCAGACTAAGCTACATGCCTCGAACGAAAAGTACAAGGAACAAGCGGACAAGCATCGTCGACAAAAGGTGTTCGAGGTGGGCGACCAGGTAATGGTCCATTTGTGAAAAGAAAGATTTCCGACCGGGATGTAAAACAAGCTGAAGAATAAGAAGATTGGACCGGTACCGATCATCCAAAAGATCAATGACAATGCTTATGTTGTTGATCTTCCAGATGACATGGCGATCTCACGGACTTTCAACGTTGCGGACCTGACCGAGTATCATGAACCAGCGCAGGAGGAGAACTCGAGGACGAGTTCTTTTCAAGTGGAGGGGACTGATGTAGAGCGGGTCGCGGACAATTTCATGGCTAAGATGGATCAGAAAAGGCACGGTCGGCGACAGAAGTGATCCGGACCATCGGACCTTAGATCGGGCGTATCTCACAATCCGGAATGAGTTATCCGACGTAAAATATATGATTTTGGGGTAAAATGAGCTACTTTAGCCAACCAACCCTACTACGCCGGGTTGCGCAGCCTGAATTTGCGAAAACCCTCCTGATCGACGGTCGTTTCCTCGTTTTAATTTTGTTTTTACTATAAATAGTAAGTTTTAGTTTGAGTATAACTTTTCATCCGTTGGGCTTTAGGAGTTGTGTCCAACATGAAAAGTTCTTAGGATAATTAGGAGAACGGTTTGGTGAAGCCAAATAGGACACTTACTATTTTTGGCCGAAAACCTTGCGCACTAGTAGACATCATGACCGTCTATAAATAGTAAGTTTACTATTTATAGTAAGTTGCGAATTCTAGGAGTTTTAGTTGTAGTATGAGTCTGGTTTCTTTCATGTTGCTTGGTTCCCTTATTTAAAGGGGTGTAAACTCATTTTTATTTTTTCATCAATTAATTTCGAATTTATTAGAGTTTATTCCTATTCTCTTGCTTTCTTTCCTCGTGGATTCGAGAAGTCTCTGTGAGGAGTCCAGAGAAGCTCCGTGGATTCAGAGTAGTTATCCTTGAGGAAGACGGTGTTCGACCTCATCACGTTCATCCCTGCGTCACTTGGTGAGATATTTTCTTTCATTAAACTGCTAGTTTTTCTTTGTCATATTGTTATAGAGAAATGCTTGTGCAACGGGTGTTTTCATACAGTTACATGAAGTGTGCACCATAAGTGTGCACCATAAAAAGTATTACGTTTGTTCTTGGGCTATTGGAAGGTGACAAGGGCTATAGTCGCAGTTATTTCATGTGTTTGATCATGTGCTATTCTTTCATGAGAAAGTTCACTTTCCAGCTGAAAACTACTAAGCCCATGAAGCTAAACACTTTTTTTTTTTATTTTTGGTATGTACAGATAAGCCCTTTGTTGGTGCATCTGTTGGTTACTTCACATTCCTTCAACTGTAAGTCAAATCTTTTTTCCTGAATTGCTTTAAACAGTATGGTCGTCATACACATAGACAAAAAATGCTCGCAGTGAATGTTTATGAGTACTTGGTAATTTTGGAGTCCTTGGTTAGGGTTTAGGCTAAAAGTACAAGTGCTAGAGCTGACGCTTTCGGAGTCCGAACTCATTCTTTTGAAAAATAGAAAAATGAAAATATTAGTAAATATGGATTTTCTTGTTAAGAAAAAAATGGAAGACGGATTGAAAAAATATAAAAGAGATTTTTTTTTCTTCTTTTTTTGCTTCAAGAGAGAGAGACGGAGAGGTGAGAGTGGGGAAATCGAGGGAGATAGTGGGCGAATGAAGTGGCCGCGTGAGATTTGAAAATAGTGAGTGTAGTTTGGTTTAAAAATGACGTTTCGTATGCATGGCATGCATTTCTTTTAAGATAGTAATTTGATTTTATTGAAGACAATTGAATTACATAGGCAAGTGTTTAATGCCGTTGTGTTGTATGGATATACAAAAAACAATCTTTCCCCTTGAATTTTACTTAACCGTTTGATTGGCCCTGCACTAAAGGTGGACCATTGGATATATTTGCACTTCCACAAGCCACAAATCAAATGGGCTCTAACTGTACCATTTCTGGATTGAACAAATTAACATCACTTCTTTTGTATAAGATTCTCTCTAATCTTTGAAAAAATTCATGAATTTTATTTAAAAATTTCAGGGTCCATCTAGCAAGAATCTGCTTTCATATAAATGGTATAACGCTGATGAAGAGATTCTTGGAAAGAAAATGAAGGTAAGTTGCCACTATTTCGGTAAGTTACATCTTATTCTGTTAATTGGATTTTATTGGAGATAGGAGAACACATTTCAATCAGATATGGTTCATTTTTTGTCCTTTAATAGTAGTAGAAGGCTAGCTAGATTCTATTTTACATACATGAATAAATAGCACTAGCATTGTTGTATAGAACACACGCTTTCAAAATGGCAAAGCCAATAGCCAGGACAAGTGCCATTGGCATGTAGAATGCTAGCTAGATTCTGTTTTACATGCTTTTGCCATGCTTTCTAGATCATATTGCCAAGGGAGGTTACTTCAGGTTACTATTTGCTTCCATACTTATTTCCTTTCTCTTTAACTGTTCTTTATTTGTTGTTTCTGTTGGCACACCATGGTGCTTCTCTCTACTAATCAGTACTCTTTATGTTGTTTTCATGTGTTTCAGGCCACTTCAACATCTTTGTTGGCGACCTAAGTCCTGAAGTCACTGATGCAACTTTGTTTGCATGCTTTTCAGTGTATTCCAGTTGATTGTGAGTTCCCTATTGCTTTTTAGAGTACTGCATTTGATAGTTTATAGTGTTTGCTGTATTTTTTCCTGGTTTTTTCTTTTTTAGAGGAAGGATGAAACTCTATTTTTTTTCTTGTTTTGCTTGAGTAAACTTGGGAAGTTTCTGCTACTACATGTGTTGATGTGGTTATAAACTTGGTGGTTACACAATTCCCTTTGTAGAGATGCCTGGGTTATGTGGGATTATAAAACTGGATGCTCAAGAGGATTTGGCTTTGTTTCTTTTCGTAATCAGCAGGTATTATTCTCTATCTTAGTTATCACTGTTTAAAAGCCTGTAGTTGACTTCGTCTTCTTCTTTTTTAAAAGCCTGTAATTGACTCATGAATTATCCATCAATTTCTGAGGTGGGACTGGGGCATGTTGAGTATTGATTTCTCTAATTGTAATCGAAATCAGACTCAGAATTGGTAATGGAAGTGAGTCAACTGAACCTAGTCAGCAGCTGTTCAAACTCTTAATTCGGTGTCATATGTCGATCTCTGATCCCCTCCACCACCCCCCGTTGGGCAGACGTGACAGATGATGTGCGGTAGCTCATCCGTCAGCGCCTTCAGTTAAATTTTAGTAAATTAAAATTTATTTTATAAAAGTTCATTTACAATTAATTTATGTTGTTAGAAATTAATAGAGCATACCCGGATGTGTGTCGGAACTATTCGGATGAGTGGGGGTCCCTGGAAGGTGGGAACCACTGTTATGACCATGATGAAGCTGTCCATTTTCAATGGCCAACATTGGAAGGGCCTGACCATTTGGACAGGCCGTATTTTTGTATTACCTCAAAATTAATGGAGTATACCCGGATGTGCATCGGAGCTATCCGGATGAGCGGGGATCCCTGGAAGGTGGGAACCGCTGTTATGACCATGATGAAGTTGTCCATTTCCTATGGACAACATTGGAAGGGTCTGGCCATGTTGACAGGCCATGTTTATATCTGTATTTACAGGGACCTCACCCTTAACCTAAACCATACCCTAAACCTATAACCTGAACCTCTAACCTAAACCTTAACATATTCTCAATTCCCTACAGCTATAACGTATAACCTACCTACAACCTTAACTTAAAACCTAAATGTGTTCTCAAATCCCTAAACCTAAACTTACACCTAATCCTATTCTCAACTACCTAACCTAAACCTAAACTTGAAAACCCAAAGCAAAACCTGATCCCAAACCCAAACCCGATTTCCTAAACCTAAACCTTAACCTATTCTCAATTCCGTAAACTTATAACCTATAACCTACCTATAACCTTACCCTAAAACCTAAACCTTAACCTATTCTCAATTCCCTACAGCTATAACGTATAACCTACCTATAACCTTAACCTAAAACCTAAACCTTAACCTATTCTTAATTCCCTACAACTATAACCTATAACCTACCTATAACCTTAACCTAAAACCTAAACCTAAAACCAAAATGTGTTCTCAAATCCCTAAACCTGCACCTACACCTAATCCTATTCTCAACTACCTAACCTAAACCTAAACCTAACATTGAAAACCCAAAGCAAAACCCGATGCCGAACCCAAACCCTATTTCTTAAACCTAAATCTTAACCTATTCTCAATTCACTAAACCTATAACCTATAACCTACCTATAACCTTAACCTAAAACCTAAACCTTAACCTATTCTCAATTACCTACAGCTATAACCTATAACCTACCTAAAACTTTAACTTAAAACCTAAACCTAAAACCTAAATGTGTTCTCAAATCCCTAAACCTAAACCTACACTTAATCCTATTCTCAACTACCTAACATAAACCTAAACCTAAACTTGAAAACCCAAAGTAAAACCCAATCCCGAACCCAAACCCGATTTCTTAAACCTAAACCTTAACCTATTCTCAATTCCCTAAACCTATGACCTATAACCTACCTATAACCTTAACCTATTCTCATTTCCCTACAACTATAACCTATAACCCACCTAAAACCTAAACCTGAAACCTAAATGTGCTCTCAAATCCCTAAACCCAAACCTACACCTAATCCTATTCTCAACTACCTAACCTAAACCTAAACCTAAACTTGAAAACCCAAAGCAAAACCCGATCCCGAACCCAAACCCGATTTCCTAAACCTAAACCTTAACCTATTCTCAATTCACTAAACCTATAACCTATATCCTACCTATAACCTTAACCTAAAACTTAAACCTTAACCTATTCTCAATTGCCTACAGCTATAACATAAAACCTAAACCTAAAACCTAAATGTGTTCTCAAATCCCTAAATCTAAACCTACACCTAATCCTATTCTCAACTACCTAACCTAAACCTAAACCTAAACTTGAAAACCCAAAAGCAAAACCCGATCCCGAACTGTAACCCAATTTCCTAAACCTAAACCTTAACCTATTCTCAATTCCCTAAACCTATAACCTATAACCTACCTATATCCTTAACCTAAAACCTAAACCTTAACCTATTTTCAATTCCCTACAGCTATAACCTATAACCTACCTATAACCTTAACTTAAAACCTAAACCTAAAACCTAAATGTGTTCTCAAATCCCTAAACCTAAACTTACACCTAATCCTATTCTCAACTACCTAACCTAAACCTAAACCTAAACTTGAAAACCCAAAGCAAAACCCGATACCGAACCCAAACCCGATTTCCTAAACCTAAACCTTTACCTATTCTCATTTCCATAAACATATAACCTATAACCTACCTATTACCTTACCCTAAAACCTAAACCTTATCCTATTCTCAATTCCCTACAGCTATAACCTATAACCTACCTATAACCTTAACCTAAAACCTAAATGTGTTCTCAAATCCCTAAACCTAAACCTACACCTAATCCTATTCTCAACTACCTAACCTAAACTTGAAAACCCAAGCAAAACCCGATCCCGAACCCCCCATCGATGCCCCACCACCTCAACCTCCATTTTTGTGATTTTTTGTATTTTATTTATGATGTTAAACTTATATGTATTTATACAAGATGTAGTTTATATTTGGATAGATTTATTTATGAACTTTGGAGTTAAATAGCTGTGAATGTGAATATGATGAAATATATTACATAACAGGCGCATATCAGGAATTATATTGTAACAGGTGTATATCAGGTGTATATCAAGAATTTTGTGTTGGAATATAGGGTGTGGGAAAAAAAAAAAAAAAAAAAAAAACTTTTACCTACGAAAATTTTCGTAGGTAAAAGTCTCCCCCAAGTTTTTACCTACGAAACGTTTCGTAGTTAAAAGTCTCACAAATATTTTTACCTATGAAAATATTCGTAGCTAAACGTTTTGTAAGTATTTTTACCTACGATATCATTCGTAGTTAAACGTTTTTGTAAATATTTTTACCTACGAAAACATGCGTAAGTAAAGGACTTTTTAGCTACAAAATTGGTAGTAGGGAAACTTTTTCGAAGTATATTTATCTACGAATATATATGTGGGAAAAAATCTTGTACCTTTTAGCTAAGAAATTATTGGTAGGTAAAAAGTCATGTTAATGTTTTTAGCTATGAAATTGTTGGTAGTTAAAAAGTGTTTAATATTTTTGTCTACGAAATTGTTGGTAGGTATAAAATTTGTAAATATGTTTAGCGACAAAATTGTTGGTAGGTAAAGAGTGTTTTAAATATTTTTGGCTACGAAAGTATTCGTAGTAGGTAAAAAGTCTCCTAAATATTTTTAGCTAAGAAATTGTTGGTAGGTAAAAAGTGTTTTAAATATTTTTGGCTACAAAACTGTTCGTAGGTAAAAAATCTCCTAAATATTTTTAGCTACGAAATTGTTGGTAGGTAAAGTGTTAGGTATATATTTTTACCTGCAAAAGTATTCGTAGGTAAAAAGTTTTGTCAATACTTTTACCAACGAAAATTAGCGCTGGTAAAAAGTTTTGCCTACGAAAATGTTCGTCGGCAAAAGTCTTACCTCTGCCAACGAAATTTTTTTTCCGTGGGTAAAAGGTGTCCCGGGTGTTTAAGCGAGGAAATTGCCAACGAAAATTTTCGCTGGTAAAACTTTTTGCCTACGAAATTAGGACTTTTGCCTACGAAAATTTTCGTTGGTAAAAGTGGCATTTCTTGTAGTGATACATGACTCAAAATCCTATAATCTCATTTTGAGAGATTTATGTGAGACCCTCCTATACCCTCTATGCCTCTACCTTGAGGGTTTATTTTAATGTAAGTATTGGAACTAGCTCGCTTTTATGACCCATCAACAATATATACCATATAAGATAAATAATTTGTACATGCAATATATATGTGTCTACTCCCACACACACAGATCAACAGCTTAGCTCATCGATGGCCCTATTAGTGCTTGCACATCATCTTGTTTCTCGAGCACTTATGGAATTTGAATTCCCCATAGTAAAGATGGGGATTTTAGCTTTTGTCGAGACATCGGGGCTATGAAAAGGAAGTTAAAGCAAAACGAGCTGGTGGGTCAATAATTATGCCAGTCATGTATGGCATATGACATGGAAAGATGAATCCTTGTGGGGCTCTTATGTGTCCCCAGGAACCTTTTGATCGATCAATCATGTCTTTCAAGGGCGGGTAATCCTTTTTCAAAATAAGGAAGTTACGGTTGGTAGAAGTTTTGTGGTCCATCAGGATGTCCCTGGAAAATCGACTCCCTCCTTCCATTTTGTGGGCTCCTTTTAGGACGAATCCAAAATTGAAGCAGATCCAAAACTCAAGTGGGCCACACAATTGAAACCAGTGGCATTGGAAATGCCTACCACTGAAACCTTCTTGAGGACCCAAAATTTCCATGGCCCCATGATGGTTTCAATGATGGATCCTTACTTTTGCACCAGCGGTGGTAGACTGACAAGTACCCATAGGTGGTGAAATTCCATTACAACGTGAGTGTATGTGGAAAAAAAAAAAAACAAAAGGATGGGAGATTTTAATTTTTTATTTTTAAATTTTCTATGCACACAAGCACACACCATGTGAGTGTTGAAAATCACCCAGGCACAGTCAGAGGTACAAAAGAAAATGATTCCACCAACTTCAGTACAGCGGGATCAGTTGGAGGAGGAAAATGATCTCCCTCATATTTGGGCTTATCACCAAAAATGATCTAGATAGACGAATGGCAATGGATACAACATAATGCAAGCATCAATGTATTATGAAAGAGCAATGCATGGCCAGCACCGGTCAGGACGGGTTTGTTCATGTCTGGCATAGCTTCAAACGCATGAGGGGTGAATAAGGGGTCGCCCTCGTGAGAGTGCTCCTTCTAGGGGGCGCCTATCCCCCATGGTCAAATGAAAACAGAATCTGCAGGAGGAATTGCGCTCAAGAAACTCTTCAAAGAATGAAGGACGGGGAAGAGGATTCACTTTGTTTGCTGGGAATATACCTTTCGACTGCACTCAAGAAATGATAAAGATTTTCCAGAGATATGGGAGGGTAGCAGAGGTGTATATCCCCCGATTCCCAGGAACAGTGCAATCCAGGTGCTGGATGGTCACCGAATCGACGGCAAGATTGTCTCGGTTAAGGATGTGAACCCTAGGCTTTGGACTCTTATAGGAAAATCGGAGGGTCCACAAGTCCAAAGTGAAGTGTAGGGTAGGAAAATAGTTACCCCAACACTAATTCATCGCAGAGGTTGGGAAAAGATCTCTACTCCAGCTCCAGAGATACACAACACAGTAGCAGCTATGGTGGCAGACCTCAAATTGGTGGAGAGGAAACTACAAGATCCGGAACTAGGACTGATAAGAACGATGTCATGCAAATCAATTTCGATTCTGCGTTTGGTGGAGGGGCTCTGGGATTCCAGATTTGCAGCCTCCAATGTCGACATTGCCCGTCTGTCATACACCCATTTCCTAATAGTCTTCAAAACTAGAGCTGAGCTAACAGATTTCCTTTCCGATTCCACTCTGATTCAAGCTATGGGTCTAGTAGATCTGGTACCTTGGTCTCCAAATTTCAACCCAGAAGGGATCTAGATCCGTTTGTATGGAATACAGGAACATGTGTGGATGGAGTTGGTTAACGTCGACCTTGGCAATGCTTTTGGAAATGTGATTCAAATTGACACTTGTGCGAGGTATGAAATATTTCAAATGTTTGCTAAGGTTAAAATCAAACAGCATCTAGGGATAGAAATCAATAAACCAATCAAGCTCATTGTTGCTGATAAAGAATATTTTATTTCGGTTAAGTTGGAACTGATTCAGATGTCCCAAGAAGGGGAGCAATATGTTATGCATGATAGGACTGCGCCCAAAGCAGCTGTCACAACTAGCAACGAATCTACTGAAGTTCAGGTGGCAGTGCTTCCATTAGAAGAAGAGCAGAGGCTGATAAACACAATGCGCTCATTAGGTGTTCAATGAATTGTAGAAGAGTATAGTTCCCACAATTGGACCCCCATTTCGAAATTCAAGAAATACAGAGAAGTCCTCTAAACAGAAATTGGTTGTCTCTAACCAACGAAAATTAGGAGAACATCGATGGGACTCCTCAGATTTCTAAAAGAACCTCCATCATCGATCAGAGACATGCTAGCCCTACGCATAATCCATAAGCTCAACAAAATGCAGCAGTCACATTGAATGGGAATAGGGACCCACCAACTGAATCGCAGGCAGAACCCACATCCACTGTGCTTAGTAACAGGCAATCCCCAACCAGAATCCCATGAGAAGAGATTAGTGGAATGATTTAGAAGAGGAATGTCACAGGACCGGATATCAGAAATACAAGCCAGATTCTATCCCCCACGCCAACTCCAACCAGTCTAGGTAATAAGTGCAAAGACAAACAGGGTTAGATTTTAACCCCATATCAGCCCAACAACTCACATTGCTACCTTCTAGGCGATGTTAGGACAACCAAATAGCCTTTTTGCCTAAGGTCCTCTAGTCTACATCTATTAGTCCTACAGTTGATATCAATAACACTTTACCCAGATTGGATGGGGAATGTTTATATACCAGGTGAAATTGCGGTAATGCTCTCTTTCTTATAGGAAGTTGGGTAGGGCACATGCAGCTTAAATCCATCAAAGGACATAAGGATCACCTCTCATATGTTCTCTCTCTTTTCATTTATTTTTTTTTCCATAGGATTGTTTATTTTGTGGTGTCTGCTCAAATATACATACAACAATTTATCATGTTACTATAATTATAAGTGGCCTAATCTCACCTTTCTAAAAACAACTAATAATAATTTATACCTGATGAGAAATCACCAAGTACCATTAGGCTCAACCCAAAAGATAAATCAGCATTTTCTTTCTTTTTTTTTTCTTTTAACACACACTCATACACCAGAGTCGCTTACGGCCACAATGGGTACTTGAACTTGTGACCTTGTATTGAAACTATTTTGAATCAACCATGAAGGCATGAGTAAGGACCTAGGTGTGTGTGCACAGTCAGCGATGTGTTCATCACACTGATTTTTGTAAGCCCCACCAGGAAATACGCTATGAATAATTTTTTGTATTTTATTTATGATGTTAAACTTATATGTATTTATGCGTGGATGAATGTGATATGGATAAGATTGTTTGTGTTTGGATGGATGTAGTTTATGTTTTGATGAAATTACGTAGTTTGGGTTTAGATGGATGTGAATATGAATATGATGAAATATATTACATAACAGGTGTTTATTAGGAAGAATATGATGAAATGTATTGTAACAGGTGTATATCAGGAATTTTGTGTTAGAATATTGAAAGAGAGAGAGAGAGAGAGAGAGAGAGAGAGAGAGAGAGAGAGAGAGAGACTTTTACCTATGAAATATTTCGTAGGTAAAAGTTTCATCCACGTTTTTTACCTACGAAAACTTTCGTAGGTAAAAGTGTCATCCACGTTTTTGCCTACGAAATATTACGTAGGCAAAAGTCTCATCCACGTTTTTTACCTACGAAAAATTTCATAGGTAAAAGTCTCTCAACCACGTTTTTACCTATGAACATTTTCGTAGGTAAAAATTTTGTAAGTTTCATAGGTAAAAGTATCGTGAAATATTTTTACCTACGAACGAAATCATCGGTAAAAGTTTTTTACTTATTTTTTACTAATGAAAAAATTCATCGGTAAAAGTTTTGTAAATATTTTTACCTACGAAAATTTTCTTAGGATCGTGAAATATTTTTACCTCGAAAAAAATCGTCGATAAAAGTTTTTTACATATTTTTTACCGATGAAAAAATTCATCGGTAAAAAACTTGTTATTGCCGATGATTCAAATTTTCGTCTGTAAAATCCTTTTCCCTCGGTCTTTTACCGACAAATTTACCAACGAAAAAAATCGTCGGTAAAACGTTTTACCTATGAAAAAAGCTTATTTAGCAACGAAAATTTTCGTTGGTTAAAGTGGGTTTTCTTATAGTGTTACCAATTTAGATAATAAACCATGTCCCTAGACTGAAGTCGTGAAATTAGCTCTGCCCTCGGTACCTTATGCGAGCAAAGTAGGTAGCTTAATGTATGCTATATTTTACACCAAACCAGATGTTAATTAGTTACGTAATTGGTATAGTCAGTTATTACTAGAGTAACAGTCTCATTGACAACTCATTAAACATATTTCATTATCTCAAAGTAAATAAAGACCGGATGCTATGTAATGAATGCACAAGTCTCGAGCTCAATAGATTTTCCAATGTTGCCTTGGGTAATAAGATCGATAAGAGAAAGTTTACTTCAAGATGTATATTCTTACTCAGAGGAGAAGATATTTCATGGTTAAAAAAAAAAGAAACAGATGTTCACAACGCTTTCATCTATGAAGGCCGAATATATTGCAGGTTGTACTGTAGTTTAGGAGTGTGTATGAGTTCTCAAATTCTTACTAGCTGTAAGTGTTGTGCTGGGTGTTCATGAGTCTATATTATATATTGAGGATTGACAATACTTGTACCATCGACTTGGCAAAGGATCTTAGATACCATCAGAATTCTAAACACATTGTGACCAAGTATCATTACGTCAGTGATCAAGTGGGAGATACAAAAGTCACCCTTAACTACATTCATACTAAGGAGATGATGACTAATCTCATGATGAAATCTATATTTAGAGATCTATTCAACATTCACATCAGGTAGATAGGTTTAAGAAGAGATTGAGTGATATTATTGTATCATGTACCTTTATTATTTTATTAATGAATAATATATTCATTTTATTTAGTATTGAGCACAGATATAAACTAGGTGTGTAAATCATCAACATTTACCTCGAGATCATATAGGATTTTTTACTTTTGTTGGTAGGTCGATCACCAAGTCACGCGGGTTGACCAACCATTAATGTACAAGAGAGATACATTAGGGGTGATGTTTATACGCTGAGGTGTGAACTACCCTTTATAATGAATAATAAAGGATAAGAATATAAATGAGTTATATCTACCTCCAATATTAAGAGATTGAAGATGAGATTGATTAAGTTGAATAATATAATGGCTTCATTACTTTTCATGTGATCAATATTATGGCATAAATTAAATCCACGTCGTGAGGATATGAGATGAGTCATGCCTTATGTAAGATGACCTATAGATTTTCAACCTAACATATACCTAGTATTATTTACTTTAATTTATGACGTAAATTGTACGTACGTACTGTGACATTTTGCCTTACAAATTGCTTTAATTTGATCTAATCATTATAACATGTGAGTAGCCAATCTCGTAGGAGACTCTTTGTGTCCTCTTATATACTGGAGGATAAGATTGAGTGTCGCTACTTTAGTGTACGATAATGAAAAATCCTTGATTGGTCATACTCATATTAATAGGAAAGTTGTTTAATCAATTCCAAATTACACATATGCATAGGAAAGATTTCATGATAATTATATCAAGTTTCTATAATTATAAATATGCACTTGAAGACTCATCCGCTAACAGTATCAAGTTTTTATAGATTGTTTTGTCAAGCATTATTCTTTTTCAAACATGTGTGTATATTAATATTACTTTAAAATGATTCAAATCGATGTTTATAAAGACCGAACTTTCGGAATAATTTAATAAGTTAGATAAGTGTGTATGTTGGCCGAGTACACCAAATAAATAGTTAACTCTATCTAGTGTGGTCATGTGGAGTACGACAGACATTACAAAACACGGGTCATTAAGTGTTACTTATGTGGTCACTTAATATTCAAACACATGTGAGAAGATAATGATATTCCAGCTAGTCTCACGCCTCCAATACTTTTAATCATGATTTTGGTTTTGATTGTTATGAGATGAGCTAGATGGACAATTTTCTTTCTGCCTATCCCACAACATGATTGAGTGAGAGATGTTAGACATATTCCTATGGGGCAAACTTGTTGGCAATCACTAATTGATGGGTCACGCAAAGTTTTCCCTTTAATTTTTTAATCCACTTTTCTCTCAGTTGTTTGAAGTTGAATTTAAAATTCAAGTTTAAATGTATATTGGTTGGAGAAAGGATGAGACTGGATAATCTACAGCTTCATCCAAGCACCCGATGCTTTTAGCTACAGTTTAAAGCCGTAGATATATTGCTACGGGTTTAATCCGTAGCTAAAAGAAATATATCCGTAACTAAATCCGTGAAAAATAAATTGCGAGGTATTTCATTCTCGTGGGTCCTTTTATCATTCCCTCTCTCCCAATATCTCTCGCACGCCCTTTCTATAACACCCCGTACTTTTCAGTATTCGAGTGTTACCATTTAATTTAATTTAATAATAATACAAAAACAAAAAGAGAAATAATATAACCTAAATATATATACTATGAAATGTTGTTTATATTTTATAAATATTCAAGTTTCATATTAAAATTGTATGTAACTAAAATCCATATTATGTACATATACTTACAACATCATTAATATAAATTACAAACTACAAAATTTGTAATACATGAAAATAAAATATACTGGAAAAGCTTATAATAAATAATATATTTCAAATAATTTAATGACTTATATAAAAATTTAAGACCTAACACGCACACAATCAGCCAATTTACAATCTGATACGTATATAACAATAATAATAATAATAATAATAATAGTAAATAATGATATTACAAGTATGGTAGCATGATAGTTAATGTGTGATAGGTCACATAAACCACAATCTAACGATTAACTTCTAGCCTGAATGGCCCATTGGATTCTTTTAACCATTGACGTTTGATCTCGGAACAATTCGACCATTAGATTAATGAGAATCCACCATTAGAACTAGGAATCAACCCGTATCAGTCTGATCAATAGCCAAGGTCTGTTGGTGGAGCTTCTAGAACTCAATGGATGAAGTAGATTTGGTAAAGAGTCGGTGGACCCCACCTCTAGATTTAGAAGGTGTACACAGTGCCTGTGCACCAGCAGCACACCGAATGGCATGCGTGGTCAGACCAGACTCTGACCCGCCATTTCCCAAAAATGGGAATTCTCCTGCTGCTCTGCCGTTTAAAACATGACTCGATGTGTTTTTCCCTCCCCCGTTTGATCAAGAAATGGCCCACCATGAGGGGTCATCTCAATTATCCAAACCGTCCATTTGATTAAGGAGGTAGAGCCGACCAAAACCCAACTAACAGAACTGAATTTTATGCACATGTGGGCACACGAGAACCAGCGTAAAACAGCCCAAAAACATAAAAATACTGAAAATGGCAACTGTCCACTCCAGCTTGCACAATCCGCGTGCGCTCCTCACCCTCAATCTCGGACGTTCAATCCCAAGCAATCCCAGCCATTGAAAGTCCCTCTCTTGCCTATAAATGGGGAGGTCCAGCCCTCTCAAATCTCACATAGATAGAGAGGTGAGGAAGGAAGGAAATAGAGAGAACAGAGAGAGAGAGAGAGAGAGAGAGAGAGAGAGAGAGAGAGCAGAAAGAAGGAAGGTGAGCCTAGCACTCACTGTCCCAGTTCAGTCCGTGAGAACGGACCGAGACGAGTCAGTGTGAGACCACGGCCACACCACTTGAGTGGGAGAGAGAAAAGGAAAGTGAGAGAGAAGAGAGGAAGAAGGTGAGGGTGGTGGGTGTGTGCGTGTCAGCCTAAGCTCGGGTCGGACCCGACTGAAACCGATAAAACTTCTCCCTTTTTGAAACTCTAAAATGAACTTAAACCAAAGCTCCTCCACGCCGCACCTGCACCTCAAACAAACTGCCAAACAGGACTCGGTCCGTAGCTGAAAAACACCCATCAGCAAGAACTGCACATATAGCTAAAGACAGGTACTGTTTTGAAGCAGAAAGTAACCTGTGTATAGGCGCTTTTTTAAGGCCGAACCAGCCTAAGTACAGGCTCTGCTTGGGGCCAAACAATGCCATGAAAATAACCCCAGCTAAGGGCTGAAACTTAGTCCAAAAAAAACTCACAATGGTGCTTTGTTTGAGCTGCAAAGTCCCGAAAATCTGACTGATATCAATTCGAAAATCCGGGTAAAAACGCCCCTGTTTCGGGCCGTTCCTTGGACGGAAAAATGGTAGCCATCGTGCCTTTATTTAAACTCTGATGAGGGTTGAGAAACGGCCCAAGGATGGGTCGTGTTTGAGCCCAAGGTCAGGGCTGGAAATGGCTTCAAAATGGCATGCAACAGGGGAGCCATTCACATTGACAGTTTCAGGTGGGCTCCACTGACGTTGGGCCTCACCAAATTGCAGGTGGGCCGCACCACGCCAACGTGGTCCTAGCAACCATTGTTGTGCCATCAGCAAGTGTTGAGGCCCACCATGATGTTGGGTGGAATCTGCACCGTCCGTACTTGCGCAGTCCACCTTGACGGATGTATTCAAAACCCACACCGTCCGTCCCAGAGTCCTGGTCTGGACGCTGGACCCTATTCAAATATATATATATATATATATATATATATATATATATATATATTATACTAAGATTATATCATATACATATATATATATAGGTATATATGCACATATATGCACGTGGTGGGTCCCACCTTACGACGAAGTGGATTGGCTGGGGTATTGATGTTAGAGGTTTTGTGGGTCCCTCATGATGTATGTATTTTATTCCATGTCGTCCATCAATGGCCCCAGCAGCAGAACGGCTACTGTATTGACGTTACCAAGTTACGTGGGTCTGACTGAGGTATGTGTTATTCAACACTGTCCATCCATTTTGCTTAAAGTGAGACCCCAGCTAGATGTATGCTATGTTTCCACCGTCCATCCATTTTCCACCTCATTTTAGGCATTGACCCGAAAGATGAAGCCAACCTAACCCTCTGGTAGGCCACACCAGCAAAAAGACTAACTTAGTAGTGGTAAATCACTAGGGCCCGCTACGATATTTCGATGCGTCAAGACATCTATATTGGACCCATTCGACCTGTCCTTAGCCTGGAACCCAACCAACGGAGTAGATCGTCCTGAGGCAGCCCCACCCATCAAATAAAAATAAAAAATAAAATACAAGAAACATTCACATAAACGTCCAGAGGACACATGGAAATTTTGGCTAGGACCAAGGTCCCCACCACGGGCCCTACCATGATGTATGTTGAACATCAGCACCATCCATTTGTTGGGTCCCGTTTGAATATTGGGTGCCCCCAAAAATCAGCCATACACAGAGCTCAGGTGGCCCACCCCATCTGCAATTTGGTGAAGACATGTTAAACCATACAAAAACACTTGCTGGGGGCCATCTGAGATTTGGATGCACCTGAAACTTGGTTTGACCCCTTAAACTGGTGGGACGTACATAATGGATGGGTTGGATTTGTGAACCACATCTTGGTGGGCCCAACAAATGATTATGAATGCTTTAATGGCAGATTATAGTAGCTGTTATCATAATTAAATCCACTATTAATACTTGATATCCATTATTTTATCATTAGTATTACGATAATAATTATGATTATTAAACACAGCTAACCATTAGCAGTTTATCCGTGCTAATAGTAATGCTTACAAACAAAATTATCACTATTACATACTAATCATTTAATTATCATTCTTAGGTACAATCATTAATAGTAGAATTATAGCATCACTAGCGTCATAATGATGATTATTAATAAATTGGCTAACGTTAATTATAACACTAATGTTAACCGTTACTTTTTAATTAATATGGTAAATTGATGCCAACTACAATCCAAATCCTAAAAGAAATTTATCATAGACCTAAACTCGAGGGTGAACCCTAGACATAGGTAATTTAAACCCCATATTGAAATCTCAACCATGAATAGTATGTAGGACTTGATCTAACCATACAACTTACAATTCCTGATAGGATCTAAGTCTAAGGACGTGCGCTCTTTCTAATAACATTGGAAGGCGAGTAGACAAATAAGGTGATGATTCTTCCCCTTAAGCTTTTCATCTTCTCATTAGCTTAAGTTATAGTTTTTATTAAAAGTTATAATCGATATCTCTGTATTATAATAACATGCGTTAACTGTTGGGATTGAATTGTTATATTACATGCTTAATGTTCACCCTGTATATTTGTTCATGAATTATTTGTGGGTTGCTTATGGACTTTAAACTGGTACATCAGTGGAAAACCCCCACTTATAAATGTACACCCATACTTGGGATGTAACTCGATTCATGGTGATTACAATGGACCTTCGATCTAATAGTTATTGAATGGTGGTTTAAATTAACCATTGATGTGGGCCTACCATCCAGGGTTGTTGTATCTAATGGTTTTCAAGGACGGTCTTTTATCACATGGTTTTAACATTCGCCCTATGTGGCTTATTTTGGTATTTGCTTTATATGGCTTGTTTAAATATCGCACTGTGTGGCTTTGTTCCGGTATTTTCCTATATGGGTTCGATATTTTTATACTGTACAACCATATGATAGTAAGCCTCATATACTGTAATATGATTGACCACTAGTCGATGGGTTTCCATTAAACATCCTAAGATGGTAGCCTCATGGGCCGGGGATGGTGGTAATGAGACACTATGCCTGAGCCATCGGCCTACGCTGGGTCATGTGCTCCTCGTAGTGACCTTTGAGCTTATCTAAATTGGCTGGTTGCAATTGGACTAATAACGGGTTAGCTAATCATGCATGCATAGCAAAGACCAACATCTATTGCTATTATACGTAACATACAGATTCGCCCGTCTGGATGTTTTACCCGAGGCATCAACCATCATCTGTTGTTATTGTACATATTTGCCTGTCTGGATGTTTTACCCGAGGCACAGACCGTCTGGATGTTTTATCCGGGTCGATGACTGCATGGGTGACGACCCCTATGTCCGTCTGGATGTTTTACCCGGGACTGATTGCATTCACGCATCCATGCATCTAATAAGACTGCATTTACTCTGTTTTGGTTGTCTGGATGTTTTATACTATTTCTTACCTAATGCGGCAGTGTGTACTCTTGAGAAAAATTCACACTGAGTTGGTCACTCATCCATCAAATATACAATCGTACAAGTAGTACAAGTGGCTTAAGTGATATGCATTTCAGACTTGATGACGAGCAGGGTACAATCGCCAGGGATGCATGACTGTATTTGCCTAGAGGGGCTGCGTGATCTCGCGGCTTATATTTATATGCTTTCTGTCATCCTTCATGTATTGAATCATTTTAATCTTGTACTTATTTGAATTCTGAGACATTAGTTTGTATAAATCATTATGGGCAACCACTTGTGTATTCTAATTGAAATTTGAAAATTTCCTTTATGCATACTTGTCCATTCTACGCTCATCCGCTTACTCTGATGAAAATATATATATATATATATATATATATATATATATATATATATATATATATATATATATATATATATATACTCGAATTAGACCATCCTTTAAAGTTAACACTCGGGTTTTTGGGACACGGGTCATATACTCGGGTCCTAAAAACACGGGGTGTTACACTTTCCCTGCCTCCACCTCACCCCACGCCCTAGCCCCACCTCCACCTCTCTCTCTCTCTCTCTCTCTCTCTCTCTCTCTCTCTCTCTCTCTCTCTCTCTCTCTCTGATTTCTCCTTTCAAGTGCCCTCTCTCATTCCCATTTCTTTCCCCCTTTTCTTCTTCTAGGGTTAGGATTTTTATTTCCCATTTCCGATATTTTCTCCATCTCTCTTCTACGCAAGAGGGAAAGCATCGGTGTTGACGGTGATTCTGTCAATGGAGGCGATTCGAACATCAACAGCAAGTTTGTAGACACTGAACAATTTCAGAGGTAAGTAACAATGTCAACGTTTCTCCTCCTCAAGAATGGCCCTCTCCCTCTCATCCTGGTCTTCTCCTGCTACTTCATTTCTCTCTCCACCTCAGAGATTCCTTATCCCTTCCTTCAAGCTCCATGCCTCTGTTTCTTCCTCCATCCGTCCTCTGCCCAAGGTTGTCCTCACAAGGGAGCTCGGCAAGAACGACAAGCTCATCGATGCTCTGGTTCTCTCTCTCTCCCTCTTTTATTTTTTATTTTCATTTTCCTTTTTAAAAAATAACCTAAACCCGAACCTATTCTCAAATCCCAAAACCTATAACCTAAACCAAAACCTATAGCCTAAACCAAAACCAAAACCTATAGCCTAAACCCGAACCGATTCTCAAATCTAAAAACCTATAACCTAAACATAAACCTTAACCTAAACCTTAACCTAAAGACTAAACTGAAACCAACACCTATAACCTAAACCTGAACCCATTCTCAAATCCCAAAACCTATAACCTAAACCAAAACCAAAACCCCATTCTCAAATCCCAAAACTTATAACCTAAACTAAAACCTATAACCTAAACCAAAATCAAAACCTATAGCCTAAACCCGAACCCATTCTTAAATCCAAAAACCTATAACCTAAACCTAAACCGTTAACCTATAACCTAAACCAAAATAAAAACCTATAAACTAATCCCGAACCCATTCTCAAATCTCAAAAACTATAACCTAAACCTAAACCAAAACCTATAACCAAAACCCGTATCCATTCTCAAATCCCAAAACCTATAACCTAAACCAAAATTAAAACCTATAGCCTAAACCCAAAAACCTATAATCTAAACCTAAACCTTAACCTAAGCTATTAACCTATAACCTAAATGAAAACCTATAACCTAAACCAAAACTAAAACCTATAACATAAACCCGAACCCATTATCAAATCCCAAAACCTATAAACTAAATCGAAACCAAAACCTATAACCTAAATTCGAACCCATTCTTAAATCCCAAAACCCAAACCTAAACCTAAACCTAAAACTAAACCCTAAACCTAAACGTAAACCTATACGTATAACCTAAAACTATTCCCAAATCTCAAAACCTATAACCTAAACCAAAACCTATAACCTAAACCCAAACCCATTCTAAAATCCCAAAACCTATAACCTAAACCTAAACCAAAACCAAAACCTATAACCTAAACCCGAACCCATTCTCAAATCCAAAAACTTATAACCTAAACCAAAACCTAAACCGTTAACCTATAACCTGAACTGAAACTAAAGCTTATAATCTGAACCCGAACCCATTCTCAAATCCCAAAACCCAAACATAAACCTAAACCTAAACCTAAAACCTAAACCTAAACCTATACTTATAACCTAAAACTATTCCCGAATCCCAAAACTTATAACCTAAACTAAAACTTATAACCTCAACCTAAACCAAAACCAAAACCTATAACCTAAACCCGAACCCATTCTCAA
This sequence comes from Magnolia kwangsiensis, assembly GCA_037074715.1. Lineage (NCBI taxonomy): Eukaryota > Viridiplantae > Streptophyta > Magnoliopsida > Magnoliales > Magnoliaceae > Magnolia > Magnolia kwangsiensis. The sequence continues at coordinate 31,523,288 of CM073584.1, read as the reverse complement.
ATTCTAAAACCTGTAACCTAAACTAAAACCAAAACCTATAGCCTAAACCCAAACCCATTCTCAAATCTAAAAACCTATAACCAAAACCTAAACCTAAACCGTTAACATATAACCTAAACCGGAACCCATTCTCAAATCCCAAAACCTATAACCTAAACCAAAACCAAAACCTATAACCTAAACCTGAACCCATTCTCAAATTCCAAAACTTATAACCTAAACTAAAACCTTAACCTAAACCTATAACCTATAACTTAAACCAAAACCTATAACCTAAACCAAAACCAAAACCTATAACCTAAAGCCGAACCCACTCTCAAATCCTAAAACCTATAACCTAAACCAAAACCAATAACCTAAACCAAAATCAAAAACTATAGCCTAAACCCGAACCCATTCTCAAATCTAAAAACCCATAACCTAAAAGTAAACCTTAACCAGAACCGTTAACCTATAACCTAAATCGAAACCAAAACCGATAACCTAAACCCAAACCCAAACCCATTCACAAATCCCAAAACCTATAACCTAAACCAAAACCAAAACCTATAACTTAAACCTGAACCCATTCTCAAATCTCAAAACCTATAACCTAAACCAAAACCTATAGCCTAAACCCAAACCCATTCTCAAATCCAAAAACCTATAACTTAAACCTAAACCGTTAACCTATAACCTAAACCAAAACCAAAACCTATAACCTAAAACCGAACCCATTATTAAATTCCAAAACCTATAACTTAAACCAAAACCAAAACCTATAACCTAAACCCAAACCCAATATCAAATCCCATAACCTATAACCTAAACCCGAACCCGTTCTCAAATCCCAAAACCCAAACCTAAACCTAAACCTAAACCTATACTTATAACCTAAAACTATTCCCAAATCCCAAAACCAATAACCTAAACCCAAACCAAAACCAAAACCTATAACCTAAACCCAAACCCATTCTCAAATCCCAAAACCTATAACCTAAACCAAAACCAAAACCTATAGCCTAAACCCGAACCCATTCTAAAATCTCAAAACCTATTACCTAAACCTAAACCTAAACCGTTAACCTATAACCTAAACCGAAACTAAAACTTATAACTTAAACCTGAACCCATTCTCAAATCTCAAAACCCAAACCTAAACCTAAACCTATACTTATAACCAAAAACTATTCCCAAATCCCAAAACCTATAAGCTAAACCTAACCTTTCCCTAAACCTATAACCTAAACTCAATTCCCTAAACCTACACCTACACCTAATCCTAATCTCGAGTCCCTAACCCAAACATAGACCTAAACTTGAAAACCCAAACTTAAACCCAATCCTGAACCTAAACCCGATTTCTTAAACCTAAACCATAACCCATTCTCAAATCCAAAAACATATAACCTAAACTAAAACTAAAACAAAAACCAATAACCTAAACCCGAACCGATTCTCAAATCCCAAAACCTATAACCTGAACCAAAACCAAAACCTATAACCTAAATCCGAACCCATTCTCAAATCCTAAAACCTATAACCTAAACCTAAACCTTAATCTAAACCTATAACCTATAACCTAAACCAAAACTTATAACTTAAACCAAAACTAAAACCTATAACCTATACCCGAACCCACTCTCAAATCCCAAAACCTATAACCTATAACCTAAATCAAAACCAAAATCAAAACCTAAAACCTAAACCTTTAACCTATAACCTAAATCAAAACCTATAACCTAAACCTAAACCTATAACCTATAACCTAAATCAAAACCTATAACCTGAACCAAAACCAAAACCTATAAACCAAACCTGAACCCATTCTCAAATCCTATAACCTATAACCTAAACCTAACCCTAAACCTAAAACCTATAACCTAAACCAAAACCTATAACCAAAACCAAAACTAAAACCCGTAGCCTAAACCTGAACCCATTCTCGAATTCAAAAACCTATAACCTAAACCTAAACCTTAACCTAAACCTATAACCTATAACCTAAACTAAAACCTTTAACCTAAACCTTAACCTAAATCAAAACCAAAACCTAAACGTAAACCTAAACCTATAACCTAAAACCTAAATCTAAACCTATAACCAAAACCAAAACCAAAACCTATAACCTAAACCGGAACCCATTCACAAATCCTATAACCTAAACCTGAACCCATTCTCAAAACCTAAAACCTACAACCTAAACTAAAACCTGTAACCTAAACCAAAACTAAAACCTATAGCCTAAACCCGAACCCATTCTCAAATCCAAAAACCTATAACCTAAACCTAAACCTTAACCTAAACTATTAACCTATAACCTAAATCAAAACCTATAACGTAAACCAAAACCAAAACCTATAACCTAAACCGAAACCAAAATCTAAAACCAAAACCGAAACTGAAACCTATAACCGAAACCCAACCCATTCTCAAATCCCAAAACCCAAACCTAAACCTAAACCTAAACATAAAACCTAAACCTAAACCTATAACCTAAACTCAAATCCCTAAACCTGAACCTAAACCTAATCCTATAACCTAAACTCAAATCCCTAAACCTTAACAAATAACCTAACCTAAACCTATACTTATAACCTAAAACTATTCTCAAATCCCAAAACCTATAACCTAAACCTAACCTTTCCCTAAGCCTATAACCTAAACACAATTCCCTAAACCTAGACTTAAACCTAAACCTATAACATAAACTCAAATCCTTAAACCTTAACCTATAACCTAACCTAAACCTATATTTATAACCTAAAACTATTCCCAAATCCCAAAACCTATAACCCAAACCTAACTTTTCCCTAAACCTATAACCTAAACTCAATTCCCTAAAGCTAAACCAACACCTAATCCTAATCTCAACTCCTTAACCTAAACCTAAACCTAAACATGAAAACCCAAACTTAAACCCAATCCCGAACCTGATTTCCTAAACCTAAACCATAACCCATTCTCAAATCCAAAAACCTATAACCTAAGCACGAACCCATTCTCAAATCCCAAAACCTATAACCTAAACCAAAACCAAAACCTATAACCTAAACATGAACCCATTCTTAAATCCCAAAACCTATAACTTAAACCTAAACCTTAACCTAAACCAAAACCTATAACCTAAACTAAAACCAAAACCTATAACCTAAACCCAAACCCATTCTCAAATCCCAAAACCTATAACCTAAACCTATAACTTATAACGTAAATTAAAAATAAAACCTATAAACTAAACCCGAACTCATTCTCAAATCTCAAAACCTATAACCTAAACCTAAACCTTAACATAAACCTATAGCCTATAACCTAAATCAAAACCAAAACCTATAACCTAAACCCGAACCCATTCTTAATTCCAAAAACCTATAACCTATAACCTAAACCAAAACCTATAACCAAAACTAAAACCAAACCTATAACCTAAACCCGAACCCATTCTCAAATCCCAAAACCTATAACCTAAACCTAAACCTTAACCTATAACCTAACCTAAACCTATACTTATAACATAAAACTTTTTCCAAATCCCAAAACCTATAACCTAAACCTAACCTTTCCCTAAACCTATAACCTAAACTCAATTCCCTAAAGCTAAACCTACACCTAATCCTAATCTCAACTCCCTAACTTAAGCCTAAACTTAAACTTGAAAACCCAAACTTAAACCCAATCCCGAACCTGAACCCGATTTCCTAAACCATAACCTATTCTCAATTCCCTAAATCTATAACCTATAACATGTAACTCATAACCTAAACCTAAACCTAAACCTAAAATCTTTCCCTAAAAATTTAACCTAAACCTAAACTTAAAACCTAAATGTATTCTCAAATCCTTAAACCCAAACCTACACCTAATTCTAATCTCAACTCCTTGACCTAAACTTAAACTTAAAAACCCAAACCTAAACTCGATCCTGAACCCAAACCCGATTTCCTAAACCTAAACCATAACCTATAATCAAGTTCCCAAAAGCTATAACCTATAACCTAAACCTAAACCTATAACCTAAACCTAAACCTTAACCTATAACCTATAACCTAAACTTAATTATAACCTATAGCCTAACCTAAACCTTAACCTAAACCAAAACCTATAATCATATGGTGAGACCATTTCTTTTGTGTCAATTTCATTCCTCTTTGAGTTTTTTTTTTTTTTAATTCATTAAGAAAAAAAAGTAGTTATACATGATGCACTTCTTTCACTTTGTCTTTCTTTTCCCAATGGGCACTCTAATTTATGTATGATATGACTGTTTGTAGGATGATGGAATATACAAAGCTGTTGAAATTATAGGGTGAAGTCGAGCACATTTCTCTGATGAAGCCAAAGATTTGTATTTTCAGCATTATTGTAATTGTATTTGTAATTGATTGAATGAATTGGATTATAATTGTAATTAATTGAATGAAGGATTGTAATTGATTGTAATTAAATGAATGAATGATTATAATTAAATGAATGAATGATTGTACGGGTGGTAATTGAATGAACAAATGACTATATAAAAATTTTTAATGTACAAAATAGCTACAGATATTGACTGTAGCCACTAATCTGACAGGTGTAGCCCTTTCAATTTAGGCATATTACTACGGACTTTTAGCTACAAATAATATCCGTAGCTGTTTGAAGTTTTCGCTACAGATATAATTGTTACGGATTATATCAGTAGCTATTACACCCTATAGCTATAGATTAAATCTGTAGCCATAGGTTCAAGACCTATTGTTACGGCACCTACGGCCACTGTCAGGCTACAGACCAAAACTGTAGCCATAGACCTATGGCTACGGTTTTGGTCCATAGCCTTTGCTCGATTTTTTGGTAGTGGTTATAAGTTTAGGGAAAGGTTAGGTTTAGGTTATCGGTTTTGGGATTTGGGAATAGTTTTAGGTTATAAGTATAGGTTTAGTTTAGGTTATAGGTTAAGGTTTAGGGATTTGAGTTTAGGTTTAGGTCTAGGTTTAGGTTTAGGGAGTTGAGTTTAGGTTATAGGTTTAAGGAAAGGTTTGGTTTAGGTTATAGGTTTTGGGATTTGAGAATAGTTTTAGGTTATAAGTATAGGTTTAGATTAGGTTACATGTTAATTAGGCTAGGGATTTGAGTTTAGGCTATAGGATTAGGTTTAGGTTTAGGTTTAGAAATTTCAGTTTAGGATATAGGTTTAGGTTTAGGTTTTAGGTATGGGCTTTGGGATTTGAGAATGGGTTTGGGTTTAGGTTTTAGGTTTTGGGATTTGATAATGGGTTTGGGTTTAGGTTATAGGCTTTGGTTTTGGTTTAGGTTATAGGTTTTGATTTAGGTTATATGTTAACAGTTTAGGTTAAGGTTTAGGTTTAGGTTATAGGTTTTTGGATTTGAGAATGGGTTCGGGTTTAAGCTATAGGTTTTAGTTTTGGTTTAGATTATAGGTTTTGGTTTAGGTTATAGGTTTTGGGATTTGAGAATGGGTTCTGGTTTAGGTTATAGGTTTTGGTTTCTGTTTAGGTTATAGGTTAACGGTTTAGGTTTAGGTTATAGGTTTTTGGATTTTAGAATAGGTTCGAGTTTAGGCTATAGATTTAGGTTTTGGTTTTATTTATAGGTTTTGGTTTAGGTTATAGGTTTTGGGATTTGAGAATGGGTTTAGATTTAGGTTATAGGTTTTGGTTTCAGTTTAGGTTATAAGTTTTGGGATTTGAGAATGGGTTCGGGTTTAGGTTATAGGTTTTGATTTTGGTTTAGGATATAGGTTTTAGTTTAGGTTAAGGTTTAGGTTTAGGTTATAGGTTTTGGGATTTAAGAATGGGTTCGGGTTTAGGTTATAGGTTTTGGTTTTGGTTTCGATTATAGGTTTTGGGATTTGAGAATGGGTTCGGGTTTAGGTTATTGGTTTTGGTTTTGCTTTAGGTTTAGGTTATAGGGTTTTAGATTTGAGAATGGGTTACGGTTTAGGTTTAGGAAATCGGGTTTAGGTTCAGGATTGAGTTTAAGTTTGAGTTTTCAAGTTTAGGTTTAGTTTGAGGTTAGGGAGTTGAGATTGGGATTAGGTCTTGGTTTAGCTTTAGGGAATTGATTTTAGGTTATAGGTTTAGGGAAAGGTTAGGTTTAGGTTATACGTTTTGGGATTTGGGAATAGTTTTAGGTTATAAGTATAGGTTTAGGTTAGGTTATAAGTTAAGGTTTAGGGATTTGAGTTTAGGTTATAGGTTTAGGTTTAGGTCTAGGTTTAGGTTTAGGGAATTTAGTTTAGGTTATAGGTTTTGGAATTTGAGAATAGTTGTAGGTTATAAGTATAGGTTTAGGTTAGGTTATATGTTAATTCGGTTTAGGGATTTGAGTTTAGGTTATAGGATTAGGTTTAGGTTTAGGTTTAGGGATTTGAGTTTAAGTTTAGGTTTTAGGTTTGGATTTTTGGATTTGAGAATGGGTTCGAGTTTAGGTTATAGGTTTTGGTTTTAGTTTAGGTTATTGGTTTTGGGATTTGATAATGGGTTCAGGTTTAGGTTATAGGTTTTGGGATTTGATAATGGGTTCAGGTTTAGGTTATAGGTTTTGGGATTTGATAATGAGTTTGGGTTTTGTTTATTGGTTTTAGTTTCAGTTTAGGTTATAGGTTTTGGGATTTGATAATGGGTTCAGCTTTAGGTTATAGGTTTAGGTTTTGGTTTTGGTTATAGGTTTTGATTTAGGTTATAGGTTAACGGTTTATGTTTAGGTTTAGGTTTAGGTTATAGGTTTTTGGATTTGAGAATGGGTTAGGGTTTAGGCTATAGGTTTTGGTTTTTGTTTAGGTTATAGGTTTTGGTTTAGGTTATAGGTTTTGGGATTTGAGAATGGGTTTGGGTTTAGGTTATAGGTTTTGGTTTTGGTTTAGGTTATAGGTTTTAGGATTTGAGAATGGGTTCAGGTTTAGGTTATAGGTTTTGGTTTCGGTTTAGGTTATAGGTTAACGGTTTAGGTTAAGGTTTAGGTTTATGTTATAGGTTTTTTGATTTGAGAATGAGTTTGGGTTTAGGCTATAAGTTTTGGTTTTGGTTTAGGTTACGGGTTTTGGGATTTGACAATGGGTTCGGGTTTATGTTATAGGTTTCGGTTTTGGTTTAGGTTATAGGTTTTGGTTTATGTAATAGGTTATAGGTTTAGGTTAAGGTTTAGGTTTAGGTTTAAGTTATAGGTTTTGGGATTTGAGAATGAGTTCGAGTTTAGGTTATAGGTTTTGGTTTTGGTTTTAGTTATAGATTTTGGTTTAGGTTAAGGTTTAGGTTATAGGTTTTGGGATTTGAGAATGGGTTCGGGTTTAAGTTATAGGTTTTGGTTTTGGTTTAGGTTATAGGTTTTGTGATTTGAGAATGGGTTTGGGTTTAAGTTATAGGTTTTGGTGTAGGTTTAGGTTTAGGTTATAGGTTTTTGGATTTGAGAATGGGTTATGGTTTAGGTTTAGGAAATCAGGTTCAGGTTCTGGATTGGGTTTAAGTTTGGGTTTTCAAGTTTAGGTTTAGGTTTAGGTTAGGGAGTTGAGATTAGGATTAGGTATAGTTTTAGCTTAGGGAATTGAGTTTAGGTTATAGGTTTAGGGAAACGTTAGGTTTAGGTTACAGGTTTTGGGATTTGAGAGTGGGCTTGGGTTTATGTTATAGGTTTTAGTTTCAGTTTAGATTATAGGTTAATGGTTTAGTTTAAGGTTTAGGTTTAGGTTATAGGTTTTTGGATTTGAAAATGGGTTTGGGTTTAGGCTGTAGGTTTTGGTTTTAGTTTAGGTTATAGGTCTTGGTTTAGGTTACAGGTTTTGGGATTTGAGAATGGGCTCGGGTTTATTTTATAGGTTTTAATTTTAGTTTAGATTATAGGTTAATGGTTTAGTTTAAGGTTTAGGTTTAGGTTATAGGTTTTTGGATTTGAGAATGGGTTTGGGTTTAGGTTGTAGGTTTTGGTTTTAGTTTAGGTTATAGGTTTTGGTTTAGGTTATAGTGTCACGCCCCAAACCCGAAAATTGGATTCAAAGGAATCCCGATCTCCGAATCCGATGCCGACAGCCTCTGTAGTACCCTATTCTCGGCTCGTAGCATTCATATGCCAGATTTTCGATCCTGGGATCCTATAAGGAGAATTTTTTTTTTATACATTTAACTAGTAATAAGCATAACCACAAGTTTACCCAAATCATAAAGGCAACATCATCATCACATATCCACTAATATAATCATTTGAATACAATGCTGAAAGGAAAATATATATGTCAAAATCAAATCTTCAGAAAATAGCTGCACGCTCCAAGCTCAATGCTGCTGCAACCTAACATCACCTGCACGCATCTATCATGCATAAGCTTATAGAAAGCTTAGAGGGTGGTGTAAGTGTATGCACGAGATAAGTGCCAAGTATTCAATGCAATATCATAATCATATAATACCGGAAAGCTATTAATCCATAAACCATACAATGACTGAATAAGAGCAGGAATTATCAGCGTAAACAAAAATACTGACAAGATTATAATCATGCGATAACAGAATAAGCGGAAGTATGAACAAGTCCATAAGTTAATCAATATCAGAATATGTAATATAGGACAACTATGCAAATGATGACTCATAGATAATCAAATGTCGAATGACAAAGATATAATGTAATACGTAATTCGAAAGAGCTAACAAATATCATCACTCTCATCTAAGTTATAGGAATAAAGAAACATAACAACCCACAATGCCACACGCCGAAGATGTAATGGATATGCAGTATATGGTGCTAATGGAATGACCATGTTGGAGTGTGATGTTGGGATGATAGTACGTAGTATCGCAGGCTACGAGGTCCACCACAAGGAACCTCTATCCAAACCAGTCCCATACCTAAATTTGGATAGTCTGACTCAACGTGGTAAACTCCTAATCTCAGGTTAGTCACGCGCCCAACCAAAATCCTTGTCATAACGAAGATACACAACAATTAGTTACGCACCACCAGCCCGAGTGGATAGTGAATGGATGAATGAATGAGTATACAACTCCTACTCAGTAACCTGTCAGCACAATAGCCTGTCAACTGCTAGTAGCTCGCCTAGTGTGGTAGCTTACCCAGGCCTCAGCCCCACCCACATCAGCGTCCGCCCACGTGCGCCCGCCCACATGCACAACAGTGACAGGGTGTTATAATATCATGTCAGTCCTCATATCAGTACGGTTCCTCTCTGGAGAAATTACCGGGATCTATTACACTTTACACCACCTGCCGTCCCAATCAAGCGCACAACTGGGTAAATGAAAAAGACCTCACTATCAACCTGTCAGTAGTCTTCCAATACCTACCCGGCTCACCGATAGCGGACTCATTCCTCGTTCTGGTCAAACTCAGCTTAGCCATGCCTACTCCCTCGGATGGATAAGGCTGCACCCCCTTCCAACCGACCACGACACAGTGGAGAGCGCAGTCATCTAGTAATCGGCACTCAACGCTCATCTACCTACTCGGTCTAGACGTTGGAGCATCCTCTTGAACCAAGAGGGTGTTTAGGGATTTTCACCCAGGGCCATCTTTGGCGGCCCGATGCTCAAACAGATTTTCGGTGTCCCATCTGACCATCCACGATATGCCTGTGGAGGCTACGACCCTGATGTCACTAGGGCGTACAGTAATCACAACACAATGCAAGATGCATGAGTCATACAATCCAATCATGCATCAATCCTACGCATGTCATGCGCTCATGTGAGATAATCTCCACCTATCAGGGAGTCTCACATCATCCTGCCCAATGACATATGCAATGGTCAATCACATCTCATAACAAACATGCAGATGATACAAATGGGCATGTATCATGATGTTATGATGTCACATACTCATAAACAGTATCAATAACCGTTGTCGACAATGTGAACTTTTAACCAACATTGCTCCCAAGGAATGGCCCACATAGAATCAAATATATAATGGGCACATGGCCTCACACAAGGGCCAAATATACGAAACAGGTGGGCCCTGGTCATGGGCCTAACACATATCAAATGGGCCTTGCCCATAGGCCTCAAATACATCTGGATGGGTCGCACCCATGGGCCTCAAATATATCACATTGGGCCTCAAATATACTTCGCAGGTGAGTCACATACCTGGGTCTAATACACATTAGTATGGGCTACATCACATAGGCCTAATATACATCACTATGGCCACAACCCATGGGCTTTAAATACACAATAGGTGGGCCCTACACATGGGCCTCAAATATATACCACGGGTGAGCCTCAATGAACGGGTCACCAATACAACAGGATGGGCCTAATGACATAGACCCCATAAATATATCGAATAGGCCGCACCAAATGGGCCTTACATACATTGCAATGGGCCATGACCCATGAGCCTTGCATACATCACATGGGCATTGCAACATGGGCCTCATATATATTTAAGGTGGGCCTCAACAATGGGCCTCATACACATCAAGGTGGGCCTCAACAATGGGCCTCATACACATCAAGGTTGGCCTCAACAACGGGCCTCATACACATCAAGGTGGGCCTCAACAATAGGACTCATACACATCAAGGTGGGCCTCAACAACGGGCCTCATACACATCAAGGTGGACCTCAACAACAGGCCTCATACACATCAAGGTGGGCCTCAACAACGGGCCTCATACACATCAAGGTGAGCCTCAACAACGGGCCTCATACACATCAAGGTGGGCCTCAACAACGGGCCTCATATATGGCCTTAACAACAGGCCACAAATATATCAAGATGGGCCTAATCAATCATATGGGCTAAATCAATCAAATGGCCGATACGAGCAGGCCGATCAAATGGACTGATACAAATGGGTTGTGCGTCATGGAGTTATACTAAGCATGTTATAAAGTAATGCCCTATCCTTACAATGCAGCTGGCCTAGACGGCTTGCATACAACAAGTACGGGCCTACCAATGGGCCCTAAAGAGAGTCGCAATGCGGATATTTAACCAACATTATACTCACAATGTGGACGTCAAACCAACATTGCTCCCAATGTGTAGCCCGTAGTGAATAACATTACGTAAACAAGGTTGGGATCACACATTGCAATGGACCTCAGGTACACCCCATTGGGCCTTAAATACATCAAATAGGCCATGTCATATGGGCCTTTTACTCATCAAATGGGCCACATCAATGGGCCGCACCAATGGTATCACGCCCCAAACTCGAAAATCGGGCTCACAAAATTCTTGATCATCGAATCCGACGCCGACAGCCTCCGTAGTACCCTATTCTCTGTTCCGGCACCCATATACCAGGTTCCGATCCTGGGATGCTACAAGGAGGATTTCTAATATCCATTTAATTCGTAATGAGCATAACATACGCATAACCCATGAACAATAACTACAAGAATACCACCACAAAATTCACTATGAACAAAAACTTTAAGTACAATGCATAGGAACGAGAAATACAAAATAATGACAATAACAAAAACTCCAGAAGCTCGAATGCACGCTCCAACTGCTACTATACTACGGCTGCGTCCTGGCATCACCTGCATGCATCAATCGTGCATAAGCTTATAGAAAGCTTAGAGGGTGGTGTAAGTGTGTGCGCAATAAGAGCGTGCTCAGAATGCAAGGTCAGAATAATGTTGAAATGTGCTGATGAGTACATGAATACAATTAGCCGTACAAAGGCTATGCGATGCAAGATATGAATGCGATCATCCACATCTAGGCCATGCGATGCAGAATGCAAGTCAAGCATATCAACCCTCACCATATATCAGTACAGTTCTCAATCTGGATGATCATCGGGGTCTAGTACACTCCAAATGGCACTGTCGCTCTCCAAGTCACACAGTCCAAGTGAGCGTAAGAAACCTCACTATCCGCCTGGCCAATAGTCTGCCAATGCCTATCCGACATGACGATAGTGGACCAATTCACGAGCTAGTCAAACTCAGCCTAGTATTGCTCCTACCCTCGGGCGAGTAAGGCCACACTCCTTTCCAACCGACCACGACACAGTGGGAGACGCGGCCTCCTGGTATTCGGCCATCATGCGCTCATATATCCACTCGGTCTCGACGTTGGAGTCATCCTCTGATACCATCGGGTTTAGAGATTTTCACCCAGGGACATCTATGGCGCCCGTATGCTAGAACCAAATATTTTTGGTATCCAATCCAGCCACCCACGATGCATCTGTGGAGGCTATGGCCCTGATGTTACTAGGGTATATAATAATCACAATCATACAAATGTAAGTGCATGAGTCACACTACCAGTCATGCAACAGTCCTACGTATACCATGCACTCATGTAGGGAAACTCCGCTTACCAGGGAGGCCATGAACAATTAGCCCGAAGGCACATGCTATGTTCAGTCACTTCTCATATTAGACATATATATGATGCATATGATAATGAATCATGAATCTATACTAAACATGTATATAGAGATGGGCTCTACGTGTAACTGAGATGGGCCGAGACAGCCTACTTAATACAAGTGTGGGCCTATTAGTGGGCCTTAGGGAGAGTGACAATGCGGACATTTAACCGATGTCATCCTTACAATGTGGGCATCTAACCATCATTGTTCCCAAGGCATTACTTGCTATAAATGTCATTATATGCCATGGAGGGATCACACATTGCAATGGACCTAGTTGCACTTAATTGGGCCTTAAGTACATCAATTGGGCCGTATCATATGGGTCTTACATTCATCAAGCGGATCACCTCAATAAGCCTCACCAATGGGCGTTAGGTCCCTTGCAATGGGTCATAACCTATGGGCCTTAGAATTCATTAAAAAATGAGCCCAATCACATGAGCTTTGTGTGCATCAAATGGGCCTAATCACATAGGCCTTATATATACCAAAGTGGGTCTCAACAATGGGCCATAAATACATCAAATGGGCCTACACAAATGGGCCCATAAATAACAAAGTGGGCCTTAGTGGGCGGACCACAAATACATTAAGATGGGTCTCTACAATGGCCTTAAGATAATCTCAAAATGGTTGGACGGCTTGGATGAAACTCATGCATCATGGTAGGCTTCATGGTAGGCTCCCATGTGGGCCAACTATAACATTGATTTTCCATCCAATCCTGGGCCCACTAAAATGCTTATTAGCCACCCAACCTGTTGGTAAGGCCACTTGAGCAAGGGCTCCACTATAATGTTTATTTTACATCCAACCTATTGATAAGGCCATGTGGCAAGGGGCCCACCAATATGTTTACTTTCCATTCAAACCTGTTGATAAGGTCACATAGACCTAGGGCCCACCAAAATGTTTACTTTCTGCCCAACCTGGGCCCACTGTACTATTTATTTGCATCCAAACTGTTCGTAGAATCACATGGCCTTGGGCCCACTGTAATGTTTACTGCCATCCAAACCTACTCATAACGTCACATGGCCAGGGGCCCACGTGATGGACGGCATGGACACAATACATACATTTGGGTGGGGCCCATGGCCACGCCAGACCGCCCTCTGGGCGCTGGCACGGCCTCAGCGGCAGCGTGGGCCCACTGTAATGTTTATTTTCCATCCAAATCTGTTGACCGGGTCACAAGGGGCCCATAGAGACGCAGTCCACAGATCCAGTCCATCCATTTTGTGTGTCCCACCTGAATGAGGGTTCAGACCAAGTTTCAGCCTTTTCCAAACCTCAGTTAGGCCCCACCAAGTGCTTTTATATGTTTCAGGCATGTCTTCACATGATTTTAAATGGTATGGCCCACCTGTGTTCTGTATACGACTGATATTTGGCAGGGGTGTCACTGCCCTATGGGGCCACCGAATGAATGGGGAGGATGTTCGAAACGCATCATGTGGGACCCACAGCTGGGGCCGTGAGCCCCAGCCAGGCAGTCTGCCCGCCAGCTCTGGACGCTGGGCGTCATGGCACGGCAGCAATAGCTGCATTATTATTATTATTATTATTATTATTTTTTTTAAAATGGGGCCCACATTAGGATAATCTAACCCATCTATTGTGTGTGTCTCACATGATGGACCATCCAGTACAAATTTAGGATGCATCCAAATCTCAGGTAGGTCCCACCAAGTGCTTTTATATATTCAGGTATGTCTCCACGTGTTTTTTGATAGTATGGCCCACCTGAGAGTCGAATTGGTCCCAAATTTTGGCTTAACGCCTAAAATAGTCTGAGAAAGAGGATGGACGGCTTGGATCAAGTACATACATCAACGTGGGGCCTGCATCAGTGGCCCACCCATTACTTTCCCTTTTTCTTTCTTTTCTTTTTTTTTCACTCATTAGTACCATCCATGTCAGTACACATACTCCATGCATGCCACGCGGCCTGGATAAATACTATATCACGGTGGGTCCCACACGCACGTGGTCCATTTTCACCAAGGTGGGTCCCACATGATCGTGGCCCACTTTGCATATACATATATATATATAATAAATATCATATATATATATATATATATATATATATATAATATCATTTATCTAAGATGTAGTGGGCCACACCATTTGATAGATGGAGTAGATTTATTCACGAATCGGTGGGGCTCACTTCATTTTAGGGGAAGGATAAGGAGAGAGAAAGAGAGAGAGAGAGAGAAAGAGAGAACAAGATAAGGTGATGGTGGGGCCCCGTCATTATGGGCCCCACATGATACAAATTACACATCAAAAATGGGTCCCACCAACAAGTGGTCCCTAAAAAGAAATTTAACAGTGGATCACCCACCTCTAAGCCTCCTCCTTGCTCCCTTGGCCTCCAATGCTCCTTGCCTTTGCCTTGGACGGTGGATGATGGACCTTTGATGGTGTGGATGAGAGATGAGAGGGTGGGCCACACTTGTGATTTGGGAGAAAGTTGGGGAGGTTTGGACGTGTGATGGAGTGTTGCTTGGGAGTAGAGAGATGAAATGAGAGAGAGGGAAGGAAGTAATAGCTTAAGGGATGGGGTGATGTGTGGTTGTAAGAAGGGGTGATGTGGGAGGCATGGGTGTGGTTGAAAATTTGTAAGAGAGGGAATGGTTGTAGTTGACATTTGGTAAAGGAGGGATGGTGAGAGGAGAGAGAGTTGACTTTTGAGAAAAGGGAGGGATGGGTTGCATGTACTTGGGTAAGGCTTGTACTTGACATTGATTGATGGGACATCTCGTAGAGATTCCCTCGTAGTTCGCAACGCGCTGTGTTTCTTCGAAACGGACGCAGACCGTCATCTTCCAGCCTGGGTATCAGTTCGGTGCACGAGTCGCGGCGTTAGAACCGCGGCGACGGCGCGGTTGCTCAGGTATAGGTTTCGGGTCAAGTCATCTCTGATATGTGGGACTCGGCTTTAATTCGAGCGTAAATGTCGAATACAGGTCGAAGATTATCGGAATTCGACCGGAAGGATCGTAGAAGTCAACGGAATGGTACGGTCTAGGATACGGGTCTTACAAATGGGCCTTATGTGCATTGCAATGGGTCATAACCCGTGGGCCTTAGATTGCATCAATTGGTTCTCGACCCATGGGCCTTATACATATCAAATGGGCCTAATTCCATGAGCTTTAAAATACATCAAATGGGTCCAATCCCATGGACCTTGGAACACATCAAATGGGTCCACTCTATGAGCCTTAAATTACATCAAATGGGCCTAATCCCATGGGCCTTGGAACACATCACATGGGTCCACTCTATGGGCCTTAAATAGTTCAACAACTAGCTACATTCATGGACCCAATTAAATTCAACTGTGGTGGGCCTCAAAAGTACATTCATTAAGCCCAACATTTAAGGAACTAAAGATATTAATCATTTCCTCTAAGATCTTTATAATATGGTGGGCCCCACTCCTCAAAATTTTAGCCCAAGGCCAGCATAATTATAACATGTTGATGTCCTAAATTTGGGCACTCCATTGGAGTGGGTCCAAGGCCTCTAAAACTCTGAAAATTGAGGGCCAACGTACCTCATCATGCATACAATGAGAGGAAACCCAAAAAGGTGGCCCACCATCAGAAGAAATATTTTTGAATTATGGTTTTTTTATCAAGACATTGCTGGACTGCACAGCAGAAAAAATCTGGGAGTCCAACCATCTTGGCCCATTCTTTTGGATACCTAAATGGGGTCACTTGAGGCTGACATTTTACAGAGTGATACTTCCATAGGTGGGCCACACCCCCACAAAATTTTATAATTTTTAGATATCTCTAAGTATTTTAATTAATTTAAACAAAACAGACTGTCCAAAAAAATCGGACAGACCTGGACGTCCCAACGTGGTGGGCCAGTCCGGCCCTCACCACAGTGTGTACAGGGGCTCATTAGCCTTGAAATTTGGTAGGTGGGTTCTAACATAAGTGGATCATACTCTTAAAAAATTTTAAAATTTTTAGACATCTTTAAATATTTTAATTCATTTACATAAATCAATCTGTCCTGAAAATCGGACTGATCTGGACACCATATTATAATGGGCCGATCCCGCCATCACCATGGTGTGTACAGGCGTCCATTGGCCCCAAAATTTTGTGGTTGGGTCCTACCATAAGTAAGCCACCCCCATGAAAATTTTTATAATTTTTAAACACCCATAGGTATTTTAATAAATTTCAAAAATCCAACTGTCAATGGTGGAGTGTTGCTGGAACAGTGCAGAAAATCCAGACTGTCCACCTCACTTGGACCACACCTTTGGGACCCCAATGAAGGTCACTTGGGGCTGAAATTTGGGAGATATCAAGATAAGATCCTCAGCTTTGAGAAAAGTATATTTAATAGGTATGAATAGTCCCCCAAACAGTCCTAAAATCTGGTCCAAAAACAACCAGAAACTATCCAGAAAATTCTGGACAGCAACATGTACTTAGATAAAATTTATTATATAAGTTAAATAAAAAGAAAAATACATTAATGGACCACACACATCAGGAAATAAAATGAGGAAAAAGAGAGATAGAAGGACAATCCGGCCATAGGGAAAGGGGCTCTCTACTATTGAGCCCTCATAAGATCAATCACACCCACACATCATACCTAGATTTACATTTACAATATGGATCTTGCACATGCATGGCCTATAATTAAAATGCATGGTGAGGATGTCATTCCCACCATGGTTATAAGGTTTAGATGACCCAAACATAATATTATATGAAATAAAACTAACGTGATGGGGCCCATAGAGAAAGGCCTCATGCATGGATCATGCATGCATAAGGTAGGCCATTAGGCCACAACCATGGGATTGTATAGGATCTCCACCATTGATTGGTGGGTTATACACTTTTCTCATGAAAGAAAGAAAACATCTAGGCTATATAAATCATTACATTTAGAGGAGCACCCACCGTTCGATCTTCTTGCTCCTATGAGTTCCTTAGCACCTTAGCTTTGATTCCAATGGAGGAGATGGGGAATGGATGGTTAGGATGGGAGATCATGGGGTAGGAAAGTGGGCCACACTTGAAATTTTAAAAGAGAGGGAGAGGCTTGGAGAATTCTCATACGTATGGAATTTCTCTCCTTAGATTTTTTTGAGTTTGAAAATGAGAAAGAGAGAGAGAGAGTTGTAAAGGGAGAGAGAGATGGGTGATGGATGTGGTGAGTGATGGGTGTAAGAAAATCTTGATTTTTGTGACCATTTGTGTAAGCATGGGTGGTGTAAGAACTTTTTGACCTTGAGGGCTTTTGGTATAAGAGAGGTATGGGCTTGTAAGAGATTCTTGACTTTTATAGTTGCTTGGGAATGGGTGAAAGGTGATGTGTACTTGACATGTGATGGATTGATGGGATTGATGTGACACCTCGTAGAGATTCTCTTAGGTTTCGCAACGCACGGCGTTTTCTTCGCACCGAACATTGGCTCACATCTCTTGACCAAGGTATCGCCTCGGCGCGCAAGTCGCGGCATTGGAACCACAGCGACGGCACGGTCGCTATGGTAAAGGTCTTGGGTTGAGTCGATACGGGTTGACGGCATACGAATCAGGGTCACACGCAAATATTGGTTAAGGGTCGAAGGTTGCCAGAATTCGACCGGTACGACCGCGAAAGTCTATAGAACGGTACGGTCTAGGATACGGGGCTTACATATAGGTTTTGGGATTTGAGAATGGGTTCAGGTTTAGGTTATAGGTTTTAGTTTCGGTTTAGGTTATAGTTTTTGGGATTTGTGAATGGGTTCAGGTTTAGGTTATAGGTTTTGGGATTTGAGAATGGGTTCGGGTTTATGTAACACCCCGGATTTTGGCTAGTCTAGGATTTGACGTCCTTAGGCAGTGGGTCAATTAAAACATCTGAAAAATAGAACCCAATTCCATAGCCAAAGAAACCACTTAGGATTAATTTCTTTAGAAAATAAGCATAAGTTAGCTAGCGCAACGTTGGAGTGGCTGGGAAACAGTCCCTGATCACTTTAAATACGTTCCACAAGACCCAAATCGAGTAGAACAAACAACTCTACAATACTCTATAACCTCGGATCAAACTCTAAGCGGGTTTGTCCTCTGGACCACATTGAATTTTTGTATTGGATTTAGACCACGCGTCGAAGGTCCGATACCTCCTATCTTAGACCGTTAGAACCGCCCAGCTGGACTTGACAATCATCTCGAAAATCAAGTCAAACCGATAATCACAGACTATTTCGTTGAACCCGGACTGAAGCGACCGCGAATAGGGACAGATTTGGAATTTCAAATTCAAATCTGGCACACGACTTGACGGGTCAGTATTAAGCGTTCTGACCGTCAGAATTCATCCAGATGACACCCTCGGATCAGGAAAAATTTCTATTTATTATCATGAGACTCTCAGCCCTGATCTACGTGCGGTGACCGCTGAACTGAAACTGGTCCGCCACGTGCGATCTGCGAACCCTGCCAGACTGAAAACTTAATACGTGCTACATCTGGTACGCATGAGCTTAAGTTTGATCGTAATCGACAAGGGGACCACCAGAAATGGTCTTTTAGACCGAAACAGCCCCGAATTGGACATACCTCAAGTGTACCTTGACCTGGAGCCTGTTTTGGGCATGTTTGTGCTTATAAAAGGGGTTGAAACCCTCACTTCTCTCACCCATCCGAATTTGCTAGAAACCCTAGCAAGAGTGAGAGAGAAAGTGAGAGTTTGTGAGAGAAGGTGGGAGAGCTTTTCCTGCTGCTGCTGCACGTGCTTAAGCGGCGTATTCCAATCACTTTTCCGGTGATTTCTCCGCGTTTCTAGGTAAGAAATAACCCTAATAAGTTGCTGATTTAAGATTCTTTTCGTTCCATAGCTTGTTAACTCATAGATCTTGTAAATTAGGTTGTCTATTCGCCGTAGACGAAGCGTATACGCTCCGTTCAAATTTCAACATCCATAAGAGACAAGGTGAGGATTTTAGACGCTTTGATTGACGGTTTACAACGCTTTCAATGTCGTTTAATAGTAGATTATCGACGGCATCGCCGTTTGACATGTACAACATGCTCTCCGTTTTCTGTTTCGTAAATTAACGAAGAATGTGAGATTTAGGGCATTTTAGTCATTTGTAGGAAGTACGGTCTACATGCATATTTTGCTGACGTGATTGACATGGTTTGTTGTCGCATTTGGGAGTTAGGAATGCTTACATAATCAGTTTGGCGGAGAGATTCGCCTAGTTGCGCACTTTGGGTCGACATACTATATGTAGACTTAAGTGTGTAGTGTATGTGTTTGTATAAATGCTTGTATTAGTATGTATTGAATTAAATGATGTTATGTAGTAGTTTGAGATGGATTTCTTGATTAATATGCTGACCTAAATGATTTCCTACATGTTGACCTTATGCATGATTGCATTACATGCATAGAAAGTATGCCGTGAAGATTTGCTTAAGTTGAATATTATAACATGTGTTAACATGCTCACATGATCATGTTTCAATTCCAATACCTTTGCATATGTTGCTAATGTGATTCCATAGATGTTTGGGACTTGACTTAGTCCAGGCAGTCGGTAACCGAGCGAATTCGTGGCTGACTGGTCATAGCCACGAACGACGCGTCGATGAACGTGATTCGTGTTTAGAGTTGGCGGCAGTGGTTAGGCCACGCGAAGTGTTTTACGCACTTCATGTCGTTCGACTTGAGATGCGATCGCGCTAGTCGAGCCCGTCAAGTAACCCGACTGGACGATGTATGTTCACCTTGTATGTGTCATAACTGCTTGAACCTAGGGTACTGAACTTACCATTGTAAACCCTGTTAACCATGGTACCTTGATCCACGAAGACTCATGAGCCGGGCATGGTGGTATGGGACACCGTGGTCGAGCTGTCGGCCTACGCTGGGGCCACAAACCTCCCCGTAGTGACCAGTGAGCACTTAGACTCGTGAGCAGATTATGGTGGTATGGGACACTATATTCTAGCTGTTAGCCAACACTGATCAGGCGATGAGCCCTTTGTAGTGACCGCGAGCGTATTCTGAGTCCACGGGAGGCGACGACCCTTCCGTTGCAGTAGAGTACGGTAGGCCTGTATTGATAAGGTGATGGGGGAGCGGTGCAACGAGTGCGAGCAACAGCCCTGGCAGCCCTTGCAGCGACCTACGAAATATACATCGTATGAGATTACTAGGAGTGACGACCCTAGACAGGATCTGTGTTGGGATTGATACAAGGGAAGTACCTTAGTTTCCCAATCCTGCTGTTTGAATGGACTTAATAACAACTTGGAAATCATATCACCATAGCATTGCATGTGCCTGGAAGATGTGGAGCACTCTAAGGAGTGTGGCATGTCGCGGTCGTAAGATGTTGCCGCATGAGGGAGATCGTCGGTGAGGGCATACATCACGTCATGTCATCTTGCATTAACAACAGTATTAGGATTGTCTGATTTACTGCTTTACTATTATCGCGTGATTGAATTGTGAACATGCTAATCCCTGCTCTCTTATCCCACTGAGTTGATCACTCACTCCCACGTTACGGGATGGTGTTTGCGGACACCCACCAGTCCCTTTTGTGATTGCAGATGATGGCGCGGCCTGTGAGGCGGAGCTGGACTTGATGATGAGGAGGAGGATTCCTCCTTTATGCGTGTTCTGATTGACGGGATTGCAGGGAGGTTGATTAGATACTTTGACATTGTCATTTTGTATTTTTAGTGCCCTCATGTATATTCACTTTGTTTACTTTTGAAGTATACATGTATGTGTATGACCTGGTAATATATTCACACTCTGGAGACATACAACAGTTTATATACGTTATACATACTATTACAGTCTTCCGCTTACAAATTTAACTGTCTCTGGAGTATGATATGCTGTTCTGGCTTAATCTCACTCATGTTTAATACATCATCACAGACAACATTCAATCATACATATCCATGTTGTATAAATAACATTTTGGAACTCGGGAGTTGGGTTTTTGCTCGACCCCCCGATTTTCGGGATGTTACAGATGGTATCAGAGCATGATTTGGATTAAACCGGGCCTGGATTATGGTCTCGCGACATACGCTGTCGCTTCCTTTGACTTAGGTGGGTGCGAGAAGGGTCTAGAAACACGTCCAGGATCGCAGATTCGCCGATAGGCGAAGTCTATTAGAATCGATCGCAAGATCGACTCTGTAACGCATCTCGGGTCGCGTAAGGCCACCCGAATTGCTGCTAAGCTATAGGAAGTTAGGTTGAGATGTTCTACGAGCGGTTTTAAACCGCGAAAGAGAATCCTTGGGCCGTGGGATGACCACGACTCCTGTAATCAATCGCCAGGGCTTAAAAACCCTGTTTCGCCAAAAATTCTCAAAATTCCTCCTCTAAACACTCCAACCTTCAGTTCTTTCTTATCCATTTCATGTTAGGCATCAAGCCTAATGTGAAAATAACACAAATTAGTACTTTCACAAAATTTTACAGTGAATAGTAAAATTTCATGAAAAATTGCCATAAGGCCATTCTAAATTCACTTTCTTTAGCAACTAAGGATCTAGATAGATGTACTGGCTCCTTCTACCCTAAATTCATATGCTGCATCATATGGTTTGGTATTCGGGATTGCGATGTGGACCTGGAAAGTCCCGAACACATGTTTGAGCTCATACAGACCAGAGTACAATGAACCAGGGGGTGGGACTTAACTTTTTGGAACCCTGGGACCATGGGGGACCAGACCCATGGGGTCCCACCGGCCAACGTGGAAGTTGGCCGGCGATGCCATCGCCGGTCGGGCGATGCATCGCCTACCGGCGGGGCCCAATGGAGCTGATTTTTGGGCGCACGCCCTTAAATGGCACGTGCACCCTCCCTATGCATCTCCCATCTCACAAAAACCCCCAAATCTTACCCCTCCTTCACAAACAGCCCTCTCCATAGCCCTAGTTTCAATTTTCAGCAACCATCTCCAAACTCCGGCGTCCCAAAACACTTCTAGGACCCTCCTTGGCCAAAACCGACCACCACCCATCACTTATTGGGTGTTGGCAGCCCCTCTTCTTGAAGATCTCACCACTTGGAGCTCCAAAATCCCCCAAATAGAGCTGAAATCGTGAGGTGCTCCATTCTATCTTTTTTTTTGTATTTTTCCTTGAAACTACAGCCTTGGGAAGCTTGAAGCATCCCTCTACGATGCCTATATTTCCTTTTCTCAGATTGGGCAGCCGCTTCTTCGTTTTTTTGCCGTTTTCCATGGCTTTCGTGGAAGCCATTTTGGGCCTTTTGTCACTCTCATCCATCATATCCTTGATGGGTAAGAGGAAAACTGCAACAGATGAGGCTGGGCCGAGCTGCCCTGCTCGATCGAGAAGACCGTGGGGTGGTGCCGCAAGTCCAAGCACCGCCGCAGGTCCAACTGCAGTCCAGGAGTGCCGTACAAAGCGGGATTTGGATCCCCATGCACACCTTGGGCGAACAATTCTATCGGAGATGCCTCATGGCCAATACACTGATCGCAAAGTGTTATTTGAGGCGGACGTAGATGGACAATTATTCGGCGAGTATCTGTTGTTCGAACGCATTGAAGCTGCGCACTGGGGTCCGATCTTTGAAGCCCTCGCTCGTGCTAATGTGAGCACCGTTCGTGCCTTCTATGCTAGTATCCAGAATCCTACCTTGAAGCCTTTGCAGTTCAAAATCCCTTTTGGTAGAGATCGGATGGCTACGATCGACGTTCGGTTGATTGCGCGACTTCTCAACGTGCCTCTAGGTGATGTGCATCCTAGTGAGAAGAATCTGAGGACTAGACGTGAACGAGATCACCGCACCAGGTTTATGTGCGGTAAGTTGGTTCCATGGCAGCCTAATAATAGCCTCAAGGCGACATACATGTCTGAGGATTTGCGCCTGCTGCATCATATCTGCACGTTCAATGTTTATCCCAGGTCAACGAACCGCATTGAATGTACACGTCTTATGGTCGATTTCTTATTTCTGGTGGCCCAGGGAGAGAACGTATGTATGGCCACTTTCATCTTACGGCAGATAGTTCTCATAGCCAGGTCAAGAAGAACATCCGAATCGCTTTCCTTTGGCCGACTTATTTGCAAGATTGCGCTTGAGTTTGCCTATAGACTTGGGCCGGAATTGCCCGTATCGATTCACACCATCGATGAGTCGACAATGGTCAAGATGAAGATTGGGTCACAATACCGCGAAAATCAACTTGAGAGGGATAGTGGGGATGACTTTGATGATGAGGAAGATCAAAGCGAAGAAGAACCTAGAGTAGAGGTTCAGGAAGAAGCTCAGGAAGAAGCAGAAGAGGAGGCTCAGGATACTGATGAGAGCCCTCCTCCTTCTGCGCAGGCTACTATCGACGACCGCATTGCTCAGATGGAGGAGAGTCAGACCGCTTTGCGAAGGGAAGTCCAAGAACTTCGCGCAGAGGTCGCTGATGCCAAAGCTGTTACAAAGAAGAAATTTGGCAAGGTGACTCGCACCTTGAAGGCGATCCTGTGTTGCTTACAGGATAAGAGCGCTCCTCCTCCATCACCAGACTCCGACTAGCAATGCGATCTTTGATGTTATTATCAGTAGTTAGTCATTTTCTGTTTTAAGTTGTGTTTTGGAAGCCTGATAAGGCTGGTAGTTTACCTATGTTGCTGTAGTAGCTGACTGACATAGCCCCCATGTACTTTTTGTCATGATACTTGTAGGGAGATATCCCTTGTATTATGACAATTTTGGTTTAATGAAATGCATGATGCTTTTTGACTTGTTATGTGAATGTTTGTGTTGTGGTTTGGGCTTAATGTAGCTAAAATTTGTGGAATGGAGTGCATGCCGTCTCATTTCACTGTAAGGTATTGTCCCTGGATCGGGAGTATTGTAACTCCTGGGATTCAGCCTACAAATTAGTTTTTATCCCACCCCACCCTCCTACCAAGCATGCCACTTCCGATCCCACTATGGGACTAAGAATGCGGTTCTATTTAATACAACTGAATGCCACTGGCCACATAGGCCCTTGGCGTTTTGGTCCTAGAGTTAGCACTTCTAGATTTGAAGGATCTGACGATATAGGAAACCCAATTCTATTTAGATAATCTTGACCCTGAGTGATAGAACAATTCCCTGTAGTAGAAATGGTATGGAACCATTTAACGTGTAAACTTAGGCTTTAGATTATAAGTACTGAGTTACAGACTAGGCTACTAGTTGACTTAGGCAGTGTAAGGCCTATATATGCTAAGGGATAGTAGGTTAGATTTCTTTATGACTAATAGATTTCTGTTGTTGCCCATAGGAAGGAACCATACACTCTCAGGGAACATTTATAAATCCCTCAGATTGAACTTAGAATGTACTAGCACGCCCCTTAGAATTGCCTTCCCCAAGGGCTTATTGCATTCGGGAACGCGGAATAAAGGAACTACATGTAAGCGATGTATTCGCGGTTTGAATCGACTTCCTAATCCTAGTAGTTACCAATAAATCCAATGCTCTGATCAAGCAGAAGATCAGCATCGACTCGGATTAAGAATTGATACAATAAATCTTCTGTCCTAGCTAGACAGAAAATCTATGTATCCGGCTCAGACCCACTATACTACTTTTCTTCCGTGTTGGCTCGACCACATACAACCAAACGGGATCACAGTGTCTTTGGAAAATGGCGAGGACTTAAAGTCAGTAGAGAATTCGACATCTTGCCACCAAGTCATACCTGCCCCTGAACTTAACCACAATAGAGATAGGCTCATCTCTATGATCATAGGTACCAATGCCATAGAACGCATCATTAGCAAGAAAAATCATGTAGAGAAAGGTTAAGGATAGCCCCTAAGTTGCGCCCCGTTCCGATATACGGATCGATGCAACAATTCTTAGACTTTAAGTAGAACCAAGTTTTAAGGGGGGGTAGAACGTATTAAGTCCAATCCAGTTAGGATTAGTCAACACTGCCGTTCGATCAGTGTGGCGCAGCGGAAGAGTGGTTGGCCTCTTTCCCACTGGCCCAGGATCGAAACATTTGATTTAGGTTATATGTACGATTAGGTTATTAAATAGGATTTGAACCTTCCTTAGAGAAAGTACTCCTTGCCCTTCGCCAATGTCGGGGACGACATTGTGTTTTAAGGGGGGTAGATTGTAACACCCCGGATTTTGGCTAGTCTGGGATTTGACGTCCCTAGGCAGTGGGTCAATTAAAACACTTGAAAAATCGTTCAGAACCCAATTCCATAACCAAAGAAACCACTTAGGATTAATTTCTTTAGAAACTAAGCATAAGTTAGCTAGCGCAACGTTGGAGCGGCTGGGAAACAGTCCCTGATTACTTTAAATACGTTCCACAAGACCCAAATTGAGTAGAACAAATAACTCTACAATACTCTATAACCTCGGATCAAACTCTAAGCGGGTTTGTCCTCTGGACCACATTGAATTTTTGTATTGGATTTAGACCACGCGTCGAAGGTCCGATACCTCCTATCTTAGACCGTTAGAACCGCCCAGCTGGACTTGACAATCATCTCAAAAATCAAGTCAAACCGATAATCACAGACTATTTCGTTGAACCCGGACTGAAGCGACCGCAAATAGGGACAGATTTGGAATTTCAAATTCAAATCTGGCACACGACTTGACGGGTCAGTATTAAGCGTTCTGACCGTCAGAATTCATCCAGATTACACCCTCGGATCAGGAAAAATTTCTATTTATTATCATGAGACTCTCAGCCCTGATCTACGTGCGGTGACCGCTGAACTGAAACTAGTCCGCCACGTGCGATCTGCGAACCCTGCCAGACTGAAAACTTAATACGTGCTACATCTGGTACGCATGAGCTTAAGTTTGATCGCAATCGACCAGGGGACCACCAGAAATGGTCTTTTGGACCGAAACAGCCCCGAATTGGACATACCTCAAGTGTACCTTGACCTGGAGCCTGTTTTGGGCATGTTTGTGCTTATAAAAGGGGTTGAAACCCTCACTTCTCTCACCCATCCGAATTTGCTAGAAACCCTAGCAAGAGTGAGAGAGAAAGTGAGAGTTTGTGAGAGAAGGTGGGAGAGCTTTTCCTGCTGCTGCTGCACGTGCTTAAGCGGCGTATTCCAATCACTTTTCCGGTGATTTCTCCGCGTTTCTAGGTAAGAAACAACCCTAATAAGTTGCTGATTTAAGATTCTTTTCGTTCCATAGCTTGTTAACTCATAGATCTTGTAAATTAGGTTGTCTATTCGCCGTAGACGAAGCGTATACGCTCCGTTCAAATTTCAACATCCATAAGAGACAAGGTGAGGATTTTAGACGCTTTGATTGACGGTTTACAACGCTTTCAATGTCGTTTAATAGTAGATTATCGACGGCATCGCCGTTTGACATGTACAACATGCTCTCCGTTTCCTGTTTCGTAAATTAACGAAGAATGTGAGATTTAGGGCATTTTAGTCATTTGTAGGAAGTACGGTCTACATGCATATTTTGCTGACGTGATTGACATGGTTTGTTGTCGCATTTGGGAGTTAGGAATGCTTACATAATCAGTTTGGCGGAGAGATTCGCCTAGTTGCGCACTTTGGGTCGACATACTATATGTAGACTTAAGTGTGTAGTGTATGTGTTTGTATAAATGCTTGTATTAGTATGTATTGAATTAAATGATGTTATGTAGTAGTTTGAGATGGATTTCTTGATTAATATGCTGACCTAAATGATTTCCTACATGTTGACCTTATGCATGATTGCATTACATGCATAGAAAGTATGCCGTGAAGATTTGCTTAAGTTGAATATTATAACATGTGTTAACATGCTCACATGATCATGTTTCAATTCCAATACCTTTGCATATGTTGCTAATGTGATTCCATAGATGTTTGGGACTTGACTTAGTCCAGGCAGTCGGTAACCGAGCGAATTCGTGGCTGACTGGTCATAGCCACGAACGACGCGTCGATGAACGTGATTCGTGTTTAGAGTTGGCGGCAGTGGTTAGGCCACGCGAAGTGTTTTACGCACTTCATGTCGTTCGACTTGAGATGCGATCGCGCTAGTCGAGCCCGTCAAGTAACCCGACTGGACGATGTATGTTCACCTTGTATGTGTCATAACTGCTTGAACCTAGGGTACTGAACTTACCATTGTAAACCCTGTTAACCATGGTACCTTGATCCACGAAGACTCATGAGCCGGGCATGGTGGTATGGGACACCGTGGTCGAGCTGTCGGCCTACGCTGGGGCCACAAACCTCCCCGTAGTGACCAGTGAGCACTTAGACTCGTGAGCAGATTATGGTGGTATGGGACACTATATTCTAGCTGTTAGCCAACACTGATCAGGCGATGAGCCCTTTGTAGTGACCGCGAGCGTATTCTGAGTCCACGGGAGGCGACGACCCTTCCGTTGCAGTAGAGTACGGTAGGCCTGTATTGATAAGGTGATGGGGGAGCGGTGCAACGAGTGCGAGCAACAGCCCTGGCAGCCCTTGCAGCGACCTACGAAATATACATCGTATGAGATTACTAGGAGTGACGACCCTAGACAGGATCTGTGTTGGGATTGATACAAGGGAAGTACCTTAGTTTCCCAATCCTGCTGTTTGAATGGACTTAATAACAACTTGGAAATCATATCACCATAGCATTGCATGTGCCTGGAAGATGTGGAGCACTCTAAGGAGTGTGGCATGTCGCGGTCGTAAGATGTTGCCGCATGAGGGAGATCGTCGGTGAGGGCATACATCACGTCATGTCATCTTGCATTAACAACAGTATTAGGATTGTCTGATTTACTGCTTTACTATTATCGCGTGATTGAATTGTGAACATGCTAATCCCTGCTCTCTTATCCCACTGAGTTGATCACTCACTCCCACGTTACGGGATGGTGTTTGCGGACACCCACCAGTCCCTTTTGTGATTGCAGATGATGGCGCGGCCTGTGAGGCGGAGCTGGACTTGATGATGAGGAGGAGGATTCCTCCTTTATGCGTGTTCTGATTGACGGGATTGCAGGGAGGTTGATTAGATACTTTGACATTGTCATTTTGTATTTTTAGTGCCCTCATGTATATTCACTTTGTTTACTTTTGAAGTATACATGTATGTGTATGACCTGGTAATATATTCACACTCTGGAGACATACAACAGTTTATATACGTTATACATACTATTACAGTCTTCCGCTTGCAAATTTAACTGTCTCTGGAGTATGATATGCTGTTCTGGCTTAATCTCACTCATGTTTAATACATCATCACAGACAACATTCAATCATACATATCCATGTTGCATAAATAACATTTTGGAACTCGGGAGTTGGGTTTTTGCTCGACCCCCCGATTTTTGGGATGTTACAGTTTAGGTTATAGGTTTTGGTTTTGGTTTAGGCTATAGGTTTTGGTTTAGTTTATAGGTTATAGGTTTAGGTTAAGGTTTAGGTTTAGGTTGTTCGTTTTAGGATTTGAGAATGAGTTCGGGTTTAGGTTATAGGCTTTGGTTTTGGTTTAAGTTATAGGTTTTTAGATTTGAGAATCGGTTCAGGTTTCGGTTAAGGGTGTGGTCCCTACAAATACAAATATCAACCCAGCCTTTCCAAATAGCTAGGCCCTTCCAATGCTGCCCATAGAAAATGGACAGCTTCATCATGGTCATAACAGCGGTTCTCACCTTCTAGGGATCCTCGCTTATCCGGATAGCTCCGACGCACATCCGGGTCTGCTTCATTAATTTCGAGCAAATAAATAAACATGGCCTGTCCAAATGGCCAGGTCCCTCTAATGTCGTCCATAGGAAATGGACAGCTTCATCATGGTCATAACAACGATTCCCACCTTCCAGGGACTCCTGCTCTTCCGGATAGCTCTGACGCACATCCAGGTCTGCTCCATCAATTTCGAGCAAATACATAAATACGGTCTATCCAAATGGCCAGGCCACTCCAATCATGTGCATTCTTGACAAGAGACTTACTAGATTCTTAATCTTAATAATTATCCACGACTGTACGAACTTATGTCATGCATCATAATAAGCTTTAAGTTTTTTGTTTATGATCTCTAGCTAGAATATGAAGTATGATATGAGTAAAAACCAAACTGATTAATTAACAATAAACATGCATAGCCAAATTGATTAACTAACAATAAACATGCATTTTGAAAAAATACACTAACCAAGCACATGCAATACAATACAGATGTAAGCGCTAGATCCCTTTTTCAAAGGCTAACTTATGGGTCAACTGCTTTGACGACTTTGTTTGGTAGAGGTTTGAAACCAAGCATCCAACCTTCGAACAATACAACCTAAAAAACCACAACACAATCAAAATACTGAACATTGATCACCGTATATACCATACACAATCAAAAATTTATTTTGGGTGTGCTTGAATGCACTGCCAAATTCACGGTTGGCAGGGCTTCTATGGTAGACATGTAAGTGTTGGGTGGGGCGGCAGAGAAAACAGAACAACATTATGAGGGACTGTTTGCTCTTTCCATTCAAGTCCGCAAATGAGATAGAACATGCTGGGGTAAATGATAACCCACGCCTTATTCCCCTACATAGACAAAAAGAAACAAGGTTAAAAAACTGAATCTCCAAACAAACCAATGAAAAGCTGAGAAACCGAATTAAATATGCAGGTAGAAATTACATAGGTACCATTGATTTGGGCGGCAAGTTAGACTTGATTTTTTCCCTGACAATTCCCCTATTTCCATTGATTCCGACATACAAATTCTACCTATAGCTTCAACTGATTATAATAGAATGCATAGTGCCCCATTTGCAGTTTGGTAAGGAACCAATTGAATCACACTCAAAGGTTCATCCTGGACATATATCAGCCCATACTTCTTCCATGAATGACCAGAATCAGCTGAAACTTGTACCATGCAAGTCAAAAGACATGGAAACATTGAATATCAGCTATAATGTGACTCAAGTTTATCATTTTCTTCTTCTTCTTCTTCTTCTTCTTCTTTTCTTTTTACAATCAGCAAAATGCTTGTAGTGAGAACCAAAAACTAATCTTTAAGAAGCAATATGAAAAAGAAAAAAAAAAAAGAGAGAAGAAAATGGAGAAAGTAAAAATTCAAGACACAAACATTGTGTACAAATATCTGATGAAGAAAACTAGAATTACAAGTGACAGCAATTCAAATTAGGCATATTGAGCACCATAGTTGTAATAGCATCAACCCAAGAATAGTCAAAGACAAATTCTCCATACAAGTGACTGCTCTGATTTCTTTATAAAGTTTAGATAATCTTCTAGCAACTAGAAGCTAAGGTTATAAATTTGGATGCCTTGTCATCTAATCCTTGTAATATAATGACTGGACAAGAAAATTAGTGTTTTCCCTATCCATTTCCACATCTCTTAACCTAACCTAAACTTGCTGCATTTAGGCTGGTTTTTTTACTTGCTTTTCTATTATGTAATTACCATTCAAATTCATGAATGTGTAAATGTAACATTTGACTTGGGATACATGCAGAGAAAATAGCATAGATGTTGGATAACAATAGCATAAATAAAGTGATAAAACAAGAAGAGCAAACCAAATAAAAAGCAAACCTTAGGTTGGGAAATTGTGGGCCCACCTTACTACGTTCATGGCCAATCAGTCTAGTAGTCCAATAGATACCAGAGGGCTGTAATTGTAACTCCCTCCAAAATTGACTTACATCTGAAATGCAATAGAGGAATGAGAGTAAAAACTTCCAAATGATGCGTTGAATAGCTAATGTCATACATATTATATTCATATATTAACTATGAGGGAAGGCTCAACGCCTATTGATTGATTTTCATAAAAGACCTTAAACTTTTCACAATAATCCAGACCAAATTACAAAGCTCTGTACCTTAAGCTTGATAAATCTCCAAGGAAAAAAAAAATCCAATCCCCTTAAGAAACAACTTTTGTGTATGGAGTCTTTGACCAGATTTTCAAATTTTTTTTAGCATTGACTAGTCACCACAATGATGAGAAAAAGGCATCTATAGCTTAAAAGAAAAAAAACCAAGATGAAAATTTTGTGGGAATTTTTCAAAAAAAAAAAAAAACAAAGACTAGTTCCGAGTAAAAGAGAATCACAGAAGTTGAATTGATGAAGACCACCTGTTCTTTTGATGTGGTCGTTGTCTTTGGAGCATTGGGAAGGACCTTCTAGCTGCACTTCATTCTTATCCATCTGTTCTCATTGGTTTTTGGTGCAAGAGTTTCTAGATTTCATGTATCAAGGCCATCAATAACAAATCATTAAGTGTATCAAAGAATAAACTAAATTGGAAATAAACATAGAAACAATAGATTTTACTCTTTCATCCAATATAACCTACTCCAATCACTCCAACTGTCTGCCCCTTGAGTAAATTACCAGCAAACCTATTGAAAACAAGAACCCAATTAATGAATTTATGTTGGCTACGTTTGGGCTGCATTTAGATGCACTAATTAATTAAATTGCAAAAATCCATTAGACACAGTGAAAATGACAAAATTGCAATTAACTTCCTCGGTTCTATAATGAAGGCAACACCAAAATCCAATTATGTTAGTTTTCAAGTTGAACTTGTAATACAAAGATGTTACTTTCTAATTAACTTGAGATCACCTAATAGTTCCCAAGTACGAAAATGAGAACTTTAAGGGCATGGAACTTGCCTTTGCAATATACCAGTTATCTTTTAGTACGAACACAAAAGCCTGCCATGAATTGTCTTCCTGTTGCCCATGTGAATTTACCCAATTCACAAATTGCATAATTATCTATTGCATGAGAAATACATTTCTGGCTCTCTTTTGGTCATTGATTTCTTTTATGAGTGGAGAAATACTTTTGTAAGCCTTTTGGCTAAGATCAAGTATAGCATCTGTTCTTATCAGTTGCATGGGTAGTGGAAGGAGAAACTTACAGTAGATATGTACCATCTCCCATCTCCTTTAAACTGCAAGAGAAAATAAGGTACACCGGAACTGCACCAACATAAGGAGATATTGTGGTTTTTGGATGCAAGACATGGATTCCATGATATTTATATTGTGAAAATAATTTCTTGTGATGTTTGGGATCCAATAAGTTTTGTTATGGTAATATAAACATAAGAAGAAATTCAACCCCCTAGTGTAAAAGGTGCAGGTATGGTGAAACACGTGTATGTATATAGAGTGGAGGCCTACCACTGATTTGTGCCGAGGTCCACCCAAATTTCAGATTGGCCTGATTTTAATTTTTTTTTCATGTGTGCCATCATCTGGAGCAGGTGTTTCATATCAATAGATGAGATGTCATACACAACATGGTGGGCCCTCTATTAAAATCAAGGGTGGGAATCCCCTCTTAAGTATTGTTCCTACTTGTGTGGCCTGCCTGAGTCATGGATAGGCCCATGTTTTTTTAGCCCATGGCCAAATGGCGTGCAAGATGGTTGGAGTGGTTCAGTCCTTAACTTTCTCTATTCAACAGCCATGGAGTAAAAGGAATGCATAAAAAAAAATAAAAAATAAAAAATCTTCTGTTGCCTTTTGTTTTTTCAGCAGTTATGCTTGCACTCCGAGAATTGAATCTATCATTTGTTAGGGAGGACCAATATCCAAAAACTTCATCTCAGCCAAAACTACTAATGAAAACAGGGTCAAGAAAAATGCAGACTGAATCAACGGATCACGCATGAAAGATATGAAACATCAAATATTCCATCATCAGCATTGTAGTAACAAATGAACTCAGAGAAAATTCAGGACTGATCTAATTTCAAATGCATCTGATGCTGAGTAACTAAAGAGATGAGAAAGAAAAGAATCTTGAAGAAATCATGGCCAGAAATGAGAATATATGTATCAAGCATGAAAGATATGAAACATCAAATATACAATCATCATCATTGTAGTATAACTGATCTGATTTCAAATGGCACTGATGTTGAGTAACTAAAGAGATGAGATGGAAAAGAATCTTGAAGGAAATCATGGCAAAAAATGAGAATGTCTCTACAAAATGAGATATCGAGTGAAGAAAATCAAAGAAAAGCAATTAAATCTAAAGACTGCAAAATGGCTAAGATCCCAATGCATACATTTGTTTTATATATAACAAAAATATATTTCTCATTTTCTGTATGTAAAAGTTCAAACCATGCCTCTATAAGTGTCTAGACACCACATACAGCAAAGCTCCATCCAGTTATGAGAAACTCCTAACAATCAACAACCATAAACATATGAATAAGGAAAAGAACCCCAAAAAATAGAAAATTCTAATAGTGGAAACATCTATAGCACTTGTCTAGACATGAACAAGCCCACGCTGATCTGCTTGACTCTCAATGTCAGATATATCAGCACCATTGTTCCCATGCTTGATTGTTAAAACTGTAGTGACACAAATGAAGGTGGGATCAGTTCAAGATGGAAAAGAAGAGAACTATTCTCCTCGAATTAAATGAAGCAGACCACTTGTATCTCCGCCATTTGCTATTAGTTGTATCATACCCCCTCTCGTTATTACATTTATCTCTAGAAGTGCACCTCAGTAATGTTGCACTGTGATCCATTAAAAATTGCATCATTTTCCCACCCAGTTGTAGACTGCTCTTAATTGACAAAGCACTGTTTAGCAGTTCCTCGCTTCTCATTGGGCTACCAATAGTTTCATCATTGATTTTAGAAGTTTCTAAACATCCATCCTGCATCTCTACACCCACACAACACGAATGACATTTGTCAGCACTTTCTATCTGTAAATCGATGTGATTGCTGCAATTCCAGTGGACATCCGAGCATGGATGACTTTCAGATGGATATGGAACTTCCAAGAAACTTAAGAAAGTTAGTTGTGATGGACTCTCTGGACTGATATTGCCTTTCTCAAGCACCCCTGATATTCCATATAAACCCTGGCCCTGTTGGGAACTGCCATAGGGGCATATTAAATTCACTGGAATAGAAGCTTCATCAAGAAGAACTGGGAGAACATCTAAACAATAAGAATGGGTGGCAGCATCTACCCCGGGCTTCAATAGCAGAATGCTCGAATAACATCTAAGAGGGAACTCATGGCTTCTGTCATCAATCCCCTTTTCGTTCGGGCAAACCGTCATTGCAAAAAGAAGCTGCACACAACAGAGAGAGATGGTTGCAGCAGATCCCAGTGCATACATGAATAAAGATGTACAAATGAAATTTGATATACATATATAGTGCATTGTGAAGTTTCTATTAGAAAAGTTATAGCAATAGAGCTTTTCTTTTATGCCATGTACAAAAAAACCCAGCTCAGGGGAATACGCCAGGGTTCTCCACAATATAGCAAGTTTGGGCCGTTTGGGATTTTATCAAGCACGAAAGGTGCCAAAGAATAACATAACCAAATTTAAAAAAACAAATGGCTGATGTAAACTATACGGATTTAATCATTTGCAACTCGTTTTATAACCTATAGTAATACATAAAATCTGAAGAAAAAAATCGATTGAATTGATGAACAAAAAATATGTATAGAGAAAGAGGACCTGTAGATCTTCAGGGAGAAATTTGTGCTTTATAGAGAGATCCATTGCATGCTTAAGGTGCTGGTTTGTGGGGTCGATGATCTCACGAGGCAGGTGGGCTAGGGCTTCCGTTCTTGCTTCCTTGTGCAGGAAAGAAAAGAAGAGCAAGGGTTTTCTTACCTGGCACAGGAGCTCTTTTTGGGGTGCGGGAGCTCTTTTTTTGGGTACCGATTTTGGTAATAAAAGGAATTAAGACGAACGGTCCTATTGGAAGCTCCGTGGGGCCTACCGTGATGTATGTGGTTCATCCACACCATCCATTCATTTTAAAATATACTTTTAGGGCATGATCCCAAAAATAAGGCAAGTCGAAAGCCCAAGTTGACCACACCACATATAACGGTGGGAACTTAATCTCCACTGTTTCCTATCATGTGGTCCACTTAAGACTTCTATCTGCCTCACCTTTTGTGTTCATGCCCTAAAATGAGCTTTTAGAATGGATAGATGGCTTAGATAAAATACGTGCACTGTGATGGGCCCCATAGGTCCCCTTACAGTGGTGACATTGTAACTTTTAGCTACAGATTGAAGCATCTTATAGCTATGGATTAAATCCATAGTCATATAGCTACGGTTTATATCCGTAGCAAAAGACTCTCATAGTCCACAACCTTTGCTCCGTTTTTTGGTAGTGAAGGCCAATGGAATCTGGTGATGTCAATACACCACTAATGTTGGTGGAGTGTGGCACACCTCCGTTTTCCAAAGAGTACGATGATACAGAGTAGGATGATACGATCCATCGTTAAGTTTCCCTTCTTTTTTATAGCAATGGATTTTCCTGACCATTGAGTTGATGGTTAGGATTGTTTGATAAAAAATCTGCTTTTGAAAATGAAGTGATGGATGGTAAGCTCCTTCATATGGATAGCTGGCGAGGGAAGCGGATTGGCCGGTGCACCACACACCAGCTGTATAGTTGCTATAGGTAGAGGTCGTGAGAAGATAAGCTTCGTATGAATGGTTCAAAGAAGATCAAAGTTACGAGGCTCCATACCGATGTATTTATTATATCTATACGTTCGTCCATTTTTTGAAATCATTTTAGAGAATATCCAAAAACAGATCATATCCAAGTATCATTTGTACTACACCACAAAAACGGAGATAAGGATTTCACTGTTAAAAAATTCATAGGGCCCACCATAATATTTACTTTCCATCTGATCTGTTCATAAGGTCGCCAAGATCGTTAAAAAATAAATTTGATATTGATCCAAAACCTTTGCGACTCCAAAAAAAGATTTCAATGGTAGATGTTCAATCCCCCACTGCTTTTTTCTGTATTGTCCACTTGATAGTTTGATGTGTCTTAATTTTCATCACAATCTCACCAAATGGATGAATGGTTTAGATATAACACATACCCAATGATCATCCACACGACTTCTTGACATTAATGAAACAGCTTTATAGCTGGTGTGAAGCACATCAGCCGATCCCCTCCCACTGGGGAAGAAAATTGCCACTATAAATGCCACCTTTTATCCCGCGTCTTTTATGAAGAGTCTATAGCTGACCTTTTCAACTTAGGCCTTCCATATACGGACAAAGCATTTAAGGATGAAAATATCCCTGCTTTGAGCATCACATTTCACGTACGGACAGTAGTATTTTTGTCCTCAAATACTCTATCGTACAAGGTCTAAGTTAGGAAGGTAAGTTTTGCACTGTTCATAACAACGCTGGATAAAAAGTCATGTTTACAGTGATAATTTTCTCCCGCTGGGGAGAGTGATTGGATCTATTTTAACTCATGACCGTCAACTATAAACTATTGAGTGGATGGGAGTGGATTAACTAGGTGAGAGTTGGGACTCAAGCAAGATGGTACAACCTTTATTGTGGGGCCCACTCTTATATATTTATTACATATCTGCACCGTTTATCCATTTCCCATATCCTTTTAAGAGCACTATTCCAAAAATGAAGCAGATCCAATCATCAGGTGGACCATATCATGGGAAACAGTGGTGATTGACCATTAATGGTCTACATAAGTTTTAGATCAAGGTCTGATATTTGTATTTTACCTATGTCCAAGCTTATGCCACCTTGTCAACAGATTCTATGGCAAATAAACATAACCGAAATATTAGGATGTGCCCTAAATAGTTTTTAATGGTTGGATGCTCAATCACTACTGTTTCCTTGAAGTATAGTTCACCTGATAATTGGATATGCTTCATTCCTGGGATAATCACAAGAGATGATTTGAAAAAACGAATGAACAATATGAATGCAGAGTACATCCATGAAGGTGGTCCCCGGGGCGAGTTCGGTTCTTTCCTTCTGTGCGAGCTTTGTAAAGCTTTTACCATTTCAATGCAAAAGGAACAATCCTTTCTTTAAAAAAAAAATAAAAAAGAAAAAAGAAAAAAGAAAGAGGTGGTCCCCGTGGCAAGGGACACACCGTCTTGTTTGAGGCATCAGCTTCATGAGGTGATGTAGCTATTTTTCCACGGAAGACCTTAGACCATAAATCATAAGTTCATTGATTTGATATCTTCTAATTGTACGGTCGGTGTGCTTTTTCCATGCTAGCACATGATATTTCAATCTGAGACTGGTATGAATATTCTATGTCCATGATGTAGTCCGTCACATCAACGGTCCGGGTCTTTCAGAAGATCCCAGGATCAAACCGTTTATGGGTTAGAAAAATGGATG
This sequence comes from Magnolia kwangsiensis, assembly GCA_037074715.1. Lineage (NCBI taxonomy): Eukaryota > Viridiplantae > Streptophyta > Magnoliopsida > Magnoliales > Magnoliaceae > Magnolia > Magnolia kwangsiensis. The sequence goes on along the minus strand of CM073584.1, from coordinate 31,485,679 downwards.
GACGGTGGGGGTAAAAGAAATATATCATGGTGGGCCCCACAAAGTCTTCACACTAAGGTAGGGTGTTGCGTTGGTCTTGGATGCCGTACCATGTCGAGGCTTCTTATCCAGATGCAAGCACGTATGTCATAATCCAACACGCGCGGGACGGAGGATTTGGGATCCCCATCAGGTGGGCCACATTGTCTTTCGTCTTCCAGCCTGATTATCAATGTATTTCACTCCTAAGGTGGGCCAGTTTACTAAAAATTGATGGACAGCACGGATGAAAGGTTGCTCCGACTATCGATTTTGTATTCTCATGCGCTGTTCCACAGCAAGGCTATGAATCCGATGCAAGTTTCCATCCGGGATACACCATTCTCTGCCGTTGAACGCAGGGCACCTAACAATTTCGATGATTAAAATCATATGACAATAACAGGTAAGATGGATGATCAATGGTGAAAATCATTATTTCCACTGTTTTGTATGGCGCAATTTACCTTTGGATATACTTTAATTTTGGGCTCAAGCCTTAAAATATTACGGACAAACGGATGGACAGCATGGATAAATTACATATATCCAAAGTGGGCCCAACAGTGTTTAACGGTACAAACAGAGTGCACTTAATACGCTATATGATTTGATAGACGAGCAGGGGATGCACGCTCCCACCTTCCTGGGTAAAACATACAGAGAAAATAATGTACTTATTTCAAAACATGCTGGCTCTTTGCCACCTTCAAATGTTCCTATTCCGTACAGAGTACACTAAGGTGAGATGATTTATTATTATTATTATTATTATTTCGACCACATGCTTAACAACTCCTGCGAAAATTCTGGTCCAGTGTCAAGAAGCAGATTGCATGGTGTGAGACAGGCCACCGATCTCAACGGTGTGTTGGCATCACCAATATCTGTGAACCTTATCATAATGAATGTGTTATATCAAAACTGTCAGTCTATTTGATTAGATCGTTTTTAGGCTTGAACTCAAAAAAGAGATAGATCAAATGCTAAATTGTATCACACCACAAAAGTACTAAAAACAATGATTCCTATCATTGAAACCTTCCTAGGCCCACAATAATATTTATTTTTCATCCAACCGATTCTTAAGGTCATATGCATAAATAAAAGAAAAATAAAAATATCAAATTGACCCAATACTTGTATAATCCCCTTGAAGTTTTCAATGGTTCACCTAAGTTTTAGGTGTATCTCATTTTTTAGTTCAAGTTTTAAAACAATCTCATTAATAATATTAACGGCTTAGGATACAGCACATACATCATGGCGCTATTAAACTTGGTGGCGTTGACCCACTACAGATGGGTGACATGCTTCTTATCAACATGGGCAGGTCTGAAAAGAAAACGCTTTTGTCAGGGATAAAAACGCGTCGTTGACTTTCTTAATGGAGCAGTCACTGCGAGATGAGATATGGGTGGAGTGCTGTATCAACATCACTCCACATACATCATGGGGCTATTAAACTCGGTGATGTTGACACACTACGGTTGGGTGACATGCTTATAATCAACAATGCCAGGTCTAAAAAGAAAACGTGTTTGTCAGGAATGAAAACGCGTTGTTGACTTTTATATTGGGCAGTCATTGCGACATGAGAAATGGATGGAGTGCTGTATCAACATAAATAAAATAATTAAAAAAAAAACAAAAACAGATAAGAAATGTGTGAGGATTGGGCTCTAAATAAGGCCTAAGGTCCTGATTGGGCGTGTGAAATACGGTGGAAGGGATGGAGTTATGGCCACCCACTATATTAATGATGAGTTGCAATGGATGATAGGCTGCATTGTGTAAAGTCTATCCCTTGCACCACACATGACGTATTTGGGTTTCGTGGGATTGCAATCATCCCACGGGTTATCTTATATGAGTTTGTTTGGATTTCGCATGGGATTGAAGTGGATTTCAGTAATGGCATCACCTCCTCTATCATCACCCATTATATGGATGGTTTATTTGACCCACCGTGATTTATGTGTTTCATCCACTTCGTCCATCTATTTTATTAGAATATTTCATGTGTTCACATGAAAATTGAAGCACACCCAAAGTTCAAGTAGACTACACCACATGAAACAACATGAATTTTACTTCTCTGTATAAATTTTATCCGGCTCACTAACAAGTTTTCGATCTACCTGATATTTGATTTTTTCCCTTCATATGTGTCTTTCACAACTTCTGAGCTAGAGGCCACAGTTGGGTACATTTGTTGGAGCTGCAAGCACTAAAATCATAGAATAAGACGTCTACCAACAGAATATTATAGAACTATTGTAAGGGCCAATACATTTTCTATCAGTCCATTCCCTTTCTTATGGAAGTTATAGAACTCTCCAAAAAAGAAGAAAAAATTATAAAAACCAAGAAAAAAAATACAAAAAATACAAAAACAAAAACACTACATTCTCCCGAAGAAATGAAATCTCTACCCCTCATCGGTTACAGTTAATGAAGAATATCAAATACCAATACAATACATGTATGTGTATATTCATCTGGGACCCACCATACTCAAGCTTAACACAAGCATATATAGCTCTTGCTCAACCAATCACACAAACCCGCCTATTCGCTTTCCTGGTGTCTTTGCCTCAGAGGTGCGAGTACTTGGCCCCATTCTCTATTGAAGTTATATTCGATAATGTATTAGATGTTGAATCACTTTGTGTTTCATTCTTGAAGCTCTTCGAATCTACTGCGAGGTTTCTCCGATGATCAATAGGCTGCTGCGCCATTTGGCCCACCTCTGCTAGTTTCTTGAGAAGGTTCATGATAGTTGAAAGAAACTTGGTAGACAATGAGAGAAGCCTCGGAAGCTGCTTGTAGAAGCCATGCAATCTAAATTAGTAACAAGGAAAATATGCAGTGTTTAATCAAGTAATTTGTTGGATTCAAACAAATTGCAGGCATGGGGTCCACATGCAAGCAATTCAAACCACTTATTATGATTGGACCCATCATTATAGGGACCTGATGTATGTCAATTGGTAATCCAGAAAATTGATTTGAGACACGCCATTTGGAGATGCCCAAAAGTCTTCTAGATTGGATGATCATTTTCATCCGATCCTTAGCTTTCTCTGTACTGATGTTTTTTTTTTTTTTTTTTTTTTTTTTGAACCATCCATTTGTAGACCATTGATTGAACTGTTTAAAGTCATTCAACCAGGAAATTTTTAAGGGATCCCCTGTCCAAGGGGGAGTCCATCATACCAAAGATTTGGATCACTGACTAACATTATACACATGGGTTCATCATCACTGGGCAAAGGTTCAACTTCAAACGTTATATATCAAAGTAATAAGCTACGATATACCACAGAGCAGAAAATTTTTGTGATAGCATGGATGTCTTCTTTCCCAGTCCAAACTCTAGGCATCGATTCGGCATCACGGCTAAATAATGTTGCGAACCTGTAAACAGCTTAAATTGGTTACTTTCTTTGTATATGACTAGAATCAACTCAATCTATAAACCATGAAATGACCCACTACCTGTCCTTCATAATTATGCAATGATGAAAACACCTATTCTCAAACAAATGTAATGAATATTCTTCTACTAGGTCAGAGTACTACCTATTCATATCCGAGTGATGTCATTATGTTATGACTTGTAATGTAAAAAGGAAATGGATTTTCATACCAGGGTTAAGACACGATCTTTCATTGATCCGGTAATTACCTTCCATGCAAACAACTCTTGCCTACACATGCATTCACCTTACTTATAGAGTTGTACATTAATTCAGTCACAATTTCAAGTAGTCATACCTGGCCCTTGGGAACTTGTGTTTAGCTGGCTGGACAGAATGTTATGAACTCCGTATTCATGGGGATTATGGGACGATAGTTAAAAGAATGGAATGCATGTAGGAAATTAAAACACATGTTACATTCACCTAGAATAGATCATATACTATTAAATACACGCAGATCTAGACATAATTAAAACGTATTCATATCCTACAATTATACATGCTATTGAAAAGGGTAGTGGATTCAAATATTTGATGTCTACCAAAATCAAACTAAGAATAAGTGCTGCAACACTGACTGAAACTATAGCTTAATGATTATATATAATACAAAAAATGTAACCAAGATGACAATTACTAAAGCAGCCATCGTTTCCCCGACTTTCGTGGGAGTATCATTTGTTTGGATACTCTTGTACACCATGGATCTTAGAATTTCTTAGATCGAATTAGTGGCATAGGTAGGTGAATCAACCTCACCACAACTCCGGATCATTAACCCACTACTCGTACTTGCATAATTAGAATTCCACCATGCAGTCGCATCTTGGAATGATTTGTAGGGTCGATATCTGGCACACTGTATCCTTCTACATGTAACTGTGCCTTATCCCAAGACAAATATATCTCAGGTCGATGACCATTGAGTACGACGTAATATTTACTTGAACACTTCTGCATCATATAAACATGACCAAGATACAAAAAAATGCATGTTATACAATTCATACTATGAAAGCATGTAATGTTGATAGTATTGAAAATGACATTTTAGTATATTCCAAAACATGTAATTGCATGCATGTGGTATAGTATATAAATATCCTAAGACATGTAAAAAAGACAGTCACAAAAAAAAAAAAAAAAAAAAACACACACACACACACACATAAACACAAATTAGTATATAGTTATTACATATCCCTCATAGTAATTATCCAAAATGAAGCGTAATTAAAGTTGTTTAACCCATCAAGTAGAACCCCCACCAACATTTCTATTTAAATCAGACAGTTTTTGTCAACCAATCAACCCTCCGCTCTGGTCAACGACTTATAAAAAAGGACGCTAGCTTCCCATCCATAATCGGAAGCTAACCAAGCTCGATGAACTCTGGGTTGGTCAGTCCCTGAACCTCCTCGAGGATATTCAGGACTTTACTACTGCGGTTGACCTCTTTATCAAGTCTAAAATTACGCATTGCCTCTGCCACACCATTCAAAGAACTGCCAAGGACGTCACAAAGACGAGCAGAACGCATCCGTTTCATTGCCGTACTCCCACCACGACTAGTCTCAGATTCAGTCACTCAGTTGGAAATGTTGCAGAATGAGCATTTTCTGATGCCCGATGTGTTTCATTTGAAAATTCATAATTCCTAATCAAATCCCTGAGATTTTCCTCAGAAGTATCGATAGGTGAATCTGTGTCATCGTCCAAGTCAATCCAAGCTTCATTTAGATCTCGTTGAATACGAGATGAAGACGCGGCCATGTTCTTGCTTCCTTGGGCGTAGCAGCCTGTTACATGGTCTGAACCTACAATCGTCGCTAAATCGTCCAATCGTTCTATCCGCTTTCCACGTAATTTTTCTGCTCTCGGATGTGACTATATTCAAGAAAGAGATTAGGTAAGTAGATGATTGTCGAATATACATAAGTAAGATAGATATTTTTTTAACAAATGAAATTCAATAAAAGGGGTTGTGAGCGATGCTTGCCTTCAGGTACTCTTCCCAAGCCTCAACTAGTGCCATGACAACTATACGCACGCTATCCCACCAAAAACCACTTGTGGCCAGCATGGCGTTCACATCGTTGTATTCTTGCTTGTGATACCACAATCGGTTTTGCAAATTTTGCTAGTTTACCAAAATTTCAGTCCTCGTAGACACCTCCTCAGCAGCCACATGATATGCTTCTCTCTTAAATCCATTATTCGCTTTTCGGCCTAAAGCTATTTGCTCAAGCAAGGCATCGAACAATATTTGATCTGTCACGCCCTAAACCCGAAAATCAGATTTATAGGAATTCCGATCACTGAATTCGGTGCCGACAGCCTCCGTAGTGTCCCATTCTCGGCTCCTAGCAAACATACGCCAGATTCCGATCATGGGATCCTACAAGGAGTATTTTTAGAATAATTTTTTTTTGTAATGGAGCATAACCACAAGCATAACCAAGTCATAAAACAATATCAACACATATCCACTATATTAAAAACTTTAAATACAAGATGATCAAAAAGCTCCAAAATGGCTCTGATACCAACTTCTGTCACGCCCCAAACCCGAAAATCAGATTCATAGGAATTTCGATCACCGAATTCGGTGCCGACAGCCTCCGTAGTGCCCCATTCTCGGCTCCTAGCAAACATACGCCAGATTTCGATCTTGGGATCATACAAGGAGGATTTTCAGAATAATTTTTTTTTTGTAATGGAGCATAACCACAAGCATAACCAAGTCACAAAACAATATCATCACATATTCACTATATTAAAAAATTTAAATACAATTTGGAAAGGAAAATACAAGATGATCAAAAAGCTCCAAAATGGCCTGATACGCGCTCTTGCCTCAGCGCTGCTGCTGTCCAACGACACCTGCACGTAACGGTCGTACATAAGCTTACAAAAGCTTAGAGGGTGGTATAAGTGTGTGCGTAAGGAAGTACCAAGTATATAATATCAGAGTAATGCGGAAACCTGCAGTAAGTCCATGAATAAAACCAACCATACCAATGCTATGTAATGCAAGGAATGAATGCTATCGGCCATACCAAGGCCATGCGATGCGAGATATGAATGTCATCGGCCACACCGATGCAATGCAAGGCCTACATAGCTGAATGTTATATGCAAAATGTAATCCAAGCAAGTCGGTACTCATCAAGTATATATATCAATACAGTTGCTCTCTGGATATCACCGGGGTCTAATACACTCACACTGACTGCCTCCTCCCTAGCTGCACAGCCAAGCAAGCGGAATAGACCTCATTATCCGCCTGACCAGTAGTCTATCAATACTTACCCGGCTCGTCGATAGCAGACTCATTTGCGAGCTGGTCAAACTCAGCCTAGCTTATAGCCCCCTCACTCAGGCGGATAAGGCCACACCCCCTTCCAACCGACCACGACACAGTGAGAGACGTGGCCTACTGGTATTCGGCACTCGGGCACTCATGTATCCACTCGGTCTAGACATTGGAGCATCTCCTGGTACCAAAAAGGTTCTGGAACTTTCACCCAAGGATATCCTAAGTACTCACAGTGTTAGAACCAAGTATTTTTAGTATCCGATACGGCCATCCACGATGTACCTGTGGAGCCACGACCCTGATATTGCTAGGGCGTGTAGTGATCAAGTCACACATATGCGAGATGCATGAATCACACCGTCAAATCATGTAGCAATCCAGCGCGTACTGCGCGATCATGTGGGGCACTCCGTCTCATAAGGAGTCCCATAAGTGTCTCAGCTCAACAGCTTATGTTATGATCAAACATTCCTCATATCAAGCATACATATGATGCATATGAGCATGAATCATGGGGCTATACTAAGCATGTTATAAAGTGATGGAATAGTAACAAGTATGGGCCTATCAATGGGTCCTAGGGAGAGTTATAATGCGGACATCTAACCGACATTACTCTTATAATGTGGACGTCAAACCAACATTGCTCCCAAGGCATGGCCCACCATAAAACCTCATTACACAACCCATGGAGGGATCACACATTGCAATGGACCCTAAGGACATCCCATTGGGCCTCATCCTATAGGCCTCGAATACATCAAATGGGCCGCCTTGTATGGGCCTTATATAAATCAAGTGGGCCGCATCAATGGGCCTTATGTACATTGCAATGGGTCATAACCCATGAGACTTTGAATACATCATAATGGGTCTAATATATGCCAAATGGGCCTAATACCATGGGCCTTATATATGTCAAATGGGCCTAATCTCATGGGCCTTATGTATGTCAAATGGGCCTGATCTCATGGGCCTTATATATGTCAAATGGGCCTGATCCCATGGGCCTTATATATGTCAAATGGGCCTAATCCCATGGGCCTTATATGTGTCAAATGGGCCTAATCTCATGGGCCTTATATGTGCACCAAGGTGGGCCTCAATGAATGGCCACAATTAAGTCAACATGGGCCCTATACACATACCAAGTGGGCCCACTTGAACCATGGATCTGCCTTATTTTTAGCTCAAGTCAGTAAGACAAACTGGCCAACTGGTGGATGGTTTGGATGCAACACATGCATCAAGGGTGGGGGTCCATATAAGGGCCCACCATCATATATATATTTTATATAATGTATAATCTATATAATATTGTATATAATATAATATATACACACACACACACACACACACTGCCATCATCCACGCTGCCACCGTCCACGGTCAGTGGATGGTGCCAGTGAAACACAAACATCACTGTGGGTCCCACATGGGGCCCACTATAACATTATTTTACATCCAAACTATGGATAGGGTCATATAGACCTGGGTGAGGAGGAAAAATAAATTTCATAATGATCCAAAACCTCTGGACCAGGAGGTTTCAACGATAGACGTTAAATCCCCATTGTTCCAGCTGTGTGGTCCACCTGATCAGCAGCGTGGATATAAAACAAATACATCATTAGGGGCCCCACCATCCAGACAGTAGACGATGGATGGAAAGCATACATTTAAGGTGGGTTCCACCATCCGTCTGGACGGCGTGAAAGAAGCATAAGCATCACTGAAATCATTGTGGGTCCCATGTGGGGCCCACCATAACGTTTGCTTTCCATCCAACCCCCATTGGTAAGGTCGTACGGACCTGGGATGAAGAGGAAAAACAAATTTCAAATTGATTCAAAACTTCCGTGATGCCCAAAAGGGCTCCAAAGGTAGCCGTTCAATCACCCTATTTCCTATGATATGGGCCACCTGAGCCATAAATGGAGATGATTTTTGGTGGGGGCCCACAGACCTAAGAGGCCCACAGAATGGACAGAGTGGATACAAAATATACATCATGGTGGGGCCCACGGCTGGAGTCATGGGTCCCTACTGGGATGCTCGCCCGCATGTGCAGGTGCTGCCTGTGCCTCTGGCAGAGCAGGCCTCATGTATTTTTTTTTTTTTTTTTGAAAAACCGTGATTTTGTGGTTTTTAATGTATAGGGCCCACATCAGACAGATCCATCCCAGCCATTAGATTCCTCTGCCCAAGACCATTCAATCAAGACTAATATTGAGCCTTTTTTCAGCGTGTAAGAAAGATCTAGGTGGATTTCAATGGTAATGATACTATTTTTAACATTATGGCCCACTAGATACTCGGATCATCCCCATTTTTCGGCTCAATGCCTAAAATGAGTTGGGGAAGAGGATGGACGGCTTGGATTAGAAACATACATCAAGGCGGGGCTTATGCAAACAACCCCTTTCCAAAGTCTTTGAAAGAAGCCAATATTTGTGTTTTCCTTCCACGTCCAGCGTCTAGACGCTGGACGTTTCTTTTCTTTTTCTTTTTTTTTTTGTTTAGGTGAGCCACCACAAGATGGATGATACATCTAAGATGGGCCCCACTCATGGACAACTTGGATAAAATACATATTTCATGGTGGGGCTCATTCAAGTGGGCCACATGGCCACATCAACATACAAAGAAAATAAATAAAAAGGAGAGGGAGAGAGAGAGTAAAAGAGTGGGACACGCGTGATGGAGGGACCCCGGCACTATGGGCCTTCTCTTTCAAACATACAATCATACATCAATGGGTCCCATTGCATATGGGCCTTCCAAATAAAAGATCAACGGTGGAGATCCCTCTCCATCCAAAATGAACGGTCTATATGACCTCTATAATGCAAGGACGGTAAACATCATGATGGGGTCCATGGAGATTAGCCCCATCATGGAATGATCATGATGATCAAAGTGGGCCATCGGCCACATCTTAGGGTCCCAAGTGAGATCCATACCATTGATCGGTAGGCCTCACTTGGCCCATCTTAAAAATAAGAAAAATACCCTATAGAAGCACCCACCTATAGATCTTCTCGGTCCGTTGGATAGCTTATCTCCTTACGCTTCACTTTAATAGTGGAAGATGAAGAATGGATGGTTAGGATGAGAGATTTGCGATGAGAAGTGGGCCACCAACATGCACTCTCTCACATGTAAGAGAGCTTGGACGTGAGCTCTCTTCCTTGCTTGGAAATGGTGTGAGAAAAGAGAGAGGGAGATGGGATGTAAGGAGATGTGAGAGATGGGTGATGGATGTGAGTGATGGGTGAGGTGATGGTGTACTTAACATGAGAGTTGACTTGGTGATTGCTTGACTTGTGAAGAAAGAAAGCATAGTTGCTTTGTACTTGACATGAGAGGTGATTGATGGGACTGATTGATGGGATTAATTTGATATGTTGTAGAGATTCTCTTGGGATTGCCAACGCGCGGTGTTTTTTCTCAAAATAAATGCTGGCTCACATCTCTTCGTCTGGGTATCGGATCGGTGCGTGAGTTACGGCGTTGAAACCGCGGCGACAGTGCGGTCGCAATGATACAAGTCTCGGATTAAGTCGACTCAAATTTATAGGATACGACTTACGGTCGTGTGCAAACGTCGATTATCTGTCATAGGTTGCCGAAATTCGAAAGGAAGGATCGCGGGAGTTGACGGAACAGTACAGATTAGGATATGGGTCTTACATGATCTATTTGATTTTTGTAACACGTGATAGAGGCTCAGCAAGTGATTTCATAGACTTCTCTCATGGAGAAAAACATGTCGGTAGAACCGGAGATCTCACCGAGGACTGTGTCGGTGTTGGTGTACTACTTACCCAATTGTCAAACATCTCACCTAGTGTGTGGATTATCTAACAGTTAAAAACTGAAGATAGAGTGAAGTGCATAGTTCTTCTAGTAAATATGAATTACTTAAAGACTAAATAATCGTATCAAGCGAATATGTAAGTGCAAAATGATAGTCTTTAACTCGACCATAATTTCTTATACATATATGTGTATATCACAGCAGTCAATGCATTTATAAAATAAAAGTACCCTATCTATTCCTACTATTTATTTGGGTGTCTGTCCACATTTGCTCCGCAATCTGATCATGAACTTTGATCCATGCATCTTTCTCCCGCTGTGTGACTTGAACTAATCACTGCCGCTCATCCATTATTGATACCTTGTTTGATGTAGGATTATTGTCTACATTCTCCACGGGTATACCAACATCCTCTAAATCTTATTCAGTTTCGTCTTCCTCACGAATGAAATTATGCAATACCCAATAAGTTACTACAATCTTGACCTGTCTTTCAAATGAATATTGTGCAGTTGTCTTCAAAATAAGAAATCTCCCCTTCATTACATCGAAACAACGCTCAATTGCGTTTCGTAATTGTCCGTTTTCAAATGAATAACTCCTTATTTATGGGTGCTCTCTCGGTTCGATGTTCCTACAGGTGGTATCGAAGACCATGGTAAGGCGCCATGAACCCAGGTGAGTGAGCATATCCCGCGTCGACGATGAAATATTTTCCTACATTGTGTAAGAGTTATGTTTCTGGGGGCTAGTGTGTTGAAAATGATTTTATGGTGAACAATATTGTCAGGTATTTATGAAAAAACAATTACCATGTGGGACAATTAGTGGATCATCAGTTCGAGTTAGAGTGTTATGTAGGACTTATGCATCCGAAGCGGAACCCTCCCATCCAGCTAGCACGTATAAGAATATCATATCAAATAAACAAGCAGCAAGTACATTCTAAGACACGATACCCTTCCTGTTAGAAAAGCTTGTGTGTTGGGATGCTTCCACATGAGCGAGAATATGCATCCTGTCTATTGCACCAACACAATCCTATCTGGTATTATATCAAATTTCACTTATAAGATAATATGACAAATATTAACTTATTTCAAAATAAAAATAGAAAAGCGTATCCCGCACTGAAAATGGTACCTGAAAATAAGTGGCCCAGTAAGGATTTGATTAAATCTCCAGGGGAGGAGGGAGTGTTAGTATCAGCCTGTTTAACAAATTCAGGGTATAAGGATACTATCGCATCAAAGACAGTGAAAGTGATGACTTACGGTTTCACCTGAACGTATAAACCGGTGTCTTATCACACGATTATGCACGTTATGTCCAATTGTATAAAGGAAGATGACTAGTTGCTCCTCAAGACTAACATTACGAGTATTGTGTAGTTGCGTTCTCTCATGCAGTATGTTACATAATGAGAAGAAACCTTCTCATTTCATCCTCAATTATGTAACACAGTTGTTGTCACTTGTACAAACGATAGAGTTGATAAATCTTACCCACTCGTCATCCCCTTAACACGCTGGTTCTCTTAACATATAGTGACGATAATATTCCCCAATAGCAACAATGCATGCGACCACCATGAGGACCACCACAGTTTCGGCCATCTCTTCTTCATCGTCGCTCTCCATCTCATAAACCTCACCTACACTTACAGATACAAGATACTATAAAATCACCACTTGTTGAGGATCAAATATTGCATATTAGACCCCAGTTATTGTCTGGATTTACGAACATGGTACTGTTTAATGGCCCAATTTAACTGTGTTTATGCTGCAAGGTATATTTACGAGCTTGGATTGAAAAAGGGTACTAAAAGCATGGATTTGATGCTCTGATGACACCAAAGCATGGGACGGACTATAGGGGACCGAGATCGAAGACATTACATGCCTAAAATTCAAGAAAATCCAATATGTCAAGATAAGAAGGCCTGAAATTCGTCTAGAATGCAAGATCATAGGGTTCCTACAATCCGTTCGGCTCAAAACTTCATACATGGCTTGAAGGCCATAAATTAACCATACACGTCAAATTTCATCCCTCGAATCCCTGTGGAAGTAGCCCAATGGACAAATCAGCCCATGAATAATCTCTGATTTGGGGCCCACTTAATATTTAGATATGCCTTAATTTTGGTTCCAACTACTTAAATGAGATGAGAAAAGAGATGGATGGAGCAGATTTCTCATATACATAATCATGGGACCCACCTGTGTATTGCACGTGTACAACGTTGGTGCTTTAGTTGTGCACCAGTTTTTAAGAACTCGGTCAGCAAGCGCTAATCGAGGATTTCTCAAAAACCTCACAGACGCAATGGTGTCTTCACACGTCCAACTGTGGGTTTTGTTAGTGGGCCCCATGCGCCGCTATTTTTTATGATCTGGACCGTTCATCACATCTAGAGGGAGGTCAAGACCCTCGTCTAATTTCCTTTTTTATCCCATGTATGTGTACACACGTGGATCATCAGAAAACGCAGAATGAATGGTGATTTGAGTTGGTATAGTGGGCCACGCCATAACCTACAAAAACCATCCCTTCCCAACTGGTTTTTCATCAGGAATCCAATGAATGGAGTGGATTTCACCAAAAATATCACCATGGGGTCCACCGAGCATCCCAGCGCAAGTGCATAAGGAATTCACACGTCAGGACGCACTTGGCCTCCATGGGCCATTGTACGACCATGATCATGATTGGTTGGATGATCTGAACCATTTAGATGATACACCAGGGTGTATTTAACCCAACCATGAAGCTAAAATGGGTTTCTTGAATGTCCACCATCCCAAAACTCGGTTCAAACGCAATTGTTTCCCGTTTCTTGCGTTTTCTACTGCGTAACCGACTCCACGTCGACTTTTCCAGCCACCGTCCTTACTGGCTATATAAAGGGGAGAGAGAGCAACGTGAGGGGCATTCAAGTAGCCGTGGAGGCATCCAGGACGTGTGAAGAGCAGGGGAGAGAGAGAGAACGCGGGTGAACACAGCCATCTTCAAAAAGAGTTTTTCCTTCATCCTTTGTTTTTTTTCTAAGAGTTGTTAGTTTAATCAGATCCATGGTTAGCTAAACCTCTTAGCTAGGGCTAAGAGGTGAAGCTTGTAGTGTGATTAGGAAGGTGATTTTGCGTTAATTTATGTTTATTGAACTCTCATGAATTCTAGTTTGATTATAAGGAATGTTTTTAGTTTTAATGGTTTGTTGTGACTCAAATTACAATAGATCTATGATAGCTTTGAGCATGTTCTTTTCCTTTTGATGATTATGATATAAGGAAGCCCTGTTGTTCACCATCGTCTTCTGGGAATGGTCGGATGACGGTACCCTTCCTAACTTTCACAATTCTCTCATGATTGGCTATGAGATTGGCTATGACGGTACCATATTGTTCACCATCGTCTCCTGAGCATGGTTAGGTGATGGAATCACTTCCAAATTTGTAACAATCGTATCTATTGATGATTAGATTGATGAGAAGTTCAGAGATCTGACAAATCTCTTCTTACCAATTGGATATGATAGGACTCTGATTCTAGTTGTGTCCTTAAATCAATGCAAGGTAGCTTCCCAATTGCTACAAGTGGATCCTTGGCACCATAGCTCCTACCTTTATTTTTTATTATTTTTTAATTAATCTATTCACAATTATTCCTTCAATTTCATTCAATTTAGATTTCATTTTAGTCTAGTTCTAGTTCTACTTAATTTCAGATTATGTGCAGGTTTCAATCCCTATGGATTCGACCTCGGTCTTACAGAGTTTATTACTACGTCACAACCCTATACTTGTGGTGTGAACACCACTGAAAGCCCTACTTCAATCTTTAGGTTAAGCACATAAACCTCTAGGTGGCCCCATAGGGTTTACTGAAAATGTTATTCAAATATAGCATGCGCATTGAGAAATCATTTATCAAAAGAAGCTAAGTCGTGGATACCTGATGGTTCTATCCCAAATCTGAAGGCCAATGCATCTATCCCAAATCCCAATATTAGCATTTGTCCACCCATTTTGTATGTCACAGTCATGGTTAATGGCACATAACTTCTTATAAGCTTTTAGAAATACATGTCCCTTTAATTGAAAGAGAAACTGAAATCACTTAATTAAACAAAAACTAAATATATATACTTTAAACTGAAAGTTAAAGAAAAGGGAAACTTTCAATTAAGGATAGAAATAGATCTAGAATTGAAATATACGTACTATGGAATCCAAGTTGCTATATGTATTTAATAGCTACTACAGTTCATCTATTGAGCATCCTTGGTTGAGTTCTTCTATGGCTTTAACGCCATGCAAGACAAAAAATGCTGATGTATTCCATTCATGTATTGGGCTAATCCATATGAAAATGTTAAAGCATTCTGCAACTACTCTTAACATAACATAAAAACTGCAGTGCAGGCTTTAATTACCTTTCTATGTAAATAATTTAAAAGAAGTAATTACAAGTAAGGAACATTATGTCTCATGCTTTCCTTGATTTGAAACATAAGATGATTAATTTATGTCTACCTATCTGGTGACAATAATGGATCTATGAGTTGTAAACATCACAACTTGTGAATAGGGAAGAAGAAAGTATGAAAGAAAAGGAAATAAAAATAAAAATATCTTGATGTGACTATGGAATTCTCAAGGTATGCTAGCTTCCCCAAAAGCCAAATGATCCACAAAAGAAGTAAAAAAAAAAAAAAAAACACATTTACGAAGGGAATGAAAGATAGCAACAAAATAGCAAGACTCCAATTCTATGAAAAGAATATCTTTACAAGTGTCGACCATGAGTTGGAAACATGAGTCTTTTTAAAAATAAAAAAATCTTTAATCTTTTAAGAGTGTTCTGATTTTTATTTCATTTGAGTTTTAACTTGAACTCCATGTTTGTGTTGGTTTTTGTTACTTTCTTTAGAAGGAAGGATAGTTTCATCACAAACAGAGCTTTCTTTTAAACTGAATATAGAATCAAAATGATTGAAAATGCCAAGAAATCCTCTTCTATAGACTTCAAATTAAATATAGAATCAGAATGATTGAAAATGCCAATCCCAAAACTGAACATATACTTCAAACAAAAATCTAGAATCACTTGAATATAGAATCATTTGATTCAAACTGAAATTGAAAGTTAACATCCATAAAAGAATCACTTAGATATAGAATCAGATAAAAGAAACTAAACTGAACATTTATACCAGTTCAACATGAATCAGAAAGAATAAACTGAAACTGAACGTCTATACCACTCCGAACTGAATATGAAATCTGAAACTGATACAGAAACAGAAATTGAAAAATAAACTAAAACTAAACACATATACTTCAAACTAAATCTGAAGAAGAAATAGAAAGTTATAGAAAGTTATATGCCTATGGAAATGGCAAAATTATATGCCAGTGGAAACTATATATAAAAAAAAAGACAAAAAAAAAAAAGAGTCGAGATATGTACTTCAAACTTGTATAAAAAGTTATAATGCAGTCGGAAAATGGGAAAAATTATAGAAAGTTATATGCCAGAGGAAACTGAAAGTAAACACACACACACACACACACACACACACACTTATATATGTGTATGTATGTATGTATGTATGTATATATACTTCAAACAACTATGAAAGTTAATTGCCATTGGTAATGGGAAAAAGTAATAAGAGTTGACATGGGTAGAGCATGACCATTATACAGATGAGCAGGCTTGTGCATCTATGCTTTCATCTTAGGAGGATAGTGCATGCTAAAAAATGCCATAGATCCTACTCTAATAAGTGGTAAGGCAGTACTTGGTCTCCTATATCAGATCAGATATACAGCTTGGAGGTCCCTACTCGAAAATTTCTGCCATGCACAGCCCAAAGATAGTAGGTTACTGTCATTAGTACAAAAACTCAAAAGGAGATGGGCGACAATATACATCAAGGGATGGAATCCTGATCACCTATAATCTACTGCGGGCCAACCTGAGGTGGGCATTTTAACATGCTAGTAACAGCCGTAAACGATCAAGACTTCATCTACCCGTCCGCCCCATGTTGAAAATTTTAAAAGCCCCAAATTTCTTCTCAAAAAAAATCATAAACCCGGCCATAGCTGATCAGGCTGACATGCAACAAACTGACCCTCTCTAAAAATAGGAAAAGCCTTGATTTTGTAGAAAAGAGGAATAAAAAAGCCAAACAGAAACCATGGACAACTGTGGAAGGGGGTGAGAAAGAACTGTTACCTCTTCCCAAAAATTTTGGCAATGTCCGATGTTGAAGGTCCTTCCACCCAATCACGTCTACAGCCACTATCACCTCCTTAAAAACACCATTTTTGGTGCGAAGGAAATCACTCCTGCCATCTGAACCCTCTCAACTGATGGACGGAAGCTTCCCATCCCTCAGTCTGTACGAAGGACTAAGGAACGCAGACGGGATGAGATCAATGTGGGAGATAGTGTCAGGCACCAAACCCAAAAATCGGATTCACAGGAATCTTGATTGCCAAATTCTGTGCCAACAGCCTCCATAATACTCCATTCTCGGCTCCCAGCACCCATATGCCAGGTTACGATCCTGAGATCTTACAAGGAGGATTTTTCAATGTACATTTATCTCATAAGAAGCATAACCACAAGTTTAACCAAATCACAAACGTAACATCATCATCACATATCCACTAATATAAACATTTGAATACAGTGCTGAAAGAAAAATACATATGTCAAAATCAAAGCTCCAGAAGTCAGGTACATGCTCCAAGCTCCACGCTGCTGCAACCTAACATCACCTGCACGCATCTATCATGCATAAGCTTATAGAAAGCTTAAAGGGTGGTGTAAGTGTGTCCACAAGGTAAGTGTAAATATTCAATACAATGCCATAATCATACAATATTGAAAACACTGGTAAGATCATAAATCATACAATATCAGAGTACGTAATATAGATCAGCTATATAAGAGAAGAGTCATAAAGAGCCAAATATCAGATGCCTAGGATGCATTGTAATATACAATTTCTGATGAGTTCACGAATACTGTCAGTCGTATCTAGATGATATAAATGCAGAAATATAATAACTCAAAATGTCATATGCCGCGAATGTAATGCAATACGTAGTGCGAACAGAATGACCATGCTGGAGTGTGAAGGTGAGATGATGGTACGTAGTATCGCAAGCTATGGGGTCCATCACAAGGGACTTCTATCCAAACCAGTCTCATACCTAATTTGGATGGTTAGAATCAATGTGGTAAACTCCTAATCTTAGGTTAGTCAGCGCCCCAACCAAAATTCTAGTCATTGCGAAGGTACACGTAACAAATAGTTGTGCACCACCACCCCGAGTGGATAGTGAATGAATGAAAGAGTATGCAACTCCTGCTCCACAAATCAGTACTGTACATCTCTGGGATCATCACCAAGATCTAGTACACTCTACATGAAAATCGCTGCCTAGTGATGTGCGACTTTGCAAGTGGAAGAGACCTCACTATTTGCCTGGCTAGTAGTCAGCCAATAACTACTGGGCACGTCGATAGTGGACCCATTATGAGCTGGTCAAACTCAACCTAGCTATGCTCCCTACTCTTAGGCGGATAAGGCCATACCACCTCCCAACAAACCATAACATAGTGGGAGACGCGGCCTCCTAGTATTCGACACTCGGGCGCTCATGTATCCACTCAGTCTCTACGTTGGGGCGTCTCCTGGCCTCAGAGGTTTAAGGACTTTCATCCATGGACATCCAAAGTGCCCAGATTCTCGAACCAAACATTTTCAGTGTCTCATCTAGTCATCTATGACATGCTTGTGGAGGTCATAACCCTCATGCCGCTAGGGTGTATAGTAATCACTATCATACAATGCAAGATGTATGAGTCATACAGTCCAATCATGCATCAATCCTGTGCATATCGTGCGCTCATGTGGGATAACTCCACCTATCAGGGAGTCCCATAAATCATCTGTTCTATGACGTATGCAATGATCAATCGCATCTCATAATAAAATGCAGATGGTGCGTATAGGCATATATCACGATGCTATATTGTTACATACTTATAATCGATATCAATGACCGGTATCGACAATCAGCCTCGACAATGTGGACCTTTAACGAACATTACCTACAAGGAATGGCCCACATAGAGCCTAACATATAGTGGACCCGTGGCCTCACACAAGGGCCTAATATACGACACCATGGGCCTCACTCAAGAGTTTAATATACATCATGATGGGCCTCTCACATCGGCCTAATATACAACTCAACGGGCTCCATCGCTTAACCCTCAAATGCACCACAATGGGCCTCATCACATAGGCCTCAAATATATTACATAGGCCTCAAACGTATCAAGCTGAGGCCGAATGCTCATTAGAACGGGCCTAACATACGGGCCGCATATACATTACAATGGGGCTCGGCAATCGGCCTCGATATTCGACCTCGACAATCGGAGTTGGCCTCGATAATCAGAATTGGCCTCAATAACCGGAATTGGTAACCGACAATCGGAATTGGCCACGACCTCAATAATCGGTAATTGGCAATCGAAATCGACCTCGATAATCAGAATTGACAATCGAAATCGGTCCTACAAGGCCTAAGGGAACGTCATAATGTAGACATAAACCATCATTACCCATCAATGTGTCCATTCAACCAACATTGCTCCCAAGTAGTGGCCCACCATAATCATCACTACATACATCATGGAGTAATCACACATCGCAATGGACCTCATATACATCATATTTGGCCTCATACATAGGCCCCGCATACGTCTTATTGGTCTCACTTGTGAACCTTATATCCATCACATTGGGCTTCAACTCATGGGCCATCAAATACATTAAGTGGATCGCATCGATGGGTTGCCCCATTGGGCCTCATACACACCAAGTGGACCGCATCCACGAGTTGCACCAATGGGCCTCATACACACAACAAGTGGGCCCTGCTCATGAGCCTTAATACATAACATGTGAGCCCTGCATATGGGCCAGAAATACAACATGATGGGCCTCGTATACATCAAGTGGGTTGCATCAATGGGTCGTACCAATGGGCCTCATATACATTTCAAAAATGAATCATATCGAAAGATCATCTAAACCACACCCTGAATAGTGGCGGAGATGATGATTTGAAAATCATCTGGACCATACCACAAATATCAGCAGAGATAACAAATCACAGGGCCCACCATAAAGTTTATTTTCCATCCAATATGATCATAAGGTCACAAAGATCTGGATTAAGAGGGAAAACAAATTTCATATTGATCTAGAACTTCTGTGACCCAAAAGGGATTTCAATGGTAGACGTTCAATCTCCATTAATTTCTTTAGTGTGGTCCACTTGATAGATCTGCCCCAGCCTTAAGACAAACTCGCCAATAGGAGGATGGTGTGAATACGACAATCACTTCAGGATAGATCCCACCGTCCCATTGCTGGACGGTGGGGATAAAACACATATCATACAAGGTGGGCCCCCACATGCTGGCAAAACAAATGGAAGGTGAGGACAAAGGCCATGCATCATGTGGAGCCCCTAGACGGTAGGGATGGAATACATATATCATGGTTGGCTACAGATAGTATGGATAGAAAACACTTACATCAAAGTGGGTCCCACCTTCCCACACGTGTCACATGTGTGAGGCAGGCCCCACATCCAAAGCAAATGGATGAGGTGTATGGAAGACATACATCACAGCTAGTCCACCGCCCAAAGGACTGGACGGTGTGGATATAACCCACGTACATCATCAGGGCCCACCATCCATTAGACGATGCAGCCACAAATATGCCAAGGTGGGTCCCATGGTTCCGTCCAGATGGACAGATGGCTTGGATATACAATACATCATGGAGGGGCCCACACGAGTGGATGGTATAGATGAAGCACATACATCGGTGGGGTCCGCATGTCCCGTGTGAGTGAACGGCTGGGATTCATTCACAAAGGTGGGAACACGTGGGGCCACCACAATATTATACAATATATAATAATAATAATAATAATAATTTAATTTAACATAAGATTCAACAGCTGCTGGACATTAGTCCAGTAGTAGGTTGATCTGTTAGAGTTTGGCCGTTGGATCTGCCCATCTAGGCTCTCATGAGGAGGGTGTGGATGTATCACACACGTGCATTCATATCAGGGAAAACTACAAGAAATACCACTTTTAGCGACGAAAATTTTCCTCGCTAAAAGTCAAATTTTGGTAGCTAAAAACTTTTAGTGACAAAAATTTTCATCGCTAAATTCGCCGCTAAAAGACCGATGTAGAAGGGTTTTATCAGTGAAAAATTTGAATCATTGCTGAAGGAAGCTTTTTAGTGATGAAAACTTTCATCACTAAAAAAATTTCCAAGACTTTTGTCAGCGAAAATTTTCGCTACCAAAAAATTGTTCCACTTTTAGTGACGAAAATTTTCGTCGCTAAAAAACTATAAAAGACATTTTTTAGCAACGAAATTTTTTCTAAAAAATTTGTTCCACTTTTAGCGATGAAAATTTTCGTCGCTAAAAAAACTTCCAAGACTTTTACCAGTGATAATTTTCGCTGCCAAAAAAATCGTTACAATTTTAGCGACAAAACTTTTCGTCACTAAAATCCCTTTACATGGCTTCTAGCAGCGAAAGTTTTTGCTGCCAAAAAAATCATTGCACTTTTAGCGACAAAAATTTTCGTTACTAAAAAACCTTTACATGACTTTGAGCAGCGAAAATTTTCACTGCTAAAAATTCATTACACTTAAGAACTTTATAAGACTTTTAGCAGTGAAAATGTTCGCTGCTAAAAAATTCGTTCCACTTTTAGCGACGAAACTTTTCATTGCTAAAAAACTTTACAAGACTTTCAATAATGAAAATTTTCGCTGCTAAAAATAAATTACAAAACTTTTAGCTACGAAAATTTTCGTTGCTAAAAGTCTCCTTATATATATATATATATATATATATATATATATATATATATATATATATATATATATATATATATATATATATATATATATATATATATATACAACTCAAAATTCCACACAAAATTCCTGATATAAACCTGTTAACAATATATTTCATCATATTCATCCCGATATACACCTGTTATATAAAATATTTCATCATATTCACATTCACATCCATCCAAACCCAAACATAAACTACATTCTTCCAAACATAAACAATCTTATCCGCATCACATTCATTCACGCATAAATACCTATAAACTTAACATCATGAACAAATATATATATAAAAAAAAAATCACAAAGATGAAGGAGGAGGTGGTGGGGCATCGGTGAGTAAGCGTGGAGCGAAAGCCTAAAATATCTCCATCATCCATCCCTTATGCTCCACCCGCATCTCCTCCATCCTCCTCTCCTGCTCCTCCATCTGCCTCGTTAGCTGATCGTTCATCCTCCTCTCCTGCTCCTCCCTCTGCCTCGCCAGCTGATCCATCATCTTCCTCTCCTGCTCCTCCCTCTGCCTGTCCAAGTGATCTTTGATGTCATCAACGACAACCTGTAGCTGTTGAACCTCTCTCTCTGCAGTATCAGGTCGACGTACAACGCTATCACCAACGACGATGGATCGGCTGGAGGCAACTCTAGCGGGTGTCATGAGCTTGGCACCATAGCCAAACCCACGCACATATTCAGAATGGGTGCAAACACCTGACTCAGGATCTCTGGCTCAATCCGCTGAGTACCATCGGGAGTGGGCTGACTGCGTAAGGTGTTCATCTCCTCCTGTAATGAAAACATATAAATTTTCATAATAAATGACATTATTATAATTTAATGCAAATAAATTTTACAATGTAAGGATCTTTACCCAAATATCACTGACTCTAGGATGTACTCAAGATCCCTTCACCTGCCGACAGTGAGTCCCTTTGTAGAAGTCTACTAATCCGGGCTCCTGGCCAGTGACGGAATCTCACTGCACAATCAAAAGAATAATAACATTAATATAAATACATGGAAAGAATATATAAACGTAATAATTATTAGTACTTTCTTACCATGTCGTGACAAAATCATACAAATGACTTTGAACCAGCTACGTGGTTCACTTCTAACTTTCCTCTGTTGTCAGAATTTATTTTGCTCCTCTTCTAAACACATTATTCATAATACATCATTATTAATTGTGAATTTAATTATTACGTTAAAATATCATAAATATGTAAATATTACCTGAAAAGAATCAGACGAAAACCTATCAGAAAGTATCCGCCTGTCCTTATCGGTCACGTGCAGCGGTGCAGACTGTACGACCTCCTCGTGGCTCACGCACCGCTTGTACTGCCGATGTAACTTACTGCGATAATCTTTGAACCGCTCCTTCATCATGTCATCAACAGCTTGGGAGATGTGTAGAACATTCAAATCCAAGTCAAATTTATCCTGCAGTTTCGTAAATAATAGATTAAAATAATAAACTTATTAAGAAAATAACTTAACTGTAAATGAACTTTTATAAAATAAATTTTAATTTACTAAAATTTACCTAAAGGCGCTGACGGATGAGCTGTCGTACATCATCTGTCACGTCTCCCCAACGGGTGGTGGTGGGGAGATTAGAGATCGGCATAAGACACCGACCTCTGACGTAAATAACATAGCATTGTTCCCAACAGGTCTAATACAGTCCTGTGGAAACTCTACCGTCACCCTACCCTCAAGCGCAAGTCGCTCTAAAAGTAACCCACGCGTGGGTCCACGTCCTTGTCGGCTGGTCGACGATTACAAAAGAAATATGTAAGTCTAAACATAAACAGAAATCATTAAAAGAAATATATATCTAGACTTACATGCAGTACCTGGTGTATGCGCGACTGAGGGATCAGACGCCTGCGATGTAACATGTGACGGCGATGCTTGCTCCGTCGCATCACAGGTAGAAGAGGTAGATCCAGTACACGAACGACGTACTCTCCCACCTGGTGCCATCACTGAATATATGCAAGCTACGAACTTATAAATTTAAACAATGTCAATACAAGTGGAATATACTAAAACAGTATACAAGTAGTGTTGATGGTACAATGCATTTGTGCTTATGCTTAGAGAGATGATTAAAATATGATTAGACCATTACACTATAATGCAAGCAGAATATAATAAAACTGTAAACTTTAATCTATAACTATTGAAAATTCCATTATACATTGTCATTCTATTAAATACACATATTTCGTTGTAATACGAAATAACTTTGAGGTAAACTATCTGAAGTACTCCCTGCGTAAGCTGTCGTATGCTTTAGAAGCATATGTTATTTCATGTGAAGCACTAACATATTTACAGCCAACATGCCAGTCACAATAGGAGAAATCTTGTCTCTCGGGACTCCATTCAGATTTGCAAGTGACAGAGTCACATCTTCCATATCTCATTTCTTGCGGTTATATATCTCCATCAGGCCCGAAATTTCTTTGAGATGGCATAATCTTTCCTCTAAGTTGTCGCCGATATATTTCACTCTACACTCATTGACCAGACCGAGTATCTGTATGGCCCTACCAGAAGAAGATAGGACCAAAACTTCCATCTGCAACAGCTGATGAAGTATGTTGCATGCTTCTGCTATGCTCTGGTTTAAGGAGGACATGATCAGAAATTGACTTAATTGCAAACGTGGATTATAAACACGTCAATAAAAGGAATTAATAATGACTTGTAATTTTCACATATACATAAAATACATAAATTATTCAAATTAAAAAATGACATGTAAATCATGTGTACATTTAATAATCGTCATCTGTATCACTATCGCTTAGGGTTATTTCTTCATCATTACTATTGTTGATCAGTATTTCATCATCATTGTTCGCAACGTCATCATCAATGAAACCGCTACCATCTCTAACAATATCACGTATTATTGATGCATCAACATGATCAGGTGGCACATCATCTTTGTCTAATTGCACTAAATCAATATCAACACTTGAATCAGTCCCTGTATCCCTAGATGGCATGTCTTCTTGATATGCTTCTTCAACCTCTAACGTGTCGTTTCCCCTGTCCTCGATATCTTCAACTTCTGGTACGGGAACGTCAAATACGTTCCTGGACTTTATTTTCTGCACAACGTACCAAGAGCCGCCAAACTTGGTGTCTTCGAGGTAAAATACTTGTTCGGCTTGACTGGCGAGGACAAATGGGTCATCTTTAAACCACTTCCGAGATAAATTTATGCTCATAAAGTAGTTGTCAGTCTGTATTCTCAACTTCTTCTTTCCAATGTCCCACCAATCACATCTAAATAAGTACACCCGCTTTCTCATACAATAACTCAGCTCAATAATATCTGTCAAAATGCCATAAAAGTTAATTTCATCCTCCTCATTTATTTCCTTCACAACCACCCCACTATTTTGTGTGGTCCTTACTTCTCATATTCTTTGGTGTGGAACCAAATCTCGTTTACAATACAACCTGTATATCTACATACACGTCTATCAGGGCCACACGCTAGTAAGTATAATGCATCAGATGCATCCACAGAGTTACTCGTGCACAACGTCTTCATCTATTATCATGTACAGAATATAATTGTTTAGGGATTTTCATAAGTTGAAATAATGTAAAATACAATGAAAATACTAAGTTGAAAGTGCACCTACTACGTGCCCTGGTTTGTCAATTGCATTGTAAGTTGAGTCAGTCGGACAACAGCGTCTAACAGGAAGATCAAGTCAAGCGTCTGCCTCAACTGGATGTGTGAAAGCTCACCATAGGTAAATCATAGCCTCACATCCCATGTCCCAAAACACCAGATAATTAAAACCCTTAAAAAGAACCAGAACATCTTAGGGTTTCTGTGTAAGAAAGCTTTTTATCAAAAAGAAAAATCTTTAAAGTTTTTCTTACACTGTCGATTATATCGATTACCCCTTCGATATGATCGACTAGCTCTGTCAATGTCCTCGAATCTCAAATCGATACAATCGAGTGAGGACAAAAAGCGTCCAGCAATCAAATAATCATCTGGACGATTTATCGATATATCGACTGGTGAGTCGATATTATCGATATTCGAAAATTGATTTTATCGGAAGAAGATCGATACTATCGACAGATCATTTTCTGGCGCCCCTGTTTTTCTAAAGAAAACTAACATAAGCTTCGATATATCGATGACTGTCCGATTCAATTTGAACTCAAATATCGATCATATCGGAAGTCAGTCGATCATATCGATCATAATTTGATCGGGGTGCCAGTCGATAAATCGATATTCATATATCGATCATATCGAGACCTCGTCGATTGGATCGAGTCCGGACAAAAATCGTCCAGCTTGCTTATAGGTAAATCTATATGATTTATCGATCCCATCGACAAGGTCTCCGATATGATCGATGTACAAATTCTGATGACATCAACTGTTCCCCGATCATATCTGTAGAACCTAAAATTCTTCAAGGCTTCTCTCTTATTTTCACCTGTCGATAGATCGATCCATCGCTCGATCGAATCAGAGTTCGAAATCTGATAACATCGATGTGTGTTTCGATCCCATCGACTAGTTGGCGAAAGATTTTCAAAAGTGAAATGACAATTGAGTTTGTATCATCGAGAGGTCTGCCGATACAATCGAGAGTATACACTCGATCATATCGACGACTGCTCGATGATATCGAACTCTGTCATAAATATGACCGTTTATATCCGTTGGAACCTTTTGCCTATATATAGAGAGATTAGTCTTTATTATTGGTAGAGAAAGAAGAGAGTGCTTTTAAGAGTTTTAAACTTTCTATCATTTACCTAAGCCCTTTCTCTCAGGAAGTTCATCCTCCAATCCACCCTCATCATTGATATCTTATAGAGTGAATTGGGGAATGAACTTCCGCATTCAAGGATCCTCCAGCTACTATCTTAATGGCAAATCATTAAGCTGGGATGCCTTGAATGCATAGATGATTGGAACCACTCTATATTCCTTGTAGGAAAATCTTTAGAGAGTGGTATTCCATCATAACCTTAACCTAACCTAAAGCCTAGTATCAGTATATCTTTTGGGTACGGATCAAGGGAGATGAAGACCCTTCAACATCAAGGAGGAGATCTTCAACACTGCGCTGAATAAGACTCATCAACTTATTTGTAAGTATCTAGAGTCCAGGGGACACTTGTGATCATTCCTTTTTAGGATTGGGTTGTAGGTGCTGCTCACCCTTTGAAGTCCTCGAAGGAGGCCTCCGACGGGAGTGTACGTGCGGGGTGCCTTGTGTGGACCCTTGCTATGTGGAGAGCATAAACATCTGGTTAGGAGTACACCAGCAAAACTCTAGGGTTAGAGGTGAACCGAGTAGAAACCTCCGGGTGCGTTGTGTGGACCCTTGCCCTGTGTGGGCATAAACATCTGGTTAGGAGTATGCAAGAAAAAGTCCAGGGTTTGAGGTGAACCGAGTAGAAACCTCTGTAAAAGTTGAAGGTGAACCTGATTTAAAACCTTAGGTTTGAGGTGAACCATGGGAAACCTCCTTTGTGAAATTCGGTCACTCAAGGGTTGAGTGTGGAAACCGGGAGTGGAGTAGACAAGTAGTCGAACCACTATAAAAATGACTGTGTTTGTATTTGATTCTTGTGCCTGATTATTTGTGTGATTATGTTAATTACATTCATATCTGCTCACACTTCACACACAGTCATATCTATCATAGACTATAACTACTTCATGCTTATCATCTAAATAGTTCTGTGATTGGATCCTCTACTAGGCTTGGAAGCCAGTAGAGTTAATTTTGAGTAATCCTTATCTATACCCTGAGATAGGATTAGTGTGATAGGATTTTTAATAATTCATAAAAACTTTAAAAAGTCCTATTCATCCCCCTCTAGGACATATTGGGATATTCCTACTTCAACTTAAGCGGTCTTTACCACTATTTCATAAGTGTGGTGAGATACAATATGAAATCTTATATGTTTGGCCAACCATTCTGGAAACTGATCCTAATGCATTCGATCATAATTTGTGAGGAATTTGGACTTCATCTCGTCTATGTGTTCACTATACATAAATGGCACGTCGTCAACAAGAAACATTAAGATCATCGTATGTAGAGAAAATAATAATCGAGGGAAGACTTACTCTAAGTACGACTCTATTTCTTCACAATTATGCAACACATACCATCCCGCCTTTTCTAGATCCCCATGGTCGATATTCTGAAACATTGGGGATCCTAAAGGATGAATGTTAGCGCAAATAAAGATATGAGTCCTTGTTCATGCTCCTGCCCTTCATTGACATTCTAATCTTCTCAGTTAAATATAGTCTCTATGCCATAAAAATATATAGAGAAAAATATAAGGCACTCATTATCAATGTACGCTTCAACTATCAACCCCTCCGGTCGTGTCTTATTTCTCATAAATTGTTTGAGTGTGTGAAGGTATCTGTACATAAAACCACTATGTTATACGCATGAAAACATGGATAAATGTAGTTTATGGAATGAATAAAAAATTTAATAGATTTTACTAGCTTTCGATCGGATACATCCAACGAATTGTACTGGACCTGCAAGCTTTGCCTCATGTGGCAAGTGAAATGTTAGGTGTATTATGATATCGAAAAATACAGGTGAAAATATTCTTTCAAGTTTGCAAAGGATTATGGTAATGTCCCTCTCTAGTTGTTTAAAAACATGTACATTCAACGATTTCGAACACAAATCCTTAAAGAATATCCTCAACTTAATCAGCGTCGCACTGATATCCTTGCTTAGGAATCCACGAATCACAACTGGCAGTAAGTGTTGCAGAAAGATTTGACAATCATGACTTTTCATTCTTGTTACCTTACAGTTTGTAACATTTACGCATCGAGATATATTTGACGCATACCCATCAGAAAACTTCACCGATCTCAACCATTCACATAAACACTTTCTCTCTAGTTTTATCAACGTATAGCAGGCTGCTAGTATAATATATGAATTTCTATGTGGTTGCAAGTGCAACTCTTTCCTTAAACCCATTTCTTGTAGATCCAATCGAGCCTTGAAACTATCTTTTATTTTCTTCTCTATGTTCATCAATGTTCCGAAGACATTGTCACATATATTTTTCTCAATATGCATGACATCCAAGTTGTGTCACAATTTCAGATTACTCCAATAGGGCAACTCAAAAAAGATGTTCTTATTCCTCCAGTTATAGTCCAATACTATACGTTTCCTCTTCTTCAAGTGCGATGCCTTACCAAATCTAACTTCTCTAATGTTACTCAGTTGTTGTATTACAACTTCTCCAGATAGTTCTTTCGGGGGTGGCTGATGATCTTGTTTGCCATCAAAGATCATCATTTTCCTACGCCAACTATGATCACTCAGAAGGAAGCGACGATGGCCCATATAACACATTTTTTTATCATACTTTAATGACAATAAACAAGTCTCAATACCACATGTAGGACAAGCCAACTTACCCTTCATGCTCCACCCAGACAAATTTTCATACACGAAAAAGTTATTTATTGTCCACAAGACCGCTGCATGTAATCGAAATATTTGTCCTGCAAATGTGTCATACGTTTGTACACCTTGACTCCACAACATGTTTAACTCATCTACTAATGATCACAAATACACATCAATGTCATTCCCAGGTAACCTAGGTCCAGGAATAAGTAATGACATCATGAAAATTGACTCCTTCATAAACAATAAAGGAGGTAAATTATAGGGCATAAGTACCACTAGTCACATACTGTACGAGCTACTCATATTACCAAATTGATTAAAACCATCACTTACAAGACCTAATCGAACATTGTGAGAATTCTCTGCAAACCAGTCATGTTGCTTGTCAAAATTTTATCAGGCTTTAGAGTCCACAGGGTGCCTCAATGTATTCTCATCATAAACACGTTTCTCCTTATGCCACCTCATATCTTCAGCCATCTTACGAGACATAAACAATCTTTGCAGTCTGGGTTTTAATGGGAAGTACCTTAACACCTTTTGTGAGATTTTCTTACCCCTGTCTTTGTCATGCTTCCACCTAGACTCTCCACATTCTTGACACTCTTCAGCCTTATCATGCTCTTTCTAATATAATAAACAATCATTTATACATGCATGTATGAGTTCATAACAAAGGCCCAAGTCTTGCATCAAGGATTTGGCCTCGTAATGAGACTTAGGTACTGGCTCACCGTCCAGTAATGCTTCTTTTAATAACTCAAGCAACATGTCGAACGATTTGTTACTCCAACGATTTATTGTCTTCAAATGAAGTAACTTTGTAAGAAAATTGAACTTGGAGAAGTTCTCACACCCCGGATAAAGTGGACGTTGCGCATCCCTCAACAACCTACTAAACTTCTCTGATTCGACATCACCCATTGGAGGAATATCTTGGCTACTACTTATCGCTGTAAAATTAGTATCTGCAGCTGTTCCCCTAAACACATCCCTTATAATATCTTGCATTTCGTTAACGTCTTTATCCTCATCATCCGACACAATTGGGTCAGCAAGGACTTCAGTGGGTTCAACTCTATGGGTCATATCTTCACCATGATAAATCCACCAAGTGTAACCCTGGTCAATCCCAACTATGAACAAATCGTCCTCTACTTTGTCTGAAGTCTTATATATCATGTTCTTACATTTTTGACATGGACACTTAATCCTATTCCTTGAATCTGCCCGATCTCGCACAAATTTCATGAACTCTTGAATCCCTTGTTTATACTCTGGGTCAAACCTGTTCTTAGCTCACATCCAACTCTTATCTATGTCTACAATGAAAAGACTGCAGTCAGATTACGAAACTAGCTTTAAGATTAGGCTAGGTTATAGGTTATAAGTATAAGTTTAGGTTGAGTTATAAGTTAAGGTTTAAGGATTTGAGTTTAGGTTAAGGTTTAGATTTAAGTTATAAATATAGGTTTTAGGATTTGAGAATAGTTTTAGGTTACAAGTATAGGTTTAAGTTGGGTTATAGGTTAAGGTTTAGGGATTTGAGTTTAGGTAAAGGTTTAGGTTTAGGTTTAGGTTATAGGTATTGGGATTTGAGAATAGTTTTAGGTTATAAGTATAGGTTTAGGTTGGGTTATAGGTTAAGGTTTAGGGATTTGAATTTAGGTTAAGGTTTAGGTTATAGGTATTAGGATTTGAGAATAGTTTTAGGTTATAACTATAGGTTTAGGTTGGGTTATAGGTTAAGGTTTAGAAAATTAAGTTTAGAGTAAGGTTTAGGTTTAGGTTATAAGTATAGGTTTTGAGATTTAAGAATAGGTTTAGGTTATAAGTATAGGTTTTGGGATTTGAGAATAGGTTTAGGTTAAGGTTGTAAGTTTAGGTATAGGTTATAAGTATAGGTTAATGTTTTCGGGTTTGAGAATAGGTTTAGGTTAAGGTTATAAGTATGGGTTATAGGTTAAGGTTTAGGTTTAGAAAATTGGGTTCGGGTTCGGGATCAGGTTTAGGCTTGGGTTTAGGTTTTAGGTTATAAGTTATAAGTATAGGTTAAGGATAAGGTCTAGGTTTAGGTTATAGGTTAAGGTTTTGGGATTTGAGAATAGGTTTAGGTTAAGGTTTTAAGTCTAGGTTTAGGTTATAGGTTAAGGTTTGGGTTTAGGTTATAGGTATAGGTTTAGGTTATAGGTTATAAGTATAGGTTATAGGTTAAGGTTAAGGTCTAGGTTTAGGTTATAGGTTAAGGTTTTGAGATTTGAGAATAGGTTTAGGTTAAGGTTATAAGTATAGGTTTAGGTTATAGGTATAGGTTTAGGTATAGGTTATAAGTAGAGGTTATAGGTTAAGGTTAAGGTCTAGGTTTAGGTTATAGTATAAGGTTTTAAGATTTGAGAATAGGTTTAGGTTAAGGATATAAGTCTAGGTTTAGGTTATAGGTATAGGTTTAGGTTTAGGTTATAGGTATAGGTATAGGTTATAGGTTATAGGTATAGGTTATAGGTTAAGGTTAAGGTCTAGGTTTAGGTTATAGGTTAAGGTTTTGGGATTTGAGAATAGGTTTAGGTTAAGGTTATAAGTCTAGGTTTAGGTTATAGGATAAGGTTTAGGTTTAGGCTATAGGTATAGGTTTAGGTTATAGGTTATAAGTATAGGTTATATGTTAAGGTTTAGGTCTATGTTAAGGTTATAAGTATAGGTTAAGTATAAGTTATAAGTTTAGATTTAAGTTATAGGTTAATGTTTTGAGATTTGAGAATAGATTTTAGTTAAGGTTATAAGTATGGGTTATAGGTTAAGGTTTTGAGATTTGAGAATAGGTTTAGGTTAAGGTTATAAGTCTAGGTTTAGGTTATAGGTTAAGGTTTAGGTTTAGGTTATAGGTATAGGTTTAGGTTATGGGTTATAAGTATAGGTTATAGGTTAAGGTTAAGGGATAGGTTTAGGTTATAGGTTAAGGTTTTGAGATTGGAGAATAGGTTTAGGTTATAGGTATAGGTTTAGTTTTAGTTATAGGTATAGGTTTAGGTTATACGTTATAAGTATAGATTATAGGTTGAGGTTAAGGTCTAGGTTTAGGTTATAAGTTAAGGTTTTGAGATTTGAAAATAGGTTTAGATTAATGTTATAAGTCTTGGTTTAGGTTATAGGTATAGGTTTAGGTTTAGGTTATAGGTATAGGTATAAGTTATATGTTATAAGTATAGGTTATAGGTTAAGGTTAAGGTCTAGGTTTAGGTTATAGGTTAAGGTTTTGGGATTTGAGAATAGGTTTAGGTTAGGCTTAAAAGTCTAGGTTTAGGATATAGGATAAGGTTTAGGATTAGGTTATAGGTTTTGGTTTATGTTACAGGTTATAGGTTATAAGCATAGGTTATAGGTTAAGGTTAAGGTCGAGGTTTAGGTTATAGGTTAAGGTTTTGGGATTTGAGAATAGGTTTAGGTTAAGGTTATAAGTCTAGGTTTAGGTTATAGGTTAAGGTTTAGGTTTAGGTTATAGGTATAAGTATAGGTTCTAGGTTATAGGTATAGGTTATAGGTTAAGGTTAAGGGCTAGGTTTAGGTTATAGGTTAAGGTTTTGAGATTGGAGAATAAGTTTAGGTTAAGGTTAAGGGCTAGGTTTAGGTTATAGGTTAAGGTTTTGAGATTGGAGAATAAGTTTAGGTTAAGGTTAAGGTTATAAGTCCTGGTTTAGGTTATAGGTATAGGTTTAGGTTATACGTTATAAGTATAGGTTATAGGTTGAGGTTAAGGTCTAGGTTTAAGTTAGAAGTTAAGATTTTGGGATTTGAAAATAAGTTTAGATTAAGGTTATAAGTCCTGGTTTAGGTTATAGGTATAGGTTTAGGTTTAGGTTATAGGTATAGGCATAAGTTATAGGTTATAAGTATAGTTTATAGGTTAAGGTTAAGGTCTAGGTTTAGGTTATAGGTTAAGGTTTTGGGATTTGAGAATAGGTTTAGGTTAAGCTTATAAGTCTAGGTTTAGGTTCTAGGATAAGGTTTAGGATTAGGTTATAGGTTTAGGTTTAGGTTTAGGTTATAGGTTATAAGTATAGGTTATAAGTTAAGGTTTTGGTCTAGGTTAAGGTTATAAGTATAGGTTATAAGTTTAGGTTTAAGTTATAGGTTAATGTTTTGGGTTTTGAGAATAGGTTTTGGTTAAGGTTATAAGTTAAGGTTTAGGTTTAGGAAATCAGGTTCGGGTTCCAGATCGGGTTTAGGTTTGTGTTTAGGTTTTAGGTTATAGGTTATAAGTATAGGTTACAAGTTATGGTTAAGGTCTAGTTTTAGGATATAAGTTAAGGTTTTGGGATTTGAGAATAGGTTTAGGTTAAGGTTACAAGTCTAGATTTAGGTTATAGGTTAAGGTTATAGGTATAGGTTTAGGTTATAAGTTAAGGTTTTGAGATTTGAGAATTGGTTTAGGTTAAGGTTATAAGTCTAGGCTTAAGTTATAGGTTTAGGTTTAGGTTTAGGTTATAGGTACAGGTTTTAGTTATAGGTTATAAGTATAGGTTATAGGTTAAGGTTAAGGTCTAGGTTTAGGTTATAGGTTAAGGTTTTGGGATTTGAGAATAGGATTAGGTTTAGGTTATAAGTCTAGGTTTAGGTTATAGGATAAGGTTTAGTTTTAGGTTATAGGTATAGGTTTAGGTTATAGGTTATAAGTATAGGTTATTGGTTATGCTTTAGGTCTAGGTTTAGGTTATAGGTTAAGGTTTTTGGATTTGAGAATAGGTTTAGGTTTAGGTTATAGGATAAGGTTTAGTTTTAGGTTATAGGTATAGGTTTAGGTTATAGGTTATACGTATAGGTTATAGGTTATGGTTTAGGTC
Organism: Magnolia kwangsiensis; assembly: GCA_037074715.1. Lineage (NCBI taxonomy): Eukaryota > Viridiplantae > Streptophyta > Magnoliopsida > Magnoliales > Magnoliaceae > Magnolia > Magnolia kwangsiensis. The sequence goes on along the minus strand of CM073584.1, from coordinate 31,451,710 downwards.
TAGGTTTAAGTTATAGGTTAAGGTTTTGGGATTTGAGAATAGGTTTAGGTTAAGGTTTTAAGTCTATGTTTAGGTTATAGGATAAGGTTTAGGTTTAGGTTATAGGTTATAAGTATAGGTTATAGGTTAAGGTTTAGGTCTTAGTTAAGGTTATAAGTATAGGTTAAGTATATGTTATAAATTTAGGTTAAAGTTATAGGTTAATGTTTTGGAATTTGAGAATAGGTTTAGGTTAAGGTTATAAGTATGGGTTATAAGTTAAGGTTTAGGTTTAGGAAATTGGGTTCTGGTTTGGGATTGGGTTTATGTTTGGGTTTAGGTTTTTGGTTATAAGTATAGGTTATAAGTTAAGGTTAAGGTCTAGGTTTAGGTTTTAGGTTAAGGTTTTGGGATTTGAGAATAGGTTTAGGTTAAGGTTATAAGTCTAGGTTTAGGGTATAGGTATAGGTTTAGGTTAAGGTTATAAGTCTAGGTTTAGGTTAAGGTTATAAGTCTAGGTTTAGGTTATAGGTATAGATTTAGGTTAGGCTATAGGTATAGGTTTAGGTTATAGGTTAAGGTTTAGGTTTAGGAAATCGAGTTCGGGTTCGGGATCGGGTTTAGGTTTGGGTTATAGGTATAGGTTCTGGGATTTACGAATAGGTTTAGGTTAAGGTTATAAGTCTAGGTTTAGGTTATAGGTAATGGTTTAGGTTTAGGCTATAGGTATAGGTTTAGGTTATAGGTTAAGGTTTTGGTTTAGGAAATCAGGTTCGGGTTCGGGATTGGGTTTGGGTTTGGTTTATAGGTATAGGTTTTGGAATTTGAGAATAGATTTATGTTAATGCTATAAGTATAGGTTTAGGTTATAGGTTAAGGTTTAGTTTAGTCTATAGGTATAGGTTTAAGTTATAGGTTAAGGTTTTGGTTTAGGTAATTGGGTTCGTGTTCAGGATCGGGTTTAGGTTTGGGTTATAGGTATAGGTTTGAGATTTGATAATAGGTTTAGGTTAAGGTTATAGGTATAGGTTTAGGTTATAGGTTAAGGTTTTGGTTTAGGCTATAGGTATATGTTTAGGTTCTAGGTTAAGGTTTAGGTTTAGGAAATCAGGTTCGGGTTTGGGATCGGGTTTAGGTTTGGCTTATAGGCATATGTTTTAGGATTTGCGAATAGGTTTAGGTTAAGGTTATAAGTATAGGTTTAGGTTATAGGTTAAAGTTATAGGTATATGTTTAGGTTAGCTTAGGTTTAGGTTAAGGTTGTAAGTATAGGTTACAGGTTAAGGTTAAGATTTAGGTTTCGGCTATAATTATAGGTTTTGGGATTTGAGAATAGGTTTAGGCTAAGATTATAGGTACAGGTTTTGTGATTTGAGAATAGGTTTAGGTTATAGGTTAAGGTTTAGGTTTAGAAAATCGGGTTCGGGTTCAGGATCGTGTTTAGGTTTGGGTTATAGGTATAGGTTTTGGGATTTGAGAATAGATTTAGGTTAAGGTTATAGGTATAGGCTTAGGTTATAGGTTAAGGTTTAGGTTTAGGCTATAGGCATAGGTTTCGGTTATAGGTTATGGTTTAGGTTTAGGTTTAAGAAATCGGGTTCGGGTTCGGGTTCAGGATCGGGTTTAGGTTTGGGTTATTGGTATAGGTTTTGAGATTTGTGAATAGGTTTAGGTTAAGATTATAAGTATAGGTTTAGGTTATAGGTTAAGGTTATAGGTATATGTTTAGGTTATAGGTTAAGGCTTAGGTTTAGGTTAAGGTTGTAAGTATATGTTATAGGTTAAGGTTAAGGTTTAGGTTTTGCTATAAGTATAGGTTTTGGGATTTGAGAATAGGTTTAGGTTAAGGTTATAGGTATAGGTTTTGGGATTTGAGAATAGATTTAGGTTATAGGTTAAGGTTTAGGTTTAGGAAATTGGGTTCGGGTTTGGGATCGGGTTTAGGTATGGGTTATAGGTATAGGTTTTGAGATTTGCGAATGGGTTTAGGTTAAGGTTATAGGTTTAGGTTTAGGTTATAGGTTAAGGTTTAGGTTTTGAGATTTGAGAATAGGTTTGAGAATAGGTTTAGGCTAAGGTTATAAGTCTAGGTTTAGGTTTTAGGTTAAGGGTTAGGTTTAGGTTATAGGTATAGGTTTAGGTTAAGGCTTAGGTTATAGGTTAAGGTTTAGGTTATAGGTTAAGGTTTTGAGATTTGAGAATAGGTTTAGTTTAAGGTTATAAGTATGGGTTATAGGTTAAGGTTTAGGTTTAGGAAAATGGGTTCGAGTTCGGGATCAGGTTTGTGTTTGGGTTTAGGTTTTAGGTTATAGGACATAGGTTTAAGTTTAGGTTTATGTTATAAGTATAGGTTTTGGGATTTGAGAATAGTTTAAGTTATAAGTGTAGGTTTAGGTCGGATTGTAGGTTAAGGTTTAGGGATTTGAGTTTTGGTTAAGGTTTAGGTTTAGGTTATAAGTATAGGTTTAGGTTGGGTTATAGGTTAAGGTTTAGGGATTTGAGTTTAGGTTAAGGTTTAGGTTTAGGATATAAGTATAGGTTTTGGAATTTGAGAATAGGTTTAGGTTATAAGTATAGGTTTAGGTTGGATTATAGGTTAAGGTTTAGGGATTTGAATTTAGGTTAAGGTTTAGGTTTAGGTTATAAGTATAGGTTTTGGGATTTGAGAATAGGTTTAGGTTATAAGTATAGGTTTAGGTTTAGGTTTATGTTTAAGTATAGGTTTAGGTTTGAGTTTAGGTTATAAGTATAGGTTTAGGTTGGATTATAGGTATAGGTTTAGGTTTAGGTTGTAGGTATAGGTTAAGGTTATAAGTTGGGGTTAGCTTATAGGTTATAACTTTAGGGGAATTGAGAATGGGTTTAGGTTAAGGGTGTGGTACCTGTAAATACAGATATAAACACGGTCTCTCCAAATGGTCAGGCCCCTCCAATGTTGTCCATAGGAAATGGACAGATTCATCATGGTTATATCCATTAGTTCCCACCTTCCAGGGACCTCTGCTTATCCGGATAGTTCTGACACACATCCGAGTCTACTCCATTAATTTCTAGCAAATACATATATAAACACGGCCTGTCTAAATGGCCAGCCCCTCCAAGGCTGTCCATAGGAAATGTACAGCTTCATTATAGTCATAACAGTGGTTCCCACCTTCCAGGGACCCCTGCTCATCCGGATAGCTCCGACGCACATCCGGGTCTGTTCCATTAATTTTGAGCAAATACATAAACACGATATGTCTAAATAGTCAGACCCCTTTAATGTTGTACATAGGAAATGGATAGCTTCATTATGGTCATATCCAGCGGTTCCCATCTTCCAGGAACCCCTGCTCATCCGGATAGCTCCGACGCACATCCGGGTCTGCTCCATCAATTTTGAGCTAATAGAATTAAATCCTAAATTAGTTACTCATCAAAGGTTGGATAGATTATAATACTTTCATATTCCCACTTAAACATTCATGCCGAAAATTCAGCAGCATCTCCTCATACCTCTCTAAATAAGTTAATCTTACGTTACATTCCGATGTAAAAAATCTAAAACAATGTAATGATATTTGGCATTGGATACGAAACGGAAGAAACAGATCCATAGAGAAAAGAGAAGATAGACTACGGATCAGGCATGAACATTTAAATAAATTATATGAACGCATACTATCCATCTAACCTTGAACTGTCCAAAATGGGACGATTTGAGCAATTTCTATGCCACTAAAAACACACCATATCTATGTATGGCCCAATAGAAATCCTCAAATGAGTAACTAATTATCTAACTTACAAATTCAACTATTAAAAGTCACAACTATAAACTAACTAATCACAATAATAAGTCAAGATAAAAAAATGTAATATACAAGCTCATTAAGGTTTGCAACGACAGAAATACACATTTTATCTTCATACTGAGAACAAAAATACAATGCTAAGTAAACAAACATTTCTGAAAGAGAATTACGTGAAAGAAAAGCTCTATAAGATGAGAAAGTCCTCATGTGTAAAGAAAAGTATGTTTTTTTAGGATTTCCTAAAGGTTTTCAATCCCTAGCTGTAGATGAGCATGTTATGAGGTGTATAGCTTTTCACTAATGGGTTTTATGTCAAATCCGGGTCTATATAATTATGTCATGGATGGTACCTAGCTTAAGACTATGATCTTTAACTTTGATCACATGCCCTAGGTTTCCTCCCTCAACGATATACATCTTGGCAAATTGAGACCATTCGAGGAAATTTGTGTCGTTCCAACTTCACAGTTATGACCGCACACTAGGATTAATTGATTTTATATACAGCAAAATTATCAGTATGATGTGCCTTGTTTCCATAGTACAACTGATTACGTCTGATATGAAAATAGAAAATAATCTAAACAAATTAATAAAAATAGATGCACCAAAAGATGTTATTATCATGAAACATTGATTCATCATGCTTCAATCCATAATGCCTTTTCAAAAGCTTTGAACACAAATGAAAGTACAATATGCTAACAGGATTCCATCGTAAGTTGGCTGAATTGAGGCACATTTCAGTGGCATAGGTACCACTGTAGGCTACAATGGTACTGGGAAGATGTGAGGCCCACATGATGAATGCAAGAGATCTAAAACATCCATCATATGCATCAGAGCATGTTACCCCTATGGCCCTAAAGTCAGGATGTTTGTGAATCAGATGGGCCACACTGCAGGGAACATCTAACCTGGATTTTCATGGAGGCCCACCCTATTATGCATATGAAATCAGGCAGTTTCAAAATTCACATGGGTCCTATGTAAATCAAGGGTGGATGTACCCTCTCAAATGGTTCCACGTGTTATGGCCAATGTGAGTGTTGGATCAAGCTGAGTTTTTTTGCACCCAGGGTAATCTGAGGTGACAAATCTGATGAACGGGTTGGATAGCCTTAATAAATCATGTGAGTCCCACACCTATAGTCGTTTATAGTAAAACATGATTTGAGATCGGGAGAGAGAGAGAGAGAGAGAGAGAGAGAGAGAGAGAGAGAGAGAGAGAGAGAGAGAGAGACTACATACATGTGGTTGGCAGAGCTTTTCCCACGATCGGGTGAGAGGAAGGAGAACATTAGTTGTTGAAAGAGAGAGAGAGAGAGAGAGAGAGAGAGAGAGAGAGAGAGAGAGAGAGAGAGAGAGACTCTCTATCACAGATCTAAGGTGGGTTTGCGACAAAAGGGGGATTTCAAAACTCTAACGAGAGAGAGAGAGGTGTTGGGAAACAGAGTTCCGGGCACCCGCGCGCGCGCGTACGAGAGAGAGAGAGAGAGAGAGAGAGAGAGAGGGTTTGGGAGAGGGGCGGGTGCATGAGAGAGGTTCGAAGGATTTGGGTTTTAGGAAGGGCGGGCGGGAGATGTGGGTTTTGGGATGGGAGGCGCGGGGGTTTCAAAAGAAATCGGATTGCTACTGAGTAAACTCTGTGGGGCCCACTTTAAATTTATGTGGTTTATCCACACCATCCATACATTTTTCCAGATCATTTTAGGGGTTGAGCCCAAAACTGAAGTATATCAAAAGCTCAAGTATTCCATACCAAAGGAAACAGTGGAAGTATTGATTTCCACCGTTGAAACATTTTTAAGTTCCCCGGTGATGTTTATTTGTCATATAAACTATTCATAAGATCACACAGACATGGATAAATGGAAAACACAAATCTCATCTTGATCTGAAACTTCTGTGGGCCCTCAAGAACTTTTCAACGGTAGACTTCAATTCACACTATTTGAAGAGGATGTACGGAGTTGATACAATGCATGAATGACAGTGGGCCCCACAAAGTTTACTCAGCACGCTAAGCATACTGACTTACTCAGTACGCAATCCGTTCCGTTTTTAGGAAACGGATAAGCTACTCCCCCTGCCACTAGCCATTTCATAGTGGTCGGTGCTCTATGGACCCCACTACGATGTATGTGTTTCATCCATTCCGTCCATCTATTTTTATAGATCATTTTATAGTATGGAAGGAAAAATGAGTTATATCTCAATCTCAAGTGGACCACATTACAGGAAACAATGTTTAATGAACATTGACCATTAAAAATGTTTTAGGGGCTATAAAAGTTTTGGATCAAACTGGTATTTATTTTTTCCCTTCATTTAGGTATTTATGACCTAATTAACAAATTGGATGTCAAATAAATAGTACATTAGGCCTTAGGAGGATTTTAATATTGGATATCCAATCATTATTTTTTCCCAATGGTGTGGTCCACCTAAGATTTATATCCCTGTAATTTTATTTAATTTTTTGTAAATTACTAAAATAATCTATAAAAATGGATGAAACACATACATCATTGTGGGCCCCACGGAGCACCGACCACAGAATGGACAGTGACACCCACCGTTGAGACTTTCCTAGGGCCACTATGATGTTTATTTGAGATCTAACCTGTTAATAAGTAAAAAAAGACATGGATGATTTGAGAAAAATCAAATATCATCTTGATCCAAGACTTCTGTAGCCCTCTAAAATTTTTTATTAGTAAGTGCTCAATCCCCACAGTTTTGCATTTGTTTCACACTTCACTGTTAGCCACCCCCACTAGGGAATCGATACAAGACCTCGGTGTTGAAACGAGGTATCTTTCACTCAGTCTACCACTTGAGCTATGGATTAAGGTGTTAACCAGACCGAGTTCAAGCTTGCTCGAGCTTGACTCAACTCGAATCGAACCCAACTCAAATCGAACCAGTTCGGTGACTCAGTTACTTTGATATTGTTGTTACTCACCAAGTGTTTGATGAAATGACTCAATGAAATGTGGCTACAATGATGTATGTGCTTTATCCACACCGCCCATCCATTTTTCTATATCAAGTTAGGGCATGAGCTCAAAAATGCGTTACATTAAAATCTCAAGTGGACCCAACATCTCTGTGGATTTATGAACCACATCTTAACAAATAATTGAGGGGCTGGATTTATGAACCACATCTCAAAAAATAATGGAGGGGCTGGATTAATCAGGGATACCACATCATGAACTTGCCCAGGCCAAGTCAGCTCATCAGTGGGCCACATTGAATTATGGTCACACAAACATGGTTTTGGGACAACGCAACCATCAGCTTGATTCAAAACTGTTGTGTCCCCACCCCAAGAAACAGTGTTGATGGAACATCCACCAAGATTCGGGATATCCTTTAATGTCCTAAAAGATCTCACTTAAGATCTTTAGAGGATAATATCGGATCCCGACGATCTTGAGAACCTCTCATCTAACGGACATCCTAGATTACAGCCAAGATATCAGGCGAGAGTCCTCCTGAAATTGTATTCTCAAACTCCTATAAATATAGAGGCACCTCCCACTATCTAAGGTACGTTCACTGAGAAACCCTAAATACTTGACTGACATCTCTTTTCTGGAGATCCTACCCTACTCTATAAGACCTCGATACTGACTTAGGCATCAAAGAGTCCCATGTATTGGCCAGGGCCTCCTCTGTTCTTCTTTCTACTTGTGTAGGTCTAGGAAAGGTCTATACAAAGGGTCTGCTGGAAAATTGCATCAACACATTTCATGTACTCCCATCCAAACACAACTAGTAAGTCATTGATGCAAGTAGACTCCTTGAATCCGAGTCCTAGATTAAGCTGATGTTTGTGTTTAATCCATGTTGTCCATCTATTTTTAAAGGTCATCTTATGACATGAGACAAAAAATAAGGCATGTACCAATTTGAAATGGACCACATTACAAGAAATAGTGCTGAATGAGCGTCAACCATTTAAAGCATTCTGGGGGCTATAAAAGTTTTAGATCAAGATGATTTTTGTTTTTCCCCTTCATCTAGGCCTGTATGACCTAATAAACAGATTGGATTCTAAATAAACCATACAGCGGGCCTTATGAGGATTTTAATGATGGATATCCAATCACTATTGTTTTCATGTGATGTGGTCCACTTGATATTTATATTGCTCTCATTTTGGGGCCCCACCGTGATGTATGATTTATATCCACACCTTCCATCCATTTGGAGAGATCATTTTAGGGCAATATCCATAGTTAAATCCAGAGCTCCAGTGGAACCCAACACAGAAAACAGTGGGGACAGTGACACCCACCATTAAAAACTTCTAAAGGCCACAAAAGTTTTAGATTAAGCTGATATTTGTGTTTTACCTTATTTCATGTCTTTTTTAACTTTTGAACAGGTTGGATTTCAAATAAAAATTATGGTGGGCCTTAGGATAGTTTCAATGGTGGGAATCACTCTCTCCAGTGTTTTCTGTGGTGAGGTCCACTACATGTTTTTATCTGCCTCATTCTTTGGGTCATACCCTTAAATAATATCTCAAAATGGATGGACGGTGTGGATACAACACATACATCATAGTGGGCCCCACAAAATTTGGAGCTAATTTTTGTCCCCCTCTCCTCTCTCTCACCCTCTCTCTCTCTCTCTGTCTCCCAAACCTTTCTTTTGTTTTCTTGATCCATGAATGCCCTGCCCACGCACGCCTTCGCTCTCTCTGTCTAAAGCTCGGTTGATAGGGATTTATCGAACGTGAGGTATCTCTCTCTCTCTCTCTCTCAGTGTCGATTTAGGAATTTGGGGATTTAGTAATTTATGGATTTTTGATTTGATGTGGACCCTCATTTTGAGATTTGGGGATTTTAGGGCTTAGAGATTTGAATGTGGACCCTGAATTGGGGTTTTTCTGATTTTACAAATTAGGGATTTAGGGATTTTAGGATTTTGGGGATATGAGGATCCAACCAGAATTAGGGATTTCTGATTTACAGGGATGGATTGTTTGATGGGTAGACATGTACATATGCATGGATGGATGATTGGATTGGATGCATTGATATTATACAAACTCATTATTAGATGGTACAATACTATCCAACTTGTGATCGAAGTCTGCAAATCTAATCATTTACTTTGGAAGCTTTTGCATTTATCTACTCTCAAATATCAAAGATTGAGATTATGGGCTGATTAGAACCATCCAACAGTCGCTGCCCTATGTTAGTTTGAGCAGCCCAAGTGGAGTCATGTACACCCCATTTATGGTGGATGCATTTCAGCGCACTGGTGAATTGTAGCTTGGGAATATTTTAAGATAATTGAGAATAAAAATCTGATCTCAATTGAAGATGATAACTATAAAAAATTTACATCAACGAACAGAATATCTTAATGGAATTATAGGTAATTGATTATTTGGTGGATGCCTCCTTTTTAAACAACTGCATTCTCATCTAATTGTAGAATTCATTCTCTCCAACTGTTGTACTTATTGGCTATTTAGTAGATGCCTTTCTTGTTTAGTAACTTCATCTCTATTCATGTTTCAAGTAAAGACTTTGTAAATCTACAAAATGAGAGACCTTAAAAGGTAATAGAAGCTACTTCATTGCAATAAATGCTCCCAAATTCATAGATTGTAGCTTGATTCCCAAACAGTGGACTTGGAGTTTGTCAAATACAAACCCAATACGAACTCATGAATTTGACAAGTTCATGGATATAGAAAATTCATATTCTCATTTCTCTTACTCCAAACAGGGACTGTGCATTCATCGGTAGACATGTAAATTTTTCAAATAAAAATGCAGGTTTTCCTAATAGTTTTCCCATTTAAAGCCCATTAGAATTAAATTGATGATAAATGCTTCATGCTTCTAGTTGTGCAGATTAACTACCAGGAGCCGAATACCAAAAGTAATATTTCTAAACCTTATTCAAGGATTGGAAATTTGTGTGGATTATGCAAGCAGTTCATTTCACAGGCAACGGACTATCTCAATGAAAACAAGACCCAAACAGAGATCATTGATGCCTAAGAATCTCCTCGATAGGACAATCTTAACCTATCATTTCCCAAAAAGGCTAGGGGTTCAGGTTTAGTGCATGTTATGCACTTTCCACTATTAATTAACATGTGTTTAGTTGGATAACTGGCTTAGGGCAACCAAGCATGTTCAGCAGGTTTGTCGGGCTCTGAAATTGTGAGCACCATTCCTATTTAATTTCCACCAATGCATTAGTGAAACTTTACGGGATGGTAATTTGGAAAGATGATTGGTTTTTTAGTCAATCAAATATTCACACAATTTTAACTACAAGGTGTTATGAACTGTCCAGTACGTAGAACTTGTATCTTGCAGAGTTACAAGCATCATATTTGCTTAGAATAGTCTGGTGCTGGATGTTTTGGGTTTTGAGTTTCAACAGTTGTGAATGGCACTATGTCATGTGGATGGATAAAGCTCATGAAATGATTGATTGTGAAATAGTGAGTACTAGCAACTCTATTGTCTAGACTCTAGAGCATAGTTTCTAAATCAAGACATGGACGTGGGGAGCAATGTGAGAAACCCATGCATGAAACGTCTCATTCTACAATAATTACAATATTCAGCTAAAAGAGTGAAGTAGATGTGAAAAATGTGGGCATTTACAAGCTGAAATGAGTTTCCCGTAATATGGTCTCATGTTTTGTTTCTTGATGTTCTAGGTCTTGTATATTTCTTGAATATCGTTTCAGCAGCTATGAAATTTACATTATTTTCTCTATATTTTAGGCCTTCATATTTCTTGCTTCAATAAGCCTGTTTGGTAGGTTACTTAAGAAAAGGGGTTTATCTCATTTAACTTAAAATTCTGTGTTAGAGATCAAGATCTTTAACATATAATTACTGTTAACTAAAATGAGATGAACCCAATTTTTTAGGTGTCTACAAAACAGTGCCTGATTCTTTCATGGTAAAATTCATGTCCATGATTAATTAAATTGAGTCCCAGTTAATAATATTGAATTCATTGTATTTTTCTGGAGGCAAATCATCTTTCTAACCTGAGTGGCTGCTGCAGTTGGCTATAGACTTACTGACTTGAAACTGATTTTTTTCCTCTGCTTTAGGTAAAAGATACAGTAGAAGTGGATCATAATGTTTCTCGGCATCTGGAAGTTGAGCTTGTCACTGCTGACTGGAATCTTTTGGTACATTTCTCGTGTTGTTTATATTCTTAACTGCTCATAATGTGGATATTGTTTTCGAGGTTATATTTCAAGTGCTTACACTGCAGCCAACTACATTCTTATTATTATGTCCTCTCATGCATTTAAAAGTTCATGACTGTGGTTTTTGGGAACGGATAAATTCAATCTCTTCCTGACTTGAGGATTTCATGATTCTTCATCATGCAACATTTTGCTTATGGTTTATCTACAGAAATAAGTTTAACTTAGTTTCCTATGGACAACATTGGAGTGGCCTGGCCATTTGGATAGGTCGTGTTTATGTATATGCTCGAAATTAATGGAGCAGACCCAGATGTGCATCGGAGCTATCCGGATGAGCGAGGGTCCCTGGAAGGTGGGAACCGCTGTTATGACCATGAAGAAGTTGTCCATTTCCTATGGATAACATTGGAGGGGCCTGGCCATTTGGATAGGCCGTGTTTATGTATTTGTTCGAAATTAATGGAGCAGACCCGGATGTGCGTTGGAGCTATCTGGATGAGCAGGGGTCCCTGGAAGGTGGGAATCGCTGTTATGACAATGATGAAGCTGTCCATTTCCTGTGGACAGCATTGAAGGGGCCAAGCCATTTGGACAGGCCATGTTTATGAAAGTATTTACAGGTACCACACGCTTAACCTAAACCTATAACCCCAAACCTATAGCCTAAACCCATTCTCAATTCCATAAAGCTATAACCTATAACCTAACCCTAACCCTAAACCTTAACCTTAACCTATATAACCTTTACTTACAACCTTTACCTAAACTTACAACCTATACTTATAACATAAACCTAAACCTAGACCCATTCTTATAACATAGACCTAAACCTAAACCTTAACCTATAACCTAAACCTAGACTTATAACCTTAACCTAAACCTATTCTCAAATCCCAAAACCTATACGTATAACCTAAGCCTAGACCTTGACCTTAACCTTAACCTATAACCTACACTTATAACGTATAACCTAAACCTATACCTATAACCTATACTTATATCCTTAACCTAAACTCATAACCTTAACATAAATCCATTCTCAAATCCCAAAACCTATACTTATAACATAAACCTAAACCTAAACCTATGACCTAAAACCTAAAACCTAAACCTAAACCTAAACCCGATCCCAAACCCGAACCCGATTTCCTAAACCTAAACCTTAACCTATAACCCATACTTATAACCTTAACCTAAACCTATTCTCAAATCCTAAAACCTTAACCTATAACCTAAATTTATAACCTATACTTAACCTATACTTATAACCTTAAAGTAGACCTTAACCTTAACCTATAACCTATACTCATAACCTATAACCTAAACCTATACGTATAACTTAAACCTAAATCTTAACCTATAACCTAAACATATACTTATAACCTTAACCTAAACCTCTTCTCAAATCCCAAAACTTATACTTATAATCTAAACCTAGATCTTAACCTTAACCTATAACCTCTACTTATAACCTTAACCTAAACTTAGAACCTTAACCTTAACCTAAACCTAAACCTTAACCTAAACTCAAATCCCTAAACCTTAACCTATAACCGAACCTAAACCTATACTTATAACCTAAACCTATTCTCAAATCCCAAAACCTACAACCTAAACCTATAAGCTTAACCTAAACCTAAAACCTAAACCTAAACCTAAAACCTAAATGTATTCTCAAATCCCTAAACTTAAACCTTAACCTATTCTCAATTCCTTAAACCTTAACCTATAACCTAACTTAAACCTAAACCTGTAACCTACACTTATAACCTAAAACCTAAATGTATTCTCAAATCCCTAAACCTAAACCTAAACCTAATCCTAATCTCAACTCCTTAACCTAAACCTAGACTTGAAACCTCAAACCTAAACCCGGTCCCGAATCTGATTTCCCAAACCTAAACCTTAACCTATAACCTAATATAAACCTAAACCTATAACCGACACTTATAACCTATAAACTAAAACCTAAACTTAAACCTAAAACCTAAATGTACACTCAAATTCCTAAACCTAAACCTACACCTAATCCTAATCTCAACTCCTTAGCTTAAATATAAACTTCAAAACCCAAACTTAAACATGAACCTGAACTTGATTTCCTAAACCCAAACCTTAACCTATTCTCAATTCCCTAAACCTATAACCTCAACCTAAACCTTAAGCAAAACTTATAACCTAAACCTAAACTATAACCTAAACTTATAACATATAACCTAACCTTAACCTTAACCTTAACCTAAACCTAAAACCTAAACCTAAACCTATAAACTAAAACCTAAAATTTATACGTATTCTCAAATCCTTAAACCTAAACATACACCTAATCCTAATCTCAACTCCTTAGCTTAAACATAAACTTCAAAACCCAAACCTAAACCCGAACCCGAACTTGATTTCCTAAACCTAAACCTTAACCTATTCTCAATTCCCTAAACCTATAACCTATACATATAACATATAACCTAACCTTAACCTTAACCTAAAACCTAAACCTAAACCTATAAACTAAAACCTAAACCTAAACCTAAAACCTAAATGTATTCTCAAATTCCTAAACCTAATCCTACACCTAATCCTAATCTCAACTCCTTAGCCTAAACATAAACCTTAAAACCCAAACCTAAACCTGAACCCGAACCCGATTTCCTAAACTTAAACCTTAACCTATTCTCAATTCCCTAAACCTATAACCAAAACCTATAACCTAAACCTAAACCTATAACCTAAACTTAAGACCTATAACCTAACCTAAACCTAAAACCTAAACCTAAACCTATAACCAAATCCTATAAACTAAAACCTAAACCTAAACCTAAAACCTAAATGTATTCTTAAATCACTGAACCTAAACCTATAAAACTAAACCTATAAACTAAAACCTAAACCTAAACCTAAAACCTAAATGTATTCTCAAATCCCTAAACCTAAACCTACACCTAAAACAAATCTCAACTCCTTAGCCTAAACATAAACTTCAAAACCCAAACCCGAACCCGATTTCCTAAACCTAAACCTTAACCCATTCTCAATTCCCTAAACCTATAACCTATAACCTATAAACTAAACCTAAACCTAACCTAAACCGATAACTTTAACCTAAACCTAAACTTAAACCAAAACCTATAACCTATAACCCAATAACCTAAACTTATAACCTTAACCTAAACCTAAAACCAAAACCTAAACCTATAACCTAAACCAAAACCTAAACGTAAAATCTAAATGTATTCTCAAATCCATAAACCTAAACCTACACCTAATCCTAATCTCAACTCCCTAACCTAAACTTGAAAACCCAAACCCAAGCCTAAAATCTAAATGTATTCTCAAATCCCTAAACCTAAACCTACACCTAATCCTAATCTCAACTCCCTAATCTAAAAACCTAAACTTGAAAACCCAAACCTAAACCCAATCCCGAACCCGAACCCAATTTCCTAAACCTAAACCTTAACCTTAACCTGTTCTCAATTCCCTAAAGCTATAACCTATAACCTAAACCTAACTTAAACCTGTAACCTTAACCTACACCTAAAACCTAAACCTAAGCCTAAACCTAAATGTATTCTTAAATCCCCAAACCTAAACATACACCTAATCCTAATCTCAACTCTCTAACCTAAACCTAAACCTAAACTTGAAAACCCAAACCTAAACCTAATCCCGAACCCGAACCCGATTTCCTAAACCTAGACCTTAACCTATTCTCAATTCCCTAAAGCTATAACCTATAACCTAACTTAAACCTAAACCTATAACTGACACTTATAACCTAAACCTAAACCTAAAACCTAAATGTATTCTCAAATCCCTAAACCTACACCTACACATAATCCTAATCTCAACTCCTTAACCTAAACCTAAACTTGAAACCCCAAACCTAAACCCGAACCCAAACCTGAACCCGATTTCCTAAACCTAAACCTTAACCTATTCTCAATTCCCTAAACCTTAACCTATAACCTAACTTAAACCTAAACCTATGACCTACACTTATAACCTAAACCTAAAACCTAAATGTATTCTCAAATCCCTAAACCTAAACCGTAACCTATTCTCAATTCCTTAAACCTTAACCTATAACCTAACTTAAACCTAAACCTATACCTTACACTTATAACCTAAAATCTAAATGTATTCTCAAATCCCTAAACCTAAACCTACACCTAATCCTAATCTCAACTCCTTTACCCAAACCTAAACTTGAAAATCCAAACCTAAACGCGATCCCGAATCCGAACCAAATTTCTTTATCCTAAACCTTAACCTATTCTCAATTCCCTAAAGCTATAACTTATAACCTAAACCTATAAACTAAAACCTAAACATAAACCTAAACTTAAAACCTAAATGTATTCTTAGATCTCTAAACCTAAACCTACACCTAATCCTAATCTCAACTCCCTAACCTAAACCTAAACCTAAACTTGAAATCCAAACCTAAACCTGATCCCGAACCCAAACCTGATTTCTTAAACCTAAACCTAAACATTAACCTATTTTCTATTCTCTAAAGCTATAAACTATAACGTATCACCTAAACCTAACCTAAACCTAGAACCTTAACCTAAACCTAAAACCCAAACCTAAAACCTAAATGTATTCTCAAATCCCCAAACATAAACCTACACTTAATCCTAATCACAACTCCCTAACCTAAACCTAAACCTAAACTTGAAAACCCAAACTTAAACCCAATCCCGAACCCTAACCCGATTTCCTAAACCTAAACCTAATCCTTAACCTATTCACAATTCCCTAAAGTTATAACCTATAACCTATAACCTAAACCTAACCCAAACCTATTACCAAAAACCTAAACCTAAACCTAAACCTAAACCTAAAACCTAAATATATTCTTAAATCCCCAAACCTAAACCAACACCTAATCCTAATCTCAACTCCTTAACCTAAACCTAAACCTAAACAAGAAAACCCAAACTTAAACCTGATCCCGAACCCCAACCCGAATTCCTAGACTTAGACCTTAACTTATTCTGAATTCCCTAAAGCTATAACCTATAACCTAACTTAAACGTAAACCTATAACCGACACTTATGACCTAAACCTACACCTATAACCTAAATGTATTCTCAAATTCCTAAACCTACACCTACACCTAATCCTAATCTTAACTCCTTAACCTAAACCTAAACTTGAAACCCTAAACCAAAACCCAAACTCGAACCGAAACCCGATTTCCTAAACTTAAACCTTAACCTATTATCAATTCCTTAAACCTTAACCTATAACCTAACTTAAACCTAAACCTATAACCTACATTTATAACCTAAACCTAAAACCTAAATGTAATATCAAATCCCTAAACCTAAACCTACACCTAATCCTAATCTCAACTCCCTGACCTAAACCTAAACCTAAACTTGAAAATCCAAGCCTAAAAATGATCCTGAACCTGAACTCGAACACGATTTCCTAAACCTAAACCTAAACCTTAACCTATTCTCTATTCCCTAAAGCTATAACCTATAACCTATAACCTAGAACCTTAACCTAAACCTAGAACCTTAACCTAAACCTAAAACCTAAATGTATTCTCAAATCCCTAAACCTAAACCTATACCTAATCCTAATCTCAACTCCCTAACCTAAACCTAAACCTAAACTTAAAAACCCAAACCTAAACCCGATCCCGAACCCGATTTCCTAAGCCTAAACCTAATCTTTAACCTATTCTCAATTCCCTAAAGTTATAACCTATAACCTATAACCTATAATATAAACTTATAACCTAAACCTAAACCTAAACCTAAACTTAAATCCTAAATGTATTCTTAAATCCCCAAACCTAAAACTAAACCTAATCCTAATCTCAAATCCCTAACCTAAACCTAAACCTAAACTTGAAAACCCAAACCTAAACTCGACCCCGAACCTGAACATGAATTCCTAAACCTAAACCTTAACCTATTCTCAATTCCCTAAAGTTATAACCTAAAACCTAACTTAAACCTAAACCTATAACCGACATGTATAACCTAAACTTAAACTTATAACCTAAATGTAATCTCAAATCCGTAAACCTAAACCTAAAACCTAAATGTAATCTCAAATCCCTAAACCTAAACCTACACCTAATCCTAATCTCAACTCCCTAACTTAAACCTAAACCTAAACTTAAAAATCGAAACCTAAACCCGATACTGAACCCGAACTAGAACCTGATTTCTTAAACCTAAACCTTAACCTATTCTCAATTTCCTAAAGCTATAACCTATAACTTATAACCTATAACCTAAACATAAACCTAAATCTAAACTTAAACCTATAACCTAAACCTAAACCTAAACCTAAACCTAAACCTTAACCTAAACCCAAACCTATAACCTTAACCTAAACCTTAACCTATAACATATAACCTATAACCCATAACCTGTAACCTAAACTTATAACCGATAACCTAACCTTAATCTAAACCTATAACCCAAACCTATAAGTGTAGGTTATAAGTATAGGTTTAGGTTAAGGTTGTTTTTCTTTTCATTTGTTTGGATCAACTCTCATATATTCTCTCTTTTTATTTATTTATTTTTTCCATAAGATTGTTTATGTTTGGATGGATGCAGATTATATTTGGATGAATGTAGTTTGGATGAATTTACGCAGTTTGGATGAATTTACGTAGTTTGGGTTTAAATGGATGTGAATGTGAATATGATGAAATATATTATATAACAGGTGTATATCAGGAAGAATATGATGAATTATATTCTAACAGGTGTATATCAAGAAATTTGAGATGGAATAGATTTTTTTTTCTTGAGAAAGACACTTTTACCTACGAAATATTTCGTAGGCAAAAGTCTCCTCAATGTTTTTTAGCGGCGAATATTTTCATCGCTAAATGTCTTATCCACGTTTTTAGCTACGAATATTTCCGTAGCTAAAAGTAATTACTTTCGATTTTTAGAAAAATTGCTTGCAGCTTTTAGTGACGGATATTTTCGTCACTAAAAAGTCTCATCCGTAAATTTTCGCTACGAAAAGTTTTGTAGCTAAAAGTAATCCTTTCAAATCGTTATCAATGTTTTGCATGCATTGAAAAACTGTTTATAGCCTTTGGCAACAAAAATTTTCCTCGCTAAAAGTCTCATCCATGATTTTTAGCTAAAAGTAATCCATTCCAATTTGTTGAAAAATTGTTTGCAGCCTTTAACGACAAAAATATTCGTCGCTAAAAGTCCCATCCAGATTTTTTAGCTACAAAAATGTTCGTAGCTAAAAGTAATCCATTCCAATATGTAGAAAATTTGTTTGCAGCCTTAGGCGACGAAAATATTCGTAGCTAAAAGTCTCATCTAGGATTTTTAGCTACAAAACTTTTCGTAGCTAAAAGTAATCCATTCCAATTTGTTGAAAACGCGTTTGCTGCCTTTGGCGACAAAAATATTCATTGCTAAAAGTCTCATCTAGGATTTTTATCTACGAATATTTTGGTAGCTAAAAGTAAACCATTCCAATTTGTTGAATTTTTTGAAATATTGGTGATAGCCTTTAACGACAAAAATTTTCATCGCTAAAAGTCTCATTTGTGATTCTTAGCTACGAAAATTTTCGTAGCTAAAAGTAATCCACTCCAAATTCTTTGAAAATTTGGTTGTAGCCTTTGGCAAAGAAAATATTTGTCGCTAAAAGTCTCATCCAGGGTTTTTAGCTATGAAAATTTTCGTAGCTAAAAGTAATCTAATTCTAATGTGAAGAAAAATTGTACATAGCCCTTAGCGACAAAAAGTTTCGTCGCTAAAACTCTCATCTACGATTTTTAGCTACGAAAATATTCCTAGCTAAAAGTGAACTTTTAGCAATGAAAATTTATTTCGTCGCTAAAAGTGACATTACTAAAAGTTTCGTCGCTAAAAACCCTCTTTCTTGTAGTGGTGGAATCCACGCGTGTGGCCCACCAAAAATTTGAATCTGCTTCAGTTGGGTTGATGGTGTGGATCAAACACCCATCGTGATCAAGGCCCACGAATGTTGCAGTGTTAGCACAACAGCTATGCTGCTCATGAGATGCACAGATGGATAGTCTGGATCTTGACGTACATGTGGGACCCACGTGACTTGCTGACGTCATTCTAGCAGCCGTATGCTACTGGATCCCCACGTCAGATGGATGGTGAGCCCCCAAATACACAATCACGATGGATCACATCTACATCCAGACCGCTGGATGGTCTGGAACAAATGGATGGACAGTGATATAAAATACATGCATCAATGGGAGCCCCACCCCCACATGTGCATCACATGTGGGGTGAGTCCCATGTCCATGTCCAAAAGGACGGATGGTCTATAACATAGACCCCTTGATGCCAGGCCCACTGTCTAGATGATGGACGGTTTGGATATTTCTTATGGGATGGTGGGTCACATGGATGAAATCCACGGATGGATGAAGTCCATAAGAGAAGTTGGGTCCCACGTGGGAGTGGCCCACATGTATTATATATATAAAATATCTTTAATATAAAATATTATATTCATATAATATTTTATATATATATATATATATGTGTGTGTGTGTGTATGTGTGTGATTGTGTGGGAGGGTGAGACTATCAGTGCTGTCAACATCTAGTGTCTCTCTCTTGACGGACGACCTGATGGTAGGTCCCACATGTATGGACGGATTGGATGTACATCAATCATAGTAGGCCCCAAACGCTATTGTGGTAGGGTCCACGTCCATTCAATGGACGGCGAGGACGTTCACATACATCATGGGGTTTCCAATCGGCACTGTCCATTTAGACAATACTAATGAATTACATACAACAAAGTGGGCCCCACCATGACAGCGTGGATACAACTCATTCATCAGGTGGGCTATAAAATCAGAAAGAGAGGAGAGATACGCGTGATGGAGAGGGACCCTGCTACTATTGGGCCCTCCCAAATATGATGCATACATCAAGTGGGTCCCACATTAAGTAGGCCCTAAGATTTAAAATCAATGGTGAATCACCCACCTTTGATCTCCTCTTCCTTCTTCTTCCAATACCATCTAAAGCTCCAAGGGGTACAAATCAACGGTCGAGATGGAATTTGGATGGTGGGGATGGGAGGTAAGAAGGTGGGCTACACCAAGTTTTCTCATGGACCTTGGACATAGGTTGCTTCCATGGAGCTTGGTAGAGAAAGAAAAAAATAAAAATAAATAAATGAGAGAGAGAGGTGATGTGAGTGATGGAGTGATGCGGAGAGGGATGAGTGAAGTGATGGAGAAGTTGATTTTTGGGGATGGGTAGTTGTACTTGGAGATGGGTATTGTACTTGACATTTGATTGATGGGTTGATGTGACGTATCATAGAGATTTTCTCGATATTTACAATGCGTGGCGTTTTTCTCGAACCGAACACGAGTCCACATCTCCTATCCCAGGTATTGCCTCGGCGTGTAAGACGCGGCGTCGGAACCGTGGCGACGGCGCGGTCACTAGGGTACAAGTCTTAGGTCGAGCCGACTCTGATATACTGGACACGACTCAGGATCATGCATAAATGTCGAATACAAGTCGAGGGTTACCGAAATTTGACTGGAAGGACCGCGAAAGCCTACGGAACGGCACAGAATATGATACAGGCCTTACAACTTTCCCCTCCAAATAAAAATTTTATCTTCGAAATTTACAGAACAAACAAGGGAAGAGGAAACATCATATATAAGTCAAGGCACAATCAGTTTACATAAGGATTGGGATAGCGCTCTCTAATCTCAACCTTGCACTCCCAAGATGCCTCACCGACACTGTGGTGACCCCTACTAAACCTCAGATCCTGGATCAAAAATGATCGAAACAAGGATACTTTCCAACCTCACCATTTGACTAATCTAACAAGGTGTCTTAATGCCTAGTTGTGCGGATCATCAGCGACTCCTGACGACTAAGGATCCTGCAGAGCTGCATAAAACCTACCCTAGGTCTACTGGGGAGGTGTATGTCCCTCCCCCTCTCCCCCAAAGAGGTCGTTACTGGTGAAAATGGGGGCACTCATGCTTACGATTCCTAGTCTCACCACATCTGAAGCAAACGCCCGTAAACGGTCTCTTTGGTGGTGCTGAAGGTACTGCTAGCACTCGAAAAGAAGGATGGTTCCTGTGCCTCTGCGGTCGTCGATGCAACTGTTATTGGAAACAACTAGAGGGGATCTTTCTCTTCCGATCTCCTATGTGGTCATGAACCATCTGCGAATCATTCCATTCTGCCTCGTAAATCTCGGCCCTCTGAACTACCTACTCAAAGGTTAGGAGCATGCGTTTGACGACACGGCTCCTGAGGCCAAAACGTAAGCACTTCTCAAAATGGAAAGCCTTTCACTCTTCATCATTAACTAAATACGATGCAAACCTTGATAGTGCTACAAAACGAGCTACATACTGCACCACAGACATGTCTCCCTGTCCCAAAGTCTCGAACTCTATCACTCGCTGCCCACGAATGTGGTCAAGGAAGTACTGCTGCTCGAATCGATCAATAAAATCCTCTCATGTCCAGAAAAAATCAGGCCCTACAACACGGATAACAGAGGTCCACCAGAGCTCGGCCTCACCTTGGAGAAGAAATACTGTTAACCGAACTTGCTACTGGGTCGTACATGCCATAGTATAAAAAATCTTCTCCACATTAGAGCGTCATCTCACGGCTGCAGTAGGATCTGGCTTGTCCTAGAAACGCGGAGGATCGAGCTATTTGAACTCTCAAAAAATGGCACTCGCGCACTCCTGCTCTGCCTGGGCTAGCGAAACAACAGGATGCCTGCCCTGTCCCTGAAGCGCAGCCGTCACAGCCTGCAACATCTGTTGTAGTTGGGAGGCACTCACAGGTATGGTCGGATCTGCATCGGTCTCGGGTGGAGGAACAACATCCTCAGTCTGGGTAGGAGGGATCTCTGAGAGTGGAGAGGGGGCCACAGGTAATAAAGACGGAGCCTCAAGTGGTGGAGCAGGATTCGCTCGAGTCACTCTTCTGGGCTGCATGTCCTATAGGGAAGAACAAAAGCGTCAATCAACCTTGAGAACTCTTGAAGGCACGCATGTTAAGAGTATATAATAGAAGATTGTTAAGTTATTTGAACTCGGGACCTAATCAGTCTAAGTTCTCGACAATCATAGTGTAGGGTAGCTATCAACAGATATGTGATGTTATCCTCAGGTAATCCCACTTTATGCTCTGATACCAACTTCTGTCACGTCCCAAACCCAGAAATCAGATTCACAAGAATCTTAATCATCAAATCCGGTATCGACAGCCTCCATAATACCCCATTCTCGGCTCCCAATACCCATATGCTAGGTTCTGATCCTGGGATCTTACAAGGAGGATTTTTCAATGAACATTTATCTCGTAAGAAGCATAACCACAAGTTTACCCAAATCACAAAGGCAACATCATCATCACATATCCACTAATATAAATATTTAAATACAATGCTGAAAGGAAAATAAATATATCATAATTAAAGCTCCAGAAGTCAGTTACATGCTCCAACCTCCACGCTGCTGTAACCTAACATCACCTGCATGCATCTATCTTGCATAAGCTTATAGAAAGCTTTGAGGGTAGTATAAGTGTGTGCACAAGTTAAGTATCAAATATCCAACACAATGCCATAATCATACAATATCGAAAATACTAGTAAGATCATGAATCCTACGATATCAGAGTACGCAATACAGATCAACTATACAAGAGAGTAGTCATAAAGAGCCAAATATCAGATGTCGAGGATACATTGCAATATACAATTCCTGATGAGTTCACGCATACCATCAGTCGTATCTAGACCGTATAAATGCAGAAACACAGTAACTCAAAATGTCATATGCCGCGAATGTAATGTAATATGTGGTGCAAATGAAATGACCATGCTGGAGTATGAAGTCGAGATGATGGTACGTAGTATCACAAGTTATGGGGTCCATCACAAGGGACTTCTATCCAAACCAGTCTTATATCTAATTTGGATAGTCAGACTCAATGTGGTAAACTCTAGATATCAGGTTAGTTGCTTGCCCCAACCGAAATCGTATTCATTACGAAAGTACACGTAACAAATAGTTGTGCACCACCAGCCCAAGTGGAGAGTTAATAAATGAATGAGTATGCAACTCTTCCACAAATTAGTATTGTACATCTCTGGGATCATCATTAGGGTCTAGTATACTCTACATGAAAATCGCCTCTCACTGACCCGCGACCGTGCAAGTGGAAGAGACCTCACTATCTATCTGGCCACTAGTCAACCAATATCTACCCGGCACGTCGATAGCGGACCCATTCTTGAACTGGTCAAACTTAGCCTAGCTATGCCCCTACTCTCAGACGAGTAAGGCCACACCCCCTCCCAACCAACCACGACACATTGGAAGATGCGGCCTCCTGGTATTCGACACTCGGGCACTCATGTATCCACTCGGTCTCGACATTGAGGCATGGTCCGGAGGTTTAGGGACTTTCACCAACGGATATCCAAAGTGCCCAAATGCTCGAACCAAACATTCTCGGTGTCCCATCTAGTCATCTACAACATGTCTATGGAGGTCACAGCCTTGATGTCGCTAGGGCGTATAGTAATCACAATCACACAATGTAAGATGAATGAGTCATGTAATCTAATCATGCATCAATCCTGCGCATACCGTGCGCTCATGTAGGATAACTCCACCTATTAGAGAGTCTCATAAATCATTTGTACTATGACGTATACAATGATCAATCACATCTCACAATAAATATGCAGATGATGCGTATGGGCATGTATCATGATGCTCTGCTGTCACATACTCATAATAGGTATTAGTAACCAGCATTGATAATCGGCCTCGACAATGTGGACCTTTAACCAACATGGCCTCCAAGGAATGGTCCGCATAGAGCCAAACATATAGTGGACCCATGGCCTCACAGAAGGGCCTAATATACAACACCATGGGCCTCACTCAAGAGTTTAATATACATCATGATGGGCCTCTCACATGGGCCTAATATACAACACAACGAGCTCCATTGCCTGACCCTCAAATGCACCAAATGGGCCTCATCACATAGGCCTCACATACATTACATAGGCCTCAAATGTATCAAACTGAGATCAAATGCTCATCAGAATGGGCCTAACATGCGGGCCGTAAATACATCACAATAGGCCTTGGCAATAGGTCTCTATATCCAACCTCAACAATCGGAGTTGGCCTCGATAATCAGAATCGAACTCAATAACCGGAATCGGTAATCGGCAATCGGAATTGGCCTCGACCCCGATAATCAAAATCGGTAATCGTCAATTGAAATCGGCCTCGACAATTAGAATCGGTCGAACAAAGCCTAAGAGAAGGTCACAATGTGGACCTTAAACCATCATTGCCCATCAATGTGTCCATTCAACCAACATTGCTCCCAAGCAGTGGCCCGGTATAATCATCGATACATATATCATGGAGTAATCACACATTGCAATGGACCTCATATACATCACATTTGGCCTCATACATAGGCCCCGCATACGTCTTATTGGCCTCACTAGTGGTCCTTATATCTATCACATTGGGCTTCAACTCATGGGCCATTAAATACATCAAGTGGATTGCATCCACGGGGTACAACGTTGAGCCTCATGCACACCAAGTGCACCGCATCCACGAGTCACACCAATGGGCCTCATACACACAACAGGTGGGCCCTGCTCATGAGCCTCAATACATAACATGTGGGCCCTGCACATGGGCCAGAAATACATCATGATGGGCCTTGTATACATCAAGTGGGTCGCATCAATGGGTCGCGCCAATGGGCCTCATATACATTTCAAAAATGAATCATATTGAAAGATCATCTAAACCACACCCTGAATAGTGGCGGAGATGATGATTGGAAAATCATCTGGACCATACGACAAATATTCGTGAGGATAACAAATCACAGGGCCCACCATAAAGTTTATTTTTCATCCAATCTGATCATAAGGTCACAAAGATCTGGATTAAGAGGGAAAACAAATTTCATATTGATCTAGAACTTCTATGACCCAAAAGGGATTTCAATGGTAGACGTTCAATATCCACTGATTTCTGTAGTGTGGTCCACCTGATAGATTTGCCCCAGCCTTAGATTTGCCCCAGCCTTAAGACAAGCTTGCCAATAAGAGGATTGTGTGGATACAACAAATACATCAGGGTGGATCCCGCCGTCCCATTGCTGGATGGTGGGGATAAAACACATATCATACAAGGTGGGCCCCCACATGTTGGAAAAATAGACAGAAGGTGAGGACAAAGACCATGCATCATGTGGAGCCCCTAGACGGCAGGGATGGAATACATATATCATGGTGGGCTACAGATGGTATGGATAGAAAACACTTGCATCAAGGTGGCTCCCACCTGCCCACACATGTCACACATGTGGGGCAGGCCCCACATCCAAAGCAGATGGATGAAGTGTATGGAAGACATACATCACAGCTGGTCCACTGCCCAAAGGGCTGGACAATGTGGATATAACCCACATACATCATCAGGGCCCACCATCCATTGGACGGTGCAACCACAAATATGCCAAGGTGGGTCCCATGGTTCTGTCCAGATGGACGGATGACTTGGATATACAATGCAACATGGAGGGGCCCACACGAGTGGATGGTACACTGAAGCACATACATCGGTGGGGTCCACACGTCCCATGTGAATGGACGGCTGGGATTCATTCACAAAGGTGGGCCCACATGGGGCCACAACAATATTATACAATATATAATAATAATTTTATATAATATAAGATTCAACAGCAGCTGGACATCAATCCAACAGCAAGTTGATCTGCTAGAGTTGGGCCGTTGGATCTGCCCATCTGGGCTCTAATGAGGAGGGTGTGTATGTACCACACACGTGCATACATATCAGGGTGGGGTCCACCCGTGTGGCCCACCAAAAATTAGAATCTACTTCAGTTGGATTGATGGTGTGGATCAAACACCCATCGTGATCAAGGCCCACGAATGTTGCAGCGTTAGCACAACAGCTATGTTGCTCATGAGATGCACAGATGGATAGTCTGGATCTTGACGTACATGTGGGACCCACGTGACTTGCTGACGTCATTCCAGCAGCCGTATGCTGCTGGATCCCCACGTCAGATGGATGGTGGGCCCCCAAATACACAATCACGGTGGATCACATCTACATCCAGACCGCTGGATGGTCTGGATCAAACGGATGGACAGTGATATAAAATACATGCATCAATGCGGGCCCCACTCCCACACATGCATCACATGTGGGGTGAGTCCCATGTCCATGTCCAAAAGGACGGACGGTCTATAACACAAATCCCTTGATGCCAGGCCCACCGTCTTCATGATGGACGATTTGGATATTTCTCATGGGATGGTGGGTCACGCGGATGAAATCCACGGATGGATGAAGTCCATAAGAGAAGGTGGGTCCCATGTGGCCCACCATATCTTTAATATAAAATATTATATTCATATAATATTATATATATATATGTGTGTGTGTGTGTGTGTGTGATTGTGTGGGAGGGTGAGACTATCAGCGCTGTTAATGTCCAGCGTCTCTCTCTGGATGGACGACCTGATGGTAGGCCCCACATATATGGACAGATTGGATGTACATCCATCATGGTAGGCCCCACATGCTGTTGTGGTAGGGTCCACATCCATTCAATGGACGGCTAGGACGTTCACATACATTATGGGTTTTCCAATCGGCACCGTCCATATGGACGATACTAATGAATTACATACAACAAAGTGGGCCCCAGCATGACAGCGTGGATACAACTCATTCATCAAGTGGGCCATAAATTCAGAGAGAGAGAGAGATACACGTGAAGGGGTGGGACCCACATCAAGTAGGCCCTAAGATTTAAAATCAACAGTGAATCACCCAGCTTTGATCTCCTCTTCCTTCTTCCTACAATGCGATCTAAAGCTCTAAGGGGTGCGATTCAACGGTCGAGATGAACTTTGGATGGTGGGGATGGGAGGTGAGAAGGTGGGCCACACCAAGCTTTCTCATGGACCTTGGATGTGGGTTGCTTCCATAGAGCTTAGTAGAGAAAGAAAAAAATAAAAATAAATAAATGAGAGAGAGAGAGAGAGAGAGAGAGGTGATGTGAGTGATGGAGTGATGGGGAGAGGGATGGGTGAAGTGATGAAGAAGTTGACTTTTGGGGATGGGTATTGTACTTAACATTTGATTGATGGGTTGATGTGATGTATTATAGAGATTCCCTCGATATTTACAATGTGCGGCATTTTCCTGGAACCGAACACAAGTCCACATCTAATGGCCCAGGTAACGCCTCGGCACACAAGATGCGGCGTCGGAACCGCAGCGACGGTGCGGCCACTAGGGTACAAGTCTCGGGTTGAGCCGACTTTGATATACTGGACACAACTCAGGATCGTGTATAAACATCAAATACAGGTTGAGGGTTGCCGAAATTCATCCAGAAGGACCACAAAAGCCTACGGAATGGCACAGACTATGATACAGGCCTTACAACTCTCCTCTTCAAATAAAAATTTCATCCTCAAAATTTACAAAACAGACAAGGGAAGAGAAAACATCATATATAAGTTAAGACACAATCAGTTTACATAAGGATTGGGACAGCGCTCTCTAATCTCAACCTTGTGCTCCCAAGACACCTCACCAACACTGTGGTGACCCCTACTAAACCTCAGATCCTGGATCAGAAACGATCGAAACTATGATACCTTCCAACCTCACCATATGATTAATCTAATAAGGTTTCCTAATGCCTGGTTGCGTGGATTGTCCGCGACTCTTGACGATTGAGGGTCCTGCAGAGCTGCATTAAACCTGCCCTAGGTTTGCTGGGGAAGTTTATGTCCCCCCAAAGAGGTCGTTGCTGCTAAAAATGGGGGCACTCACGTTTACGATGCCCAGTCTCACCACATCTGAAGCAAACGCCCGTAAATGGTCTCTTTGGTGGTGTTGAAGGTACTGCTAGCGCTCGAAAGGATGGACGATTCTTGTGCCTCTGTGGCTGTCGACGCTACTGCTGCTGGAAACTACTAGAGGGGATCCTTCTCTTCCTGTCTCCTCTGTGGTCAAGAACCCTCTGCAAATCGTTCCATTCTGCCTTGTAAATCTGGGCCCTCTGAACTACCTGCTCAAAGGTTGGGAGCATGTGTCCGACGACACGGCTCCTGACGCCAAAACGTAGGTCGTTCTCAAAATGACGGGCCTTTCGCTCCTCATCATTAACTAAATACAGCGCAAACCTTAATAGCTCCACAAAACAAGCAGCATACTATGCCACAGAATGTCTCCCTGTACCAAAGTCTCAAACTTTACTGTTCGCAGCCAACGAATGTGGTCAGGGAAGTACTGTTGCTCGAATCGATCAATAAAATCCTCTCATGTCCAGAAAAAATTAGGCTTTGCAACACAGGTAACGGGGATCCACCAATGCTCGGCCTGACCTTAGAGAAGAAATACTGCCTACAGAACTCGCTGTTAGGTCGTACATGTCATAGTATCAAAAATCTTCTCCACATCAGAGCGTCATCTCTCGGCTGCAGTCGGATCTAGCTCGCCCTGGAAACGCGAAGGATCAAGCTGTCTAAACTCTCAAAAAAGGGCACTCACGCGCTCCTACTTTGCATGGGCTGCCAAAATAATAGGATGCCTACCCTATCCCTGAAGCGCAGCCATCACAGCCTGCAACAACTGTTGTAGATGGGAGGCACTCACAGGTATGGTCGTATCTACACCGGTCTCGGGTAGAGGAAAAACGTCCTCAATTTAGGTAGCAGGGATCTCTGGTGGTGGAGCGGGGGCTGCGGGTAATAAAGATGGAACATCAAGTGGTGGAGCAGGATTCGCTCGAGTCACTCTTCTGGGTGGAATCTCCTATAGGGAAGAACAAAGACACCTATCAACCTTGAGAACTCTCGAAGGCACGTACGTTAAGAGTATATAACAGAAGATCGCTAAGTTATTTGAACTCAGGACCTAATCAGTCTAAGTTCTCGATAATCATAGAGTGTAGGGTAGCTATCAGCAGATTTGTGATGATATCCTCAGGTATTCCGAATTTATGCTCTGATACCAACTTCTGTCACACCCCAAACCCAAAAATTGGATTCACAGGAATCCCGATCGACGAATCCAGTGCCGATAACCTCTGTAGTACCCTCATTTTTAGCTCCCAGCGCCCATATTCTAGGTTCCGATCCTTGGATCTTACAAGGAGGATTTTTTAATGTACATTTATCTCATAAGAAGTATAACCACAAATTTACCCAAATCACAAAGGCAACATCATCATCACATATCCACTAATATAAATATTTGAATACAATGCTGAAAAAGAAATACATATGTCAAAATCAAAGCTCTAAAAGTCAGCTATATGCTTCAAGCTCCACGCTGCTATAACCTAACATCACCTGCACATATTTATCGTACATAAGCTTATAAAAAGCTTAGAGGGTAAATTAAGTGTGTTCATAAGGTAAGTGTTAAATATTCAATACAATGTCATAATCATACAATATCAAAAATACTGCTAAGATCATGAATCCTATGATATCAGAATACACAATACAGATCAACTATACAAGAGAGGAGTTATAAAGAGCCAAATATCAGATGTCAAGGATGCATTGTAATATACAATTTCTGATGAGTTCACGAATACCATCAGTCGTATCTAGACCATATAAATGCAAAAACACAGTAACTCAAAATGTCATATGCCGCAAATATAATGCAATATGTGGTGCGAACTCAATGACCATGCTGGAGTGTGAAGTCGGGATGATGGTATGTAGTATTGCAAGTTATGGGGTCCATCACAAGGAACTTCTATCCAAACCAGTCCCATACCTAATTTAGATAGCCAGACTTAATGTTGTAAACTCCTAATCTCAGGTTAGTTGTGAGCCCCAACCAAAATCCTGACCATTATGAAGGTACATGTAACAAATAGATGTGCACCACAAATCGAGTGGATAGTGAATGAATGAATGAGTATGCAACTTCTGTTCCACAAATCAATACTGTACATCTCTGGGATCATCATCGGGGTCTAGTACACTCTATATGTAAATCACTGCCCATTGACGCGTGACCAAGCAGGTGGAAGAGACCTCACTATTCGCTTGACCAATAGTCAGCCAATATCTACATGACACGTCGACAATGAGCCCATTCATGAGCTAGTCAAACTTAGCCTAGTTATACCCTCTACTCTCGGGTGGGTAAGGCCACATCCCCTCCTAACCAACCACGACACAGTGGGAGACGCGACCTCCTTATATTCGGCACTCGGACACTCATGTATCCACTCGATTTCAACGTTGGGGTGCCTCCTTACCTCACAGGTTTAGAAACTTTCACCCACGGATATCTAAAGTGCCTAGATGCTCGAACCAAATATTTTCGATGACCTATCTAGTCATCCACGATATGCTTGTGGAGGTCACAACCCTGATGTCAATAGGGCGTATAGTAATCACTATCACACAATGTAAGATGTATGAGTCATGTAGTCCAATCAGTGGAGATAACAAATCATCTGGACCATACTACAAATATCAGTGGAGATAACAAATCACCGGGTCCACCATAAAGTTTATTTTCCATCCAATCTGATCATAAGGTCGCAAAGATCTGGATTAAGAGGGAAAACAAATTTCATATTGATCTAAAACTTTTGTGACCCAAAAGGGATTTCAATGGTAGACATTCCATCTCCACTGATTTCTGTAGTGTGGTCCACTTGATAGATTTGCCCCAGCCTTAAGATAAGCTCACGAATAGGAGGATGGTGTGGATACAACAAATACATCAGGGTGGATCCCATCGTCTCATTGCTAGATGGTGGGGATAAAACACATATCATACAAGGTGGGCCCCTGCATGTTGGCAAAACAGATGGAAGGTGAGGACAAAGGCCATGCATCATGTGAAGCCCCTAGACGGCAGGGATGGAATACATATATCATGGTGAGCTATAGATGGTATGGATAGAAAACACTTGCATCAAGGTGGGTCCCACCTACCCACACGTGTCACACGTGTGGGGCAGGCCCCACATCCAAAGAAGATGGATGAAGTGTATGGAAGGCATACATCAAAGCTGGTCCAGCACCCAAAGGGTTGGACGGTGTGGATATAACCCACGTACATCATCAGGGCCCACCGTCCATTGGACGGTGCAGCCACAAATATGCCAAGGTGGGTCCCATGGTTTCGTCCAGATGGACGGACAGCTTAGATATACAGTGCATCATGGAGGGGCCCACACAAGTGGACGGTATAGATGAAGCACATACATCGGTGGGGTCTGCACGTCCCGTGTGAATGAACGGCTGGGATTCATTCACAAATGTGGGAACACGTGGGGCCACCACAATATTATACATTATATTATAATAATAATAATCATTATTTAATATAATATAAGATTCAACAGCTACTGGACATCAGTCCAGCGGCAGGTTGATCTGTTAGAGTTGGGCCGTTGGATCTGCCCATCTGGGCTCTAATGAGGAGGGTGTGGATGTACCACACACGTGCATACATATCAAGGTGGGGTCCACGCGTGTGGCCCACCAAAAAATTTGAATCTGCTTCAGTTGGGTTGATGGTGTGGATCAAACACCCATCGTGATCAAGGCCCACGAATCTTGCAGCGTTAGCACAGTAGCTATGCTGCTCATGAGATGCACAGATGGATGGTCTGGATCTTGACGTACATGTGGGAGCCACGTGACTTGCTGACGTCATTGCAGCAACCGTATGTTGCTGGATCCCCACGTCAGATGGATGGTGGGCCCCCAAATACACAATCACGGTGGATCACATCTACATCCAGACCGCTGGATGGTCTGGATCAAACGGATGGACGGTGATATAAAATACATGCATCAATGCAGGCCCCACCCCGACACATGCATCACATGTGGGGTGAGTCCCATGTCCATATCTAAGAGGCCGGACGGTCTATAACACAGACCCCTTGACGCCAGGTCCACCATCTTGATGATGGACAGTTTGGATATTTCTTATGGGATGGTGGGTCACGTGGATGAAATCCACGGATGGATGAAGTCCATAAGAGAAGGTGGGTCCCATGTGGGAGTGGCCCACCATATCTTTAATATAAAATATTATATTTATATAATATTATATATATGTGTGTGTGTGATTGTGTGGGAGGGTGAGACTATCTGCGTTGTCAACGTCCAGCGTCTCTCTCTAGATGGACAACCTGATGGTAGGCCCCACATGTATGGATGGATTGGATGTACATCCATAATGGCAGGCCCCACACGCTGTTGTGGTAGGGTCTACGTCCGTTTAATGGATGGCTAGGATGTTCACATACATCATAGGGTTTCCAATCGGCACAGTCCATATGGACGATAGTAATGAATTGCATACAGCAAAGTGGGCCCCACCATGACAGTGTGGATACAACTCATTCTTCAGGTGGGCCATAAAATCAGAGAGAGAGAGAGAGAGAGAAATATGCATGAAGGGGAGGGACCCCACTACTATTGGGCCCACCCAAATACGATGCATACATCAAGTGGGTCCCACATATAGTAGGCCCTAAGATTTAAAATCAACGATGAAACACCCACCTTTGATCTCCTCTTCTTTCTTCCTCCAATGCGATCTAGAGCTCTAAGGAGTGCGATTCAACGGTCGAGATGGACTTTGGATGGTGGGGATGGGATTTAGAAAGGTGGGTCACACCAAGCTTTCTCATGGACCTTGGATGTGGGTTGCTTCCATCAAGCTTGGTAGAGAAATGAAAAAATTAAAATAAATAAATGAGAGAGAGGTGATGTAAGTGATGGAGTGAGGGGAGAGGGATGGGTGAAGTGATGGAGAAGTTGACTTTTGGGGATGGGTAGTTGTACTTGGGGATGGGTATTGTACTTGACATTTGATTGATGGGTTGATGTGACATATCGTAGAGATTCTCTCGATATTTACAATGCGAGGCGTTTTCCTCGAACCGATCTCGGGTTCATATCTTCTGGCCTAAGTATCGCCTTGGTGTGCAAGACGTGGCGTCGGAACCGTGGTGACGGCGAGGTCGCTAGGGTACAAGTCTCGGGTTGATCCGGCTCTGATATACTGGACACAACTCAGGATCGTGTGTAAACGTTGAATATAAGTCAAGGGTTGCCGAAATTCGACCGGAAGGACCACGAAAGCCTACAGAATGGCACAGACTATGATACAGGGCTTACAGATAGTTTGGCGACAAATCCAAGATGGGATTGTGAAATCCCTCCATATCCAGCCTCCGTCCAGATGATGGATGAGACAGCCTCCCATCCCTTGCGGTCCAAACACCACTCGAGTATTATTTCTCAGGATTTTACAATTCCATCCCTCTTACTCCCGCCTAATTCGCCTGCCCAAACACGCCTCAAGGTTCAAGTGGAATACACCAAAGGGGTTGCATTACAAGTCGGAGTGGATTAATGCTATTTTAGGAGTTTAGTGTGGTTTGGTGTTCCTTGGTATGGGATAGGTAAAAATAAATGTGGACGGTTCAACTGTTAGCAACCTAGGGTGGTCTAGGTGTGGCGGGATTTGTAGAAATTCTTCCAGAAATTTCCTTTTTGCCTTCTCTTCAGGATATGGGGAAGGAACAAACAACATGGCTGAACTCCAAGCGTTGCACGATGTAATGGTCTAAAATGTATCATTTAGGAGTAATCAAGTGGAGATAGAATCAGATTCCCAATTTATGGTGGATTCCTTTAAGGGTAAGTCAAATCCAATGTGCTAGTGGAGGCATTGGCTGACAATATCCCTCATCCCAAGAGAAGGGAATGGGTCGATAGATGGGTGGCAAGAGATAGTGTGGCTAGTATGGCAAAGCCTTATTCAAAAAGGCAAATGACTTACCCATCCACATTACGGGTTTACATCAATTAGATAAGGAGGGTCTGGGAGCGATTAGAGAGTCTTTAGGTGGCCTCTTATCACTAGTCAGGTGCGAGACTTGTATATGGATATGATGGGCATCCCGAGGATTTTTTGTTATCTAGGGGCTGCCCAAATTTCATAGTGGTTTCTTTTGAATATATATACAAATCCTCATTTTTTTTATAAAGAAAAAAAAAAGGAGTACTTTTTGGAGTCTTTGTACCCTAATGTAATATCTTCTCAGTTAAATACATTTTCATTCGTAGTTCAATGAAAGTGTTCGACATGCATTCAAAAGGGTAATGGTGTAAGTCAAAGTAGATCAATGTTATTTTAGGGATTTAGTGTTCATCAATGCAGGGTTAGAGAGTTTTTGGAGTCCCCATACCCTACCTCAACGTATTCTCATTGGATACACACTCATTAGTAGTTTGGTGAAAGCATTGGATGTGTGTTTAACGAAGTTAATGTATAAGTCGGAGTGGGTTGGTGTGATTTTAAAGGTTCGATATTGTTGCACCCCAAACTCGAAAACTGAGCTCACAAAATTTTCGATCGTCAAATCAGGTGCTGACAACGTCCGTAGTACCCCATTCTCGGCTCTCGGCACCCATACACCAGGTTCCGATCCTGAGTTCTATAAGGAGGAATTCCAACATGATTTTGATTCATAATGAGTATAACCATAAGCATAACCCACGAACAATAACCACAAAAACACCATCATAAAATCCATTATGATAAAAAACTTTGAGTACAACGCATATGAAAGGGGAATACAAGATAATGAAAAAAACAAGAACTCCAGAGCTCGACTGTATGCTCCAACTGCGGCGAGACTACGGCTACATCTCAGCGTCACCTGCATACATCAATCATGCATAGGCTTATAGAAAGCTTAGAGGGCGGTGTAAGTGTGTGCATAATATGAGCGTGCTTAGAATACAAGGTTAGAGTAATCCAGAATCATACTGATGAGTACATGAATGTAAGCAGATGTACCAAGGCTATGCGGTGTAAGATATGAATGTTATCGACCATATCGAGACTATGCAATGCATGATGTAACTCAATCGTACCAATATACATCCAAATCTACATACAGCTCATTAAATATCAGTATAGTTCTTATTCTGGATAATTTATTGGGGTTTAATATACTCCAAATGGCACTGCCCCTCTCCCAGCCGCACAGTCCAAGTGAGCGTAAGAAACCTCACTATCCACCTGGCCAATAGTCTGTCAATACCTATTTGGTACGTCGATAGCAGACCCATTCATGAGTTGGTCAAACTCAGCCTAGTAATGTCCCCTACCCTCGGGCAAGTAAGGCCACAACCCCTTCCAACCGACCATGACATAGTGGGAGACGCAGCCTCTTGGTATTCGGCCCTCGTGTGCTCATATATCCACTCAGTCTCGATCTTAGATTCATCCTCTGGTACCATCGGGTTTAGGGATTTTCACCCAGGGACATCTATGGGGCCCCGATGCTTAGTAACAATATTTTTCGTGTCCAATCCTGCCATCCATGATGTGTCTGTGGAGGTCATAGCCCTGATGTCGCTAAGACATATAGAAATCATGTCATAAAAATATGAAGTGTATGAATCACACTACCAATCATGTAATAATCCTGTGCGTCAGGGAGCCCATAAACAATCTGCCCAGAGGCATATGCTATGATCAGTCACTCCTCATATCAAGCATATATATGATGCATATGAGCATGAATCATGGATCTATACTAAACATGTTATATGGTGTTGGGCTCTGTTCATAACGAAGATAGGCCTAGACGGCCTACACACTACAAGTACGGGCCTATCAATGGGCCTTAGGGAGAGTGACAATGCAGACATTTAACCAACATCATCCTTACAATGTGGACATCAAACCATCATTGTTCCCAAGGCATGACCGCCAAAACATCGTTACATAAACCATGGTGGAATCACACATTGCAATGGGCCTTGTATACATCCCGTTGGGTCTCGACCCATGGGCCTCAGGTACGTCAAATGGGTTGCATCACATGAGCCTCATATATCAAGGTGGACCTCAATAATGGGTCTCATATATCACATCGGGCCTAGTCAAATGGACCAAACCAATGGGCCGAATCATCTAGGCCAATCAAATGGGTCGAATCAAATGGGCCGAATCAAATGGACTGATTCAAATGGGCCTCATGTATACCAATCGGGCCCACCCTTATGTGTTTTGAGATTCGACCTTTTCATAAGTTGACATAGAGATAGATGAAGTGAAAAAAAATATCGGTTTAATTGAAAACTACTATGGCCCTTGGGAGTTTGAATGGTGGACACCACCATCCACTATCTAAATGGTGGGGTCCACTTAGACTTTAAATCTGATCCATTCTTTTGCTCAAGCCAAAAAAATGATATCTCGATATGGTTGGACGGTTTAGATACAATGTATGCACCATGGTGGGCCCCACCGTTGAAACAATGGACGGTGTGAAATACATATATCAATGTGGGGCCTACGGGCTTGCTGCTATCAAAAGTTGCAGCTATATCACTGCTGCACATGCAGCTTGCTGCACTAAAAGGGTAGAGGTTGGTCCCACGTAGGGCCCACCATCAAGTGTGTGTGTGTGTGTGTAT
The DNA here is from genome assembly GCA_037074715.1 of Magnolia kwangsiensis. Lineage (NCBI taxonomy): Eukaryota > Viridiplantae > Streptophyta > Magnoliopsida > Magnoliales > Magnoliaceae > Magnolia > Magnolia kwangsiensis. The sequence goes on along the minus strand of CM073584.1, from coordinate 31,415,104 downwards.
ATATATATATATATATATATATATATATATATATATATATATATAATATCTCCACGTCTAGGCCCTTGCATACATCAATGGATCCCCCACGTGGGGCCCACCATAATGTTTATCTGCCATCCAAACCGTTGATAAGGTCACATAAACCCTAGCTGAAGAGAAAAAAAAAATTTTATAATGATCCAAAACTCCTGTGACACCCAAAAGGGTTTCAATGGCAGACATTCAATCCAACTATTTCTGTGACGTGGGCCACCTGAGTCATGTATACGGCTAATTTTAGGGTGGCCCATAGTTAGGAGGGAGGCCCACCAAATGCACGGTATTGATGTTCAACTCACATCATGGTGGGGCCTAAGGTGGGGCCCACTGACCAGCGTCCATGCAAAGTAGTGGACGTTGCTTGCTGCAGCGTCCAAAGACATTGACAGCAACAACGTCTGTTGTTGCATTTTTATTTTTATTTTTATTTTTATTTTTTTATTTTTTGTTTTCAGGTGGTTTCTAATAGGTGGGGTCCGCATCTGAGAGATCTAACCCACTGGTTGGGTTCTATGGCTCATGACAGACCAAACGAGCCCAATATGTAATATATTTTGGCGGGTAGAAACATCAAGGTGAATTGAATGATAGAAATCCCTATTTCTATGTTATGGCCTGCCAGAAAAATTGGATTGGCTTCATATTTTAGCTCAACGTCTAAAATGGACAAAGAAATAGGATGGACGGCGTGGATTTGGCTTGTACAACATGGTGAGGCCTGTATGAATGGTCCACTCGAGGCTTATTGAACCAAGCTTATATTTTTGTTTTCATTACACGTCTAGCGTCCCTAGACGCTGGACGGTTTGGGCATAAGGCATACTTAAGGTGGGCCTTACTCAGGTGGGCCACCATATGGCTAGATGGTGTGGATAAGACATACACAATGTGAGGTACATCTGGGTGGGCCACACGGCCACATCATTAAAAAGAAAACAAGGAGAGAGAGAGAGAGAGAGGGGGGGACAAGAGAGAGATGGTGAATGGAGGGTCTCACCACTATAGGCCCCTCATGATTTCAACACATACATCATAATGGGTGCCAACTATAAGTGGGCCCCAAAATAAGAATCAACGATGGATCACCCACCTATTGGTCTTCTCCTTGATCCCTGGACTCCTATGCTCCTTGCCTTCACTTTTAATGGTGGTTGCTGGAATTTTGATGGTAGGGATGAAAGATGAGAGGGTGGGCCACACTTGTTGATTTGGGAGAGCTTGGACGTGTAGTATTTGGGTTGCTTGGGAGATTTTTGAGAATGAGAGAAAGGGAGAAAAATAATAGATAAAAGGATGAATGGAGTGGTGGGTGTAAGGAAAGGAGATGGGGAAGCATTGGCTTAGTTGAAATTTGTGTAAAAAAGGGATGGTGAGGGGAGATAGAGGGTTGACTTATGGGAAAATGAGTGGGTTAGTTGTACTTAGGGTAAGGTGGTGTGACTTGATTTGATTAATTGATGGGACATGTTGTAGAAATTTTTTCGAAATTCGCAATGCGTGGCGTTTCTTTGGAATGAACGAGGACCCACATCTCCTGGCCTGGGTATCGATTCAATGCAAGAGTTGCGGCATTAGAACCGCGACAACGACACAGTCGCTAAGGTGCAAATTTCAAGTCAAGCCGACTTCGATATGTAGGACTTGGCTTAAGTTTGCGAGCAAACATTGGATACAGGTCGAGGGTTACTGAAATTCGACCAGGAGAACCGCGGAAGCCTACGAAATGGTACAGACTAGGATATGGGTCTTACAGGTGCGGTTCGGTATTCATTGATGTATGGTTAGAGTATTTCTGGAGTCCCCGTATCCTGATGTAAAATCTTCTCAACTGCATACACACTCATTCGTAGTTTAGTGAAATTGTTTTATCTGCGTTCAAATGGGTTATGGTGCAAGTCGGAGTGGATCAGTGTAATTTTGGAGGTTTAGTATGGTTTGGTGTTCATTGGTGTGGGATTAAAGTGTTTCCAGAGTCCCTATACCCTGATGCAATGCCTTCTCAGGTGGATACGTAATCATTCGTAGTTCGGTGAAAGCATTCGACGTTTGTTCAAAGGGATTGCAACGAGCGTCAAAGTGGATGGTCGCAATTTTAGGAGTTTGGTGTGGTACAATGTTCTACCTAGATTCCCACCCATATGTTTCCCCCAAAATCATTTTTAGACGGGGATATCTGCGAGTATGGTGTATGCGTGTACAAAACATATTTATGAGAGTACATTTCTTTTTCATGAAATGACGTAACCGGTCATCCAAAGAGTAAAAAAGTGTCGGGATGTTGTGTCTAGTGAGGTGGCCCACCTGAGATTTGGACTGGAATGAATTTTGGCTCTTAAAGAAAACGTCACTAGATGTACGTGATAGACGGATTGGATTTTATATACGCACTAGCATGGGACCTATAGATTACAGTGTACATTTACCTTAACCCACAAGTGCTTGTCGTAGATCCGGCCTCGTTAAAGTAATATGAAAGTTGTGGTTTTCTGCAATGATCAACTCGAATCCATTCACACCCAAAACGTTTGTAGATCGGCTGTCCATAGAAGGAGCAAAACAGAATTCAAAATCATACCAACAAAACAAGATTTTGAGTCCAAACGAAATCGGGTTTTAAACATCACTAGGTAATGGGCAGCATCACTATGTGGGATACCTTTGTTTTTCTCTTGCTTTTGCATGACGCTCTCCCACTGCGGCGACACTCTTAAACAACGCGAATCGATCTGAGACCGGATAAGGTTCAGCAAATGGGTTGGAGAGGCACAGAGCCTGGTTTCGGCAAACCAAGTCTTCGAACTGGGTTTCTTCAACCCCGGCAAATCCAACATACGCTATGTTGGGATATGGTACAAAACAGACCCAACACAAACAATAGTATGGGTTGCCAACAGACAAACACCGCTGCCCTCCAGTTTTTCAGGATCCTTAACCATCAACACCAATGAGAATTTGATGATTCTGGGTAGCGCGCAGAATCCCAAGACTCCGAGCAGAGGAATCTCCGTACCATTGTCATCGGTGCGGCCCAAATTAAAGGCAATTCAAGCCTTATGCTCTTGGATTGTGGAAACCTTGTATTTACGGAAAGAAATGCAGAAGGTGATGAACCTCACATCTTGTGGCAGAGCTTTGATTACCCTTTGGATACTTACCTACCTGGCATGAAATTGAGGCTGAGTGTGATCGGAAGAAGTCCAATGATGCTTAGGTCGTGGAGAAGTAAAGATAACCCTAGTCCTGGGGATTTCACACTTGAATTAGATTCGAGCTGGGCAGGCCAGCTCTCCATTTGGAAAGATGGAAAAGCCAGGAATTGGACGAGCGGCTTTTGGAATGGGCAAATTTTCACATCCATTCCTGAAAAGAAATCATACAATTTCAACTATTTTTCTGATGAAAATGGGAGCTATTTCAGATACTCGATCAAAGAGAATTCTGTTATTTCAAGGCTAGTGATGGATGTTTCTGGGAAAATCAAGCTATCCACATAGTCAGAGGAAAACCAAGCATAGCACATGTTATGGTTCCAACCAAGAGGAGTATGCGACTATTACGCTTACTGTGGTTCCAATGGTGCTTGCAACCAGTATTCATCGTCATCCTGCAGGTGTTTGGATGGGTTCATGCCTCATTCGCCTAGAGAATGGGAATCGAATGTGTGGTCTTCTGGGTGTGTAAGACGAACACCTTTGAGGTGTGGGGAAAGAGATCAGTTTGTGATGATGAAGATGACGAGATTGCCACCTCCCTCTGATAACTTCTTAGATTCAAGCGTACAGCTCAACGATTGTGAAGCTAGATGTAAGAGTGATTGTTCATGTACCGGTTTTGCTTCTGCCTATGGAAACAGCTTTAGATGTCGTCTCTGGCATGGGGAGCTGATGGGTCTTCAAGAAAACAAAAGCAGTGGACAAGATCTTTATGTTCGACTAGCGCCTTTGGATCTATGTAAGTCTATTGTAGAACTAAAGGGTGAGTCATGAATAAATTGAGTTGAGTTGCTGACTCATCCTCAAGTTATTTAAGGGACTTGGCTCATGATTCTTAGATAACTTCTAATGCTGATGTTTATTAGCCATTATCTTGTAATTTGTATTGGGCTCTTAAGCTAACACAATACATGTACTCATGCTCTCCTTGACTTGGCTAGTGTGTATCAGTTCCTTTACTTGTCCCTACAAGATCTCACATTTTTTCTGATAATGTGGACAATTAGGCAAACTTTTCTTTGTGACAAGATCAATATGATTTTGTATACTCATGTGGGAGGTATTTTATTAGGGAGTTCATCGAGCACAATCACCTTATACTCCTATAACCCCAGTTTCAAATCCCCTAGGATGTTCACAGGCTTCATATATTTTTCCTTTTCAGCTAATGCATATATATCTCATGTTTTCTCAAATTGTTTAACAAAAGCATGTTCTGTTATGAGGGACTGTCCCTCCACTTTAGAAGTCTTAGGTCCGTTTTCCATTCCCATAGGAGCTACATGTCTACTATTGATGAATCTGATGGCTTGTTGTAACTCCATTTCAACGATGTCATCTTTCGCCAACATATAATGAGATTTCCCTACATAACTCCTTATTGATTGCCTATCTTGCCAATAACTTTAGTTTTGTTAGAATAATACCTGATCGTAATCTCTAGGAAGGAATTGTACGTGCAACAACTGCTTCATCCATGACCACGTGTGGATTGACGCTTTCATCTGTCTTGTTCGCTCGAGTTGAAGCTACTCCCACCAAATTAAAGATCTGCCCTTCAACTTGTAGGCCACAAATTTAACTTTATTCTCTTCCACGATGTTCATGTAATCGAAAAAACGTTCGACTTTAAGTGATGAATCAAGAAAGTCCTTAAAGTAGAGCTGGCTATTGAAACTAGGAAGATCGACTTTCATCTTGAATTCTTGATCCATTCGATCTATCTGATCAATGCTTCATCTAGGATATTGTGGAATCATGTTATTGGATCCCACCTTCTTATAAGTTATCCTGGGGTTCACTGCCAGCATCGCCTTACAATCAGTGCGATTACGAATTTTAGCACCTGCTAGGGGCGGATCACCGACATGAATGTGGAACTTCTCTATGACCTCTGTTAAGCAAGCAGTGGAAGCCTGCAGCCCTTGCATGACTTGCTGATCCTCTCGTTAGAAAGCTTTTATTATTTCCGAAAGATAATGAATTCTTGAATCATTGATCACATGATTTTGGTCCACGCCTTCATTGTTTGCCATCAGTTCAAGGAGAGTCCTCGCTCTGATACCAATTGACGCAAGGATGAACGTGATGAGGTCAATCACCATCTTAAAGAATAATTACTATGAATACACGAAGCTTCTCTGCACTCCTCACAAAAACTTCTCGAATCCACGGGGAAAAAAGTAAGAAAATAAAAATAATATTCTAGAAATTTTGTAAATTGATTGATAATTTTCTAATACACCGTTAATATAAAAAAAAAAAAAAAAAACTAAAATTCATAATTATCAAAAATAGAAAAATTCCAACTCTAATAAAAATCATAATTCTAATAAAACTCTTCTAAAACCTAATTTCTAAAAATAAAAATTTCAAATAAACTTTTGTAAGAAGAGTCCTAACATGATTACAATTTATTCCTAAAAAAGAAGAAAATATAAAACTCTAAAAATAAAAAATATTTAAAAAATCAAAATTACTATAAATAATAATTTATTCTTAAAATTTTATTTTTGAGCTAAAAGTGCACGTTTTCTGACAAAACGAACAAATGAACTCACTATGTTGGTCGGTTCACCTCGGATGACCGGTTTAGTAAAGATTAATTGATTGTGCATCCCATAAGAATATACAAATCAAAACTTATGATCAACTTACCATCCACCTTTTTTGACCCAACTATGCTGAGAATGTATTCGTGTCACCCATCACCAAAGGTCACCCCACTTAGAAAGTGGGACACCTTATATGGGTGATCCACCCATCGTGTGGGACCACATGACTTTGAAAGTTTTCCTGTGGACCCATAGTTTTCCATGGCATGGCCAACCAAATGATTGTATGTAGCTATTTTCTGCCATCCCGTCACTTATTAATGGGTAGGTTGGGTGGGGTGGGTAATGATAGTATAGTGCTTGCAGACAGCTATGCCAAGAAACTTTAAATTCCATTGAATAAGTGCCGTGGAAAAATATTTTTTTTCCTACGAAACGTTTGCAGAGTCTCCCGTCTCCATGAAAAGAGTAAAACAGACTTTTAATTCGTACCACAAAACAAGATCCATTTCATTTTGAGCCCGAGGAAATCAAGTTTTAAACATCACTAGCTAATGGGCATCATCTCTGTGTGGGTTACCTTAGTTTTTCTCTTCATTTTCTCTTGCTTCTGCATGAAGCGGTCACACTGCGGAGACACTCTTAAACAAGGCGAATCGATCCGAGACCGGCCAAGGTATGGCCAATGGGTTGGAGAGGCACAGAGACTGGTTTCGGCGAACGGGATCTTCGAACTGGGTTTCTTCACCCCCGGCAATTCCAACAAACGCTATGTTGGGATATGGTACAAGAAAGACCCGGAACAAACAGTAGTATGGGTTGCCAACAGAGAAACACCGCTGCCCGGGGATTATTCTGGATCCTTAACTATCAACCTCAATGGGAATTTGATGATTCTCGGCGGTGTCCACTCTCCCGATAATCGGACCAGAGGAATCTCCGTATCACTGTCCTCCGTGCTGGCAGAAAGCAATACAAGCCTAAGGCTCTGGGATTGTGGAAACCTTGTATTAACGGAAGGAAATAGAGAAGGTGACGAACCCCCCATCTTGTGGCAGAGCTTCGATCATCCTTCCAATACTTACCTACCCGGCATGAAACTGGGGCTGAGTGTCATCGGAGGAAGTTCAACAATGTTAACATCGTGGAAAAGTAAAGATAATCCTAGTCATGGCGATTTCACACTGGGATTGGATTCAAGCCCAATAGGCCAGTTCTTCATTTGGAAACATGGGAGTGTCAGGCATTGGACGAGCGGGTTTTGGAATGGGCAGATTTTCAGCTCCATTCCTGAAAGAAGATTGTATAATTTCAGCTATGAATCTGATGAAAATGGGAGCTATTTCAGATACCTTGTCAAGGATAATTCTGTTATTTCAAGGCTAGTGATGGATGTTTCGGGCCAAATCCAGCTATTCACATGGTCAGAGGTAACCCAGGCATGGAGCAACTTATGGTCTCAACCAAGAGGAGTATGCGACTTTTACGCCCACTGTGGGCCCAACGGTGCTTGCGACGATCGCTCATCATCATCATGCAATTGTTTGAATGGGTTTGAGCCTCGTTCGCCTAGAGAATGGGAATCAAAAGTGTGGTCTGCTGGCTGCGTGAGGCGAACACCGTTGAGGTGTGGTGATGGGGATGGGTTCATGTTGATGAAGAAGATGAGATTGCCAGCTCCCTCACATTCCCTCCCAGATTCGAGCCTACAGCTCAAAGATTGTAAGGCTACATGTAGGAGTGATTGTTCATGTACCGCATATGCTTCTGTTAATGAGAATGGCACTGGATGTCATCTTTGGCACAAGGAGCTGACAGGTCTTCAGGAAAACAACAGCAGCAGGCAAGATATTTATGTTCGTCTAGCAGATTTCGAACTGGGTAAGTCTATAGCTGAATCAAAGGGTGAGTCGTGACTCAAATGAGTTAACTTGCTGACTCTACTGAGTGATAAATCGCTCCAATCGTTTTGAATTTAAAATTTTTAACTTCTTGTTGAACTGAGATCATTGATTTTTCAGATGAAGGAAGCAAGAGACGTTTATGGATAATCGCTCCAGTTATAGTCCCTTCGATGCTTCTTGTATTTGGCAGCATCATTTGTTATTTCTGGAGGAGAGTGCTCGTCCGGCGTAGAATAGAGCTAAGACATAAAGGTAGCTTCTCGAGGACAAAATTGACATTCTTTGATCTTCTTCAGATAGTTTTTAACAAAGCTTTCTCTTATCGAAATATACCAAAAAGATTTCTCTGTTCTGTTCTGTTCAATCAGCCAAGAGAGAAACAAGAGTGGCCGAATCGCTGCTAGATTTAGGCATTAACATGTCCACTACGAACAAATCTCTGCAAGGTGGGAAGGACAGCTACGACTTTCAAGTATTCAATTTCGCTACTATTTCAGCCGCTACAGGTAACTTCTCCGTCACAAATAAGCTAGGAGAGGGAGGTTTCGGTCCTGTTTACAAGGTAAGTTTTTAGTACTTATTGCAAAATAGAAAGTGTTTTTATGCTGAAGATATTGAGTTCATTTGAATGGGTCTACTTAAAATGGATTAATGGGTGATCGCTCTTACTTACACAAGTATTGGCAATCTTCAGGGTAGGTTAAAAAAGGGACTAGAAATAGCTGTGAAAAGGCTTTCACAACGATCCGGTCAGGGGTTAGAAGAGTTCAAAACTGAGATTATGCTCATCGCCAGGCTCCAACACATGAATCTTGTTCGGCTTTTGGGTTGTTGCATTGAAGGAGAAGAAAAGATCCTAATCTACGAGTACATGCAAAACAAAAGCTTGGATACCTTCATTTTTGGTTTGTTACTCCACTCCTCTTTTAACTATTCCCTTAGTTATATACCTGATCTTGGCTGAACGTTACATTTTTATTGAAAATGTGGAACTAGATCCGGTGAAGCGGAAGCTTTTGGATTGGGGAAAACGCATGTGGATCATTAATGGGATTGTTCAGGGGCTTCTATATCTTCACAAGTACTCGAGATTGAGAATCATTCATAGAGATCTAAAAGCTAGTAACATCCTTCTGGACTCTGAAATGAACCCCAAAATATCAGATTTCGGCATGGCAAGAGTATTCAGACAGAATGAATCCGAAGCAAATACGAAAAGGGTTGTTGGAACATGGTATGTATAATCTATTTCCGTAAGTGTGGAATTATACATGGACACAAACATATGTATGCATTTATTTAAGGATCTTCACTCTGTTTTTTCTTTCTTTTTTTTCCACGGTGGAATGCAGTGGATATATGTCTCCAGAGTATGCCATGGGAGGACTCTTCTCGGAGAAATCTGATGTCTATAGCTTTGGAGTCTTACTGCTAGAGATTGTTAGTGGCAAGAAGAACGCTAGCTTTTATCATTTCGACGAATCTCTTAACCTTCCTGGATATGTAAGTTATTGAACTGAATTTATTATGTATGGTTCTGTTTGGACAGCCAAGAAGAGAAAATAGGTTATATTTCATACAATCATATTTTGGTGGGGCCCTCGTTTGCCCCATGTGATCAACAGTCGAAGATGGTTGGACAATTAAAACCAACCATCCTATGGGCAATATTCTGAATGGCCTATGGTCCAATAATCGTGCTGAGAAAAAAAAAAAAAGAAAGACTGACCAATGATGATTCATCGAGTAGAAATATGGGCATACAAGTTCAGTCGTCCATATTACCAATTTCAGAATCATCCGTTCAGGGTAAGTTTCTTAGTAGGTACCTTTTGTCTGGTACCGAAATCAGAGAGAGTTCAGATCTTATGAGAATATCGGTGAGTGTATTCTGGTGGGATGACACGTTTTGGTGAGTCTGAGACACGTAGGCAAAAAAAGTTCATTTCCTAATGTTGCCGAAATCAGGATTATACTGGAATCCTGATTTTTTATTTATTTATTTTTATTTATCTGTTTTGTTATCCAAATACCAGTAACTTCTCATTCCATCTTCTGACTTTATTATAACTTCATTTATAACACAAGGCTCATGTGATTGTTACAGGCATGGGAGCTGTGGACGAAAGGGAGGGGCTCTGAATTGATAGACCCAACGCTGAACGATTTTTCTCCCATATGGGAAATCACAAGATGCATCCACATGGGACTTTTGTGTGTGCAAGAAAGTGCAAAGGATCGGCCCTCCATGTCGAATGTGGCGGCTTTGCTTAGCAATGAAACTGCGACTCTGCCTACTCCAAAACGACCAGCATTTTCTTTAGGGAAAAACTCATCAATAACAATTCCAGGATCTTGTTCAGTCAATCTGATGACAATTTCTGTGATGGTAGCTAGATAAAGACCGGATTTGTTTAAAGACATTTTCTATTTTATGTTTACTAAAATTACTTCACTATGTTCTGTCTCGACATTCTTATTCTATGTTCTATGACCATGATGTCACCGCAAATGGCAGAACTTGACGGTATCCTATCTTGTTAAGGGATTCAATATCTTTTCCCCAGATTTCACATGTTTTGAATGCCATAGATCACTATAAAAGAAAATAAAATATTCATGATGAATTCTCATAAAGAATAGATTCCCCATAAATTGTTATTGATGTTTTGAATCTTTCAGCAATATGGTCTCTGAATACCATTGACGAACCACTTGATGGCATCGAGCAGAAGTGGATGCCATCGACAGGTGCTTGATGCATCGGGAAAAATTTGGAAATTTCATATTGTTTGCTGGAATGTTTTATTATTGTTACTCAATGTTATCGAAGTAGGTTTGATGCCATTGAAAAATCCTCTATGGGTTGTCAATTCCATTAAAGTCTGGTGGAGCGTGGGCATAATTGTATGAGTACAAAATTTGTTTCCTATTCCAGTAAACAATTTCTGTGATGGAACCTAAGTAAGGGGCTGGCTATATTTTTAACGTCTAAGATTTATTTTTTTTAATTTTACTTTCACTAAAATCTCTTCACTATGTTCTATGAATGTGGACATTAGCATTCTATATTCTATGATGGTGATGTGCCTGCTAATAGAAGAACTCAGCGATATCCTGCCTTGTCAAGGGAATCCAATATCATAACTCGGCATTCTTAGAGCATAAAATGCATACTATAGAAAATTATTAAAATGGACTTATGTGATCTCTGGTAAATCTTTCTCCCCTCTTCTATATAACAGGTGTTTTTTTATTGGATCCAGATCCATGGCCCAGTAGTAGATATACTCTGTTTTAATACTAAATCATGGGATTGTTTGTGGGTGTGTGTAAAAGAAAATAAAAAATCGGCCTTTGTCAGGCACACACTGCTTCAGGTAGTGAATAACCTAAAGGCCTTTTGTTTCGATTCAAGACCCTTCCATATCCTCTAATATTAGCAACAACAAAAAAGTTTATTGCATGCAAAATATATATATATATATATATATATATATATATATATATATATATATAGAGTAGAGATGGTCCCACTCAGCTTGTGGCCATGAGATTAAAATATGTGGACAGTTAGAAAACTTTGTCAAATTTTTTCATAGTTGTACATTTGTTTTGTAAATTGTCATCCACCTGATAATTAAATACACATCATTCTAAGGGCGCTCTCATTATAAAATATATGCACAATTTGTTTCCTATTCCGATTGTGTTAGTATATATATCAGATGTAATTAAAATTATAATATTTTAAGTGAATGTTAAGACGCTCCTAAGGGTTCTAGAGAGGAAAAATCTAGAGTTTTGGTTTATTCAAATAAGGCTCTCATCGTTATTAGCTCTCTCTCTCTCTCTCTCTCTCTCTCTCTCTCTCTCTCTCTCTCTTGTAATATCATTTCATAGTAAATTTTTTGTCACTATGTGCCATAGTTTTTTTTTAAGAGGGTTTTTTCACGTAAGATAGGTGTGTTCGCTAAGTGTTTTTGTTTGCGTCGATTTCATCTTGTTTGATTGAATTCATGTTTTCTTTCGTGATATTCTAAATAAGTAGTATCAAAGCTAATGTTGGGTGTTGAGTTCTAATCTAAGACATGTCGAAAAATGGTCTAACATGAAGTATGAAATGGAGAAATTTACTAATAGAAATAAATTTGAAATATGGAAGGTGAAGATAAGAGACCTTCTAGTTCAACAAGGATTGCGACATGCTCTCCTAAGTAAGGTAAAGCATACTGCTTATATGAGTAATGAAGAGTCGGTTGAACTTAATGAGATGGTTATAATCTCGATCCAATTGTGTCTACCAGACAATGTTCTCTATAATGTCTTGAATCAAAAGACTGTTGAAGGGGTATGGACGGAACTTGATAGTTTGTATGTGAAAAAAAAATCTTTGGTTAGTCATTTGTATTTTAAAAAACAGTTTTACAATCTTAAGATGACAGATGAATTTAATATTAACGAACACATGAGGGCATTCGACGAATTGCTCTATAAACTGACAAATGCGGAGGTTAAGATCAGAGATAAAGATCAAGCCTTAATTTTAGCGAATTCACTTTCACCGTCTTACGAGAATGTCATAGACATTCTATAATCCATGATATGGATAACATTGATGTTGAAACTGTTATTTCAACCCTTCATAAGAAGCAATTGAGAAGAAAAGATAGTTGCAATGGTACCTCTACAAATGCGTTGGTTTTCAGGGGAATGAATTCTAAACAGGAGAAGAAAAATTCTCGATATAGATCCAAATTGAAAGAAAATGGTAAAATGATGTGCATAAATTGTAGCATGGCATGACACATGAAAAAGGATTGTCGAAATCCTAAGGCTCGAAAGGGAGAAAATCTAATTATATGCCAAAAGAAGCCAACATAATGGAATGAATTCTAAACAGGACAAGAAAAATTCTCGATATAGATCCAAATTGAAAGAAAATGGCAAAATGATGTGCATAAATTGTAGCATAGCATGACACATGAAAAATGATTGTCGTAATCCTAAGGCTCGAAAGGAAAAAAAATCTAATTATACGCCAAAAGAAGCCAACATAGTGGAACGAGTGAGTTTTAGATATGGGGGCCTCAAACCGCAAGACTTTTCAAGGAGACTAATTCACTAGTTACAATGAGCACGATGGTGGACAGGTGTTTATGGGCAATGACATTGCCTGTAAAGTTGTTAGAATCGGTTCAGTGTGTATTATGGTGTTGAATGAGGTGGAGCGTATTCTGATGGATGTGAGACACATTCTTGACCTTAGGAAGAATCTTATCTCTCTTGGGACATTAGAGGCACTGGGGTGCAAGTTTATTAGTTTTGATTGGGCCTTAATGATTTTAAAGGAGTACTCAGAGTGATGAAAGTGCAACAGAATAAAAATCTTTATAAGTTTATCATGAATACCATATCGGTTGGAACTGATGCGTCTATACTTGAGTCCACGTCGGTACGTTTGTGGCATGTGCATCTAGGTTACATGGGTGAGCGTGGCATGAAGGTATTTTCTGATCATAACTTGATTGTTGCTTTTAAAAGAATTAATTTTCATATATGTGAGTATTACATATTTAGTAAACAAACACGACTAACTTTTAAGACTAGAAAGCATGTATATAAAGGAGTGCTTGAATACATGTATAAAAATGTATAGCGCACGTCATCCGTTGTTTCCACTGGAAGTCATTATTTTTTGTCTCATTCATAGATGACTACTCTATGAAAGTATGAGTTTATTTTTTAAAAAATAAATCCGATGTATTCGCCACATTCAAGGTGTGGAAGGGAATGGTTGGGAAGTAGATATGGTTAAAAGGAATTCAGTTAAAAAGGAATTCAATCAGTTTTCTAAAGGTGAGGGGATTATATGACATAATATAATGAGACACACACTTAAATAAAATAGTATATCAGAAGGAATAAATCAGGCTCTCTTAGAAAGAGCCCAAAGCATGTTGAGTAATGCTAGATTGGGTAAGAAGTTATGAACTTAGGCCGTGAATACAACTTGTTATCTATTAAATAGGTCCCTGTCTATGCCGATAGACTGTAAAATTCCTAAAGAAATGGGGAGTGGTCATGATATCGACTACATAGGGTTGCGTGTATTTAGTTGTAGCACTTACTCTCACGTACCATCCATTGAGATAGATGAGCTAGAATAAAAGGCAAAGAAACTTACCTTTATGGGCTTAGGTAAGGGCGTGAAAGGGTACAAGCCATACGACTAGAGCACTCTGAAATTACGTTAAGCCGCGACGTTAGATTTAATGAGGTTTCTTTATTTCGCAAGGATGAAAGCAATGATCTGTAGAAATAAAAAATAATTGACATTGAAATCGAAAGGGTGAGACACAGTTTAAAGTTGAGTCGTAGATAGAGGTACAAGAGTAAGTGGAACAACCATCTCTCAGAAAAAATCCACCGAGAGATCACAAATTACTAGTTAGATATATAGATTACTCGAATGTTACATTTGTACCTTTTAAGAAATATTAAATGACCCTAATGCTGAGAAGTGGATAACGACAATGCATGACAAGATGAACTCTTTACATAAGAATGTGAATGGGAGCTGTAAGAGCTTTCAGTGGGGCATAAATCGATTAGTTGTAAATGAATTTATAAGAAGTGAGATAAATACAAAGAGATATTGGTAAAAAAAAAAAAAAGAAAAGGTATACATAAAATAAGAGTATCGACTATAGTGAGATTTTTGTGGTTGTGTTTTAGCAAGTGTCCATCAGATTAATTTGTTTTAGATTTGCTTGCCTAATATAACCTGGATTTGGAATAGATGGATATGAAGACTGCTTTCTTATATGGGGAATTAGAAGAGCAGATTTACATAAAGTAGATATAATGGTTTAAAGTACAAGGGACCGAGAATAAATTTTGTACATTTATAAGATTGTTATATAGCTTGAAACAATCGCTTAGGCAGTTGTACAAAAAGTTTGATGCTTTCATGATAGGTCAGTAATTTACCAAGAGTAAGTATGATCATCATATCTTTTACAAGACACTAGATGATGGATAATTCATTGTACTAGTATGATACGTAGATGACATGTTTATCTCTAGCAATAACATGTTTGATATCAATGCGTTGAAGACTCAATTATCAGGGACATTTGAAATGAAAGATCTAAGATCTATAAAGAAGATTCTCGGTATAAATATTCATAGAGATAGATAGAAGAGTATAACATAGTTATTATAAGCAGAATATCTTAAGAAGGTATTTGTTAAGTTCAATATGGACAAGGCGAAATTGATTAGCATACCCCATGTGCTCACGTTATGCTTTCTTCAGAACAATGTCCTACTACATATGTGAAATTCTATAACGCAATAGGCTTACAGTCTATATATACGAAAGCTTAGCAGAGCTAAAGAATGAAGGTTGTCCTAAAGGGGTGATTAAGATCAAATGAAATTTAAGCCTTTTAAATACAATTTTCTAACTTAAACTAATATACCATACAAGTTAAGTAAAGAAATTTAACATTAAGGCTTACAAGCTATTAATGAGTCCAATCACATAGATTACAAATAATATTCACATGAAGCAACTAGTCTATAAGATAACGTATATGTGTATGTGGAGGATGTACTAACCATTAACTCATATCATTCATCTAATCATGCATGCAAATAATCCATCTAAATAATCGCATAAGTATAATTAAATTTAAATAAGTGCTTAAATAATAATCTAAAATACAAGCATGTAAAGTAGTTCAGTTTTCCTACTCTACTTTCGGCCGACACACTCAACGCATGACTATACTGGATTTCCATATTGGAGGCTTTAAATTAAGTTCACCTCTAACCTTTACAATCCTACATAAGGACTAACTTCCTAGAAGACTTGTATATGTTTTTTATAGGCTAGGAACGAACCTCATTCTTACATAAGAATCTACAAGTATATATCTATGTCAGTGTCATATACAAGGACTTGATTTAGGTCCTACACAAGAACCTAGTTGATTTTGGCAATTAAACTCTTACACTTAATACTATACAAGGAAGGAGTGTGCATATACTTACTTAATGACACTTACTTGTCGAATTGAGCCATGTTAATGTGTTGTCTCAGGTTACTTGATCGATGTTCTCCCGTACTTCGATCATCTCCCATTTGCTCCTTCGATCATGATGTTAATGCTTTGCAAAAGCCTTAACTCAAAGATTAAACACCTTGCATGTAGTGATCCTTTGAGGTGACCAATGTGATGGGATGTTGGGTGAATCTCTTAAGGTTAAAATATTAGAAGATTTACCTATATGAGTGTTATAAAGGGTTTAGACAAAAAATTTACTATTGGTTCAAGTCTACTATGTAAAACAAAGTGGTGATCAAATTCATCTCTTCATTAAGGATGAAATTCTCTTTCAAGTGATGAATCACAACAAAGATAACTTGGATATTTTAAACATATTGGCTTAGGGTGAGAGATATGATCTTTGAATTACCTAGGCTTCTATTACACCAAATACCCAAGAACCAAATGTCATTTTATAAAAAATTGATTTACAACGGCTAGTTAATAACTCTATCAATATGATTGAAATGGCCTTCGATGGTATCGAAGGTCATTCGATAGGATTGAATCATTTGTCGATCCCGTCAAGAAATTTAAAATATATCTCTATTGGTTGTTGGACTCCTCATTCAATCATATCAAGTGGACCTTCGATTGGATCGATTCCCATCAACAGCCCGTTGATAGGATCAAAGAACATTTAAAAACTGTTATTTTGGACATTTGATTTCATAATGGCATTGCACCTCTACTAATCTTAATAATCATATTCCAATTAGACTCCTAAGGCTAAGAGATAATCAACGAGATTTTCTTATAGGGTTAGGATCATATACAGGTTAAATGACTTGTTTTGGGTTAAGGGTTAAGGGTCAGGGTCACCAAGGTACTCCATTTACTTATTCTTTCCTCATTAACGCTCATGTCCACTTTTGTATTTGGTCAACTTTCAAAGGCTCAACTAACTATATGACACATAGATTCACATAATTGACAAATAAAGTTACAAATCAATGCATTAACAAGATGAAGAGAAGTAAGTGATGTCTTATGTGCCTTATTTGACCGTCGTTGGTAGTTTGATGTATGTCATAGTTTTTACGAGACTAGAAATTTCATATATAGTGGGTATTGGGAGCAGATGTAACAGCCTGAATTTTTACAACCAGAGTTTGTACTCGTGCCTGATGAAATCGGGTCTTAATAATATATAAACTTGGATGCTTTAGTAAAATCGCACCTTATTTTTTTTTCGTTCGGTGTACATCCATATACATTCAAGAAGGTAATCATATACAAGAATAAAATCAACTATATTGATTATATTTCATCAGAGTAAATAGAATAATCAAATGCCCCATAATGGGAGGATTATTACAACATTAGAGTTCACAGCAGAAGTATAAAACTAAATAATGAAACTTGTTTTCTCTATTCTTTCGACATGATCTTCCTTAGAGAGAATGTTTACTAAGTCTTCAATCTATACATCACCTGCATAATCTGTACGGTTGAGAGAGGGTCAATGCCCCACTCATAGTGATGGTTATCTTTTAAGATTAATAATAATTTAAGAGATTCATAAAAATAAAGTAAAGGGTTCTAATACCTCTCGTACTCCACTAATACATGAGATATCAGTATGCGCAAAACAACTAACATGAGATGCATGCCTAGCACAGTATGTGCGCCTCATCATACGTAGTGATCGTCACAATGTGGAATATAATTTATAGGAAATCCGGCTCGACCTGCATCCCATAACTACGGATATTCGTCGGCATGGCCAAAGTTAACGTGGATTTACGCGGACATTTCAAGGCAACATAACACGTGGTTAGGGGATTTACGTAATTCGATGTGTTTATGGAGCGACTATTTGCAACATCCAATCCCGAAAAGTTGATGTAACATGTATGCCGATTTACATACATCAATCGTGCACCACGCCAACCAACCGATGAAATTATATGCCGACCAAGAGGGCCACTACTTGTAACGCATTACGTCCATGATAAGATAATTGATTCACTAGTTGTGATACCTCATAACATATCACTTGCACTTATAGTGAATATAGCTAAATTATGAAGAATATAACCTGAATCATGGAGGTTCTGGAATAACAAAACACATGCCCATGCCTTTAAAGATAAATGACACAAGGTCAATATAATAAAGAGAAGAGTGATAATGGTCAACTTAGCAAAAGTGTCAATGACCAACATAACAAGAGAAGAGTGACAATGGTCAACTCAACAAAAGGAGAGTGACAGAGCTAACTTAAATAAAGACGAGTGGCATAGTCAACTCAAATATAAAGACGAATGGCAGAGCCAACTCTAATATAGAGACAAGTGACATATTCAATTCAAATATAAAGACGAGTGGCAAAGCCAACTCAAATATAGAGACAAGCGGCAGAGCCAACTCAATAATAGATGAGGCAGGGGCAAGGCTTGTACCCATGGCCTCATATAAATTCAAAGAAATTCTCTTATATTTGACATAACGTTATAATCCCAAAAGGGCCAATAAAATAAATCAATTGATACGATAATTCTCAGAGAACATGTAAACATGAAATACAAGATAATTCATATCATAAAAGGTACGAAAGAAGCCAATAATTGATGTGAAATATATAATAGTATTGAAGGTTCAAAGTGATATGTAGAAGGCCAGATAAAGTACATGCAAAGGCAAGATCAAATTCATAGAGACATGAAAAGGCAAGATATAATTATCAACTTAAATTAGAGTAAGCCTAAAGTATAAAACCCTCACCTTTAAATCGAATCATCCTTAATCAAGACTAAATGTCCGCGTATACACCTGTACATCAGATTATATCCTAAATTACATGGTTTGAACACTTAAGATTTATCTAGGGTTCGGTTTATGTTGATGATAGAATTACATGTAATAGTTGTAACCCTTCTAATTTAAAAGATGAAAATCTTACCTTTATCTGCACTTGACTCTAACTCAGTGAGTCACACTACAAGGCCTTCTATCTCTCTTTCTCTTCCTTCTTTTAGATTGTTAAGATCTAAACGTCAAGGAGATGGGCCGAACTTGCATGGGTAGGACAACCACATCGACACTCCAGTTGACTCGGCGAGTCAGAGTCCTTCTTCTTCTTTCTTTTCTTGTTTTCTTTCATTCTTTCTCTTTTCTTTTTTTCTCTCTTTTCTTTCCTTCTCTTTCTTTCTTTCTTTCTTTCTTTTCTTTCCTTCTCTTTTCTTTCTTTCCTTTCTTTCTTTCTTTTTCTTCTCTTTTCCTTCTTTTCCTCCTCCCCTGCTGGACAGCAGCAGGCCTGGGCAAACAGGGCTACCGTTCGGCTGAAACCTTTCTTTCTCCTACTGTTTCGGTCGAGCGTTGGGTGAGGGTTCTTTGTAGGGTTTGAGGAGGTTGTTAGGTCAGTTGCAGCCTCTACACCGACCTTATTTACGCAGAGAGAATTTTACAAAAAAATCTCTTACGCAGCCCTTGTTTTGGTTCAAAAATTCTTGGAAACCGACCCACGTTGGACTGGATTTGGGCCTGCTGATCGCTTCATCCTTCCGATCCAACTTCTTGGATAGGGTCAAGACTCGTGTATCTGGGATTTGGACGGTCTGGATCATGTCCCTGATGCTCTGTTTTAACGATCATCGCACCGGATCGCCCGGCTATCACAGAAGTTCGCAATACACGTATCAGCGACTACGGTGATACCATTGGGGTCCACATTCCCTGGTTTGTGGTAAATCCATTCCTTCCCTTAGGTTCCTTTCTAAATTTTGGTCCTAGAAGTCGTGGTTTGGATCGACTGTATGGTGGCCCACGAACTCTCCCTTGTTGTCATCCATCTTCCGCTCGAAAGTGTGGAAATAGCCCTCGCTGCTTCTTTATAAGATTTTCTATCCAGCTCCTAGTAAAACTACCCTTTGTATTCTAACCAATGGTTCAGATCGGACCCTCGCATCGCGATGATGGCCCACTGAAATGGATCGCAACTCCCTGTTGTGGCGGAAGAAGGATTTCTGAATCCTGTTGGGTTCTTCGGGTCAGCGGTAGTTGATCACCTATGCTAGTTCGGCATACAGCGAGCATACTTCCACTATGTACACCATCGCCGTGAAGTGAGGCCCATTGTACCGTTTTAGGGAAATCCACTCCGTCCATCCGGTTTCCCATTTAATTTGAGGAGTTGGTCCCAATTTTATGCATAATCTAACCTGAGGTGGGCCCCAAGATCGTCGGTTAATGACCATCCATTAGAACACTTCTACAACGATCTAAGGGTTAATATTTGATGTGTATAGTTAATTTAGGCTAATTAAGCATGTTATAAAGTTCCACGCTAAACGGATCGTGGAAACTGAGTGAAATAGAATTTAAGGGTCTAGGATGGTGGCATTATCGTAATTATTGTTGATATAAAAGTTTTGGAGAATCTGATGGTTCTACATGGTTATAGGCACATTTCTAAGAAGTTCTTATAAAGGAATGTATATCTAAATCGCTATAGATAGGGAGTTATTCGTCGTGCCCTTCGTGGGAAGGTACTTACATCAAATCCTGTGGTGGATGGTCCTGCCTGAAAATCAACGGTTAGATGGCTTGATCTAGGAATGAGGGTCATTCCTAACGGTTAGGTTTGTGTCAGGGTGAGGAGGTAAGGTTAGGATTGTCGGATTGGTATCGTACACATGCGCATACTAAGTAAATTTCTTAGTAACGCTCAAGAACCTTCAATACTTGGGTATTGAAAAATTCGGAGTATTACAGCAAATATATGGCTAACCCCGACAAGCAGCATTGGGAGGTGGTAAAAATTTTACTTCGATATATACAAGGTGCAATGGACTATGTCTTGACATTTGAAAAGTCGAAGGATAAGTTGATAAGCTATGTGGATTTCAATTACGTGGGTAATGTGGATAATGAAAGTTTGACTTCTGATTATTCATTTGTTTTAGCAGGTGGTACGATCAGTTGGATATCGAAGCTTTAGTATGTGGTGATTCTTTCCACAACCGAAGTTGAGTACCTAGAGGTGATGGAGGCAATCAAAGGAAATGTTTGGTTGAAATAAATGATAAATCATCTTGGGCGTCAACAGGAGGCTATGCCGGTTAATTGTGACAGTGAAAACATGATTAATTTAGCTAAAATCTCAGTTTACCACTCTCATACTGGACATATTAATGTTCGTTATCATTTTGTCTAACATGTGCTTGAGGAATGATGTGTGACTCTCGAGAAGATCCACATAAGCATGAATCCGACCAACATTCTTACGAAAGTGGTACCTGTAAAAAAGTTTAAGTTAAGTGCAGATTTTTTAGGCTTGGTGAAGGTTCACTTAAGGTGAAGTATGTATAAGAAGCAATGGTGAATCTATGATAAAAGGCGATTAAAGATGACAATGAAATGGTGGAACAATGGATCATGAAGATTGAGTCCATGGTGTAGATTGTTGAATAGATGTCTTCAATAGATGTAGAAACAGGGGACATCAATCTATCAATAACCATGCTTGAAGGATCGAACCTCCTCGGGATTAGACATATTGCTATCTGGACGATTTTGGACCATGACAAATTGATCGAATCATTCAGCCAATCGATTGACAATAAATAGAAAAATACCACAAACTCTCTAGATTGTTTTTAGCGTGCTTGATTGATTGAACATATGTCCTCAATCAATGTCGATTGATCAATGACATGCGTGGAATTGCATGTGTGCATGATTTGTTTATATTCCGGTTGTGATAGTGTGTGTGTGTGTGTGTGTGTGTGTATCGGATGTACTTGAGATTATGGTATTCTAAGTGAATGTTAAAAGATTCCTAAGGGTTTTGGAGAGAGAAAAGTTAGGATTTTGGGTGATTGGAAGGGTTTTTTTTTTTTTTAACAGTGTAAGTTCCTTATCTTTTATAATATAGTTTCATATAAGATTGGTGAGTTTTCCGTGTGTTTTTACTTGTGTTGATTTTATCTTGTCTGGTTGAATATTTCGATTTTGCTCCTGTAATATTCCCAACAAATCATGTCAATCTTATGGTCCTAAACTTTCCTATCAATGGCAAGAAATTGGATAATCGTGATTGACTGAGAGACAAAACGAGTCCTATCATCATCCTGAAATATCTACCAAATTGATCCCACTTTGTATTTCTCATGATTCTAAAGTAACACTTTGATTCGTTGGTTCTAGTTTGATTTATTGCTCCTAAATAAAAGACGGTTGTAACAAAATATTCCATCTTAAAGGGCATGAATAATCCCATCAGCGTAACTCTTGCATTATGTGGCTTCTTCCTAGTTGTATGTATGAATTTTGAATGGTTCACATCATGAAAGTTTATAAGCCTTATGTTTTCTGTGACCTAATGAACAGATTGGATGACAAAATAAAAATAAAAATGCCCTGGGCTTAGGAATGTTTCGGCGGTGGATGCCGATATCCCCATTGTTTTCTGTGGTGTGGTGCAGTTGATTTTTGGATATATTTCAATTTTGGGCTTATGATCCAATATGATCTAACAAAATGGATGGACGGCATGGATACAACACATGCACTGCGTGTTAGCCTAAGAGTGTTTAGAGAGTACACTAGCTATTGACCATGTGCAATCGGCGTCCCTAATGGCCGCGTCAAAGTCAGAAACAGAACGCCATTGTTGACTTTCGGAAGTGGTTACCTTTTTGGTAAAGACTTTGATTTTTCTAATCCTGGAGTCTTCCTTTTCTATGAAAAGTTTATGATATTTTCTTCAGAGTTCACTAAAGCCAGATATTATTATTATTATTATTATTATTGGGCCACACACACATGAACGGCTCACATATACAGTATCAAGGCCCAGATGGATTCATAAATAGGAGGAAGGTACGTTGAACCGGACCATTCTCAAGTCACTTTGGGCTAGGTTTGGACTTGATAATTATGCAGTCCAGCCCAGAATTGAATTTAGCCCAATCAGAACCATCCCTTCTTCTGTTGATGTTGTAGGACCCAGTGAATTTTAACATTGCATAATTCCACGTGAAGAAGCAATTGCCACGGTGAAGGCTAGTAGTCGGCTAACCAGGTACTCTAATTGGGCACGTTTCTATTTGCTACTTCAAAGTTGAATAGGCCCACCAGGTAGACGATTTAGATTAAAGCACATTGTCTTCTCTCCCATTCCTTCCAAGTAAGTTCCTGGAAGTTAGAGAAACACGTCGGAGTGATTTCGACACCGAAAATGACAGTTAAAATCAATACACAAGGAGTAAAAACAAAGCACCCCCCTCATCACGTTTCCTGTACTAACTATCACCACGTTGAAATTTCTTTCCATTCCCGTTGTACCCAATCAGTTCCTCCACAGGCGGTTCAGTGTTATGATAATAATGCATGCGTAGCAATAATATAGCATGGGTGTGTTTTCACCCGGAATGGTTATTGCCTTCTTATGGAAGCTATAACCTTACAATCATTCTGCACTAATGATTCTGACCTTCGAGGATATTGGGGGGTATGGTGCAGTGTATTAGATGGGATTAGGAGGGATAGCATTGCATTTGGTCTCGTGCAATTTCATCTAGCATTTGGAGAGGATGGGATTAGGTAGGATGGAATTGTATTTAGTCCTATGGAATTGCATTTGGCTCCATACAGGATTTTCATAGATTTTAAAATCTACTACACATGTGGGCCCCACATTGAAGCATGTGTTTATCCATGCACACCCATGTCAGTACACACACTCTATGTTAGCCACCCCTGCTAGGGATCGATGCTAAGACCTCAAGTGTTGAAACGGGGCATCTCAACTCAGTCTGCCAGTTGAACTATGGATCTAGGTGTGTCCATTTATATACACTGTTTACACATGACATTCTTGTTATATGTATGTACAAGTGAACAACATGCAAATTTGGTCCATTGATTACAATTCTATAGTCCACCAAAAATGATTTTACTTAATTTTATGGTTTTTTGGTTGCAATTTTTTTATCATAAGTATGGAATTAGATGGCTACAATATCATGATATTTCTAGACATATAATTACTAATCAATAAGGATGTTAATCCCATCTAATAAAATTCAATATCATTTAATTCCATGAACCAATTATAGCAATAATGATGTTCCAGATTCATCATCTTGAAATTTGTTCGTCGAAGATTCGATGGGATGGCCCTTGCAACAGAACGGATTGGCTACTCCCCCTGCCACCTGTCAATGGCTAGTGGTCAGTGCTATGTGGGCCCCAACATGATTTATGTATTTCATCATGTTATCCATCTATTTTCCTGATTATTTTATCACATGAAACAAAAAATGAGCTATATCCAAATCTCAAGTGGAACCCGTTATAGATATAGTGGTGAATGAGCGTCGATCATTAAAAACTTTTGGGGCCATAAAAGTTTTAGATCAATCTGTTCTTTGTTTTTTCCATTAAGCTGAACCTGGATGACCTAATCAACAGATTGGATTTCAAATAAACAGCATATTGGGCCTCTGGAGGATTTTAATTATGGATATCCAATTTCTATTGTTTTCCTGTGGTGTGTTCCACCTGAGCTTTATATCCCTCTCATCTTTGGGATCAAGCGCTTAAATGATCTTGAAAAATGGATGAACCGAATGGATTAAACACATACATCATGTTGGGGGCCACATAGCACAGACCACCAGCCACGGGGCTGGTGGCAGGGGGAGTAGCCAATCCGTTTCCCTCGCAACAAAAGACTCCGTGACTTGAATGGTTCAATATCTAAAATGCGTACGGTTGCAGCCATCTGCGGGTCATTGTAGAATATGCACCGGGATAGCACGTGAATGTTTAAATGATTGTACGGACAATTATTTAAATTGTACTTGATCATACTCGTAAATGTCTCATTTCTCCTTTACTGGGTTATTTTTAAATGATTGTACGGATATGCTGTTAGGGCATCATGTCATCACGATGGGCTCGCTTGATGTGCGGGCAGGATGGCGTGCGGACAGTATAGTGCATCCCATACATAAAGTTGAATAGCATCCATACGTGGCTGAAGAATCTCGTGTCCTACCTGTCTCAATACGCCTTGCAGGCTGGTGAATGAGAGTTGGAAAAGTCTTTTTAATGTAATTGCATCGTAGTTGGGTAATAATTATTTTAATGCGTAATCACCTCATTCTTTAGTACAATTGATTCACTCTTACTTCTCTGATGCTGCTAAATACTTGTGGGGGCCACCGTGATGTATGTGGATTATCCACACCGTCCATTGGCTATGCTAATTGAATTTAGGGCATAAGCTAAAAATGAGTCAAATTTAAACTTCAAGTGGACCACACCATAGGAAGAAGGGAATCGGACGAACACTCACTGTTAAAAACTTTTAGGGGCCACTGTTTACTTTGGTGTGACCCACTTCACTGTTGGATCTGCTTCATTTTTCGGCTCATGCCTCAGAATATCATGGTAAAGCAGATGGACAGCGCAGATATGTCATATACACAAGTCCACAAATTTAAGTTATTCCTTTTGGACCGTTTTTGGAGCAGAAGTACCTGCCAATTTCCAATCAGGGTGATCTTGTATTTAGTAGCAATGAATTTAAAAAATCAAACAGGCCTGGGAATCGTTAGCAGAGGATCTGGCCTCCACAGAAAGAGCAAAACAGAGTTCAAATTCACCCTATCAAAACAAGAACCATTTCATTTGAATAGAGGAAATCAGGTTTTAAACATCACCAGCTCATGGGCAGCATCACCAGATGGGTTTCCTTTGTTTTTCTCTTCATCTTCTCTTGCTTCTGCATGACACTCTCCCAATGCAGAGACACTCTTAAACAAGGCGAATCAATCTGAGACCGGCCAAGGCATGGCGAATGGGTTGGAGAGGCACAGAGCCCAGTCTCAGCAAACCAGAACTTCGAACTGGGTTTCTTCAGCCTAGGCAATTCCAACAAACGGTATATTGGGATATGGTACAAGAAAGGCACAGAAAGAACTATATTATGGGTTGCGAACAGAAAAACACCGCTCTCAAATTCTTCTGGATCCTTAACTATCATTACCAATGAGAATTTGATGATTGAGGGTCGTAGCTCTGATACTAGCAATTGGGAAGTCCGCATACTATTGTCATCTGTGCCCGCGGAAAGCGATTCAAGACTGACGCTCTCCGATTCAAGAAACCTTATATTAACTGAAGGAAATGGAGATGTCTTGTGGCAGAGCTTTGATCATCCTTCCCATACTAACTGTTGGGGATTTAGCCCTGCGGAATCACACAGATTTAGATCTAGGATAGCAAATCCAATGGCACCAAGCACACAAGAGAACACAGAGAACGCCCAGATTTAACATGGAAACCCCTTTCGAAAAAAAACTACGGCACAAAGCGACAGATCTCCACTATGAAAGCATTAATTACAAAGAGAGAGGACTTACCCGATTCGAACAACCTTGAATCTCACCCTTGCTAAACCCTTTAGAAACCCTAGAACCCCTTTAGAAAGCTTTTGTCATTTAGTAAAAAAGCCCTAGGAACACCTATTTATAGCTTAGGCAACTTCCCTTCTGCATTCCAGTTGCGAAAGGACTTAAATCTACAGTTTCGCGCAAAATCGTAGAACAAACTGCGTAACCAACGACCGGTCCTAGCTATCCTACGACTGGTCGTAGACTCCTACGACCGGTCCTAGCTTTCCTACGACCGGTCCTAGACCCCTAAGACTGGTCTTGGAAATTCCAAGACTGGTTCTAAACTGGAAAAAAAAAACAGCACAACTCGCTGAACTTCGAGTCATGCCAGGGCTCGAACTTACGACCGGTCGAGCACCTCCCACGACCGGTCGAGCAACATGAAAAACTTGAAGATTGAAGGCTTCTCCTCAACACTTACCTACCCGGCATGAAACTGGGGCTTAGTGTGATTGGGAGAAGCCCAACAATGCTTACATCATGGAGAAGTAAAGATGATCCTAGTCCTGGGGATTTCACGCTGGGATTGGATTCGAGCTCGATAGGTCAGTTGTCTATTTGGAAACAGAGGAGAATAAAGCATTGGACAAGCGGATTTTGGAATGGACAGATTTTCAGCTCCATTCCTGAAACGAGATCGTATAAATTCAGCTATGAATTTGATGAAAACGGGAGCTATTTCAGATATTCTCTCAAGAATGATTCGGTTATTTCAAGGTTAGTGATGGATGTTTCTGGTCAAATCCAGCTATTCACATGGTCAGAGGAAACCGAGGCATGGAGCGTATTATGGTCCCAACCAAGAGGAGAATGTGACTTAGACACCTACTGTGGGAACAATGGTGTTTGCAACGAGGGCTCATCGTCAACCTGCAAGTGTTTGGATGGGTTCAAGCCTCGTTTGCCTAGAGAATGGGAATCAAACGTGTGGTCTGCTGGGTGTGTAAGGAAAACACAGTTAAAGTGTGGTGATGGAGACCGGTTCATGTTGATGAAGATGATGAGATTGCCCGCTCCCTTACATACCTTCATTGATTTGAGCCTACAGCTCGAAGATTGTAATGCTAAATGTATGAGCAATTGTTCATGTACCGCTTATGCTTCTTCGAATGGGAATGGCACCAGATGCCATCTTTGGCACGGGGAGCTGATGGGTCTTCAGGAAAACAGCAACAGTGGGCAAGATCTTTATGTTCGTCAAGCAGATTTTGAACTGGGTAAGTCTATTACAGAATCAAAGAGTTGGTCATGAATCAAATCAGTTAACTTGCTGACACCACTGCATGATAGCTGGTTTTTATTGTATTGAATTTAAAATTTTCAACTTTTTTTTTTTTTTTGTTGAAATGAGGTCATTGATTTAATCAAGCCTAACCTTGTTTTTCAGATGAAGGAAGCAAGAGACAGTTATGGATAATCGCTCCAGTAATTGTCCCTTCGATGCTTCTTGTATTTGCCGGCATCATTTGTTATTTCCGGAGTGCGGGTGTCTGGCGTAGAAGAGAGCTTAGACATAAAGGTAGCTAGCCTCTTGAGGATATAACCAACATGCTTTGATCTACATCCGATAATTTTTAACATGTTCTCTTATCAAAATATAACCAAACAGATTCCTCTGTTTTGTTCTGTTTAATTAGCGAAGAGAGAAATGAGCGAGGCAGCATCGCTGTTTGATTTAGGTATTAACATGGCAATAACCAACCAATCATCGGAAGGTGGAAAGAACAGCTTCGACTTCCAATTATTCAATTTTGCTACTATTTCAGCCGCTACAGATAACTTCTCCGTTGCAAATAAGCTGGGAGAGGGTGGCTTTGGCCCTGTTTACAAGGTAATCTTTTAGTCGCTATTGTGAAATACAAAGTGTTTTTCTGCTGAAGACACTGAGTTCTTCTATATGGGACTCTTTGAAATGGATTCATGGTTGATCGCTCGTACTTACAGAAGTATCTGCAATCTTCAGGGTAAGTTAAACAAGGGACCAGAAATAGCTGTGAAAAGGCTTTCAGAACGATCCGGTCAGGGGTTAGAAGAGTTCAAAACTGAGATTTTTCTCATCGCTAGACTCCAACACATGAATCTTGTTCGGCTTTTGGGTTGCTGCACTGAAGGAGAAGAAAAGATCCTAGTCTATGAGTACATGCCAAACAAAAGCTTGGATTCATTGATTTTCGGTTCGTTACTTCATTCTTTTAACTATTTCCTTACCCAGTTATATGCTTGAGCTTGGTCGAATATTCATTGGATCCTAAATATATGTTTGTATTTGTACATTTTGTTGAAAATGCGGAACTAAATCCGGTGAAACGGAAGCTTTTGGATTGGGAGAAACGCGTGCGGATTATAAATGGGATTGCTCAGGGGCTTCTATACCTAGTAATATTCTTTTGGACACTGAAATGAACCCAAAAATATCAGATTTTGGCATGGCAAGAATATTTGGACAGAATGAATCCATAGCAAATACAAAAAGGATTGTTGGGACACAGTAAGTATTATCTATTTCCGTCAGGGTAGAGCTGCACATGAATTCACAAACACATCCATTCATTTATATAAGGATATGCCCTTTTTTCTTTTTCCTTGGTGGAATGTAGTGGATATATGTCTCCAGAGTACGCCATGGGAGGACTCTTCTCGGAGAAATCAGATGTCTATAGCTTTGGAGTCTTACTGCTTGAGATTTTTAGTGGCAAGAAGAATACTAGCTTTCATCACTTCGAGGAATCTCTCAACCTTCTAGGATATGTGAGTTACTGAACTGAATTTATTGTGTATAGTTATGTTTGGACAGCCAAGAAGAGAAAACCATTATATTCCATATAATCATGATTTTGGTAGGGCCCATCTGTACCCTATGTGATCAACATGCAAAGATGGTTGGATAATTAGAAGCAACCATCCTATGGGCACTATTCTGAATGGCCTATGGTCCAACAATCAAGCTGAAAATAAATCATCATGACCAATGATTCATCAACTTGAATAAGGAGTATACAAGTTCAACCACGGGTAACATCCATGGTTAGAATCATCCATGATTTTTATCTTGTACCTTTCTGTAGAACCCAAATCAAGATGGTTCAGATCATCTGAGAATATCAGCAAGTGATGTTGGTTGCTCGGATTTGCGATGTGGGGAAAACAAACTCCTTTCCAAATGTTGCTGATATCAGGATTATATTGGAATCCTGAATACCAAGAACTTATCTTTCAATTTTTTTGACTTAAATTTATAACAGAACTTCATTTACAACAAAAGGTGAATGTGAGTGTTACAGGCATGGGAGCTGTGGAAGAATGGTAGGGGCTCTGAGTTGATAGATCCAATGCTGCGTGATTCATCTCCTATATGGGAAATCACAAGATGCATCCACATGGGACTTTTGTGTGCGCAAGAAAGTGCAAAGGATCGGCCCTCCATGTCGAATGTGGCCACTCTGCTTAGCAATGAAACTGCAAGTCTGCCTACTCCAAAACGACCCGCATTTTCTTCAGGGAAAAACTTATCGATGACTACTCCAGGATCTTGTTCAGTCAATCTGATGACGATTTCTGTGATGGAAGCTAGATAAAGGCCTGATCTATTTTTAAAGACATTTTTCTATTTTATTTTAACTAAAATTACTTCACTATGTTCTATGACCATGATGTCACTGCAAATGGCAGAACTCGACAATAAACTGTCTTGTTAGGGAATCCAATATCGTTTCCCAGTGGATTTCACGTGTTTTGAATGCGTAGATCATGATAAAATAAAATAAAAGATTCGTGATGAATGCAAGGAATGAATTCTGCATAAACTTTTAGGGAAATCAACGCTTTCAAGTCACAGTAGATGTGGTGAAGAGAGAGAAGTGATCTAAAAGACCGGAGAGGAGGAGAGGTGGTTGCAAGAAGCATTTTCTCTGATAGGTGTTGTTAGTGTATAGGATACAATATATAGTTATTTAGATGGGACTCATACAGTCTCTCACAAACCTCTTACCTTTTCTATACATAAGGTGTCTTTGTTAGAGTCGGAGTACTTCACCTTCTAAATGCCTTTGTTTTGGTTTAGAACCCTTTCCAGAAAAAAAAAAAAAAAAAAAAAAAAACTATCTAAATGTCCTCTAAATATAGGGGAAAAAAAAAATAGTTGCATGAAATTTTTTATTCCAAGCAACTCTTGTTATATACAGTAGAGAGCGTCCCATTGAGCTAGTGGGCCATGAGATTAAAAACATACAGGCAGTTAAAAAAACTTGGGCAAACATTTTCATAGTTGTACGTTGGTTTTGTAAATTGTGGCTCGCCTGAGGAGTCAACAAACCTGATTCTTGTTTCAATGCATCTATAGAATGCTAACCCTCTGGTGGATGGATTTGATCTCACGCCTCTATGCTGCGAGCGCACATGTCTAGCATGCACGAGCTACCTAGCACATACTAAAGCTCTTGTAAACAATAAATGAGACTTTTTTAATACCTTATCAAAGATAGTGTCTTGCAGTCAGTATTCTTACTCTATTACTCGATTGTGGTGCAAGCATGCTAAGTTGGCACAAGTATACGCATGATTCCGATTAATTGATGCTACTACACAATGTACCATATCAGTGGGCTGAAATTAAAGCTGTACACGAACAAAGCTAGCTCGGTTAATACACTCGACTCAACTTGAGAAAGCTCAATTTGCCTTGGCTCGAAACTGAGTTCGAGACAAGTTGAGCTCGAGCTGACCCGAGCTTGACTCGACTCGGCAATACATAACTTGAACACAACTCGAATTAGTTTGACTCGGCTCGGCTAAATACATTTGATATAAATACAAACAACTAAAAAAAAAAAAACTACCCCCCCCCCCCCCCCCACCCAAGTGGCCAAGCCATTCGTCCGGTCATCGTATGTTCGTCAATCTCTGCTCGCCTTGAGCCTACCAATTCGGCCATCCGTTTTTGTCATTTCTACTTGCCCCTGCCCTGCCAGTCTAGTTATCTGTTGCTGCCGCCGTCTCTGCTTACCTATCGCCCATGCCCTGTTAGTCCGGATCTTCGTACTTGCCGTATCTTCTCTGCTCGCCCCCGCCCTGCACATCCGTCCAATAAACAATCGAACCCTATGATCCTATCCCTCCCTTTTGTTGTGATTTTTGGGTGTTTAGCTAGACCGGCCCAGACGACGGGCGTTGTCCATGGCTGACTACCCGATTTAAACATGCACACTTTATATGGATAGTTAACGTGGGACTTAAATACAAGATTAATATATCTTGAGAGATAAGGGAAGATGTTGCAGAAAATTTGGCATGACATTTAAATTGAAAATTGAAAGGAATACAATCTATTCAACATTGTATGGGTGACTAATTCAAACACATAGTAAATTTTTAAATTTTTAAATGATATTTAAATAGACACCACCTGTGTTGATAAGTGCCTAAAAGTTAATTTCCTATCTTTATGTTTAAATAAGGCTGGTGAAGAAGTCTCAACAAGCACTGATGTCGGTGTGTTGGCTAAATCTCCTCTTATTGTTGGGGGAGGTGAATCTTCAGATGCAATTGCAACCAAATGAATGAAAAGGTCAACAGTGTTAGATGACTTTGAACAAGTTCTAGTTAATGATGTGCTTAAGATTATATTTATGCACCGCAAATTAGTATACAACAAAAAACTTAAGAGGTCAATACTCATTTAAATATATACATATATATATATATATATATATATATATATATATATATATATATATATATATATATATATATATATATATATATATATATATATATATATATGTAACATCCCGAAAATCGGGGGGTCGAGCAAAAACCCAACTCCCGAGTTCCAAAATGTTATTTATGCAACATGGATATGTATGATTGAATGTTGTCTGTGATAATGTATTAAACATGAGTGAGATTAAGCCAGAACAGTATATCATACTTCAGAGACAGTATAGTATGTATAACGTATATAAACTGTTGTATGTCTCCAGAGTGTGAATACATTACCAGGTTATACACATACATGTATACTTCAAAAGTAAACAAAATGAATATACATGAGGGCACTAAAAATATAAAATGACAAACGTCAAAGTATCTAATCAACCTCCCTGCAATCCCGTCAATCAGAACACGCATAAAGGAGGAATCCTCCTCCTCATCATCAAGTCCAGCTCCGCCTCACAGGCCGCGCCATCATCTGCAATCACAAAAGGGACTGGTGGGTGTCCGGAAACACCATCCCGTAACGTGGGAGTGAGTGATCAACTCAGTGGGATAAGAGAGCAGAGATTAGCATGTTCACAATTCAATCACGCAATAATAGTAAAGCAGTAAATCAGACAATCCTAATACTGTTGTTAATGCAGGATGACATGACGTGATGTATGCCCTCACCGACGATCTCCCTCATGCGGCAACATCTTACGACCGCGGCATGCCACACTCCCTAGAGTGCTCCACATCTTCCAGGCACATGCAATGCTATGGTGATATGATTTTCAAGTTGTTATTAAGTCCATTCAAACAGCAGGATTGGGAAACTAAGGTACTTCCCTTGTATCAATCCCAATACAGATCCTGTCTAGGGTCGTCACTCCTAGTAATCTCATACGATATATATTTCGTAGGTCACTGCAAGGGCTGCCAGGGCTGTTGCTCGCACTCGTTGCACCGCTCCCCCATCACCTTATCAATACAGGCCTACTGTACTCTACTGCACGGAAGGGTCGTCGCCTCCCGTGGACTCAGAATACGCTCGCGGTCACTACAAAGGGCTCGTCGCCTGATCAGTGTAGGCCGACAGCTAGAATATAGTGTCCCATACCACCATAATCTGCTCACGAGTTTAGGTGCTCACTGGTCACTACGGGGAGGTTTGTGGCCCCAGCGTAGGCCGACAGCTCGACCACGGTGTCCCATACCACCATGCCCGGCTCATGAGTCTTCGTGGATCAAGGTACCACGGTTAATAGGGTTTACAATGGTAAGTTCAGTACCCTAGGTTCAAGCAGTTATGATACATACAAGGTGAACAAACATCGGCCAGTCGGGTTACTTGACGGGCTCGACTAGCGCGATCGCATCTCGAATTGAACGACATGAAGTGCGTAAAACACTTCGCGTGGCCTAACCACTGCCGCCAACTCTCAACACGAATCACATTCATCGACGCGTCGTTCGTGGCTATGACCAGTCAGCCACGAATTCGTTCGGTTACCGACTGCCTGGACTAAGTCAAGTCCCACACATCTATTGAATTACATTACGCTATATACCACGGTATTGGAATTGAAACACATCATGTGAGCATGTTAGCACATGTTATAACATTCAACTAAGGCAAATCTTCAAGGCATACTTTCCATGCATATTCAACTTAGGCAAATCTTCAAGGCATCATTTCTATGCATGTGATGCAATCATGCATAAGGTCAACATATAGGAAATCATTTAGGTCAGCATTTTAAATCATGAAATCAATCTCAAACTACTACATAACATCATTCAATACAATACATACTAATACAAGCATTTATACAGACACATACACTACACACTTAAGTCCACATATAGTATGTCGACCCAAAGTGCGCAACTTGGCGAATCTCTTCGCCAAACTGATTATGCAAGCATTCCTAACTCACTAATACGGCGACAAACCATGTCAATCACGTCAGCAAAATATGCATGTAGACCGTACTTCCTACATATGACTAAAATGCCCTAAATCTCATATTCTTCGATAATTTACGAAATAGGAAACAGAGAGCACGTTGTACATGTCAAACGGAGATGCCGTCGATAATCTACTATTAAACGACATTGAAAGCGTTGTAAACCGTCAATCAAAGCGTCTAAAATCCTCACCTAGTCTCTTACGGTCGCGGGATTTTGAACGGAGCGTGTACGCTTCGTCTACGGCAGTAGGAGGACCTGATTTATGGAATACATTAGCTAACATGCCATGAATCTGAGTAAACCCTAAATCAGCAAGTTCTAGGGTTATTTTATACCTGAAAAAGGGGAGAAATCACCAGCCAGGTGATTGGGAAGAGGTGTTGAAGCAGCAGCAATCGGCGGCTCGGATGCGGGGAAAATCTCCTCTTCCCTTTCTCTCAAACTCTCTCTCTCTTTTCTAGGGTTTGTGAATTTCGTATGCAAGGAAGGAATGAGGGTTTCAACCCCTTTTATAAGCTTGGAAACGCCGAATATAGGCTCCGGGACGAAGTTTACTTATTGCCTATCCATTTCGGGGCTGTTTCGGTCCAAAAACTGATTTCTGGTGGTCCCCTGGTCGATTGCGATCAGACTTAAGCTCATGGGTACCAGATGTACCTCGTATTAAGTTTTCAGTCTGGCAGGGTTCGCAGATCGCACGTATCGGACCAGTTTCAGTTCAGCGGTCACCGCACATAGATCAGGGCTGAAAGTCCCATGATAATAAATAGAAATTTTTCCTGATCCGAGGGTATAATCTGGATGAATTCTGACGGTCAGAACGCTTAATACTGACGCGTCAAGTCGTGTGCCAGATTTGAATTTGAAATTCCAAATTCGTCCCTATTCGCGGTCGCTTCAGTCCGGGTTCAACGAAATACTCTGTGATTATCGGATTGACTTGATTTTCGAGATGATTGTCAAGTCCAGCTGGGCGGTTCTAACGGTCTAAGATAGGAGGTATCGGACCTTCGAAGCGCGGTCTAAATCCAATACAAAAATTCAATGTGGTCCAGAGGACAAACCCGCTTAGAGTTTGATCCGAGGTTATAGAGTATTGTAGAGTTGTTTGTTCTACTCGATTTGGGTCTTGTAGAACGTATTTAAAGTGATCAAGGACTGTTTCCCAACCACTCCAACGTTGCGCTAGCTAACTTATGCTTAGTTTCTAAAGAAATTTATCCTAAGTGGTTTCTTTGGCTATGGAATTGGGTTCTGAACGATTTTTCAGGTGTTTTAATTGACCCATTGCCTAAGGACGTTTAATCCCAGATTAGCCAAAATCCGGGGTGTTACAATCTACCCCCCTTAAAACACAATGTCGTCCCCGACATTGGCGAAGGGCAAGGAGTACTTTCTCTAAGGAAGGTTCAAATCCTATTTAATAACCTAATCGTACATATAACCTAAATCAAATGTTTCGATCCTGGGCCAGTGGAAAAGAGGCCAACCACTCTTCCGCTGCGCCACACTGATCGAACGACAGTGTTGACTAATCCTAACTGGATTGGACTTAATACGTTCTACCCCCCTTAAAACTTGGTTTTTCTTAAATTCAAGAATCTATGCATCGCTCTATATATCGGAACAAGGTGCAACTTAGGGGCGATCTTTGACATGAATTAGGGAACAACCTCTCATTACAGTGGCTTTCCCTGATAATGATGCGTTTTATGGCATTGGTATCTATGGCGATAGAGATGAGCCTAAGCTCTATTGTGGATAGGTTCAGGTATGAGTTGGTGGCAAGATGCCTAATTCTCTACTGGCTTTAAGTCCTCGCCATTTCCCAAAAGGCAATGTGATCCCGTTTGGTTGTAGGTGGTTAGGCCATCACAGAATAAAGGTTATGTAGTAGGTCTGAGCCGGATACATAGACTTTCTGTCTAGCTAGAACAGAAGATTTATTGTATCAATTCTTAATCCGAGTCGATGCCGATCTTCTGCTTGATCAGAGCATTGGATTTATTGGTAACCACTAGGATTAGGAAGTCGATTCAAACCGCGAATACATCGCTTACATGTAGTTCCTTTATTCTGCATTCCCGAATGCAATAAGCCCTTGGGGAAGGCAATTCTAAGGGGCGTGCTAGTACATTCTAAGTTCAATCTGAGGGAGTTATAAATGTTCCCTGAGAGTGTATGGTTCCTTCCTATGGGAAACAACAGAAGTCTATAAGCCATAAAGGAATCTACCGAAGGAAGGGAGTCCCATTCCAACCAAATCTAACCTATCATTCCTTTACATATACAGGCTTTACCCTACTCTAGGTAACTAGTAGGCTAGTCTGTAACTCAGTAGCTATAATCTAAAGCTTAAGATTATACGGTAAATGGCTTTCCATACCATTTCTACTACAGAGGGTTGTTCTATCGCTTAGGGTCAAGATTGTCTAAATGGAATTGGATTTCTTATGTCGTCAGACTCTTCAAATCTAGGAGTGCTAACTCTAGGACCAAAACGCCAAGGGCCTATGTGGCCAGTAGCATTCAGTTGTATTAAATAGAACCGCGTTCTTAGTCCCATAGTGGGATCGGAAGTGGCATGCTTGGTAGGAAGGTGGGGTGGGATAAAAATCTAATTTGTAGGCTGAATCCCGAGAGTTATAATACTCCCAATCTAGGGACAATACCTCACCACAAAATGAATCGGCATGCATTTCATTCAACAAAATTCGGCTATGATAAAGCCAAACCACAACACAAACACAGTTTCTATCTGTAACTTCACTAAACCTAACAACAACAAAACACAGAAATCCTTAAAATAAAAATCAAACAATCTACAGGGCAAAGGCATAGATGCCTAACTCTACCAAAGGACTTTACCACAGTCCCGACTTACCTTCTTTATCCCTGTCGAGTCTAATACTGTCTGTTGCTCACTAGAGGTCTCTCAGCCATATATTTTCAGTATCCCTTAAGCAAAGAAAATGGAGAAATAGGATTGAGAGGGAGGATGGTGAAAAGAGAGAAAAAGGCTAAAACGGCTTAACAATAGCCATGAAAAATGGGGGAAATGCAAGGAAATGGCTAACCAAACTAGAAAAGGGAGATCTAGGCGTTGTAGAGGGATATTTCAAGCTCCCCTAGGATGTATTTTCAGAAAGAAATGAAAACGAAAAAGGGGAATGGAGCACCTCACGAATTCGGCTCGATTTGGGGGTTTTAGGAGCTCCAACGGACGAAACCTTCAAGAGGGAGGGCTGCCAACTTCAAAGGAATGATGGAGGGTGGTCTTTTTTAGCCAAAGATGGATCTAGGGGTGGTTTGGAACCACAATTTTTGGTTAGGGCAGCAAGAAAACGAAAATGGGGCTAGGGAAGGGGACTTTTGTGAAGGAAGTACATCTTTTAGGGAGTTTCAAGGTACGGACCGCATACCAGGGGACTACCCTAGCCCCCAAACTCATCCAGCCCAAAGATCAAGCCCATCCGATAAGTTTGACCGGCGATGCATCGCCGAACCGGCGATGGCATCGCCGATGAAGTTGCAAATTGGACATTGAGGCCATATGGGATAGATTCCCCTTGGCCTAGGGATTCCAAAAAGGTATGGTGCACACTCTGGTTCATTGTAGATTGCCCTAGGGAGGCCAATACATTTTTAACATCCATTCGAGGCTTTTCGGGTCCAATATTCAATCCCGAATACAAAACCCTATCATGCAGCATATGATTTTGGGGTAGAAGGATCTATTACATCCATCTAGACCATTAGTTGCTAAAGAAAGTGAAGTTAGAATGGCCTTATGGCCATTTTTCATGAAATTTTACTATTCACTGTAAAATTTGGTGAATGTACTAATTTGTGTTATTTTCATATTAGGTTTGATGCCTAACATGAAATGGATAAGAAAAAACTGAAGGTTGAAGTGTTTAGAGGAGGAATTTTGAGAATTTTTGGCAAAACGGGGTTTTTAAGCCCTGACGATTGATTACTGGAGTCGTGGTCATTCCACGGCCCAAGGATTTACTTTTGCGGTTTAAAACCGCTCATAGGACATCTCAACCTAACTTCCTATAGCTTAGCAGCGATTCGGGTGGCCTTACGCGACCCGAGATGCGTTACAGAGTCGATCTTGCGATCGATTCTAATAGACTTCGCCTATCGGCGAATCTGCGATCCTGGACGTGTTTCTAGACCCTTCTCGCACCCACCTATGTCAAAGGAAGCGACAACGTGCGTCGCGTGACCATAACCCAGGCCCGGTTTAATCCAAATCATGCTCTGATACCATCTGTAACATCCCGAAAATCGGGGGGTCGAGCAAAAACCCAACTCCCGAGTTCCAAAATGTTATTTATGCAACATGGATATGTATGATTGAATGTTGTCTGTGATAATGTATTAAACATGAGTGAGATTAAGCCAGAACAGTATATCATACTTCAGAGACAGTATAGTATGTATAACGTATATAAACTGTTGTATGTCTCCAGAGTGTGAATACATTACCAGGTTATACACATACATGTATACTTCAAAAGTAAACAAAATGAATATACATGAGGGCACTAAAAATATAAAATGACAAACGTCAAAGTATCTAATCAACCTCCCTGCAATCCCGTCAATCAGAACACGCATAAAGGAGGAATCCTCCTCCTCATCATCAAGTCCAGCTCCGCCTCACAGGCCGCGCCATCATCTGCAATCACAAAAGGGACTGGTGGGTGTCCGGAAACACCATCCCGTAACGTGGGAGTGAGTGATCAACTCAGTGGGATAAGAGAGCAGAGATTAGCATGTTCACAATTCAATCACGCAATAATAGTAAAGCAGTAAATCAGACAATCCTAATACTGTTGTTAATGCAGGATGACATGACGTGATGTATGCCCTCACCGACGATCTCCCTCATGCGGCAACATCTTACGACCGCGGCATGCCACACTCCCTAGAGTGCTCCACATCTTCCAGGCACATGCAATGCTATGGTGATATGATTTTCAAGTTGTTATTAAGTCCATTCAAACAGCAGGATTGGGAAACTAAGGTACTTCCCTTGTATCAATCCCAATACAGATCCTGTCTAGGGTCGTCACTCCTAGTAATCTTATACGATGTATATTTCGTAGGTCACTGCAAGGGCTGCCAGGGCTGTTGCTCGCACTCGTTGCACCGCTCCCCCATCACCTTATCAATACAGGCCTACTGTACTCTACTGCACGGAAGGGTCGTCGCCTCCCGTGGACTCAGAATACGCTCGCGGTCACTACAAAGGGCTCGTCGCCTGATCAGTGTAGGCCGACAGCTAGAATATAGTGTCCCATACCACCATAATCTGCTCACGAGTTTAGGTGCTCACTGGTCACTACGGGGAGGTTTGTGGCCCCAGCGTAGGCCGACAGCTCGACCACGGTGTCCCATACCACCATGCCCGGCTCATGAGTCTTCGTGGATCAAGGTACCACGGTTAATAGGGTTTACAATGGTAAGTTCAGTACCCTAGGTTCAAGCAGTTATGATACATACAAGGTGAACAAACATCGGCCAGTCGGGTTACTTGACGGGCTCGACTAGCGCGATCGCATCTCGAATTGAACGACATGAAGTGCGTAAAACACTTCGCGTGGCCTAACCACTGCCGCCAACTCTCAACACGAATCACATT
Organism: Magnolia kwangsiensis; assembly: GCA_037074715.1. Lineage (NCBI taxonomy): Eukaryota > Viridiplantae > Streptophyta > Magnoliopsida > Magnoliales > Magnoliaceae > Magnolia > Magnolia kwangsiensis. The sequence goes on along the minus strand of CM073584.1, from coordinate 31,375,541 downwards.
CATCGACGCGTCGTTCGTGGCTATGACCAGTCAGCCACGAATTCGTTCGGTTACCGACTGCCTGGACTAAGTCAAGTCCCACACATCTATTGAATTACATTACGCTATATACCACGGTATTGGAATTGAAACACATCATGTGAGCATGTTAGCACATGTTATAACATTCAACTAAGGCAAATCTTCAAGGCATACTTTCCATGCATATTCAACTTAGGCAAATCTTCAAGGCATCATTTCTATGCATGTGATGCAATCATGCATAAGGTCAACATATAGGAAATCATTTAGGTCAGCATTTTAAATCATGAAATCAATCTCAAACTACTACATAACATCATTCAATACAATACATACTAATACAAGCATTTATACAGACACATACACTACACACTTAAGTCCACATATAGTATGTCGACCCAAAGTGCGCAACTTGGCGAATCTCTTCGCCAAACTGATTATGCAAGCATTCCTAACTCACTAATACGGCGACAAACCATGTCAATCACGTCAGCAAAATATGCATGTAGACCGTACTTCCTACATATGACTAAAATGCCCTAAATCTCATATTCTTCGATAATTTACGAAATAGGAAACAGAGAGCACGTTGTACATGTCAAACGGAGATGCCGTCGATAATCTACTATTAAACGACATTGAAAGCGTTGTAAACCGTCAATCAAAGCGTCTAAAATCCTCACCTAGTCTCTTACGGTCGCGGGATTTTGAACGGAGCGTGTACGCTTCGTCTACGGCAGTAGGAGGACCTGATTTATGGAATACATTAGCTAACATGCCATGAATCTGAGTAAACCCTAAATCAGCAAGTTCTAGGGTTATTTTATACCTGAAAAAGGGGAGAAATCACCAGCCAGGTGATTGGGAAGAGGTGTTGAAGCAGCAGCAATCGGCGGCTCGGATGCGGAGAAAATCTCCTCTTCCCTTTCTCTCAAACTCTCTCTCTCTTTTCTAGGGTTTGTGAATTTCGTATGCAAGGAAGGAATGAGGGTTTCAACCCCTTTTATAAGCTTGGAAACGCCGAATATAGGCTCCGGGACGAAGTTTACTTATTGCCTATCCATTTCGGGGCTGTTTCGGTCCAAAAACTGATTTCTGGTGGTCCCCTGGTCGATTGCGATCAGACTTAAGCTCATGGGTACTAGATGTACCTCGTATTAAGTTTTCAGTCTGGCAGGGTTCGCAGATCGCACGTATCGGACCAGTTTCAGTTCAGCGGTCACCGCACATAGATCAGGGCTGAAAGTCCCATGATAATAAATAGAAATTTTTCCTGATCCGAGGGTGTAATCTGGATGAATTCTGACGGTCAGAACGCTTAATACTGACGCGTCAAGTCGTGTGCCAGATTTGAATTTGAAATTCCAAATTCGTCCCTATTCGCGGTCGCTTCAGTCCGGGTTCAACGAAATACTCTGTGATTATCGGATTGACTTGATTTTCGAGATGATTGTCAAGTCCAGCTGGGCGGTTCTAACGGTCTAAGATAGGAGGTATCGGACCTTCGAAGCGCGGTCTAAATCCAATACAAAAATTCAATGTGGTCCAGAGGACAAACCCGCTTAGAGTTTGATCCGAGGTTATAGAGTATTGTAGAGTTGTTTGTTCTACTCGATTTGGGTCTTGTAGAACGTATTTAAAGTGATCAGGGACTGTTTCCCAACCACTCCAACGTTGCGCTAGCTAACTTATGCTTAGTTTCTAAAGAAATTTATCCTAAGTGGTTTCTTTGGCTATGGAATTGGGTTCTGAACGATTTTTCAGGTGTTTTAATTGACCCATTGCCTAAGGACGTTTAATCCCAGATTAGCCAAAATCCGGGGTGTTACAATATATAGACAAAATTGTTGAAAGAGACCAAAAATCTCAATTTCAAGCTAACAGTTGTTTTCATTTAGCAAGTTTGAAGAAAATAAGTCTCAAAGTAAACTTTTCATTCATAATTTTGAAAAAAAGAAGCTAGAAGAGTGATATGCAAGACTTGTGATCGTTGATGAAAGTCATTTATAATGATAGAGAGCAAAGTTTTCATGTGATATGGTAAATTCATTAATCCTCAGGTTGAGAAATCATCTCGCGTTACTTTGAAGAGGGAGTGCATGAAAATGTACACAAGTGAGAAAATAAAACTAAAAGCAATTTTGGCATCAGTTTCAAGAATAGGTTTGACTTCTGATTTGTGAATGACATCTAATCAAAGAAATTGATATATTTCATTAACCACACACAATGTCAATGAATATTGAAAACTTTACAAGTGAATTTTGAACTTCTTCAATCTTTTTCCTCATACTGGTTTGGTTATTTCAAATTGCATTTATAACAATTTACGAGATTGAGATATTGAAAATAAAATCTCATCAATAACTTTAGATAATGCTTTAGCAAACGATAATGTAATATTATTCTTATGTAATTATTTTAAAGCAACTGTTAATTTATTTTTCGAGGAAAAAATATTCCAAGTTCAACATTGTGCCCACATCATAAATCTAATTGTATAAGAATAACTAAAAACAATTGATCCCACCACAGAGAACATATGGGATGGTGTAAAATAAATAAGGGGGTCACCACCAAGATTAAATATATGGAGTAATATAATTTAATGTTTAAATGTAAAGACTAAAAAAATATTAAAGCTATATTATGAACACGTTAGAATTCGACTTTTGAAATGTTGGATTTAGCCGTGTAATTGGAACTTACTTTTCATGAATATACGGTGCATGATAGAACGTATTCTTGCTTACCTACTGATAATGATTAAAGCAAAGAAAAAGAAGTTCACAAGTTTCTTAAGATTTTTTTATGACTGCACGAAGATATTTTCTAGAAATAAGTATCCTATAACAAATATGTTTCTTCCATTTATTTGGAAGATCAATGAAGCCTTAAAAAAAAGTGTCAGTAACGGTCCAGATGTTTTACAACTTATGGCACTTGGTATGCAAATAAAATTGGATAAGTATTAGGATAAATGTCATTTGTTAATGACTTTAGTGATTGTTCTTAATCTTTGGTGCAAACTAAATTATATTTAATTCATTTTTATGAAGATTTATTTTGATCAAAGGGCGATAATTGAAACCTCCAAGGTTCATGACATAATCGAATAATTGTACACTATGTATAAAACCGCATCAAGTGATAAAGAAGTTGAAGATCATATTGTTTCTAAAAGTGATGACAATATGCTCAACGATGAACACGTCTTTCCTAGCCCAATAAGATATAGATAATAAGGCAAAAGAATTAGAGTTGGACTTATATTCCTAAGAACCAATCGTAAAGTGTTGGATTCAGAATTCAGTGTTTTGGAGTAGTGGAAGTTGAGAGTGAATGAAGCAAAATAACTTACATTATCAGCGATGGAATAGGACATATTGTGAATTCCAATTTTAACGGTGGCATCAGAATTAGCTTTTAACACATGGAGTAGGGTCATAAGCAAGTATCAAAACTCTCTTTCACTAAAAATAGTTCAAGTATTAATTTGTACACATTATAGGTTGCATCTAATTTGGGGAGTAATAGTTTTGATATTGAGGATGAGGATAGAGAGGAGAACGAGTCTCAAGATGGTACTGCATATGCAACAATAACAACGTAAATGAGGTTAGGCTAAAAATTATTATTAATTTCTTGAAACTTGAAACTGATATAATGTGTACTTCTATGTAATGTTGATCGAGGTTATAAGTGCACTGCATCGATGACTTTTATTTCATTTTCATATTATGCTTTTGTTTATGTTATAATTCATATTTTATTATTTCTTTTATTTATCATATTTTATTTTTTCTTTTATTTTTCATATTTCAATATTGGCAAAATGCTATTTTCTCTAATACATAAAGTGTAAATATGTCTTCAACTGGATTATCGATCGACGTTTAAAACTATAGTTCCTTAGTCTACTCTCCAAAGTCCGTAAAATTGAAGATTTTGTGTCATTTATGTTGGGCCAAATTTATTAATAAAATTAATCGGCTCATGTCACACTTATCATGTCAGGGTGAACATGCAAAATCATGCCAGGGTGGAGATGCAAAATCGTGTCCCAACCCCTCCCTCTTCCCAAAAATTTTTTTCATGCCATTATTGATTCGAATAAAAAACTTTTCACTCCCCCATCCAAACTTTCTAAGATAAAGGAGGAAGCTAAGTTATTAGCATTGGAAGTAAAACAATTCCAACTCGCCTTTAAACGTAGTATGAAAGAGGCTTCTAGACATCAACGATATCCTCCGAGACAACATGATACCAAAGTATGATTCAAGCTGCATGAATAAAAAGAAGAAGAGTAACAAATCATCTAAGTTTGTCTCTAGTCTTGATGCATTTTACAGGGTGCTAGGAACTACATATAAATCTACTTATAAAGAAAGTTTGAACAATCTGATTCAAACCATACAAGAGCATAATTAAAAGCATTTTTCACCTTTTAATTTAAGAGAGGTGAATAAGTATATGAAGAACTAGATAACAACTCGAGCTCGGTAAAAGAATCTCCTCTCTAGTGGTAATTAGTAAATAACGACAGTAAATTTATTTTTTTTTTTTAAAAATGCATCTAATGTTGTTGTAAATTTATAAGTTTAGAAATTATAATTAGAATATTTTTACGTTTTAGTTTGTAAGTTATTATCGCTTTTCCTTTTTTTTTTTTCAATTTTATTGTGTTATTGATTAAATGTTATGGACAAGTATAACTTTAACTCGAAAGCTCGACCTTTAACTCAAACTCATATCGAAAACTCAAACTCAAACTTGGCTCGAAAGTGCGAGCTCAAACTCGAATCGAACTCAGCTCGATCTAGCCTAAGCTGCTAACCGAGCCAAGTCGAGCTGGTCAAATGGGCTCGGTCATCGAGCAGAGCCAAACTCGAGCTGGGGGTGGTAATTGATTGAGCCAAGGCAAGCTGAGCCCAACTTGACTCAGCATCCAGCTCTACTCACTAGTATGGGCTTAACAAGCTTCTGCAAGGCCATGTGTGAATAAGGTGATGCATGTATGAATATTGTCATGGGAATGCACTCAGAGCTTATACACATAACATCCATTAATCCACTTTAAACGGTCCAATTTTGGGACCCTTAGTATGTATGTTAAATTTCAGTTTGTAAGTCAGCCTTTGGGACCATAACATGTGTTTAATTTTAGTAATTTGTAAGTCAGTCTTAAGTTCTTCTAGGTGCAATGTACCTAGATGCACTTGGGCGCACCTCAATTAGATGCACTTCGACAAATTTTTATGTTACCCACGCTGGGGCTATCATAATCTCTGCCATTGTTTTCATATGAATGACAATGCAAGTTTCCAAAGGCCTAGATTTTTTATGCATCACATGAGCTAGGGTCTGCATCTTTGACCTTGACGGACTCTAATTTCCATTGCACTAACCGACCACACAATATGTACAGATGTCCGAGCAAACCTTGCACTCCTTTCCAGTTTATTTTTATCCATAACAGGTTAACTGTTAAAACACATGTTTCACTACAAGAAAATGAGCTTTTACCAGCAGTCAAAAGGGCCGGTAAAGCCCAAAAAAGTGCCGGCACCTCTTTTGCCGGTGCTAGACAAGCGCCGCTAAAGGCGTGTGTCGGCAAAAGTATTGGCAGCACTAACCAACTTTTACTGGCAGTTGTCTGAGTGCCAACAATTAGATACACTTTTCTGGCACCCATCCTCACTTCACCAACGCTTCTGGTGGCCACTAGTATTTCTAAATAAGCGACATCAAAAGTTGAAAAACGTAGGCAAAAGTCTATCTATGCACCGGCAAAAGTACACCAAAGAGCAGTTTCAAAATCAGAAAAGTGCATCGGTAAATATTTATACAAGCGCCAGTAAAAGGCATTAGGTTTTGACTGTTGCTGGGTCACATGCAGAAATTTAAGCAATAAAGAAACTGATTCAATCCTGCAGACCAGGTTCACCAGAACCACCACATCATAGCTTGTCCCAGTTATTTGGGGTCTCTTTTCATTATAGGAATACACATACAACAAAAGAATTCAGAAACTGTCTGCTGCTCTCCCCTAGATCTCACCAACATCTTCTCTTTTCATCAGAGGAATACACATACAACAAGAAATTCAGGAACTGTCTGCCTCCCTCCCTACGATCTCACTAACATCTTCTTATTATGGAAAAACACATAATAATAAAAAAAAAAACACCATCCTAAATTTCACCAGCTATCCTCCCTCTCTCCCCACTTCCATGAATTCATTCATGTTCTAAAATGCAGAGAGACCACCTTTGCAGTATTAAAAATAAAAAATTAAAATAATTTTTTTTTTTAAAAAAAAGGCTAAAAGATTAAATATGAAAAACACCCACTAGATGTTCTTTCCCACGGAACATTCCTCAAGAAGCAGTTGATCTCGTTCGAACCTCTACAATGGCTGTCAAAATTCATTCTCTAGATTCTAAGAGAAAAAATGCTAACAAAAGCTACACAAACAGCCGTAGCTCACTTTAAAATGACGAATGTCTCTGAAGACTGAATATTCTGCTCAAGTAATGATCAGTGGCCCAGAGCTGTCCAATGGCAGAAGTGTGATTTAGTGCAAGGACAGAGACATAAGAACAAAAGAATGTACATTAGATAGCTAGGTGACAAGGATGTGCTCCACATGTTGCACATTAGTGATGAAGTAAAATAGGCATAGCCCCCTTTTTAAAAAAAAAAAAATTAAAAAAAAAAAAACAAAAAACAAATCCTCCATGTGATCCACTCCTAAGCACGAGTGACGTCAAAAGGCTGAAGTGCTTGTAGGCCTAAATTTATATGCAATTGATCAAAATCCTGCACACGTAAGGAATAAAAAAGTAAAAAAGTAGCATTCCACGATGATAGAATAAATGAATTAAAAAATAAGCCATTAATTGCAATGTTGAAACAATATAACAGAGCTATCAATAGCTAGATGGGCCATTCGACACACAACATTCAACAATTAAATATTTGTTTAAATTACTCATCCATTTATTCAATCCACTAATGAAACAATCAATCATGAAAGCACAATACCAACAAAACAGTAAACACCTGTCTATTTATTCAATCCTTATAAATGTCCACAAAGAAAGGATATTTGTGTTTACTTGAACTACATGACTGTTAGAAGCAAAACCATGTATTGCTAGCCTTGAATGTATAAATTAATAAGAATATTTCAAAAGAAACTAATGAAAATTCTCACAACCTGTTTTGGGGAAAAATAGCAGAAGAATGCAAGGATAGGTAGTAGATAATTAATAAAAATAAAAATAAAAAAGGTAGTAGATACTAATACTTGTAAATTCCCATCTTAATTCAATTTATGACCCACATATCTATGCATTTGACACATCAATACTGATTTAATAAAGGAAGATGCCACTAATATGTGTGAATTTAACTCTCCATTCAGATTATGGCCCAGTGGAAGCCATCCTGCTAGTCAATCTTACACTACACTTCCAAATGCAGCACTAGTAAAGCAGGAAATAGTTTCCTTACCAATGTTTAAAATTATAAAATAGAAATGTAGGATAGCATCAACAGTATAAAACCACAATTCCAAAAACCATGAAAAGAAAAGCAGCAGATATGTTATATTCATATCATACCATTAACCAGCGTCTTCAACAAAATCGGGCAGATAGTTTCAGCCATGATCTGCAAAGTTTTCTCAATTGTATCAGCATGGTAGCTGAGACCACTTCTCATCACATTGTTGCTGAAGTGTGCAACATTCGCTACAACGAACAAAACAAATATAGCTGTAATGACTGGAAAGAAGTATAGAAATTATATAACAGGTGTTCATAACTAGTAGACTGATAAATGAATGCTGAAACGAACCAGTAACCATGGATATATCATAAACGGTAAAAAGAGGCTCTTCTACCATCAAAATGCAACCACTAAATAACAAAAGAAGCTTCCTGAATATTATGCATGATCCTAGGACATCCATCTTTCCATTACAGCTAAAGATCAATGCAATAGACATCGACACACAATTCATGGGTCATGCTGAGTCAGGCCTCCTCAAGCTACAAATAGCTTAGGGGCAAGGAGCTCCTTTCTAAATATTGGTTTCTAAAGCATACACCAAGACCTTTTCATGTAATAACAAATATTCCTCTGGAAACTCCAATTACAATACTGATAAACAAGAACTAATGAGTAAATGTTTATATTTGAGATGAGGTGCAGGGAATTATTGCGTTTAAGAATATTTGATACAAACAGCTATGCAACCTTTACGAAAGATGTAACCAGTAACGTCCATTGCTGAAATCAGGTAAACAAACATTAGGCCAATTTTTTTTTGGTCATGAATGAAGCTGCATAAAATCCAAATTACTAAAATTAAATGGGTTGACAATCAAACCAACCAGGAAGACAAATAAATCTTCTTTAAAAATTGTGAAAGAGCATGCTTCTTTCTCCCAAAGGAATTTATAACCTCTTGACAAGAGTGCAGGATTTCATCCATGCTCCGGTCGAGTCCTTTCAAGCGCATCTGTCCAACAAAATAGTGTCACTGTTTCTGAAAATAAGTTATCTCAAGAAAGAAACTACACCAAATTTTATGCAAGGTAAACACACTTTATCAAGGTGAATGTGGCCAACAGGGCCCGCATCTGCTTCTGAACTTTCGGGTATTTGTTGATACCTTTGGTAACTAAAAATGGCCATAGCCCATGTGTAAGATGTAAAGAGTATTTAAGTCATTACGCAAAATTATAAAGATCAAAACTGCATATCAACAAAATTCACTTCTTGCGGAACACAAATTATGCAGCTGAATATAAAACCCCAACAACCTTTTGGCACATCATTAATGCTGATCCAAGAATGAAGAAATATTGGGAGGTAGGTTCTTAAAGCCTTACCATCTGAAGAAATACCAAGCTCCTTTTTGTTGAGTGAAGAAGCTTACCAGATCTTGGCGATCTCAATTCCTTCTAGGAAAGATCCACCACTGCACCAAATTTCAGTATATCAAAAGCACACTTAAAGGGTGAATTCAAACAGGATGCACATTAAAAAGTGAATTACCTGTTATTTCGAAGGTCCAACACAGAGGCATTGACATTGTTACTTCTTAAAGTTTCAATAGCTTCCTTGACAGCTCCTAAAAGAAAATTCTCTTTCAGAACATATTACACATAACGAACTTTAATCTCAATGATATTGGATTTTTAAACATGAACACAAAAATCATAGAAAACTTACTTTAAAGATCATTTATTTCAGGTCCACTGTGAATGGCCAATTCTACTAAGCTTCTTCTGCTATTGACTTTGCGACACTCAAGCCCTTCTCTGTCCTCCTTTACCTGGGCTTGGGACCGGCAATGCAAGTAGTTGCATTGGTGGAGTTTTTTTTTTTTTTTTTTGGCACACTCATCAACCTATCCACTTTAAAATAAAAAATTTTAAAAAAAATAAAAATAAATAAATAAATAAATAAACACATGTTCAGAAAATTATTACTACTAATAATGAAATTGCAATCTAACCCATAAAAACTAACAGAAACCGAAAGTGAACTAAAATGTATCAAAATAGAACTCAAGCATTGCAACCTCAAAATCTAACAAGGCACTTAGTCAAAGAGACTAAAGCACATATCGTCATCTGATTCCTCTGCAAGTTCTTCTTTTGCAGCACAAGCTGCAGCTGGAGCCACAGTTTCTCCAGCAGAAACTGGCACAGCAACAGCAAACTTGCTTGGATCCTTCAAATATTCCTTCACTTTCTCTGCCTGCGGGAATGAATACTCAGTCACCAGTGCAACGGCGAGAGCATTCTTGTAGGCATTTGCAAACATGTGGGGGGCGAATGCCAGAGTTGGGTAAGAAATGGCCAAAGACAATGCTGTCACCATGGAAACACCAGTCGCAAACTTCTCAATCAGATCGTCCTCTGTGAGGTCCAGCACTTCCGGGCTAAAAACAGAGCCATTGTCATACACAAACAAGACGACAAGGCCATACGAGAAGGGCCTAATCCCAAGCTTCGCAAGCAAGGCAGCCTCAGAAGATCCCACCTTTTCCCCCTTTCTGATCAGCTCGACAGGGGTGATGATTTCAATAGTACCCTCGTTAATTTTGGTAGGGATGTTGAGCACTTGGAAGAAGGAAGTCCAAGATGGGTCCAACCTTGTGTTGCCAGGTGGAACAATGACATTGATAGAAGCAACAAGTCCAACATGGGTAGGAGCTCCAACCTTGTATTTAGCAACCTCTTCACTTCCTTCAAATCACCTTTCGTGAAAATCAGCCCCATGTTGCCCACGAGCAATGGTAGGAGATTAAGATAGGCCTTGTTCCCAGTCTTATCGGAATGCAACTTGATGGACCGCTTCATCATTGTGTTCTTCCCCATTAAAACGATTGAATCACCACGTAAACCCTTTCTGATGTCCTGGAGCCGATTGGACCCCACGTTGTCGGCCGCGACGATCAGTACCTGACTGTACTGATCCAAGAGCTGGCAGAGCTTCACATCATACAATTCTTTCTTGTTCATTTTCGATGCCTTGGCCTTCACTGCCATCGCTACCTCTCTCTCTTACTCTGATGAAATTCGAAAGAAAAACTCTGACCCTAGAAATGGGAGAAAATCGTAAAAATGAGACGGCCAAGACGGAGCAAAGCGCTCAGTCAAGGCGGACAGATGCGGCTGCTGTCTCTTCAACCTTAGATGTGTATAGTGTCTTCCTTTGTGGAGAACGTAAAACCCTAACCCTAGATGGCGTTATTGGCGGAGTTAAAAAAGGGCTTAAGATCCATTTGGTTTGACCAAATACAGCTTAAGACTTATAACACTACAAAAATGTAGCAAGAGGGACAATTTTGTATAATCACAAGCAAAAATTATAACTACAAGCCAATGTTAATGGAGTATTGGACAAAAAATGTACCAAGAAAAACAATAGCAATACTTGCATAAATGTAGCTGTTCTCTTTCGCTTGTCTTCCATCATCTAACACTGCCTCAAAAAACACGTTTAAAAAGAAAAAAGTTAAACATGGAAAGAACAAGAGTAAATCATGTTGGCTAACTTTTTGAGAATTCATTCACATTACTCTAAAAGCTTAAGCTTTCGGAGTGTGTTGTATCATATGCATTGTATCTTAAGTCAATCCAACCTATCATATGATTTAGTAACCCAACCTATCATATGCATTGGATCTTAATCAATCAAAATTGCAAAATTAGAGTCAAACACTTTCTATCCAAATTCCAAAACCAATCACACATCAATCCTGTAGGAATTGTTCATACATATTAGAGGTGACTTAGTCAAGAAATACAAAATGAAACAGCAAATATATAAACAAATTAAAAATCTCTAATTTGCCAAACAGCCAAATGTAAAATGAGACACATGCAGACATGAAGTGGTTGCACTAATTGTTATTTGGTAAATTGATGAAAAAGGTGCTAACGTTTATGATACTCACATTATGCCCTACTAGTTTGGTTTGGAAGTAATGGTTGGTTTAATCAGTGGAATTAACCAGTGGAATTTGCTGGCCAGTTTATTGATCTGGTTTGGAAGGAATTGTGTAGTGGTGGGGGGGTAATGCCAGTTTCTGCTTCATAGTTTCTGGTTCAACAAATTTTATTTTATTTTATCAACAAACGAACTCTCTATATATATTCACAAAATGGAAGGGGATTCACAAAGCTTTCGGGTGGGCACCACAAAATGGCTGATGCCTCACCTATCGTGTAGCAAGATGGAGCTAAGTTTCCCTCAAATAACCTAAGCCTACCTTATCCAAGATCAGTAGGCCCTTTGCAATATAGGGAAGATCAGATTGGGCGCTGAAAAAAAACACTAGCCTGAGAGGCGCTGCCTCTCCTAGCCAGATTGTCTGCCATCGCATTTGCCTCCCTTAGAGTGTGAACCAATGAAAACTCTAAGTTGTCCCTCAGAGATCTAACTCTAACACACCAGTAGCACAAAGACTAGGCTGGCGATGAGTTTTTAGAAAGAATCTCCACACAGGATTTGGAGTCGCTAGCCACTTCAACCCTAGTAAATCCTAAATTCGAACATATTGTAAGGCCCTCCAAGATGGCATGAAACTTAGCATGAGCTTTGGACCTTGTGCCATAGCCAGAGGAGAAAGAAAATATGAAATTCCCATCATAGTCTCTACCCAAGCATCCTCCACCCGATGGCCCAGGGTTCCCTAAGGCCGACCCGTCAACGTTAATTTTGATCTAGCCTTCTCTAGGCCTCCGCCACTTGACGACAGGGTTGATGGAGCAGCTATGCACAGTTACGCTAGTAGCGAGCTGAAAGTCCTGTTTAGAGATCTCGTAAGGGGAAGGGAAGGATCGATCATCTCAATCCAGCAGTGAATCCGAGAAATCACCCTATGCAGAGAGAAAACTGTGTTATTGAACTTAGCCCTGTTCCTTTCTAGCCAAATCTCCCAGAAAATGAACGAAGGCAGGAGGACACGCAGGAGATAGAGGGGATCCGGCAAGGAAGGGGAGTTGGATGTCCACCACAAGGAAGCTTTGCCCATCGCTGAGTGTTGAGAGTAGCTAGAGATTCTGAAGAAAGGCTGGAAATGGCATCAAACATGTCCAGCCACAGCGCCCTTGGAGAACAGATGGTCAATTGACTCGATGCTGGGCTTATGGGGAGTGGGACAGTGCATGCATTTGGAGGCAATATGAACCCCTTTCGCTTGAATCTTGGCCTCCACAAGGACTGCTCTATGAATGATTTTCCAAGGGAATAGAGAGATTTTTAGAGGAATTAGGGGATGCCAAACTCATTTGGTCCAGGGATAATTTACACCAATTGATCTGAGAATCTCCCAACTAGATTTGATCTTGACCTCACCAGATGAAGAGTGGATCCAGATCCTTCTATCTTCCTCCGAGGAGGTGCAGACCCCTTCCTCAACAATCTGGTCCACAATCTTAGCCAGTAGGAGAGTACGTGCTCTCTCTGGGTCAATCCATCCCTGGGGCCAATGACATCACGGAATTTCAGCACTTAAGGGGGAGAAAGGTGTAGACGTAAGGGAGCGAGAGGGGCCAGATCTGACCAGAGGTCCTTCCAAAAATCCAACTCGCCTTTGCCGACAATCCGTCAAGACTTGGCCGAGATGAGTGGAAGCAACGAACATACTTTCTTCTAGATTGGCGAGGCCTGGTTGTGAACGCATATCCCATCCATGTTAGTAACATCCGCTGCGTATTTGACCTTGACAAAGGATACCCAGCAGTTGGTCTTATCAGACTTGATGATGTTCCAAGCCAATGTCATTCTGAAAGCTACCATCACACATGTAAGGTTCTTGATCCCATGGCCCCCCACAATTGGACAAGAAATGAAGTCCCACTTCAGCCAATGAAAGTGATGGCGGGTTCCATCCTAACCCTAGAAGAAGTTGGTGCACGCTTTATCTAGGTCCCCTAGCAGAGTTAACAGAATATATGTTGCAACCAAATCATGAATTGGAATACTATTTAGCACGTGGTTGATAAGAGTGGCTCGGCCCACTTGAGACAGCGGCTTAGTCTTCCACCCTGAAATTCTTAACTAGAATTTCTTCACTAGCGGATGGACGTAGGCTCTAAGTGCTCTCCCCTCGAAGATTGGGACGCCTAGGTGTGTAAAAGGGGCCGACCCCCGGTTGAAACCCAGAATCCTTTAGACAGCTTTGACTCTGGTCCGGGATTGGAAATTAGAAATTATTTTAAAAATAAATAAATAAATAATAATAATAATAAAACTCTTATTACAATTGATTCTCTGGCCAGACGCTGACTGGTATGCCATTAAGAATTTTGCAATCTTCTTCAACGTCGAACTCCCCCCATTCGCAAATAATAATGTGTCATCAGCGAAAAGTTGGTGAGAGATGGGTGGCCAGGACCTACAAGTGGCATAGGGAAGGCAGATCCCACTTCTGAAAAGGTGGTTGAAGCCTCTGCTAAGAACCTCCAATGTTAGGATGAAGAGGCTTGGAGAGATTGGGTCCCCCTGGTGGAGGCCCCTAGTCGATTTGAAAAAGCCGCAGGGTTCCCCATTGATCAGGACTGAGAACCAGGAGTTCGCCCAACTTTTTTCCACCAAATTAACCCAAATAGGATTAAAGTCGAACTTTGTTAGGATTGCTTTAAAAAAACCCCAGTCCAGATGATTGTACGCCTTCTCCATATCCAGCTTCATAAGGATGTTGCCCCCTCTTGACTTTTTTATTGATGTCCCTAAAGAGTTCTTGCATAAGAGCACAATTTTCAGCTATAGCCTTGCCTTGGACAAATGCGCCTTGTTCAGGGGAAATAATCTTGGTCAGAATCCTACCAAGTTTGTCAGCAATTAGTTTGGAGAAAATTTTGTAGATGCAATTACATAAACTAATTGGCTGAAAATCCAAAAAAAATTTTGAGCCAACAGATTTGAAGATGAGACAGATTAGCGTGGCCATAAGCACCCTCGACAGGTGCCCTCCTCTGAAGAAGGCAACTGCTGCTTAGACTAATCCTGGCCAACTGTCTCCCAGCGTCCTTGGAAAAAGCTCCAGTAAAGCTATCCGAGCCTGGGGCTTCGTTTAGGGGGAGGGCTTTAACAGCCGTATGGACCTCAAAGGTTGGCTCCTGCATCAGTTCCCTGCTAGCGTCAACCGAGATCACCGTGGGGATGGAAGCGAGGATCCCCTTGTTCACAACAATCTACTCAGCCATCATTAGCTCGACGAAAAATTCCACTGCTGCCTGCTTGATGGAAGGCTGGTCAGAAACCACCTGGCCATTTGCAACTCAATATCCTCGATGGAAGCTCTCCTAGCCCTGTCCGATGCCATGTTGTGGGAGAAACTGGTGTTACGATCTCCCTCCTTCAACCAGTTGCACTTGGATTTTTGCTTTCAGTAAATTTCCTCGCACAACTCCAGCCCTGCCAGTTTCGCCTTAGCACCCTCACGAGACTTAAGGTTTTCCTGGGATGCAGATATAATTGTGGCCTCTTCTGCTCGAGCTACCTCCATTTCAACTTGCTTGATGTTATGGAAAACATTTCCAAAGATTTCATTGTTCTAGGCTTTTAAGGCATTCTTCACGTTCCTCAACTTACTTTGCAATGTGAAGAGAGGGTCACCCACCATATTTGATTTCCATACCATCTTAATTAGATACTTGAAAGAGGCATGGCCCAGCCACATTCTCTGGAATCTAAAGGGCTTCGGATAAGCACAACTAATTGTCGAAACAGAGACAAGAATTGGAACATAGCTAGAGTTGTGTCTCGCTAAGTGCTTAACTTGTAACATAGGAAACAACCTCACCCAAGAACTGTTGCAGCACACCCTGTCCAACCTCGCCCAACTTCTCGCCTGACCACTTTGATTATTGCCCCACATAAACTTGTTACCAGAAAATCCCATATCCGACAGACCCACCTTCTCCAACCCCTCCTTGAATTCTGCAGCACTTCTTGAGTCGAAAGGGCCGGAACCTCTCTGTTCTAAAGAGGCAAGAACTGTGTTGAAATCTCCTGCTACCAACCAAGGTAGAGAGGTTCTAGCTGCCAAACCTGAGAGTTGGTCCCAGAGCAACCTTCGTTGCCCCCTAGAGCACTTGGCATAGACAAAGGAGAGTTGATATTTGTTAATGGATCCATGGATAAAAACCGAGCAAGAAATCATTTGAGAGGAGACCGCCACAATAACCATCGAGCAGGAAGAGTGGTAGAAAAGCCACACCTTTCCTCCCTCCTCGGCATTTTACATGGAGGAGTGGAATCCTAACTTCAGCCTTATCCGAATCCTCTTACTATCATTGAGCATGGGCTCTAAGATGGCTACCAAAGAAGGTTTGAATTTGGTTATCAAATGC
Organism: Magnolia kwangsiensis; assembly: GCA_037074715.1. Taxonomy (NCBI): domain Eukaryota; kingdom Viridiplantae; phylum Streptophyta; class Magnoliopsida; order Magnoliales; family Magnoliaceae; genus Magnolia; species Magnolia kwangsiensis. The sequence goes on along the minus strand of CM073584.1, from coordinate 31,359,633 downwards.
TTCAGTGTGGTGATGGTGGGTTTGTTTCCCACTCCCGCCCCTGGGCATTCCATATGAGCATACTATCCATGGATATTTCTCTTGGACATCAGACTGTGACTCTTGAGTTTGATCAATCTTTCTTTCAATGACAAAACCGGCATAGTTGAAGCTGAGATATTGGATCGCCCCATTTTAGCAGAAAGCCTACTCGATCTTCTGTAGTAGGCTATAGTGGATACAACAACATTACTAGTAGATTGAGCATGGAAGGGGGGCTGCTCCTGGGAAGGGGCATGGACAGTTGGAGCCTCTGCTCTGGGAGGACATGGATGTTGCCGATGAGCGGGGGAGCAGGGAACCAGCTGCTCAATTTGGATAGGATTTGGAAGCAAGGGAGAAACAAGAGAAGGGTGGGTGAGTCGGTTGAAGAATTGGGATAGATCCACAGCAAGGTGGACACCCCTGTTCTCTGCCTCCCTACTGGGTCTCTCTAGTTCCCACTGGATGCCAACATATTCACTATCTCTACCCAAAGATGTACAACTTGGCTTTAGCGGTCTATCACCCTCGGAAAGGGCATTGCGTTGATCAAGCAGGAGAAGTTGGTCAAGTGTAAGAAGCATTTTTGGCAAGGGGCGAATGGACTCACTGGATCTATCTTTGGAACGATGAGGTTGGGAGAGGTTTGGGTGAGGCTGGGAAAGGTTTATGGGAGGGCTTACAGGTGATTGGGCATTGGGATCAGGGAATGGGTGTAGGGGACATTGAAGTTGGGTGCTTTGTGAGGGTGAATGGAGAGAACAAGGCACCTGGAATTGGCTCTCCAAGTTGCTGGAGGGGGGGGTGCTTGGGGTCCATCTCCAAAACGCACTAGGGTAGGCACAGCCTCGACCAATGCAATTGGGGGGTAGGCTGTGTCTATGTGCTAAACAGATGAAGGAGGTTCGACTAACGTGTTATCCTGGATTGGAGCAGATAACAGACTAGGGGGATGAGGTGAAAGGTGAGTAATATGTGTGGTAGAGGTATTTTGACAAACAGGAGGGGGTCGGATTGGGGGTACTACCACGTTTGGAGTAAGATTCTAATCTGAAAGACTGAGTGAAACTTGGGTGGCAGATGTATTTTGTCGAACATCTAGAAGGGGTGGGTCAGGGTGGAGTGGCTTAATTAACAGACTAGGGGGATGGGGTGAATGGTGAACCACAGGTGTGGTAGAGGTGTTTTGACAAACATGGAGGGGTGGGATTGGGGGTACTTCCATGTTTGGAGCAAGATTTTGATCAGGAAGACTGAGGGGAGCCTGGGTGGAAGAGGTATTTTGTCGAGCAATTGGAGGGGGTGGGATTGGGTGTAATTCCAGGTTAGGATTCAGATCTTAAATAGGAGAGAAGGGTAATCTGGGGGCACCTTGGGAGGCTGCTGGAACAGGTCTATTTGGAGGATGGGGGATGGTTGGCCCAATCTCCTCGCTCGCAGGGAGACTTGAAATCTGAATAGGATGGCATGGGGGGTTAGCTGGGTGATAGAAGGCCTTCTCCACCCATTCCTTCATAGTGAGTTGCACCACAGGGTCAGCGGGACCTAGAGCCCCAATGGCTTTTGAACAGGGGACGTCCAAGACCACCCAGATCGGGTATTCCAAGCCCGACACAACTAGCTTCCTAACCAGATGGATATCAATCCCTGGTCAAAGCTAAACTTTTACTCGAGCTCCAATTTGGACTAAGCCAAGAGATGTGCACCAGTCCACTTTCACAACCTATCCAAAGGTATTGCCTAATCCAACAAACACAGCATCAATCCAAGCATGGATAGGGATACCATAAAGGGCCAAGTACCTTCTTGCTTTGATGGCGGGGATGAATTCCAAGTCTCCACACGTGCTAGCTTCATTTTTTTTTTATGCAAAGAGGTGTCAAAGAAGAAGGAGATGAGCTTGACCCTTGATTTGAAAGAGATGAAGAATCTATCCGAAGCAATACGGGCAATATCCACTACAGAGGCCGCAAATCTGGAATCAGATATGGTGCGTGATAGATGGATGAGTTAAACCTCATTGTTGATCGCAATGGCTATAAGCGACAACGAAAGGGCTCTCCCTGTCCTGAATGTCATCCTGATTCGCCTTAAACGATATGGCTACCAAATCCAGAGAGGAGTGCGATGGGATTGGCAGGATGGGGGTGTTGGGTTGGAAACTACTTTAGGTTTAGGAGGTTTTGAGGGTCTTGGTCGTTTGGGGGGTTTTTGGGGATTGGCGAGCCGACTACGCAGGGCATTCGGGATAATTGGGGGAGAGGGGTTTTGGGGGTTGGGTAATCTCAGAGGAAGGTTAGGATGCATCTGCTTGGAGGAAGGCTTCCAGGCCATAATAGGGTTTGACTTTATAGAAATTGGGTTTTGGGATTTCTTAGTCTTGGCCATCTCAACCATCAACTTTCTACCATCTACCAACCTTCCATTCAAAACACCAAAAGCAGCATAAGCATCAGCAGAATACATGAATTTGATGAATGCGAATCCTTTATGCCAATTGAGATTCTCGGCCCATGGAGTGAAAACGTCGACGATTCTTCCGTATTTGTTGAAGATCTTGTACAAGCCCTCGTGGTTCGTATCGAAAGTGAGGTTCTCGACAAAGATCAAAAAACCTCGCGCTCCTCTGGAAGACTCACTCATCCCAAGGCTCCTCCTTCAAGTTCAAGTATGTGACTGAAGGAGAGAAAATGGTAGGAATAGAGAAAGCTTCTGGTTCAACATTTTGTTTAAGCGGGAGGCATGGGTTTGCATTTTAGCATTGTGTAGTGATTTTCCTGTTAAAACTGTTATCCCGCTCTGCGGTTCTTTCTTTTTAATGAAATTTATATTTATTTGTTGAAAAAGTGCACTGTTTACCCAATGCCCTTTATCTTTCTTGTTTTTAATTCCTACAAAGGGCATACATAATGTTTTGATAGTCCTAATCTTTAGGATCACCTGGACATGCAAATCATATGAGGAAATGCACATTTACAAAGATTGCCTCCATTTCATTGTTTGTTTGTTTGTGTTTTTTTTTTTTTTTTTTTTTGTGTTTTCCATTTTCCACAATAATAGCAGGGTTGATTATGGAGACCTTGCTAGTTTTGTCAAAACAATTGAAACCAGCTTGAACCAAAAAAGATGACAATATCACTTTGAATATGGGAAGAAAAGGAAAACTTGTGGATGTTACTATGTATAGAAACTATTTGAGTTGTAGATATTTTTCTCTAGATGGAAAATAGAACAGATCTTCCCAATTTCGTCTATCATGAATTCTCTAATTAGTCTAGCAACTAGTGGTAGGTGAAAACAAAGTAACACATAATGGAGTCAATTTCTACTCGAAAAATTGCCTTTCTATTGTAATGTGCAATTTGAGAAACCTTAATATAGGCTCTACTACATTTTAGAGAGTAAGAGAGAGGATATTTAGTAGCGTGGTGTGTCTTTAGCCTCTTGCTATGATTGTAGCACAAATTCTTCTTCCACCTGTAGAACAGTGGAGTCCCTGAACCATATCTTCATCAGCAACCCTGTAGCGGTAGCGAGCTGAGCTTTCTTCGGTGGCATTTTTGGGATCGTTACTAATTCTAACTCCTCTGTTGAAGGTATGCTGACCGCATGGTGGAACGCAGCTCGCACCAATGATAGAATCTCCCATCTGCAGAAAATTACCCCGTGCGTCATCCTATGGGAAGTTTGGAAGGCTCAGAACGCTGCCAGATTTGACGAAGTTAAGATCCAAGCGCCGACCATCAGGGAGAAAGTGAAACATGGGCTGTCAACTCTAGCCAACCTTTTTCCAGATATCCTTCATCCGCCTGCTAGCAGTTTGTCCACGGCTGACTTGGGGATATCAGCCGCTCGCCGAGTTAGAGCTTCTCCTGCTGTTGTCAGATGGGAGAAACTACCAATGGGGTGGTTCAAACTCAACGTGGATGGATCAGCGAGAGGGAATCCGGGCCCCTCTGGTGGAGGCGACATCTATAGAGGTGATAGAAGTGAGTTCATCTTCGGATTTTCAGCAGGCAACGGGCCAGGATCTAACGTCTTTGCGGAACTGAGAGCTATTCACGATGGCCTCATTTTCTGCTCTCTTCTAGACCTTCAGAAAATAGTTGTGGAGTCCAACTCCAAGCTAGTCGTGGACCTTTTTGAATGGATCAGTTAAGCCCAGCTAGAAATAGTCGTACTGGGTGACCCGCATCAGTAGGTTTGGTATGAATGGTCAGGTGATCTTCTCCCATATCTTTAGAGAAGGTAATGACTCTGCCGATAGTATGGCCCATCTAGGCAGCAGCTCTCAGGTGTCCTCTCTTATCAGGAAGTACTCTATTCTCCCCCATCATGTTAGGGGCAGCTTCTTCCTCGATAAAGTGGGCCTTGGAGCTGTTCGGTTGGGCCTAGGCAGGTTTTCCGTTGAGTAGCTAGGCTCGGTTGTCTGTTTGGCCCTGTTTGTATTTCGTTTCCAGGGCCTTTTTGTTCATTCCCGTTGTTGCTTGTCTTTACAATAGGCCCCTGTCAGGTCCTTTTTTCCTGAAGGGACCCGAATGTCCAACTCATGTAATTTTGTCGCTATGAATGGAAAGTTCTTTCTTCTTTTCTTTCTTTTTTTCTTTACAAAAAAATAAATAAATAAATAAATAAAAATTAAAAAGAAGAAGAAGAAGAAGAAGAAGAAGAGTAAGAGAGAAGTCTCTCTATCGTTGCCTCCTACTGTCCTACATTCCATGTTAATCAATCCTCTTGTGAAAAAGGAAAAGGTCCTAATTTAACAAAAGCACCAGCATTAGAACTCTGTGTAGTATCAAACATACCCCACCATGAGTAATATATTTCTAAAATTGGCCCTGCAAGAGCTATGGCTGATTGTATATGCTTCTAAAATAGTATCTAGTTGCTTGAATGGAATATATTCCGGTGGGGCTAGCCATACATTCAATATTAGAGACAATAACATAATAAAAACACAAAAAATGTTGAAAATCCTATTATAGATTCAAGATGGGATAAAATAACATAGGGAAGCTACAAAAATTACACAAGTTATCTATAAAAGCAACAATCTATGTGACGGATTATATCCATCTAATGTCATTCTCATCATAGTTAATAGCCAAGAAGAAACAAAGCTTATAAGAGAAGACCATTGATACAAAGATTATTTACATAGACAGGATGGGAAAGAGATTGCTCACAACAACAATTATCTTTAGAAGAATCACACAAAAAGGAAATTAGTGACGCCTTCTAATATATCCACACCTAAAGTCAGTGAAGGTCTGTTAGCAGAGTTCAACCAGATAAATGAATTGACAAGAACATCCTAGAGGAATCATAGGATCCTATGGAAAGCAAAAGAATTCTAAGTTCTCAAGTATACACTAGCAAAAGGGTGCATATTGATGGGAACTGGATGATTGATGAGTTTTCATTTATTTTATTTTTTTTCAAAAGAATTTATTGCCCAAAGGGTGAGGCCCAAAGCTGTACAGAGAGAGATTCGGAAGGGCCAACAGACAAAAAGGGAAGCTGACCCTCCTGTCATGTACGACAAGGGAAACTACAATCTAGACCTCTCGTATGTATCCCAGCGCTAACTTATCGAGGAAAATATGACCTCTAGAGGTAGCAGGCAGGGAATCGACATCATTGAAAATAATGTTGGACTTGTTCATGCTAGCCAACCTGGCCAGCCCATCTGCCACCGCATTCGCCTCTCTTGGGACCAGGGACATGGACACATCCAGATTCCTTCTCACATCTTCAATCCTTCTTCTCCAATACCATGAGGTCCAAGGGTCGGAAGAGAGACCCGCTAATGCAGCAACAACCGAAATGGAGTCACTGGCCACCTCTAAGTTAGAAAAACTCCGCTGGACTGCCAGGGAAATCCCATCCAGCACTGCTTGCATTTTAGCCATGTAATTGGAACTGAAACCATACCCTGAAGAAAACGCGAACAAGAAATTACCCCGACGGTCATGGCCCCCTCCTCCCCCACCCGATAGGCCCGGGTTGCCCCTTGCAGCGCCGTCCACGTCTACCTTGATCCAACCCAGCGAGGGTCTCTTCCACTTCACAATTGCATGGGTTGGCGGGATAGGAGGAGGAGGGCTGATGCCTAGAAGGCTGAAGGTGAGCTGATCTAGCAATCTGAGGGACTTGGGCCATGGAAGTGGCTTGCCAATGAGAAGACTCCAGCTATGCACCTTGGCGATGATTGTCGGAGCTTTCATCTCTTGCTCCTCGAACCTAGCTCTATTCCTAGCCATCCAGAGCTCCCAGATGATAAAGGTTGGGATGAGGCCCTGCAACAACCGAATCGAGTTGGAGGAGGGGGTGTTCGCCCACCAGTGAAGAGCAGTCGCTAACGCTGACAAGGAAGGGTTAACGCAGATGTTGAAGATGTGCTCGAAATGTTGCCAAACCTTCTTGGCCGTGTCACTCTACTAGAAAAGATGGTCAGCTGATTCCACGTCTGGAGATTGGGGAGCAGTGCAGCAGTGGCATCTCGAGCAAAGTGTGATCCCCTTCTTTTAAATGATATTGTCAACCGGTATTGCATTGTGCAGAAATTTCCAGGCGAGCAGGGACAATTTTGGAGGGAGTTTGGCATGCCAAACCCAACATGCCCAGCGCATGATGTCTGCTCGAGGCCTGATAGCATTCCATGCTTGGCCCACCAGGAACTTTCCATTCTTCGAACCTTGCCAGATTTTCTTGTTTGGATTAGAGAAGGTGCAGACACCATCAGCTAAAATGAGGTCTATAATGTGTTGCGTGAGGAAGGAAACCACCTCCAGCCCCTGGGGCCAATGACATCCTTCACTTGGAGGTCCTGGAGCGCTGCTGGGATCAACGTGGCTCTGGAATCACGCAGCTAATCGAGATCGGTCCAGTTACTATTCCAAAAGTGGAGGTTACCCTATCCCACAATCTAGTGAGATAAACCATCCACCTTGGGAATAGCTTTGCAAACCCGTTTCCACAGAGGCGAGGCCAACGGGTGGCAGGAATGGCCCTTGCCAAAATTCAGATCTGCAGCATATTTCGCCTTGACAAACAAGCTCCAACAGTTCTCTGACTCCTTGTCACTAACAGCCCAGGCGAGCTTCATTTTGAAGGCTTCCATGACTGAATGCAAAGTCCTTAGGTTCAGCCCGCCTTCCGCTACAGGAAAGGCCATGTTCTTCCAGGAAACCCAATGACGTTTTTTTCTGGACCCGTCGAACCCCCAGAAGAAATTTGAAAAAGAACTTTGGAGACCATTAAGAACGAAGACAGGCATGTCGAGGGCTGCCAGCATATGCACCGTCATGCTGGTCAGGACATGGTTCACCAGTGTGAGCCTACCCGCTTGGGAGAGGATCCGACTCTTCCACCCTTCAATTTTCTTCTGGATTTTGACTGTCAGGTTGAGGAAATAAGCCTTCTTCGGTCTGCCTTTGAAGATGGGGACTCCAAGATAGGTGAAAGGGGCCTCAGCTTTCCGAAAACCCAGGATTGCAGCAGCATCTCTGTAATGAGCTTCAAATATGGAATCAGCAAGGATAAAGAAGCTCTTATGACAATTAATTTTCTGACCTGAGGCCCTCTCATACTTATGAAGAAAGGAAGATATAATTGCTAGTGATTTCCTGCTACCATTGGCAAAGAGAATGGTGTCGTCAGCGAAGAGGAGATGGGAAATAAGGGGGCAGCTCCTGGAAGTCTGAAACTACTGCGTGGGCCCTCTTGTCATCAGCTGCTTGAATCCCCTAGCACTTCTGCAGCCAAAATGAAAAGACCTGGAGAGATAGGGTCCCCTTGGCGGAGATCTCTAGACGATTTGAAGAAATCCGCTGATTCCCCGTTGATAAGGATCGAGAACCAAGATTTGGACTAGCACCTTTCCACCAAAGCGATCCATTCCCTACCAAAACCGAACTTTGCTAGCACCTGCTTCAGAAACGACCAATTCAGCCTGTCGTAGGCCTTCTCCATATCTAGCTTCATCAAAATGTTACTGCCACGAGTTTTCCTGTTGATATCTCGAAATATTTCCTGAGTAAGTGCACAATTTTCAGCTATAGATCGGCCCTGCACAAAAGCTCCTTGTTCGGGTAAGATGATAGCAGGAAGAATTTTACCTAATCTGGAAGCAATAACTTTAGAGAAAATTTTATACAGGCAATTACATAAGTTGATCGGTCTAAATTCCACAAAGGATCTGGGAGTGCTTATCTTGAGGATGAGGCATACGAGGGACGATGTGAGGCTCCTAGGCAAAGTTCCTCCTCTGAATAGGTATCTAGTCACTTCAAGAATGTCGTGGCTAACCATTCCCCAGCTCGCTTGGAAGAAAGCAGCCAAAAAACCGTCTAGGCCAGGGGCCCCATCCAGCGGGATGCCCATAGTTGCCTCCCGGACCTCGTCCAAAGAAGGCTTTAGGAGGAGGTCCCTGTTTTTCTCCCAAGTCACCAAAAGAGGGATGGGATGAAGGAGGTCTCCCGCTTAGGACACCTGATCCTCCTGCATCAGATCCTGAAAGAACGAGATTGCTGCATTCTTAATTTCATCGCAGCCCGTAATCACCTCACCATTCCCTAACATGATCTCTCGAATCATGGCCCTCCTAAGATTTGCAGAAGCGGTGGCATGGAAAAATTTAGTGTTTCTATCCCCTTCCCTCAACTAGTGGTTTCTTAACTTTTTCTTCCAGTATATTTCTTCACACAGCTCTAGATGCACCATCCTGTCTTTCGCATCTTAAAGAAGTAGTACGTCGCTGGGCTCAGTTGAAACTTGAACCGCGACTTCGGCTGATCGCAGCTCCATCTCAGCCTTCTTAAGGTTGAGAAACAGATCCCCAATGACCTGTTTCTTCCAGAATTTCAGAGCCGCTTTAGTTCTTTTCATCTTGCCGATCAGAGCTTGAATCAGATTGCCAGGGGAGTGGCCGGCCTCGGTGCTCTCGACCAGGTCCTTATAGCCATCATGCGGGATCCACATACGTTGGAATTTGAAAGGTTTGGGGGCTGATGGACGTGGGCTAGGAAAAGAGCTGAGCAGCGGAGCATGATCCGAGTTACGCCTAGGTAGATGTGTCACAAGGAAATCAGGAAATGCTTGGAACCACCAATCATTGCAGCAAACTCTATCAAGACTAGCCCAAACTCTCGGCTAACTTGTCTAACTATTGCACCAGGTAAATCTATTTCCAGAAAATCTCGCATCATAGAGACCTGCTCTATCCAAACCATTAGCGAATTCAGCTGCACTATTGGAGTCGAACAAGGTTGCCCCAAGCTGTTCAGAAGGCGAAAAGACTGCGTTGAAGTCGCCACACACAGCCCACGGGGAGGACACACCCTGCCCCTGGTTGGCTAATTCCTCCCATAGATCCCTTCTCAACACCCTGGAGCATTTGGCATACACGAAAGATAATCTGACTTTGTTGGGATTACACAGGAAACCCACCGAGAGTGAGATCATCTGATTAGACGCGTCTACCACATCAGCTTCGATACATGGCACAAAGAAGACCCAGATCTTCCCTCCTTGAGCCCCATTGGAGACAGATGAGTGAAAGCCTAACTTTAGGCCAATGCTGATGCGTTTGTCATCTCGAAGCATCGGTTCAAGGATGGCAATAATGGCTGGGTGGAATTTCCTGGCGATGCTCTTTAACGTACAGATGGTGGGAGCATTGCCCACCCCACAGGCATTCCAAATTAGTATACTATCCATGAGTATACTTTATAAATTTCTTGCCCTGCCGCTTCAGGCTTCTTAGCCTACCATACCAATCCGTGTTGCTAAAATCAGCACTTGGCTTAGCAGACTTCGTCCGCCTCCTGTCAGGTGGTTTGTTCTTATCTGAAAGTGCCAGAAGACCCAAATGCCGGGAAACAGGGTCGTACGTAGAGTCAGCAGGTGGCAGAGCATCTGGCTGTTCTGCTACTGGTGGTTGACTGGCGGTTGCTACATCTTGCAAACTGGTAGTGGCTTCCAACAAAGCCTGCGCAGGAGAGAGGTCCTGCTGAGGCGCAGGGATAGGACCCTTATCTGAGTTGCCCTACTGAACCGTGACCTGTAGATCCGGACTCCTAGCAGCTGTCTAGGCTAGGAAGGAAAGGTCCTGTGACCTCGACATACCGACAACACGTGATAGGGAGTCCGAGACGAAATAAGGCAATAGATCGATGGCTAAGTTGTCCTCGATGAAAGGATCAGACGTACAGTCTGTGGGGGAGTAAGAATTCCAGGTGGCTAACTGGGAGTCTTCCTCGAAAGTATCACCTAGCTTGAGGGGACTGTGTCCTTCTGATAGAGCCTTCCTCTGGAGACTCTGGGATGAGGGAGTAAGATAGTAAGGAAATGGAGAAGGCAGCAGGTAGGTAGGAGGAGGACTGATGATCTGGGTGGCTTGCCAGGGGAAAGAATTAGGAGGGCTTGAAAGGGCCTGAGAACCTCTAGATGGGCTTGCCTAGGGGCGCTGGAGGGCAGGCTGAAAGGGAAGATTGGGACTGGCAGTAGGTTGCATCTCACTCCCTCGAACGGTTACCAGAACCTTGGCAGCTATGTTCGACTTGGGCTGCAAAATCAGGGTGGAAACAGCCTCTGGGCGGAAGGTTTGAGCCTGAGCTGGTGATAGGCGAGTTTGGGCTGGCTGGATGTCTGGGGCAGAGTGGCCCCATCCTCTGCTATAGAAAGCAGAGGAGGAGCTTGAGGAAGGAGGGGAGAGGGCACTGAAACCACTGAGACCTGTTCCTGTTGGTTCTGTTGAGGGGGACTCTCTGGGAAGTAGAAGGCCTGTTCCACCCATCTCCTGGTTGAGACCGTGCCATTCAGACTTACATTCTTCAGCTTCTCCTCAGACGGGTTCATGAGGTATTGCAATTCCGGGACAGGCCACACGAGAAAAATCTTGCTGGCCACTTCAAGCTACCTAGTGCGATAGGGGTCTAAACCTGGAGATACCACTATCTTGATCCTAGCCGCAGTTTGGACCAGCCCAAGAAGGGAGCATCTGTCCAACTCGATAACCTTCCCAAAGGATTCACCCAACGCTAGGAAGACTGATTCCAGCCAGGCGTGCACCAGAATCCCATAGGGCCTGTTTGGATGCCTGTAAGTTGGGTAAGTGGGAAGTGACTTACAGGGAAGTCACTTACAGGTTGTGTTTGGGGGAGAAAAATCACCTGTAAGCAACTTATAACCTGTAAGTCACTTACAGGCAAATCTACCAAAAAACTGCAGGGGGATGGGGGTGGGAAGTCACTTCCCTGTAAGTGACTTACAGGCTCAACAGTCAGATTTTTAAAAAGAGGGGAAGAGGGAGAAACGCACCAACCCACCAAATCTCTCTCCGTCTCTGCAATCTCTCGCTGCAGTTACTGCCTTCCGTCTCTTCTCCTCCTTAAATGGTAGGGTTTCATCTACCCTTTTTTTCTCCTTTGAAAACGAGAGTAGTTTGGCGTTGCTCTATGAGGCACGCTGGTGTCCAAACAGTCACTTTTATGCACCTGTGCACGTGCGCATTTTTTCACACGTGTCATGGGCCTCTAATCCAAACGGAACATGTGATGCAGCATCCCATGAAACCGTCAGGGACTGTGGCCTGTGGTTGGTGATCCTGTAGATCATTTATCTGGTTGGTCTCACTGTGTGTGGCCTGTGGTTGGTGATCCTGTGATGTACTTGCAGTGTTGGTGAATCTCTTAGATTGCACAGTTGAAATGTAAGTAATTTAACGATCTACATCAGTGTTAGTGAATCTCTTAGATCCTGAGCATCAAACTCCTCGTTAGAGAATGAGAAAAACTTTGATGATAGAGTGGAATTGATGATATGCTGGCCCTTGGAAATTACATCAGATTGCACAGTTAGAATGCAAGTAATTTAATTATTAGATTTTCTATTAATGTTTTTAAGTTTATTCTCAATGCTTAAATTGAGTTATTACTCCATATTATAGATATTTTGAATTCGTGGGCTCACTTTTATAGCCCACTTAATGATTGGTTTAGCTTAATAATTATCTCAAATATTCATCTTGATGGGCTTAACAAAATAACATATTTGATCCCATGTTTTTTTCATATGATTATAATATTTTAGAATGATTCCGCAATCTAAACTCTGCTCGATGTGAATATACAGCTTTCTACCTGTAAGTAACTTACAGGTTATCCAAACAGAAAAACTTACCTACCTGTAAGTGACTTACAACTTACATCCAAACAGGTTACCTGTAAGTAACTTTCACCTGTAAGTGACTTACAGGTAAGTTACTTACAACTTAAAAGAACTTATAGGCATCCAAACAGGCCCATAAAGTCTAATCCAGACCCCTTTTTGGGCTGCCCCAGAATCTGGCGTCCATGCTTCCACCTTTGGTAGGCCCATCCTACCATGGAGGGAGCTATCAGAGAAAAAGGAGATCAAGGCCATCCAAGTCCTGAAGACAAGGAGGAAATGATCTCTATTGAGGCGTGACACATCAATGTCGGCGGATACATACCTGGAGCTTCTAATCCCTTGCTTCTAGCGAATGAGCAGAATGTCTGGGGACTCTACTTTTCCCACCACTGCAAGCTTTAGCTGCTGAATTCTATCCTTTACGTCTGCTCCCCCTACCTTGATTAGAGGAGGCTGAGGCGATACAGGATCCATATGAGAGGCAAGAAAGGCCGGCTGGGACCCGACTTCTCATTCCTCATCCCTGATGGGAGCCGTACCGTCAGTGGCATTTCGTCGAGCATGTGGATGGGCTACAGCTATGGCTTGCCTTGCTATGCTGGCTGGGGCTGACGAGCAAGCAGCTGCTGGGCGAGAGTTGGATTCCGTTGTTGGGGCGCTGATGGCAGAGGGGAATCTGCTCCAGGGACTTGGGATACGGATGATTGGGTTTAGATTTGGGGTGGTTTTGGGGTTCCTAAAAGGGGCAACAGGAATGTCTTTAGGGTTTTTAAATCTGGCTTTTTCCACCGTGAGGGTCCTCCCATCTACCATTTTCCTATTGAGAGCTTTGAGAGCTGCCTATGAGTCTTCTTCGGATCTGAATCAGATGAATGCGAAACCTCGGGGACGCCCTAGCCTCTCGTTCCATGGTTTGTAGACATCCACTATCCTGCCGTAACATCCGAAGATTCTTTGGAGGTCTGCAATGGATGTGTCGAAAGAGATATTGGCAGTGAAGATGGAGAAAGAGGCGTGTTGACGGTTTTTTATTTATTTCTTTATATCTTTTGCAGATTATTTTTTTTTGATTTTATAAGAAAATCATAAGAAATTTTACAATGTACGATATGATTTGCAATTCCATACAATTCAACCCTCATCATGATTTGTAACAAGAGACCATTTTGACAACATTTCAACCAAAGATTTAAAAGCATGAGTCAAAACCCCTATTTCTAAAATAAGACAACAATAAATTCTAATTACATACCAAAGCATCTTTCGTAACATAAGAACAACCAAAAGGGGAAACTAGAAACAATTAAAAAAAAGAAAGTAAGCCTTTGCATGAGGCCATGCATATGATCAAGTGGGCCCCATCTGAGTCATTCCTTATGCAACGTAAAGCTCGGTTAATTAAATGACAAGTGAAGGTGCTATATCAAACAGACCAGAATTTTAGGCCAGCCGGCCTGTATGCACGGAACGGAAAACATATTTTTCAACCTTTTTAAAGTCATAAGAATATCTTCTTTTAAGGTAACAAAAAACAGGCGGTTGCAAAAGTTTTTGATAGACCCGGTTATTTTTAACAGGTTCAAGTCCAAAATTTCGGACATGTTAAAATCGGGCTGAGTTCGCATATGCCATTTTTGGATCCGATTGAAATTTGATCTAGCCTGTTTTGGGTTGGGTTCATCTTGGACCTGGTTAAAATTGTGTTGGGCCTAATTACTTGTAATGGTAATATTACATAGAAATTGCAGATTAATCACTGCAACAAAGGATTAAGGTTTGCTAAGCCATATGCATGCATGAGAGCCCGTTTACAAACCACATATGGGTTGAAGTGGCACACATGAATTTGATCTAATCCATCCGTCAGGTAGGCCAACCATCTAAACGCCTTTATAACCAAACTCGATACCAAGTCCAAATACCTGGTGGGTACCTGAAAATTACCTAGACCTGATAGGATCCAGGTTCTCAAAAATGACACCCACACCCAGAAAGACCTAGCCTGATCACGGGCATGAGTAATCTAGGACAACAAGGTGACAACTTTCCATTGTTCCTTCCTCGCCAATGATGATGGACCTCAATCTCTAAAAGGCAATCCCGGATCCCTCCGCCTGTGGGACTTCATTATTCCTTATGAGGATACGTCCGCTTTGCTCTCGCTCACATCTGGTGCAGATTTCTCAGAGCTCCACCTAGGGTGGACAAACAAGCCCGAGAAGGTTCGGGTGGCATTGCCACTTCCCCAAGAAGCTCTCATGATTCGAGAATTCACTAGGTTGGTGATGGGCAAAAGGGCCTGTTAGGCCGGCTGGATTAGATGGGCTTAGGTGGGATGGAATTGCATCTGGTCCTATGCGAGTTCCACTCAATGTTTGGAAAGAGTGAAAAAGCTTGGAAGTAGATTAGATGGAATCGTATTGGTCCGTGCCAATTTCATTCAATATTAGCAAGTTATGTAGGTCTCACCATGATGTGTGGGGTATATCCACACCGTCCACCCATTTTTTGAGATCATTTTAGAGCATGGGCCAAAAAATCAGGTAGATCTAAAGCTCAAGTGGACCCCACCATAGAAAGCAACGGGGAATGAATACTTACCGTTGAAAACTTCTTTGGGGCTACATAAGTTTTGGACCTGCCTCATTTTTAGGCTCGTGCCATGAAATGAGGTTACAAAACAAATGAATGGTTTAGATATAACACGTGTGTTATTCTCAATAGTTTCAAATGATGGTGTGTATATCCTTCTAATGTACCACCGTATTACAAACAAACCAGGAGTTAAGCTTAGACAATTTTAGGACTGTGGACCCCACCTTTTAGCCAGCTTTTTTTATGAATGAAGACAAAATTTGTTTTGCAACTTAGACCTGCTCGTACGGATAGAAAATTTGAGGACGAAAATACCCCTCCCTTTCGAAGACGAGCGCTAATGCTCCTCCAGTCGAGAGTTGTACGAACAGCTCAAAAGAGATCAAAGTTACATGGCCCCACAGCTGTGTATTTATTATATCCACAACGTTCATCCATATTTTGAGATCATTTCGGAGCATTATCCAACAAAAAAATCATATCCAAAGATCAACTGGACCACACCACAAAGAGCTGCAGGAAAACTGATTTTCACCGTTAAAAATTTTGTAGGGCCCACCATAACATTTACTTTACATCCAATCTATTCATGAGGTCACAAAGGCCTGGATGAAGAGGGAAAAAAAGTTTTCATAATGATCCAAAACTTTCATAACCCCTAAAAGGGTTTCAATGGTAGATGTTCAATTCCTGCCTTTTACAGTGTGGTCCACTTGATAGTTAGGTCTATCTTATTTTTCGTTCCAAACCTTAATATGAGCTCTCCAAATAGATGGATGGTTTGGATATAACATAGACATCATGATGGGACCCACAAAAGCAACATAGCAAAAAAAAAAAAAAAATGGCCGCGGCACTACCTGTCCGCTACAGTAATAATTACGGTTATAATCTGTAACTAAAGCGTATCAAAAATTCTAAATTTTTAAGGCAAACTCGCTGGACAGTTTTGAACTTTTTCGATAATATCGACAGATCGTCATCGATATATCGACGCAATTATAGCTACGGTTATAATCCGTAGCTAAAGTGTATCAAAAATTGTTATCTATGACTAACGTCGATATATCGATGATATGTAGATAGTATTGACAACTTATGTCGATTATATCGATGATATGTAGATAATATCGACAACTTATGTCGATAATATCGAGGATATGTAGATAATATCGACGTTTGCATCTTTGTAAAAAAAAAATATATATTATATTTTTTTTGTTTTTGTTTTTGTTTTCGTTTAGGTTATAGGTTTTGGTTTAGGTTATAGTTTTTTATTTAGGTTATATGTTAAGGGTTTAGGTCAAGGTTTAAGTTTAGATTATAGGTTTTTGGATTTGAGAATGGGTTTGGGTTTAGGTTTAGGTTATAGGTTTTTGGATTTGAGAATGGGTTTGGGTTTAAGTTTTTGGATTTGAGAATGGGTTTGGGTTTAAGTTATAGGTTTTGATTTTAGTTTTGGTTATAGGTTTTGGGATTTGAGAATGGGTTCGGGTCTAGGTTATAGGTTTTGGTTTTGGTTTAGGTTATAGGTTTTGGTTTTGGTTATAGGTTTTGGGATTTGAGAATGGGCTCAGGTTTATGTTATTGGTTTTGGTTTTGGTTTAGATTATAAGTTTTAGGTTTTGGTTTTGGTTTTGGTTTTGGTTTAGGTTATAGGTTATAGGATTTGAGAATGGGTTCGGGTTTAGGTTATAGGTTTTAGTTTTTGTTTAGGTTATAGGTTTTGATTTATGTTATAGGTTAATGGTTTAGGTTAAGGTTTATGTTTAGGTTATAGGTTTTTGGATTTGAGAATGGATTCGGGTTTAGGTTATAGGTTTTGGTTACGGTTTAGGTTATAGATTTTGGGATTTGAGAATGGGTTCGAGTTTAGGTTATAGGTTTTGGGATTTGAGAATGGGCTCAGGTTTAGGTTATAGGTTTTGGTTTAGGTTATAGGTTATAGGTTTAGGTTATAGGTTATAGGATTTGAGAATGGTTCAAGTTTAAGTTATAGGTTTTGGTTTTGATTTAGGTTATAGGTTTTGATTTAGGTTATAGGTTATAGGTTTAGGTTAAGGTTTAGGTTTATGTTATAGGTTTATGTTTTAGTAATGTTTTCTCTTGGGTTTTCAAGTTTAGGTTTAGGTTAAGGAGTTGATATTAGGATTAGGTGTAGGTTTAGGTTTAGAGATTTGAGAATACATTTAGGTTTTGGGTTTAGGTTATAGGTTTAGGTTTAGGTTATAGGTTTAGGTTATATGTTAAGGTTTAGAGAACTGAAAATAGGTTAAGGTTTAGGTTTAGGAAATCGGGTTCGGGACTAGGTTTAGGTTTGAGTTTTCAAGTTTAGGTTTAGGTTAAAGAGTTGATATTAGGATTAGGTGTAGGTTTAGGTTTAGGGACTTGAGAATACATTTAGGTTATAGGTTTAGGTTTAGGTTATAGGTGTCGATTATATGTTAAGATTTAGGGAACTGAGAATAGGTTAAGGTTTAGGTTTAGGAAATCGGGTTCGGGACCGGGTTTGGGTTTGGGTTTTCAAGTTTAGGTTTAGGTCAAGGAGTTGATATTAGGATTAGGTGTAAGTTTAAGTTTAGGAATTTGAGAATACATTTAGGTTATAGGTTTGGGTTATAGGTTTAGGTTTAGGTTATAAGTGTCAGTTATATGTTAAGGTTTAGGGAACTGAAAATAGGTTAAGGATTAAGTTTAGGAAATCGGGTTCGGGACCGGGTTTAGGTTTGGATTTTCAAGTTTAGGTTTAGGTTAATGAGTTGATATTAGGATTAGGTGTAGGTTTAAGTTTAGGGATTTGAGAATACATTTAGGTTTTAGGTTATAAGTGCAGGTTATAGGTTTAAGTTTCAGTTAGGTTATAGGTTAAGGTTTAGGAAATTGAGAATAAGTTAAGGTTTAGGTTTAGGGATTTGAGAATACATTTAGCCCTAAAAGGGTTTTAATGGTAGAAGTTCAATTCCCCACTGCCTTTTACAGTGTGGTCCACTTGATAGTTAGATCTATCTTATTTTTCGTCTCAAGCCTTAATATAAGCTCGTAAAATATATGGACGGTTTGGATATAACACATCATCATGATGGGACCCACAAAAGCAAAAAAAATAAAATTCAGTTTGCCCAACTCAATCGAGGCAAACTGGAAATTGAGCGGGGCAACCTAGAAATTGAGCGGGACAAACTGAAATTATTATTTTTTTGCTATGTTTCTTTTGTGGGTCCCATCATGATGTATGTGTTATATCCAAACCGTCCATATATGAGCGGGACAAACTGAAAATTGAGCGGGGCAAACTAGAAATTGAGCGGGGCAAACTGAAAATTGAGCGGGGCAAACTGGAAATTGAGCAGGGCAAACTAGAAATTGAGCAGGGTAAACTGAAATTTTTTTTTTTTTGATATGTTGCTTTTGTGGGCCCCATCATGATGTATGTGTTATATCCAAACTGTCCAAATATGAGCGGGGCAAACTGAAAATTGAGCAGGGCAAACTAGAAATTGAGTGGGGCAAACTGATTTTTTTTTTTGCTATGTTGCTTTTGTGGGTCCCATCATGATGTATGTGTTATATCCAAACCGTCCACATATGAGCGGGGCAAACTGGAAATTAAGGGGGGCAAACTAGAAATTGAGCAGGGCAAACTGAATTTTTTTTTGAGATTTGATAATGGGTTCGGGTTTAGGTTATAGGTTTAGGTTTAGGTTTAGGTTTTGGTTTAAGTTATAGGTTATAGGTTTTGAGATTTGAGAATGGGTTCGGGTTTAGGTTATACGTTTTGGTATTGGTTTAGGTTATAGATTTTGGTTAAGGTTATAGGTTATAGGTTTAGGTTTAGGTTAAGGTTAGGTTTAGGTTATAGGTTTTGGGATTTGATAAAGCGTTCGGGTTTAGGTTATAGGTTTTAGTTTTGGTTTAGGTTATTTGTTATAGGTTTAGGATAAGGTTTAGGTTATAGGTTTAGGGATTTGAGAATGGGATCGGATTTAGGTTATAGGTTTTGGTATTAGTTTAGGTTATAGGTTTTGGTTAAGGTTATAGGTTATAGGTTTAGGTTTAGGTTTAGGTTAGGTTTAGGTTATAGGTTTTGGGATTTGATAATGGGTTTGGGTTTAGGATAAGTTTTGGTTTTGGTTTCGGTTATAGGTTATAGGTTTAGGATAAGGTGTAGATTTAGGTTTAGGTTATAGGTTTTGGGATTTGAGAATGGGTTTGGGTTTAGGTCATAGGTTTTGGTTTTGGTTTGGGTTTTAGGTTTTGGGATTTGGGAATGGGTTCAGGTTTAGGTTATAGATTTTGATTTTGGTTTTGATTTAGGTTTTAGTTAAGGTTATAGGTTATAGGTTTAGGTTTAGGTTTAGGTTAGGTTTAGGTTATAGATTTTGAGATTTGAAAATAGTTTTAGGTTATAAGTGGAAATCCTCCCCATCTACGTTTATCACAGTTGGCCCCCTAAAAAAAAAATAATTTCAGTTTGCCCCGCTCAATTTCTAGTTTGCCCCATTGAATTTTTATTTTGACCCGCTCAATTTTCAGGTTGTCCTACTGAATTTCTTGTTTGCCCCACTGAATTTCTATTTTGACCCGCTCAATTTTCAGGTTGTCCTGCTGAATTTCATGTGTGCCCCGCTCAAACTGATAGTGCTCCCTTCGCTCAATGGCATGATAGATAGCATCATAAAATTAAACAAGCACAACTCATTTTTCATGTTTCCCCCATTCAATTTCTAGTTTGCCCCACTCAATTTCATGTTTCCCCCACTCAATTTCATGTTCGCCCCACTAATTTTCTAGTTTACCCCCACTCAATTTCATGTTTGCCCCTGCTCAAAACTTTAACCTAAACCTAAACCTAAAACTTAAACCTAAACCTAAAACCTAAATGTATTCTCAAATCCCTAAACCTAAACCTTATTCTCAATTCTCTAAACCTTAACCTATAATCTAACTTAAACCAAAACCTATATTATACACTTGTAACCTAAAACCTAAATATATTCTTAAATCCCTAAACCTAAACCTTAACCTAATCTCAATTCCCTAAACCTTAACCTATAACCTAACTTAAACCTAAACCTATAACCTGTACTTATAACCTAAAACCTAAATGTATTCTCAAATCCCTAAACCTAAACCTACACCTAATTCTAATATCAACTCCTTAACCTAAGCCTAAACTTGAAAACCTAAACCTGGTCGAGATTAAAATAGAGTATATGGAGTGCAATTTTAGTAATAATAAGAATGAGAACGAGGCACATAATCCCTCCTCCCCTCTTTCCTTACCATCATCGTCAAATGAAAGTAGAGTTGTAGCTGCTCTCTACTTCTGCTTATAGACTTCTTCTCCTTCATGCTTCAAGTGACAAAATGTGAAGCAGAGGTAGGTGAAGAACATGTGGTCCCTAGCAAAAATGGTTATGAAATAGATGTTGAACAACGAAGTTTGATTTTAGAAAAGCACTATCACTATGGGAATGTACACACGGTAGAAAAAGTTACGTCAATCCGTTGAGATATGGTATGCTACAAGTGAATATTTGAGACAAAAAAAGCATCCTAATTTAGGATGACTGATCCTTCTAATCTAGTGCACATAATGTCCTTTTCGGAAGTGTACATGTGAAGAAATGATGTATGTATTATATCCAAACCGTCCATATATGAGAGGGGTAAACTGGAAATTGAGCGGGGC
Organism: Magnolia kwangsiensis; assembly: GCA_037074715.1. Taxonomy (NCBI): domain Eukaryota; kingdom Viridiplantae; phylum Streptophyta; class Magnoliopsida; order Magnoliales; family Magnoliaceae; genus Magnolia; species Magnolia kwangsiensis. The sequence goes on along the minus strand of CM073584.1, from coordinate 31,339,151 downwards.
AAACTAGAAATTGAGCGGGGCAAACTGAATTTTTTTTTTTTGCTATGTTGCTTTTGTGGGTCCCATCATGATGTATGTGTTATATCCAAACTGTCCATATATGAGCGGGGCAAATTGAAAATTGAGCGGGGTAAACTGAAATTTAAGCGGGGCAAATTAGAAATTGAGCGGGGCAAACTGAAAATTGAATGGGGCAACTGAATTTTTTTTTTGCTATGTTGTTTTTGTGGGTCCCATCATGATGTATGTGTTATATCCAAACCATCCATATATGAGTGGGGCAAACTGGAAATTGAGCGGGGCAAATTGAAAATTAAGCGGGGCAAACTAGAAATTGAACGGGACAAACTGAAATTTTTTTTGGGATTTGATAATGGGTTCGAGTTTAGGTTTAGGTTTTGGTTTAAGTTATAGGTTATAGGTTTTGAGATTTGAGAATGGGTTCGAGTTTAGGTTATAGGTTTTGGTATTGGTTTAGGTTATAGGTTTTGGTTAAGATTATAGGTTATAGGTTTAGGTTTAGGTTAAGGTTAGGTTTAGGTTATAGGTTTTGGGATTTGATAATGGGTTCGGGTTTAGGTTATAGGTTTTGGTTTTGGTTTAGGTTATTGGTTATAGGTTTAGGATAAGGTTTGCCCCGCTCATATATGGACGGTTTTGATATTAGAATTAGGTGTAGGTTTAGGTTTAGGGATTTGAGAATATATTTAGGTTTTAGGTCATAAGTGTAGGTTATAGGTTTAGGTTTAAGTTAGGTTATAGGTTAAGGTTTAGGGAATTGAGATTAGGTTAAGATTTAGGTTTAGCAATTTGAGAATACATTTAGGTTTTAGGTTACAAGTGTAAAATATAGGTTTTGGTTTAAGTTAGATTATAGGTTAAGGTTTAGAGAATTGAGAATAAGTTAAGGTTTAGGTTTAGGGATTTGAGAATACATTTAGGTTTTAGGTTTAGGTTTAGGTTTAAGTTTTGAGCAGGGGCAAACATGAAATTGAGTGGGGGTAAACTAGAAAATCAGCGGGGCGAACATGAAATTGAGCGGGGGAAACATGAAATTGAGTGGGGCAAACTAGAAATTGAGTTGGGAAAACATGAAAAATGAGTGGTGCTTGTTTAATTTTGTGACGCTATCTATTATGCCATTGAGCGAAGGGAGCATTATCAGTTTGAGCGGGGCACACATGAAATTCAACAGGACAACCTGAAAATTGAGCGGGTCAAAATAGAAATTCAGTGGGGCAAACAAGAAATTCAGCAGGACAACCTGAAAATTGAACGGGTCAAAATAGAAATTCAGTGGAGCAAACAAGAAATTCAGCAGGAGTAACATGAAATTGAGCGGGACAAACTAGGAAACGAGCGAGGTAAGCATGAAATTGAGTGGAGAAAACTAGGAAACGAGCCGGGTAAGCATGAAATTAAGCGAGACAACTAGGAAATGAGCAGGTCAAGCATGACATTGAGTGGGGCAAACATGAAATTGAGCAGGGCAGACTAGAAAATGAGTGGGGGAAATTTGAATTTTGAGCGGGAGAAACTTGAATTGATGGATTTAAATGATGGATATCCAATCACTATTATTTTCTTGTAGCATGGTACATCTAAGATTTATATCCCTCTTATTTTTAGGATGAAGCCCTGAAATGATCTTTACAAATGGATGAAACACATACATCATGGTGGGGCCCACAGAGCACTGACCACTAGCCACGGGGCTGGTGTCAGGGGGAGTAGCCAATCCGTTTCCTATACTACATACATTTAATGTGGGCCCAACTGATGCGTGATTTCTTCCTTAGACTGACCATTTTCGGAAGAAGACAAAATGCTGATAAGAGAGGCCCACAAAATGAGTTTTTTTCATCTTTCTCGTGGAATCGGAGGGTAAAAAGGGATGTAAAAGCAACGTGAAAGCAGCAGTGGAAACGAATATGAAAATCAAACAGTGAAAATGGAGAGAAAAAGTCGACAATAGTGAAAAGGAGGGGTATTTTTGTCCTAGAATTGGGTCTTCGCACGTGGAGGTCTAAGTTGCAAAAGTAATTTTGTATTCTTTCATAAAAACAGCTGGATAAAAGGTGGGAAAATTAGATTTTAATAGTGGGGTCAATTTCATGTTTGCCTTGCTCAATTTTCAGTTTGCCCTGCTCAATTTTCAGTTTGCCCCGCTCAATTTCTAGTTTGCCCTGCTTAATTTTCAGTTTGCCCCGCTCAATTTTCAGTTTGCCCCGCTCATATATGGACGGTTTGGAAATAACACATACATCATGATGGGACCCACAAAAGCAACATAGCAAAAAATAATAATTTCAGTTTGCCCCGCTCAATTTCTAGTTTGCCCCGCTCAATTTCCAGTTTGGCCAGCTCAATTTCTAGTTTGCCCCGCTCAATTTTCAGTTTGCCCCGCTCAATTTCTAGTTTGCCCGCTCAATGGGCAAACTAGAAATTGAGCGGGGCAAACTGAAATTTTTTTTATTTTTTTTATTTTGTGGGTCCTATCATGATGTATGTGTTATATCCAAACCGTCCATATATTTTGCGAGCTCATATTAAGGCTTGAGACGAAAAATATGATAGATCTAACTATCAAGTGGACCACACTGTAAAAGGCAGTGGGGGATTGAACGTCTACCATTGAAACCCTTTTAGGGGTTATAGAAGTTTTGGATCATTATGAAATTTTTTTTCCTCTTCATCCAGGTCTTTTTGACCCTCTGAATGAACTTAGATGGGAGGATTTCTCACAAACATCACAGTGGGCCCCCTAAAGGTTTTTAATGGTTGACGCTTATTCAACACTGTTTCCTATTATGTGGTACACTTGAGATTTGGATATATCTCATTTTTGGTCTCATACCAATATATGGACGGCTGGTGGCAGACAGAGTACCCAATCCGTTTCCTTGAAAGGAGGGGTATTTTCGTCCTGAAATTCTGAATCCGCACGTGCGGGTCTAAGTTGCAAAACCAAGTTTGTATTCCTCCATAAAAACAGCTGGCTAAAAGGTGGGGTCCACAGTCCTAAATTTCTCTTAAGCTTATCCCATGGTAAGGGGGAACAATCCTGCCATGGGTAATAATTATGTTTTTTTTAATCCCATCCCACCTAATCCTTTCCAATGCAACTGGCTAAACAGGCCTTAAGAGATTCCAGGTGTGCCCTAGATCCAGAATGGCCTCAGATTAGTAGAAAGACCCAGCTAGTGTTGGATGCTGTTAAAAAAATCTATCGAGCTGGGATTCAAGCCAGTAGAGTTATGATTAGCAAAACGTTCAGAAATCATGATTACTGTGGGAGTGTTATCTAATCTAAAGCTCTATGATAAAATGATAGTAACAGTTCAAAGATTTCTGATGTGTTTGGATGAGCTACTGGTATTAGTAGCAATAGTCTAATATTGGGTTGGAATTCCTTGTTTCCATAACTGTTTAGCTTTGTTTAAGAAGTAAATAATAATAATAATTATTATAATAATCAAGTTTCATTCAAATGCATTAATTTACTTTTATACTGGTAGGTGTGTTTGACCAATATCTCAATTTCAATGAAAACATCTTCACATAGGACCATTTACCCTGTTTCCTAAACAGGGGCTTTTTCCATTTTCCTGCAAAAGTGTGATTATCTTCGTCTCCACACTTTTTTAAATAGGTTTCACCTTTTAACTACTGACCATCTCACATGCTATTAAATATGTATTATGGTAATGGAAATTAAAACAAACAATCTTTAAAAAAATTAAAAAAAAAAAAAAATCTACAAAATTTCCTAATATTTTGAAGTGTGAAATTTGCCTTTATAATTTACTTTTTGGAATCCACCAATCCAAACAGGGCCTTACCCCAAAACAAGATTCGGGGTGGGTGAGAATCAACAAAATTATCATTGGCTGCATTCATAGGCAACTCCAATTTGGATATTGTCCAGACGGTTCTCACATTCAAACTCAATCGCATTGGCTTCCAGGTACTCATGCTTGGGAAATAATAGCACATTTATCATCTTGATGTTGCAAGCGCTCGTATCGGACTTGCATATGTGAGCTTCGAATCACATGAACGCTGATCACATCATTTCTTATACCATGCGGCTGTAGCTGTACTTCTGTAGCAAAACACTGAAAAAAGTTTCACCAGTAATTAGCACAGGAACACTTCCCATCTTTGAAGTGATGGAACCGAACTCAGTCCCTGATTCCACGGATCCTTAGGTCACAGGAGCTCGTTGTAACAAGTGTTAGCGGAAACTCATGTCCATCAAGGAAATGGAGATCCTGCAAATCTTGTTGCTTTTTTTATATAATCTGATGCACGTACAAAAGATTTAAGTCCATGTGAGATCAATTGGCACCATTTAATCGATGGTCCAAGTACTATTGATTGGGCATCAACATCGTTCCAAGAGGATAATATGTGCATCCAAATGTTATTTAGAACCTGACAGGTAAAACAAGTCCTGCAGCGTAGAAACTCTCAACGCTGCATTCCTAATTAAGGGTTTTGAATTTCGAATCCCTAAATAGGGATTTTCAGTTTTTTATCTATAATCCACAATTATGGAATTGACACTTCAAATCCCTAATTAAGGATTCAAAACTCAAAAAATTTCAAAACACAAATCATTGCACAATGTTATTTTAAGGATTAAAAAATGCTATAAAAAATGCCTAAATTGATATGAGAGAGAGAGAGAGATACCTGATATTGCATAATGTTCCTTAATGCGCTAGAGTAAAGAAAAAAAGAAATAAGAGAGAGAGAGAGAGAGAGAGAGAGAGAGAGAGAGAGAGAGAGAGAGAGAGAGAGAGAGAGATCAAGCGGAGAGGGAGAGGCTAAGAGGTAGATTGAGCAGAGAGGAGAGGTGCAGAGAGAGATTGAGATCGAGCAGAGAGGGAGAGGCGCGGAGAGAGAGAGAGAGAGAGAGAGAGAGAGAGAGAGAGATCAAGCGGAGAGGGAGAGGCTAAGAGGTAGATTGAGCAGAGAGGGAGAGGTGCAGAGAGAGATTGAGATCGAGCAGAGAGGGAGAGGCGCGGAGAGAGAGAGAGAGAGAGAGAGAGAGAGAGAGAGAGAGAGAGAGAGAGAGAGAGAGAGATCAAGCGGAGAGGGAGAGGCTAAGAGGTAGATTGAGCAGAGAGGGAGAGGTGCAGAGAGAGATTGAGATCGAGCAGAGAGGGAGAGGCACGGAGAGAGAGAGAGAGAGAGAGAGAGAGAGAGAGAGAGAGAGAGAGAGAGAGAGAGAGTCGGCGGTGGGGATAGGGAAAGGGCCAATGAGATAGAATAGGTTTTTCTTCTCTCTTTTTTTTATCTTTTCTTCTTTTTTTTTTTCTTTTACAAAGAGCCATTGCCAGCGCCCAGTTTTGGTTAGCGCTAGCAAAGGGTCTCCCTAAACGGCAGGAATGCCCAACTTTTGACACTTTTGTGGGTCCCACATGAATTGTCTCCTAATTGACTCTTGACTTAAGAGTTTACTTAAAGAGATTTTCTCTTATTTCTTAGCCACTTAAGTAAAGTAATAGTTGCTATTTCTTTGACGTATCTTTCTTTCCACTTTTGAGATATCAAATGATACGAGAATAATATAAAATTGGTCTCATTAGACATCCAATTCACTCTACAATACGAGAAGCCCAAAATCTTGTAAATTTGATATTGTTGAAGTTATAGCTGTTTCTCAATATAAGTGGTTGTAACGGAATTGCGAGCTAGATTAGCATCGAATCTTATTGGTTGTTGAAATTTTTGACATTAACTATAACTTATCAACAATACTCTTAAGATAGACTGACACTACACAGTAGTGGTATGGGCTAGTTAGTTTCTACTCATAAGTAACACAAATGCCAGCCTTCATGCCTACTGTGGTTCACAGCTTTCTTATTAGTCATTCCAAATGCTACCAAGGCTATTAACGTAGTCTCTAGCATGTGAGACGCGCAACAATGTTGGAATATGGAAGTTTCACCGTGACAACATTGTGTGAAATTATTCAATGGGATTAACATAAGGGTTAATTGTTGGGGATTTTGACCTGCGGAATCACACAGATCTAGATTTAGGATAGTAATCCAATGGCACCAAGCACACACAAGAGAACAAATATTTAACATGGAAAACCCTTGCAGAAAAAAATCACTGCACAAAGCGACATGTCTCCACTATGAAAATAGAAATTACAAAGAGAGAGGACTTACCCGATTCAAACAACCTCGAATCTCACCCTTGCTACATCCTTTAGGAACCCTAAAATCCCTTTAGGAACCCTTGGAACCCCTTTAGAAAGCCTTGGCATGCCATCTCCTATCCCTAGAAAAGCCCTAAGGACACCTATTTATAGTTTAGACAACTTCTCTTTCACATCCCAGTTGTGAAAGGACTCAAAATCCGCAAAATCTGCGTTTCCACAATCGCATCTGTGGAACTCATCGATGATATCGAAGGTTTCTCGATAACAGCGTCGATATAATCTAAAGGTCTTTCGATCATATCGACAGGACCTAAAAAACTATTCAGCGACCAATGGTGAAAATTCTGAAAATTATCGATGTCATCGAGCCACTCTCGATAATAACCTCGATTCCATCTGAAACTTTGTCGATATTATCGACAGACCACCAGACAGATTTAAGACATCCGTCCATAACATTTAGCTGGCATGGCTCTTCAGCTATGCTATGGCTAAGACTATATACTCAACGTCTACGTTGAGATTATATACATACAAAATATAGGGCTATATAATCCTATGTTTGGATTGGCTATTTGAAGTCTTTGCCTCTCTAGATAAGCCTAACAAACGTTAGCTATACGAAGTGCCTACTGCCAATAGAAGCTATGAAATGCATGAAAGTGTGGGTAAATGAATCTTCCACGGCCTATGAGACAAATCTTCCAGCAGCTAGAATGCAACAACTGACACATATCAGCTATTTTTGTCACGCAATGCACGGTTGACGATGGCAACATTAGGCATTTGGTTTCTCCCTTTTAATAAAGGGATTTTCTCCAAAAATATAATTAAAGGCTTGAAATCCTTCAAAGGGATATATTTGGGGGCAAAATTTTTCCGTGCTATGCTAATTAGGAAAACTAAATAAAAGAATGGCAATTTTTGTAAACAAATTGATGATAGGTGGTGATAAAAGGGTGAAAGAAGGTCATTGATCCCTCCATCATATTAGGGTCTCAATCTCCTTCAATGGATCGTTCATCTTGTGTAACTATAGGTGTGAAGATCGAGCTGATTAGAAACTCCAACGGTTCCCACCATGCTCCAGAAAAGAACAGTTGAAATATTTAACAAAAGGAATATATATCTTGTGCAAAATTTTTTGAGAACTAATCACACGTGACGTGACTCTAAAATCTGAACGGTCCACGTGAAGTAGCACCTCATGAAACTCCTAGGCCCAATTTTTACTTTGATCCAAAACTTTGGTGGGCCATGAAAAATGAAAACAGTTTCCTCCCTTGATTTGAATTTTTGTTTTCTATGGCCCATCAGAATTTTAAATCAGGAGATTTTGCATCACATGGACCGTATGGATTAGACGCCCATAACACATGTGCAAAGGTGTGCACCTACATGAGCATGACTCTCTCTCTATATAGAGAGAGGAATGATCACCTCGACACCTTCTTACATGAGTACTCATGCGCACCTTTGCACACATGTCATGTATATGGAATCTAAACGGTCCATGTGATGTGGCACCCCTTGAAATTCTATGGCACCAATTTTCAAACTGATGGAAAACTCTAGTGGGGCATAACAAAGAGAAATGCAAATTAAGGAGGAAACTATTTCCTTTCACCATAGCCCACTAAAGCTTACTATCGGGTTGAAAGTTGGTGAGGTTTCAAGGGGTGATGCATCACATGGACTATTTAAATTATGTGTGCTTGACAGGTATGTGCACATGCAAAGGGTCTCACATAAGAAGGTGAAGGTGAGCATTCCTCTAACTATCCATGTGATGCCGCACTATTTGAAACTTTTTGGGCCTAATTTCTAATCGGATTAAAAACTCTAGTGGGCCATAGAAAGGAGAAATGCAAATCAACGGAGGAAACTATTTCCTTTTACTATGGCCCATCAAAATTTTGTTTTGGATTAAAAGTTGGGCTAGTGAGGTTTCAAGGGGTGACGCGTTTCATATACCATTCAGATTTTGTGCCCATGACACGTCTGCAAAGGTGCACACGGGTGCATACACAAGAAGGTGTGCAAGCATTCCTTTCTCTTATATATATATATATATATATATATATATATATATATATATATATATATATATATATATGTTGAGGGTCAAATATTGCATATTAGATCCCAGATATTATCTAGATTTATGAATATAATGCTATCTAATGGCTTGTTTTCTCATTCTTGTGTTGCAAGGTGATTTTATGAGCATGGATGGAAAAAAGACGTTAAAAGTTGAGATTTAACGATCTGATGACGCCAAAGGCAAGGGACACACTCCAGGGGACCAAGATTGACAAATATATATGGTCAGAAATCCGAGAAAAGTTAGAAATTGAAGCTCAAGTGGCCTGAAGGACGTCCAGAATGCAAGATCACGAGGTTCCGACCATCCGTTCGGCTCGAAACTTCATACGTCGCCTGAGGACCATAAATTAACCGTACATATAAAATTTCAGCCATTGAAGATCTCGGGAAGTGCCCCAACTGACAGATCAGCCTATAAACCGTTGATTCTGAGCCCACCTGATATCTGGAACTGCCTCAAAATTGTTATTGACGGTTTAAATGAGATGAGAAATAATTTAGACGATGAAGATTTCTGAAAATCATTACAGTGGACCCCACATGAATAAAGTGTGCATAGTACACAAGTGCACTACACATGCATGGGAAACGGCAGAGAGACGTTGACCGTCTCTGACCGAAAGAAAGGAAAAAAAAAAAAAAAAAAAAAATTTCTTACGCACCACAGCTGCGTAACGGACGGCCGGCGTCTGTTTTGCGGACGGTAGTGGGCCCCACCCATTGCTCGTATGGCCGATCTGATCCATCCATCGTGTAGAGGGATTCGAGAACTACAAAACATGCTTACCTTTTGCACCCATATGTGCACACGTGTGAGATACAGAGGCCACAAAAGGGCTGCTCGGTAACGTTCGAAACTGATTCTTCTGTGATTTCTTCTCTGGGCCACGTCAATAGACGTTCAAAACCACCCATTCTTGACTTAAATTTCGTTCTGAATCCAATGGACGGGGTGGATTTTCCAGAAAATGCTTCTGTGGGGCCCACCGACCACAACAGCGAAATGGTGCGAAAGGTTTCGCACATCCGCGAAAACTGACTTTTTCGGACAGTTTTGGCCCACCATCTTTGATCATATGACAGATCTGAACCGTCTATCATGTAGAGGACCCAAGAAAGTACTAAGGGACGGTGTTTTTTTGGAATTCGAGCGAGAAAAGTGGCGTGTTTCGAGGCACCGAACTTGACTGCGAAAATTACACTCCGTGTCCTGCTACAACTCTGTCACTGACTCCAGCCTTCCAACAGCTATAAAAGGAGGTTTTTGGACGTGGGAAGCATTCATTCAGGGTCTTGGGAGGAAGAACAGAGGGCTCGAGCTTGGGTTTCAACGTGGGCAGAGGAGAGAGAGAGGAACTTGGTTTTTTTCTTTCCCTTTTCTTTTCCTTTTCTTTTTCTCTTTATTTATTTGGATTGAGCCCATCTATGGCAGGCTAAATCCTCCTAGGTAGGGCTAAGAGGTGAAGCTTGTAGTGAGATGGGAGATTTGATTTTATTTTAATTTTAATTCATGAATTGACGTTGATTTTAGTTAATTATTATGGGAATGTTTTAGGTTTTTAATAGTCTATTGTGACTGAAATTACAATGGGTCTGCAATGGCTTTGAATATTTTCGTTCTCTTTAATGTTTATGATGTCAGGAAGCCCTGTTGTTCACCATAGTCTCCTCGGTATGGTTGGATGTCGATACCCTTCCTAACTTGCATACATGTGATTGGGTGGTAATTAGTTTGATTCTGTTGTTTGCCATAGTCTTTGGGCATGGTTTGGTGATGGAATCCATTCTAATTCATACACCTTTCATCTCTTTGAAAACTAGATCAACGGCAGTTCAGTAATTTTTATGATTTTTGATGCAAGCATAAGTTCTCCCTGATCTTTACAAGTGGATCCTCTGAATCCCTAGTTCCTATCTCTGATTTTTTTCCTAAGATTTAGATTAATTATTCTACAAGTATTCCACCATTGCTAATTGATTTAGAATTCATCTTAGCCTAGTTCTAGTTCTATTTAATTTTAGATAACGTATAAGTTTCAGTCCCTTGGGATTCGACCTCGGTCTTACCGAGTTATTACTACATCACAACCCTGCACTTGGGGAGTGAACAAGTTTTTGGCGCCGTTGCCAGGGACTGTCGGTTACGTTTTTCTGAAATTAATTAGTTTTAGGATTAGTTTACGATTAGGTTTAGATTTTCTTAATTTTTAGAAATTAACTTGTCTTTCTTGTTTTATAGGCTTCTAAGATAGTTTCTAAATTAGTAAAATTTTTCTTAAATTCTTCCTTTCTATTCTAGATTTAGATTAAGATTTATTTCTTCTTTTTAGTGAGATTCTAATTCTAATTCTTTTTAGGAATCCTAACCCTGTTTCTTGTTTTAGAATTTTTCTATAAGTTCTTGTTTAGGAACTAACCCAATGTTTTTGTTTTGTAGGAAACTTCTAATTTAGTAAGCTCTTTCTAATTCTTCTTTCTTTGAATTTTTTTTTTTTTTTCTTCTTTTCTCTAGAAATTAGTTTATTTTTAATTAGGATTTTCTACTCTTAGAAACTAACTTATTTTGGTTTGTTTTGCAGGTTTGTAACTTAGGAACTCCGATTTGGTAACTTCTCTCCAACCCTCCCTTTTTCTAGATTTTTATTTACTTTTTTAGGTTTAAGTTAGAATTTGAGGGCTAAGTGTGTTTTATGTCCCATTGGGCACGCGACAACACTCGACGTCTCGTGACTGAAAGAGGATTAGTTGAGGGGTTGACTGTCCATCGCAGGACTAGACACCACTTGAATTCTCCTGAGTTAGAAGACGTTATGGCTGAAAATCAACCTCAAGCACTACCCCAACCAAGGGTTGAGGAAGTACATGATGAGAATGAGGTGCATCAGGCAACCCCGCCTCGTACTTTACGAGATTATTTACAACCGGCGGGGGTGAGTACGCCCTCATGCATGATTTTTCCTGAGAATACAGGACATATGGACATCAAGCTAGGGGTTATCCAACTCCTTCCTAAGTTCCATGGGCTTGAGTCTGAAGAACCATACTTGCATCTGAAAGAGTTCGATGAAATCATATGCACCTTATACTTTCCTAATGTATCTGAGGATACTATTAGGCTGAAACTCTTTCCATTTTCCTTGAAAGAAAAAGTCAAGACGTGGTTACATTCACTGCGTCCTAGATCCATTGGCACATGGAATGATATGTAGAGGGAATTTATAAAGAAATTTTTTCCACATCATAAGACAATTATCCTCAGGAGAGCAATCATGAACTTTGCCCAAAAGGAAGATGAAACATTCTTCCAATGTTGGGAAAGGTTCAAGGATCTGGTTAATGCATGCCCACAGCATGGCTTTGAAATATGGCGCATTACGAATTTTTTCTATGATGGGCTAACATCTTCCATGCGCCAAATGGTCGAGACAATGTGTAACTGAGATTTTATTAATAAAAATGTCGACGAGGTATGGGATTACCTTGATAGTCTCGCTGAAAAAACATAATCATGGGACTATTACCCAAGGACGAACACTACGTCTAGGCCGACTCATTCAAGGGAAAAATGAGGAATATATCTCCTGAAAGAGGATAATAATCTTAACGCTAAGGTGGCCAATCTCACCAGAAAATATGAGGCCATGGAAGGAAGGAAGGAAAAGGTTAATGAAAGTGTTTGCGGCATCTGTGATTGCAACATTCATACTACTGAAAATTGTCCTCCAATACCTGCCTTTCGAGATGTATTGAATGAACAATTTAATGCCGTAAATAACTATCAAAGACCTTTCAATGGACCACCCTCTAATACTTACAATCCTGGCTGGAAAAATCACCCGAATTTTAGTTGGAGGAACGGACAAACTGCTACCCCTCAAGGTTTCTTCAATCAAAATCCAAATCAAGGAAAACCTTAAGAAGAATCGGTTCAAATTTCCATACAAGAGTTGGCGTGGACAATGCAAGGAATTTCAGATTTTATGCAAAAAATAGATTCACGTATGACGGCTATGGAAAAAGGGATGCTCCCTGCACAATCCCTCCCTAATCCGAAACCGCAATACGAGACAGGTGATCTTAGCTCTTCAAATCAAATGGGGTACGCTAAATCCATCACCACTCTTAGGAGTGGGAAGGTTATTGACAAAACTCTTCCGGTTAGGCCCGAAAAGCCTCAAGAAACAGAAGAGGACAACAAGGATGAATCTAGTGGCGCCCTACAAAAATTTGAACCGGAACCTCTAGAAAAGTCAGTTGCTCCGTTTCCCCAACAGTTGGTTGAACCAAAACATCTATCTAACTCTCAGGATATCCTAGAGGTGTTGAAACAAGTGAAAGTCAACATTCCTCTGCTTGACGTTGTAAAACAGATTCCTTCATATGCTAAATTTCTAAAGGATTTATGTACTACCAAACGACGGAAAAGTGTTCAAAAGAAGATCTCCTTGACTGAGAAAGTGAGTGCCATCCTGAAACAAGATGTGCCGCAAAAATTCAAAGATCTCGGTTGCCCAACCATATCATGTGTGATCGGGAACTATCGAATTGATCACGCACTTCTTGACTTAGGAGAAAGCGTCAATCTGATTCCTTACTCGGTATACCAACAGTTAGGTTTGGGTGAATTAAAACCCACTCGAACCACACTACAACTTGATGATCGTTCTGTTCGTATACCAAGAGGGATCATCGAGGATGTGTTGGTCCAGGTGGATAGATTCTACTACCCTGTTGATTTTATCATCTTGGACACTGAACCCATCAATGACACGAGCACTCAGATTCCCGTCATTCTTGGTCGCCCATTCCTGTCTACTTCAAATGCAATTATCAATTGCAGGAATGGTGTCATGACTATGTCCTTTGGAAATTTGACATTGGAATCGAATATCTTTTTCAATAACGACAGCAACTCAGATGATGACGACGATTTCCACGATGTTAATATGATTGATTGTTTTGTGGAAGATAGAACACCTTTCACCTTATCCTCTGATCCTCTAGAGACGTGCCTGACCCACTCCCATGATCTTAATGATGATATAATTAGGGAGACGTGTGCCATGCTTGATACTGCACCGGTACTTGAAGTTAACCGGTGGAGGCCACAAATTGAAGAATTGCCCTAAACTGATGTAGTGCCTCTACCGTCTAACCTCAAGCCACCGAAGCTTGACCTAAAACCTTTGCCCTCTGACTTAAAATATGTCTATTTAGGTCAAGATGAGACATATCCGATAGTGATCTCTGCCCACCTGGAGAAAGAACAGGAGAGTATGCTGATATCTACTCTCATTGAGCATAAGGGAGCTCTTGGATGGACGATAGCGGACCTCAAGGGAATTAACCCATCGATTTGTACTCACCGTATATATCTTGAGGACAATGCAAAGGCTGTTCGGCAATCACAACGTAGATTAAATCCAAACATGAAGGAAGTGGTTAAGGCCGAGGTTCTCAAACTATTAGATGTGGGGATCATATACCCCATATCCGATAGTCAATGGGTGAGTCCAACTCAGGTGGTTCCTAAGAAGTCCGGGATCACCATCGTAGCCAATGCCAATAATGAACTCGTGCCGACTAGAGTTACCACTGGTTGGAGAATGTGCATTAACTACAGAAAGCTGAATACCATCACAAGGAAAGACCACTTTCCTTTGCCCTTCATTGATCAAATCCTAGAAAGGCTAGCTGGTCATTCCTATTATTGTTTCCTTGACGGGTATTCAGGTTATAATCAGATTGAAATCGCCCCTGAGGATCAGGAAAAGACCACATTTACATGTCCCTATGGCACCTTTGCTTACAGAAGGATGTCATTCGGGCTATGTAATGCCCCTGCCACCTTTCAGCGATGCATGACGAGTATCTTTTCTGACATGGTGGGGAAATATCTAGAGGTCTTCATGGACGATTTCTTTATTTTCGGTTCATCTTTTAGCGAGTGCTTAGCAAGTCTTAAATGTGTGCTGAAAAGATGTGAAGAAAAAAATTTGGTACTTAACTGGGAGAAGTGCCATTTTATGGTTCAAAAGGGAATTGTCCTTGGACATATCATCTCGTCCAAAGGAATCGAGGTAGATAAGGTAAAAATTGATCTTATCTCTAACCTACCTCCACCCAAGAATATCAGGGACGTGCGATCCTTCTTAGGACACGCAGGCTTTTACAGACGATTCATAAAGGACTTTAGTCTCCTCTCTCGTCCTTAATGTAATCTTCTTCAAAGGATACACCATACGAGTGGACTGAACAGTGCCAAGAAGCTTTCACTAAGCTTAAGGGCATGCTAACCACTGCACCTATCATGCAGCCACCTGACTGGAGTCTTCCTTTTGAACTTATGTGCGACGCCTCTGATTATGCTCTTGGAGCGGTTCTAGGCCAGAGAAAAGATAAGCGGCCTTACGTTATTCACTACGCAAGTAGGACTCTAAATCCTGCCCAAGTGAACTACTCGACTACGGAAAAGGAACTCTTAGCCGTAGTGTTCGCTTAGGACAAATTTAGGTCCTACCTGATCGGATCCAAGATCATCATCTACACAGATCACGCGACACTTAAGTATCTTCTTTCTAATAATGATTCTAAGGCCCGCCTGATACGATGGATCCTTCTACTCCAAGAATTTGATTTGGAAATTAAAGATAAAAAGGGAGTAGAGAACGTAGTGGCTGATCATCTTTCTCGCCTTAATACCTCTGATTCCCTTGAGGCGACCCATATCAATGACATGTTCCCTGATGAACAACTGTTTAGAGTCTCCCATTCACCTTGGTTCGCTGATATTGCTAATTATCTTGCTACAGGTGCCATACCGACACACTGGACGTCACAAGATAAGAAGAAATTCTTTACCAAGGTGCGTAACTTTTTCTGGGACGATCCATATTTGTTTAAATATTGCCTAGACCAAATCTTAAGGAGATGCGTACCAGACGATGAGCATCAGAGTGTCATCTCCTTCTGTCACTCACAGGCCTGTGGTGGTCACTTTTCTGCTAAAAAGACCACGGCCAAGATTTTACAGTGTGGCTTCTACTGGCCCACTATGTTCAGGGACACTCATGAGTTTTGCTAGGCTTGTGAGCGTTATCAGAAATTGGGAGCATTGTCCCGTCGAAATATGATGCCCTTGAATCTCATCCTTATTATAGAAGCATTTGATTGTTGGGGCATTGATTTCATGAGACCATTCCCCCAATCATTTGGAAATCTGTATATTTTGCTCGCCGTAGACTATGTCACTAAATGGGTCGAAGCAATTTCGTGCCGCAAAAATGACCATCGCACGGTCATTAAATTTTTGAAAGAAAATATCCTGTCGCGGTTCGGAACACCTCGAGCCATCATTAGTGACGGGGGCTCACACATCTGCAATAGACCATTCGAGAGTTTAATGAAGAAATACGGTATCTCGCATAAGGTGAGCACCCCATACCATCCACAAACAAGTAGACAAGCTGAGATTTCCAATAGAGAGATCAAACATATCCTAAAGAAAACGATTAACCTGATCGTAAGGACTGGTCAATCCGATTGACCGATGCCTTATGGGCGTACCGTACTGCTTTCAAAACTCCTATTGAAATATCTCCCTTTAGACTTGTCTATGGAAAAGCTTGTCACTTACCTGTGGAATTGGAACATAGAGCATACTGGGCGATCAAAAATCTGAATTTCAATCTGGACAACGCTGGCTCGCTACACAAACTTCAGTTGAATGAACTTGAAGAAATCCGGAACGATGCATATGAGAACTCGAGAATTTACAAGGACAGGATGAAGGCGTTTCATGATCAACATATTCTACGAAAATCATTCACGCCTGGTCAGAAAGTCCTCTTGTATGACTCTCGACTACATCTCTTTCCGTGTAAGCTTCGATCTCGTTGGACCGGCCCTTACATTGTTGTTACTGCTTATCCTCATGGGGCCGTCGAGATAAGAGATCCCGACAATGGCAAGGAGTTTAAAGTAAATGGACATCGATTAAAGCCATTTGTTGAGACATTTGATTCAGAGGACATGTCCATGCCTCTGATTGCTCCTGTTTACCAGGACTGATCTCCTAGTCTGATGGAGGTATAGGTAGGTTTATCGTTTTCATAGGTTTAGGATAGTCACTTTCATAGGTTAGTTAGTTCAATGTTTGTGGGTGACATTACTGCAAACCCTCACGAGACTACAACTCGTCTGCTAGGGGTAACCTAGGGGTGTAAAGGCTTGTTGCATACGCTAAATGCAATCGAGAGCACCTGCGAAAGTGGTATAGGTAGGATTTTATTTTCATTATTTTTGTTCTTCTTTCTCTCTCATGCTGACAAGCTTCCATGCTGTGATCTATTGGAAACTCTCTTGATTCGTTATTCAGGTACTATCTTCCCATCACTTCTCATTTACTTTCGTTGTCCCATGTGCACTGCATGTTTATATCTTTTACATTGAGGACAATGTAGATTTTAGGTTGGGGGTGGGAAATTAGGTAACCTAATCAGTATTTTCTTGGTCTTGAGCAACAATTGTGAAAAATTTTGAATTTTTCTGAAAATTTTTATGAATTCGAAGTGATTTTGACAGATATCCCTAATTTAGATTTTCAAGGTACATAATGGTGGATTTATGACTCTTGGATTCCGTATCTGTTAGATTTCATAGTTAAGTGAATTATTAATCCATGATTAGAAGTTGTAAACATTGATTGAATCATGATTTCAGGACACGTCTTGCTTACACATTAAGATTTCAGTTCCATATCGAAGGATTAACTTGGTAATCACTAAGCACGAAAGGAACCAGTTTGAAATATCTTGCCATCATGGTATAAAAATTGAAAAGGTTGGATAATTAATCTTCACCATAGGTTTGCTCCCTATAGGTGTAGAGTTAATTCCCCATGAATGATATGTGAAAAAGAGTCAGGTGTACGATCTTCACCATAGGTTGCTCTCTATAGGTAAGGATTTGATTCTCCTTCCTTGGCATTACTTTGAATAGAAAAATCACAAGTTAATAGGTTAATCTATGAGGCAAGTTTTGGATTAGGTTTTGGTTGTCATGAATTTTCTTGTTGGTTACCAATGATATCATGAAATTGACGATTGGATCTCTTAATGATGATAAGCCGAGATTAGACTATACATCCATGGATCTCAATGTTTAAAATTTTTCTAATTGATGGATTAATACTTTACACTTGATTATGAAGTCTACCGTGCGCTTGAGCTCAGGAGAAAATAATTTCTAACATTCATGGATATTAAATTTCTCGTATTTTGTTCAAAATCTCACTCGATTTCATAGAAAGTTCTCCTATAATTCTCAACTTATTTTTCGCATTTTTTGCCTGGGACTAGCAAAATGCTGGTTGGGGGTTGTGTTGAGGGTCAAATATTGCATATTAGACCCCAGATATTATCTGGATTTACGAATGTAATGCTATCTAATGGCTTGTTTTCTCATTCTTGTGTTGCAAGGTGATTTTATGAGCATGGATGGAAAAAAGACGTTAAAAGTTGAGATTTAACGATCTGATGACGCCAAAGGCAAGGGACACACTCCAGGGGACCAAGATTGACAAATATACATGGTCAGAAATTCGAGAAAAGTTAGAAATTGAAGCTCAAGTGGCCTGAAGGACGTCCAGAATGCATGATCACGAGGTTCCTACCATCCGTTCGGCTCGAAACTTCATACGTCGCCTGAGGACCATAAATTAACCGTACATACAAAATTTCAGCCATTGAAGATCTCGGGAAGTGCCCCAACTGACAGATCAGCCCATAAACCGTTGATTCTGAGCCCACCTGATATCTGGAACTGCCTCAAAATTGTTATTGGCGGTTTAAATGAGATGAGAAATAATTTAGACGGTGAAGATTTCTGAAAATCATCACAGTGGACCCCACATGAATAAAGTGTGCATAGTACACAAGTGCACTACACGTGCATGGGAAACGGCAGAGACCAACCGTCTCTGACCGAAAGAAAGGAAAAAAAAAAAAAAAAAAAAATTCTTACGCACCACGGCTGCGTAACGGACGGCCGGCGTCCGTTTTGCGGACGGTAGTAGGCCCCACCCATTACTTGTATGACCGATCTGATCCGTCCATCGTGTAGAGGGCTTCGAGAACTACAAAACCATGCTTACCTTTTGCACCCATGCGTGCACACGTGTGAGATACAGAGGCCACAAAAGGGCTGCTCGGTAACGTTTAAAACTGATTCTTCTGTGATTTCTTTTCTGGGCCACGTCAATGGACGTTCAAAACTACCCATTCTTGACTGAAACTTCGTTCTGAATCCAATGGACGGGGTGGATTTTCCAGAAAATGCTTCTGTGGGGCCCACCGACCACAACAGCGAAATGATGCGAAAGGTTTCGCACATCCGCGAAAACTGACTTTTTCGGACAGTTTTGGCCCACCATCTTTGATCATATGGCAGATCTGAACCGTCTATCATGTAGAGGACCCAAGAAAGTACTACGGGACGGTGTTTTTTTTAGAATTTGAGCGAAAAAAGTGGCGTGTTTCGAGGCACCGAACTTGACTGCGAAAATTACACTCCGTATCCTGCTACAACTCTGTCACTGACTCCAGCCTTCCAGCAGCTATAAAAGGAGGTTTTTGGACGTGGGAAGCATTCATTCAGGGTCTTGGGAGGAAGAACAGAGGGCTCGAGCTTGGGTTTCAACGTGGGCAGAGGAGAGAGAGAGGAGCTTGGTTTTTTTCTTTCCCTTTTCTTTCCCTTTTCTTTTTCTCTTTATTTATTTGGATTGAGCTCATCCATGGTAGGCTAAATCCTCCTAGGTAGGGCTAAGAGGTGAAGCTTGTAGTGAGATGGGAGATTTGATTTTATTTTAATTTTAATTCATGAATTGACGTTGATTTTAATTAATTATTATGGGAATGTTTTAGGTTTTTAATAGTCTATTGTGACTGAAATTACAATGGGTCTGCAATGGCTTTGAATATTTCCGTTCTCTTTAATGTTTATGATGTCAGGAAGCCCTGTTGTTCACCATAGTCTCCTGGGCATGGTTGGATGTCGGTACCCTTCTTAACTTGCATACATGTGATTGGGTGGTAATTAGTTTGATTCTGTTGTTTGCCATAGTCTTTGGGCATGGTTTAGTGATGGAATCCATTCTAATTCATACACCTTTCATCTCTTTGAAAACTAGATCAACGACAGTTCAGTAATTTTTATGATTTTTAATGCAAGCATAAGTTCTCTCTGATCTTTACAAGTGGATCCTCTGAATCCCTAGTTCCTATCTCTGATTTTTTTTTCTAAGATTTAGATTAATTATTCTACAAGTATTCCACCATTGCTAATTGATTTAGAATTCATCTTAGCCTAGTTGTAGTTTTATTTAATTTTAGATAACGTACAAGTTTCAATCCCTTGGGATTCGACCTCGGTCTTACCGAGTTATTACTACATCACAACCTTGCACTTGGGGAGTGAACAATATATATATGGTATGAAGTCAACCTCGTGGAAACTTCCCATGAGGTCAATCTGTGTGGGCCCCACTATGATGTGTGTCGAACATCAACACAGTGCATTTGATGGGTACCTTTTAGGTTATGGTATATCCCAAAAATCATCCCTAGATGCACGGAACTCGGATGGGCCATTCTATCTGAAAACGTGTGAAAACATGCCTAAAACATATAAAAGCACTTGGTGGGGCTCACATGAATTTTGGATGTGACTGAAACTTGGTTTAACCCCTCATCCAAGTGGGATACACACAATTAATGGGCTCAATTTGTGAACCATAGTTTGGTAGGCCCAATAAGTGATTATGAATGTTTTAATGGGAGAGTAACCCTTCTTAACTGTTGTATGTGGTGTGGCCCACCCAAGTCATGAATTACTTGATTTTAAAGTCCGTGCCCCACCATGAAATGCTACATATGACTGATGTGGTTGATGTTCGACACACATCATGGTGGGGCCCACACAACTTAACTTCCCATGAGGTCGACCTCATAGTACCATTTCCCATATATATATATATATATATATAGAGAGAGAGAGAGAGAGAGAGAGAGAGAGAGGCATGCTTACGTAGGCACGGTACCTTGCACATGTGTTATGGGTGTCTAATCCAAATGGTGCATGTGATGCGGAATCCCATGAAATCCAAAGGGACAAATTTTGAGAAATGTAATTCAAGAGAGTAAACTATTTTCATTTTTTATGACCTACCAAAATTTTGAATCAAAGTAAAAATTGGGCCCAAAGGGTTTCATGGGGTGATGCTTTGCCTGGACCGTTCAAAATTTGGAATCACATCATATATGATAGGATCTTAAAAAAGTTAGCACGAGCTCTGTGCTAACCGGTGGTGTATATACATGTAACACCCACACCACGCACACGCTAGGGTTTGACGATCCAGCTGCAAATCCTGCCGAATGACATGGAGCTCCCAATTTCAACAAAATATTTTGGCAAAAGACTTTGACTTTTCTCATCTTCTCTGGTCTTACTTTTCCGTGAAAATTTTATACTATTTTCTACGTAAGTCTAAAAGTCAAATTCGTTTTTATTAGCCACATGCACTGCAACGACTTGTGTCTACCGTATCAAGCTCAGATGCATTCATTACTGGTTTGCAGGTTAGTAGAACCAGCCCATGCTTGGCCCACTTTGAGCTGGGTTTGGGCTTTTTATTCATCCAGGCTAAGCTGGAGTTGCTTTCTGCCCAACAAACCCATCCCCTTTTTGGTCCATCTTGTGGGCCCCACTGCATTCTAACATCTTATAAGTCCACGTGAAGAAGCAATTGCCACGGCTAAGACTGGTGTTCCGCTTACAAGGTACTCTAACAGGCCGTGTTTATGTTTGGTAGGTCAAAGTATTTAATGGGCTTACCTAATAGACGTTCTAGAATGAATCACATTGTCTTTACTCCCATCCCTTCCAAGTTCCTAGAAGTTAGAGAAACGTGTCCCAGTGATTTTGACAACGAAAATGACAGTCAAAATAGATAAATACAAGGGTACGCGGATTTTCTGCCAAGTTCCTACGCTGGAATAGAAGGTGGGGTCCACCATGATGTTTATGAGAAATCCAACCCGTCTATCCATTTTCCGAGCTCATTTTAGGACGTGCAACCAAAAATGAAGATTATCCAAAACTCAACTGGGCCATGCATTATGAAATAGTGGTGAAAGGAATTCCTACCGTTCAAACCTTACTAGTCTCCAACTTGATGTTTATATGCCATCCAAACCGTTTACACTGGGATGAAGTGAAAACCCCGAAAGCTTAGACTTATACAAAACTTTTTTGTCCATATAAATATTTCAACGGTGGTCACTAAATCCTAAAATGATCTTGAAAAATGGATGGATGGATTGGATTTCTCAAAAACATCACAGTGGGCCCACCCAGAATCCTTGCCTTCCGCAGGAAATCCGCGTCCATAAAGATGAAGCACAGCTCAAATCACATTTCTCTTGTACTTATTTTCGTTATACCCCGTCATTCCTCCGCACGATCGGTGCAGTGTTCCAAGAATACTGACACTGTACGCCTAACAACAATAATGCATGGGTGTGGTTTCATCCAAGATTGCATGTTCGATGATGATCTGGATGATTATACTCTCTTAACCATCTTACAGAATCTATGACATTGCTTCACTCATGATTCTGATCCTTAAAAATATAAGCCGTTCAAACATTGCAATGTTCTAAATTCGTCTTCGTACACGATTATCCCTTTGTTAAAGGATTTTTTAGGAAAGCTAAGGAAGGTGCTCAAAAAAGTGGGCCTGCATGATCCGACAGTGTTCATGATATGAGACCAATTCACGAAAGCTAATGATATAGGATGCATGTCCAGTGGTCTGCGTAACCATTATAGAGCAGAGAGGTCATATCACTCATCCGATTCTAAGATAGAGATAGCCCTAGATTATGAACTATGTCTTGGATCGTTTGAGAGATGGGCTTGATGGACATATAATAGAAATGACACTTCATCCTCTATTTTGTCTCTAGCCTCTAATAAATTTAGAATGTTTTCCAGGAGACTCTATCCCATTTAAAGCAAAGGTTCAGAGAGTTTAGATGAGGCTCAGTCTTTTCAGACCTCTCCCTCATCCTATCTCAACCTGAAGTTGAATTTAATTTCAACTTTAAACCATTGAGAGAAAAGAGAGAATGAGTTACAAAAGAAAATTTTTGTGGGACCCATCAACTAGTGGATGCCCACAAGTAGACTCATATCACTCTCACTTAATCACATTGTAGGATGAGTACATAAATTATTCATCTAGCTCATCTCATAACAACCAAAACTAAATATCACGATTAGGAGAATTGGAGGTGTGAAACATGATGAAACACAGTTATCTTTTCACAGTGTTTGAGTACTAAGTGACCACCAAACAAACTAAACAAATATTGATTTTAATCATTTTAACATACACACACACACACACACTTTTAGAAAGATTTTTGTTTGCAAAAAATTTGTCAACAAACTCCAAAGTGTTGGTGGATAAGTCTTTGAGTGCATATTAATAACTTTAAAAACTTAATGTAACTATCACATGATCTTATGCATGAAGATGTATAATTTTAAATCGATCAAGCTTCTTTCTAGCATAACCGAGTCTAGCCAATCAAAAGTCTTTAGTCAACGTACACAAAAGTAATGATACTCAATATTATCCTCCTATACACAAGATGAGTGTAACTAAGGATACAAAGAATCACCTATCGGAGTAGCTACTCACACATTGAAATGGTTATATCGAATCCAAGCAGCATACACGTAATAGGTCCCAGCACGTGGCTACAATTCACACCGTAAAGTCGACAATTATATTATTATGTCTATGTCGTGTCTATAGTACGCAAGTTGTCTCACATGAGGTATGACTCGTCTCGTATCCTCATAACTGGGGTTTATTCAGGCCATAACATTGATCGCATGAAGAGCAATTGAACGATTATATCATTCAATTTAATCATTCTTATCTTCTATCTTTTAGGATTGAAAGTATATATGACTCACTCATAACATCATCCTTTATTATTCACAATAAAAGTTTGTTCACACCTCAGCATATGAACTCTACCCTGAATGTACGTTTCTTGTACGTTCGAGGTTGATCAACCCATGCGAGTGGGTGACTAGCCTGTTGACAAACGTAATTAAAGATCTTACATGATTTCAAGGCTAATATTGATGATCTATTCACCCAGTCAATATTAGTGTCCAATATTGAATAAAAAGAATTCATTATTCATTAATGAATGATCAAAAGTACATGATACAAGTATAACACTCAAGCTCCCTCAATCCCATTTTCCTAACGTAAACCGGGAATAGATCTCTAGCAATAGAGTTCATCATGGGACCAACCATCATCTCCTTAGTGGGAATATAGCTAAGGGTGCCATTCTTATCTCTTACTTGATCACATATGCAATGACACTTTATCTCAATGTGTTTAAAATTCTAGTGGCTTTTAGAGTCATTTGCCAAGTCATTGGCAAAAGTGTTAACTATTATCAACAATATAGGCTCACACACGTTTGGTACAATACTCAGACCTACAAAGATTTTGTGAACCTATACACATTCTCGAAATGCAGTACAACATGGAATGTACTCAGTCTCTATACATGAAAGTATTGTGGATGTTTGTTTTTTGCCCAATCATGAGATAGCTCCAACTCCGAGCAAGAAAACATATCTTGAAGTAAACTTTCTCTAATCAGTGTCATTACCCCAAACGACATTCGGAATGTCCTTTGAGCTCGAGACTTGTTTCTTCATAACACAACATCAGGTCTTTTGTTCATTTGAGATAGTAGAATATATGTTTCATAACTTGCCAATGAGATTGTCACAGTTTACTCCAATAACAATTGAGTATAACAATTGCAGAATTACTATTCGTTATGGTGCAAAGCATAGCATACATTAGGCTACCTATTGCGCTCACATAAGATGCTAAGGACAACATATTTCTCTGTTTTAGTATGGGGACATGATTTCCTGTCTAACTTGGTAGCTTTCTCCATATGATTTAATTTTTTTTTTGAATTTTTATCAAGAACTGTTCTAAGATCTTTTGTATGTAAGTGGCTTAAGACAAGCCTAAAAATCTTCTAGGATAGTCCATAATAATTTTTATCCTAAGAATAAAGTTGACTTCATCAAAATCTTTCATTTCAAAGTTCAAGAAAGGTCAATATTTAATTAACATTAATAATTGCATGTCAGTACCAGTGAGCTGGATATCATCTATATATAGAGATCGTGCAAACCATTTCATGTATACACAATGATGTTCGTAACATATTGTGAATCTGAAAGTGGTGATGACTAAATTCAACTAATCATATAACACTTTCTTGAAGAGTGCTTTAGCTCATAGATAGATTTCAATAGCTTGCAAACTCTTTTTTAAATACATTTTATCTACATAACCCATGGGTTGTTACATGAATATATCTTCTTCTAAGTAACTATTTAAGAATGCCATCTTGACATTTAATTTAATATAAATTTAAGTCTATAAACTTATGACAATGGCTAAGATCATGCATATTGAGTAGAATTTTGCAACAAATGAAAAAGTTTCCTCATAATCAATGCCTTTTTTCTATGTAAATCTTTTGCAACTAACTGTGCTTTATACTTGTCCACTATACCGTCTTTCTTTTTTATGATATTGAGTATTCACTTGTTACCTATTGCTTTGCGATTGGAGGATAGTTCTATAAATTTCCATACTTTATTCTTTTACATGAAGGGAAATCTCTTCTTTCCAATGATCTCAATGATGAAGGTGTTATAGCTGAAGTAAAATTAGCCAATTTCTATGCAAGTGGAAATCATAACTTAAGATAGCAGAATTACAAAATCATATCTCCAGGCATTAGCAAGAAACTTAAATGGAGCGGAGTTATTAGTGAACCCATGAATATCCAAGACATTAGCCTAGAATTTGAAAAACAAATTGCAAGCAGTTTCATTTCAACAGGAGCAAACATCTAAGCTAATTTAACTTGTGTAATGGAAGAAAAAAATAGATCCCATTGCAGATCATAGACAAAACTGCAAGGTTGGTTGATGAACATGGTATTGCTGCTATCGTCCGTCCAGTTCTGAAACCGTTACCTCTTTGATGGAACAAATTGCCGGTCTGCTAGTAGGCAACTTTGCTGCAACTACCGATCTCCCAAATGAAAAGGCTGGCTGTTTAGGAGTTGGTGTTGGGGGCCTTGCACAAAACCTTAGGATCTAGCCTCCCAAACAAACTAGAATTATGGAATAACAATGCAATGAAAACCAATCAAAGCACAATCACACACCACACAAGAGATTTTTTACGTGGAAAACCCTCAAAGAGGTAAAAACCACGGGACCTCGTCTAGATCAACAATTCACTATGAAAGCAGAACGTTACAACCTTCGTCACTCACGTAGGAGCGGATAAACAATAAGAGAATAAAAAGAAAACTGAGAGATCTCACCAATCACGAGGACGTATAAGCGCTGAGACGACGACTCCCTTCCACAAGCTTCCTCTATCTCTTTTCTCTCACTCTCTCACCTTAAACCCTTTAGCAAAACCCTTGCAAAGCCTTTAGGAAATCCTCTTGTATTTTTCTCATACCCTAGAAAAACCCTAGAGACCTTTTTTATAGTTTTAGGAAACTCCTTTCCGCATCCCTGTTGCGAAAGGATTTAAATCCGCAGTTTTTCGCAAAAACTACGTAACCTAGGACTGGTCCTGGAAATTTCAGGACTGGTCCTAGCCGTCATAGCTCACCTACGACTGGTCGTAGCTCACCCACGACTGGTCGTAGACCGCAGAAAAAATTAACAACAACTCGCTGGACTTTGAGTCGTGCCAGGGATTGAACATATGACCGGTCGAGCGCCTCCCACGACCAGTCGAAGACCACCTGCGACCGGTCGAGCAGCGTGATGAAACCCTCCAAAATTTCAACCGCTGCACCGTCTCTCCTCTGAACTGAGGAGGAAAAACCCCATCAGTTGGCAGGGTCCTAGTTTCATTAGCAAGCATGTAAATGACTTCCGACATTGTGGTCGATCCGCTGCATTCTCTTGAACACACAAGAGCCCCACATGAATGTACCTCAATAGCTCTTGATTGGAAGACAAGTTGACCAACGTCATGTCCATCAATTCAGGGCCCCACCCTCTCTTCCACGACTCCCATGACTGAAAAATGTTTCAAGAAATTATTGAAATTCAAGAAACAATCTGAAAAATAGGAGAGAGATAAGTATTATAGAGGGTTTTCAGTTTGGTTTTATTTACAATTGTACTAGTGGGGCCTGTGGTTGGCCTTGTTGTTAGTTGCTCATATATAAAATATCCCAAAGAAGACAGTTTTTTTTTTTCATTCCTCCAACTAGATGGTTAAAAAAGAACCAACATAAACGGTCCACATGCAATAAGAAAAAGGTCAAAGATTCAATGGCTAGGATGTTGCATTATTAGAAACTTTTACTCCTATGCATGAATCCCTAATGCATGTGCCTCAACTTCGTGGTTTTAGCCGCTTTCCAAATAAAACTTCATTAAAACAGAGCAAGAAAAACAAGATCTTGACAGACAGGGCTAAGAACCTAGACAAAATACTTGGAGAGCTTGCACAACATGGAGCTCCCTGGACCAACTTGTACAAAATGAAAACCCAATAAACCGTAGATATTCCCGAGTAAGAACTTTATAATGAATCCAGATACAATGCATACACACATTTCTTGGATGCATAACAGCATGCTGTCGCCCACATGAGTTTTGGAATGACATGCTCTTTTAAGGTTCCATTCATCCTGGAGGGATGCATATTCAGAATGGATTAGATGACATATAAAAAATATAGTGGTCCCCACATATAATATGGAAGGTTGTTAATGGTGTGTGTCCCTAACCCAACTGTTCTGGTGGTGTGGCCTACCTTAATTTTGGAGCCAATGAATTTTTGGGTGCCACGGAGAACAGTAGGATGCACACATAATGGACAGACTGGATCTCATTAAAACATCAGTGACCCACATGTCTATTTGTACATTAAGCTCATCCTAGTAAGGTTTGTATTGCGTCCACCCTCTTTGATCATACCACAAGGATAAATTAACAAATAAAATTAGTTGTAATAATTACATATCCTAGAAGGCTCTGAGGACCGTCGAAAATGTATAATCCTGTATTCTTCTTACCAGTCATGATCTCTAGTAGCAAAACTCCAAAGCTAAAGACATCAGATTTGACTAAGAAATGACCCTCCATGGCTTATTCTGGAGACATATAACCACTGGATTCCATTATAGAACAGAATGTTCAGTAAGTAAAGTAGATATGTGCAAGCATGAATACTAATCAGCATATACTCATGCATTTGCAAAATGAAATGTGCCGATGGCTGTGATATTAACTTACTATGTTCCAACAACCCTTTTTGTATTCGCTTAAGTTTCATTCTGTTGAGGGTCAAATATTGCATATTAGACTCTATTTATGAGCATGATACTGTCTAATGGCCCGTTTTATCGCGTTTATGTTGCAAGGTGATTTTAAGAGCCTGGACTGAAAAAGGATGTTAAATGCATGGTTTTAGCGCTCAAGATTCACTAAGGCAAGGGACGGATCCCAGGGGACCAAGATCAGTGAATTTACACGCCGAAGATCAGCGGAATTTCAGCCGTTCACCTTCAAATGGCCTGAAATTTGTGTAGGATGCAAGATCACAAGGTTTCCACCATCAGATTGATACGAAACTTCATACGTGGCCTGGGGACCATAAAGTAACCGTACATGATGAATTTCAGCAGATGAAACCTTGTGGAAGTGGCCCAACGGCTAGATCAGCCCATGAATCTGTGATTTGGGGCCCGCCTGATCTTTGGATATGCTCCAAATTTGGTATCAACTGTTTAAATAAGCTGATGAAATGGATGAATGGAACAAATTCCTAAGATACGTCATTATGGACCCCACATGTACATTGCATGTACAAAGGATACATGTACATGAGATGAGATGTGCACAAGACGAAGGGTCTGGTCAAATGAAAGGCTGACCGGTAGTTTTTTTTAAAAACCATCCAGCGTCCTTACGCATGGAGGTTATTTTTGCGTAGTGGGCCCCACACATCAACCCTCTGGCAGATCTGGACCGTTCAACGTGTCCAGAGGGGGGTCGTGACCATCGCCAAGCTCGCCGTTTGGCCCCATGCACGTGTACGTACGAGAATCGTCAGAAAATGCAAGATGGACGGCGAAACAGAATATTCCGTGGGTCAAGCCAAAATCAATATGAAACCAGTCATTTCTTACTGAAATTCCGAGAGGAATTCGGTGGATGGATTGGATTTCTCAAGTGTCTAACGAAATGGGACCCACAAGCATCACAGCGGAAGAAGCTTCCGCTTTCGCACCGCATAATGCACAGCCGCTGGCCATTTTTGCGATCAGCTGTGGGCCCCACACGTGCTCCATAAGCTCGATCTGAACCGTCCACCGTGTAGACAGCCGTGAGCACTACAAAACCATGTTATCACTTTTCACCCATGCGTGCACACGTGTGAGATACAGAGGCCACAAAAGGGCTGCTTGGTAGCGTTCAAAACTGATTCTTTTGTGATTTCTTCTCTGGGCCACGTCGATGGACGTTCAAAACCATCCATTTTTTACTGAAATTTCGTTGTGAATCCAATGGACGGGGTGGATTTTCCAGAAAATGCTTCTGTGGGGCCCACCGATCACAACAGCGAAATGGTACGAAAGGTTTCACACATCCGCGAAAACTGACTTTTTCAAGCGGTTTTGGCCCACCATCCTTGATCATATGACAGATCTGAACCATCTATCATGTAGAGGACCCAATAAAATCCTAAGGGACGGTGTTTCTTTGAAATTTGAGCGAGGAAAGTGACATGTTTCGAGGCACCGAACTTGTCTGCGAAAACTACACTCCGTGTCCTGCTACAACTCTGTCACCGACTCCAGCCTTCCAGCAGCTATAAAAGGAGGTTTTTGGACGTGGGGAGCAGGAATTCAGGCCTAGGAAGGAAGAAAAAGAGAGACGTGGAGGCTCGGGCAGGGACGTGAAGTAGAAGAAAAAAAGAGTATTTTCTTTTTTAGTTTATTTCGATTGTGGAGATTTAGTCATCCATGTCTGGCTAAACCTCTTAGTTAGGGCTAAGAGGTGAAGCTTGTAGTGAGATGGGAGATTTTATTTTATTTTAATTTTAATTCATGAATCGACGGTGATTTTAGTTGACTACTATGGAAATATTTTTAGTTCTTAATGGTCTGTTGTGACTGAAATTACAATGGGTCTGCGATGCTTTGAATATTTCTATTTCCTTTTCATGTTTATGATGTCAGGACGTCCTGTTGTTCACCATAGTCTCCTGGGCATGGTTGGATGACGGTACCCTTCCTAACTTGCATACATGTGATTAGGTGGTAGTTAGTTTGATTCTGTTGTTTGCCATAGTCTTTGGGCATAGTTTGGTGATGGAATCCATTCTAATTCATCTTCCTTTCATCTCTTTGAAAACTAGATCAACGGCAGTTCAGTTAATTTCATGGTTTTTGAAACAGGCGTAAGATCTCCCTGATCTCTACAAGTGGATCCTCTGAATCCCTAGTTTCCTTTTCTCTAATTTCTCCTAAATTTTAGATAAATATTTCATCATTATTTCTTAAAATTCTATTTGATTTAGAATGCATCTTAGTCTAGTTCTAGTTCTATTTAATTTTAGATAACGTACAAGTTTCAGTCCCTTGGGATTCGACCTCGGTCTTACCGAGTTATTACTACATCACAACCCTGCACTTGGGGAGTGAACAAGTTTTTGGAGCCGTTGCCGGGGACTGTCGGCTACGTTTTTCTGAAATTAATTAGTTTTAGGATTAGTTTAGGATTAGATTTTCTTTTTAGAAAATTTTAATTCTAGGTTTATAAGCTTAATTATTTTCCTTATTAGAAATTTTTCCTAACTTTAGAAACTTTTTATTCTTCATTATATCTAATTTTTAGAACTAACCTAATTTTTCTGTTTTGTAGGAAACTTCCAATTTAGTAAGCTCTTTCTAATTTCCCTTTCTTTGGAAATTCTTATTTTCTCTAGAAATTAGTTTACTTTTAATTAGGACTTTCTACTCTTAGAAACTAACTTGTTTTGTTTTGTTTTGCAGATTCTTAACTTAGGACTCAAAATTTGGTAA
Organism: Magnolia kwangsiensis; assembly: GCA_037074715.1. Taxonomy (NCBI): domain Eukaryota; kingdom Viridiplantae; phylum Streptophyta; class Magnoliopsida; order Magnoliales; family Magnoliaceae; genus Magnolia; species Magnolia kwangsiensis. Next base: position 31,308,602 of record CM073584.1, on the reverse strand, counting down.
CTTCTTTCCATCTTTCCCTTTTATTTTCTAAATTTCTACTTCTTTTCTCTTAGGTCTAGGTAGAATTTAAATCGAGGGCTGAGTGTGTTTTATGCCCCAGTGGGCACGCGACAACACTCGACGTCTCGTGACTGAAGGAGGATTAGTTGAGGGGTTGACTGTCCATCGCAGGACTAGACACCACTTGAATTCTCCTGAGACAGAGGAGGTTATGGCTGAAAATCAACCTCAAGCACTACCGCAACCTAGGGTTGAGGAAGTACATGATGAGAATGAGGTACACCACGCACCCCCGCCTCGTACTTTACGAGATTATTTACAACCGGCGGGGGTGAGTACGCCCTCATGCATGATTTTTCCTGAGAACACAGGACATATGGACATCAAGCCAAGGGTTATCCAACTCCTTCCTAAGTTCCATGGGCTTGAGTCTGAAAAACCATACTTGCATCTGAAAGAGTTCGATGAAATCATAGGCACCTTATACTTTCCTAATGTATCTGAGGATACTATTAGGCTGAAACTCTTTCCATTTTCCTTGAAAGAAAAAGTCAAGACGTGGTTACATTCACTGCGTCCTAGATCCATTGGCACATGGAATGATATGCAGAGGGAATTTATAAAGAAATTTTTCCCACATCATAAGACAATTACCCTCAGGAGAGCAATCATGAACTTTGCCCAAAAGGAAGATGAAACATTCTTCCAATGCTGGGAAAGGTTCAAGGATCTGGTTAATGCATGCCCACAACATGGCTTTGAAATATGGCGCATTACGAATTTTTTCTATGATGGGCTAACATCTTCCATGCACCAAATGGTCAAGACAATGTGTAACGGAGATTTTATTAATAAAAATGTCAACGAGGTATGGGATTTCCTCGATAGTCTCGCTGAAAAAACACAATCATGAGACTATTACCCAAGGACGAAAACTACATCTAGGCTGACTCATTCAAGGGAAAAAGGAGGAATATATCTCTTGAAAGAGGATGATGATCTTAACGCTAAGGTGGCTAATCTCACCAGAAAATTTGAGGCCATGGAAGGAAGGAAGGAAAAGGTTAATGAAAGTATTTGCGGCATCTGTGATTGCAACATTCATACTACTGAAAATTATCCTTCAATACCTGCCTTTCGAGAAGTATTGAATGAACAATCTAATGCCGTAAATAAATATCAAAGACCTTTCAATGGACTACCCTCTAATACGTACAATTCTGGCTGGAAAAATCATCCGAATTTTAGTTGGAGGAACGGACAAACTGCTACCCCTCAAGGTTTCTTCAATCAAAATCCAAATCAGGGGAAACCTCAAGAAGAATCGGTTCAATTTTCCATACAAGAGCTGGCTCGGACAATGCAAGGAATTTTAGATTTTATGCAAAAAATAGATTCACGTATGACGGCTATGGAAAAAGGGATGCTCCCTGCACAACCAATCCCCAATCCTAAACCACAATACGAGACAGGAAACCCCAGCTCTTCAAATCAAATGGGGCACGCTAAATCCATCACCACTCTTAGGAGTGGGAAGGTTATTGATAAAACCCTTCCGGTTAGGCCCGAAAAGCCTCAAGAACCAGAAGAGGACAACAATGATGGATCTAGTGGCGCCCCACAAAAATTTGAACCGGAACTTCTAGAAAAGCCAGTTACTCCGTTTCCCCAACGGTTGGTTGAACCAAAACGTCTATCTAACTCTCAGGATATCCTAGAGATGTTGAAACAAGTGAAAGTCAACATTCCTCTGCTTGACGTTGTAAAACATATTCCTTTATATGCTAAATTTCTAAAGGACTTATGCACTACCAAACGACGAAAAAGTGTTCAAAAGAAGATCTCCTTGACTGAGAAAGTGAGTGCCATCCTGAAACAAGATGTGCCGCAAAAATTCAAAGATCCCGGTTGCCCAACCATATCATGTGTAATCGGGAACTATCGAATTGATCACGCACTTCTTGACTTAGGAGCAAGCGTCAATCTGATTCCATACTCGGTATACCAACAGTTAGGTTTGGGTGAATTAAAACCTACTCGAACCACACTACAACTTGCTGATCGTTTTGTTCGTATACCAAGAGGGATCATCGAGGATGTGTTGGTCCAGGTTGATAGATTCTACTACCCTGTTGATTTTATCATCTTGGACACCGAACCCATCAATGACACGAGCACTCAGATTCCCATCATTCTTGGTCGCCCATTCCTGTCCACTTCAAATGCAATTATCAATTGCAGGAATGGTGTCATGACTGTCCTTTGGAAATTTGACATTGGAATCGAATATCTTTTTCAATAACGGCAGCAACTCAGAGGATGATGACGATTTCCACGATGTTAACATGATTGATTCTTTTGTGGAAGATAGAACACCTCTCACCTTATCCTCTTATCCTCTAGAGACGTGCCTGGCCCACTTCCATGATCTTGATGATGATGTAATTAGGGAGACGTGTGCCATGCTTGATACTGCACCGGTACTTGAAGTTAACCGGTGGAGGCCACAAATTGAAGAATTGCCCCAAACTGATATAGTGCCTCTACCGTCTAACGTCAAGCCACCGAAGCTTGACCTAAAATCTTTGCCCTCTGATTTTAAAATATGTCTATTTAGGTCAAGATGCGACATACCTGGTGGTGATCTCTGCCCACCTGGAGAAAGAACAGGAGAGTATGCTGATATCTACTCTCATTGAGCATAAGGAAGACCTTGGATGGACGATAGCTGACCTCAAGGGAATTAACCCATCGATTTGTACTCACCGTATATATCTTGAGGACAATGCAAAGGTTGTTCAGCAATCACAACGTAGATTAAATCCAAACATGAAGGAAGTAGTTAAGGCCGAGGTTCTCAAACTATTGGATGTGGGGATCATATACCCCATATCCGATAGTCAATGGGTGAGTCCAACTCAGGTGGTTCCTAAGAAGTCCGGGATCACCATCGTAGCCAATGCCAATAATGAACTCGTGCCGACCAGAGTTACCACTGGTTGGAGAATGTGCATTGACTACAGGAAGCTGAATACCGTCACTAAGAAGGACCACTTTCCTTTGCCCTTTATAGATCAGATCTTGGAAAGGTTAGCTGGTCATTTCTATTACTGTTTCCTTGATGGGTATTCAAGTTATAATCAGATTGAAATCGCCCCTGAAGATCAAGAAAAGACCACATTTACATGTCCCTATGGCACCTTTGCTTACAGAAGGATGCCATTCGGGTTATGTAATGCCCCTGCCACCTTTCAGCGATGCATGACGAGTATCTTTTTTGACATGGTGGGGAAATATCTAGAGGTCTTCATGGACGATTTCTCTGTTTTTGGTTCATCTTTCAGCGAGTGCTTAGCAAGTCTTAAATGTGTGCTGAAAAGATGTAAAGAAAAAAATTTGGTACTTAACTGGGAAAAGTGTCATTTTATGGTTCAAAAGGGAATTGTCCTTGGGCATATCATCTCGTCCAAAGGAATCGAGGTAGATAAAGTAAAAATTGATCTTATCTCTAACCTACCTCCACCCAAGAACATCAGAGTTGTGCGATCCTTCTTGGGACATGCAAGATTCTACAGGCGATTCATAAAGGACTTTAGTCTCCTCTCTCGTCATTTATGTAATCTTCTTCAAAAGGATACACCATCCGAGTGGACTGAGCAGTGCCAAGAAGCTTTCGCTAAGCTTAAGGGCAGGTTAACCACTGCACCTATCATGCAGCCACCCGACTGGAGTCTTCCTTTTGAACTTATATACGATGCCTCTGATTATGCTCTTGGTGTGGTTCTAGGCCAAAGAAAAGATAAGCGGCCTTATGTCATTCACTACGCAAGTAGGACTCTAAATCCTGCCCAATTGAACTATTCGACTACGGAAAAGGAACTCTTAGCCGTAGTGTTCGCTTTAGACAAATTTAGATCCTACCTGATCGGATTCAAGATCATCATTTACACAGACCATGCGGCATTTAAGTATCTTCTTTCTAAGAATGATTCTAAGCCCCGCTTGATACGATGGATCCTTCTAATCCAAGAATTTGATTTGGAAATCAAAGATAAAAAGGGAGTAGAGAACGTAGTGGCCGATCATCTTTCTCATCTTAATACCTCTGATTTCCTTGAGGCGACCCATATCAATGACATGTTCCCTGATGAACAACTGTTTAGAGTCTCCCATTCACCTTGGTTCGCTGATATTGCTAATTATCTTGCTACAGGTGCCATACCGACACACTGGACGTCACAAGATAAGAAGAAATTCTTTATCAAGGTGCGTAACTTTTTCTAGGATGATCCATATTTATTTAAATATTGTCTATACCAAATCTTAAGGAGATGTGCCAGACAATGAGCATCAAAGTGTCATCTCTTTCTGTCACTCACAGGCCTGTGGTGGTCACTTTTCTGCTAAAAAGACCACGGTCAAGATTTTACAGTGTGGTTTCTACTGACCCACTATGTTCAGGGACACTCATGAGTTTTGCAAGGCTTGTGAGCATTGTCAGAAATTGGGAGCATTGTCCCGTCGAAATATGATGCCCTTGAATCCCATCTTTATTATAAAAGCATTTGATTGTTGGGGCATCGATTTCATTGGACCATTCCCCCAATCATTTGGAAATCTGTATATTTTGCTCGCCGTAGACTATGTCACTAAATGGGTCGAAGCAATTCTGTGCCGCAAAAATGACCATCGCACGGTCATTAAATTTTTGAAAGAAAATATCCTGTCGCGGTTCGGAACGCCTCGAGCCATCATTAGTGACGGGGGCTCACACTTTTATAATAGACCATTTGAGAATCTAATGAAGAAATATGGTATCTCTCATAAGGTGAGCACCCCATACCATCCACAGACAAATGGACAAGCTGAAATTTTCAATAGGGATATCAAACATATCCTAGAAAAAACGGTTAACCCTGATCGTAAGGACTGGTCAATCCGATTGACCGATGCCTTATGGGCATACCATACTGCTTTTAAAACTCCTATTGGAACATCTCCCTTTAGACTTGTCTATGGAAAGGCTTGTCACTTACCGGTGGAATTGGAACATAAAGCATACTGGGCGATCAAAAATCTGAATTTCAATCTGGACAACGCTGGCTCGCTACACAAACTTCAGTTGAATGAACTTGAAGAAATCCGAAACGATGCATATGAAAACTCGAGAATTTACAAGGACAGGTTGAAAGCGTTTCATGATCAACATATTCTACGAAAATCATTCACGCTAGGTCAGAAAGTCCTCTTGTATGACTCTCGACTACATCTCTTTCCGGATAAGCTTCGATCTCGTTGGACCGGCCCTTACATTGTTGTTACTGCTTATCCTCATGGGGCCGTCGAGATAAGAGATCCCGACAATGGCAAGGAGTTGAAAGTAAATGGACATCGATTAAAGTCATTTGTTGAGACATTTGATTCAGAGGATATGTCCATGCCTCTGATTGCTCCTGTTTACCAGGACTGATCTCCTAGTCTGATGGAGGTATAGGTAGGTTTATCGCTTTCATAGGTCTAGGATAGTTGTTTTATTTGTCTGGCTGAAGACGGTAAATTTAGCGCTCCTGGGAGGCAACCCGGCTTTTTTTTTTTTTTTTTTTCTTTTTCATTCTTTAGTAGATGATTCAATGTTTGTGGGTAACATTACTGTAAATCCTCACGAGACTACAACTCGTCCACTAGGGGTAACTTAGGGGTTTAAAGGCTTGTTGCATACGCTAAATGCAATCGAGAGCACCTGCGAAAGTGGTACAGGTAGAATTTTATTTTTGTTATTTTTGTTCTGCTTTCTCTCTCATGCTGACAAGCTTCCATGCCATGATCTATTGGAAACTCTCTTGATTCGTTATTCAGGTACTATCTTCCCATCACTTCTCATTTACTTTCGTTGTACCATGTGCATTACATGCTCATATCTTTTACATTGAGGACAATGTAGATTTTAGGTTGGGGGTGGGAGATTAGGTTTCCTAATCAGTATTTTCTTGGTCTTGAGCAAAAATTGTGAAATTTTTTTAAAAATTTTTCTGAAAATTCTTACAAATTCGAAGTGATTTTGACAGATATCCCTAATTTAGATTTTCAAGATACATAATGTTGGATTTATGACTCTTGGATTCCGTATCTGTTAGATTTCATAGTTAAGTGAATTATTAATCCATGATTAGAAGTTGTAAACATTAACTGAGTCATGATTTCACATGTCACATCTCGCCTTCACATTAAGGTTTCAGTTGATATGGAATGGTTAATTTAGTAATCACTAAGCATGAAAGGAACTAGCCTGGAATATTTGCCTAACAAGATTGATATGAAAAAAAAAAAAAAGAAGATACTTTTGGAAAGATTTGGGCAAATGGTCTTCACCATAGGTATGCTCCCTATAGGCGAGGATTTGACTCCCCACAGTTGATATTCGAAAAATGTTAGGCGATTGGATTTCACCATAGGTTTGCTCCCTATGGGTGAGGATTTGATTCCCTTCCTTGGCATTACTTTGAATAGAAAAATCATAAGTTAATAGAATTTATGAGGCAAGTTTGGTTACCATGAATTCTCTTGTTGATTACCAATGATACCATGAAATAACAAATTGAATCTTAATGTTGATAAGTCGAGATTACACTATGCAACCATGGATCTCAATGTTTAGAAATTTTCTAATTGGGGATTAATATTTTGAACTTGATTATGAAGTTTACTGTGTGCTTAGGCCTAGGAGAAAGGAATGCCCAACATTCATGAATTTTAGAATTCTAGTATCTGGATCGTTTTTCAAAAAAATCACTCGAGTTAATAACACTCGAGTTAATAAAAATCCGCTTGTCCTATAATTCTTAACTTATTTTTTGCATATTTTGCTCGGGACTAGCAAAATACTGGTTGGGGGTTGTGTTGAGGGTCAAATATTACATATCAGACCCTATTTATTTCCTAGATTTACGAGCATGATACTGTCTAATGGCCCGTTTTATCGTGTTTATGTTGCAAGGTGATTTTAAGCGCCTGGACTGAAAAAGGATATTAAATGCATGGTTTTAGCGCTCAAGATTCACTAAGGCAAGGGACGGATCCCAGGGGACCAAGATCAGTAGATTTACACGCCGAAGATCAGCGAAATTTCAGCCGTTCACCTTCAAATGGCCCGAAATTGGTGTAGAATGCAAGATCACAAGGTTTCCACCATCAGATTGATACGAAACTTCATACGTGGCCTGGGGACCATAAAGTAACCGTACATGATGAATTTCAGCAGATGAAACCTTGTGGAAGTGGCCCAACGGCTAGATCAGCCCATGAATCTGTGATTTGGGGCCCGCCTGATCTTTGGATATGCTTCAAATTTGGTATCAACTGGTTAAATAAGCTGATGAAATGGATGAATGGAACAGATTCCTAAGATACGTCATTATGGACCCCACATGTACATTGCATGTACAAAGGGTACATGTACATGAGATGTGCACAGGACGAAGGGTCTGGTCAAACGAAAGGCTGACCGATAGTTTTTTTTAAAAACCATCCAGCGTCTTTACGCATGGAGGTTATTTTTGCGTAGTGGGCCCCACACATCAACCCTCTGGCAGATCTGGACCGTTCAACGTGTCTAGAGGGGGGTCGTGACCATCGCCAAGATCGCCATTTGGCCCCATGCACGTGTACGTACGAGAATCGTCAGAAAATGCAAGATGGACGGCGAAACAAAATATTCCGTGGGTCAAGCCAAAATCAATATCAAACCAGTCATTTCTTACTGAAATTTCGAGAGGAATTTGGTGGACGGATTGGATTTCTCAAGTGTCTAACGAAATGGGCCCCACAAGCATCACAGCGGAAGAAGCTTCCGCTTTCGCACATCGTAATGCACGGCCGCTGGCCGTTTTTGCAATCAGCTGTGGGCCCCACACGTGCTCCATAAGCTCGATCTGAACCGTCCACCGTGTAGACAGCCGCGAGCACTACAAAACCATATTATCACTTTTCACCCATGCGTGCACACGTGTGAGATACAGAGGCCACAAAAGGGCTGCTCGGTAGCGTTCAAAACTGATTCTTTTGTGATTTCTTCTCTGGGCCACGTCAATGGACGTTCAAAACCACCCATTCTTGACTGAAATTTCGTTGTGAATCAAATGGACGGGGTGAATTTTCCAGAAAATGCTTCTGTGGGGCCCACCGATCACAACAGCGAAATGGTGCGAAAGGTTTCGCACATCCACGAAAACTGACTTTTCCAGACGGTTTTGGCCCACCATCCTTGATCATATGGTAGATCTGAACCATCTATCATATAGAGGACCTAATAAAATTATAAGGGACGGTGTTTCTTTGAAATTTGAGCGAGGAAAGTGACGTGTTTCGAGGCACCGAACTTGGCTGCGAAAATTACACTCCGTGTCCTGCTACAACTCTGTCACTGACTCCAGCCTTCCAGCAGCTATAAAAGGAGGTTTTTGGACGTCGGGAGCAGAAATTCAGGCCTAGGAAGGAAGAAAAAGAGAGACGTGGAGGCTCGGGCAGGGACGTGAAGTAGAAGAAAAAAAGAGTATTTTCTTTTTTAGTTTATTTCGATTGTGGAGATTTAGCCATCCATGTCTGGCTAAACCTCTTAGCTAGGGCTAAGAGGTGAAGCTTGTAGTGAGATGAGAGATTTTATTTTATTTTAATTTTAATTCATGAATCGACGGTGATTTTAGTTGACTATTATGGAAATATTTTTAGTTCTTAATGGTCTGTTGTGACTGAAATTACAATGGGTCTGCGATGCTTTGAATATTTCTATTTCCTTTTCATGTTTATGACGTCAGGACGTCCTGTTGTTCACCATAGTCTCTGGGCATGGTTGGATGACGGTACCCTTTCTAACTTGCATACATGTGATTGGGTGGTAGTTAGTTTGATTCTGTTGTTTGCCATAGTCTTTGGGCATGGTTTGGTGATGGAATCCATTCTAATTCATCTTCCTTTCATCTCTTTGAAAACTAGATCAACGGCAGTTCAGTTAATTTCATGGTTTTTGAAACAGGCGTAAGATCTCCCTGATCTCTACAAGTGGATCTTCTGAATCCCTAATTTCCTTTTCTCTGATTTCTCCTAAATTTTAAATAAATATTCCATCATTATTTCTTAAAATTCTATTTGATTTAGAGTGCATATTAGTCTAGTTCTAGTTCTATTTAATTTTAGATAACGTACAAGTTTCAGTCCCTTAGGATTCGACCTCGGTCTTACCGAGTTATTACTACATCACAACCCTGCACTTGGGGAGTGAACACATTCCCGATGAACATTCTTGCCAATCCAAAATCAGATATTTTGGGATTCATCTCCCCATCCAACAAAATGTTACTAGCTTTCAAATCTCTATGAATTACTTTTAATCTAGAGTACTTGTGAAGATAAAGAAGCCCCTGTGCAATCCCATTGATGATGTGCTGACGCTTTCCCCAATCGAGTAGGGTCCGTTTTGTTGCGTCTATTCCAAATTAAGATTAATAAACATGACAATGAATCAGCTTCTTTTTTGTTTTTTGTTTTTTTTTCCCCATATGACTGACAAAATGGATAGAAATGATGATGGATTTGAAACAGAGTAAAAACAACAGACCAAAGATGTAGGAATCAAGGCTTTTGTTGGGCATGTACTCATGGAGCAGTATCATTTCTTCTCTTTCAATGCGGCAACCTAGAAGCCTAACAAGATTCATGTGCTGGAGTTTCGCAATAAGTACAACTTCATTCTTGAACTCCAATCCTTGCCGGGAACTTTTGGAAAGTCTCTTCGCCGCTATTTCACGACCATCAAGCAACTTACCCTGAAGATGGTTGTATGTTGTTTATTATTTCCACAAGCATTTGATGGTTTTTTTAATCCTTTTCTTTGTATTTTCGAAGGCAATAACGAGTATTATTACATTTAAAGAGAACTGCAAAAGATTGCCTTAAGAGCTTCAACCGAAATGAAACGATGCAAAATAGAAATCATAGCATATGTATCTTTAAACTTTTATTAGGTCAGGTTTGCTAAGCATAAAGACAAGAGAAACATATGTTTTGAGTGTTTGGATACATAGATTCAATTTGGATTCTGTTGATACCATAACCATAATTCCAATGATATCTGTAGAAAATAGGATTCCAAAAAGAAGTGCTTGTTTGGATAGCAGGTTGAATCCTCAAATTTATTAGACTACTGTCACTATGTTTCTTGTGCCAGAGAATCTGACCATGGATAACAGTAATGACTGCATGGAATCTGAAAATCCAAACAACAAAGTTTTCATGTCAATTGGCATTTCTGCATCGATTATGTATATCCAAACATTCTTATCCAGCATTTCTGCATCAATTATGTGTATCCAAACATGCTTACTGGATAAGAACTCAAAATTGAGAAGGTTTAGTCCTGGTTGGATAATCAAATAACATAAATCCACCATCTGGTGGGTCATTGTTGATGGGTAACATTACAATCAGACCGACTCTTAATATCTGTTTCAAGGCAGTCATTCGATGAAAAGGCTTGAAGTCATCCATCCAAGTGGCCATACGATCGCCATAATGAATTGACCAAGCACTGGATCCTCCACAGCAACCAATCCGAGTCAGCCACAAAATTATAGCATCACAGTAGTTACCTTGTAAACAGGCCCAAATCCACCCTGTCCATGCTTATTTGCATCCCAGAAATTATCTGTAGCAGCAGCAACACTTACAAAATTGAATTGTTGCAGCTCAGGATCTTTGTTCCGGCCTTCTCCAAAGTCAAGCAATAACACTTCCTGCTGTGATTCTTTCTCCCCTGGATCACAACAGAGGATTTCCTTTAATTCATATATCTAAAAGCGAATTACTTATCTGTAAGTGATTTACCTCTCCGTTTGATATTTTGCCTCTTCAAATAACAACCAATTAAGAGACCAGAGAGAAAAATTGCCAAAGCAACTATTACAGCAATGACTATCCGAAGCCACCTCTTGTTTCCTGCACCTGAAGACAGAACCATTTGATTATTTGATAATTACGCTATATCTACCACAACTGGAAGAGTTCCATACCATCATAAACAATTCGCTCAGGAGCAATACGGACACTAAGAACTCCATAACTAGTATTACTAGGAAGTTTTTGCAGATACAACAGATCTCCGTTCCATACAAAACATTTAAGACCATAGATATAAGCAGTACAAGAACAGTTACTCAAGCAAGCTAATGCACATTCTGTGGAACTCCTAACCTCTACAAATTGCATATTTATAGGCAATCGGACATTCACCATTGCAATAAACGCATCATTTTCTCCATTAACCAGGCTATTTTCCGGACATTGTCCATGTGTTTTCCTCATGCACCCATGAGACAAATCTCCGAGAATCCACTGTTCCAGAGAAGCTGGTTCAAAACCTGGGATACATAAGCAGCTCAAGTTGCTTGGAAGATTGCAGACGCCAAAAGCCCCGCATGAAGCATGACACTCATCTTCTGGTGCATGCCAAGCCAATTCGCACTTGTGGGTATCATCCGACCATGTCAATTGCTTGATTTGCCCCGTAAAATCCATCACAAATATTGGGAAGATATGAATTTTAGTAATGTAAAAGGTGAACCAATACACCCTCAAATCATTACTAGAACCATACAAGAAACCATAGGAATCATTTGATCGCGTCCCCTTCTTAATCCTACCACTCCAGTAAGCAGCTTCACCCTGCCTAACCAAAAACTGTCCTAGGGCATCCTAATGAGAAGATGCCAGGTGTAGGGTCTTCAGAACTTCTCCATGAAGTAAGAGATTGGCTTTCTCGAGTTGTTACATTCACTTGTAATCTCATGCCGTGAAGCAATGTGTCAGTTGGACAATCAAAGCTCTGCCACACGATTCGCCCGTCTTTGTTATCAGTTCTTCTATAAATATGAATTTCCCACTATCCAACAGCTTGGAACTGGTTGCATTAATGTCGTGAGAAATTTCAGGTATGTAGAAGTAATTCTTATTCTTATCTTCAGCTATCATTTATCCAGCATCCCTGAAGCGAAGAACTCCTTAGTTATCTTTGAGCGGATTATCTCTATTACTATTGTCATTTCTGTAATGATCTTGTACCAAATTCTGATGTATCGGTCTGTGGAATTTCTGGGGCTGAAGAAATTAACCAAGTTCGAAAATACCACGTGCAGAGATGAGTGTTTGCCCATCTTTCAATGACCCACCTTTCATCAATGTATCTCCTACTCCGATTGAGAATTGCGGGAGATAGAGAACAAAAATCACAGAGAGGAAGAGAGTTTTTTGGCTATCCATCATTGAAATGTATTCACGATTCCATGACGATTAGGAGCTAATTCAGGGACATTGAAATGCTTCCGATTGAGTTATTTCGCGGAAGTTAGAAGACTAATTGAAAAACAACTCGTCCTTTCTTCCTACAGCTAGTTTTCTATGGAGAATTACATGATCCATGACTCTTCCTTTTGGTGCTATGAACTGGAATAGATAGTCAGCATTGGCGCGCTTGGCCCCACCACTGATGGTCATGGTCCATCAAGGGCATGCTGGAGAGACCAATGATCGGGATGGTTGAATGATAGTGCCCCTCTTGTACAAGCTTAAATGAGGCCGGATCAACTGCAAAGCTTTCAGGTTAAGCTTCGACTAGTCCATGCATTGGGCCCACCATGATGTGTGCATGACATCCAACCTGTTCATCATGTGTTCCCTCTCGTGATCTCTTTAGACCCCAAAATCAGGATCATCCAAAAACTTGGTGGGACACACCACAGGGAACAGCTAAGATGGGGACAAATTAACACCAGTCAAAACCTTCCAGATTGGGGCTGGGGCCCAGCATATTTTGTACATGCCATCCAATCCATTCAGATTGTGCTATAAACAGGATGGACCGACACCAAGAAATCAGGCCTTCCAGAAAGCTTAGGTGGGCCACAATAGACTATTTTAGAGGTATTTAACATGATTTTACATGGTGTGGCCCACCTGAGTGTTTGATGGCCCTAATTTTTAGGTTGCAAGGAGAACATGAGAGATCTCAAATGATGGACGAATTGGATTTGATGAATACATCATTTTAGGCCCCACACATCGCACTGAATTTAGGCTAAAACTTCAAGGCTACGTAATGGATCTATTCTCAACTGAAAAATCCTTCCCCTCTGTGCAGGCTGCTGACGCAGGGATGAACGTGATGAGGTCGAACACCGTCTTCCTCAAGGATAACTACTTCGAATCCACGGAGCTTCTCTGGACTCCTCACAGAGACTTCTCGAATCCACGAGGAAAGAAAGCAAGAGAATAGGAATAAACTCTAATAAATTCGAAATTAATTGATGAAAAAAATAAAAATGAGTTTACACCCCTTTAAATAAGGGAACCAAGCAACATGAAAGAAATCAGACTCATACTACAACTAAAACTCCTAGAATTCGCAACTTACTATAAATAGTAAACTTACTATTTATAGACGGTCATGATGTTTACTAGTGCGCAAGGTTTTCGGCCAAAAATAGTAAGTGTCCTATTTGGCTTCACCAAACCGTTCTCCTAATTATCCTAAGTACTTTTCATGTTGGACACAACTCCTAAAGCCCAACGGATGAAAAGTTATACTCAAACTAAGACTTACTATTTATAGTAAAAACAAAATTAAAACGAGGAAACGACCGTCGATCAGGGGGTTTTTCGCAAATCCAGGCTGCGCAACCTGGCGTAGCGGGGTTGGTTGGCTAAAGTAGCTCGTTCTACCCCAAATTCATATATTTTACGTCGGATAACTCATTCCGGATTGTGAGATACGCCCGATCTAAGGTCCGATGGTCCGGATCACTTCTGTCGCCGACCGTGCCTTTTCTGATCCATCTTAGCCATGAAATTGTCCGCGACCCGCTCTACATCAGTCCCCTCCACTTGAAAAGAACTCATCCTCGAGTTCTCCTCCTGCGCTGGTTCATGATACTCAGTCAGGTCCGTAACGTTGAAAGTCCGTGAGATCGCCATGTCATCTGGAAGATCAACAACATAAGCATTGTCATTGATCTTTCGGATGATCGGTACCAGTCCAATCTTCTTATTCTTCAGCTTGTTGTACATCCCGGTCGGAAATCTTTCTTTTCGCAAATGGACCATTACCTGGTCGCCCACCTCGAACACCTTTTGTCGACGATGCTTGTCCGCTTGTTCCTTGTACTTTTCGTTCGAGGCATGTAGCTTAGTCTGCACCTCCGCATGAATACCCATGATCCTGTCTGCCATATGTTCTGCTGCAATACTCATGCTTGGGAGCTTGGGCAGAGGGACCAAGTCTAGTGTGTGGCGAGGTACTCGTCCGTAAATAACCTGGAACGGAGATTTTCCTGTCGAGCGGTTCACCATGTTGTTGAATGCAAACTCCGCTTGAGACAAGGCCAAATCCCACTGCTTCGGTTTCTCTCCTGAAATACATCGAAGGAGGTTTTCCAAAGTGCGATTCACAACTTCGGTCTGCCCATCAGTCTGTGGGTGGTAAGCACTGCTGAATTGAAGTCGTGTATCGAATCGAGTCCACAAAGTTCGCCAAAAGTGGCTAATGAACTTCGTGTCACGATCAGAAGTAATGGTCTTATGGACCCCGTGTAGCCGTACGACCTCCCTGAAGAATAAATTCGCCACATGTGTTGTATCAAGGGTCTTCTTGCATGGGATAAAGTGCGCCATCTTGGAGAAAGGATCGACCACTACGAATACCGAATCCATGCCGCGTTGTGTTCGTGGAAGACCAAGTACGAAGTCCATTGATAAATCCTCCCAAGGACCGTCAGGCACAAGTAACGGGGTGTAGAGGCCCGTATTCTGAGATTGTCCCTTTGAGGTCTGACAAGTATGACAACGTTGTACGGCTCTTCCCACATTACGTACTAATTGCGGCCAGTAATACCGCTCTTCCACAAGAGCTCGCGTCTTGTCTCGCCCAAGGTGTCCACCGAGGCCACCTCCATGTAGTTCCTGAATAATCTGCTCCCTTAGAGAACTTTAGGGGATGCACAATCGATTCCCTTTGAAGAAAAAATCATCCTGTATATGAAAGTCACTGGGGTGACCTTCTTGGCACTTCAACCAAGAATCTTTGAAGTCTTCATCCTCGGCATAAAGCTCCTTGAGACAGTCAAAGCCGACCACCTCATTGCTCACCGTAACAAGTAGTGACGCACGACGGCTAAGTGCATCAGCCACTTTATTCTGCTGACCTGACTTATGCTTCAGAACAAACGTAAATTCCTGTAAAAACGCAACCCATCTAGCATGCACATGATTCACGTTAGTCTGACTATTAATAAACTTTAATGCCTAATGGTCGGTGTACAGAACAAACTCCCTTTGAATCAGATAATGCCGCCAATGTCGCAGCGCCTGAACAACTGCGTACAACTCAAGCTCGTAAGTCGACCACTTCTTTCGGGCTTCACTGAGCTTCTCGCTATAGAAAGCTACCGGCCTGCCTTCCTATGATAATACTCCTCCTATTCCGACATATGAAGCGTCACACTCCACCTCAAACAATTTATCGAAATTAGGAAGCACCAAGACCGGTGTTGTAGATAAACGATGCTTGATCTCATGAAAGCTCTTGTCAGCTTTATCGGTCCACTGGAACGGCCCTTTTTTCATGCAGTCTGTTATTGGCGCGACTATGGTGCTAAAATCTCGCACAAATCGACGATAGAAAGTCGTCAATCCATGAAAACTCCTCACCTCATGAATGTTTATCGGGATCGGCCATTCCCTAATAGCTCGTACCTTTTCATCGTCCACCCGAATGCCTGTGGACGTTACAACAAATCCTAAAAACAACAGGCTGACAGTTAAAAAGCTACACTTTTTCAAGTTGAGGTACAACTTGTTATCTTGTAGGACCTGCAGCACCTGCCTGAGATGTTTCTTATGCTCCGCCTCATCCTGGCTATAAATCAATATGTCATCAAAATATACTACCACAAATCGGCCAGTGAACGGTTTTAGAACTTGATTCATCAAACGCATAAAAGTACTTGGTGCGTTCGATAGGCCGAAAGGCATGACCAGCCACTCATACAATCCTTCCTTTGTCTTAAATGCCGTTTTCCATTCATCACCGGGTCGAATACGAATCTGATGGTACCCGCTCTTTAGATCGAGTTTAGAGAACACTTTAGCCCATCCTAACATATCGAGTATATCGTCCAACCGTGGTATTGGAAACCGATATTTAATAGTAATTTTATTAATTGCTCGGCTGTCGACACACATGCGTCAGCTTCCATCTTTTTTTGGCGTTAATAATGCTGGTACAGCACATGGGCTCATGCTCTCTCTCAATAGACCCTTACGGATCAATTCCTCCACTTACCCCTGAAGTATCTCACACTCCTTCGGACTCATCCGATAATGAGGGCGATTGGGCAGGCTAGCCCCAGGGACGAGGTTTATGTGATGTTGGATGTCTCTCATGGGGAGTAATCCATCAGGTAAATCTTCAGGCCAGACTTCTTTGAATTCGTTTAGTAACAGTCTTAAGCTTGGAGGGATGTTTGAGGGTTCCTCTTTCTCGCCCTTCACCACTACGGCATATACCTCGCCGGTTTCCTTGGACTCCTCCATGAAATCCCGAATGGTCAAGAGAGAACTCCCCTCCACTTTAGAGGCTTCAGGATGGTTCTCTGGTGCCATAGGGGCAAGGATTATTTTTCGACTATCCTTGACGAATATGTAGACATTGTCTCGCCCCCGATGGGTCGCATCACGGTCCGACTGTCAGGGTCGACCGAGTAGTATATGACAGGCTTCTATTTCAACCACGTCACAAAGTATCTGATCCTTCTAATGTTTACCAATTGAAAATGAGATAGTGCATTGTTCAGTTACCTTGGTCTCATTCACTTTTTTTATCCAGCCAATTGAGTATGGGGAAGGATGTTTCGTCATTGGTAGCTGCAACTATCCACCATCACTCTTGAGACGATGTTCTCGCTGCTACCACTGTCTATGATCACATCACAGACCTTTCCGCTGACAGTGCACCGAGTACGAAATATATTGTACCGCTGTGGATGTAATTCCTTTCGTGGGGTATACAGTAGTCGCCTCACAACGAGAGATTCGCCACGATCTTCGCCTGTCACTTCATCGCCACCTATTATTTCTTCAGTGGTTTGTTCATATTCATCAAAGCTATGATCCTCTTCCACGGCCTCATCTTCAGTGCCCCCTTCGTTTATAGTCAAGTGCGCTGCCGGACGTTGAGGACAAGTGTTTATTAAGTGGCCTGGTTGGCCACAGCGGTAACAATTATTCGGCCTTAGCCGAGCATAAGGATTAGAAATCCTACTAGGGCCCGCTGTTGTGGGTGCTGCCCGTTGAGGTCTGAATGGTCCGCTCCCCGTATCACGGTTCGCGGGTGGAGGAGGTTGAGGACGTTCTCCTACCAGATCTTTTCCTCGAGCCAGCACTGGATCCTGTGTGGGACCTGTCATAGGGGGTCGATTTGAAAGATAGGGACAAGCAGGAGCTCTTGCAAGCTGCGTTTCTGTCCTTCCTGCCAATTGAACTGCTTCATCTATGGTCCCGACTGAGTACATCTGAACTCGATCCTGAATTACCGGTCGCAACCCACCTATAAATCGTGCCACTTTCTGTGACTCAGATTCTGATAAATCGTTTCGTGTAGCCAACCGCTGAAATTCTTCAGTGTAATCTGTAACAGTTCGATTTCCTTGTCGGCAATTCTAGTATTGCTGGAATAATATCTGCTCATAATCACTGGGGAGAAATCGTGAACGAAGAAGACATCTCATCCGAGGCCATGATGCGATGGGGGCCTTGTTCTGGCGGGCTCGTGAGAGTTGCAATTGTTCCCACCATGCAAAAGCACCAGATTTTAATTTAAACGCTACCAATTTCACCCTTTTATGATCTGGCACATCCATATAATCGAAATATCTCTCTACTTCGGCTAGCCAATCGAGAAAATCTTCGATACGTAATAAACCGTTAAAACTAGGAAGTTCAGCCTTACCTCGATAGTCTCTTTCAGCACGATCTAGACGATCGCCTCCATGGATTGGTCGTCGATCAAAACCCTCATTAATGTCCTCGTCGCTGGAACTAGAATCATCTGGTGTAGCCCTATGTTTACCGCTGGTAGTGCTCTGCGATAATCAGGGTCACGTCGTACAGTAACCACGGGTGGTGGGGCGACCATAGGTGGTGGAGCACCGCCTAGGGCTCGGGGCGGAAGTAGCGCATCCGCAAGACGGTCGAGGGTTGCCTGCAGCCCTTGCATGGTTAACTGACTCTCCCGATGGAAAGCTTCCATTCTTTCCGAAAGATAACGAATCCCTAGATCACCGTCTACAGGATTTTGATTCATACCTTCGTTGTTTGCCATCGGCCCGAAGAAAAACCTCGCTCTGATACCAAATTGACGCAGGGATGAACGTGATGAGGTCGAACACCGTCTTCCTCAAGGATAACTACTCCGAATCAACGGAGCTTCTCTGGACTCCTCACAGAGACTTCTCGAATCCACGAGGAAAGAAAGCAAGAGAATAGGAATAAACTCTAATAAATTCAAAATTAATTGATGAAAAAAATAAAAACGAGTTTACACCCCTTTAAATAAGGGAACCAAGCAACATGAAAGAAATCAGACTCATACTACAACTAAAACTCCTAGAATTCGCAACTGACTATAAATAGTAAACTTACTATTTATAGACGGTCATGATGTCTACTAGTGCGCAAGGTTTTCGGCCAAAAATAGTAAGTGTCCTATTTGGCTTCACCAAACCGTTCTCCTAATTATCCTAAGCACTTTTCATGTTGGACACAACTCCTAAAGCCCAACGGATGAAAAGTTATACTCAAACTAAGACTTACTATTTATAGTAAAAACAAAATTAAAACGAGGAAATGACCGTCGATCAGGGAGTTTTTCGCAAATCCGGGCTGCGCAACCCGGCATAGCGGGGTTGGTTGGCTAAAGTAGCTCGTTCTACCCCAAATTCATATATTTTACGTCGGATAATTCATTCCGGATTGTGAGATACGCCCGATCTAAGGTCCGATGGTCCGGATCACTTCTGTCGCCGACCGTGCCTTTTCTGATCCATCTTAGCCATGAAATTGTCCGCGACCCGCTCTACATCAGCTGCATATCAAAATATTATGATCCTAATTTTTTATTTTTTTTTAGTGTTAGCTTATTAGTATACACCCAGTACACATACTCCATGTTAGCCACCTACGGTAGGGATCGATGCCAAGACCTCAAGTGTTGAACGAGGTATCTCCACCCAGACTGCCAGTTGAACTATGGATTTGGGTGTCATTATGTCCTCACTTGCACAGACTTTTGGCTATGTACGTACCCTAGATGTATGGAAGACCACGTATTCAGAATATGATATCCTTTCTCTACCGTCTCAGTAAAGTGCTCATATTATTCACCATTCACCAATCGACACCTGGCTGTCTGGTTGGAGAATCAGCCCACTGTATGGGCATTATAGGATGGAAAGATAAGACGTTGAATTCGCCGATCTTTCTTCTTCTTCGTAAATATGATTCCTCATTGACCAGGAATTTGCCATCTTTTGCTTCACATGATCAGGTCTCGGCTTATTGTCGCTACTAACATATGCCTGACAGTCTGTCACTGAACCATGATTGTCCATTAAGTGGGGCCTACCATGGTAGAAAAGTCAGAGCAATTACATAGACGACTTTGTAGACTTCAAAAACGAGTTGGACCATTGACTGTTCTTATTTTGGACGCTCGACGATCAAGAAGCAAGCATTTTCTGATATTGTATTTCTTTCTAATAGTGGGCCACCCATAGTGGGGTCCACTAAATGGACGCACTGAATTCTTCATCCGCCTATGAACCTTGCTAGCTTTCATGATTATTTGAAACGTTTTCACTGCAGTTAGTTTTTCTGTTTGAACATTTGTGGGTAGAATGCAAGTACTCTTATGAGAACAAATACAATTATGGAGAGAGAGAGAGAGAGAGAGAGAGAGGGTGTGAAAAGAAATTTTCTGGGTTTCGTGGGTTGGCAATGGAGGAAGAGCAGTTACAGAGTCCAGATTGAGGTGGAAGTGGTGCACAGCCAGAATTGATCTGATAGCAAATGACAAAATTAGGACTGACTGTTGCCTCGGTCACGACTTGGGGTGAAGGGTCTGTAGCGGCCCATTGGGGGCATGTTGTGGTCTTAAATCTATCAGTAATAGGGACGCGGATTGGGTCCTACCCCGCCCATCTCTAGCTGGGAAAGGGCAGGAGCTTTGAGTGGTCACCGTGATGTATGGGTCTTATCCAAACCATCCATCCATTTTTTCATATCATTTTATGGTATAAACCCAAAATTGAGGCAGATCCAAGCGTGAAGTGGACCACACCACAAGAAGCAGCAGTGATAATGATTCTCACCATTGAAACATTTTTAGGGCCAACCGTTGAAACTTTTCTAGGGCCCACTGTGATTTTTATTTGCCATCCAACTTATTCATAAAGTTACATGGACCTTGATGAAGACAAAACACAAATTTCAGTTCTATCCAAAACTTATGTGGCCTCCAAAAAGTTTTCAACAGTAAGAGTTTAATCCTCCATTGTGTAGCCCACTTGAACCTTGGATCTGCCTCATGAGTTAAGATGAATCTTAAAATGATATGAAAAATTGGATGGACGATGCGGATAAGACCACTGATTGCATCCTACCCCTCCTTGTCTCTAGCTGGGAACAAGCAGGAGCTTTGAGTGGCCACCATGATGTATGGGTCTTATCCACACCATCCATCCATTTTTTTCATATCATTTTACGGTAGGACCATCGACAGATGCCTGATCCCATCGACATTATTCCAGAAAAATCTAAGTTAATTTTTGGAATGTTTTAGTGTTGCCGATCGATGGCATTGAAGGAAGTTGGATGCCATCAATAGATCCTCTAGGGCTGTTGATGCCATTGAAGCTCCCATAAAAAATGTGCGCAGAATTGCATAAGTATGCAAGTTATTTCCTATTTTGGTTGTAACACCATATATAACAAGCATAATCGGGATTTGAGAGAGTTATGTATTAGGGCTTTCTAAATCATTCCAATGGGTACAAGGGCACAACTAGGGCTTGTAAAAAAAGATTTGAGACTTGTTCAAATTGATAAGCTATATATACTATCTCCTGTAATATATGATTTCATAGAGCATTACTCGTTGCTTCGTGCCGTGGTTTTTTTTTGTAAGGGTTTTTCCACATAAAATTTGGATTGTTTTTATTTGGACTTGTTTGTGCAATTGTATATACCTTGTTTGATTCCTATCTGAGTGTTTTCATAGTGTCCAGTAAGTAATATTAGAGCAAACGTTAGAAAGCAAATCAAATCTAAAAACAAGGTATCAATGGTATCTAACACGAAATTCAATATAGAAAAATATTCTGATAAAAACAATTTTGAACTATTGAGAGTTAAGATAAACGTTATCCTAGTTCAACGGGGATTAGACGAAGATTTCCTTAAAAAGTGGTCAATCTATGATAGAATAATATAACAAGCAGATAGGAAAGTCAAAACCTCTATCCAATTGTGCTTAATGGATGAGGTTTGTGAGAGAAATATGCATTAAGTACGTGGGGGGCTAACATCGAGGACAACATCAGAAACTCCAATAGGTTAATTTGGAAATTGTTAGATGTGGAAGAGACAATAAAAGATGATGAGTAGGCATGTATACCGAAGAATTCTCTCCTAGCTTCATTTAAGTCATTCAAGAACTCTGTGTGCACCGGTGGAACAACTATTAGTGTTGAGACTATTATCTTACCTCTTCAGTCGAAGACTGTGAGAAATAAAAATGGTGATGTTGGTGCTTCTATAAATGCATTGGTTATGAGGGGGAAGAAATTTTGATTGGGATAATGGATCTTCATGATTGATGCCTAAATCTAAGGGCAAGGATAAAGGCAAGTTTAAGTGTCAGAATTGTGGCATAATAAGGTACATGAATAATGATTGTCAGAATCCTAAGTCGAGAAAGAAGAATTCAGATAGTTCTTTCAAGGAAGAGAACACTGCAAAATCAATTGAGGAAACAAATGTTAATGACTTGTTGAACGCATCAAAATTTGGGTACTTCAACGAATAATGATTTTGGATCTAGGGGCTTTGTACCACATGACTCCTAATTGAAGTTGGTTTACCAGTTACAGTAAGTGCATTGGTGGCCAAATGTTTATGGGCAATGATAATGCCTGTAAAGTGATACGTAAGTGTTGGAATGGTGTGCATAAGATGTTTGATGGTATAGAGCGTACCTTGACTGAAGTAAGACACGTTCATGTTTGAAGAAAAGCCTAATATCTGTGGGAGCACTAGACGCATTAGAGTGCAAATTCATATATTTTGATCGTGTCCATAAAGTTTTAAATGGGGCACTCATAGTCATGAAGGCACGGAGTAATAGAAAATTTACAGGTTGATTGGGAGTACATGTTCGAGCGAATTTCGCATTTGTACGTATGTGGCATGAACGCTAAGGCCACATGAGGGAGAGGGGTATGAAAGTATTTTCTAACCATTGTTTAATTCCAACTTTTAAAAGCATTGATTTTAGTATATGTGAGCATTATATATATGATAAACAATCAAGGATGTCTTTTAAGTCTGAGAAATATATTTGTAAGGGGTTCTATATTATATGTATCCTGATATATGAGGGCCGGCGCCCATAGTTTTTGGTAGAGGGTCGTCATCATTTATCATGTTCATTGACGACTATTCCGAAAAAGTGTAGGTTTATTTTACGGTCCTTAACACTTTCACTTTTTTCCCTGACTATTTTTCATAAAATAAACCTATACTTTTGGAGAATTCAATTGGTATTATAAAGATGAAGGGATTGTGAGACACAACACAATGTACGACATACCAAGAAAAATGAAATGACTGAGTAAATGAATAAAACTCTCTTGGAGAGGGCCCGATGCATGATTGGTACTGCTGGGTTGGGCAAGTAATTATGGACTGAGGCCATTAACATGGCATGATTAGTAGTACTACTAGCTATGCAAATTTTGTGTAAGCATTTTAAATAATTTTATTACATTTAGTATACAAGTTATGATGTGTATCTTGATTCCAAAGTATATGCCAAGTACCCGAAATTTTGGTCATGATAGAATGTGTAATACCGAAGGCAAATTAATCGAAGATCTCTTCGGATGCGAGTATGTCTTCCTCGTGTGCCTAACACGTATTATCACTACTTGACAATTTTTTATTAGACCACGTCAAGGCCTTGAAACTGAGTGTAAATAGGTGGATTGGGTTCACACCTCTGTGCCTTAAGGACACATGTACAGTGAGCACATGAGCTGCCATGTCATGATTATGGGCTTAGCAAAGCTTTTCTATAAGAGGAAAAAAAAAAGATAGCATGTTTTTCAATTCATTCTACTATTTTGGCAAAGAAAATGTCTTTTCATCAATATAACTTAAAATTTTGAATAACACGTAGAAATGATGATGATTAGTGCTAATACATTATATCATAGCTAAGTAGTAATACTTGATGCAATATAGAGATGTCCACCAAGGTATTAATCGTTGAACAATTCAAAGATCAACAATTCGATGACAACAACTGTGAAGATTGGTCTCACGTAGTACAAAGTCTTCTGGAATAAGACAACATTTCACATAATTTGGATGAGGTTTAAGAGGAACCCATAATGGCTGAAAATGAAAATCTAGGAGAACATAAAGCCACAATGAACCACTACAATAAGTTCCATAAACAAAATTATTCTTCTCATAATGTCCTAATTAGTACAATGTACAAAGAACTCATACAAACATATGAAATGCATAAAACTATTAAAAGAATTATCTAGGATGCACTCGTAAATGCCTATACTTAAAAGTCATATACAAAAGTTCTAGTAATGAAAATAGAGTAAAAGGAATACAAGATGCTAATTGGCTACCCCATATAGGATCATATCTGCAAGTTAGAGCGGATGATAGGAGCCCTTAAGAACGTAGGGTGTAAATTAACTGAAAATCAAAAGATAATCATAATGCACCATTCCTTTCCTGAATCTTGGGTCCTAATTAAAAGGACTCTGAAATATATTGATTCTATCATTAGTACAAGAGGTTGAAATGATTGTAATGTAGTCAAATTTGGCCAATACCTTTACAACAAAGACCCACAAGTGGAAAGCTAACAGGAGATGGACCGAAGCTTACAAGAAGGCGAATAACGACTAAGAATAAACAACCACAATGCCTCCAAATCATACAAAGTGGGAAAGGAAAGAAGAAGCTGAGAAAGCCAACCATAACCTACTTCATTTATGAAAACTTAGACCACTATGCCCTTTAATGCCCCCATAAAAAATGATAATTTTCAAGTCACTAAATACTTTGTTTATATGTGTTTGTTCTTAAATCCTTTCCATTGATACGGCATCTAACAACTGGATTTTGGATTCATGCACAACAAAGCACGTAACATGAGATCATTAAACTGCAAGAAACAGTGCTTTTACCAACGAACTTTTTACTGATGAAAAAAATTGTCGGTAAAAGTACTTTTTTATAGACAATTTTTTTCGTCAGTAAAACAACACTTTTACCGATGAAATTTTATTTCGTCGATAATAATCTTTTTTCGGATGAAAATTTTCGTCGATAAAACAACCATAATTTTATTTTTGAGCTATTTTGAAAACTTCACGGTAAGAGTTTTACCGACGAAAATTTTTGTCAGTAAAAAGCACAAAACCACTTTTACCGATGAAAATTTTTGTCAGTAAAAAAATTATAATTTTTAAGATAGAAAATTTTCTCGCTATTTTGAAAACTTCGCGGTAAGACTTTTATCGATGAAAATTTTTGTCGGTAAAAAGCATAAAACCACTTTTACTGACGAAAATTTTTGTCAGTAAAACTGTTATATTTTTCACGTAGAAAATTATTGCCCTGATTTTTACCAACGAACTAAAACTGTCGGGAATAATTCTTTTACCAATAAAATTTTTCGTCGGTAAAAGTGTTATATTTTTCACCTAAAAAAATTTTTCCCTGAGTTTTACCGATGAATTGAAACCATCGGGAATAATGTTTTTACCAACGAAAATCTCCATCGGTAAAAGTATTATATTTTTCGTTTAAAAATTTTCGAGAATAATGTTTTTACTGACAAAACGTTTCATCGATAAAAATGTTATATTTTCACTTTGAAATTTTGGCCTTGAGTTTTACCGATGAACTAAAACCCTCAGGAAAAAATGTTTTTACCAACTAACATTTTCGCTGGTAAAAGTGTTATATTTTTCACTTACAAAATTTTGGCCTTGAGTTTTACCAACAAACTAAAATCGTCGGGAATAATGTTTTTACCAATGAAACTTTTCGTTGGTGAAAATGTTATACTTTTCACTTGGGGATTTTCATGATGAGTTTTACCGACGGACTAAAACCGTCGGGAATAATGTTTTTACCAACAAATATCTTCGTCAGTAAAAATGTTATACTTTTCACGTGGAAACTTTTCATGTTGAGTTTTACCGATGAACTAAAATTGTCGGGAATAATGTTTTTACCGGTGAAACTTTTCATCGGTAAAAATGTTCTACTCAAAAATTTTCCTGCTGAATTTTACCGACGAACTAAAACCGTCAAGAATAATGTTTTTACCGATGAAAAGTTTTGTCGGTAAATTTGTAATATTTTTCGCTTGGTAAATTTTCATGCTATTTTGCAAAGTAACGTGGTAAGAGTTTTGCCGACGAACATTTTTGTCATTAAAAATGTTATATTTTTTGAGAAAAAAAATTAAAATATGACAAAAATTTTGAGATTTTGAAAATAAAGATTCAGAATTTGTATTTTAATTTTTTTTGAAATATTTTATAATAAAATAAATATTTTGCTAAAAGAGTAAAAAAATATACATTTTGAAAAAAAAAATGTTATTTTTAAATGGAAATTGAAATTTATCTGTGAAAAATAAAATTATTAAATTATTAGGCACATCCACTAATTGAACCTTTATTCGTTTTTGGACAATCTAATCAGTTCAGATTGAAGAGTAAATAACTTGAGATGTTTAAATCAAATTTCACTGAAATTGTTGATCAATCTTGTATGCCCATTATCTTTGTCATATGTACCTGATTGAGGCGAGTAACTAGTCAAATTGAGAGTATTGATCAGTAAAATAGAGTGAATGAACCAAACATGTAAAATGGGCCAAATATTTTGGTCAAAATTGTGACCCAACTTACTGACCTAGTGAGAACCTAAGAATTGATGTTATTAAGTTTTGTGGGCCCCATCATGATGTGTGTCGAACATCAACACCGTGGATTTGATGTGTCCCCTTTAGGTTTTGAGATATCTTAAAAATTATCTGTATACGAAACTGAAGTGGGCCATACCATCTAAAACTATGTGAAGACATCCTTAAAAATATAAAAGCACTTGGTGGGGCCCACATGAGTTTTGGATGCGGTTGAAATTTGGTCTGACCCCTCATCCAAGTGGGACACACATAATGAGTGGGTTGGATATGTGAATCACATTTAGGCAGGCCCATTATATGATTATGAATGTTTTAAGGAAACCCTTCTCTACTACATTTAGGTGAGTTACTCGTTACCCTTACCAGAGTAAACTTTGTGGGGTCCACTATTATTTATTTATTTTATCCACTCCATTCATCCATGTTAACAGATAATTTGAGGTCTAAAGAACAAAAAGGAAGCATATCTAAAGCTCAAGTGGACCACACCACAGGAAATAGTGTGATTGAACCTCTACCATTTAAAATTTCTTGGAGGCCATAGAAGTTTTGGATCAAGCTGATGTGTGTGTTTTCTATTCATTCATATATTTTTGATATTATGAACAACATTTAACCATTTTAGGACAATCTAATTAGTTCAAATTGAAGAGTAAATAACTTCAAATGTTTAAATCAAATTTCATTGAAATTGTTGATCAATCTTGGTATGCCCAATATCTTTTCTCATATGTAGCCTGATTGAGGCGAGTAACTAGTCAAATTGAAGGTTTTGATCAGTAAAATAGAGTGAATGGACCAGACATGTAAAATGGGCCAAATATTTTGGTCAAAATTGTGACCCAACTTACTAACCTCGTGAGAACCTAAGAATTGATTTTAGTAAGTTTTGTGGGCCCCATCATGATGTGTGTTGAACATTAACACGTGGATTTAATGTGTCCCCTTTAGGTTATGAGATATCTTAAAAATCATCTGTATATGAAACTCAAGTGGGCCATACCATCTAAAACTATATGAAGACATCCTAAAAAATATAAAAGCACTTGATGGGGCCCACATGAGTTTTGGATGCGGCTGAAAATTGGTCTGACCCCTCATCCAAGAGGGACACACATAATGAGTGGGTTGGATATGTGAATCACATTTAGCAGACCCAATATATGATTATGAATGTTTTAAGGAAACCCCTCTCCATTATATTATGTGGTGTGGCCCACCCAAGTCATGGATTGACTTTATTTTTAAGCTCTTCGCCCACCTAAGTCATGGATTGACTTTCTCTATACCGTTTAACGCTTTTCTCGGATCATTTTAAGATATTAACCAAAAAATGGGGCGGATCCAAAGCTTAAGTGGACTACAAAGTAGGGACTAAACGTCCACCATTAAAAATAACATTCATAGAAGTTTTGAATCAAGCTGATGTTTGTGTTTTCTCTTCATTTATATCTTTTTAATATTATGAACATGTTGGATGTCAAATAAACATTATTGTGGGCCCAAGGAAGGTATCAATGGTGGAAATCATTATTCCACATTGTTTCGCATGACATGGTACACTTGAGTTTTGGATTTAACGAAAATTTGGGATCAACCCACACCGTTCATCCATTTTTCGAGATAATTTTAGAGAATTATCTAAAAAATGAATCGTATTCGAAGATTAAATGGACCATACCACAAATAAGGGGAATGGATTGGCTACTCCCCTTGACACCATCCAATGGCTGGTGGTTGGTGATCTGTGAGTCCTACCATGATGTATGTGTTTAATCCATGTCATCTATCTATTTTTAAAGATCATCTTACAGTATGAGACCAAAAATGAGATATATCCAAATCTTAAGTGGACCACATTCCAAGAAACAGTGTTGAATGAGTGTCAACCATTAAAAAACATTTTCGGGCCATAAAAGTTTTGGATCAAACTGATTTTTGTTGTTCCCCTTCATCTGGCCCTGTATGACCTAATCAATATATTGGATGTCAAATAAACAATACAGTGGGCCTTAGGAGGATTTTAATGATGGATATATAATACTTTTATAATTTATTATTATTATTATTATTATTATTATTATATATGTATGTATGTATGTATGGGAAAAGGTTCCATACAGTCGAGCTCATGGGAACTTCTCATACGGTCGAGCTATGTGGGCCCCACCGTGATGGGTGTTGAACATCTACCCAATCAATCAAATGCACCATTCCATGGTGGGCCTGGTGCTTAAAAATCAAGTCAATCCGTGACTTTTTTGGCCACACCACATATAAAAGTTGAGAGGGGTTACCCTCCATTAAAATATTCATAATCATTTATTGGGACCATCGAGATGTGGTTCACAAATCCAACCCATCCATTATGTGTGTCCCACTTGGATGAGGAGTTAGACCAAGTTTCATATGCATCAAAATTTCATGTGGGCCCCACCAAGTGATTTTATATGTTTTAGGCATTTCTTCACATGATTTTAGATGGTATGGCCCACCTAAGTTCCGTATACGGCTGATTTTTTGGATATCCCATAATTTAAAGGGGTCCCATCAAATGCACGATGTTGATGGTCGACATGCATCATAGTGGGGCCTACACAGCTCGACCTCGTGGGAAGTTCCCATGAGCCCGACTGTTCAGAACCTTTTCCCTATATACCTGACCCCACCCAACCCTAGCCCCCATTTCCCTTTCTTCTCTTTCTCTACCTGTCACACGCTCGCCCGATGCCCGACCACTAGTAATCCCTCCTCTCTCTCTCTCTCTCTCTCTCTCTCTCTCTCTCTCTCTCTCTCTCTCTCTCTGTCTTCCTCTCTCTCTGATCTCTCCACCCTACCGTTGTTGCACGCCCTACCCACGCACACCCTCTCTCTATCTCTGAAGCTCGGTGAGGTATCTCTATCTCTCTCTCTCTCAATCTAAATACCGATTTAAGGATTTGGAGATTTAACAATTAGGGATTTGGGGATTTAGCAACAGGGATCCATCCATCTCGGTGGATTTGGCAATCCACAGAAGCCACGCCCGAGATTTCTCAAAAACAAACATCACGGTGGGCCCCACTTACCTTCCGAGAGTAGGAAGGGTCGTAGGCAATCTGCGTCGCTTGTAAAGGAACCAAACTGTCTATCATTCTCTAATAAATACTAGAAAACCCATCTCTTATCTTCAGTCAGCTCTCTCTCTCTCTCTCTCTCTCTCTCTCTCTCTCTCTCTCTCTCTCTCTCATTTTCCTCTGTTTCTCTTCCCAGCTAGTTCGTGGAAGATCTTTCAATGGCAACAAACCAGATCAAAATGGAGAAAAACCCACCTCAAAAAACTCATAAACACTTATTTTGATCC
This sequence comes from Magnolia kwangsiensis, assembly GCA_037074715.1. Lineage (NCBI taxonomy): Eukaryota > Viridiplantae > Streptophyta > Magnoliopsida > Magnoliales > Magnoliaceae > Magnolia > Magnolia kwangsiensis. The sequence continues at coordinate 31,278,915 of CM073584.1, read as the reverse complement.
AAATCTCTCTCAGATTTCTGGCTTTTGCAGCTGCGGCTGCTGCCGCCCTGGTCATGGCCATGAATAAGGAAACTACCATTGTTTATGGCATTACAGTAGTTGCCAAATACAGCTATTCTCCTGCCTTCAGGTACTGGAATATATATATATATATATATATATATATATATATATATATATATATATATATATATATATATATATATATATATATATTAAATGCACACCCATCTAATTTTAGAGATATTTCCTCCAAATATAGCGAATTTTAATGCATTTTTATCTCAAGTTCTTTGTGGTTGGAAATGCTGTTGCAAGTGCCTATGCTCTACTTTCTATTCTCATCCTCTACTCCAAAACCTCAAGTCCAAGCAACTATTTCTTCCTCTTTTTTCTTTTTTTTTTTAAAATAATTTATTTTTATTAGGTGAGTGTTTTTTCATCCATTTCATTGAAATTGGATTCTATCTTCTCGTTCATGTTGTTTTTTGTGAAAATTCTTCAAAAGCTTCTGACTTCTTCTCAAATGGGTTCCTTCTAGTTCCTTTCACTATTGTGAAATTTTGAATATACATGCCACTATTCACACTCACTTCATTGATAGATACACCCTTTCTATCTACTTTTGGTAATACAGTAGTAAAAAGGTAGTGAGAAAAAAGGTGTTTTGGTGAATTTACAAAGTGCATGTTTGTGTCTGTTAAATCCAATAGTGCATGTTTGTGTCTGTTAAATCCAATAGTGCATGTTTGTGAATTTACAAAGTGCATGTTTGTGTCTTTCAAATGGGTATTTTCAGTGTTTTATTAGAAAAGAATGAGCTCCTTTTGTACTGACATGAGTATTGTTTCATCATTTTTGAAAACTCTTTAAAAAGTAGAGCCAAACTCATCCTCATAAAACTAGGTTTAGTGCAACCAAATCTTTAAGGATTGTTTTAGTTTCTATTGGAGAAGTTCCAGCCATATGGAGAATGAAGAAGTTCTAGCCATATGAAACCATTAATCATGCAAATAGTATCATAATTAGTTGTGTTTTCCCTTCATTCATGTCTGTGTGAGCTTATGAATGGATCTAAGTTGATAGTTGTGTTTTTCCTTCATTCATGTCTGTGTGAGCTTATGAACAAGTTAGATAAGAGATGACATTAGCACACAGAAATATTAGAACAAGTTCCAGCCATATGGAACCATTAATCATGCATTATGATACATTTAAAGTGATTTCTTCATCTTCTTTGAATTTTGTATTCTAAGTTGTAATTTTTTATTTTATAGATGTTGAATTCCTATAGAATGGGGATTGTTTCTTGAGTGAATGGCCTAATGAATAGTTTAGAAGATTGGATCTCATTTGTTGGTCAATAGCTATATAGATGGAATATTCCATTGTAGGGACTACCTGATGAATAGTCTGGAAGATTGGTTCTCATCCACACAAAAAAAAAAAAGATGCCTAGCTTGTTTTTAAATGTATTAGCTCGAAATTAATGGAGCAGACCCAGATGTGCATTGGAGCTATCCGGATGTTGAGTGGGGGTCCCTGGAAGGTGAGAACCGCTGTTATGACCATGAAAAAGTTGTCCATTTCCTATGGACAGCATTGGAGTGGCCTAGTCATTTGGACAGGCCGTGTTTATGTATTAGCTCGAAATTATTGGAGCAGACCCTAGTATAAACCTACACCTAAACCTATAACCTACATTAACATAAACTTATAACCTAAACCTATAACCTACAACATTAACCTAAACCTATACTTATAACCTAAACCTATAACCTAGAATGTTTGCCCTTGCCGATTGCTTCATATATGTGGTATTGATTCATGCTCGATGTTGTTGTTCTTTCGCTTTGAAAGGTGTTTGGAAATGAGGAGAAATGAGAGAGGAATAGCTTAGAGCGAGAGAGATAGAGAGGGGAAGGGAGAAATAGAGATTTGGGGATAGAATCCTAACACCACCATTTCAAAAAAGGACAGTGATTCATCCTCATATGCCAGTCATATACGGATATCCAGATTGTCCAGTTTGTGGAGCAGTAGATCGATAGAGAATGTGTCAAAAGTCACTCTAATTACTTAATCCTAGCCGTCCATTTTATGTTTATCAAATGGATGTTTAAACATTAAATAGTGAGTGGTCAAAATTCCAAAGGATAAAAGATCATATTGTTAATAGCATCATCTCATTTTCATTCTTTAATTTATACTCCCTCCACATGTGGGACAGATATTGGACGGCCGTAAAATATGTTTGGTCGGTGGTGGAGGCTAAAAAGTAGACTTTTCGCTTTCTTAGGATGTGGACCATGCTCCGTTGTTGCTGTCTCTTCCTCCTCAACACCGCCCACCGATCAAGCCTTTTCGCCTTCTCAGGATGTGGACCCTTCACGAATCCTTCCAACAAGTCATCAAACTTGCTTGGCAGGGTTCCTGTTCAAGCCACCCAATGATCAACATTCAGCTGAAGCTAAAGAAAGCGAAACAACTCCTCAAAGTCTGGAACAGAGAGGTGTTCGGCAACATCTTCCAACAGACCAAGCAAGCTGAAGATGACTTGATGAAAATTGAATTCAGAATGCAGAACTCCCCTGATGAAGATCTCCTCCAAGAGAGCCACGACGTGCGACAGCGCCTAGCCAATTTAGAAATCATGGAAGAGGTTTATTGGAAACAGAAAGCGAGATGTCATTGGCTCCAAGAGGGAGACAGAAATACTAAACACTTTCATGCATCTGCCAGTGAAAAATTCAGACAGGCGGCAATTTCCTCCATTCAAGATGAGAGCAGAAACCTCATCTCAGACCAAGGGAACGTCAAAGCTGCAACAGTCTCCTTTTTTCAAGAATTATTCACTGTTGTCCCCTCCTCCCAACACCAGCCCTTCCTTGCTGCCATCCCGTCCATCCTCACCCCTGAAGACAACGCCGATCTCCTATCCACTCCTACTCTTGCAGAGGTACAGGCGGCTGTCCAATCCATTCCAATAGACGGGGCGCCGGGCCCTGATGGCTTCTCTGCCGCTTTCTTTGTGGCCTGCTGGCAGACGGTAGGTCCGGATGTTCTCAATGCCACTAAGTTCTTGCTGGAAGGCGGTGCCCTTCCCAAGGCGTTTACCTCTACTCTTATTTGCCTGATTCCGAAAACTGCCTCCCCCTCAAAGTTCTCGCATTTCCGCCCGATTAGCCTGTGCAACGTCATCTACAAAATTCTTGCCAAAGTCCTCGCTAACAGATTCAGTAGCCTGCTTCCAAAACTGATTTCTGCCGAGCAAGCTGCCTTCGTTAGGGGAAGGTCAATCACCGAGAATGTTGCGTTGACCCACGAGGCTCTGAGAGATATCAATAGAAGAGTGCGTGGGGGTAATGTTATCATCAAGCTGGACCTAGAAAAGGCCTACGACAGAGTCGACTGGGCTTTCTTAAAAAAGGTCCTTCTCAAGTTCGGCTTCAACGATCGTTGGGTGGCAGTAATGGAAGCATGCTGGGGTAATAATTGGTTTTCCATGTTGGTCAACGGTGAAGCGACAGGTTTTTTCAAATCATCAAGAGGCTTAAGACAAGGCGACCCCCTTTCCCCAGTGCTTTTCATCCTAGCAACGGAGGCTTTCTCTAGAAGCTTTAAGGATGGTGCCACCCTTTTAAGCTCTTCCGAGTCAGCCCGCTGATTTCTCACCTACTCTTTGCTGACGACACCCTCATTTTTGTTAATGGTAGCAACGAATCACTCTTTAAAGTCAAGAAATTTCTCTCCTCCTATCAGGAAGCGTCGGGCCAAAAAATCAACAACAGTAAAAGCGTGTTCCTTTGCTCCTCCAAGTTGTCGGCTTCCAGAGTCAGAACAATTCAACATCAGCTGGGGTTCGGTAGAGCCTGTGAAGACACTCTTTACCTTAGAGTTCCCCTCTCCACGCACAAAACGAACAGGGCAAGCTTTCAATTTCTCCTTGATAAAGTCAACAACAGAATCAGTGGGTAGAGAGCCAGATATCTATCTCAAGCCGGTAGATTGACACTTATAAAACATGTCCTTACTTCAATGCCCCTCCACGTAATGGCAGCCACGCTTGTCCCCTCCCCAATCCTAGCGCAGCTGGACCGCATTTTCGCCCAATTCTTTTGGGGTTGGGCTGAGGGCCGTCGGAAGTTCCATTGGATTGCTTGGAAAAAGATCACCTCCCCCATCGAGGAAGATGGTTTGGGGATTAGAAGTTTCAAAGAAGTTCTAATTGCTTTATGAATGAAAATGGCTTGGGACATCAGACTTGCAGATTCTGATGGGACAAGCCCTTGGGTGACTCTGATGAGAGCCAAATATGGTTGTGACTTGATGGTAGATGCCCCGTCTCATAGGCCCAGCAAAGCCTCTCCCCTCTGGAAGAAGATCAAGGCCCTCCTTCCAGTTCTTGACTCGTAGGTGCAATGGACAGTAGGTAATGGGGATCTCAGATTATGGCAGGACAATTGGACCGGTCTTGGTCCCCTTGCTCAAACGGTCGGTTCCCCCATTCCAGATTCTTTGCGAAACCTTCAAGTGAAAGATTTTATCGGGCCAGCGGGTCCCCTTCCACCTTCTGTGGTAACTCACATCCTTCCTCATCAGGTCATGCAATTCATCATCCAGGGAGGGTTTTCCACATCAGACACTAGACCGGACCGGTTCTGGCCCCACGACGCGTCTGGGCGATTCATGTTGAAATCTGCTTGGAGAATCTCCAGAAACTCGCTGACGACTTCTACTTCATCCAAATAAGTTGATTCTCCCTAAGATGTCAGTCTTCATGTGACGATTAACCCATCGAGCAATCCCTGTGGATGAAAGAGTTCAGTCAAAGGGAGTCTCCCTGGACTCCTAATGTAACTGCTGTGAGTATGATCCACAAGCAGTCCCTGCGCAGGAATCTCTTCAGCATCTGTTTCTTCATGGCCGTCTAGCTAACAAGATTTGGCGTCACTTCAGCATCTTAAGTGGAATTGCCCCTCTTTCTCACCTCACGATTGAAGGGAGATTATCGTACTGGCGTAGTGCAAACGCCACTGGAAGTGCGCCTGCCCTTACCCGCCGGATCCTTCCAATCCTCATCCTCTGGGAGCTATGGAAATCCAGGAACGATGCGAGATTCAGTGAGTTCCCCATGTGCCGCCAGAAATCCATTGCTCGCATCGCTTGGTGGAGCCAGACGATCATCGGCGACAGGCTTTATCCCCCTCGCTCACAGGATTCTTCCACGGGCTTTACTCCCTCCGCCCCGCTGCTGCTTGGTGGATCCAACATGATCAAATGGACAAGGCCCGAATGCGGGTGGATCAAGTTAAACGTCGATGGCTCGGCTAAAGGAAACCCGAGTTTATCGGGTGGTGGAGGGATCTGCAGGAACGAGAACGGGACCTTAATTGCTTTCTCGTTCGGGTACGGTACTGGGACTAACAACAGAGTTGAGCTGAGAGCCATCTTTAATGGTCTCTCATTGTGTTTGCAATTGGGTTATGATAAAATTGTAATTGAGTTCGATTCAAAATTCACTGTCGACCTTCTCTTGGGAAAGTCCCGCTCGCTTTGGATCTGGACCTAATGGGTTGACAGAATCACCAACTTGAGGCAGGATTGCTCATCCTCGCTCAGCCTTATCCCCAGAGAAGTTAACGGGCCGGCTGATTGGATGGCTCGTGAAGGGACCAACACCCAGTTGCAAACGGTAAGGAATCGTCTGGAGAATCTCCCTGTAACTGTCTGAGGTCTCCTTTTCTTAGATAAGGTCGGGCTAGGAGCAATTAGGAGATCCTGGAAGTGCAATTAGCCTCCAGCCTTTCCCCTGTTTGTCTTCAGGAGGGCTCCTACGAGCTGGGCTCCCTCCCCTGTTCCTTTTTTTTTTTCCAGCTCTCTTTAGGTGTATATGATAGGAGGGACCTCTTTCTTTTTGTAGGGTCCCTCCCGAATCGTTGTATTGGGTCTCTCTGTTCAATGAAAATTGTGTTGTTGTTTTTTTTTTTTTTTTTAAAAAGAAAAAAAAAAGTAGACTTTTCGCCTTGATTCCTATGCAACTGATGCTAAAAAGTAGACTTTTGGTTCCTATGCAACTAAGGGTAAAAGGTAGACTTTTAGCCTCGGTTCCTATGCAATTGAAGTTAAGACGTAGACTTTTAGCCTTGGTTCCTATACAACTGAGGGTAAAAAGTAGATTTTTGGCCTCGGTTCCTATGCAATTGAGGCTTAAAAGTAGACTTTTGGCCTCAGTTCCTATGCAGCTGAGGTTAAAAAGTAGATTTGTGCAACTGAGGTTAAAAAGTAGACTTTTAGCCTCAGTTTCCTTAGCAACTGAGGCAAAAAATATACTTTTAGCCTCGGTTCCTTAGCAATCGAGGCTAAAAAACACATTTAGCCTCCATTTTTTCAACTGAGGTTAAAAAAATTGTAGCTAAAGGCCTATTTTCTTATAGTGCATATTCCCACGTAATGATTCTTTGACTTGTCGGGTTGAAGAAGCCTAGCTCGAAAACCTCATCAGTAGAAATCAAGGTCTTCCCGTCAAGGAGCGGTTGGTCTTGTGGGATGGTATCCACCGCGTGGTAAAATCGAATGCAGAAGCAGTAGAATATGAAGAAAATGAGAAGAATAAACAGTTTGCTGAATTTTCTTTCCATCATCAAATGAATAACAAGCTTGCAATTCTCTATCAATGGAAGGTGATTGAATGCTCTCAGCATTTCAGTGAGGATCTAGGTCAGTGATGCATTGGACATTCTATAGATAATCAACAACCTCTACAATGCTTGCAGGTTTTCCAGAATTTGTTGTGTATCATGTTGTAGAGTTGTCAACATGGTTTTAATCTTCAGAAGACGGACTTCACACTTATCCAGTTGTTTCATCATGTGGGATTGTCTATCAAGCAGATCTTGTATAGTGTTTCGATCGATGACAACCTGAATGTTTTCGCCAGAGACAGGGCTACATACAAAATATTCTTTGACCGAGCTTGAATTGATTCCTCCACGAGACGTACTGGCCATGATTTTGTAGATGTTTTCTTGATTAAACCAAATACGCAGGTGTGGAAGATCGTTGGTAGGAGGCAGCCCAAAGTGTCTTGATAGCTTGGCACAAGACATGGGAATGGAAGTATAGTGATGAATTCATCCGAAGATACCCGAATCAATTGTTGTAAAATAAGAGTGGGTAGGCAGACATGTTTACCGAGATGAACATCATACAAAACATTTAGCATGTAAGGAGAAAGCATGTTGCCAAAGACTTCACATGGATAGACATTTGTGCTAAAAATGTTGTGAAGAATTTTGTATGCAGGACTGAGTATTTAATATGGAGTGTATTTCTTGCATCTCTTGATATAATAGTACCATCACATAGTGCGAGTAACTTCACCCCATACACCAAGACCATTCAAATTTTGTTCTGATACAGGTATCCTTGTAACCTCTACCTATATCAGCCTGCTTATCAGTCTAGGAGTGATGTATTCAGTTCGATTTGTGACAGTGACTGATATGATTGGTGAAGTATTTTCAACATGGTAGATGAAACTTAAGAACTAATATACCAGATTATGCTAAATCCTCTTCCAAGGTTCATGATATTCCCCCAACTGATCAGTTCTAAGAGATTGATGATCCCAAAAGGTGTAATGCTCTTCCTCTGAACTGACCGTTCTGCTACAAGATTCAAGTTGAAAAGTGGAGATGAGCCAATTGCTTTATTCTTTCCTTTCTTGTTCTTCATTGAAGGTTGTTGTGGAAGAACTAGATTTTTAGACATGTTTATTTAAGAGAGAAATTGTTCTGAGAAGTGTAATCTCATTCCAAGATCAACCAGTGAGTCTCTTTTTCTGTTCTTCCGTCTTTAATTTTTCAGTAACCGTCAATATCATCGAACATCGTGTCGATGACATCAAGGTACCTTATTGAGATTTTCAATGAAGATCGGAAGGAAGTTCAATCGTCCTGATGATTAAGCTTCTCGAAAGATCAACGATGGTATCGATTTTCGGTTGATGCAATCGAACTGTTCTATCGATTTATCGATAGGTATCTGAAAGGTGAATGTTTTGAATTTTCATCATTTAGACAATCTTTCATGTATACTATTAGTATATCTATGTATCAACCGTATACACAGCAAAATTTTGTGCAACCAATGTACACATCAAAATTATAAACATTAAAATGTTTATATACAGAAGATTAAGATGAGGAACCTCAAATGTCTCATTCAGAGCTCCACAAAATTGTATCATTTCAACAAATATCTAGATCTAGATATATGACCTGGACTTGTTTTTCTATGCTCAGTACTTCTAGGCATCAGTCCGTTCTTTGTCTCTGATAATGTAGCAATAGTTGTTTGTGCGATGACCTTTCATTACTGATTTTCCTGATTGGTTTAGGATTTCGCATTCTTGATTGTTGAATTTGACCACATGCCCATTATCACAGATTTGAGATATGCTTAGGAGATTATGTGACAAACCTTTTATGCAGAAAGCATTCTCATTTTTAAGCAAATTAATCCCTTTTATGATTCCTTGTCCAATTACTTTAGCAGTGGTTCCATCTCCGTAGGTGACTATCCCTTTATAAAGATTTTTGTAGTTTGAAAGAAGGGACTTGTCACTTGTGACATGTCTTGAGCAACCACTGTCTAGGTACCACTTAATGTCATTGCCTGTTACATGATTTGAGTGAGCAGAAAGATAATTTTTCTTTTCTTTAATTACCCACTTTGTGACAGGATTCTTACTTATAGTAGATTTAACCATTTGATTAATTTCTGTGTTGCTACTGGAGGCACAGATTTTTCAAGTATTTGAGTTCCATACCTAGTTTTTGCTCTAATTTTCTCATACCCTAAGACATTTTTGTTATTTCCAGATTTTTCCATACCTAAAAGTTTTTCTAACTTTTCACTACTCTGGGAAAACTTACAGTTTAGCTTGACAATTTTTCTGGACTCTTCTCGATCAAATAGGAGTATATGATTTTCATTTTGAAGGAGCATATTTATATCTTTTAACTGCTCAACCTATTTGTTTAGTTTTTCGGATTCGAATTTAAAGAATGAGTTAATTCTCTTAAGTCTATCATTATCTGAGTGATGTTGCTGCAATCATTGATTATATATGTATTAATTTATAGAGTTTTATCCAAATCTTTTTACAGCAATTCCTTTTTGTTCTTAGATATTCCAATTCTTTTAACAACTTTAATGCGATGGATATAAAGTTGATTATAGGTATCTTGCAGTTTATCTTTTTTCACCTCTTCTTCTTCTCCAGTCTCCTTATCAGATGGAAATGATTCAGTGGCTTGTTGTTCTTCCTTGCTTTTAGATTCCATGCGAATGATTGGAGCTGTAGAGACCATAAGAATTTTCAATGATTTCTAGTATCCATCACTCTCTGAGTCACTAGATTTTGAATTTGACTCTTCTGTATCATCCCAAGTGGTAGTCATTGCCTTGCCCTTAGTTTTTCTGTTTGGGCATTCAGTAGATAGGTGACTATACTTCTGACAGGCATACCATTGTGGTTCTTTGGTCCTTTTACCAAATTTGCCTATAAAAGGTTTGTCATCCACCTTTCTACCTCTAGAGGGACGACCGTGATTCTTCTGAAAGAATCTTCTGAATCATTGTGCTAGTAAAGCCACTTCCTCATCTTCATCCTCCTTTTCACTTCCACTGTCCTCATGTATTATCTTCTTTGAAAATTTTAGGACAGTTGTTTTGGATTTTTGGGTTTGTTTGAAGTGTAGTTTGAAAGTTTGTAGGGAACTTACCAGTTCTTCTACTTTCATCTCGTCTATGTTCCTACACTCCTCAATTGTTGTTACCTTGGGATTAAATCGTTCCGATAGGGATCGTAGGATTTTCCTACAAATTTTCGATATCGAAACATTTTTCCTAATCCACCCATGGAGTTGCAAATGATATTCAACTTGGTGAAAAACTCCATAAACATCTCATGCTCCTCTATTCTGAGACTTTCGAACTGTGAATTCAGAAGTTATAGTTTGGACTTCTTCGTAGTGCTTGTGCCTTCATGGGTTGTTTCTAATAGATCTCATGCTTCCTTGGATGTCTCACACATGCTTATTTGATTGAATATATCTTGGAACACGACAGAGTAGATGACGTTCATAGCTTTTGCTTCAGCAGTCTGTTTTTCTTTATTGAACGTCGTCCACTTTTCTTTAGATTTGGGTTTTGTGATGGTTGTGCCACTATCTAGTACAATTTGTTTAGATAGTGGCACATATCCACTTTCAACTATATCCCAGACATCATGATCCAAAGATCTCAAAAAGTAATGCATCCTAGCCTTCCGGTATGCGTAATTTGAACCATCAAATACTGGAGGCCTAGTGACTGATGAACCCTCTCCTTTGGCCATATTCCAAACTTCAGTCAAGATCACTCTCTAAGCGGTGAAGCCCTTAAAGAGAGACCCTCTCTGATACCAATTGAAATAGCAGTGAAGACCACTTTAGTTGAAGTAAGGATATGCCAATATGTCCTAGAGGGGGATGAATAGGACTTTTTAAAGTTTTTACAGTTTATGTAAAAATCCTATTTTACTAATTCTATCAATATGCAGTTATTGGGATTACTCAAGTATAACTCTACTGGCTTTCAAGTTAGGTAGAAGATCTAATCACAAACTATTCAAGAGATAACAATATATACCCTAGTTTATGATGGATATGACTATGTATGTGTGTGAGGTATGATCTCAAATAAACAGATATGAAAGTATTGAAGTAAATCACACACACAAAATAATAGCACTCGCAAACACAGTCATTTTATAGTGGTTCGACTACTTATCTACTCCACTCCCGGTAACCGCACTCAACCCTTGAGTGTACCAGATTTACTAAGGAGGTTTCACAGCGGTTCACCTTAAACCTAAGGTTTCAAATCAGGTTCACCTTCAACCTTTATAACTTACACTGAGGCTAATTATTTATGCTCTCACGAGCAAGGGTCAACACATCGCATCCACTTTTAGACACACTGGTCAAGGATCTTCCACAAGACCCTAATTGAGGTTTTACGTAGTTTACCTCAAACCCGAGGTTTCACTCGGTTCACCTCAAACCTAAGGTTTTGACTGGTTCACCTTCAGCCAGATGTTTATGCTCTCTACAGAGCAAGGGTCCACACAACGCACTCACCACGTACACTCCCATCGGAGGCTTTCTTGAGGACATGCAAGGGTGAAAAACACCTTAGACCCAATCCTACAAAGGAATGATCAAAGGATCCTCTGGACTCTAAATACTTATAGATAAGTGGATGAGTCCCATTTAGCACATTGACAAAGATCTTCTCTTTGTTGATGAAGAATCTTCTGCTCTCTTGATCCGCAACTCAAATGATGTACCAATATATGGCGACGGGTTGGGTCAAGGTTATAATGGAATCCTACTCTCTAAATATTTTCCTATTAGGAAGATAGAGAGATTCCAATCATCTATACATTCAAGGCATCCCAGCGTAATACTTTTCCATTAAGGTAGTAGTTGAAGGATCCTTGAATGCGAAAGTTCATTCCCCAATCGACTCTATTGAATATCAATGATGAGGGTGGATTGGAGGATGAACTCCCTTGAGAGAAAGGGCTTTGGGTAAATGATCTAAGGTTAAACACTCAAAAGCACTCTCTTCTTTCTTTATAAGCAATTAAAGCTAAGCTCTCTTTAAATAGGCAAAAGGTTCCAACGGATATTAAACGGCCACATTTATGACAGAGTTCGATATCATCGAGCATATACTCTTGATTGTATCGATGGTCCGCTAGATGACACAAACTCAACGTCATACGCTTTTGAAAACCTCTTGCTAGCTGGCCGAGGGAATCGAGACTCGTGTCGATGCCATCGGATTTCAAACTCCGATATTATCGATACGAGGATCGAGTCCTCGAAATTTGAAAAATGAGAGAGACTTGTTTGATATTTTTCAAGTCATCAGATATGATCGAGGGATTCTCAATATCATCGAAATTTGAATGTCGATGATATCGAAGGTCGTGTCAATGCATCGATAAATCCAAGAATTTTATCAGTGAGCTTGCTACACAATTTATGTCCATTGTCGATGTAATCGATCTGGCCTCGATGTCATCGATATTTGAATATCGATTCTATCGAGTGACCCCCGATCAGAATTGAAAACCACCTGAAAAATGTTACCAGACAACTTCGCGCCCATGACCGATATCATTGAGAGCCTTCCGATATCGAGTTTTGAACTCCGATGGTTTCGAGGATGGCTTTGATATATCGAAGCATATATGAATTTCTTAAGTAAAAATAGGGGCGCCGAAGATCTTCTTGTCGATATTATCGAGTCACCTTCGATTGACTCGAGATTCAAATATCGATGATATCGATAGGTATGTCGATACATCGATAATTCCGTCCAGATATGTAGGTGCTTGCTAGACACTTTTGTCCTCATTCCGATAGAATCGATTTGTTATCGAGGACATCGACAGCGCAGGTCGATCATATCGAGACATGGATCGATACAATCGACAAAGCAAGAAAAACTTAGAAATTTTCTGTTTTCAAAAATATTTTCTCACTTATAAACCCTATAGTGTTCTAACTTATTTTAAGGGTTTTAGTCACCTGGTGTTTTTGGGACATGGGATGTGAGGCTTAGATTTTACCTATGGCGAGCTTCCACACATCCAGTTGAGGTAGATGCTTGAATTGATCTTCTTATGAGGCTCTACAGTCTGATTGATCCAACACTCACGCTAATTGACAAACCAGGGCACTTGCAAGGGCACTTTTAGAAGTGACGTCACCAAGTCTCGTGGGCCCCACCATGAGTATGTGTTGTATCCCCACCGTCCATACATTTAGAGAGATCATTTTAGGATATGGTCCACAGAATGAGGTAGATCCAAGGCTGGGGTGGACCCCACCATAGAAAATAGTGTTGAGAGTGATGCCCACCGTTGAAACCTTCAAAAGGTCCACCATGATTTTTATTTGAGATCCAATCTATTCATCTGTTAACGTAGACATGAAAGAAGGGAAAACATAAATATTAGCTTGATCGAAAACTTTTGTGACCCTTAGAACTTTTTAATGGTGGGTGTCACTCTCCCCACTAATTTATATGGTGGGGTCCTCTAGATCTTTGGATCTGACTCATTTTTTGGATCATGCCCTAATATGATCTCTCCAAATAGGTGGGTGGTGTAGATACAAAACATACATCATGGTGTGGCCCATAGAACTTGGTGACGTCACTTCATTGGGGAGTGTGGTTACTCAACCCGCCAGTAGCTAATTGCGCCCATCATTAGGGAATATGGATATTGCGTACTACCCCTGCCTGTCCCTAGCTCCGAGCGGGCAGTTCGGTGGGTGGGCCCACCGTGATGTATTTGTACATCCAAACCGTCTATCCCTTTTCTCATATTATTTTAAGGCATCGAAACAAAAATGAGGTAGATCCAACGATCAAATGGACCACACCACAGATGACTCTTGCATTTAATTCAACTGACATTTAATGCTTTGTGCATTTTAATGCAACTAAGATTATTATTTGGTGTTGTCCATTTGATTGTTGGATCTGCCTCATTTTTGTTTTGATGCCCTAAAATAATATTAGAAAAGGGATAGACAGTTTGGATGTATAGATACGTCATGGTGGGCCTGCCCATAGAACTGCCCGTTCGGAGCTAGGGACGAGCAGGGGTAGTACGCAATCCGCGTTCGTCATTAGGGAGGTGAGAGATGCATGTTGCGTCCTACCTCCGCTCGTCTCTGGGAACAGGTAGGAGCTTTGAGTGGCCACCGTGGTGTTTTCTATGGTCTTATCCACACCGTCCATCTATTTTTTTCATCATTTTAAGCTATTAGCCCAAAAATGTGGCCGATCCAAGATAGATGTGGGCTACATAGTGGCGATTAAACCCTTACTGTTAACAAATTCATGGGGGCCAGAGATGTTTTAGATGGAGCTGATATTTTTGTTTTCTCTTCATTCATATATATGTAAATTTATGAATAGGTTGGATGGTAAATATAAATCACGGTGGGACCTAGAAAATTTTCAATGGTGAGAATTATTATCATCGTTGCTTCCTATGGTGTGGCCCACTTGAGATTTTGATCTACCTCAGTTTTGGTTTCATACCATAAATTTATTTTTAAAAATGTATGGACGGCGTGGATTTATCACTAACATCTTGATGGGACCCACTTAGCATCCTAGCTGAAGAATTTATGTTTTCCTTCTCTTGCGCATCCTTCGAAGGGTGAAGAGGCGTGCGAGAGAACGAAACTCGCTTTTTCAAGCTCTCACTACGAGCGCCTTCATCCAGACCATCAGCCTTATCTGACGGTTGATAAGAAGGTCCGCACGTAATGACATGAGAATCGGTGCGTAGCTGAGAGTTCATATATATATATATATATATATATACACACACACACACACACACACACACACACACACACACACACGGGGCTTTTTGGGGCTCATGGAGATGTCCGTGACAAATCCACTCCGTTCATCAGTTTTGAAAAAAAAACCAATAGGACATAATTATAAAAATCAGGGAGATGAAATACTTAAGTTGGTTACACCAAACGAAACAGTGGGAAAAGAAATGCCCACCGTTGAAAAGTTCCTGTAGTTGACCACGATGTTTATATGCCATCCAGACCGTTCATAAGGTTATTACCACTCAAATAAACTGTAGGCACAAATGTCATCCTGATACAAATCTTCCGTCACACTAGGCATTCAATCCCAACCGTTTTGTGTGGTATGACCTACATGAGTTTTGGATCTGCTTGATGTTTAGATTCATATACTATTATGGTGTCGGAAAACAGATGGATGGAATGGATTTCTCTAGGATATCTCTGTGGCCCCATACAACCTGGAGCACTGGAATATCCGTGCGCGGAGGTCACAGGCAATCCGATTCCCGCAACTCTGTCAAGTGGGCCCATCGATTCGGCAATCCAGATCACTATCATGTTGTTTCCGGTCTTGGGTAGACTAGTTCTGCAATATTCTTTGGTATGGTAATTGCAGCCTTGCCATCGGTGGCCTACGGATGGATGGCTAGGAAAAGACTCAAAGATGGCTACAAAAAGATCTCATGAATTGAAAAGTCAGAGGTGGGAAACGTAACAGCAACATCCGGAATTTTCAAAGCATAGTCCCATTTGTCAGGATTGCGACGGACGTGAATTTCTTAAAGCTGAGGATAGCTGAGGAGAGCCTACGGAATAAAATCAGTTTTTGGGTCATGCCCTGAAATCATCTCTCCAAATGTATCTACACCGTCCATCCGTTTGAAGAGATCATTTCAGGGCATGACCCCAAAAATAAGACAGATCTACAGTTCAACTGCACTACATCACAGGAAGCAGTAGGACAATGATGCCCTCCGTTGAAACTATTCTAGGCCCACCATGCTGTTTATTTTCCATCCAATATGTTCATAAGATAACACAGACCTAATTCAGAGGAAAAAAAACAAATATCTGCTTAACACAAAACATCATAAGTTTTCAATGGAAGGATTCAATCACCATTGCCATGTGGTGTGGTCCACCAGACCATTCCATCTTTCTCATTTTTCTTTTGTTATTTCTCTGAAATAGTCAAGAAAAATCAATAAATTATTAGAATATAACATATACATCATTGTGGTCTCACATATGACTTCGATGCACCCCAAGTTCCATGGTGCGTCGCATGCCACACAATCGACTTCCCTTCCAAACAGTGGCGTCAACAAGGCTTTTAAAATGACAATGTAACCTTTAAAATCCAAGAGCATTCCTCTCAGGAGCAGGTTAGGTACCGCTGGGCCTCAACCAAAACGGTGCTGCCATTGCTCCGACGTTGATGTATTTATTATATCTATATATTGTCTATGCATTTTTTCAGATCATTTTATATAATAATTTCAAAAATGAAGCAAATTAAAATCTCAGGTGGGCCATACTATTGGAAACAGTCATGATTGCCCATTAAAAAATTGTTATGGCCACAAAAGTTATGAACCAAGGTTGTAACATTCCATCTTTTTGACACCATGATCTTTGGACTGGTCTTAAATGTTGTAATTAGATATTTAGAAAAGAATGAACGGGATGGATTTCCCTTAGTGTCCTTGTCGGGCCCAGTTTCTAGTGAGTATGTACACAGGTGTGCATGCAAATGATGTGCACCGGACTCCACACCCAGTCAAACGGACGCTGACCATGATTTCACATGGATAGGAGAGAATTTCTCTCCCTTCCTTTCTCCCGCTCAAACAGCGGTTTAAACGGAGGACCGTCTGCTGGATGATGGTGGCCTGCCCATCTTGTTAGTATGGATGGATCTGGATCGTTCATCTTGTTAGTATTGATGGAAACCAAACCCTGGCCACTTTTGCACGTTGAAAGACGTGTGAAGGTTCAATTGGACTACATCACATAAAGCAGTTGGATAATGATGCCCACCATTGAAACGATTATAGGCCCACCATGCTGTTTATTTTCCATCCAATATGTTCATAAGATTACACAGACCTAATTCAAAGGAAAAAAACAAATATCTGCTTAACCCAAGACGTCGTAAGTTTTCAATGGAAGGATTCAATCACCACTGCTATGTGGTGTGGTCCACTGGAGCTTTCCATCTTCCTCTTTTTTTTTCTTTTTTTTCTTTTTTTCTTTTTTGTTATTTATATGAAATAATCAAGAAAATCAATAATAATTACGGTTCCAATCCTTGGCCGAGTGGAAGACTTTGAGGAGTTTCAAAACCAGGTCTTGGGTTTGAAACCCATAGGTTCCCACCACAGCGTGCATGGGCATGTAGCTGGTGCATGTGTTAAAAAAAAAAAAAAATCAATAATTTATTAGAATATAACATATACATATCATCGTGGTCTCACATATGACTTTGATGTACCCCAAGTTCCATGGCACGTCGCACGCCACGCAATCGGCTTCCCTTCTAGACACTAGGGTCAACAAGGCTTTAAATTGACAATGCTACCTTTTGAGCATTCCTCTCAGGATCAGGTTAGGTACCGCTGGACCTCTTCCAAGATGTTGTTGCCATTACGCCAACCTCGATGCATTTATTATATCCATATACCATCCTTTGATTTTTTCGAATCATTTTATTAAATGATCTCGAAAATGAAGCAAATTAAAATCCCAGGTGGGCCATACTATGGGAAACAGTCATGATTGACCATTAAAAAAATTTTTTGGCCACAAAAGTTATGAACCAAGTTTGTAACATTTCATCTTTTTGACACCATGTGGCCCACTAATCTTTGGACTAATCTCAACTGTACTTAGATGTTGTAATTGTAAATTTAGAAAAGAATGAACGGGATGGATTTATCTTACTATCCTTGTGGGGCCCAGTTTCTGGAGAGTATGTATATGGGTGTGCATGCAAATGATGTGTACCGAACTCAACACTAATCAAACCGTGGCTGACCAATGACTTAACATAAATTATAGGAGAGAATTTTGCTCTCTTCCATTCTCCCGCTCAAACAACAGTTTAAACGGAGCACCGTCCGCTGGATGATGGTGGCCTGCCCATCTTATTAGTATTGATGGATCTGGATCGTTCATCTTGTTTAGGGGACAATCTTAACCAAACCCTGACCACTTTCATGTGTTGAAACATGTGCGAAAGTTCAACTGGACTACATCACAGAAAGCACTTAGACAATGATGCCCCCTATTGAAAGGATTCTAGGCCCACCATGCTGTTTATTTTGCATCCAATATGTTCATAAGACTACACGGACCTAATTGAAAGGAAAAAAAAAAACAAATATCTACTCAACACAAAACGTCATAAGTTTTCAGTGGAAGGATTCAATCACCACTGCTATGTGGTGTGGTCCACTAGATCTTTCCATCTTCCTCATTTTTCTTTTGTTATTTCTCTGAAATAATCAAGAAAAAACAATAAATTATTAGAATATAACATATACATGATTGTGGGTCGCACATGACTTGGATGCACCCCAAGTTCCATGGTGTGTGTGGCATGCCACGCAATTAGCTTCCCTTTCAGACTGTGATGTCAACAAGGCTTTTAAAATGACAATGTTACCTTTGAAATCCAAGAGCATTCCTATTGGGAGCAGGTTAGGTACCGCCTGGGCCTCAGCCAAAACAGTCTCGCCATTAGGCCGTTGATGTATTTATTATATCTACATACTTTCCAACCATTTTTTTCAGATCATTTTATATAATGATCCCAAAAATGAAGCAGATTAAAATCTTGGGTGGGCCATACTATGCGAAATAGTCATGATTGGCTATTAAAAAAATTGTTGTGGCCACAAAAGTTATGTACCAAGGTTGTAACATTCCATCTTTTTAACACCATGTGGCCCACCTAATCTTTAGACCAATCTCACCTGTACTTAGATGTCGTAATTGGACATTTAGAAAAGTATGAATGGGATAGATTTCCCTTACTGTCATTGTGGGACCCAGTTTCTGGTGAGTATGTACATAGGTGAGCATCCAAATGATGTCCACCAGACTCAACACCCAGTTAAACGGACGCTAACCCATGACGTCACAAAAATAGTAGAGAACCTCTCTCTCTCTCTTCCATTCTCTCGCTCAAACGAACGACTGTCAGCTGGATGAAGGTAGCTTGTCCATCTTGTTAGTATTGATGGATCTAGATTGTTCATCTTGTTTAGTGGACAATCTCAACCAAACCCTGGCCACTTTCACATGTTAAAACACGTGTGTAGGTGCACCATCAGTGACGTTAGGAAGGCGTATGTGCAGCAATTCTAAAAACAGAATCGGTTTCTGTTTTGCCACATTGGCAATCCGTATGTGAGGTGAATATCTCATTTCTAACCCTCCATTCTTAATTCATCAAAATTGTAGAAGAATCCTTTCAGTTAAGGAATTATAACAGGCAAAAAGAATATTTCTATTTTCGGCAATGTGGGTGCGCTAGAAACGATTTGAGCCATATGACAACCATCATAACAATCTCAAGTGTACATTTCAAATATATATATAGCGAACCTATAATCTTCGCTTTTAAGTGATTAGGGTTTTTCAATTGCCATTGAGTTTCATTAGCCGCTGTAGAAAAAAACTCAAAAACCATCAATTTGTTGGGAGTTCTCGTCCAAAACATAGGTCCAACATGCATCTTAGCGTCTATGTAGGTTGTTCAATCGAGTCAGATCATGTGATGGCCCATCAACCACAAACTTGCCATTAACATCCATGCCATCTTCTCCGTTGGGTTGCAAAACCCATCATCCGTATGTAGGGTCCATTTGTCGATCAGGAGCATCCATTTGGAGAGTCTCACCATCAGATAACCACCCCTAAATTTTGATTATATCTCTAAAATCAGTTTGACCATGCTAATGAGTTGTTTGTTAACTGATCAGTCCAAGTAACTTTTGGTTTATATCTCAACTAATCATCGAATTAGTTGTGGAACCATCTAGAGTCGGTCTTATGGCTATAAATACCTCATTTTCATTCTTCTCTAACCATTTTCAATTGAAAAAATCAAAAAGAGAGGGAGAGAGAGTGGGGCGAGTTCGTGACTCCGAGTTGAGCTATACCGAGTCAAGTTGGCCTTGGCGACTCGTATTATCAGTCGGTACCTGTCCAGATTTGGGTTGTTGTTTGGAGAAAGAGAAGCAAAGGAAGAGGGTTAGGGCTACAAGTTTGAATGGAGGCTAGTAGTGTTGTTGAGTCAGTGTTGGTGTGTCACATGACTCAGTCAAGCATCATTGGTGCAACTGGTTGTAGAGAGCAAGCCGATCCGTTGGATTCTTCATCTAAGCTAGGTGTATCTTAGTGTTCTTTCTTAATTCAGAAATCAACCAAGTTAGGCTGTTTTCAATGAGATTATTACCAAGTTTTCAACTCATGCTAGTCCAAAAACTAGATTCAACTCAGTTGAAATATGGGCTGACTTAGCGGTTTGATTTGATTTTTCCTAAACCACCCAATTGATAACTAAGTTATCATACCTAGTTCTACTAATTTGCAGCTAACTCAGTTTAAGGATCTCGATTTAACTCATTGAATCATTATTTGATTGATGTGCTAGCCAACTTAGTTAAAATCTGAGTTACCTAGTGTCTTGTTCCACACACTCCACCGAGTTACTGAGTAGGTGACTCAGTGCTTTATATTACGTATTGTTGTGTTGAAACTAATTAGTGCATGTCTTTCGAAAACCAAATCTCAGGAAAGCTTCACCTGGTAAACTGAGTTTTTGGATCTTGTTTTAGTGATGACACCGAGTTGAACTAAGTCTTGACTAGATCTTGGCACCTTTGTAGATCTTAAGTTGGTTTTGATCCAAGTCAACTTGGATTTGTGGTGAACTATTGTTATTCCTTATAAATTTTCTAAATTAAAATGTTTTGTTATTATTTAATAATTTTTTAATTAGTATACCTCCTTGGTTGTAGGAGTTTGGGTTCTTCTCAATTTCTTCTACTTTTCTTACCTCTTAGTAAGGGAGATCCAAGCTTGAGGTGAGATCTATCCTTCAAGCTTCCTTTATAATAATAGTTTAGGATTTATTTCAAATATGATAATCTTGTTAGAATATTGAGTTTAGAAATATCATTACGTAATCTCTAGTTAGTATTTGAACATGATAAAATTACTTGTTTGAGTAGAACATACAAATACTCATCCTTGTATTATGAACGAACTTGTTTAAGTCTTATCATATAGAATGATCTGCAATAGTTAGTATATTCATGCTTGTAAGTGGATTATGTTACAATTATGTTGTAATATGGGAGATTTTTGGAATGAAAATCAATGTGGGAAATATATGGATTGGGATTGTAATTTGAGATAATTATGTGGCATCATGTGGTATTTGCATAGTTTATTTGTATGGGTTGTAAGTAGGAAAGCATGTGCTAATGGGTGAAATAGTGTGTGAATGTGTGTAAATGGTGTGGTATTGCATGCATGTGTGTAGTGGCGAGTTGATGTATGCAAGTGAGTGTCAATGTGCATTATAGTGTGTGAATGTGTGCAAATGGTGTGGTATTGTTTGCATGTGTTGTGGTTTGATAGTATAATGTATGAATATGTAAGAAGACCAATTGATTTGTGACATAAGTTGTAATATGAAATGTCAAGCTAGATTCTTTTATTTCTAGCAAAGTACAAATGAATTATCATTGGATCGTGGAAATATGTGTGTGGAGAATATTTCTGTCTCATTATGTATAATTCAAATGAAATTATTGTAATTACCAACTTGGGAGCATTTGAACCAAAATTTATGATGGTGTCCATGAATGGACTTGTTACCCTAGAGGGATTGTGAATTAATGTTATCAGTTATTAGAAATGATATGGATAGTATATTTACTTGGGAACTATAAAAAATGGTGTGGCCACTAGTTGTAAGGATGTAAATAAATGGTTGCTTGTAAATCAGATTAATAAAGAATGGATAATCATGCATATATAGTATATGGGCGTTATCGGGTGCCTGATTAACTGTTTGGAAAGACTAGTGTACTTTTCGAACGACTTTAATTTCATTTGAATGGGTCGACTGTTTAAAAGACCCACTCTTTTGCATGGATGAGCCAACTATTTGGAAGGCCCATCCAATGGTCAGCTAGATGTGCATCCCCAGGCTGAGGTGCATGTCATGCATTCATTCATTTAAAAAGATCATCTTATAAAATATTAGTTTGCTTGAATGTTTACTTTGAAATAATCTTAATTACTATTTTTGATTATAATCTTAGGGTGTGTTTCTCATTGAGATGGCAACTCATGGATACTATTGTGTAATTGCATCAACCGTAGGTGTCGTAGATGAAAAAGTGGCACCCATAGAAGTGGAACTAACAGTTGATGCTAGGGAGAAATGGCCATATTAGTCCCCAAGAAGAGCTTGTCAAATCACAGGCCACAATCAAGCGCAATGGGCCTTTCACTTTGTTGGAGACTCCTGAACATAACTGATACATTTTCCCTATTAGTTTTTCATACCGTGTTGTATATGCCCTATGAGCATTTACTTGATTGTGTTTGGATGTGGACTTCATACTTATGCATGGTTTTTATATTTTGGATGCGATAACACTCTTAAATGATTACTAATATTCTTGAATTCTAGGCCCGTCATTGAAATGATTGAAATGATTCTAGGCCTGCCATTGACCCAAAAAATAAGACAGATCTAAAGTTCAAAGTGGACCACATCATAGAAAGCAGTGGGACAATGATGCCCACCATTGAAACGATTCTACACCCGCCATGTTGTTTATTTTCCATCCAATATGTTCACAAGAATATACAGACCTAATTGAAAGGAAAAACAAATATCTGCTTAACACAAAACATCTATAGCTCCCAGGAAGTTCTCAATGGAAGGATTCAATCACCACTACTATGTGGTGTGGTTCCATCTTCTTCTTCTTCTTATTTATTTATTTATTTTTGTTATTTCTATGAAGTAATCAAGAAAATCAATAAATTATTAGAATATAACATATACATCATTGTGGGTCCCACATATTACTTTGATGCACCCCAAGTTTGGTGGTGCGTAGCATTCCACGTAATCGGCTTGCCTTCCGGACAGTGGCGTCAACAAGACTTTTGAAATGACAATGCTACCTTGGAAATCCAAGAGCATTCCTCTCGGGAGCAAATTAGGTACCCCCTGGGCCTCAACCAAAACGGTGCTGCCATTACTCCGATGTTGATGTATTTATTATATCTATATACTGCCGATGTTGATGTATTTATTATATCTACAGTCTCCATCCAGTTTTTCGGATCATTTTATATAAAGATCCCAAAAATGAAGCAGATTAAAATCTCAGGTGGGCCATACTATGTGAAACAGTCATGATTGACCATTAAAAAATTGTTGGGGCCACAAAAGTTATGAACCAAGGTAATATTTGTTTTTCCCTTCATCCAGGTGTGTGTGACCTTATTAACATAAGCATTACGGAAAATATCACATCACAGTCTTAGGAGGTTTTTAATGGTAGAGTGTTCAATAAGCATTGTTTCCTATGGTATGGTCCACCTGAGATTTCGATCTGCTTCATTTTTTAGACCGTGCACTAAAATGATCAAATAAAATGTATGGGCGGCATGATATAGAATACATACATCATGGTGAGCCACACAGTAATGGCTGCACTGTCTTGGGTAAGGCCGGGGTGGACCTAAAATGGTCTTCTTCGAATGGACAAAAGTCTAACAATCATATTACTATATTCTAACTATGCATTTTCCTCTACCAGGTCATGCATCATGGGGTCCATTAAATAGGAACTCAAGAAGATTGATTTTTATATTGTCTTTTTTGCAACTTCTTCCAAATAAATTCTGATCACATGCGCCCAACTTTGACTTTGATATTGGAAATTGGAAATTGAAAATTGAAACGAGGAGAGGATTGCTGATTCTACATGCAGAACAGGGGCTTGTTTTGTTACTAATGTAAGTACTCTTTATGTAATGGAAACAGAGGCTTGGATGATTACGAACACTCAGGAGGCGAATGAACTCCCAATTTATCAAATGGTGTTGGAGTCGTTACGGGTCAAGTATGATGGGGCCCACCAGATAAAAGCCCAAGCCTAACAATTGGCTCCGATGGAAGAGAAAGAGATGGGGATCATGTAACATGAGTAAGTGTGGATTTTTACATACCATGTATTACAAAATTACCCTCTAAAACCTTAATGGGCTCAGTGGGGCTGACGTGCTTTTGTAAATGGTCCAAACCTGCCTGAGAAGCAGGCCTTAATTTTAAGGCCAAACCGTCCTGTAGGCCACATACTCCATCCCAAGCTAGGTTGAGGTAGGCCGGCCTGAAAGCTCAACCAATTAGCCTGGCCCATTGACAACCCTACATCTACGTGGGTACCCGATACTTTGATATAATTGTATGTATGCCACATGCAATTTTAATTTATAAGTGGGTGCATATCCATCAGACTATCAAAGTATCAAAATTTTCTCTCTTTCATCTTTCGAGAAGTAGAAATTTTCAATGTTGTAAGTTGACTGATCACATCTTCTATTCACTGATGTTATCTGTCTATGGATTAGATTCAATGATTTTCAGTTCATTATCTTGCATCATCATTCATATCTTCTCAATATAGGTCACTGCACGTCCACTAATCTAATCACCATATATACCAGATCCGTCCTAGCTGTAACTACCAGCTATAATCTATGGGCCCAGCACAGCGGTCTTAAGCCCAATCTTAAAATAATGTTTGGGCCCGGTGGCAATTAAGCCCACCTTATATTAAAATTGATCAAATCATTCTCTGTAAAGTTAGTTTTCCCTAATCGATCCAATGATCAATTGGGCTGCAAATGCAAAAGAAATATACATTTTAAACCAACTGGTTGTATATAAGCTGTAAGGATCATCCAATAAATATGATTTTGAATAAATGGGTTAAAAATCATATTTGATCAGAAACTAAAAAAATAAAAATAAAATAAGATAAAATAAAATAAAAATAAAAAACAGGTGTGTGCATGATTTCTTTCAGAGAAATTACTTGGAAGAAAAAAGACATTACATGAATCAATGCAGAGCTTCCATCTGGTGGGCCCCATCATACTTGATCCAGAAGATAAAAACGTACCCGTTAGAATATCCGGTCATTTGATTGTTAGACTTTTCTTCTGCCAGTGCAAGTCGGAGGCAGATTGCTTCCAACCCCGGAACAATAAGCAATCCAACCAGAGCTCTAGACTCCGTGATGTATATGTTTATCCACGGTGTCCATCAAAATTTTCAGATCATTTAAGGAATGAGCCCAAAACTGGGAAGCTGATTGGCTGGTGTACCATACACCAGCAATATAGCTGGTGTGGGTACGTGTCGTGTGAAGATGAACGCTGATGCTCCTCAAGCTCGGAGTTGTACCAACCGTTCAAAGGAGATCATAGTTACATGGCCCCACAATGATGTATTTATTATATCAACAATGTTCATCCATTTTTTATTTTTTTTAAGAGCATTAGACAAATAATGAATCACATCCAAAGCTCAAGTGAACCACACCACAATAGCAAAGGGGATAATGATTTTCACTGTTAAAAAATCTGTAGGGCTCACCGTAATGTTTTGACGCAGGGATGAACTTGACACGGGGATGAACTTGATGAGGTCAATTACCGTCTTCCTCAAGAATAACTACTTCTCTTGACTCATCACATAGACTTCTTGAATCCACGAGGGAAAAAAAAAGAAGAAGAAAAGAAAACAGAAATAATATTCTAGAAAATTCATAATTTAATTTATAAATTAATAAACGAGTTTACACCCCTTTAAATAGGAATACTAAGCCATGGGAGAAGTTTCAAAATTAAACTACGAATAAAACTCATAGAATTCGCTTCTTACTATAAATCATAAACTTACTATTTCTAGACGATCGTGATTCCTACTAGTGCATATGGTTTTCAGCCAAAATTAGTAAGTGTCCTATTTGACTTCACCACATTGTTCTCCTAATTATTCTCGTGTTGGGTGCAACTCCTAAAGCCCAATGGACGAGGAGTTACAATCCAACCAAAACTAACTAAAAATAGTAAAAACGGAAATAAATAGGGAATTCCATTGTCAATCTGATGTAATCTCATCCTACCCCATAATCATATATGATAAGTTGAGTAACTCATTCCAGTTTGTGAGATATACCCGTTTTAATTTATTGACGGTCTTAATGACTTCTGCCTTTGATCGGGCCTTCTCTAGTCCATCTCCGACATGAAAGTGTCTGCGACCTAATCTACATCAGTCCCCTTCACTTCAAAAGAACTCGTCCTATTTTGGTTCTTGGTACTCGGTCAGGTGCGCTGTAACGATACCTAGAACAAAAGTTATGATCAATTTACAGTCCACCTTCTTTTGGTCCAACCATGCTAATAATGTATCTGTGACACGTTCTACATCAAACCCCTTCACTTGAAAAAAACTCATCCTCGAGTTAATCAAGGGATTTACCTTTTCTCAAATAATATCTGGCACCGATGTTTATTAGTCTTTTTTTTTTTGTACTTGACATTAGTCTCTTGAGCTGACACAATATATATACTCATGCTCTCCTTGACTTGGCTAGTTTGGATCAGTTCCTTTACTTAGGCTTGCAAAATCTCATATTCTTCCTAATAATGTGGGCAATTATGCAGACTTGCCCCTGAGATAAAATCAATGTGATTTTGTATATCTTGTATGGGACGCAATTCATTAGGAAGTTCATTGAGCACAATCGCCTTGAACTCCTGTAGCACTAGTTTTAAATCCTCTAGGATGTTCACAGATTCCATATATTTTTTATTTTTAACTAATGCATCTATATCTCAAGTTTTCTCATATTGTTTAACGAAATCATATTTTGGTATGAGAGAATGTTCCTCAACTTTAGAAGTCTTGGATTAGTTCTCCGTTCTCATAGCGACAAGGCTAATCTTTCTACCATTTTTAATAAATATAAATACATTATCCCGACCTCTATATGTAGTATCAATATTATTTTGCCATGGTCGACAAAGTAACATATGACAAGCTTCCATGTTGACTACATCACAAAGTACTTGATCCTTACAATTTTTACCAATTAAAAACGAGATAGTGCATTGTTCGATTACCTCTGTTTTATTGGCCTCCTTGATCCATTCAATCGTGTACGGAGATGGGTGTCTTTCTATTTTTAGTTGCACCTTTTCCATCATCGTTTCAATCTCGCTGTAAATCTATTTTTACCTTTTGAATGTATAATGGCTTCATCATGATTAAAGTAGTGGTGTACGATTTACCATTATCTGATGGTAATCTGCAGATATTAGGTTTTATGTTGTACAACAATCACGAGCGGTTGAGCATCACCTTGACCTTGAGGCAGAATTAGCGCATTCGCAATATGGTTAAGGGTTGCCTGCAGCCCATGCATGGTCAACTGACTCTCCCGGTGGAAAGCTTCCATTCTTTCTAAAAGATAACGAATCCCCAGATCACTGTGCACGGGATTTTGGTACATACCGTCATTATTTGGCATCAGTCCAAGGGGAGTCTTCGCTCCGATACCCATTGGCGTAGGGATGAACGTGATGAGGTCGATCACCGTCTTCCTCAAGGATAAGTACTTCGAATCCATGAAGCTTCTTTGGACTCCTCAAAGAGAGTTCTCGAATCCACGAGAAAAAAAGCAAGAAAATAGAAATAATATTCTAGAAAATTCATAATTTGATTTATGAATGAATAAAAGAGTTTACACCCTTTTAAATAGGGATACGAAGCCATGGGAGAAGTTTTGAAATTAAACTACAACTAAAACTCCTAGAATTCGTGAGTTACTATAAATAGTAAACTTATTATTTATAGACGTTTCTGATTCCTACTAGTGCGCATGGTTTTCATCCAATAATAGTGTCTTATTTAGCTTCACTCCACTATTCTCCTAATTATTCTAAGAACTTTTTATGTTGGGCACAACTCTTAAAGGCGAATGGATTAAGAGTTATAATCAAACCAAAAGTTGTAAAAATAGTAAAAATGGAAATAAACAAGGAATTCGACCTTTGATCTGATGGAATCTCGCAAATTCGTCATTGGCAACCCAGTTTCCCCGTGTTGGTGTGCTAAAATAGATCGTCCTACACCAAAATCATATGTGGTACGTTGAGTTACTTATTTCGATTGATTTGCGAGATATGCCTATTTTAAGGTTCTGACGGTATTAATGACTTCTACCTCCTATCGAGCCTTCTTTGGTCCATCTTGGACATGAAAGTATCTTCAACCTGCTCTACATCATGTTTATTTTCCATCCAATCTATTCATAAGGTCACAAAGACCTGGATGAAGAGGAAAAACAAATTTCATATTGATCCAAAACTTCTGTGACCCCCAAAAGGGTTTCAATGGTAGATGTTTAATCCCCCACTGTTTTTTGCAATGTGGTCCACTTAATCTTTAGTTTGGCTTATTTTTTGACTTAAGCCTTATGACTAGCTCGCTAAATGGATGGATGGTTTGGATATAACACATACCTCATGATGGGACCCATGGAACTTGCTGTCGTCAATACATCATGAAAGAGGCGAGCTAACAATCCTTGGGGGGGGGGGGGGGGGGGGGGTGAATAAGACTATACTAAATAAAAATTCAAAGTATAAAAATAACGAATAAATTAGAATAAATCACTAATCTCAATAGCAATAGTTTTGAGAAATTGATTTAAACTTTGTTCATAGGACAACTTTACACCAAAAACAAAAGTTTTAGGTAGGACATCTTGATTTCATGAACGTAGTAAGAATTAAGATCGCAAACCAAGTAAGAGACAAGAGAGAACTATCTATTATAAGCATTCACCACACAACTAAATTACAATCATTCACCATATATATAAAAATTTAAACCATTCAGCACAAATGTTGAGGGTCAAAATTGCATATTAGACCCCAGTTATTACCGGATATTACGAGCATGATACCGTTTAACAGCTTGATTTAATCGTGTTTGTGATGTAGGGTGTGTTTAGGAGCCTGGATTGGAAAATGGTACTAAAAGCATGGAATTAACACTCTGATGATGCCAAGGCAAGGGACATACCTCAGGGGACCAAGATCGATGGATTTACACGCTAGAGATCCGAGAAAATCGAGAAATTGAAGCTCAAATGGCTTGAATGACGTCTAAAATACAAGATCACAGGATTCCTGCCATCTATTCAATTCAAAAATTCATACATGGCCTGAGGACCATAAATGAACCGTACACGTCGAATTTCAGCTCCCGAATCCTTGTGGAAGTGACTAAACTGACAAATTAGCCCCTAAAAACACTGATCTGGGGCCCACCTGATATCTGTATATGCTTCAAATTTGGTCTCAATTCCTTATATTAGATGAGAAAACTGATGGATGGATCAGATTTCTCATGTACATGACATTGGGCCCCACCAGCAGTTGCCAGTGCACAGTACACAAGTGTACTGTCGATGCACCAGACTAGCAAAACTTAGTCAAAAGTGTTTGACCGATGCATCTCCTCAAATTTTCAGAAAGCCCAACAACGCACTTGCCAAATTTGGGTTTTGATAGTGGACCCCACCCATCATCCAAATGGATGATCTGGTCCGTCCATTGCGTCGTTGGGGTAGGCATGACCCTCACCTAGGTGGCGGTATTTCAAAATATAGCAGAGATTAGATCTCAACCTTCCGAACTTAGGACGAACGGTAGAAGCATAATTTCCGTGGTCCACACTAAATCTGAACCAAAACAGAC
Organism: Magnolia kwangsiensis; assembly: GCA_037074715.1. NCBI lineage: Eukaryota > Viridiplantae > Streptophyta > Magnoliopsida > Magnoliales > Magnoliaceae > Magnolia > Magnolia kwangsiensis. The sequence continues at coordinate 31,249,561 of CM073584.1, read as the reverse complement.
CATACCTGACTGGTTTTTCAAGTAGAATCTGGTGGAAGGCATGGATTGCGCAAAGGACAGATGAAGTAGACTCCACCAAGAAATTTGCGTAGTCCATCCGCTGGGAGTTGAGGTGGCCCACCAAGATCATCAAATGGATGATTTGAGACGTCCATCATGCACAGGGGAGGGCTTCTAGCAAAACCCAATCATTTTTATGCACCCATGTAGACATTCAAAAACGCAGCAGTAAGGAACAAGCTACTACGTTGATTAGTGGTGTGGTCCACCCAAAGCTCTAATCCACTTCAATCTTGGATGAGTGGCCTAAATCGATACCATGAATGAGTGGCCTAAATCGATACCACGAATCTAGTGGACAGATCTGATTCTTCGGTAATTATAGAATATGAACCCTACCAAGTAACAGCACAGGAAGGAAGGGTAAAAAACGCAACTTGCTGCGAATGTCCAAACTGACTTTTTCCTTTACACACTACTTCCACTGCCTTCTTTTCGCTGCTAGCTGACTGACTATCCCTGCTTATAAAAGGAGAGATGAGAGAGAGCTACAGGGCATCTGGGACGTGGAGTGCAGCCGTGGAGGCGAATTTTGAAGCCATTTCTAGGAGTTCTTTTCTTCTTTTTTCTTTTTTCTTTTTGTTTATTTCTTTCCTTTCATGTTTTTCCTGGTTCTACCCTAACTATGTCTGGCTAAACCTCTTAGCTAGGGCTAAGAGGTGAAGCTTGTAGTGAGATGGGAGACTTTGCTTATGTCTTTTGTTTATACTGAACTGATATTGATTTTAGTTTAATTAAGGGAATGTTTTTAGCTTTTAATGGTCTGTTCTAACTGAAATTATAATGGGTTTGCAATAGCTTTGAGCATGTTCCTTTCCTTTATGTTTATGACGTCAGGAAGCCCTGTTGTTCACCATCGTTTCCTGGCCATGGTCGGATGACGGTACCCTTCCTAACCTTCATACATGTGATTGGTTGATAATTAGTTTAATTCTATCGTTTACTTTGTCTCCTGGGCATGGTTTGGTGATGGAATCCATTCTAATTCATATATCTTTCATCTCTTGAAAACTATATCAATGGCAGTTCAGTTAAATTCCATGATTCTTGAAGCCGGCATAAGATCTTCCTGATCTTTACAAGTGGATCCTTTGAATCCTTAGTTTCATTTCCCTGAATTCTTTAGATTTTAGATTAATATTTCACCATTATTCATTCACTTTTATTCAATTTAGATTTCATCTTAGCCTAGTTTTAATTCTACGTAGTTTCAGATAACGTACAGGTATCAGTCCTTTGGGATTCGACCTCGGTATTACCGAGTTTATTACTATATCACAACCCTGCACTTGGGGAGTGAACAATAAACACCAGAAGTTATAGTGGTTTGGTGTGTACAGCAACTGTTCTTAAATAGCCACACCTACTCTACTCTCAATGTAAGACTCCACTACTAAAAAATCGAGCAAAAGCTATGGAAGTTGAAAGCATTTAGCTACGGAATAAATCCATAGCAAATTTAGCTACGAATTTAATCCGTAGCTAAATCCTAGCTGATCTGTAGTTAAAACGTAACTCCTTACCTAAACGGTATTAAACATAGATGATGCTTATGGGGCTCCATGGGGTCATCTAAGCCGTCCATTAGTTCTGATATATAATTTTAGCAGATGAGCTCAAAAATTATATAAATTAAATGTCTAAGTGGACCACTCCATAAGAAAAAATAAAAATTAAATATCTGATGCTTATGGGGCTCTATGGGGTCATCTAAGCCGCCCAGCGTTTAAAATAATAATTTAAAATTAACGGACAGAGTAGATATGTAAAATACATATCCAGTGGGCCCCATGGTCCTAAAAATCAACTCCCAAAGGGGCCGTCCATCATGCGCCCCTTGGGGAACCACGAAATGGGATTACATACAGAGCAGTACGCTCTTATAGTATTGAGTAAACTCAATTATACCTACTGTTAATGCAATTGTCTTATCCACTCCGTCCATCCATTTTTTCAGATCATTTTAGTGGTTGATACCAAAATTGAGGTATATCTAAAACTTAAGTGAATACATATCATATGAAACCGTGGGAATAATGATTTCCACCGTTGAATCATTTCTATGGCCCGCAGTGATGTTCATTTATCATCCAACCTATTCATAATATCACAAAGACATGGAAGAAGTGAAAGCACAAATATCATATTAATCTAAAACTTCTATGGCCCATCACGAAAATTTCAATGGTAGATGTTGAATTCACACTATTTTCGGTGGTGTGGTCCATTTGAGCTTTGGATATGCTTCATTTTTAGGCTAAAGACCTAAAATTATCTTCTAAAATGTATGGACGGAGTGGATAAAATTCACGAATGACTGTGGGACCCACAGAGTTTAGTCAGTACGTTAAGCGGACTGAGTTACTCAGTAAACAATCCGATTCCAAAATGTCCTCCCTAAACCAAAACGTCCGCCATTTTCTCCTGCGCGCAGGCAGATGAAAACCCATCTCTCCATCTCTCTCTTGCACTCAGCCTCTCTCTTTCCCTTGCCCTCTCTCGATCTCCCGCTCTCCCTCACCCTCTCTCCCTGTCTATTGGCCGCATTCCCCTATCTCTGTTGTCAAAACCCCCTTTCACCGCAAGAAGGGGAAGAAGAAGGAGAAGGAGAATAAAAAGAATGGCGGTAAGTTTCTCTCTCTCTCTCTATGTTTTTGAAATCTGTGGTGATTCTTTTTTACACACCCACACACACCCCCACACACTCATGCCACACGCGCACACACCATACACACGCACGCCGTGGGATTTCACCACTGTGGTGATTGAATGTCCACCATTAAAGCTGAATATAGACCACTGCTGCAATGGGAGGGCTTGTATTGAGGGGATTTTTGGGTATGACCCATCTGATGGGTTGATGGTTATTGCTGAGGCTAAGGCTGCATTGGATGCACAAGTGTATTAACCTGTGACCAATCTGATTAAATGAAATGGTAAAATTGAATGATGTATCCTAATATTCATAATGAGAAAGTAGCTTTACAATTCAATTTCTTTCAACTTGGAAGTAATATGATTGAATTTGGGGTGAGGGTCCTTAGTACGAAGGGAGAGGATATTACATTTTGGTCATTCCCACTTTACCAGATTAATATTGCAAATCAGTTTGATAGTGCCGGTGAGAGAAATCATCACTTGAAGTGGGCCATTCATTTCTCATTGAAAGATCCTGTTGTAACGCCTCGAAAAAATCCGTACAGAGATCCGAGTACGAACTCGATCAGAAATCACGTAGGATTAATTCCTTTAGAAAATAAGCGTAAGTTAACTAGCGCTACGTTAGATTAGCTGTGAAATTAGCACTGATTGCTTTAAATACATTTTGCAAGACCTAAAACTTGCAGAAGCAATGACGCTATAATACCCTGAAATCTAGGATCAAACTCTAAACCCGTTTGCTATTAGGAACCCTTTGAAACTTCGTATTAGATTTAGACCGCGTGTCGAAGGTCCGATATTCGCAATCTCAGACCATTAGGACCGCTTTGTTGGACTTGACAATCGTTTCGAAAATCAAGCCCAACTAATGTTCTGGGGCTATTTCATTGAGCCTGGAGCGAGGAGTGTGAGAAAGAGTGAAATTCATTAAAAATTAAATGAGATTTAAATGAATCTGGTACGTTTCGCTTGCGGGTTAAGTATAAGCATTCAGACCGTCGGAATCTAACCCAAATACACCCTCGGATCAGGGAACAGTTCTCATTCAGGTCAGTGTACTTGGAATCTTCGATCGAGTCTCCATGACTGCTGAACTGAAATTGGTCTGCCACATGTGATCTGGGAACACTACCGGACTGAAAACTTGATGTGAGCAAGATCCAATGTACATGAACCTAAGTCCAACCACGTTCGGCCAGGGGACCTCGCGAAATGCTCTTTTGGATCGGAAAAGACCCGATTTAGTTATAACCTAAGTATACCTTGCTTCCAAGTCTAAATGGGTGAGTTTCTAACCTATTTAAGAGCCTTAAACCCTCTCATATCTCCCCCATCCGAATTTGTAAGAAACCCTAGAAAGAAAAGAGAGAGAAAGAGAGAGATTGTGAGAGAATTGTGAGAGAAACTTCCTGCCACTTGCTGCAGCTTTTACATGTGTTTAATCACCGCATTCAAATCACTTTCCCGGTGATTCCAACTCATTTCTAGGTAAGAAAACCCTAACCACTACCTGTTTTAGGGATTCCTTCGATTCAAATAGCGAAGTAGCTGATGTAACTTGTGATATAGGTCGTCATATCGCCATTGACGAAGCGTAGACTTTCTATTTGAATCAATACGTATCTACGACGAAAAGTGAGGATTTTAGACACTTAGATTGACTGATTTCAAAGCTTTCAATGTCGTTCAATAGTAGATTATCGACGAGAGCGCCATTTGACATGTAGAACATGTTGTCTGTTTTCCATTTCGTATACGTACGGAAAATATGAGATTTAGGGTATTTTAGGCATTTGTAGGAAATACTGTATACGTCCGTATTTTGCTGAAATGATTGCCATGGGTATTTGTCATGCTATGATATTAGATATGTGTGTATGATCTGTTTGGCAAAGAGATTCGCTCTAATGCGCACTTTGGGTCGACATACGTTATGTAGACTAAGTGTTTGTATAAATGTTTGTATTAGTATGTATTGAGTAAATGGTGATGTAGATTATTTTTAAGATTGAATTCTCAATTAATATGATGATGTATATGATTTCCACCATGTTGGCTATATGAATTGATTTCATTATATGTATGGAATACATGTGTTGGTTGATTTGCTTACGTTGTATGTTATGACATGCTGTCAACATGCTTGTGCTATTTGTATTTCATTTCTGTTACTCTCATATGATCACTGATGTAAACTACAAGTGCTTGGGGCTATAACCTAGTCCAGGCAGTCGGTAACAGATTGAATTCATGGTTGGCTTCTATTTGCCACGAAGGACGTGCCGATGAATGCGAGTCGTGTTTTGGCTTGGCGGCAGTGGTTAGGCCACACGAAGTATTTTATGCACTTCATGTCATTCAGCTTGAGGCGCGCTCGTACTAGTCGAGCTTGTCAAGCAACCCGACTGACCATTAATTGTTCACTTTGTATTGGTCATAATTGCTTGAACCTAGAGTACTGAACTTACCAGTGAAACCCCTGATAACCATGGTACCTTGATCCATTAAGACTCATGAGTCGGGTATGGTGGTATGGGACACCGTGGTCAAGCTGTCAGCTTATGCTGGGGCCACAAACCTCCCTGTAGTGACCAGTGAGCACCTTAGACTCGTGAGCCGATTGTGGTGGTATGGGACACTGCATTCGAGCTGTCGGCCTACACTGATTGGTGACGAGCCCTTTGTAGTGACCTCGAGCGTATTTTGAGTCTACGGGAGGCGACGACCCTTCCGTAGCAACAAGAGTACATTAGGCCTATATTGATAAGGTGATGGGAGAGCGGTGCAACGAGTGCGAGCAACAGCCCTGACAGCCCTTGTAGCGACCTATAAATATAACCTCGTATGAGATTACTAGGAGTGACGACCCTAGACAGGACCTGTGTTGGGATTGATATAAGGAAGGTACCTTAGTTTTCCAATACTGCTGTATAAAAGGACTAATAACAACTCGATAATCACTATCCATATCGCACTGCATATGCCTGGAAGATATAGAGCACTGAAGGAAGAAAGCATGCTGCGGACGTAAGATGGTGTCGCATGAGGGAGTATGTCGGTGAGGGCATCCATCATATCATTTCATGCTTGCATTAACAACAGTATTTAGGATTGTCTGATTGCTTGCTTTACTATTATCGCGTGATTGATTTGATAACATGTTAATCTTTGCTCTATGATTTCACTGAGTTGATCACTCACTCCCACGTTACGGGATGGTGTTTGCAACACCTACCAGACTCTGTCTTAGATGCAGGTTGTGAGGAGATCTAGGAGCTGGAGCCGGACTTCTAGGAGGACCAGGATGAGTTCTCGTTTATGCAGTTCTCTGACGGCTTTGCGTAGGTGGCCTGGATCAACAGGACTTGCTAGTTGGACCATACGACATTTTGATTTTTGGTTTATTATATGTATTTGTGACTCAGAGATGTATTCATACTTTGGAGACAGTTCGAGATTATTTTGTTTTCCATACAGTGATATATATATTCTTCAGTCTTCTGCTTGCGTTTTATCACTAGATCTGGAGTATGAATTGCAGTTTTGGTATAATCTTACTCATGTAAATGCTCTAACTCAGACAACATTGAATCATAATCATATTTGTTGCATAGAGATGGTCTGAAACTCAGGAGTCGGGTTTCTACACGACCCCCGATTTTCAGGGTGTTACACCTGTGCATAGACGATGGCCACTCTGATTCTCTGATAGATGATTTTCTTAGTTTCTATTCCCAAGCAACAGTGTTTTTCGATGACTTCACTATTTTTGAGGATGGCCCACTGTCCTTTTAGGTGGCAACTGGGTCCATAAATTTCGCTTGCATCTGCAACGGAGCAAGCAGGCCACCTTCATAATGAGAATCAGTCCAGGTATAGTCATGTTTGGCTGCTGTTGTCTTAGTGAGTATAAGCTTGTTTGACATGGTTGCAGCGAAGGTGCAACAGATCATGTTAGTAGTATGGAAACTTCGTTGCATTACATGGATTTATTTCCTTTTATTTGTTATTTTCTGTGATTATAGATATGGTTGTGTTTTTTTTTTTTTTTCTTTTTTTCCTTGTAATTTTATTTTCTGTGACTATAGATATTGTTTCATGTTTATAGAAAAAAAAGATTAATATTGCAAATCAGTTTGATAGTGCATCCAAACGCACCCTACGAGATGTAGAGAAAGGACACTAATCTTTGAACTTGAAGGCAATCGTATGCCTACCCCCAAATACTATTGGTGGACGAGAGGGGGTAAAAAACTAATCAGTGGGGGATCATCTTTCAATATGGAGTACTTTCGAGACTTGAAAAGTCGGGGAGGATTCACTTTTAAGGGGAAGTTGGTGAGAAGTTTCAACCTCTACAACCAATCTTCCTGGATCCTCGAGGGTTTTTTATTTTTTTTCTAGAACACATGCCAACAAGAAAAGTGTGTGGAACATCTAAGCAGTGCATAACGGTGGCGTGCACCATGAAGAAGACCAAAAGCAAAAATCAGGCTGGTTTATCCATCAGGAGTGGCCACATGGGTATGTCGATTGCAGAAATTTGGCATTTTTTTCTCCAAAATTGTCCATTCTATTCTTGAGTTGGCCAACTTGATGAATGGATCAACCTGATTTTCATGTTGTTAGGTGCATCATGTATGCAACTGTATCTATATATAGGTATTACATATGTAAATAACTGTGATACACATAGTAGAATATGCATATGGGTGTTCCCTGACAGATATCTACATATCTCGTATAAGCATGCATACAGCTGCATACACTAATCTTGATGGGTGCACTTCCATCTTCATGGTGGGACCCATGAAATAGCTAGGTTGGCACATGCGCTGCATGGGGATGAGAACAAGTGGACTAGTGGACCTCTGCTAGGCACATGCATCTTCTGTACAAGTAAGGGAGACAAACAAGCACTTAATCATTGTACTTCAAAATATTTAAGGTTTATTACATGAGTCTCATCCATGAAAGCTGCTACTAAAATGTTGCATGATGTGAAACCAAGGGTATGGCATGTGCAATGCACATGGACCAAGGAAGGAATAGAGAAAGAAAAGGTCACACAATAGATGGAGCAAACGTCACATCCATTACAGTGGACCCACAGAGCCTTTCTTGCATGGTCTCTTTAATTAGATGCTTCACGTGGGCTACAATGAGAAGTGGAAAAGTCAGTGCGGGATACACACATTAGAAAAAAGTGAAAGGAAGCTGGTACAATCTGTGTGTCTCTTGTGTGGTGAAGTCTTTAACTGGTACAATCCACCATTTAGCTTGATATATTAGAATTGCATGCGAGACTTTTCATCTATGCAAGTGGTTTAAGATTTTACTTATAAATTACATTATTAATTTATTATAAAAATACAATGATTGCAAACTCCTTAATACATTATATTTGGCAGATAATATCTGTATGGGTCCAATCATCTGATAGCACTTCCTTCATTTCCAACTTTTGAGGAGGATGGTGCATTAGGCTAATTTTCAACTTTAATTTTTGGTAAGGTGCAGGTTGAAAACGGACCCCTTGGTTAATCGAGATTCGACTATAATGAATAGGGAGTGGATGACACTAAGTTTCCCAGACCCACGTTTTATTTCTGGAATAAGAAGTTTCTCAAAGTTTGCACAAGAAAACCTTCCTGGTAGAGAATCTATTCCTTGTCCATGCACCACTTGCAGATGTGCACATTTTTTGGTTTCTTATGATGATATGAAAATACATCTAATGAAAAATGGATTCGACCCAAGCTATACGGTTTGGAACATGCATGGGGAGCATCTATCACCTAAGTGTACTGTACATTAATTAAGTTCGCAACAATACCATAGTGTCCCGAACTTAAATGAGGTTCACAACATGATCATTCAAGAACTTGGTGGTAATAACCTAGATGAAGTTGTACAGGATGAGCCGAATGTGACCCCTGTAGTTGAAAGAGTCTTTGGAGAAAATGAAACCAATGATTTTGAAGCAAATCTACAAGATGTAATGACTGAGCTGTACCCTGGGGCCCAAGATTTCACCATGCTGACTTTCATTATACAGCTTTTTAAATTAAACGTGAATCATGGATGGAGTGAAAAAAGCTTTACAGAGCTCCTTTAACTACTAAAGAAGGTGTTACCTTCCGGTAACAAGGCCCCAACTAATACCTACCAAGCGAAGAAGATCATTACAAAGTTGGGTCTTGATTATGTGAAAATACATGCTTGTCCAAATGACTACATCTTATACTGGAGAGAGAACGAGATGAAAACCATTTGTCCAAATTGTAAAACTTCTAGGTATAAGATTGAAATGGATTCTGAGAGAAAACAATCTCAAATATCTAGGAAGGTGTTAAGGTATTTTCCATTAACACCAAGGCTACAAAGAATGTTCAGTGTTCCATGGTTGGCGAAAGAAATGTCTTGGCACTCAACCAGGAAATTTCAACATGAAAAGATGGAGCATCCAGCCGATTCTATTGCATGGAAGAATCTTGATGACAAGTATACAGATTTTTCATCTGAGCCCCGCAATGTTCGATTGAGTTTGGCTACAGATGGGTTTAACCCATTCGGCGCTTTCAATATGTCGCATAGTTCATGGCCAGTTATATGTGTGACGTACAACCTTCCACCAAAGCTTTGCATGAAACCTCAGTTTACTGTGTTGACTTTGCTCATTGAGGGACCGTGATAATCAGGAAAGGATATTGATGTTTATTTACCGCCATTAATTGATGAATTACAAAGTTATGGTGAGAAGGGGTCATGACGTTCGATGCATGCCATGAAAATAAATTCAACATGCGTGTTGTTCTGCTTTGGACAATCCATGACTTTCCAGCATATGGTAATGTTTTTGGTTGTAGGACAAAGGGTAAGTATGGTTGTCCTGTATGTGGTCCAAACACAGATTCTTTGCGACTTAAATATGGAAAGAAACATGTTTATATGGGCCACAGACGATGGTTGCCAATGTCAGAACAGGCTAAGAAGGACACTAGTGCTGGCACGTTCAACAAGAAGGTGGAGATATGACATCAACCGATCCGTCTGGAAGAGATTGATGTCAAAAGACAAACCACAAACTTGAATATGCAGTAGGAGAAAAGTGAGAAGAGTAATATAAAGGGTATTGATGGGGGCCGATAAGAGCTAGCGGATGATGTTGAATCACCGTGGTTCTTCAAACGGTCTATATTATTTGATCTGGAGCATTGGAAAGATATTCCCGTGCATCACAACCTTGATGTCATGCATATTGAGAAAAATATATGTGACATCCTTGTTGCCTTGATGTTGAACATGCCTGGCAAAACCAAGGATGATGCTAATGCATGTAGGGACCTGAAACAATTGGGAATTAAGAAGCGTATATGGCTGAAAAAGAACAATGGCAAGGTGATTCAGAAATAAGGTCCTTTCTATCTAAGAAAAGAAGAGAAAAAAATTTTCATCCAGACTTTGCATGAGCTGTGTTCTGATTAGTTTTAGTGCGAATTGGAGGACCATCGTAAAGAAAGGTTGTGTGGATTTAAAGGGAATGAAGTCTCATTCTTTCCATGTGTTGATACAATATCTACTCCCAGTTCTCATCCAGCATGCATTCAGGGATAGGAAGGTCATTCATCCTATAATTACAAGCTTTTGCACATTCTTTAATGCCTTGTGCTCGACAACCGTAGACCTTCAAACACTCCTTACTCTCGAGAGGGGCATGGCCAAGACGTTATCTCAGCTTGAAACTATATGCCCGCCATCAATATTTATCATTATGATGCATTTGTTAATCCATTTGGCGTACGAGGCTCGCATATGTGGTCTTGTATACTATCAATGGATGTATCCATTCGAACGGTACGCTGTGAGCTTAATAAGAATAAATCGGCTTAACATCTACATTTGCATGTATATATAATGTATCATTAACTTTGTTAAGTTCATGAAGACATTCAAGGCCTATGTCTGTAACAAGACACGACCTGAGGGTTGTATTGCAGAGCAATACATCCAAGAGGAGATAGTTATATTCTGCAACCAATATAAAGGAAAACAGAAAACAAGCCTACTAGAAAGCTAGAAAAACGGTTTAATGGAGTCATTCTAGGACTACGTAAGTTGGAAGATATCGTTAATGATGACCCTAATGATGACGACATTGGTCCAGCAGGTTCGGGTCAAAGTGTTATCCTAGCGGGTATCGAATACGAACAAGCTCGTACATGAGTACTGAAGAGTCATCCTAGCTACGACGAGTGAGAAGGGTATGTACAATAAGCTCATATATATATATATATATATATATATATATATATATATATATATATATATCTTCCTTATTTTATGTGATTTCAATATAACAATATTATCAAATATCACGTAGGAAGCATAAATATTTCTTGTAGCGATGCTATAAGAGGACCAACAGGGTGCCAAGTGAGGACGAATTCTTATCTTAGTTGAAGAGGCAACCAGAGTTCATTGAATCTGACAATAATGAATTTAAAGATGTAGTAAGAGGACCTCTAGCTTTTTCTATGCAATACAATAAGGATTGTATTAGTGGTTTCCTCTTTGTTACTAAGGACTATGAGGAGAATAAAATAAATCAAAACAGTGGGGTTAGGACAGAGGGTATGATAACCTTCCAATCAAGTGCTAAGGATATCAATACTGTGGATAAAAATCAACCTTAGTGCAGAGTCCTTCGTAGAATTATCCAATTGGAGTATCGAACAGGGTACAAGCCCGTCCTATTTAAGTGTGATTGGGTGAAAGTGACACATCATAGTGTTTCTTTTGATGTCGAAGCGAATTTGAGAATAGTAAATTTGTTTAGTCTTTACAGTTCAGACAAAATCAGTGACGAGCCCTTCATTCTTGCAGAGCATGCCATACGAGTTTTCTACTCCAAAGATCCAAAAAAATCCTGACTGGCATGTGGTCTTGGAGGTTTCAAAATTTTTTTTTTCTCGAAGAAGAGACGTGCGTTCTATCGGAACGATTAAAGGCTGTAAGTAATGCCGATGCAGGACCTGATCTCACCTCATTAGCAACGGTTGATGAGTTGATATTCAATGAATCTGAAAATGTCAGTGTTGTGGTCGAGAAAATAAAGAAAAGAAAACGATCAAAGAGAATCTACTGATTTGTTTGTATTTTCTAAGCATGTAACAAAATGATATTTATTGGCAGAAATCTAATCAAGGTTTAGATAATATAGTGAATTTTTTGTACTTTATGTGTGATCTAAATTATTTCTTAACCATTAGCTATTTTTTTCTTTTCTTTTCATATTAGGGAAGAAATAGGCACATGGATTCACAACCAGAGGTATTGGGTACGTAGGTGTTTGGGAGTACAGATTCAAGCAACACCAAAGGTAATAAGATACTTCTCCTTAATTATATATGCAGGTTTTCTTCTTCTTTTTTTTTTATATTGGCGGTAATTAATGATGTGTATATATAACTGTTATTCTTTTTATATAATTGTGTCAGCTTCTTCTTCATCCAAAAAGAGAGGCATTATTAGGGGGTCTCTTTACTTGTGCAACCTGATAAGGAAAAAGTCCTAAAGACGAATGAATTCGGGCAACTAAATGAGGACTGTTCCGATCACAGAGATTTTGCATTGCATGTTGGTGTCCTCACCCATTCTCATATCTCAATCATATACTCGAACTTTCGCCAAGTGCCTCATGAACAAATTCATATGGTCATAGAAAGATTGTCACAGTTTTATGAGATTAAGGGTCAAAGTTGGGATGTAAGTCTTGATTACGTTACAAAACGTAACAATGAAGCGTAGAGGAATTACAAGAGAAGATTGACTGTAAAATATATTAACAACAAGGATCCTATTGCTGTGAGAGATGGTCCTGCCCCCCTGAGGTATCCTTATGGAGGATTGGAGGGTCTTCGTGGATCAACGTAGCACCGAGGAATTCAAGAGGGCAAGCACAAGGAATAAAGTCAATCGGGCCAAGCTCAAAGGACCTGCGTGTCTTATGAGGCACAGCATGGCTGTTACTCGCCATAAGATGGTATGTATTTAAAAATATATATTATAGTTTAAAATTGAATTTAAATTTGAATTATCATTCATCTAAATCTATTAATGATGTGTATTTGAATGATATGTAATGTGCTAAAGGCGATGGAGAAGAATCTTACCTCTGATGCCGAGATAAGTAGACGTGAAGTCTTCTTAAGAGCCCATGCAAGAAAGGACAAAGTTGTCCAGTATCTTGACCTTGCTGTAAGTGCATCCCTCATACCACTAACTAGTACCCTTATGAAAAGCCTATGTATAACTTTGAATTATATTGCATTCATTTGTATTTTTTCACAGGAAAAACTAGATGAGTTTATAGTAGTAATTCTGCTTCTAGGATGACCGGCATGGATGATGCCCTTACAGAGGTACTAATAAAATTTAAAAATTACTTAAATTTTATGGTAATTATGAATATCCTAATAACTTAATTTACAATGTTTTATAGTTGGTTGGTTCTGACAATAGAGGGCGAATACGAGGTCTAGGTTGCTCAATAAGCAAGCTAGGACTGAAGAAGTCAGCCCCTGCTCGTTCAAAGGTAGAGCATGTGACAAAAGAAAAATAGAGTGTAACTTAAAAGTTATTTCAGGTGAAGAAAAAATTGGATGATATGACTTAAGATATAGTTGAGATGAAGAAAACATTGGGCGATATGCAGAAAGAGGGACAGTGTACTCGAAATCTCTCATCACCAACATTGTTAAATCTACTCAGGCATCGTTGGTATGCAAGTATAAATTTTTTACTGTATTGAGCTTACAATTATATTATAAACGCTAACAATACCAATGCCATTTTATGTGTAAATGTAGTCGAATATTATATATATCAATAAGAGACGAGACTTGCTTGGTTTTGGAAAATGTGGTGTACTTACTCGTGGTGAAGTACACGAAGTTAATCCAAATGCAACTGTCCATTGCCAACCATTGGAGGATGGAGCTTTTGTTGTTATCCTGACTGAGGTTATATAACCTCACGCTCCTTTGTGGAAAGAAGATGGGTTTGCATCTACACTTAGAGAGGCCGGTCCAGGATCATTTGTGCAATGGGGGAAAGAGGCTTTGAGAATCCTATAATTTGAACAATGTTGGTACTCTATAATTGAACATGTGTAGTGTTCATTTTGAACTAATTTTGAGTGTGTAGTGTGCATTTTGTACTAATTTTAAACTAATTTGGCACTTGTTTTTTTTTAAAAAAAAAAATATTGAATGAATTTTGTACTCTATATTTGAACGTATTTATAGTCTTAGGCTCCATTTGGTCATCACATTAGTATTTATGAAATTTTTTTTTTGAAAACCAAATGGAGTCTAAGCCCTTTTTTAACTCCGCCAATGCAACTCCTTGCATTGCCGGTCCTAAGCCCGGGTAAAGGAGGATGGAGAAGGACTTTAGAATGAGATCGTTAACTATGGAGGAGATCCTGAAAATGCAGTGAGTATCTCTGGTTTTATTGTTTTACTTGTACATTCCAGTATTGATTACTTAAGCATGACGGTTATGTGCATTCTTTCAAGTGGATGTTGCATGTGGAAGGATTGGAGCTGCATATTTTAGATTCAACCGCTGGTACGTCTCTTGTCAAGAATGCACATGTGTAGTTATCATTGTGGTTATAGTTATTCATTATATGACAGGTTTTTAGGTGAGATGAACGAGTTTCAAAAGAAAATAATCTGCGGTTTTGAGAAGCGATTCCCAATGCCATTTTATGTTTAAATGCATATTTCAGATTCAAGCATCTGATACGTCTCTTGACTCAAGAATGTGAAAAGGCCTAGTTATATGCCCTAGAGGGGGAGTGAATAGGGCTATGCCAAATAAAAGTTATAACAGCGGAATAATAAAAGAAATAAAGCACAATGCTGAATTAAAAGCAATCTCAATAAACTAGAATTAAGATAATGATACTATATCAGTTCTAAGGACAACCTTACACCAAAAATCAAAGGTTTAAGGTAGGACAACCTTATTTCTGGAACGTCCTTTGTATCTCAAACCAACGAGAAATAAAAAGTAAGGAAACCAAAATAACTTACAGAAATAAATCCTAAGTTATTACAACATTCCCCACACTTGCTTGAAATAAAATAATTACAACATTCAACCACAGATACAATCCACAAAACTGAATGAATAAAAGAATGAAGGAATAAAACACATCCACAACATAGATATATAGTGGTTCTCTTGTTTGTACACTAACTGTTATCCAACAGCCACACAGAATGCTAATCCACTCCTAATATCCTCACACAGGGGATATTAGTATGCACTATCAAAATAGGTTTTACAGGTTCACCTAAAACCTTCACAATTATGTCTTTTTATCTCAGGCTTACACAATCCAAAAACCCACACAATCTGAGTTTTCTGGCTCTCCTCAGATAACCAAAACAATGAGATTTTTCTAGCAAATCTCAAACAAAACCAAAGAATGTAAATTACACAAATGTAAAATACCTGAATCTCCTTTTGAAGTAGCCCGGTAGAACCAATCGGAGTAGAAGTTCGATTCAATGTTCAAAGTCCAATACTCACTTTATGAATGGTTCTAAGTCTAATTGATTTTAAATCAAAAGGGCTAGTTCTATTTGATTTTGAATCTAAGAAGAAGGAATATCAAAAATTTCTCTTTTCTAATAAGATTGGAATGTAGATCAAAATTAAATACAAAACAAGCTAGCAAAAGGAATATTAAATAAGCACAAAGTAGCTTAAAATAAACACGAACATATCTCAGAGTATAGCCTTAAAATTTCTTGAATTGAATTGAAAATGAATTGAAAAACTCTGAAATTCGTGCTCTATTTATAGCCTAAAAAATCCCGTCTACGACTGGTCTTAGGATCCCTAGGACTGGTTGTAGCTTCACAGATTTTTAAAGATTTTCGAGGGATAAGGATTAGCTGTTCCACGACTAGTCCTGGGTAGCCTACGATCGGTCGTGGGCCACCTACGACTGGTCATGGGTCACCTACGACTGGTCGTAGGACCCCCAGATTAGTTGCTGGAGTTCGAGTCGTAGGGTTAAGACCGGTTGAAGGATGAATCGTACAACTCACAGGATTGGTCATAGAATGTCCAGGACTGGTCGTAGGACAACCAGAAAAATCTAAAAATCTTTAACAACCTAGGACTGGTCCTGAAAAACTTAAGACTGGTCGTAGCAGAGCTAGGACTGGTCTTAGAACAACCCGTACAAGCATATTTAAAATATACGAATTATGTATCCAAAATGACCTACAATAAAGCCCAACCTAAGGTCAATCTAAGGTCAAACAAACCTTAAAAGTGAGACGAACATTGATAATCTGTACTCTCAGATGACTCTTAAGAGAAGCTTGAGAATTTATGAATCTTGTTGTAGGCCTTCTCGAGCCTGAACCTTTCTTGACTTGATAAAGTCTTCTTCTATTCTTGTACTTGTTAGAATCTTGAACATGCATACTTGAAGTCTTCTATTCTTGTATACTTCATCCATGACTAGACTTGCAACTTTCTTCATTTAAGTTTTTGTCTTGAAGTATGATGACTTGAAGCAATATAAAGTCTCAAACATGAAACAAAAGATGTACAAGACATATATATATATAGGTTTTGTCACCATAAAATTTGACAACCAAAGGGATATGAAATCATAGCACTTACAGAATGCATATGATTGGAGTGGTCTAGCCATTTGGACAGGTCGTGTTTATGTATTTTCTCAAAATTAATGGAGCAGACCCGGATGTGCATCGGAGCTATTCGGAAGAGCGGGAGTCCCTGGAAGGTGGGAACCACTGTTGTTACCATGATGAAGCTGTCCATTTCCTATGGACGACATTGGAGGGGCTTGCCAATTTGGAAAGGCTGTGTTTATGTATTTATTCAAAATTAATGGAGCAGACCCGGATGTGCGTCGGAGCTATCCGGAAGAGCGGGTGTCCCTGCAAGGTGGGAACCGCTGTTATGAACATGATAAAGCTATTCATTTTCTATGGATGACATTGGAAGGCCCTGGCCATTTGGACAGGCCGTGTTTATATTTCTATTTGCAGGTACCACACCCTTAACCTAAACCCGAACCGATTCTCAAATCTAAAAACCTATAACCAAAACCAAAATCAAAACCGATAACTTAAATCCAAACCTATTATCAAATCCCAAAACCTATAACCTAACCTAAACCTATACTTAAAACGTAAAACTATTCCCAAATCTCAAAACCTATAACCTAAACTTAAACATTTAACCAATAACCTTAATAAAAACTTATAACCTAAACCAAAACCAAAACCTATAACCTAAACTCGAACCCATTCTCAAATACCAAAACCTATAACCTAAACCAAAACCAAAACCTATAACCTAAACCCGAACCCATTATCAAATCCCAAAACCTATACCCAAACCTAAACCTATACTTATAACCTAAAACTATTCCCAAATCCCAAAACCTATAACCAAAACCTAACCTTAACATAAACCTAAAAGTATAACCTATAACCTTACCAAAACCAATAACCTAAACTAAAACCAAAACCTATAACCTAAACCCGAACCCATTCTTAAATCCCAAAACCTATAACCTAAACCAAAACCAAAACTTATAACTTAAATCGGAACCCAATCTCAAATCCCAAAACCTATAACCTATCCCTAAACCTTAACCTATAACCTAAAAAAAAATGTTTATAACCGAAAACTATTTCAAAATCCCAAAACCTATAACCTAAACCAAATCTTTCCCTAAACCTATAACCTAAATTCAATTTCCTAAAGCTAAACCTACACCTAATCCGAATCTCAACACCCTAACCTAAACCTAAACCTAAACTCAAACCAAATCTCGAACCTGAACCCGATTTCCTAAACCTAAACCATAACCCATTCTCAAATCCAAAAACTTATAACCTAAACCCAAACCAAAACCAAAACCTATAACCTAAACCCGAAACCATTCTCAAATCCCAAAACCTATAACCTAAACCTAAACCAAAACCAAAACCGATAACCTAAACCCGAACCATTCTCAAATCCCAAAACCTATAACCTAAATCAAAACCAAAACCTATAACCTAAACCCGAACCCATTCTCAAATCCTAAAACACAAACCTAAACCTTATCCTAAACCTATAACCTATAACCCAAACCAAAACCTATAACCCAAACAAAAAATAAAACCTATAACCTAAACCCGAACCCATTATCAAAACCCAAAACCTATAACCTAACCTACACCTAAACTTATAACCTAAAACTATCCTTAAATCCCAAAACCTATAACTTAAACCTAACCTTTCCCTAAACCTATAAACTAAACTCAATTCCCTAAACCTAAACCTATACCTAAACCTTAGCTAAACCTAAACTCAAATCCCTAAACCTTAACCTATAACCAAACCTAAACCAAGACTTCTAACCTAAAACTATTCTCAAATCCCAAAACCTGTAACCTAAACCTAACCTTTCCCTAAACCTATAACCTAAACTCAATTCCCAAAACCTAAACCTAGATCTAAACCTTAGCCTAAACCTATACTCAAATCCCTAAACCTTAACCTATAACCTAACCTAAACCTATACTTATAACGTAAAACTATTCCCAAATCCCAAAACCTATATGTTAAACCAATCCTTAACCTAAACCTAAACCTATAACCTATAACCTTAACCAAAACCTATAACCTAAACCAAAACCAAAACATAAAACCTAAACCCGAACCCATTCTCAAATAAAAAAACCTATAACCTAAACCAAAACCAAAACCTATTACTTAAACTCAAACCCATTCTCAAATCCCAAAACATATAACCTAAACCAAAACCAAAACCTATGACCTAAACCCGAACACATTCTCAAATCCCAAAACCTATAACCTATCCTTAAACCTTAACCTATAACATAACCTAAACCTATACTTATAATCTAAAACAATTCCCAATTCCCAAAACCTATAGCCTAAACCTAACCTTAACCGAAACCTAAACCTATAACCTATAACCTTAACGAAAAGCTATAACGTAAACCAAAACCAAAACCTCTAACCTAAACCCGAACCCATTCTCAAATCCCAAAAACCTATAACCTAAACCAAAATCAAAACCTATAACCTAAATCCAAACCCATTATCAAATCCCAAAACCTATAACCTAACCTAAACCTATACTTATAACCTAAAACTATTCCTAATTCCCAAAACCTATAACCTAAACCTAAACCTATAACCTATAACCCTAACCAAAACCAATAACCTAAACTGAAACCAAAACCTATAACCTACACACGAAACCATTCTTAAATCCCAAAACCTATAACTAAAACCAAAACCAAAACCTATAACCTGAACTCGAACCCATTCTCAAATCCTAAAACATAAACCTAAACCTTACCCTAAACCTATAACCTATAACCTAAACCAAAAACTATAACCTAAACCAAAACCAAAACCTATAACCTAAACCCGAACCCATTATCAAATCCCAAAACCTATAACCTAACCAAAACCAATACATATAACCTAAAACTATTCTCAAATCCCAAAACCTATAACCTAAACCTAACCTTTCCCTAAACCTATAAACTAAACACAATTCCCTAAACCTAAACCTAGACCTAACCCTTTGCCTAAACCTAAACTCAAAGCCCTAAACCTTAACCTATAACCTAACCTAAACCTATACTTATAACCTAAAACTATTCCCAAATCCCAGAACCTATAACCTAAACCTAACCTTAACGTAAACCTAAACCTATAACATATAACCTTAACTAAAACCTATAACCTAAACCAAAACCAAAACCTATAACCTAAACCCGAACCCATTCTCAAATCCCAAAACCTATAACCTAAACCAAAACCAAAACCTATAACATAAACCTGAACCCATTATCAAATTCCAAAACCTATAACCGAACTTAAACCTATACTTATAACCTAAAACTATTCCCAAATCCCAAAACCTATAACCTAAACCTAACCTTAACCAAAAGCTAAACCTATAACCTATAACCTTAACCAAAACCTATAACCAAAACCAAAACTAAAATCTATAACCTAAACTCGAACCCATTCTCAAATCCCAAAACCTATTACCTAAACCAAAAATGAAACCTAAAGCCGAACCCTTTCTCAAATCCCAAAACCTATAACCTATCCCTAAACCTTAACCAATAACCTAACCTAAACATATACTTATAACCTAAAACTATCTTCAAATCCCAAAACTTATAACCTAAACCTAACCTTTACCAAAACCTATAACCTAAACTCAATTTCCTAAAGCTAAACTTACACCTAATCCTAATCTCAACTCCCTAACCTAATCCTAAACCTAAACTTGAAAACCCAAACTCAAACCCAATCCCGAACATGAACCCAATTTCCTAAACTTAAACCCTAACCCATTCTCAAATCTAAAAACCTATAACCTAAACCAAAACCAAAACCTATGACCTAAACCCAAACCCAAACCCATTCCTAAATCCCAAAACCTATAACCTAAACCAAAACCAAAACCTATAACCTAAACCCGAACCCATTCTCAAATCCCTAAACCTTAACCTATAACCTAACCAAAACCTATACTTATAACATAAAACTATTCCCAAATCCCAAAACCGATAACCTAAACCTAACCTTTCCCAAAACCTAAAACCTAAACTCAATTCCCTAAAGCGAAACCTAGACCTAATCCTAATCTCAACTCCCCAACCTAAACCTAAACATAAACTTAAAAACCCAAACTTAAACGCAATCTCGAACCTGAACTCGATTTCCTAAACCTAAACCATAACCCATTCTTAAATCGAAAAACCTATAACCTAAACTAAAACTAAAACCTATAACCTAAACCCGAACCCATTCTCAAATCCCAAAACCTATAACCTATCCCTAAACCTTAACCTATAACCTAACCGAAACCTATAATTATAACCTAAAACTATTCCCAATTCCCAAAACCTATAACTTAAACCTAACATTAACCTAAACCTAAACCTATAGCCTATAACCTTATCGAAAAATTATAACCTAAACCAAAACCAAAACCTACAACCTAAACCCGAACCCATTCTCAAATCCCAAAACCTATAGCCTAAACCAAAACCCAAACCTATAACCTAAATCCGAACCCATTATCAAATCCATAAACCTAGAACCTAACCTAAACCTATACTTATAACTTAAAACTATTCCGAAATCCCAAAACTTATAACCTAAGCCAAACCTTAACCTAAACCTAAACCTAAACCAATAATCTATAACCTTAACCAAAACCTATAACCTAAATCAAAATCAAAACCTATAACCTAAACCCGAACCCATTCTTAAATCCCTAAACTTATAACTTAAACGAAAACCAAAACCTATAACCTAAACCCGAACCCATTCTCAAATCCTGAAACATAAACCTAAACATTATCCTAAACCTATAACCTATAACCTAAACCAAAACCCATAACCTAAACCAAAACCAAAACCCAATACCTACACCCGTACCCATTATCAAATTCCAAAACCTATAATCTAACCAAAACCTATACTTATAACCTAAAACTATTCTCAAATCCCAAAACCTATAACCTAAACCTAACCTTTCCCAAAACCTATAAACTAAACTCAATTCCCTAAACCTAAACCTAGACATAAACCTTAGCCTAAACCTAAACTCAAATCCTTAAATCTTAACCTATAGCCAAACCTAAACCAATACTTCTAACCTAAAACTATTCTCAAATCCCAAAACCTATAACCTAAACCTAACCTTTCCCGAAACCTATAACCTAAACTTACTTCCCTAAACCTAAACCTAGATCTAAAACTTAGCCTAAACCTATACTCAAATCCTTAAACCTTAACCTATAACCTAACCTAAACCTATACTTATAATGTAAAACTATTCCCAAATCCCAAAACCTATAAGTCAAACCAATCCTTAACCTAAACCTAAACCTATAACCTATAACCTTAACCAAAACCTATAACCAAAACCAAAACCAAAACCTATAACCTAAACCTGAACCCATTCTCAAATAAAAAAACCTATAACCTAAACCAAAACTAAAACCTATAACTTAAACCCAAACCCATTCTCAAATCCCAAGACATATAACCTAAACCAAAACCAAAACCTATGACCTAAACCCGAACCCATTCTCAAATCCCAAAACCTATAATCTATCCCTTAACCTTAACCTATAACCTAACCTAAACCTATACTTATAACTTAAAACTATTCCCAATTCCTAAAACCTATAACCTAAACCTAACCTTAACCTAAACCTAAACCTATAACCTATAACCTTAATGAAACCTATAAACTAAGCCAAAACCAAAACCTCTAACCTAAACCCGAACCCATTCTCAAATCCTAAAACCTATAACCTAAACCTAAACCAAAACCTATAACCTAAATCCGAACTTATTATCAAATCCCAAAACCTATAACCTAACCTAAACCTATACTTATAACCTAAAACTATTCTCAATTCCCAAAACTTATAATCTAAACATAACCTTAACCTAAACTTAAACCTATAACCTATAACCCAAACCAAAACCTATAACCTAAACCGAAACCAAAACCTATAACCTACACTCGAAACCATTCTCAAATCCCAAAACCTATAACTAAAACCAAAACCAAAACCTATAACTTAAACCCAAACCCATTCTCAAATCCTAAAACATGAACCTAAACCTTATCCTAAACCTGTAACCTATAACCTAAACCAAAACCTATAACCAAAACCAATAACCTAAAACTATTCTCAAATCCCAAAACCTATAACCTAAACCTAACATTTCCCTAAACCTATAAACTAAACGCAATTCCCTAAACCTAAACCTAGACCTAAACCTTTGCCTAAACCTAAACTCAAACCCCCAATCCTTAACCTATAACCTAACCTAAACTTATACTTATAACCTAAAACTAATCCCATTTTCCAAAACCTATAACCTAAACCTAAGCTTAACTTAAACCTAAACCTATAACCTATAACCTTAACCGAAACCTAACCTAAACTAAAACCAAAACCTATAACCTAAACCCGAACCCATTCTTAAATCCCAAAAGCTATAACCGAAACCAAAACCAAAACCTATAAGCTAAATCTGAACCCATTATCAAATCCCAAAACTTATAACCTAACCTAAACCTATACTTATAACCTAAAACTATTCCCAAATTTCAAAACTTATAACCTTAACCTAAACCAAAACCATGTCACGCCCCAGACTCGGTAACCGGACCTCACAAGGAATTCGATGACCGGTTCTAGCCGCAACAGCCTCCTTAGTACCCCATTCTCGGCTCCTAAGACAGGTTCCGATCCTGGGATCCTACAAGGAGGATTTTCATAATAATGTAATCATCTCCAATACGAGCATACCCAAGATCACAACAAGTAAAATCGAAGAATAACAAAGGCACACATCACAAAATTCACTATGAATTTGAACTTTTACATGCTTACATCAGGTCCAAAAGGACATACATAAGATAACAGAGGAAAGAAGGAAGAGAATCTGCAACACTAGGTCCTTGGCTTGCACACCTATCCAAGCTCCGTTACTAAGACACCAACTTACGATCTCCTGCATGCATCAATCGTGCATAAACTTATAAAAATCTTAGAGGGAAGTGAAAGTTTGTGACAATGGTGCTCAGAAGAAGATGGAGAATGCAGAAAGGAGTCACGATCGATACTAATACCACTAGCCTTACCAAGGCTATCATGAGCACAAGAAACTATACCAAGGCAGTACGATAATGTAGGAAGTCATACCAAGGCTATATAGTGTAATGCGTAATGTAATGCAATGAGTATTGGGCGTTATTCCAAGGTGATGCAATATGAGGCTTACACAGTCGATGCAAATGCAATGCGAAGTAATGCCAGAGCTCATATCTAATCCACATATCAAGTACATTTCCATCATAAGGAAATCACTGAGGTCCATTACACTACTAGATGACTGCCGCTCTACAGACCCTGCACAGTCAAACGAGCGTAAGAGACCTCACTACTTTCCTGTGGACAGTCAATCACCAGTAAGGCCTGAAGGTAGTGGACCCATTCACGAGCCGGTCAAACTCAGCCTAGTAATGCCCTCTTACATCAGGTGAGTAAGGCCACACCCCTATCCAACTGACTACATGACAGACAGAGTCACGGCCTAACGGTATAAGGCCCTCATGTGCCCATATATTCCACCCGGTCACGGCGCTGGAGCAAATCCTTAGTACCATGGAAGTTTTGAAAATTTCACCCATATGCATCCTATGTACCCGGTATACTCAAGTAACATTTTTAGTGTCCAAACATGGCCATTCACGATGTATCTGTGGAGGCTATAGCCCTTATGAAGCAAGGGCAATAATGCTCATATGCTATGCAATGCCAGATGCATGAATCACACAAAATCAACCATGCATCAATCCCAAGCATCCAACGTGCTCAAGAGGGGATATTACGTCCCTCGGGAAAAGTATCATATAATGCCCAACGACACAATATGACCACACATACATAGTGTCACCCAAGCATACAATGATGTATATGGGCCATGAAGATGGGTCTAGATGCATTATGCAGTGATATACAAAGTAGTACACTCTTCCTATCCAAGAAGGGACCAAGATTAGGTATTTAGACAATATCCATAAGGAATCTCACCTCTAGTGGGGGCCCATTTACCTGGGATAACCCACGAGACTAAGTATACAAACTACGGGTCTAAGTGATATAAAAATGAGCCTAGCAAGAGTCTAAGATGATCATCCAACCACTTTAAATACAACCAGGCCTAGGGGGTCCATAATGAGGACATTTAACCACCATTCCCCAAAAAGACATATAAACCATGAGTGATGTCGATAGAAGGCCCAAGGCCTACATTAAAAATAAAAATAAATGTAACCAACCATATACATATATATATATATATATATATATATATATATATATATATATATATATATATATATTCCTCATAATAAGTCATAAAAAGATAAAATATCACTTTTAACAACATGGGCCCAAGAGGGGAATTAAGGCCCAAGGCTCAATTTCTAATGACCATAGAATCCATGCATTGAGTCAGACTTGGTGGGCAGCCTGCGTACACAATATATGACTAAATAAGTTTAAGTTTGGATGAAATGGGCCCAACTACATCAGCCCAATAACTTAGCAATTTAAGTGGGCAACCAAAGGCCCAATACTATCATTATCTTAGCCCACAAGTCCATCAAAATGGTGAAAGTTAGTCCAATATATGGTTGGACCAAGCTGGGACGACCCTGCCCACTCTAGGCCCATGGGATGCCCCAAAAAAATCTGATCTAAGATGGGATCGTCATCTGATCACTAAAGGTGACCCAAAAGAATGCATTGATTAAGCCTAAAGATTATAAGAAAACATAAGCATGTAACACATACACAAGTTCTCAATATGGTGGGCCCCATAGCCAAATAAAGTTTTAACCATAAAATTTTACGTTTAAGGCCCTTTGGTAAACTTTTGGGCAGTTTAACTTCCTAGACCTGCTAAGGTTCAGAAATCAGTTAACTATGTGGAGATAATCTCATAAAAGCCTATTATATTTACTGGGGGACCCCACCAGATAGAGAGTGCGTATGTATCATAAAAAGATCAAGTGGGCCTGTTACTGGATTGTGAGTCCAGCAGTAACCCAAGGCAGAGAATACATCCATAATCGGGCGATCCAAGGCTTAGAGGCCTGGACTAAACATGCGTTTTGGTAGGTTCCACATATATACACATTAAGCCCTAAACAAATGACCTAGGGTCTATGGTGGGCCTTTAACCATCCATAGAGAAACCCATGGACCTACCTTAGGATCACCCAGGAGGACGTTCAACCTCAACTGATGTAACACCCCGAATTTTGGCCAACCTGAGATTAAACGTCCTTAGTCTATGGGTCAATTAAAACACCTGAAAAATCGCTTAGAACCCAATTCCATAGCCAAAGAAATCACTTAGGATTAATTCCTTTAGAAAATAAGTGTAAGTTAGCTAGCGCGACGTTAGAATAGCTGGAAAATGGTCCCTGATCACTTTAAATACGTTCAACAAGGCCCAAAGCGAGTGGAACCAATGGTGCTATAATGCTCTAAAGCCTCGGATCAAACTCTAAACCGGTTTATTCTCGGGACCTCTTTGAAACTTTGTATTGGATCTAGACCGCGCGTCGAAAGTTCGATACCTATCATCTTAGACCGTTATGACCACTTAACTGGGCTTGGCAATTGTTTCGAAAATCAAATCCAACTAACATTCTGAGGCTATTTCATTGAGCCTGGAGTGAAGAGAGTGAGAATAGGGTAGAGTTGTAATTTTAAAATTTAAATCTGGCACACAACTTGACGCATCAGTATTGAGCGTTTTGACCGTCAGAATTCAGCCAAATTATACCATTGGATCAGGAAAAATTTCTATTTCATATCACGAGATTTGTAGACCTGATTTAGGTGCGATGACCGTTGAACTGAAATTGGACCGCCACGTGCGATCTGGGAACCCTACCGGTCTGAAAACTTGATGCATGCTAGATCCAGTATGCATGAGCTTAAGTCCGACCGCATCTGGTCAGGGGACCTCCAGAAATGCTCTTTTGGACCGAAACAGCCCCGATTTGGTTAGGCATCAAGTAAACATTGTTCCCAAGCCTATTTTGGGCATGTTTTAGGCTATAAAAGGGCTTGAAACCCTCATTCCTCTCTCCCATCCGAATTTGAGAAAAATCCTAGATTAGGAGAGAGAAAAGGTGAGAGTTTGTGAGAGAGATTGGAGGAGAATTCCTTGCCGCTTGTGCTACCTGTTGCAAGTGCCTAAGCAACGCAACTCAACCACTTTGCCGGTGATTTCTCTACTTTTCTAGGTAAGAAAATACCCTAGAAGTTGCTGATATGAGTTTTTCTTGGTTCCATAGCATGTTAGCTGATAGAACTTGTGTATTAGGTTCTCTAATCGCCGTTGACGAAGCGTATATGCTCCGCTCGAATTTACACATCCATAAGAGACAAGGTGCGGATTTTAGACGCTTTGATTGACTGTTTCCAAAGCTTTCAATGTCGTTTAATAGTATATTATTGACGGCAACGCCGTTTGACATGTACAACATGCTGTCCGTTTCCCGTTTCGTAAGCAGACGAAAAATATGAGATTTAGGGCATTTTAGTCATTTGTAGGAAATACTGTTTTCATCCATATTTTGCTGATGTGATTGACATGACTTCTTGTCGCATTAGTATATTAGGAATACCTGCATAATCAGTTTGGCGAAGAGATTCACCCAAATGCACGCTTTGAGTCGACATACTATATGTAGACTTAAGTGTGTAGTCTAAATGTTTGTATAAATGTTTGTATTAGTATGTATTGAATTAAATAGTGTTGTGAATTAGTTTGAGATTGAATTCTCAAATAATACGCTGATGCAAATGATTTCCTTCATGTCGGATATATGTATGATTTCATGATATGTATGAAATGCATGTGGTAGATGATTTACTTAAGTTGTATGTTATAACATATGTTAACATGCTCACATTGATGTATTTCATTTCCATTACACTTACATGATTGCTGATGTAAATTCATAATTGTTTGGGACTATACTTAGTCCAGGCAGTCGGTAACCGAGTAAATCCGTGAATGGCTTACCTTTGCCACGAGCGACGCGTCGATGAACGCGAGTCGTGTTTTGAGTTGGCGGCAGTAGTTAGGCCACACGAAGTGTTTCATGCACTTTATGTCATTCATCTTGAGATGCGCTCGTGCTAGTCGAGCCCGTCAAGTAACCCGACTGGCCATTGTATGTTCACCCTTTATGAGTCATAACTGCTTGAACCTAGGGTACTGAACTTACCATTGTAAACCCTGTCAACCATGGTACCTTGATCCACAAAGACTCATGAGTCGGGCATGGTGGTATGGGACACCGTGGTTGAGCTGTTGGCCTACACTGGGGCCACAAACCTCCCCGTAGTGACCAGTGAGCACCTATGACTCGTGAGCAGATTATGGTGGTATGGGACACTATATTCTTGCTGTCGGCCTACACTGATAAGGTGATGGGGGAGCGGTGCAACGAGTGCGAGCAACAGCCCTGGCAGCCCTTTGTAGTGACCGCGAGCGTATTCTGAGTCTACGGGAGGCGACGACCCTTCCGTAGCAGTAGAGTACAGTAGGCCTGTATTAATAAGGTGATGGGGGAGCGGAGCAACGAGTGCGTGCAACAGCCCTGGCAGCCCTTGCAGCGACCTACAAAATATACATCGTATGAAATTACTAGGAGTGACGACCCTAGACAGGATCTGTGTTGGGATTGATATAAGGGAGGTACCTTAGTTTTCCAATCCTGCTGTTTGAATGGACTAATAACAACTCGAAAATCATATCACCATAACATTGCATGTGCCTGGAAGATGTGGAGCACTTTAGGGAGTGTGGCATGCCGCGGTCGTAAGATGTTGCCGTATGAGGGAGATCGTCGGTGAGGGCATACATCACGTCATGTCATATTGCATTAACAGCAGTATTAGGATTGTTTGATTTACTGCTTTACTATTATCGCATGATTGATTTGATAACATGCTAATCTCTGCTCTCTTATCCCACTAAGTTGATCACTCACTCCCACGTTACGGGATGGTGTTTTCAGACACCCACCAGTCCCTATTGTGATTGCAGATGATGGCGCGGCCTGCGAGGCGGAGCTGGATTTGATGATGAGGAGGAGGATCTCTCCTTTATGTGTGATCTGATTGGCGGGATTTCAGGGAGGTTGATTAGAAACCTTGACACTTGTCATTTTACATTTTCAGAGCACTCATGTATATTCTTTTTGTTTACTTTTGAAGTATACATGAATGTATGTAACCTGGTAACATGTTCACACTCTGGAGACATACAACAGTTTATATATGTTATACATACTATCACAGTCTTCCGCTTATAAATTTAACCGTCTCTGGAGCGTGATATGCTGTTTGGATTAATCCCACTCATGTTTAATGCATTAACACAGACAACATTCAATCATACACATTAATGTTGCATAAATAACATTTTGGAACTCGGGAGTGGAGTTTTTACTCGACCCCCCCCCCCCCCCCCCCCCCCCGATTTTTGAGATGTTACAGATGATATCAGAGCATGATTTGGATTAAACCGGGCCTGGGTTATGGTCACGCAACGTACGCTGTCGCTTCCTTTGACTTTCAAGAGATAGCCCGCCACTACTCATATAGTATAAGGTCTAAAGCCTACGCAATGCATGACCTAATAGGCCATACACCAAGCCCAACTTATGGGCCAAATAGTGGACCCTCATGTAATGTTTGGGCCCAACCACAAAGGTCATAATTCCACATATTGTGGTAGGCTTCATGGGTAGCTCAGCAATTCATTTACATGGGCAAGTTTTACATTTAACACAAGTGAGTTGGGCCTCACTTTTGCCCCAAGTACAGGGTCAATTTAGTGGGCAGCCAAGAGCCCAACTTCTTGCATATTATTGCCCTTAAGCCCATCACAATAAATGGGAGAGTCTAGCCCCAAGATCAATGGGCCTATCCAAAAGAACTGAGTTTAAAAGGGCTAATCACTACCACAAAAGGGATAGCCATGCATATACTATATTACATAATGGGCCTTAAGGAAATAGCCCAGAACAAAAGTCATTCTATTCATACATTATGGTGGATTTAAGGGCAGCCCATAAGTCCAAGAATATACAAGGGTGAGACTTATACCGACAGGGTGGGCCTTGCCTCATCAGATAAAGACTTAACAAGGCCCTCCACAATATGCATTTATGTGGGATTTGCAAGTCAGCCCACAATTAAACACTTCATGAGGGCATCAAGGCCCATTAATACACATGATCAGCTTATAGATAGCCCATTGGGCTCGTGAATCAATAAGGTCAGCCCTTGTACAATCTTAGGCTCAAGAAAGAAGTTCCCAGCCCATTGAGCCTATAAAACTATTAAAAATTTTGGTTAAGGTCAGCCCACAAAATCACCACAAAGGTGGGCCTCAAAGGAGCACTCATTAAGCTCAAAATGTCTAAAGAAGGAAAGCAAGGAGTGTATGCAACACTCTCTCAAATCTGGTGTGCCACAATAGTTCCTAAACAATCAACCATGTAGCAAATTTTAGGCCACTTGCTGAAATTCTAGCCCACCCATTTCCTGGGCCTGCTGGAGTCCAGAAATTTATTTAATTTAGATGGGTTACTGACCCATGGTGATCCACATATATCATAGTGGGCCCCACCAGATAAGAAGGAAGATATACAACACTTACTTCAAGTGGGCTATGACATTAGAATGCAGGGCCAACAACCCAAGGTAAGGTTATGCCTGGGTATTTGACCCAAAACTGGTCTAAATTTCAGGCCACACCACGGTCGGTACAGAGGCCCAATGGCCTTGAAAATTTATAGGGCAGTCCTTCCATGGGTAGGCCATACCCCCATAAAATTTTATAATATTTTGACGTCAAAAATATTTTAATTAATTCAAATAAAGCAATCTATCCCGAAACTCGGACTGATCTGGACACCACATTATAATGGGCCGGTCCAGCCACCACCATGTTGTGTACAGATGTCCAATGGCTCTAAAATTTTTCAGGTAGGTCCTACATGAGTGTAACACATCCTTGTAAATTTTTATAATTTTTAGACACTTAAAAGTATTTTAATAAATTTTAAGAATATAATCTGTTCAGGGTGAACTATTGCTGAAATGTAACTCTTCTGAATTTGGGCCATCCAAATGGGTAGGTTTTGGGCCTCCAAAATTCCTAAAATTTGGACCCAAGGTCCCTAATCAAGACTAAATCAATATAGAGCTCAGAAATATGGCCCACCTTCTGAGAAAAATATTTTTAAATTTTTATTTTTATGGAACTATACTGCTGGACTGCACAACAGAATGTTTCTGGCAGTCCACTATGTTGGCCCACCCGTTTGGATGCCCAAATGGGGTCCATTGGCCTTAAAAGTTTGTAGGTAGGTCCTAACATGGGTGGAACACATCATTGTAAATTTTTAGAATTTTTAGACACCTAAAAAAATTTTAATAAATTTTGAATTTCCAACCTGTCCACGGTGGAATGTTGCTGTAACAATGCAGAAAAATCCAGACTGTCTACCCCACTTGGACCACACTTTTGGGACCTCTATCAAGATTGGATGGGGCTGAAATTTGGGAACATCAAGGTGAGATCTCCAACTTTTAGAAAAATATATTTAATGGGTACAAAAGGTCCCCTAATCAGTCACAAATTTAAGCCCAATCCAACAAAAAAATCTATCCAGAAATTTCTGGACAGCAATGCATGCATGGAATAAAACAAATTTATGGGCTTATTAAGGAAGGGATTGGCCCATAAATTGGGTGCCATGGCCTACCCTAGTGGGCCCCACAATTTTCTAGAACAAACCCTCAAATTTTTACCCTTGTAAGAACATTTAAGGTGGCAAAAAGAGGCATCTAAACCATGGTGTAGGTTGAGTATAGATGTTCCTTTCTTCCTAGGCTTTTTCTTTTGGGCAATCCAGGCCCACTAAGTTGACCACACATAATATCATCAGATTGCTAACTAAAGAAAGAGAAGGAAGAGCATCCGTCCATTAGAGGAGGGCTCCGCCACTATTGAGCCGTCCCCAAAAAATCACAACCACAAACAATAATATAAACACATTGTACAAATATATCTTATGATGCATGGTCTAGATATTTGAAATGAGTGGTTGGGATGCCATCTCAGCCACATGCAAGGGCCTAGATGACCCATCATACTTAGAAAATAAGAGAAATTCACATGCAAGGGGTCCATCAAGGGAAGAATTCCATGCATGGACATGCATTTACAATGTGGGCCTCATGGCCACATCTAAATGGTTGTGTAAGATCTCCACCATTAATTGGTGGGTCCTACACATCCAAATGAGAGAGAGGAAAGAGATTACATGATGAGAGAAAAGATTTACTTGATGAAGAAAGCACCCACCTAGATTAACCTTGAAATTTACATCACCATCATCTAGATGCTCCAAGAAACATGGATCAATGGTTGGAATAAGTTTTTGAGGGTTAGATGAGGAAGGAGAGGGAAGAAATGTGGCTGGAATTTTCAACAAGGTAGGATATTTTAGAGGTTCTAGCAATGGAAGAAGAGAAAATGAAAAGAAAAAGAGGGAAGGGAGAGAGATGTAGCATGAGAGTAATGATGAATTTCTAGAAAGATGGAGGCATGCTTGCCTTGGTTAGAGAAGAATGATGATCACTATAGGAAGATACAACCAAAGTTATAGGGTTGGTATATTTTTTAGGCTTGTGGGTAGTGTTTGTAGTTGGTAGTGGTAGTTATGGATCTTTGTGTAGTGTGTATGTAGTGTACCTTGGAACTTGTGCCAAAGGTGATGGTGGTCCACATGCATTTGTAGAAAAAGCGGGTCACATGATAAAATGCTCATAACTTTTGATCCATAGGTCGGATAAACGCACAAAACGTGTCGTTGGAACCGCGACGATGATGCGTTCGTAATGACATAAGTCTAAAATCGATCTGAGTCTGGTCTTCATGACTGGACTTACGGATGACTGTAAACACTATCCAAGGGTCACAGGTCGTTGGGATTCGACCGGTAGGAACGCGGGACCAAGATGAACGGAATGCATACTCACACACACATGCATACATGCGAACTTGGATCGGGTTTCACAACCTATAACCTTAACCAAAACCTATAACCAAAATAAAAAATAAAACCTATAACCTAAACCCGAACCCATTCTCAAATCCCAAAACCTATAACCTAAATCAAAACCAAAACCTATAACCGAAACCCGAACCCATTCTCAAATCCTAATACATAAACCTAAACCTTATCCCAAACCTATAACCTATAACCCAAACCAAAACCTATAAACTAAAATAAAAACAAAACCTATAAGCTAAACCCGAACCCATTATTAAAACCCAAAACCTATAACCTAACGTACACCTAAACTTATAATCTAAAATTATTCTTAAATCCCAAAACCTATAACCTGAACCTAACCTTTTCCTAAACCTATAAACTAAACTCAATTCCCTAAACCTAAACCTAGACCTAAACCTTAGCCTAAACCTAAACTCAAATCCCTAAAACTTAACCTATAACCAAACCTAAACCAATACTTCTGACCTAAAACTATTCTCAAATCCTAAAACGTATAACCTAAGCCTAACCTTTCCCTAAACCTATAACCTAAACTCAATTCCCTAAACTTAAACCTAGATCTAAACCTTAGCCTAAACCTATACTCAAATCCCCAAACCTTAACCTATAACCGTAACCTAAACCTATACTTATAACGTAAAACTATTCCCAAATCCCAAAACCTATAAGCTAAACCAATCCTCAACCTAAACCCAAAACTTATAACCTATAACCTTAACCAAAACCTATAACCTAAACCAAAACCAAAACCCAAAACCTAAACCTGAACCCATTCTCAAATAAAAATACCTAAAACCAAAACCAAAACCAAAACCTATAACTTAAACCCAAACCCATTCTCAAATCCCAAAACATATAACCTAAACCAAAACCAAAACCTATGACCTAAACCCGAACCCATTCTCAAATCCCAAAACCTATAACCTATCCCTAAAACTTAACCTATAACCTAACCTAAACCTATACTTATAACCTAAAACTATTCCCAATTCCCAAAACCTATAACCTAAACTTAACCTTAACCTAAACGAAAACCTATAACCTATAACCTTAACGAAAACCTATAACCTAAACCAAAACCAAAACCTCTAACCTAAACCCGAACCCATTCTCAAATCCCAAAACCTATAACCTAAACCAAAACCAAAACCTATAACCTAAATCCGAACCCATTATCAAATCCCAAAACCTATAACCTAAACTAAACCTATACTTATAACCTAAAACTATTCCCAATTCCCAAAACTTATGACCTAAACCTAACCTTAACCTAAACCTAAACCTATAACCCTAACCAAAACCTATAACCTAAACAGAAACTAAA
Source organism: Magnolia kwangsiensis (assembly GCA_037074715.1). Taxonomy (NCBI): domain Eukaryota; kingdom Viridiplantae; phylum Streptophyta; class Magnoliopsida; order Magnoliales; family Magnoliaceae; genus Magnolia; species Magnolia kwangsiensis. The sequence continues at coordinate 31,215,689 of CM073584.1, read as the reverse complement.
ACCTATAACCTACACCCGAAACCATTCTCAAATCCCAAAACCTATAACTAAAACCAAAACCAAAACCTATAACCTAAACACGAACCCATTCTCAAATCCTAAAACATAAACCTAAACCTTACCCTAAACCTATAGCATATAACCTAAACCAAAACCTATAACCAAAACAAAAACCAAAACCTATAACCTAAACCCGAACCTATTATCAAATCCCAAAACCTATAACCTAACCAAAACCTATAGTTATCAACTAAAACTATTCTCAAATCCCAAAACCTATAACCTAAACCTAACCTTTCCCTAAACCTATAAACTAAACACAATTCCCTAAACCTAAACCTAGACCTAAACCTTTGCCTAAACCTAAACTCAAACCCTTAAACCTTAACCTATAACCTAACCTAAACCTATACTTATAACCTAAAACTATTCCCAAATCCCAAAACCTATAACCTAAACCCGAACCCATTCTCAAATCCCAAAACCTATAACCTAAACCAAAACCAAAACCTATAACCTAAACCTGAACCCATTATCAAATTCCAAAACCTATAACCGAACCTAAACCTATACTTATAACCTAAAACTATTCCCAAATCACAAAACCTATAACCTAAACCTAACCTTAACCAAAACCTTAACCTATAACCTTTAACCTTAACCAAAACCTATAACCAAAACAAAAACCAAAATCTATAACATAAACCCGAACCCATTCTCAAATCCCAAAACCTATAACCTAAACTAAAACCGAAACCAAAACCCGAGCCCTTTCTCAAATTCCAAAACCTATAACCTATCCCTAAACTTTAACCAATAACCTAACCTAAACATATACTTATAACCTAAAACTATCCTCAAATCCGGAAACTTATAACCTAAATCTAACCTTTACTTAAACCTATAACCTAAACTCAATTTCCTAAAGATAAACCTGCACCTAATTCTAATCTCAACTCCCTAACCTAACCCTAAACCTAAACTTGAAAACCCAAACTCTAACTCAATCCCGAACCTGAACCCGATTTCCTAAACCTAAACCCTAACCCATTCTGAAATCTAAAAACCTATAACCTAAACTAAAACCAAAACCAAAACCTATAACCTAAACATGAACCCATTCCCAAATCCCAAAACCTATAACCTAAACCAAAACAAAAACCTATAACCTATACCCAAATCCATTCTCAAATCCCAAAACCTATAATCAATCCTTAAACCTTAACCTATAACCTAACCAAAATCTATATTTATAACCTAAAACTATTCCCAAATCCCAAAACCTATAACCTAAACCTAACCTTTCCCAAAACCTATAACCTAAACTCAATTTCTTAAAGAGAAACCTACACCTAATCCTAATCTCAACTCCCCAACCTAAACCTAAACATAAACTTAAATACCCAAACCTAAACGTAATCTTGAACCTGAACCCGATTTCCTAAACTTAAACCATAACCCATTCTTAAATCGAAAAACCTCTAACCTAAACCAAAACCAAAACCTATAACCTAAACCCGAACACAATCTCAAATCCCAAAACCTATAACCTATCCATAAACCTTAACCTATAACCTAACTGAAACCTATACTTATAACCTAAAACTATTCTCAATTCCCAAAACCTCTAACCTAAACCTAACCTTAACCTAAACCTAAACCTATAACCTATAACCTTAACGAAAAACTATAACCCAAACCAAAAACAAAACCTACAACCTAAACCCGAACCCAATCTCAAATCCCAAAACCTATAAACTAAACCAAAATCCAAACTTATAACCTAAATCCGAACCCATTATCAAATCCGTAAACCTATAACCTAACCTAAACCTATACTTATAACCTAAAACATTTCCGAAATCCCAAAACTTATAACCTAAACAAAACCTTAACCTAAACCTAAACCTAAACCTATAACCTATAACCTTAACCAAAACCTATAACCTAAATCAAAACCAAAACCAATAACCTAAACCCGCACCTATTCTCAAATCCCAAAACCTATAACTTAAACAAAAACCAAAACCTATAACCTAAACCAGAACCCATTCTCAAATCCTAAAACATAAACCTAAACCTTATCCTAAACCTATAACCTATAACTTAAACCAAAAGCTATAACCTAAACCAAAACCAAAACCTAATACCTAAACCCGCACCCATTATCAAATCCCAAAACCTATAACCTAACCAAAACCTATACTTATAACCAAAAACTATTCTCAAATCCCAAAACCTATAACCTAAACCTAGCCTTTCCCTAAACCTATAAACTAAACTCAATTCCCTAAACCTAAATCTAGACCTAAACCTTAACCTAAATCTAAACTCAAATGCCTAAACCTTAACCTATAACCAAACCTAAACCAATACTTCTAACTTAAAACTATTCTCAAATCTCAAAACCTATAACTTAAACCTAACCTTTCCCTAAACCTATAACCTAAACTCGATTCCCTAAACCTAAACCTAGATCTAAACCTTAGCCTAAACCTATACTCAAATCACTAAACCTTAACCTATAACCTAACCTAAACTTATAATGTATCTCACCTATCACCTCTCTCTCTCTCTCATTTCTCCTAAGCTCCATGAGAGCAACTCACGTCCAAGCTCCATGGGAGAGTAGTGTGGCCTACCTCTACCGCCCGATCCCACCATCCTAAGCCCATCTCAACCGTTGAAATTGTCCATTTGTGACTCTATCATGCATTGGCGGAAGAAGAGATTTCAAGGTGGGTGCTTCTTTCTCTCTCTCTCCCTTTCATTATTTTGGTGTGATGATGAGGCCATGTGACCCACCTAGATGAACCTCATCTTGATGAATGTCTTATCCAAACTATTCAAGCCATGTGGGCCCTGCCTCGGTGATAAGAAAACACAAGCATCAGGTTGATCCAATCAAGGGGGACATGTCCACGTGGGCTGGTGGACTCACCAGCCGTGGTCCCCAACTGTGGGACCCACCATGATAATGTATTCACGTCACCCACCCAGCGTCCAGGGACACTGGACGTGGGTTCAATGAAGTGTGAATAGACGGTGAGTTTCACTCACAGCACCGTCAACAAATTTTATATATATATATATATATATATATATTATATTTGGTTTGTGCTTTTTAGGTGGGCCACTTATATAGGCCCTACCTTGATGTATGTAGATAATCCACGCCGTCCATTCAGTTTCTTAGCTCATTTTAGGCGTTGATCCGAAATTTGAGACCAAACCGATTCTCGGGCGAGCCATACCATAGAAAATAGCGGTATTATCGTTAAAACCCACCTTGATCCTTCTATTCACCAAAAATACATCATATATTGGTCTCATTTGGTTGGTCATGGGCCACAGAATGTGATGGGTGGAGTGGATCCACTTAAAGTGGGCCTCACATGGGAAAAACGGCCAAAAATCTTTTTTCTAAGAAAAACAAAAAAAAAATAGCAAGAGAGCAGCAGCAGCGCCTGTTGCTGCTGACATACCTGCGGACGAGCGCCATTGGCAAACAAGCAGGCAGGACCATGGTCCCATATGTGGGCCCCATTGTGATGTGTATTGAGTATCCACACCTTCCATTTTGTAAACCCTTAGGGAAGTGGGCCGTCCTCCAAGAATCAGCTCGATCTGGATCTCAGATGACCCACATCATAGGAAACAGTTGGGCTGAACGTCTGCCATTAAAAATCTTTTTGAGTGTCCCAGAAGTTTGGATCATTATAAAAATTGGTTCTCCCCTTCATCTAGGGTCTGTGTGACCTTATCAACAATTTAGATGGCTTATAAACATTATAGTGGGCCCCACGTGGGACCCACAGTGATATATGTGTTTTATCACACCGTCCACAGCCGTGGACGGTGGATCCCACCCTTGTGACGTGCTCAGTGCAGCACGTGGTACCGATGCGTGTGTTTTGCCACACCGTCCAGACCCTGGACGGTGGGGCCCTCGTTTGATGTATGTTTTCTATCCAGACCGTCCAATGGGATGGTGGGCCTTGCAGCATGAGTTGCTGATGATATTAGCAAGATCTGCAGACCTTACCTTGATCTATGTATTTTATCCCTCCACGTGGTGTTTGTGCTTCATCCATGCCGTGCATCCATGGGACCTGCCTGCTGTGTGATGGCCGCACGAACACACATGAGTTATGGCACCCACGTGATGTATGTATTTTGTACCCACGCCGTCTAGCAATTGGACGGTGGAACACCACCCTAATGTATGCGCTTTATATACACTGTCTGCCCAATTGATGTGTGGGCCAGCAAAATGAATGTGTACATCCACACCTTTCGTCCACTTTTCCTTGGACGTGGGCTCACCCCACATGTGTGACATGTATGAGGGTGGGGCCACCTTAACATATGTATGTGTCTTACCTACATCTAGACGGTGCATGTGAAGACACCCACTGTTAAATGTATAATATGAGCTCCACCGTCCATCTGCTGGTGGGGCCTTGACCATGACATATATGTTATATCTTAACCGTCCATATGTCTGGACGTGGCCCCCCATCAGCCATATGGTTGTTGTATGTTATCAGTAGGTCAGGTGGGCCCTAACCTTGATGTATGTTTTATATTCAAACCGTGTACCCATGTAGGCACCTCATGATGTGTGTATCTTGTATCTACATCGTCCAGATGATCTGGACGGTGCCATGTGAACCACACCTTGATGTATTTGTTCCATCCATATTGTCTAGATGTGTTGGATGGTGTTGGACTACTTGGACGATGCTGCTATGCCCCGTAATTGATGTACTTTGCAGCCACGTCCTTCACCTGTTTGGCTGCCAACGTGAGGCCCACCTTAAATATGTATTGTTTATCTATGTTGTCCACTTGTGCGGCCCACCGCGATGTATGTTGTAACCCCCCATCTTGATGTGTATACGGCCCATTAGTGTGGCCATTCTATGCCGTCCACTTGTGCGGCCCACCGCGATGTATGTTGTACCCCCCATCTTGATGTGTATACGGCCCATTAGTGTGGCCCATTGATGCAACCCACTTGATTTCAGTGTGGGGTGGCCCACTCACGTGGATCTTACCTAGATGTATTTGTGATGTGTCCACACCATCCATCTTTGACGTGGGACCACTCTGGCATATGGGTTCCATCCCCACCGTCCGTCCACCTGCTGGGATGTGGACCCTATGCATGTGGGACTCCCTGTTGTATGTGTCTTTCCCATGCTGTCCATGGGCTGGGACATGGGGCCTATATGATGTATATCCATACCGACCATCTTTGGTAAATGGGACCCACCTTGATGTATTTTGTGGCCTATCCATGAGGCACAGCATGATGAATATGTTTCAACCACGCTGCCCATTTGTTTTGTTAAACCATGGACTGCCCCATTTGGCCCACTTAATGTATATGGGGCCCACCTGTTTAGTATTTGAGGCCCATGAGCTGTGACCTATGATGATGTATTCGAGGCCCATGGGACATGGCACATTGTGATATAATTAAGGCCTATAGGATGTAGCCCCTCATGATGTATATTAGACCCGTGTCAGAGGCCCATTGTGATGTATTCGTGGTCTAAGGGCAAGGCCCATTGTGATATGTATTAGGGCCATGATGTGTGGCCCACTTGATGTATTTCGAGGCCCAGGTACATGGCCTATTTGATGTATATGAGACCCATTAGTGCGATCCACTTGATGTATATTGAGGCCCACGGGTCGTAGCCCATTATGATGTATTTAAGGACCATGGGTCGTGGCCCATGGTGATGTATATTAAGCCTGTGTATTTGACCCACTATGATGTATATTAGACCGTATGATGAGGCCCATTATGATATATTTGAGGCCCATGGGATGTGGCCAATTGAGATTGTATATGACCATTTAATGCGGCCCATTAGAATTATATGAGGCCCATTACTGTGGCCCAGTTGATGCGACCCACTTGATGTATATGAGGCCCATAAGATTAGGCCCATCTTGATGTAGTTATGGCCCATCCACTGAGGCCCACTTTGATATATATGAGACCCATGCTAGGGGGCCCATTTTGATGTATTGGAGGCCCATGGGTCGAGGCCCAATAGGACGTGCATAAGGCCCATTGAGATGTATTTCTGGCCCATGTGATGCGGCCCACTTGATGTATGTGGCCCTTATGTGAGGCCATGGGCCCACGATATGTTTGGCTCTATGCGGGCCATTCCTTGGGGGCAATGTTAGTTAAATGTCCACATTGTCGAGGCCAATTGTCGATGTTGGTTACTGGTACCGATTATGAGCATATGACAGTAGAGCATCATGATATATACCCATACGCATCATCTGCATGTTTGTTATGATACGTGATTGACCATTGCATATACCATAGGGCAGGTTGTTCATGGGGCTCCCTGATAGGCGGAGTTACCCCACATGAGCACACGGTATGCGCATAATTTATGCATGATTGCACTGTGTGACTCATGCATCTCACATTTGTGTCGCATGATCACTGTACGCCCTAGCGACATTAGGGCTGTAGCCTCCACACGCACATCATGGATGGCCAGATGGGACACTAAAAATGTTTGGTTAGAGCATCGGGCTGCTATAGATGCCCTGGGTGAAAATATCTAAAACTCTCTTGGTACCAGAGGACGCCCCAATGTTGAGACCGAGTGAATACATGAGCGCCCGAGTGCCGAATACCAGGAGGCCGCATCTCCCACTGTGCCGTGGTCGATTGGGAGAGGGTGTGTCCTTACCTGCCCGAGCGCAGGGGGCATTGCTAGGCTGAGTTTGACCAGCTCATGAATGGGTCCGCTATCGACGTGTCGGATAAGTATTGGCAGACTATTGGCCAGGCGGATAGTGAGGTTTCTTACGCTTACTTAGACTGTGCGGCTAGGGAGAGCGACGGTGCCATTTGGAGTGTACTAAACCCCGGTGATGATCCTAGAGAGGAACCGTACTGATATGTTGACTTATTGAGTAGGAGTTGCATGTTCATTCATTCACTATCCACTCGGGCTGGTGGTGCGCAACTAATTATTGTATGCCTTCATTATGGTAAGGATTTTGGTTGGGCGCGCGACTAACCTGAGATCAGGAGTTTACCACGTTGAGTCTGACTATCCAAATTTAGGTATGTGACTGGTTTGGATAGAAGTCCCTTGTGGTGGACCCCATAGCCTGCAATACTATGTACTATCATTCCGACTTCACACTCCAGCATGGTCATCTCATTCGTATCGCATATTGCATTACATCCGCAGGCATATGACATTTTGGGTCACTATATTTTTGTACTTATATGACCTGGACAGACTTAAAAGGATTTGTGTATTGCATTGCATCCTCGACATCTGATATTTGGCTCTTCATGACTCCTTGTTGCATAGTTGTTCTATATTGCGTATTCTTCTATTGATTTACTTATGGACTTGTCTGTACTTCCGCTTACTCTGTTATCGTATGATTTATGATCTTGTTAGTATTTCTACTTACTCTGATAATTCATGAGTTTATCAGTATTTCTGCTTATTCAGACGTTGTATGGTTTATGGATTGCCAGTTTTCTAATATTATATGATTATGACATTATATTGAATACTTGACACTTACCTTGTGTACACACTTACACCACCCTCTAAGCTTTTTATAAACTTATGCATGATAGATGTGTGCAGGTGATGTTAGGTTGCAGCAGTGTTGAGCTTGAAGTGTGCAGTGGTCTTTTGGAGCTTGATTTTCTATTTATGTATTTCCCTTTCAGTGTTGTACTCAAATGATTATATTAGTGGATATAAGATGATGATGTTGCCTTTGTGAATTGGGTAATCTTGTGGTTATGCTTATTACTAGTTAAATGTACAAATAAAAAATAAAAAAAATCCTCCTTGTAGGATCCCAGGATCGGAATCTGGCATATGAATGCTAGGAGCCGAGAATGGGGTACTACGGAGGCTGTCGGCACCGGATTCGGCGATCGGGATTCCTATGAATCCGATTTTCGGGTTTGGGGTGTGACATTAGGTTTTTAAGTTTATGTTTAGGTTTAGATTAGGGAGTTGAGATTAGGATTAGGTGTAGTTTTAGGTTTAGGGAATTCAGTTTAGGTTATAGGTTTAGGTAAAGGTTAGGTTTAGGTTTTAGGTTTTGGGATTTGAGAATGGGTTCGGGTTTAAGTTATAGGTTTTAATTTTGGTTTAGGTTGTAGGTTTTAGTTTTGGTTTAGGTTATATGTTTTTGGATTTGAGAAGGGGTAATGGTTTAGGTTTAGGAAATCGGGTTCAGGTTCGAGATTGGATTTGAGTTTGGGCTTTCAAGTTTAGGTTTAGGTTTAGTTTATGCGTTGAGATTAGGATTAGGTGTAGGTTTAACTTAAGGGAATTGAGTTTAGGTTATATGTTTAGGGAAAGGTTAGGTATAAGTTATAGGTTTTGAGATTTGAGAATAGTTTTAGGTTATAAGTATAGAATTAGGTTAGGTTATAAGTTAAGGTTTAGGGATAGGTTATAGGTTTTGTGATTCGAGAATGGGTTCGGGTTTAGGTTATAGGTTTTGGTTTTGGTTTTGGTTTTGTTTTTGTCACGCCCCAAACTCGGAAACCGGGCTCACAAAATTTTCGATCGCCGAATCCGGCGCCGACAGCCTCCGTAGAACCCCATTCTCGGCTCCTAGCTCCCATTCACCAGGTTCCGATCCTGGGATGCTACGAGGAGGATTTTCAATGTCAGTTTGATTCGTAATAAGCATAACCAAAGGCATAACCCATAAACAACAACCAAAAACTCCATTACATTTCCACTATGATCAAAAACTTTACAAGTACAATGAGCAAAGGGAAATACAATAGTAGAGAACAAAAACTCCAAAATGCTCAGCAACGTGCTCCTGCCTCAGCGCTGCTGCGAACCAACGTCACCTGCATGCAACGGTCGTGCATAAGCTTACAGAAAGCTTAGAGGGTGGTGAAAGTGTTGCGCAAGGTAGAATATGAACATGCAATGTCAGAGTAATACGGAATATGCAGATAGAACCATAATACCATGAGCTATACCAAGGCTTATGCGATGCAAGACATGAATGGTATCGGCCATCCTAAGGCCATGCGATGTGCAATGCAACTCAAGCATACAGATCCTCATCAATGTCCATACATCAATACAGCTCAAAATAGAGGATATCACCGGGGTCTAGTACACTCTAAACCAGATTGCCGCCACATCGCGCGCAATAAGGTAAGTGGAAAAGACCTCACTATCCGTCTACAAATATCGGGCGTGACTCGTCGATAGCGGACCCATTCCTCGAGCTGGTCAAACTCAGCCTAGTATTTCCCCCTACACTCGGGCGGGTAAGGACGCACCCCCCTTCCAATCGACCACGACACAGTGGAGAGCGTAACCGTCTGGTAATCGACACTCAACGCTCATCTACCCACTCGGTCTAGACGTTGGAGCAACCTCCTGGTACCATAAGGGTTTAGAGACTTTCACCCAGGGATATCTATAGTACCCCATGTAAAAAAAGATTTTCGGTATCCAATCCTGCCAACCACGATGCGTCTGTGGAGGCTACGGCCCTGATGTCGCTAGGGCGTACAATAACCATGTCACACAAATGCGAAATGCATGATTCACGCTATCCAATCATGCAACAAATCCTGCGCATATCGTGCGCTCATGTAGGGCAACACCGCCTAATCGGGAGCCCTTAAACAATCTGCCCGAAGGCAAATGCTATGATCAGACAATTCTCAAGTCAAGCATATATATGATGCGTATGATCATGAGTCATGAACTATACTAAACATGTTATAATAAAATGAACTATCTTACAATGCAGATGGACCTGGGCGGCCTATACACAATAAATACGGGCCTAACAATGGGCCCTAAGGAGAGTCGTAATGTGGACATCCAACCAGCATTACACTCGCAATGTGGACGTCAAACCAACATTGCTCCCCAGGCACGATCTTCTTAAACGTCGCTACATAACCTGTATTGGGATTACACATTGTAATGAATCTTAGGTTCATCCCATTGGGCCTTACTTATATATCAAATAGGCCATATCTTATGGGCCTTTTATTCATCAGATGGGCCATACAAATGGGCCACACCAATGGGTCTTATGTGCATTGCAATGGGTCAAACCCGTGGGCCTTGGGTTGCATCCAATGAGCTTAGTCTCATGAGTCTAATGTATGACCAATGGGCCACACCAATTGGGTCCCTCATGTGGGTCAAGTGGGCCTCAACCCATAGGCCTAACATGAGTCAAATGGGCCTAAACCCCTAGGCCTTACATATATCAAATAGGCCTAGCCCATGAGCCTCCAATAAATTAAGTGGGTCTAACCCATAGGCCTCGTATGCATATCGAAGTGGGCCTAAACCCCTAGACCTTACATATATCAAATGGCCTACTTTCATGGGCTTTAAATTTCAACAAAAGGGTCCAATTACATGGGCCTTGAAGTACATCAAATGGGCCTAGTCCCATGGACTTGCAACACATCAATTGGGCTTACTTCTATGAGCTTTAAAATACCTTAAATGGGTCCAAAACCATGGGCCTAACAAAATGTTCATTTTCCATCAAAACTAGACCCAACATGAGGTTCATTTGCAATACAAACTGTTCATAGGACCCACAACAATATTTATTTGCAACCCAATCCTTTCATAAGGTCACATGAACCATGGGCCCATTGCAATATCTATTTACAATCCAAACTGTTCATAGGGCCCACGGTCAGGGGTAAGTCCCACCGTTCCAAATGAACGGCGCGGATGTAACACATAAAACATGGTGGGGCCCACCGTCCCGGGATGGACGGCGCGAATAGAACACATACATCACAAGGGTCCCACCGTCCGCTGGACGGTGGAGACCACATAAACATAAGGTGGGTGCCACCGTCCGCTGGACGGCGGACTTAACACATGAATCACTGTGGGTCCCAAGTGAGGCCCACCCTGTAACATTTATTCGGCATCCAAGCCGTTCACAAGGTCACTCTGACCTGGATGAAGGGAAAACATAAATTTCAGCTTTATCCAAAACTTCTGTGGGCCCAAAAATTGATTTCAATGGTAGACTTCAATTCCACTGTTTCAAGTGGTGTGGGCCACCTGAGTTTTGGATCTGTTTCATTTTTGGAGGGGGGCCCACCACTGGGGTGGCTCACCTCATGACCAAGCTGGATGACAAATACACATTATAGGGGGGCCCACACGCAGGGCCGTGGCCCCTAATGGACGTCCGCTGCCACTGCACGGTTGCACGCAGCAGCGTGCAGCGCTGCACGTTGTCAGGGAGGGGGGGCAACCCCCTTTACAAAAATCTGAAAAAAAATGATTTTCTAGGGTTTTTCACGTGCGGGGCCCGTTGCACCAGGATCCGTTCCGGCTATTGCGATCAGTGGCTCAAGGCTGTCCAAATGAGTCCAGAGTTTGAATTTTTTTGATGCTTAGAAGAGAAATAAAATAAGAAAATAGAGTTTGAATGGTGAGGGCGCAATATTTGACGTTATGGCCCACTAGGTGATTGGATTAGCTCCAAACTTTTACCCAACGGATAAAATGTCGTGGGTAAGAGGATGGACGGCTTGGATCGAATATACAACTCAAGGTGGGGCCTACACAAGAGGACCACCCCTCAAACTTCTCTTTTTCACCTTTTTTTTTTCTTTTGTCCAGGGACGTCCAGCGTCCCAGACGCTGGACGAGGGGCTCTTTTATTATTATTATTATTATTTTAAAAAGCATTGTGGTGGGCCTTTTGAAGTGGGCCACCACTGATGGATGATGGAGGTACAACATGCAAGGTGGGCCCCACTTGAAGGACCCTTGCACAAAATAAATACCTCAAGGTGAGGTCCATTCAAGTGGGCCACACAACCCCTTAGCATAAAAATGAAATAAAATAAAATAAAATAAAATACAAGAAATAAAAGAGAGAGGGAGAAACATGGAGAGTGGGACACGCCTTGTGATGGAGGGACCCCGACATTATGGGCCCTCCCTTGCAATGAATCATACAATAAACGGATCCAGTTGAACATGGGACCATCAAAATGTAAATCAACGGTGGAGATTCATTCCCCACCGATATGGACGGTCTAGATGACCTTTTGCAATGAAATAAACATCATGATGGGGTCCATGGAGAATGGCCCCATCACGGAACGATCATGATGATCCAAGTGGTCCATCGGCCACATTTTAGGGTCCCAAGTGAGATCCACACCATTGATCGGTGGGCCTCACTTAGTCCACCATAAAAATAAAAAAATCTACCCTATAGAAGCACCCATCGTCCGATCTTCTCACTCCTAGAGGTTCCTTGGCACCTTAGCTTCAACTTCAATGGTTAAGATGAAGAATGGAGGGTTGAGATGGGAGATATTGGGGTAGGAAGGTGGGCCACTTGGAGTTTAGGGAAGCTTGAGAATTTCCATACGTATGGAGTTGGAATTTTACTTGGAGGTTTGAAATGAGAAAGAGAGAAAGAGAGAGAGTGATGTAAAGGGAGAGAGAGAGAGTGATGGATGGATGGGTGAGTGATGGTTGTGTAAGAAAAGCTTGACTTTTGAGGCTTTTATGTACTTATATGGCTTTTTGTGTAAGAGAGGTATGGGTGGTGAAGACTTTTGTGGTTGCTTGGGAAAAGGGATGGAAGTGATGTGTACTTGACATGTGATGGATTGATGGGTGATTGATTGATGGGATTGATGTGATTGATGTGACACATCGTAGAGATTTCCTTGGTTTTCGCAACGCACGGCGTTTTCTCGCACCGAACGTTGGCCCATATCTCTTGACCAGGGTATCGCCTTGGGGCGCGAGTCGTGGTATCAGAACCGCAATGACGGCACGGTCGCTATGGTATTGGTCTCGGGTTGAGTCGACTCGGTTTGTCGGTACATGAATCAGGGTCGCGTGTCGATATTGTCTAAGGGTCGAAAGTCGCCGGAATTCGACCGGTAAGACCGCGGGAGTGTACGGAAAGGTACGGACTAAGATACGGGTCTTACAGTTTTAGGTTATAGGTTTTGAGATTTGAGAATGGGTTCAGGTTTAGGTTATAGGTTTGGGTTTTGGTTTAGGTTATAGGTTTTTGGATTTGAGAATAGGTTATGGTTTAAGTTTAGGAAAACTATTTCAGGCTCGGGATTGGGTTTGAGTTTGGGTTTTCAAGTTTAGGTTTAGGTTTAGGTTAAGGAGTTGAGATTAAGATTAGGCGTAGGTTTAACTTTAGGGAATTGAGTTTAGGTCATAGGTTTAGGGAAAGGTTAGGTTTAGGTTATAGGTTTTGGGATTTGAGAATAGTTTTAAGTTATAAGTATAGGATTAGGTTAGGTTATAGGTTATGGTTTAGGGATAGATTTTAGGTTTTCTGATTTGAGAATGGGTTCGGGTTTAAGTCATAGGTTTTGGTTTTGATTTTGGTTATAGGTTTTTGGATTTGAGAATGGGTTCGGGTTTAGGTTATAGGTTTTGGTTTTGGTTTTGGTTATAGGTTATAGGTTTAGGTTATAGGTTTTGGGATTTGAGAATGGGTTCGGGTTTAGGTTATATGTTTTTGTTTCATTTTAGGTTATAGGTTTTGGGATTTGAGAATGGGTTCGGGTTTAAGTTATAGGTTTTGGTTTTGGTTTTGGTTTAGGTTTTGGTTTTGGTTTAGGTTATAGGTTTTTTGGTTTTAGGAATGGGTTATGGTTTAGGTTAAGGAAATCAGGTTTAGGTTCGGGATTGGGTTTGAGTTTGGGTTTTTAAGTTTAGGTTTAGGTATAGGTTAGGGAGTTGAGATTTAGATTAGGTATAAGTTTCACTTTTGGGAATTGAGTTTAGGTTATAGGTTTTGGGATTTGGCAATAGTTTTAGGTTATAAGTATATGTTTAGGTTTGGTTATAGGTTAAGGTTTAGGGATAAGTTATAGGTTTTGGTATTCGAGATTTGTTTCGGGTTTAGGTTATGTCACGCCCCAAACTCAGAAATCGGGCTCACAAAATTCCTGATCGCCTAATCCGGCGCCGACAGCCTCCGTAGAACCCAATTCTCGGCTCCCAGCTTCCATTCCCCAGGTTCCGATCCTGGGATGCTACGAGGAGGATTTTCAACGTCAGTTTGATTCGTAATAAGCATAACCAAAGGCATAACCCACAAACAACAACCAAGAATTCCATTACATTTTCACTATGATCAAAAACTTTACAAGTACAATGAGCATAAAGGGAAATACAATGATGATAAATCAAAATCTCCAAAGCGATCTGCAACACGCTTCTGCCTCAGCACTGCTGCGCCCCAACGTCACCTGCACGCAACGATCGTGCATAAGCTTATAGAAAGCTAAGAGGGTGGTGAAAGTGTGTGCGCAAGGTAGTAATATGATCATGTAGTATCAGAGTAATGCGGGATATGCAGATGGATCCATAAATATCATGAGCCGTACCAAGGCTATGCGATGCAAGACATGAATGATATCGGTCATCCCAAGGCCATGCAATGTGAAATGTAACTCAAGCATACAGATCCTCATCTATGTCTATACATCAATACAGCTCAAATCTGGGATATTACCGAGGTCTAGTACACTCTAAAGCAGATCACCGCCTCATCACACGCAATAAGGTAAGTGGAATAGACCTCACTATCCGTCTGCTAATATCGGGCGTGACTCGTTGATAGCGGACCCATTCCTCGAGCTGGTCAAACTCAGCCTAGCATTGCCCCCTACACTCGGGTAGGTAAGGCCACACCCCCTTCCAACCGATCACGACACAGTGAAGAGTGCAACCGTCTAGTAATCGGCACTCAACGCTCATCTACCCACTCAATCTAGACGTTGGAGCAACCTCTTGGCACCATAAGGGTTTAGGGACTTTCACCCAGGGATATCTATAGCATCCCATGTAGAACAAAATTTTCGGTATCCAATCCTACCAACCACGATACATCTGTGGAGGCTACGGCCCGATGTCGTTAGGGCGTACAATAACTATGTCACACAAATGCGAAATGCATAAATCACGCTATCCAGTCATGCAACAGACCCTGCACATATCGTGCACTCATGTAGGGCAACACTGCCTAACCGGGAGCCCATAAACAACCTACCCAAAGGCATATGCTATGATCAGTCAATTCTCATGTCAAGCATACATATGATGCGTATGATCATGAGTCATGCAACTATACTAAACATGTTATAATGAGATGAACTATCCTTACAATGCAGATGGGCCTGGACGACTTATACACAATAAGTACGAGCCTATTACAGAGCCCTAGGGAGAGTCGTAATGCGGACATTTAACCAACATTAAACTTACAATGTGGACGTCAAACCACCATCGCTCCCAAGCCATAGCCCGCAGTAAACATCATTACCCAAACCACGTTGGGTTCACACATTGCAATGGACCGTAGGTACATCCTAGTGGGCCTTTATTACACCAAATAGGCTACATTAGTGGGCCTTACATTTATCAAATGGGCGGCATTACTGGGCTTCACCAATGGGCCTTAGGTACATTGCAATGGGTCACGATCCATGGGCCTCAGAGTATGTCAAAATGGGCCTAATCACATGGGCCCTATGTGCTTTAAATGGACCTAAACCCATAAGCTTGTTACAATTAAATGGGCTTAATCCCACGGGCCGTACATTACATTGAATAGGCCTAATCCTATGGGCCTTGGAACACATCAAATGGGTCCAATCCTAGGGGCCTTAAGTTACATCAAATGGGTCTAATCCCGTGGGCCTTGGAACACATCCATGGGTCCAACCCATGGGCATTAGAATACATCAAGTGGGCCTCGACCCATGGGCCTTAGATTAAGTTTGTTTTCCATCCAAACTGTTCATAGGGTCACATGGGCCCAGGGCCCACTATAATGTTTATTTGTCATCCAGCGCGTGGGCCAAGCGAAGGCCCACTGTAGTATTTGTTTGTCATCCAATGTGTGGGCCAGGGCCCACTGTAACGTTTATTTGTCAATCCGCCAGGGGGGGGGGGGGCGTGAATGAAGCACATGCAATTGGTGGGCTCCACCGTCCAGCGGACGGTGGAGGAAAACGTATACATCACTGTGGGCTCCACGTGGGGCTCACCATAACATGTATTTTCCATCCAGCCAGGTGGTAAGGTCCCATGGACCTCAATGAGGAAGAAAAATAAATTTCGTTTTAATCCAAAACTTCTGTGGACCCCAGGATGGATTTCAACGGTAGATGTTCATTCACACTGTTTCCTTCGGTGTGGGCCACTTGAGCATCGGATGGGGCTAAGATTTGGAGGGGATCCACTGCTAGGGGTGGCCCACCTTGCGGACCAGTCAGATGGTAAATGAACATCATGGTGGGGCCCACGGCTGGAGCCGTGGGTCCCTTGCTAGACGCCGCACGCCCGCCTGCTGCAGCGCTGGTCTGACACGAGCAGGAGCTGCTGCTCCATCCTTTCCCTCTCTCCTCTATTATTGAATTTCTGTGGTTTTCCACAGGTGGGGCCCATATCAAGTTAATCCAATCCGTCCAAGGGATTCTACGGCTCGTAACAGGAAGAAAAAGTTCAAAGTTTGGGATTTTTAGATGCATAGAATCATCAGGAAATGTTTTTAAGGGTAACCACTAAAGTTCCCTATGCTATGGCCCACCAGATGCTCAGATCAGGCCCATTCTTCTACTCAACGGCTAAAATGAGGCCGGTAAGAGGAGGGATGGCTTAGATTGTACCCATACATCAAGGTGGGGCCCATGAGAAGACCACCCCAAAAGCTCTCTTTCCTTTTTTTTCTTTTTTTTTTGTAGTACAGGGACATCCAGCGTCCCAGACGCTGGACGGTTTAGTCTAAAAATATTGTGGTGGGCCCTGATTAGGTGGGCCACCTTATGGAGAATAGTGTGACCCTATCACACATAAAGTGGGCCACGCTTGATGATTGTATAAAAAATGAGCCTCATGGTGGGGTCCATTCAAATAGACCACACAAGCCTAAATAAAATAAATAAATAAATAAAATAGACAAATAAAGTGAAATAAGAAGGGAGAGAGATGGAAAGTGGGACACGCTTGTGATGGAGGGCTCCGCCACTATGAGCCCTCTTTGCAAAACAAATCATACATCGAATGAATCCCTTAATTACATGGGACCATCAAAATTGGAAATCAACGGTGGGGATCATTTCTCCACCAATATGGACGGTCTAGATGACCTTTCTAAGAAATAAACATCATGATGGGGTCCATGGAGAATGGCCCCATCATGGAATGATCATGATGATCCTAGTGGGCCATCGGCCACATCTTAGGGTCCCAAGTGAGATCCAAACCATTGATCGGTTGGCCTCACTTGGCCCACCTCAAAAACATGAAAGACTAGCATAATCTAGCACCCACCGTCCGATCTTCTTGCTCCTATGGGTTCCTTAGCACCTTAGCTTCAACTTTAATGGATGAGATGAGGAATGGATGGCTAGGATGGGAGATGATGGGGTAGGAAAGTGGGCCACACTTAGAGTTTTTGGAAGAGAGGGAGAAGCTTGAAGAATGCTCATACGTGGGATCTCTTTTTGCTTGGAGATTTTGAAATGAGAAAGAGAGAAAGAGAGAGAATTGTAAAGGGAGAGAGAGAGGGTGATGGATGGATGTGGTGATGGGTGTGTAAGATACCTTTATTGACTTTGGTGGCCTTTTGTGAAAGAAAGGCATGGCATTGGAAGACTTTTGTGGTATTTGTGTAAAAAAAGTATGGGCATGGAGGACTTTTGTGGCTTGCTTGGGAAAGGGTGAAAGTGATGTGTACTTGACATGTACTTGACATGTGATGGATTGATTGATTGATGGATTGATGGGATTGATGTGACACATCGTAGAGATTCTCTTGGGTTTCGCAACGCGCGACGTTTCCTCGCACCGAAAGTCGGTCTACAACTCTTGACCAGGGTATCGCATCGGCGAGCAAGTCGCGGCGTCGGAACTGCAGTGACAGCGCTGTCGCTATGGTAATGGTCTTAGGTAGAGTCGACTCGAGTTGACAGCGTATGAATTAGGATCACGTGTGAATATCGGTTAAGGGTCGAAGGTTGTCGAAATTCGACCGGTAAGACCGCGAAATTCTACGAAACGGTACGGACTAAGATACGGGTCTTACAGGTTATAGGTTTTGGTTTTGGTTTAGGTTATAGGTTATAGGTTTAGAAAAAGGTTTAGGTTTAGGTTTAGGTTATAAGTTTTGGGATTTGAGAATGGGTTCGGGTTTAGGTTATAGGTTTTGGTTTTGGTTTAGGTTGTAGGTTTTATGATTTGAGAATGGGTTCGATTTTAGGTTATAGGTTTTGGATTTGGTTTTGGTTTAGGTTATAGGTTTTTGGATTTGAGAATGGGTTATGGTTTAGGTATAGAAAATTGGGTTCAGGCTCGGGATTGAGTTTAAGTTTGAGTTTTTAAGTTTAGGTTTAGGTTTAGGTTACGGAGTTGAGATTAGGATTAGGAATAGGTTTCACTATAGGGAATTGAGTTTAGGTTATAGGTTTTGGGATTTGGGAGTAGTTTTAAGTTATAGGTATAGATTTAGGTTAGGTTATAGGTTAAGGTGTAGGTATAAGTTATAGGTTTTGGGATTTGAGAATGGGTTCGGCTTTAGGCTATAGGTTTTCATTTTAGCTTAGGTTATAGGTTTTGGTTTTGGTTTGGGTTATAGGTTTTTGGATTTGAAAATGGGTTATGGTTTAGGTTTAAGAAATCGGGTTCAGGTTCAGGATTAGATTTTTTGAGTTTGTGTTTTCATGTTTAGGTTTAGGTTTAGGTCAGGGAGTTGAGATTAGGATTAGGTGTAGGTGTGACTTTAAGCAATTGAGTTTAGTTTATAGGTTGAGGGAAATGTTAGGTTTAGGTTATAGGTTTTGGGATTTGGGAATAGTTTTAGGTTATAAGTATAGGTTTAGGTTAGGTTATAGGTTAAGGTTTAGGGAAAGGTTATAGGTTTTGGGATTTGAGAATGGGTTCGGGTTTAGGTTATAGGTTTTGGTTTTAGTTTTGGTTTAGGTTATAGGTTTTGGTTTTGGTTTTGGTTATTGGTTTTTGGATTTTGAGAATGGGTAATGGTTTAGGTTTAGGAAATCGGGTTTAGGTTCAGGATTGGATTTGAGTTTGTGTTTTTAAGTTTAGGTTAAGGAGTTGAGATTAGGATTTGGTGTTGGTTTAACTTTAGGCAATTGAGTTTAGGTTATAGGTTTAGGGAAAGGTTAGGTTTAGGTTATAGGTTTTGGGATTTGAGAATGGATTCGGGTTTAGGTTATAGGTTTTGGTTTAGGTTATAGGTTTTTGGATTTGAGAAAAGGTTATGGTTTATGTTTAGGAAATCGGTTTCAGGTTCGTGATTTTGTTTGAGTTTGGGTTTTCAAGTTTAGGTTTAGGTTTAGGTTAGGGAGTTGAGATTAAGATTAGGTGTAAGTTTAGCTTTAGGGAATTGAGTTTAGGTTATAGATTTAGGGAAAGTTTAGGTTTAGGTTACAGGTTTTCAGATTTGGGAATAGTTTTAGGTTATAAGTATAGGTTTAGTTTAGGTTATAGGTTAAGGTTTAGGGATAGGTTATAGGTTTTAGGATTTGAGAATGGGTTAGGGTTTAGGTTATAGGTTTTGGTTTTAGTTTTGGTTTAGGTTATAGGTTTTGGGATTTGAGAATGGGTTCAGGTTTAGGTTATAGTTTTTAGTTTTGGTTTTGGTTTAGGTTATAGGTTTTTGGATTTAAGAATGGGTTATGGTTTAGGTTTAGGAAATCGTTTTCAGGTTCGGGATTGAGTTTGAGTTTGGGTTTTCAAGTTTAGGTTTAGGTTTAGGTTAGGAAGTTGAGATTAAGATTAGGTGTAGGTTTCGCTTTAGAGAATTAAGTTTAGGTTATAGGTTTAGGGAAAGGTTAGGTTCAGGTTATAGGTTTTGGGATTTGAGAATGGGTTCAGGATTAAGTTATAGGCTTTGGTTTCGGTTTAGGTTATAGGATTTTGGATTTGAGAATGGTTTCGGCTTTAGGTTATAGGTTTTGGTTTTGGTTTTGGTTTAAGTTATAGGTTTTTGGATTTGAGAATGGGTTATAGTTTTAGTTTAGGAAATCGGGTTCAGGTTCGGGATTGGGTTTAAGTTTGAGTTTTTAAGTTTAGGTTTAGGTTTAGGTTAGGAAGTTGATATTAGAATTAGGTATAGGTTTCGCTTTAGGGAATTGAGTTTAGGTTATCGGTTTTAGAATTTGGCAATAGTTTTAGGTTATAAGTATAGGTTTGGGTGAGGTTATATGTTAAGGTTTAGGTATAGGTTATAGGTTTTGGGATTTGAGAATGGGTTCGGGTTTAGGTTATAGGATTTGGTTTTGGTTTAGGTTATAGGTTTTTGGATTTGAGAATGGGTTATGGTTTAGGTTTAGGAAATCGGGTTCAGGTTCGTGATTGGGTTTAAGTTTGGGTTTTTAAGTTTAGGTTTAGGTTTAGGTTAGGGAGTTGAGATTAGGAATAGGTGTAGGTTTCACTTTAGGGAATTGAGTTTTGGTGATAGGTTTTGGTATCTGGGAATAGTTTTAGGTTATAAGTATAGGTTTCTGTTAGGTTATAAGTTAAGGTTTAGGGATACGCTATGGGTTTTGGGATTTGAGAATGGGTTCGGGTTTAGGTTATAGGTTTTGGTTTAGGTTATAGGTTTTTGGATTTAAGAATTGGTTATGGTTTAGATTTAGGAAATCGGGTTCAGGTTCGGGATTGGATTTGAGTTTAGGTTTTCAAGTTTAGGTTTAGGTTTAGGTTAGGGAGTTGACATTTGGATTAGGTGTAGGTTTAACTTTAGGGAATTGAGTTTAGGTTATAGGTTTAGGGAAAGGTTAGGTTTAAGTTATAGGTTTGGGATTTGGGAATAGTTTTAGGTTATAAGTATAGGTTTAGGTTAGGTTATAGGTTTTGTGATTTGAGAATGGGTTCGGGTTTAGGTTATAGGTTTTGATTTTGGTTTTGTTTTAGGTTATAGGTTTTTGTATTTGAGAATGGGATCGGGTTTAGGTTATAGGTTTTGGTTTTGGTTTTGGTTATTGGTTTTTGGATTTGAAAATTGGTTATGGTTTAGGTTTAGGAAATCAGTTTTAGGTTCGGCATTGGGTTTGAGTTTGGGTTTTCAAGTTTTGGTTTAGGTTTAGGTTAGGGAGTTAAGATTTGGATTAGGTGTAGGTTTAGCTTTTGGGAATTGAATTTTGGTTATAGGTTTAGGGAAAGGTTAGGTTTAGGTTATACGTTTTGGGATTTGGGAATAGTTTTAGGTTATAAGTATAGGTTTAGGTTAGGTTATAGGTTATGGTTTAGGGATAGGTTATAGGTTTTGGGATTTGAGAATGGGTTCAGGTTTAGGTTACATGTTTTGGTTTTAGTTTTGGTTTAGGTTATAGGTTTTGGGATTTGAGAATAGGTTCGGGTTTTGGTTTAGGTTTTGGTTATAGGTTTTTGGAGTTGGGAATGGGTTATGGTTTAGGTTTAGGAAATCGGGTTCAGGTTCGGGATTGGGTTTGAGTTTGGGTTTTCAAGTTTAAGTTTAGGTTTTTGTTAGGGAGTTGAGGTTAGGATTAGGTATAGGTTTCACTTTAGGGAATTGAGTTTAGGTTATAGGTTTAGTGAAAGGTTAGGTTTAGGTTATAGGTTTTAGGATTTGGGAATAGTTTTTTTATTAGTATAGGTTTAGTTGAAGTTATAAGTTAAGGTTTAGGGATAGGTTATAGGTTTTGGGATTTGAGAATGGGTTTGGGTTTAGGTTATAAGCTTTGGTTTCAGTTTAGGTTATAAGTTTTGGGATTTGAGAATGGGTTCAGGTTTAAGTTATAAGATTTGGTGTTGGTTTTGGTTTAAGTTATAGGTTTTTGGATTTGAGAATGGGTTATGGTTTTGGTTTAGGAAATCGGGTTCAAGTTCGAGATTGGGTTTGAGTTTAGGTTTTCAAGTTTAGGTTTAGGTTTAGATTAGGGAGTTGAGATTAAGATTTGGTGTAGGTTTAGCTTTAGGGAATTGAGTTTAGGTTATAGGTTTAGGGAAAGGTTAGGTTTAGGTTATAGGTTTTGGAATTTGGGAATAGTTTTAGGTTATAAGTATAGGTTTGGGTTAGGTTATAGGTTAAAGTTTGGGTTTGGGTTATAGGTTTAGGTTTAGTTTTGGTTTTAGGTTTAGGTTTAGGTTAGGTTTTAGGTTAAGGTTATAGGTTATAAGTATAGGTTTAGGTTTAGGTGAAGGTCTAGGTTAGGTTTTAGGTTAAGGTTTTGGTTAGGTTTTAGGTTAAGGTTATGTATAGGTTTAGGTTATAGGTTATAGGTTTAATTTATATGTTAAGGTTTGGGTTATAGGTTAAGGTTTAGGTTATAGATTATAGGTTATAAGTATAGGTTATAGGTTATGGTTTTAGTTTAGGTTAAGGTTATAAGTATAGGTTATAAGTTTAGGTTTTGGTTTATATTTAGGTTAAGTTTTAGGTTATAGGTTTTGGTTTAGGGTTTGGTTTAGGTTATAGGTTATAGGTTATAGGTTATAGCTTTAGGGCATTGAAAATAGGTTTAAGTTATAGGTTTAGGGTGTGGTTTAAGTTAAGGGTGTGGTACTTGCAAATACAGATATAAACACGGCCTGTCCAAATGGCCAGGCCCCTCCAATGCTATCCATAAGAAATGGACAGCTTCATCATGATCATAACAGCGGTTCCCACCTTCCACAGACCCCTGCTCATTCGGATAGCTCCGACGCACATCCGGGTCTGCTCCATTAATTTTGAGCAAATACATAAATATGGCCTGTCCAAATGACCAGGCCCCTCCAATGCTGTCCATAGAAAATGGACAGCTTCATCATGGTCATAATAGTGGTTCCCACCTTCCAGGGACCCCCGTTCATCTGAATAGCTCCGACGCACATCCGAGTCTGCTCCAATTTTTACAGAATTATGCATGTCCTGCTCATGAGCATGCCTAATATTGTCAATGCATGGGATCAGTACAAATATCTTTTCATGATTCAAATAAGAGAACTCGAGGGTTTTCCTTACCTTTCATTGTATGCTTCCAAGGTGGAAATGGCCCCTGAAACACACATACATCCTGGGAATCGCTTCTCAAAACCATAAACTGTTTTGTTTTGAAGCTCGTTCGTCTCAGCTAAAAACCTGTCACATAATGAATAACTGTAACCACAACGATAACTATTGTGAATGCTGCCTTCTAATCCTGCTCTATTAACTAAGTTTCATAAAGCAGTTGAACCATTGGAAGAAGATGGAGACAGATCTAATCCTAAAGAAATTGATGTTTGTATCAACTAGAATATGAAGCATTTCAACATCTAAATCTAAAGAGTGATCATTTCTTCATTTTCTGCATGGTATAAAGAAAATTCAGCATATACTGTCAGATTTGCATCTACCATAAGATTTGGTTCCAAGTTACAGCCAAGTCATGCTATTAATCATCCAGTTGCATGCCAAAAGTCTAATAAAATCCTTACAATGTGGGGACCACCTAAAGTGACGCCTAGCATGGAATGTTGAATGCTTGCAGGAAACAAAAACAAAAACAAAAAACAAAAAAAAAATTGAGAAACCAACCTTAATTGGACGTTGGGATAAATGTTTGCAGCTCTGGCATTGTAGCCTTAGCACAAGCTCTGGTATTCCTCTTCACTTGATATCTTCATATCCCTACAAATGAGAGGTAGATTTTAGAAGAGATTAGATATATGTAGAGAGAGGTTCTTCTCCTTTCATGTAGCATGTAGATATATTCCAACATATTTATACATGGGCATGAAATTGTGTCCATTGCCAAAAGTTCATAGGCAAAGGAGTTAATGAAGCTTTCAGGCGAACTGAAACGGGAACTGAAAAAATGACAAAATGACAAAAAAAAAAAAAAAAGAGAATACATTTGACTAAAACATTATAACATGGATTCATGCTTTCAGGCAATTTATGGAAATACATATATCAATATGTGGGGTGGGACGACTACAAATTTCTGAAATCCAAGACATGGATAAGGTTATATCTCATCCATGGGTCAGTGTTCATGTTTAGTAATATGGTTTTTTCTAGAAAGAGTTCACACTAGACAAAATGTGCCAGCTTGTCGCGAGCCTAGGCAAAGAAGTAGGGTTGATGTAAGGCAAACAACCAGTTATGGAACTTTTGTCAAGCAATGTGAGAATTCCTATTTTGAATATGATTGGAAAAACTGGATTAATCAAAATTAACACGTAAAGCTGGAACAAGGATTTGGGACCCTATAATTCTTCAAACTGAACTACATAAAGAATGTCAAGTAATGGCAGATGGTACTCACCAACCATTCCTTATGACCCTGGTAACCTTCCTGGTTGAGCCTCTTCACAGCGATAACCATGCCAGTGCCAGATTTTGTTGCTGAAACCTTGTTGCTTGAACCACTTAGATCATTTCCAACTCTGCTAACATACTTCGAATTGACCCCTATACAAACCAAGAACAGAAACATAAAGCATGATCAAAATCTCAACTTCAGTAACAATGAGTTAAAAATGGTCACACTTGTGAGCGACCATAAGTTGCAATGAGCATACCACATCAATTAGCTGACTCAACTGAGTCTTGTTGACTAGGGACCTAATCACACACTTTTTTTCTTTTTTCTTTTAAGATGATGATCTCATTAATAAACACTAAATACCAAAGCAAAAAGACAACTGTGGAAGGAACCTAATCACAAAATACTCATTACACTTTATCCACAGGATTTTTGTGGCACAAGAAACAAAGTACTCCTTACATTTTATCCACAGATGACTTCTTTTTTTATGCCAATTCTTTTCTTTCTTTCTTTTTTGGCATATTATGGCTTACCTAGGAGTTAAACAACCTGATTTTTAGGCCAAAAGTTCTAAACAATGTGGCCCACTGACTGAAAATCTCCCAACTATATTGGCACATGTACCTATAAATGTAATCATGTTTTCATTACAAACCTCACTTCTTACCTTACACTTCAATTTCCCTGAGTTCTTCCACTCTTTCTGTAACTTAAATCTTTCATTTTTTTATTTTTTATTTTTTATTTTTTGCATAAAGGTGGGAGCACACCACCTGTAACTTTGTTGAAAAAAAAAAGGTGTACAAGCACTCAAGTAGGCTCCAAAACAAAAAAGGGGTCACCCTTGACCTATGAAACCTACAACTCACAGCATTAGCCTATGCAATAAAAAGTAAAACCAGTAAAATAAAAAATACAATAATCTCCAACCACAAAGAGACGCCCTTGCAGCTACGAAAAAGAGGAAATCCAACAACATTGGACAACCAACAACACCGAGACTTTGGATACATACAAGAGTGGGTCAGTCTTGGAGGTGATTAGGAGGCAACTATATAACTCAATTCAAAAAGTGTATCCCATTTTGACCTGACCCTAAGAAAGCTAAATATGTACAGCTTTGGATGATTGAAAAAGATTTAGACAGAAACAGATACACAAATGCAAACTAAGGTAAGATCATAACTTGTCGCAACTGCCAATTTCGAACATCAAGCATGCAAGACCACCAATTACTTGCTCATCGCTATTAGCGAGATCAGGTAGAAGAAGTGCTTCTTTAAGAAGCTGTACTCTGAACAACAAAACCTAGGGTACACCTTGCCAGAGAGATGGTTGTTAAAAGCACATAAAGAAATACAATTGTTGAAGTACAAATCCAGTAAGAAAGTCAACACAACGAGTCTCATCAATGTGAGACAAAGTCACACTCACAATCAACTTCCCCCATCATTTAGCTCGCAATCTCATCCAAAAATTTGGTTTATCCGTGGAGGGGCTAACATGCAGGCAGAAAAACTAGTTTGGAAACTAGCTTTTGGTTGTGATCACTTGCAGTATGCATTTTTTACTTTTTGTTTTTAGTGCATATTCAGATGATATTGAGATTGTAGAGAATGTGTATGTGTGCACGTCACGTTATTGTACTCCCTCTTAGCACCATAACTGTCACGCCCCAAACCCAGAAATCGGATTCATAGGAATCTCGATAGTGGAATTCGGTACCGACAGCCTCCGTAGTACCCCATTCTCGGCTCCTAGCATTCATATGCCAGATTCCTATCCTAGGATCCTACAAGGAGGATTTTTTTTTTATTATTATTTTTTTAAATGTACATTTAACTAGTAATAAGCATAACCAAAAGATTACCCAATTCACAACGGCAACATCGTCATCACATATCCACTAATATAATCATTTGAATACAATACTGAAAGGAAAATACATAAATAGAGAATCAAGCTTCTAAAAGACCACTGCACACTCCAAGCTCAACACTGCTGCAACCTAACATCACCTGCACACATCTATCGTGCATAAGCTTATGGAAAGCTTAGAGGGTGGTGTAAGTGTGTGCACAAGGTAAGTGTCAAGTATTCAATATAATGCTATAATCATACAATACCGAAAAAATTGGTAATCCATAAACCATACAATGTCTGAATAAGCAGAAATACTGACAAGAGCAGGAATTATTAGAGTAAGCAGAAATACTGACAAGATATAAATCATACGATAATAGAGTAAGAGGAAGTATGAACGGGTCTATGAGTCAATCAATATCAGAATACGCAATATAAAATAGTCATGCGATGAGGAGTCATAAAGGGCTAAATATTAAATGCCGAGGATGCAATATAATATACAAATCCTGTAAAGTCTAGGCCATATAAGTGCAGAAACATAGCAACCCAAGATGTCATATGCCTGCGGATGTAATGTGATATGCGAGGCGAATGAAATGACCATGCTGGAGTGTGAAGTCGGGATGATAATACGTAGTATCGCAGGCTCTGGGGTCTACCACAAGGGACTTCTATCCAAACCAGTCCCATACCTAAATTTGGATAGTCAGACTCATCGTGGTAAACTCCTGATCTTAGTTTAGTCGCGCGCCTAATCGAAATTCATGCCAGAACAAAGGTACACAACAATTAGTTGCGCACCACCAGCCCGAGTGGATAGTGAATGGATGAATGAATGAGCATGCATCTCCTACTCAATAAGTCCACATATCAGTACGGTTCCTCTCTGGAAAATCACCGGGGTCTATTACACTCCATACCACATTGCCGCCCCATCGTGTGCAACAAGGTGAGTGGAAGAGACCTCACTATCCGCCTGCCAATATCGGGCTCAGTTCGTCAATAGCGGACTCATTCCTCGAGCTGGTCAGACTCAGCCTAGCATTGCCCCCTCCTCTTGGGCAGGTAAGGCCGCACCCCCTTCCAACCGACCACGACCCAGTGGAGAGTGCAGTCATCTGATAATCGGCACTCGGCGCTCATCTACCCACTCGGTCTAAACGTTGGAGCAACCTCTGAAACCAAGAGGGTTTAGAAACTTTCACACAGGGATATCTATAGCACCCCATGTAGAACAGATTTATGGTGTCCCATCTGGCCATCCATGATATGCCTATGGAGGCTACGACCCTGATGTCGCTAGGGCATACAGTAATCACAGCACACAATACAAGATGCATGAGTCATACAATCCAGTCATGCATCAATCCTACGCAAGTCATGCGCTCATGTGAGACAATATCCGCCTATCAGGGAGTCTCATAACAACCAGCATTATGACATCTGCAATGGTCAAGCACATTTCATAACAGACATGCAGATGATGCGTATGGGCATGGATCATGATACTATGCAGTCACATACTTATAATCGGTATCAATAACCGGCATCAATAATCGGCATCACAATGTGGACATCTAATCAACATTGCCCCAAGGAGTGACCCTCACAAATCTAAACATATAATGGGCCCACGGCCTCACATAAAGGCCTAATATATAACACAATGGGCCTTACTCAAGGGTTACATGTACACAACAGGTGGGCCCTGCTCATGGGCCTAACATACATCGCAATGGGCTCCTTTGCCCGATTCTCAAATGAATCACAATGGGCTTCATCACCTAGGCCTCAATATACATCACATTGGGCCTTAGACACGGGCTGAATACGCATCACGTCGAACCTCAAATACGGGTCGCATGTTCATCACATTGGGCCTCGACAATCAGAATCAACAATCGGCCATGACAATTCAAAATCGGTAATCGGCCTCAATCGACAATCGGCCATGATCGGTAATCGGTCACGATAATCGGCCTCGATAGGTAATCGGTCAATCGGTCATGATAAACAGAATCGGC
The DNA here is from genome assembly GCA_037074715.1 of Magnolia kwangsiensis. Lineage (NCBI taxonomy): Eukaryota > Viridiplantae > Streptophyta > Magnoliopsida > Magnoliales > Magnoliaceae > Magnolia > Magnolia kwangsiensis. The sequence goes on along the minus strand of CM073584.1, from coordinate 31,187,462 downwards.
AATCGGCCACGTCAATTGACAATCGGCCACGATCGGTAATCGGTCAGGATAATCGGCCTCGATCGGTAATCGGTCAATCGGTCATGATAAGCAAAGTCGGTAATCGGCCATGTCAATCCATAATTGGCCACGATCGGTAATCGGTCACAATAATCGGCCTCGATTGGTAATCAGTCAATCGGCCACGACAAGCAGAGTAGGCAATTGGCCACGTCAATCGATAATCGGCCACGATCGGTAATCGATCATGATAATCGGCCTCGATTGGTAATCAGAATCGATTAAAGACCTATAAGTAAGGCGGGGCTCATATATGAACTGCCAGTCAAACCATAATATAAAGATCGATCGCTGCCCGTGGTTATATCAAATCTAATAGTACGAACCGTCCGTCTACGACGAATGGGGCCCACTTATTTGGGTTAACCCACGAAGAGAATGGGCCTACAAGGCCTAAGGAAAGGTTACAATGAGGACATCTAACCGTCATTGCCCATCAATGTGGACGTCAAACCAACATTGCTCCCAAGGCACGGCCCATCATAAACATTTTCACACAAATCATGGAGGAATCACACATTACAGTGGACCTTAGGTACATCCCGTTGGGCCTTAAATATATCAAATGGGCCCTATATTCATCAAGTGGGCCACATCAATGGCCGCACCAATGGGCCTTATGTACATTACAATGGGCCATAACCCATGGGCCTTAGAATATATTAAAACGGGCCTAATCACATGGGCCTTACATTCATATCAAGGTGGCCCTCAACAACGACCCCAATTAAACCAAGATGATCCTCATACACATACCAAGGTGGGCCTCAATAATGGGCCTTTATACATCAATGGGTCTCAATCCATGGGCCCTAATTCATCACAATGGGCCTTAACCCATGGGCCCTACATACATTACAGTGGGCCTCAACCCATGGGCCTTACATTTATAGCAAGGTGGAGCTCAATAGGCATTTATATTAAGGGGGGGCCTCAACAGCAGGCCACAATACATCAAGGTGAGCCTCATAGATAGGCTATAAAATACATCAAGTGGGCCTCAACAACGGGCTACTATTGCATCAGGATGGGCCTAATCACATATATTAAATGGACCACACTAATCGGGCCCTAAAATCGCCAAGGTGGGCCTCAACAACGGCCACAAATACATCAATATGGGCCACCTCAAATGAATGGCAGAGGTATACATACATCATGGTGGGCTCCACCTCGTGATGGATGACATGAATGAAACACATATCATGGTGGGCTCCACCTAAACCTTAGACCTAACTCATTTTTGTCCTAAACCCACAAATGAGTTTGCAAAGTGGATGGACAGTTTGGATGCAACACATGCATCATGGTGGGGTCCACACACGTGGCCACCACAAACACCAAGAGTGGGGCCCTACTGGCTGTCTAGCTACTGGAAGGCCTTAGAACACATACATCACGGTGGCTGCCACTGTCCACAACCGTGGACGGTGCTCATAGAATACATACGCCACTGTGGGTCTCATGTGGGGCCCACCATAATGTTTGTTTTTCATCCAATCTGTTGAGAAGGTCGTACAGACCTGGATGAAGAGGAAAAACAAATATCATCTTTGATCCAAAACTTCCATGGACCCTAATGAGGTTTCAAGGGTAGACATCCATCCCACTGTTTCTAATGGTGTGGGCCACCTGAGCGTTGGATGCATTTCATTTTTGGAGGGGGGGGGTCCCACCTGAGGAGGGGACCCACCAAATTAACGGGTTAGATGGCGAATAAACATCAAGATGGGTCCCATGCTGCCAAAACAGACGGACAGCATGGATAACATGTTCATCACAGCGGTGCCCCACATCCACCGTTAAGATGATGGACGGTCCGGATGGTTTACATACCATCAAAGTGGGTCCCACGCTGCATGCATACAGCACACGTGCAGGGTGGGTGGCATGAATAAAACACTCACATCATGGTGTAGTCCCACCTGCCGTCTGAAAAAAAAAAATGGCTGGACGGTGTGGCTGTAAAACCGTTACATCAAAGTGGATCCCACCCACACGTGTGAGGTGGGCCAAACACACGTCAAGGTGGATACCACTTCACCGTCCACCCCTTTCAGCAAATCAGCACTGTCCAGGCATTGGACAGTGTGATATGCAACACATCATTGATGTGGGCCCCATAGACTTGCTGACGTGGGTGGTGTGAGGTACCAGCCTATCCAGTCACGGTGGTTGGGTCCCACATGGGGCCCACCACATATATACATATTATAATATAATATAACATATATAAATTATAAATAGCCACCGTCCAGACCCTGTATGTTCTGGACGGTCGAGATTCATACATATTTACATGATGCGTCCACATGTGTGGCCCACCTCATATCATGTATTATAATATTAATATAATATTAATATATCATCCAGCCACCGTCCAGCAGTAGGGACGCTGGACAGTCTGGATACAAAATATGTACATCACGTGGGGCCCTTAGGATGGACAGTTGTGGATACAACACATACGTCAAGTTGGCCCACCGTCCCAGCAATGGACGGTGGATATGGCACCTACATGACCAGAATGGGGCCCACAGAACTTGCTGGCATCATGCACCAGCTACGTGCTGCTGGAGTGATCCAGCCAATCCACTTCTCTCATCAGGTGGGTCCCATGTGGGGAATACCACATATATGATATATATAATATATTATAATATATATATGTTTTTTTTTTGTTAAGGACGTCCAATGTCTAGACACTGGACGAACGGCATACATTAATCATATACCCTGCGGCAGGGTCCACCGTCCTTGACGTACGGATGGAGTGGAGGTAGAATAGATACATCAAGGTGGGTCCCACCCACACGTGCAGCACGTGTGAGGTGGGACCATACGTTTGTTACTTTAAAACGAAGGGATGGACGGTATGGTATATAACACATACCTCAAGCTTGGTCCAGAGGACCTGCTGGCATCCACGCTCTAGCTGATTGGCTAGTGGACCCACAACGCTTGCTGCTGTGAAATGGATGGTGGGGATTAAAAATCAGACCCACCTGCTGACGTTAGCACAGAAACTGTATAGGTGTTGTACACCACCCGCTCCTTGCCAAAAAGGGTGGATCCCACGTAGGTGAACCAGATACACCACATGGGCTCTCAGCTGCTGGACAACATGGGGCTTAACACATAAATACAGGTGGATCTCACCGTCCAGGCCTGTGCACTAGACGGTGCAGATATAATGCAGCGTCAAGGTGGGCATCACGCCACCGTCCACTGTATCTGGACACTACAGATAGAACACTTGCATCAAGGTAGGTCCATGTGGTGGCCCACCAGCTTGAATGGAAGCTGATATTTGTGATTTTCTCACGGTCGGGGCAGTCCAAACAGACAGCAATGTTGGGCCTCGGACGTGGCAGCAAGGTGGGCCCCCACTTGGACAGCGGTGTGTCCCACGTAGTCGACGGCATGAATCACATTCATGCGTCATCGGGTGGGCCACACATCAAGAGAGAGAGAGACAGTGGTGATGGAGGGACCTCGCCACTATGGGCCCCTCAATACATACATCAAATGGGTCCCACCACATGTGGGCCCTCAAATCATCAAATCTAATAAATAAAATCACCCACCTTTTGCTTCTTCTTGGGCTCCTCCTCATTATAGCTCCAATGGGACATGATTCAACGGCCGAGATTGGTTTTGAAGGATGGGGATGGGAGATAGGAAGGTGGGCCACACAAGCTCTATCCATGGAGCTTGGAGCTTAGACGTTTTTGGCTTTCATGGATTGCTTGAGAATTTGTTTTAAAAAGAGAGAGAAAGAGAGGTGATGTAATAAATGGAAGGTGTGGTACTTGTTGACTTATTGGTAAGAAAGGAATGGGATGAGCATGGGTGTTGTTGACTTTAGGTGAGAGAGGGATGGGTAGGGTATGGGTTTATTTGACTTGATTGATTGATGGATTGATGTGACGTGATGTGATTGATTTGAAAGATTGTCTTGGGTTTACAAATACGCGGCATTTTCTCGAATTGAACGTGGGCCCACATCTCCTGGCCTGGGTATCGCCTCGGCGTGCGAGACGCGACATCGGAATCGCTAGGGTACAAGTCTCGGGTTGAGTCGACTCAGGTTAACGGCGTGTGCATCAGGGTCGCGCGCAAATACCGGTTAAAGGTCGAGGTTGCTGGGATTCGACCGAAAAGACCCCGGAAGTCTACCGAACAATTCGGTCTAGGATATGGGTCTTACAATAACTATGTTTAGGGTTAGTTTAGATTGGCAAGACATAACTCTTGCAGTTGCACAAATCTTTCTTCTCTTCACTTCTCCCTTCCTGATTTTTGTTTTCTTTTTTCCCTTGCATAAGCTAACAGCCCATCCCACACACATGCAAGCATGAGTGCATGCACACACACACATTACCTACATAGATATTACTTTTTGACATTGGAAAAAATAAAGTTGTTTAACTTGTGTTTATATTATGTTCAAATGCGGACACACTAAACTGAGATGGGTCAACTCTCGTACTAGTTCAGGCTAGAGCTTTGATGGTATCATCAAGAATTGTGCTCAATTAACCCATTAGAAAAGATGATAAATTTCTACCCTTTTTTATGGTACCTTCTTCTATTGATTGAAGGAGCAGAAAGAAAAATAATTAGTAACAACCTAGATCAAAAAACATTATTGTAACAAAATAGCAAAGTCTTTCAAAAAATATCTTACCCAACTCAGCAAACAACTCAATATTTTTTGACTCTTCTCATGAAGCTGAACATCATCCTCAAATCGTTACTCAGATTGGTGGAGCAGGAATTTAAGAACGGTAGGAGTATGTGAAAGAAGCTGTTTGAGAATCAAAGGTTGCCTTATGAGTAGAAGATCAAATACATCCATCTATGAAGAACAAAATAAATACAGCAAGATAATCATGCAGCATCAGAATAAATAGAACAAGATTATCATGCAACATGCACAAGGGGAATAGAAAGGAACAACCATGATTCTTCAAAAATAACGTAGAACAAAATCAAGAAAGAGTACTATAATAATGATTGTAAAAATTCTCAAACCTCTCGGCCATACTGGCATCTACGATCCGAACTGATGTTACAATCAGTATTTTGATCCTTAATGACTTCCTCTGGAAGAACAATAAGCATCTCTAAAACAACAATATTACCATTATCCTGGGTTCGCAGTCAGTCAAGACTAGAAAATAGCTGCTCAATGGGCTTCTTGTGTTCTATTGCATGAATGACAAGTGCCGATAATGCGAGACAGACTTTCGTTAAGAGTTGTTACATCAATCAATACCTCAGGCACTTCATTCGGATTACACAAGAAGGAAATGCAAGTTAGGGGCCTGAACTAGAAATCAACGAGGTTATCAGACAGTACTACAACAAAATTTTGTAAAACTGTGCTAGTAATTCCAATAACCAAGATGTTTAAGAAGTCAATGTAGTTTTATATAACAGGGGCAACTTTCAGTTAGCTCCTGTCATTAACATAATAGAGGAAATATTAAGAACTGAAGTGAAAAATGAATATGCCTGATAGATGCAAAAGAAACCCTTATAGGGATTTGGAGAACCACAGGAAATGGAATATACGGTAAATAGGAATTTTTTTTCCCTCTTTCTCTTCCCCAAATGACGAGCAGTTCCATTCTTTTTCCTAACTAAATATAGGGAATTGGGAAGAATTGAATTTGCCTCTATTGCAAGTTAGGGTCTAGCGTACGTGTGTGTTGTTCAATGGCCACCATCCATGTTGTAACTCTATTATGATTTATGGTCCACCATAAAATTACGCTTAAGGGAAGATTGTGACCATTACAATCTGTGCATGAAATTACAAGTCTAAAGAAAATTAAAAAGTACTACTGTAAATAGTTCTACCGTCAGGATCTTTTAGAACTCCGATAATCTACAGATTCGACAATCTTAACCATTGAATCAGCCTCCCTACAACCAATGGACAATCCACAACGGGACAGGCATTCAACTACACCAGTCTTCCCAACTCGGGTATGATCCTCAACCAGGACATGGGTAGCATCCCAGGCCCTGAGCACTAACGAGTGGGTCCCACGATAACAACCAAACCGTTAATTCAATGGAGCAACAATATAAGGACCACGTCATAAATAAATAAAGTAAAACCTAAGAGGGCTAAGCGGATTAAGTGCAACCGGGCCTCACCCAAGACAGTGGGGCCCACCTTGATGTATATGTTTTATATCTACACCGTCCATCTGTTTTTCCATATCATTTTATAGCATGAACCCAAAAAATGAAGTTCCAAATCTCAGGTGGACCATATCATCGGAAACAGTGGTGATTGAACACCCTACCATTAAAAACTTCCTACGGCCCACTATAATGTTTCTGTAAATTTTATTTGCCATTCAACATGTTGATAAGGTCAAACAAACCTCCATGGATGGTATTTTAAAAAAAATAATAACAAAAAAATCAGCTTGATTCAAAACTTTTGTGGCCGATTAATGGTCAATTATCACCTTTTCGCATGCTATTGTCCACCTGAGAATTGGATCTGCATACCTTAAAATGATCATGAAAAATAGATAAAATAAATACATTAAGGTGGCCCCACGGTAAGGGCCGCACCTAACAAATATTAACCAAATCATAGAGAAACACTCTGAGAAATTCACTAGGAAAAAGAAAAAAGAAAAATTGCAGTCATAGCCACAAAACACGAAGACAATAATAGGGAGAGAAACCCAAGAACCTGGATTTAGGGTTCAACTGTCGTCACCTGTTGCCACTCTCCATCTACCGCCTCCTTCCACAACGTCACATTGTTGTTCCCGTCTGCCACTGCCAATATATTCCCAGTCAGTGACCATAACGCCCTCCACACTGGCGTCTTGAAATCGTTCAAGCCCTTCCCCTCCCACTGATCTCCTTCCTTCGCCACCGTCCATATGACAACCGTCTCGTCCTGAGAAGCACTAGCGATTGTCAATTTTGGAAGCCCCAAGATTCGAGGCCCATGCCACATCCCTCACCTAGTCGGCGTGCATCTGTAGGGCAGGGAAGTAGTCCATCTTCCAAATCATCACCTTAAAAGGCGATCGATTGGCGATGAAGATGGCACTCAAAAGAGGTAAGGGAGACGAAGAAAAAGGTCGGTCGCAAGAGGGAAAATGAATTTTCTACTTTTGATTTGGGATAAGAATCCAAATCCAGAAAATGTAAGTTTTCCATAGTTTATAAAACAAACTGTATTCACAACCGTACAATATATGGTCCATTTAGTGGACGGTTAAGATACTACTACACAAGATAATTATAAATATTAACCATCTACAACAAGTCCCATTATTTGGATGGTCTGGATAGCTATATATCAAACCCACATTTTCTATGAACGAGTCACCGCTATTTAACATAAAATGAAAAACTAACACGTTTTCACAATACAAATGAAAACAGTAACCGGAGCGTTGGATCTGGTAGGGCTCTATGGCCCCCACCATGATGTTTTTATTGAATCTAAACCGTAAATCCATTTTAAAACAATATTTTAAGGTTGATACTAACACATCAACTCAAAATAAATCTCGGGTGAACAACACCACAGGAAAACATTAGCGATTGAACGTCCACCCTTAAAAATCGATGTTTTAGCTACGGATTCTGGGGATTCAGCTATGGATTTTAACCGTCGAAATATACCAACAGCTAAAATTCGTAGCCAAAACAGTCACACATCCGTCGCGTTTGCTCTATTTTTTGGTAGTGTTATTTCATGTAGGCGTTGGAGATTAATGCTAATGCTCACAAATACTTGCGAAATCTTGCTCGATTTCAGTCATAAATCAGCCAAAATCATCTACAAATGCATCAAAACAAGTTGTTGAAATCTAAAGTCGCAGGTGAGAAACCTTTGTGACGATTTTCTATGTATTTTTATTTTTTATTAATGTAAATTTTCCATTACTTTCTATGTATTAATGTCAATTTCCAAATTTGAGGAATTCAAGGTAGAGAATGGCTTTTAGGTTTTTTGTTTTTTTAAATGGGATTTGAGGCTTTTGAATTGTGATGCATACCAAATGTTTGACAACATGCCAAAGGAGACGTGCATACCAAATGTTTGACTGATTACATGTCTTTGCCATTTACCAAAAATGTAAGTTTCACTATCTAAAGGCAAGAATATTTTCTCATAGATTTAATTGTGGACACTTGTTTCTTATTAAGAGAAAATATCAGGTTTATAAGCCATCTACCATTATTCAACGTCTTTCCAGGTGATTAACGAAACTCTACGAATGATGAATATTATCAATGGGGTATGGAGAAAAGATTAAAGGTATTTGTGATGGTTTAAAAGCTTCAGAGATGCAATGTATATCATTGGATGCATATGAATAAGTGTGTTACTCAGCCTGCCTAAATTTGATAGAAGTCATAAAATTTTAATGATACTTCAGAGATGCAATGTATATCATTGGTGCATGCATATGTAGACGCCTTGTTTTTTGTTGTTCCTTCGCATGGGTAAGTTTCCTTGTTTGTTTGATTTTTTTTATTTATTTTCGTTGCATCTTCACAGTGCTAAGGTTCCATGTTTGTTCGGTTAGAGTACGCAAGAGATAGCAAAGTATATGCAAAAAAATGCTTTACATTTGCTCCCTCCTATGTTCGTAGGTGTCTTATGCTTGCATCATCTGAAGTTTCTACTTAAATTTTGATGCAATCAGTTGTTTGCGTTGCTGTAATACTAATATGACATGGGCAGAATAGTCGATCGTCCTAGTTGGGTTAGCATATGAAAATGGAAGATGCTCTGTAAGATGTCTTTGTTGTGCAAGTCTTGTCTTAGCTATGGAGTTGTGTTTAGATGCTCGGTTGAAATTATTTACAACATCTCAATTTAGCAACAAGGAAAAATGTAGGGCTAACCCATTCAACAATTGTCCACCAATCCAATGGTCAGATAATCGAATAAGCATAATTTTTGCTACATGATACATTTAGACTGGGATCCATAATCTGGATTGTTCACTTTGAAATTGCTTGCATGCCAATTATGGATTTTTAAAGTAATTTCTAGTGCTTGTGTATAATATATTGAACTCTACAGAATGTCAACGTTCTTCTCTTGATTTCATGCTTTAATTTGAGAGGATCTAAGTTGTTCATATGCCAGGATCCATAACATGTTGAGGACCATGCTCCAAAAGTCTCCTCGATGAGACAATCCTAAACCTTTGTGAACCAAGCTATTTTTCTTGAGTCTTGAGGGTGTAAACAGAAATGTTGGCCATGTTAAATTACCAGAGCCACTATTTATAGACAGACCAAAACACCCTTTTAGATTTGTATACACCCATCAGTCATTCTTTGAATTAAAATAGCTACACATCCTTTTTAATTTACATACATCCATTTTCCATTTCAGAGTTCAAATACTGTTGTATGATTCTAATCCTAAAGATGAAAAATGGTGAAGAATTACTCTCTCAATCTTGACATTTGTGGATAATTATTAGTCACTCGGTTAAAGACCCACATATTTAATTCAACCATCAGAAGGGAACTCGCTTCAGGATCTTAAATCCTACCCTCCCTGCTTGTGCCATGTGGCACTTGTAGGATCTAGATCACTCATTAGGTGGGTACCCCCATGTGTGTATCGTAACTTGAAAATCAAACTGTAGGTGTTCATGAGATGGGTGACACGACTACTTTGAATATGGACCATTTGCCAATTCTTTTTAACTGTCCATCTTCCATATGGTTGTGGATTGGAGTACTATATGATATGATTCCACTACTTGTAAATGCAAGTTAGTTTTCCTTAATAATGCTTGGTTTTCTGTAAACAGAGGATTACAAAGTGTGTACTATTAATTTTCTATGTTTTCTTGGATAGATTCGTGCAACCCATCTTAACATAATAGCCAATATGTGATTCTAAAATTTTAACGTCATAAGATGTCACAAACTTAACTGAGGTTATGGTCCCCAACAAAGTGGAATGGCAGAATAGGATTTGTGTCGCTGACCCCAAGTACCTGGGGTAAGGCTTAGATGATGATGATGATGATAACATGTCATAAATTTGTATTTTTTTCAACATCTTTTTCTTGTGAAACTTTGGATGCATTCCAAAAATATTGCGTAGAGTTCATGTTTTGCCTCCAAAAATAAAGATTTTTTTTTTTCAAAACATGGAAAGACTAATCAGTCCTACTTCTTGTAACTTCAGCCACTGCTTCAAATGGAGGGACTGCACAAAGATTTGGTTAGAGAGACTACTGATAGTGAACTAGCATCAGCAACAAATATGAGAGTTACAAAGGTGAAAAGAAACATAAGGCGGTCGAGTTGCAAGACCAGTTTCTCATTCTAGAGAATTTTACACTTTTAAACTGTTTAAGGGCCACGAAAGTTTTAGATTAAGTTGATATTTGTGCCATTTCTGAAGGTCCATGGAAGAAAAAGAACCTGCTAGAATTTGGTATTGTCACTCAATGCATTGCGCCTCAAAGAGTCAATGACCAATGCCTGAAAATTGTTCTTTTGAAGATAAATGACAAGGTAAGCTATCATTGAAATATCATGTCCCTTCCATATGGACTTTCAGGTGTTATCTCTCTATCTAGTTGATAACCTCCTTTCCTTTCTTTTCAACAACTTGGTGGAATGAATTCCTTACTTGTAGTTGAACGCTCACTTTCCATTCCCCTGATTTCTAGAGTTCCCACAATCATCCTGGGGATGAATGTATCACATGATTCCCTAGGCCAGTCTGACGTGCCATCAATTACAGCAGTAAGATAAGATGCATGATTTTTCATTTCAACTATTAGTCATAGAGTGACAGTACTTGTTTCAATTTTTTTGGATGGATGATGAATGTATTTACGAATGTAAATGAAAATAAAAAAAAATTATAATATATATATGTTATTAATGGAGGATACCTTGTTTAGGGGAAAATGAAATTCTTGTAGCTTATGGTATGGTGCCCCAATATTGGTTGTATGTTACTAGTATGTAGTAGATAATATTAGGTTCAATAGTAGATAATACTAGAGAATACCTAAACCCGATCCAAATCCGAAATCAGGTCCAAACCTGATTCCCTAAACCTAAACTTAAACCGTGGGGGTCCCTGGAAGGTGGGAACAACTGTTATGACAATGATGAAACTGTCCATTTCCTATGGACAGTAGCTCGAATTTGTTGAAGCAGACCCGAATGTGCATTGGAGCTATCCGGATGTTGAGTGGGGGTCCCTGGAAGGTGGGAATCGCTGTTATGAACATGATGAATCTGTCCATTTTCTATGTACAACATTGGAGTGGCCTGGCCATTTAGATAGGTCATGTTTATATCTGTATTTATAGGGACCACACTCTTAACCTATAACCTAAACCTATTCTCAAATTCCAAAACTTATAACTATAACCTAAACCTTAACCTAAACCTATAACCTATAACCTATAACCTAAACCTATAACCTAAACTCAATTCCTTAAACTTTAACCTACAACCTAACCTAAACCTATACTTATAACCTAAACCTATTCTCAAATCTCAAAACCTATAACTTGAACCTATAACCCAAACTCAATTCCCTAAACCCGAACATATAACCTAAACCTGAACATAAACCCGACCAGAACACGAAGCCGAATTCCTAAACTTAAGCCTATACTTATAACCTAAACCTATTCTCAAATCCCAAAACCTATAATTATAACCTAAACCTTAACCAAAAAACTATAACCTATAACCTAAACTCAATTCCCTAAACCTTAACCTACACCCTAACCTAAACCTATACTTATAACCTAAACTTATTCTCAAATCCCAAAACCTATAAACTAAACCTATAACCTATAACCTATAACCTATAACCTAAACTGAAACCTATAACCTAGACCCGAACATAAACCCGAACCCGAACCCGAATTCCTAAACCTAAATCAATACTTATAACCTAAACCTATTCTCAAATCCCAAAACCTATAACTATAACCTAAACCTTAACCAAAAACCTATAACCTATAACTTAAACTCAATTCCCTAAACCTATAACCTACACCCTAACCTAAACCTATACTTATATATAAATCCTAAACCTATTCTCAAATCTCAAAACTTATAACCTATAACCTAAACTGAAACCTATAACCTAAACCCGAACATAAACCCAAACCTAAACTCGAATTCCAAAACCTAAACCTATACTTATAACCTAAACCTATTCTTAAATCCCAAAACCTATAACTATAACCTAAACCTTAACCAAAAATCTATAATCTATAACCTAAACTCAATACCATAAACCTTAACATGCACCCTAACCTAAACCTATAATTATAACCTAAACCTATTCTCAAATCCCAAAACCTATAACTATAACCTAAACCTTAACTAAAAAACTATAACCGATAAACTAAACTTAATTTCCTAAACCTTAACCTACACCCTAACGTAAACCTATACTTATAACCTAAACCTATTCTCAAATCCCAAAACCTATAACCTAAACCTATAACCTATAACCTAAACTGAAACCTATAACCTAGACCCGAACATAAACCCGAACCTGAACCCGAATTCCTAAACCTAAATCAATACTTATAATCTAAATCTATTCTCAAATCCCAAAACCTATAACTATAACCTAAACCTTAACCAAAAACCTATAACTTATAACTTAAACTCAATTCCCTAAACCTATAACCCACACCCTTCCCTAAACCTATACTTATATCCTAAACCTATTCTCAAATCCCAAAACCTATAACCTATGACCTAAACTGAAACCTATTACTTAAACCCGAACATAAACCCGAACCTGAACTCAAATTCCTAAACCTAAACCTATACTTATAACCTAAACCTATTCTTAAATCCTAAAACCTATAACTATAACCTAAACCTTAACCAAAAACCTATAACCTATAACCTAAACTCAATTCCATAAACCTTAACATGCACCCTAACCTAAACCTATACTTATAACCTAAACCTATTCTCAAATCCCAAAACCTTTAACCTATAACCTAAACCGAAACCTATAACCTAAACCCAAACATAAACCCGAACCCGAACCCTAACCCGAATTCCTAAACCTAAACCTATACTTATAATTTAAACCTATTCTCAAATCACAAAACTTATAACTATAACCTAAACCTTAACCAAAAATCTATAAACTAACCTAAACTCAATTCCCTAAATCTATAACCCACACCCTAACCTAAACTTATAACCTAAACCTATTCTCAAATCCCAAAATCTATAACCTAAACCTATAACCTATAACCTAAACTGAAACCGAAACCTATAACCTAAACCCGAACATAAACCCGAACCTGAACCTAAACCCGAATTCCTAAACCTAAACCTATACTTATAACCTAAACTGATTCTCAAATCCCAAAACCTATAACTATTACCTAAACCTTAACCAAAAACCTATAACCTATAACCTATAACCTATAACCTAAACTCAATTCCCTAAACCTTAACTTGTAACCCATAACCTATAACCTAAACTCAATTCACCAAACCTTAACCTATTACCTAAACGCAATTCCCTAAACCTTAACCCATAACCTAACCTAAACCTAAACTTGTAACCTACACTTATAACCTAACTATAATCTAAACCTAAAACCTAAGCCTAAAACCCAAACATAAACCCGATCCCAAACCCGAACCCAATTTCCTAAACCTAAACCTACTCCTAATCCTAATCTCAACTCCTTAACCTAAACCTAAACCTAAACTTGAAGACTCAAATCCAAACCCAATCCCGAACCCGAACCCGATTTCCTAAATCTAAACCTTAACCTATTTTCAATTCCTAAAGCTATAACCTATAACCTATAACCTAAACCTAAACCTAAACCTAACCTAAACCTATAACCATAACCTAAACCTATAACCATAACCTAAACTTAAAATCTAAAATCTAAATGTATTCTCAAATCCTTAAACCTAAACCTACACCTAATCCTAATCTCAACTCCTTAAACTAAACCTAAACTTGAAAACCCAAACCTAAACCCGATCCCGAACCCGAACCCAATTTCTTAAACCTAAACCTTAACCTATTCTCAATTCCCTAAATCTATAACCTTAACCTAAACCTAAACCTTAACCTAAACCTAAACTTAAACCTATAAGCTAAACTTAAACCTTAACCCATAACCTAAACCTTAACCTATAACCTATAACCTATAACCTAAACCTATAACCTAAACCTATAACTATAACCTAAACCTAAACCTAAACCTATAACCTAAGCCTAAACCTTAACCTATAACCTAAACCTAAAGCCTAAACCTAAACCTAAAATCTAAATGTATTCTCAAATCCTTAAACCTAAACCTACACCTAATCCTAATCTCAACTCCTTAACCTAAACCTAAACTTGAAAACTCAAACCTAAACTCGATCCCAAACTCGAACCCGATTTCTTAAACCTAAACCTTAACCTATTCTCAATTCTCTAAATCTATAACCTAAACCTATAACCTAAACCTATAACTTATAACCTAAAACCTAAACCTAAACATATAACCTAAACGTATTCTCAAATCCCTAAACCTAAACCTACACCTAATCCTAATCTCAAATCCCTAAACCTAAACTTACACCTAATCCTAATCTCAACTCCCTAACCTAAACCTAAACCCGATCCTGAACCCAAATCTGAATCCCTAAACCCTTAGCATAAACCTAAACCTACAACCTAAACTTAATTCACTTAACTTAAACCTACACCTTAACCCAAACATATAACCTGAACTCGAACTTGAACCCGAATTCCTAAACCTAAACCTAAACCTATAACCTATAACCTTAACCTATAACCTTAAACTAAACCTAAAGCCTATAACCTAACCTAAACCTATTCCCAAATCCCTAAACCTATAACCTAAATCTAAACCTAAACCTATTCTCAAATCCCTAAACCTATAACCTAACCCTAAACCTTTAACCTATAACCTAAATCCAAACCTAAACCTATAACCTAAACCTAAAACCTAAAACCTAAACCCAAACTCAAACCTAAACCCGATCGCGAACCTGAACTCGATTTCCTAAACTTAAACCTTAAACTATACTCAATTCCTTAAAGCTATAACCTATAACTTAAACCTAAACCTATAACCTTAACCTTAACCTAAAACCTAAATGTATTCTCAAATTTCTAAACCTAAACCTACACCTAATCCTAATCACAACTCCTTAACCTAAACCTAAACTTGAAAACCCGAACTCAAACCTGAACCTGATTTCTTAAACCTAAACCTTAACCTATTCTCAATTCCCTAAACCTTAACCTATAACCTAACCTAAACCTAAACCTATAACCTACACTTATAACCTAAACCTAAACCTATAACCTAAACGTAAAACCTAAACCTAAACCTAAAACCTAAATGTATTCTCAAATCCCTAAACCTAAACCCTAAACCTAAACCTATAACTTACAACATTAACCTAAACCTATTCTCAATTCTCAAAACCTATAACCTAAACATAAACCTAAACCTAAAACCTAAATGTATTCTCAAATCCCTAAACTTAAACCCTAAACCTAAACCTATAACCTACAGCATTAACATAAACTTATAACCTAAACCTATAACCTACAACATTAACCTAAACCTATTCTCAAATCCCAAAACCTATAACCTAAACATAAACCTAAACCTATAACCTAAACCTAAACCTTAACCTATAACTTAAACCTTAACTTATAACGTATAACCTATAACTTATAACTTAAACTCAATTCCCTAAACCTTAACCTATAACCTAACCTAAACCTAAACCTATAACTTGCACTTTTAACCTAAACCTATAACCTAAACCTAAACCTAAACCTAAAACCTAAATGTATTCTCAAATCCCTAAACCTAAACCTACACCTAATCCTTATCTCAACTCCTTAACCTAAACTTAAACCTAAACTTGAAAACCCAAACCTAAACCCAATCCCGAACCCGAACCCAATTTCCTAAACCTAAACCTTAACCTATTCTCAATTCTCGAAAGCTATAACCTATAACCTATAACCTAAACCTATAACCTAAACCAAAACCTATAACCTAAACCTTTAACCTAAACTTATAACCTATAACCTAAACCTAAAACCTAAACCTAAACCTAACCTTAACCAATTGTTGTTTCTATATATTTTTTTAAACTCTCTTTTAATTCGTTGCTTAGTTTCAATAAGATTGTACATAATCTGTTGCAATGGAAAAGAAAAGGGCTTAGTTTTTGAGTTCTTTTAAGCTTCATTATCATCCATGCATAGCACTGCAAACCTTTACTAAATGTAACTCTAATTGGAACTTTACGTGCAATCCGATCAAGTGCATTAACATCTAATATTATCCTATTCCTTTGCAGGATAACATTGTCGTATTTATGGGCCCTTGTATTGTGATTCTTGTTCTCATCATCATTGGACTCTCATGCGTGGGAATCAAGGATGTATCCCTTTAACACATGCCCCTTTTTACAAAGCTTTAATTTTTGTTGTTATTTCTATTAACTTGAATTGAAACACTTTTTTGCATTATTTGCTTGCATTAGTTTTATTTTAATGATCAATTTTATTTTAAAAAAGTGTGCCCACTTTTTTTTTTAAAAAAAAAAAGTGAATGAAATTTCTACAATTCTTTATGATTATGAATTATAATGTTTTATTGGTTGAATATTTTTTTATTAGATGAAAGACACAAAAAAGAAAATTGTTGCTGATTTTTTTCTTTTTTTATTTTTAATGCAAGAAATTTTCTAACGGCTTTAGGCCATCCATATTTTTCTAAATATTCAAATCTGAAATGGTTCATAACCGTCCTTTTAAGGTTCATCAGAGACGGCTCATAACATCCTTTTAAGGTTCATCAGAGACAGCTCATAATAGTCCTTTTTAAGGATGGTCCATGACCGTCTTTCGTAATAGACAGTCCATAGCCGTCATTTTAACGTCTATATGTATTTACGGTCTATGACTGTCCTTCTTTACATACGGTCCATAACCGTCCTTTAAATGTCCTTCAGCAATGATGGTTCATGACCATCCTTTTAGTAATACGACACCGCAAAATAAGACAGCCCATGCGACGGTTCAAAACCGTCCTTTATTGTGATTTGAGACGATTTTTAGCTGTCTTTTTTTCATTGTTTTGGCATAGTGTGGCTGGAATCGATCCAAACTTGGTTCAGTCATTGTTGGACTCAGTTGTTCTACTAAGTTAACTAGACTACTAAGCCGCTTTCTCTCCTACTTTAATAACACTTGGTGTTTGGCTAATCTTCCAATAGATTCAAAGCCTAGAGGATGTAAGTGGATTTTCAAAAGAAAGTTCAATCTTGATGAAAACATAAATAAATTTAAAGCTTGTTTGGTAGCCAGAGACTCTAAACAAAATGAAGGTATCAATTTTTTCGATACATATGCTCATGTCGTTTGTATATCCACCATTAGGACTTTAATTGCTCTTGCAGCAATTCATCGTCTAGTAATCCATGAAATGGATGTTAAAAAATACATTCTTAATTTGTGATTTAAATAAGGGAGTATATATGGAACAACCTGAGGGGTTTTTTTAACCTGGGCAAGAGAAAGTGTATAAACTTGTCAAATATATGCCCCCAAGGAAGCTCTTAAACAATTGCATGCAAAGTTTGACCAATTAGTACAATTTAATGATTTTTTAGGAAGCCAAGAAAATAAGTATACACACACACACACATTATCTACCTGTATGTATATGATATGCTAATATTTAAACCAAATGTAGATTGTGTGAAAGAAACTAAAAAGTTTCTAAGTACTAACTTTGACACGAAGAATATTGGTAAAGTCAATGTAATATTATGTATTAGATTTAAAATCATAATGATGGAATAATCTTAACATAATCTCATTATCTAAAGAAAGTGTTAAAGAAGTATAATAATAAATCAGTTTCAACCCAATTCGATCCAAGTATTAAATTGATTAAAAATATCGATAGATGTAAAGTACAATAAGAATATGCTAGTAATATTGGGAGTTTAATGCATGCAATTAATTACATTAGACCAAATATAGCATTCACAATAGGAATGCTAAACAGGTATACCAGTAATTCATGACAAGAACATTGGAATGCAATTTCTAAAGTTACGAGGTATCTTAAAAGAACCATAAACTATGGACTCCAATATAAGTCATATCCTATTGTACTTGAAGGGTACAACGATGCAAGTTGGAATGCAGATAGCATATAATTTAAATCTACGAGTGGCTGGATCTTCACTCGTAGAGGATGAACAATATCATTGACATCTAAGAAACAAACGTGTATATCTCACTCTAATATAGAATGTAAGTTTATAGAACTTAGCGCTACTTGTGAAGAAGGAGAATAACTAAGATACTGATGGAACTCCCATATTGGCCAAAACCCACTCCTACTATATCTATCTTTTGTTATAGTTAGGTTACTATTTGTCGTGCTATGAGTAAGACTTATAATGCTAGGTATAAAAATGCAGGTCTAAGTCATAACTTTACTAAAGAATTGCTCAGATATAGAGTAATCATGGTGGAATATGTTAAATCCATCATGAACTTAGCAGATACATTAAAAATAAATTTATCAAAAATCAAATAAGCAAAATTACTAAAGGAATGTGACTAACATACATAAAGACATAACTTTCACTCTTGTTGATAACCCTACCTAAGTTTTGAAATATAGAAAAGGTTCAAAGGGACAAACAAGTCAAGTACATGAATGAAACATACATTAGAAAATTTTAACTCTCATTCCTAAAAGTTTCGTATTTGTGCAATTTATAAGAACTGTTAATAGGTTTATAAGAAGACTTTGCTGAGATGAAGCATCATCTACGCTCATGCATGACGTGGGTTATAGGGTTGCTTGGATGCTTTTTTGTTCTTTATTAGGCGCACTTAATTAACACTTTGTATGTGTGTATCATCGTAAAGAGCTAATAAGAGTCTTAGTCTTTTTGGCACCTGGTTCAAACTTATCTGAGTCATGATGCAACTTGAATTGAACTAGGGTCTAGCCTAAGGTATTTTAACCTTAGCGTTAATTAAGAGTGACTATGACATGGTTGTACATGTGACACATATGCCACATATCACATATGAGTTGTTATGATGATTAAGACTTATCGTACATGTGACAATAATTTTATATTGTTGGATAATTGTTTCTATATATAAGGGTATAAAAATAATTACCATAGGACCGGGTAATGACCTTTTATCGAAGATTATTATTGACTATGAATGGGTATAAATGTCTTTAATAGACACATGAGTGTCTCTTCGGGAAGGACTCCATGACCCTTCAATTGCTATATATCTTGGATACCATAATCAAAAAGAATTATTATCTCTATTTCCCAGATAATGCTATCCAATATTCAGTACTCTCGGATCTGACCTCTTGCTATATTTTTCTTATGGACATTTTAAAGGCATGTAGGTGTTAAAACTAGAGAACTATTCAACACTTAAATGTATAAGTTTTTGAGTTGAAATTTAGATTGAGAGTTTATTGTATCTTAAAGACAATTTATGGTTTTCCTTCGTTTGTGCTTAATGAAATTATCAAAAAATGACAACAAACTTGTCTTAAGAAATTGACTATTCAAGTCAAGCCATAATCCCGCTCGATTTAATTGTTTTGTTATCATTTTTTTCTATCTTTCATTCTGTATTATATTACCTCTTTCCAACAAGAAAACTCTTCTACAAGTTCGGTATGTGCCACATATAGAAATTATATATGTGATACCATCAAACATAAGAATTCCGACATCTCTAATATTCCCCACAATTTAACATGTGCTTACCCATGTAAATTGTGCCACCATCACATATTTGATATCTATGTAAACAATCTCTATGTGGAATCATATGGAATAAAACACCTGAATCTAAAATCTATTGATGGCTCAAATTCACTCATGGAATCACTGTCGACAACACTTTTTTATCCTCAGATGAATTACTTTTCTTGATTATATTTACTTAGGAACCCTTTAAATCTGATGTTTGTTAATGTGAATTAGGTTTAAAAAGGTTTAAAAATTTTCTAATTTGTTTTATGGAGTTTATGATTTTTACATGAGTCATTCATTCCATAATTCCAACACTTATTTTGTGCCTTTTCAACTTAGATCTCGTCTGTTCTCTCCCACCTCAGCAAATCTTTCTCTGACCATCATAACGATATCACCAGCAAATTCTTCATGAATTTTCCTGTGAGAGTCTTTCGTAAGCAATGTGGACATAGCTAACTCTATAGTGAGATCTGGACAATTGTTAAGATTCATAATCAAACCATCCGATGAATCTGGCATCGAATAGAGCAGAAGTGCAACCTTTTCTTCATCGTCAATTTTCACATCAACCGCTATCAATATGCCAATTAGGGTGTTAAACCCATTACCGTGTTCTTGCAAAGAGGACCCTTTCCATATCTTTAAGTTGTACAATTTTCTTTAGAGAAATATCTTATTTGTCATCGATTTCCCTTCGTATAGGTTCTCCCTTCATATAGGTTCCACAATTTATTCCAGAAACCTTTTATAATAGTTTGATCGGACACATTGAACAAAATCAAATCATCTAAACTAAGTAAAAGGTCCATCATGGCTAATTGATTTTCTCCTTAATTAAATAACTTATCCTTCATTTCTTCAGGTCTTCAGTTTTCACAATGTATAATTGAATTCATCAAACTTCAACACCTCAAGTCTAGTAGAACTTGATCCAATCATCTAAAACACATTTATAAAATAAATGCTAACACCGATCTTGTGTTAAAAAGTTTCTCAACCTTTAGCTTGATATCAATTATTGTGAAAAAATGCCCGCACGTAATCAATGTAAGTGAGACCAAAACAGAAAATAAAATGACCAAACAAAAGTTAGAATGACTAAACTTTAAAAAGAGACCAAATGGATAATGATTTACATTACAAAACCTACATACTCACTCTTCGGAGTAGTAACATAGGGCTTTCTTGGTCAATAGAAATAAATGAAATAAAACATACTGCTTACCTTTCTCCCATCCATACCATCAAAAATAAAATAATAAAATATCTCTCTTTGAGTGGTACACTTAATATGAATCACAATAAGAGCAAGCCGGTGATAACAGAACATAAATAAATAAATAAATAAGACCTTTACGTAGCACATGGAAAAGGTAGAGAGTACCAACCTTATGTGCTACACACGTGAAAGAGGTAGAGAGACACCTGAAAGATCTGGAGAGAGATGATCTCTTACAGTTGTCAGAAACCAGAGGAAAAGTTTCCCAGCAATCCATTTTACAATAATGTGTACAACAGGGATGGACTGGGTTCGAATGTTAAATCCATGTTCTATGATTGCTGAGGACTCCATTGATTGCGGAGGTCAACTCCATTGTAAATCACATGATACGAACTCCAACAACCAAAAATCACATGACAGGGACTCCATTGATTGCTGGGGTCAACTCCCCCAGCAGTTCCACTCTCATCACCCTTCATTTGGCCCACCAAATGCACACATGTCACTTGTGTGTGGTCATCATGCATGACTGCCCATTTCTACTGACGTAGATTTTCTGTGGAAGCCTGTTGTAAGAAGTTCCTGTGATGGAAACCTAAGTAGGGCTACCTTGATATTCGTGAGACATCCAGCCTGTTGTAAGAAGTTCCTGTGATGGAAACCTAAGTAGGGCTACCTTGATATTCGTGAGACATCCAGCCTGTCCATTCATTTTGTAAGTTCATTTAAAGACTTGAGCCCAAAAGTGATTAGGACCCAGGACTCAAGTGAGCTGCATTAAAGGATAAGAAGGTAGGGAAATTCCTACCATTGAAATCTTTTTTGAAGTCGACGGTAATATTTACATGTCATTTATACCGTTTGTAACACCATTCCTACTGGGTTAACTGAAAACACAAATATTATACTGAATCAACATATCTGTAGACCCATATTTTAATTGTAAACATTTAATCCTCATCTTTTTGGATCACTTGAGTATTGAATTCGGCTCATTTTTTACTACGAGTACTAAAATGATCTCCAAAAATGAATAGAGAACGGAAATTTTTCACAAACATCACATTAGGCCCCACTGAGGTTTCCAGCACGGGGACTTCTTGAGGAAAGGCTTTCACGGGAAATCCGCTTCGAATGTCGACAGGACATCATGCGGATGCATTGTAGCCTAAAAATCAAAGAGACCCAGTAACCAGACGCACCCTAAGTATGGCCCACAAATGGATGGTCAGCAAAAAGTAGATCAAAGGTCCACATTAAAAAGAAAATCGTGAACAATGCACAGGTTAAGATCATCCGATCCTGTCAATGTTCCACATGGTGTCCCACCAGACCAACGTTCCGGATCACATATCCACATGCATGGTGGGGCCACACGTCTTTAAAATTCCAGGAATGGCGCGTCCGAACATGAATCCGGGTTGTTTGTCCGGCTGACAGCTTTTAATAATTTCTTATGAATGCCGAGTGAAAGATCCGACGTGCAAAACTCAACCCGCTACCCTATTCCCTCTCCCACCGCAGATATGATTTCAGCCCTACAATGATGTAACGAACTCATATTCTAATATTCCTTCTTAAATCTGAACAAATCTAACACGGAGATGAGATCTAAACCGTCAGTTATCTGTTTTCAAAACTCAATGGGCCACTATCCAAAAATCACAATGTTTTGACGATTCTGGCCCTTGAATTGGTGGCATGTACAAATCAACAATAAAAGGCAACATTCAGGAACGGATATAATTAAGTGACGAAAAGCCTACTTGTTAGATCACTAAGAGATTCTAATCAAAGCGAAATTTCATTTGCTCCAAATCAGTACCTGATCCCACAGGATGCCTGGTTTGGATCATCATACACACTGTGGCACGTGGATACAGGCAATATGAAGGAGCAAAAATGCTGTGACTCCAGATGCATATAATCTGATCCCTTCATATTCATCCACGTCAACACTTTAGGTTTAAGAAAGACAGGGGGTTTCAACTCCAACCGGTTGGACCATTATTTATCGCCCACCCATCAACTAGCTTCGAATCAATAATTTTTTATGAAAATCCAATCCTTCAAATAGGTTTGTCCTACCATGAGGATAGTCTACTGTAAATATCTACTCCATCTGTTTATAAATCTGGACACAACATAGAAAAATACTATTACCCATTGAAAAATAACAAATGTAATTGTGGTCCAAGAAATGAGTGGATGTGGATGATATTTGTAGAAATTAATCTCAATGTTTGGATCAAAATATTGGACGGATTGGATTTTGACATACATGAATGTTTGGACGCTAGTTGATGTGTCGACCGTAACCTGCGGTCCAATGGTATGAAGTCGAAACCTTCTCTAAGAAACACATCCATGTCAATCCCATACCTTCCAAAAAAGTATACTTCTCCTATGTCTGAGGACATGGTCATCCAATTCATACCTATGCTAGATTGTGGTAACCATTAAATGGTGGTGACTCTTTCATCTTACACGTAAGCATGCTTGTATGACAATTCCAAATTGTGGGGTCCATAGTGGATGGAGCATAGGCCAAAAATCTCACATGATGGAACAATCTGAACCATCCAAGTTGACCCAAAGAATTTTACCCTTCCTTTTAACCATCCATTTAGTATACACCAACGGATGGTTACTTTCACTCTACAACCCAATTTGGGCGATGATTGGATGTCCCAGATTTCCTTGCCTGTATTTCACCTGTATATTGGATGAGCTCATCACCAATCCAAAAAATAGTGGTGAACTATCACCGAAATCTTGTCCTAATCCACTGCTTAAAAAATCATTAGGAATGTAGGTTCTATCCGGGAACAGACTTGCATTGACATGTTCAGGAATTCCAAAACTCAAGTATATAAGCATGAATTAGGTTACATTCCATTACAGGATTCAGATTCTAATCACGCTTTGGATTCTATTAGAGTCATGGCTTCCAGGCTCGTCTTGAAGTTCCTACTCCAAGTGGGAGTTCTTCTTTTCATCGTAGGATCAGCGAATTCGCAAGGATTGCAAGTTGGATTCTACAAGAAGACATGCCCGAATGTGTCGTTAGAAAAACGACGGCTCAGTTCATCCAGCTAGCGCCTTCCCTTGCAGCTCCTTTATTAAGGGTTCATTTCCACGATTGTTTTGTTAGGGTATGTTTGGTAGAGTTTAGGTCATGTTTGGATGCATTATCCAATTAAATTGTATTCATCAGTTAGATAAAGAGGCAATGACCAAGTTACAGTTACTATAGAATGCTCATAATGAGGAATGCAATTCTATTACTTTCAAATGTAGCTTTAAAGTAACATAGTAGCTAGCAATTTGGCCATTTTCGTTTTTTTTTTTTTTTAATCAGCTGGTAATTGCAATTTAATTCGATCTTGCATCAAACATGGGCTTAGTAGAGAAGGAAAACGTTATAAATATATCTCATGCATTTTGGTTCTTGATCTCATTTTATTCTGTTATATATATATTCATACTATGGTCACATTTGGATTTCTACAGTTTGAGATTTCAGAGGAATTTCAAAATTCATTTCCTGCTTTTAGATTTTTCCAACCTAATGAGAAAGATCTATGGCTTCCATCAGAACTCACAGGTTCACTGATAACCACACTGGATCTACACTTCTCATCATGTGGGTCCCACAATGGAAGATCCCTAGCCCACAAATTGGATTGGTTCTCTCATCAGCTGGACCAATCATGTATAATTTAAAGTTCAATTTGTGGCCCACTAGTTGAGTGTTCCACCCTGATTGGTGGGCCAGTGGGCATGCCTGATGAGTGGCTCATATCTCACAGTGATGGGATATGTTGCTAGTGTTCTCACAAGTGCAGTAATCAGTCACATGGCCACATTTATCTGTGGCCCACTTAACAAGTTGCTTCTTCTATATAGGGATGTGATGGTTCAGTGCTCATAAATTTGACTGCGATGAACCAGGCAGAGAAATCTGCAATCCCAAATCTAACCCTGCGAGGGTTCCAAGTGATCGATGCCGTCAAGGCTGAAGTGGAGAAGGCGTGTCCGGGGATTGTTTCTTGTGCGTAGCCCTTGTGGCCAGGGATGTAGTGAATTTGGTAAGAAAATTTTCCATAGGTGGTTTTGTTTTGCTTGTTCATCACCAAAATAAGGCCATGTTTGGATGTGCTACTGAAACAAATCGCAATAATTTAGTTCTATAAAGAGGAAATGATCAAATTGTAGTTGCATTCATTACTATCCATGTTGAGAGACTACTTCCTCAATGTGGATAGGATTTATATGATTATGGGCCAGAGGATAAGCATATTTTCCATGTTCTTTTTACTTTTTAGATTGCCCTAATCGGCATATGTGATCCTGATCATTGATATGATGGGCTCCTCCATGGATGGACAAAGCCCTTAAAATCTCCTTGAAATGAAAATCTCACCCCCTACGCATAGCTACAAATAAATTGTTATGATATGAATGCAGAAGCATGCTGATGTAGGACGCGGCACAGATACATTCCTAGTATGGTTGGACCAAAAGAAGGTGAACCGTAAATTAGCCATAACTTTTGATCTGGGTATCGTTATGGGGTGCACAACCTATCAATCTTTATTGTAACGGGCTATTCAGGGTGAATCAACCTACAACGTGAGTCATATCTATCCGTTTCGTCAAAAAACGCGCGCTTTCAACTCAAAAATGAAATTTTAAGGAAAAATTATTATTTTTAGTAATTCTGATTTTTGTAATATTTTTTATTTTATTTTTAAAGTTTTAAATTTTTATTAGAGTTAGATTTTTTATTTTTTTTTATTTTTGTAATTAGGAATTTTGGTTTAATTTTTTTCTTTATTAATGGTGTAAGGAGAAACATAAACATTAGACAATTATCAATCAATTTACTTCTAATTTATTTAGAATTCATTTATATTTTTATCCCTCATGGATTCGAGAAACTCCGTGAGGAAACCAGAGAACTCCATGAATTCAGAACAGTATCCTTGAGGAAGACTATGGTCGACATCATCATTTCCATTCCTGCTTAAGTGCTTATTGCATTGCTTAGATCTTTCAACCTGAGAGATTTTTCGTGAAATGGTCCATTGATAGTAGTACCTAGGATATGATATAAATGGTGTTGATTACAGAACCATGGCCGCCACTCGTACATATATAGCAAAGACCCAATAATTCTTTACATAGCCTTGTGGCCTTGTGTCGTGGATCTTACAATGTTGGGAAATTTCATCACAACTTGAAGAAATTACGGTACATATGGACACTATATGCGGATTTCAGTTTGTACAAGTGGACACATGGTTCAGAGTTCCAGACCATTGGTCTGATGGACCCAACGACAGATGGACCATGACCCAAAGATTCCACAATAGGATAATAATCCTAAATTTCAGTTCATGGCATGAAATAGATTTTTATCCTAAATTTCAGTTAATGGCATGAAATAGATTGTCAAGAAGAGAAATATAGTCATATACAATGATCAACAAAGAAAAAGCCCAAGATTAGTGGTTAAGATCTTCCAATCTGGTGCTTTGTTTGGGTATGGTCCATCTGTGCCTTACTAAATCAAACAAACAGCCTCAATCCCTGAACCATTGGGCCCACTCATTCAAACTGAAAAATCAGTGTATACAATGCGTATGCTTAATTAAGTTGGCTAATTCCTCCACAATTTCATCATTTCATCTAACTGAACTGAAATTTTCACTATTCATTTCACTTTCCCATCCCAACACATCCTAAGGCCTAGTTTTACTAACCGTCGAATGTCTATAGAGCATGGGACCAACTTGGCAAGTTCCGACCGGGCGAAGAGATGGACGGATTTCATTGGCCTCTGAAGCCTTGGCCAATCTGCCCCCTCCATTCTTTAACATCACTGAACTGAAAGCTTCCATTCAACAGAAAGGTCTATCTGTGAAGGACTTGGTAGTACTATCAGGTATGATGACAATTGAATCCTTTTTTTGTGACCATCTTCTATTGGAACTCAACCTGCAAAATGCAAATTCAACGTATAGCTCCATATGCCGACGAGTGAGCTACAACCACCTATTGGGTGGGCCTCACTATGCAATTCCCATGAAATCTACATAAGGGGGCTAACATGATAAGTGGCTCAGATCTCAAATGATGCAAGATGAAGTCTTAAGTGCACCTAGGAGGGATTCCCTATTAGGTGCAAGTTCAACTACATCGGACAAATACAAGAGAGATGTTAAAAACCAGTGCACTTCCATGGGACTGATGTCTATGTGAGACCACGTCGCTCATCTGGAGGCACCCACCATGTGATTGCAGCCATTCAAAAGAGAGTCTGATCTACTTTCCTGTGGACCATGAATATATATCGAATGTGGACCTCAGGCCAATCATTTTGAGCCTTCCACATTATGATCAAGACCCACTTAATCTTTGTCATAGGCATCAAAATAGTAGGGCCCACCTGATGTGCATCTAATGTCTCAAACTCACATGCCATCAGCACATTTGAGCTGTGATGCCAGTCTTGCTTGCATGGACCCTCCATTTTTACAAATAATCTTATTTGAGAACCATTCTACTCAGGTGCCCACACCATCGGCATCGGCCACTGCACGTCATTTGACAACCGCATCTACAACTTCACTGGGAAGGGTGATGTGGACCCCTCAATGGATCCCAACTATGTAATCAGGCTACAGGCCTTATGCCCGGAGGGGAATGTCACTGACTTTGTGCAGATGGACCCAGGAAGTTTGCAAATATTCGACACAGATTACTACAAGGTCGTGGCGAAAAGAAGAGGCCTCTTCCAGTCTGATGCTGCACTCCTTGACGATAATGAAACTAAAATCTACATTGGTCTCCAGATCAACTCTAACAATCCAAGCTTCTTCAGCGATTTTGGAGTGTCTATGGTGAAAATGGGTAACATCAGTGTCCTAACAGGCAATGCTGGCGAAATCAGGAAGAATTGTGCAGTGATTAACTGATCAACGGCTAGATTGTTCGAGTTGATTTAATCATTTGAGATAATAAGCCAATGGTTTGCGAGATTCTCTACCAGATAGAAGATATATAGTCTGATTCTATTTTATTTCTATATTTGTTTTCCAGTATCTATGAATAAGATTGTTGCTATTTTGTATTGTTAATCGTTAAATGAGTGATGAAATGTTAATAAAATGTGGAAAAGCTGTTATTATTATTATTATTATTTTATTTTATTTTAATAATGAAAATGCATGCAAGATAGCCAGGATGTTTATCAAGTAGTCCCTGTTAGTGGTGGCAATAGGCCGGGCTATGGTCAGGCCTGCAGGGCCTTCCCTACCTCAGCCACCCCAAAAACAAAAGGTAGTCCAATGGAAGGATTTTTTACCAGTATCCCATCCATTCATCATATGTCCCATTATATAAATGGTCTTGATTATCCAAGTATAATCTCCAATCGAAAAATTCCTTTAAACTATGCATGTGTGTTTGAACCAGAACTACTAACAAGTGGTTATTTAATATCTAAATATTATTTTCAGTTAAACCTCAGTTCGCATAGTAAATATATTCATTAAATCCAATCTAAAGATTTAAATCTAAAAAGCCCACTTATTGAAAACCAATCTAATTGATTTTCACAGTCAACCATATTGGGATTTGCATCCAAACGGGCCTTTAAGCATTTAATTCATTGTGTAAACGATACATAATTGATGATTGGACGGGTCAAGGGGCTGAGTTGGGCTATTCAGCATTAGCCCAGCCCAGACATCAGGCCTAAATTTCAAACCCAGCCGGGTCCTTGGATCAATTTAAAGAGCTCAGGCCATTGGTGCTGCCTGGCCCATTGCCAACCCTAATACTCTTGGGATGCTTGCTTTAACCTAGAAATCAGGTTAGCTACTCGTCATGTGGGCCACACTATTAGAAATTATACAGATTAATTTAATTTCTGTATAATATGGAAACCGAAAATAATTAGAAATTAGGACGAGCTGAAGCACGTTTGAAAACGTTGTCCTTAAAGCGTAATTTGCCCCTACTCAGGTGAACTGAGTATGCTGATAGGTTACAGACAAATCGCTTCTAGGATACGACGAGCCTGGTGTGGGTTTGCGTTCAGCAAACATGAAGGCCCACCAAATGAAACTCTTATACACACTATCTGGCAGAATTACAACAAAAAAGAAAAAGAAAATCCCAAAGAAAAGAAAGAGAAGAGTTTGTGATTTGAGACCATTGCACTGGTCAGATTCTTCAGCCCCTTGGTTCAGTTGAACCATTCTTAGACCACACCTTTGGTCAATTCTTCAAGCAATGGTTCTGATTCACTTATTTTACTTCTGATGTTTTTGTTTCGTAGAAGAGAAACTGTTGTAATTCGTATTTAGATTGCTGGAGTGCTGTGTGATGGATTGGAAACTCATCCAGGGCCTCTTTTTATAGGATTAAGATGGCTGGGAGTTATGGTCCAGGGACATAAATTTCACTAGCCGTTTTATGGCTGTTGGAATATGGCTGTTGGAAACTAGCCATTTTATGGCTATTGGATACTAGCCATTTTATGGTTGTTGTAAGAGAACTGACTAGCCGTTTTATAGCTGTTGGGCTAGCCGTTTTCTAACTGTTGGCAACAGTTTTTGCAATAAAGGTTATAGCTGTTACACTTTTGTGCAACAGCTATATTTCCAATCACTATATAATTAAAGGGACTCTCATTCAGTCCTCTAGTTTTCGTCCAGCTACCTATCTACCTTAGCCTCTTTGTCGCACCGCGACTTGCACCCGTCTCGCTCCAGTTCGCGAAAGGAGCGACCATCTGCGACATGTGCAAAGTGCAAAGTGCGCCACTAGCGCCTCTACAGCCACACTGCCTCACATGCCCACACCCTTGCACCGAGACCGAGACCGAGACCGAGACCGAGCGCGAGCGCGGTGTTCCAGTGCTACGCACTGGAACAAGCAAGTTTCATTATCCTTTAGACTATATGTGTAAGTACTATAATACTCCACACCTTTCATATAAAGCACTTTTTCTTCTCCTCTTTTTCTAATGTGGGACTATTCCCAAAAACCCACAAAAGGTGTTTTTCAAACAACTTTTATATATTATATTATTTTATTATTAAAATATATTTTATAAAAATCAACATTTTTGCAACAATCCCCCACTTGATTGTATAAAAATATTTTTCGGTTAAACATTTCTACCAGAATAATCAGCTTATATGCATAAAGAAAGATATCTTTCGATTTTAATCTTCCCTTAGTGTAAGTATCTCAAAACTCTATCGAAATGACTGGTAGCCGCAGCTTTGAACCAGTTTTTCTTAGATAACAGAGTCGGAGAAACCACACACATATTCGCTATGTATTGTTAGAGTTCCCACAATCTTGCTCAGCACAATTAATGGTCATGTGCTTATCCTAATTCGTGAACGATCCTGAGAGAAAACTCCTAACTCTCATGAGAGACGACCCCATCTCTACGTTCATATAGGTGAAATCCTTCCAGTGTCTCCGTTACTATAAGACACTTGTCCTAAAGATTAGATTTCATTAAGAGTTCTAAGACTCAACCCTCTTTTGTAACGCTCAGCACTTATCTATTATGGATGAGGTTATATAATTTAGTGCTGAAAATTTTCCACATATCAATGACTTGTTCTTACCCATTAATCCCAAGATTAGAGATTTTCTGACTTTACGCTGGGTTACCATCACTGGTGGAACTTTGGTTGAAGAGTTTCAACCCCATCCCTCTAGATGTAGCCTTTACCACCTCTCTCGGTAGAGGTTTAGTGAAAGGATCTGCCAGATTATTGCTTGATTTCATATAGGAAATAGCAATGATTCCATCTTGAATCAATTGTCTGACACAATCATGTCGAAGACTAATATGTCTAGATTTACCATTATAAGTGTCGTTATAGGCTCTAGCTAATGTGGCTTCACTATCGCAATGTAGTGATACAGCCGATATAGGCTTTACATAAAAATGAATTTCTAATAGAAGATCCCTTAGCCACTCAGCCTCTTTACCTGTTGCAGCCAGGGCTATAAATTCAGACTCCATAGTCGAGTGTGTTATGCAAGTCTGTTTCTTGGATCCCCAAGATACAACTGCACCTCCTAGGGTGAAAACCCACCCTGTAGTAGACTTGTTGTCCCCTACACTCGATATACAGCTCGCATCGGTATATCCTTCCAATACGGCAGGAAACTCTAAATAAAATATTACTAAGTCTTTGGTTGCTTTTAAGTAACCAAGGACTCTACTGATTGCATTCTAGTATTCATTATTAGGGTTACTAGTAAACCTACTAAGTTTACTCACAGTATATGCGATATCAGGTCTAGTGCATTACATAGCATACATAAAACTTCCTATAGCACTCGCATATTCTAATTGTGCAACTGTTCTTTCAGTATTTTCTTTTAGTTTGATACTTGGATCAAATGAGGTTTTTACTTCTTTTATATTTAGATGGTTAAACTTATTTAGTATCTTCTTAATATAATGAGATTGACACAAAGCAAAACTCCCACAATATTTTTTAACTTTGATACCCAGGATGGTATCAACTTGTCCAAGATCCTTCATTTTAAATACTGAAGAAAGAAACCTCTTTGTTTCAGTCACACTTTCCATTTTATTATTTATTATTAACATGTCATCAACATACAGACGGATAATAACAATATAACTACCATCTACTTTAGAATATATGCATTTGTCAGCTATATTATGCTTAAAACCATGAGATAGTATTTTGTAATCAAACTTCTCATGCCACCGTTTAGGTGCTTGTTTTAATCCATATAATGATTTGACTAATCTACATACTTTGTTTTCATTTCCTGGTAGAATGAAACCTTCAGGTTGTTCCATGTATACCTCCTCATTGAGGTCACCATTCAGGAATGCTGTCTTTACATCCATTTGGTGGATGTGAAGATGATGTATAGAAGCTAGCGCAAATAATATCCTAATGGATGTTATCCTAGCTACAGGTGAGTATGTATCAAAGTAGTTTATCCCTTCTTTTTGTCTAAAACCTTTAGCTACTAGTCGAGCTTTAAAGGTTTGGATAGTCCCATCAGTGTGATATTTCTTCCTAAATACCCACTTACAACTATGAGTTTAGAATCTGGAGGTAAGTTTACTAGTTCCCATGTTTGATTTGATAGTATGGATTCCATTTCATCATTTATAGCTTCTTTCCAAAAAGCTGAGTATCTAGAGGATATAGCTTCCTTATATGTTTTAGGATCATCTTCTATAGTTATTACTATAGGTATTTGTCTTATAACATTTTCTCTATCTGCTTCTACCAGATGAAAAATGATGCGTTGTGAGTCTATGTAGTTATCACCAAGACTCTTCTCTATTCTTGTTCTTTGACTCCTACGGGGTTCAATAGGAGCTTCCACTATATGTGGAGCTGTGCTATCTGGTTCTCTATTAGGAGTTTGGATTTCATTATCCTTTGACTCCAAGGATAGTGAGTTCTCAAAGAATTCAACGTCTCTTGATTGTATAATTGTATTAGACTCCATGTCTAGAAGTCTATAAGCCTTACTATTTTGTATATACTCTACGAAGGCGCACTTAATGGCTCTTGGTCCTAACTTAGTTCTTTTTTTATCAGGAGTTCTGCAGTATGCAAGACACCCCCACACTTTAAGATATCCTAAGTTAAGTTTTCTACCTCTCCATGTTTCATATGGAGATATTTTATATTTTTTAGACGGAATTCTGTTTATTATATGACATGCTGCAAGCAGTGCCTCACCCTACAGACTTAGTGGCAACTTTGCTCTTATTAGTATTGAGTTGACCATTTCTACTAATGTTTTATTCTTCCTTTCAGCTATTCCGTTTTGTTGAGGTGTGTATGGAGCTGTACATTGATGTACCAGTTTATGTTCTTCACAAAAGTTATCGAATTCATTGGAGAAGTATTCTCCTCCTCTATCGCTACGAAGAATTTTTATCTTCTTACTTAGTTGATTCTCTACTTCTGCTTTGTATATCTTAAACATGTTCAATGCTTCATCTTTGCTCTTTAATAGATAAACATACGCATATCTAGATCAATCATCTATAAAGGTTATGAAGTACCGTTTACCTCCACGAGTAAGAATGTCGTTTAACTCACAGATATCACTGTGCACAAGATCCAAAATTTGAGACGATCTTTCAACACTTGGAAAAGGTTTTTTCGTCATTTTGGATCGTATGCACACTTCAAATTTATCAGTTTCATTATCTGTGTATGAGATTAAACCATTCTTAGCTATGAACTTTAAGGTACTATACCCTATATGGGCTAGTCTATCATGCCATAGTCCAGCAGATTCAACCATATACGTAGAACTGCTACTTTTATTTAGAGAAAACTTAACCATCCCGTTACAAGCATATCCCTTTCCAACAAAATTCTCATTCTTGGACAGAATCAGTTTTCCTGACTCGTACACCACCCTTATACCTGGTTTTCCCAGAAGGTCCCTAGAAACTAAGTTTCGCCTCATGTTTGGGATGTGTAGTACATTAGTCAGAATCACTTTTTTTCCAGAAGTGAATATCAGTTCAACAGTTCCTTTGCCGACGACCTTCGATCGGACTTTATTACCCATTTGGACTTCTTGACTATCGGTCAATTCCTCATAGGTTTTGAAGGATGATTTGTCGTAGCACACATGTACTGTAGCGGCAGTATCATACCACCAGCCTGGAACTTTGCCTTGGATGGTATTCACCTCAGTAATCATAGCCACGATATCGCCCTCTTCTACTGCATTTGCCTCTTTTTTAGATTTGCGATATCGGCATACTCAAGCATAGTACCCGGTTTTTCCACAGACATGTCATGGGCTTTTAAACTTTCCGTTCTTATTTTGGGCGATTTTCTTGAATTTTTCTTTATTGGGTTTAAGGGAAACGTCCTTCTCGGGATTCTTGTTATTGGCGTTTTCTACTGCATGTACCTTGGACGAGGCATTCCCGTTATCATTCTTTTTGTCACGGTTACGGGATTCTTCCTCAATCCTTAGGTGTTTCTAGATTTGTTCCAATGTATAGTCCTCGGTTTTATGCAGCAACTTCTTTCTATAGTCTTTCCACATCGGTGGCAATTTAGCGATTATAGCCCCGACTTGGAATGATTCAGGAAGATCGATTTTGATCGCTTTAATTTTGTTTACTATTAGCTGCAGTTCTTGGATTTGGGGCAGCAGCGGTTTATTATCTACCATGCTGAAGTCAAAATACCTGGCGATGAGAAATTTGTTGGTCCCTTCTTCTTCAGCCTTGTACTTGAACTCCAGTGCGGCCTAGATCTCCTTTGCTGATGATGTCTGTTGTTACAGATCGTACAGGGGGTCAGAGAGTGCGTTCAGAATGTGTCCACGACACAAGAGTTCGTCTTCGGCTCTTTTAGGACGGGCAGCCACCTGCTCAAGTGTGTCTTCATCGGTTGCTTCATGCAGCGCTTGCAGATTTGGATCTAGTATGTAGTAGATCTTCAGCGCCGTCAGGAGAAATTTCAGCTTGTCTTGCCATCTTGTAAAATTGATTCCATCGAACCGATCAAGACATATCAAGTCCTAATTCATCAACTTGATGGATGAAACACTGTCGGCTTCCATCTTAAAAAGAAATTACGCTTTAAGATTGTTAGAAATTATACAGATTAATTTAATTTCTGTATAATATGGAAACTGAAAATAATTAGAAATAAGGACAGGCCGAAGCACGTTTGAAAGCATTGTCCTTAAAGCGTAATTTGCCCGAACTCAGGTGAACTGAGTATGCTGATAGGTTACAGACAAATCGCTTCTAGGATACGACGAGCCTAGTATGGGTCTGCGTTCAACAAATACGAAGGCCCAGCAAATGGAACTCTTATACACACTATCTGGCAGGATTACAACCAAAAAGAAAAAGAAAATCCCAAAGAAAAGAAAGAGAAGATTTTGTGATTTGAGACCACTGCACTGGTCAGATTCTTCAAACCCTTGGTTCAGTTGAACCGTTCTTAGACCACACCTTTGGTCAATTCTTCAAGCAATGGTTCTGATTCACTTATTTTACTGCTGATGTTTTTGGTCTGTAGGAGAGAAACTGTTGTAATTCGTATTTAGATTGCTGGAGTGCTGTGTGATGGATTGGAAACCCATCCAGGGCCTCTTTTTATAGGCTTAAGATGGCTGGGAGTTATGGTCCAGGGACATAAATTCCACTAGCCGTTTTATGGCTGTTGTGAGAGAACTGGCTAGCCGTTTTATAGCTGTTGGGCTAGCCGTTTTCTAACTGTTGGCAACAGTTTCTGCAATAAAGGTTATAGCTGTTACACTTTTGTGCAACAGCTATATTTTCCAATCACTATATAATTAGAGGGACTCTCATTCAGTCCTCTAGTTTTCGTACAGCCACCTATCTGTCTTAGCCTCTTTGTAGCACCCGTCTCACTTCAGTTCGTGAAAAGAGCGACCCTCTGCGACACGTGCGAAGTGCGCCACTAGCGCCTCTATAGCCACACTGCCTCACATGCCCACGCCCTTGTACCGAGTCTGAGTCCAAGCGCGATGTTCCAGTGTAAGTATTATAATACTCCACACCTTTCATATAAAACACTTTTTCTTCTCCTCTTTTTCCAATGCGGAGCTATTTCCAAAAATCCACAAAAGGTATTTTTCAAACAACTTTTATATATTATATTATTTTATTATTAAAATATATTTTATAAAAATCAACATTTTTGCAACACACACATAGATATTGAATATGTAAGAGAAGATGCATGCCACCGTGAGAAAACATGCTTATATTATGTGTTAGAATCCTTTTAATAGTTCAGCACCAGCGTAACGGTGTTGACTTTCCACCGCACACATGGTGTGGGTATATAATAATTGAGACCTTTCAACCATTGAGCAATTGTCAATGGACCATAGTTCGAAAATTACATTGACCATTCTTTTGATAGTCATCAATTGGATGATGAAAAAAATAAAAAAGGAACGCGGATGGCACGGGTTCTATCCACACCGTCCATCCTTTTTTTTCCTTGTCATTTCAAGTTATAAGAGTAAAACTGAGGCTGATCCAAGACATAGGTGGACCACATAATAGGGATTAAACTCTTACCATTGAAAACTTTTTATGGGCCACAGAAGTTTTGGATCAAGCTAATATTTGTGTTTTCTCTTCATCCAGATCCACGGAACTTTATAAATAAGTTGGATGGCAAATAAACATAACGGTTGGCCCTAGGAAAGTTTCAACGGTCAGTATCATTATCACTGCTTTTTCTTGTGGTGTGGACCCCTTGAGACTTGAATCTACCTAAATTTTGGTACCATACCATAAAATGTCATAAAACAATGGATGGGCGGTCTGGATAAAATCCATACATCACAGTGGCCACAGGCGTGCATAAGGTAGCTCATGCACAGGCCATGGCATATGCCAGCAGGGCACATATGTATGAGATCCAATCCATCCATCAGACAGGTCCCTCCCTACTAAGAATTAAGTCAGTCGACTTGTCAAGTGCCATAACATAATAATGATGGTGGCCCACCTGATGAGTGAACGAGCTTGATTTACAGGCGAACACATCTACTAGTTGAGACCCACCTGATGGACGGATTAAGATATTTTATGTTTGCCACGGGGGAATATATAGTGGCATATGGATGATATGCCTTCCACGCGCCTATGTGCTTAGGAAATCTCAACTGGGAAAATATAAATAAATAAAAGAAAGCTCAACGTGCTAAACTCGTGTGACAGTTCACTACTATTTTAAAAATAGTTAAAACGATGGTGACTTTTCAACCGTTGGTGCAGTTGACCGAGAATCCAGACGGTGCGAACTCCTAACCCAACTGTGTATGAATTATAACCAGAAGATTAAACTAACAATGTAATAGAAACTATATAATTTAAACCATCCATTTCGTGTCCATCAATTGGATGGCCCAGATATTTGATCAATATGATTATGGATAACATGCTTAACAATTTAGACGGTCGAAATAGCCGCACGTAAGTTTCAATACCGAGACGGATGACTCGCACGCACAGGGAACCACCTATAAGTTACCATACCCAACAGATCATGTTAGCAAGTAAGTCCAAAAATAAGGCTAATTCAAAACTCAAGTGGGCCACTCTACCACTAAGATCATGTTAGGACATGAGCCCAAACATAAGATTGATCCAAAACTCAAGAGGGTCACACCACGGGAAATAGACAATGGGATTGAACACCCACTGTTGAAATTTTCCCAGGGCCACAGAAGTTTCAGAGTGGTTCATCTTGGTTGAACTAACCTTACTAACGAAAGGGTCAGCTGGCATATTAACATCATGGTCTTTTACCTATGAATGTTTCAACAATGGGTGTTTACATCTCCATTGTTTCATTTTCTATGGCTTATTTGAGTTTTGGACATGCCTCATTTTTGGTATGAACTCCACACACCTCGAATTCATGTGTGAAAATAAGAAAATAGAAATAAATTTTAAAAAATTTGAAATTCAATGATAGAATTAAAGAAAACGAATTTACAACATAATAATACTAAACCTTTGAATAAGTTTTGGTATCAAACTCCAACTCAAACTCCCTAAAATTCTTAACCAACTATAAATAGTACATTTATATTAAGTGTCATATTTGGCTTAACCACATACTCTCTTAATTTTTCTAATTACAGTGCCAAAAGATGAATAGTTATAATCAAATTAAAACTTATCATAAATAGTAAAAACAGAAATAAAATAAAATTTCCATTGCCGATCAAATAGAATCTCACAAATTCAGCGTAGGCGGCCAAAGGAGCTTTTCCTACCCAAAATCATAATTGGTAGGTCGGGTAACACATTCCGCTCTGAGAGATACGTGTTTTAATGTTCTTCCACCTCCAAGAGGGCCTTCTTTGGTCCATTTTAGACATGAAAGTATCCGCAGCGCTCTACATCAATGGGCGGAGTGGATGTTAGACAAACATTGTTGTGGGCCCCACATGGTACACATATCTGGGCTGCTGTAGGCCATAGACCGGGATTCCAGGAACCCTCTTATGTGGTGTCATTGGCTAGAGAACATTGATTAATTAACCACAACCACTAAATGGATGGTTGCGATTACTCGAGCTGTGAAATTTTCTATGCTACTGAACACTCACAACCGTCCCTTCGATTTTGATGATCCGAATTGATGTTTCTATTTACAATGCAAGATGGACGGGGGATGAATGAGACAACCGAAGACCCAGAACTTTAAAAATGGTGGTGAGCTATCATCACCATATTCTAATCCCATCTCAAGAACTTCAGCGTCAATCATTTTCACCATCCATCTAAAGAATGTCAGCATCACCAATCATCTGAAGATTTATATTCCAAGGGAATCAAGTGGACATCTATAATATAGGATCACCCTCTGATTAGCTGTCTTCTCACCGAAACTGGCACCGTGACCTAACCCTAGTTTTCTATTTATTTTTTCTTTTATGGTGTGGTTATCTCACTCGTAAAACAGAGATTCGGTTCCTGTATAAAATCTAGACTAAGTTTAAAAAAGAATGCAAGGAACCGTTGGGGATTGGACGGACCATGATTTTGGAATTAAATAAGCAGTTCATGCGTGCGGCTTAGTTGATGAATAATGTGATGATGGATGAAGTTCGTGCGAGGGGGTGTTGATCCAAACCGTTAATTTGAAGGGCCCCACTGTGGATGGGACACCCACGCGAAATTTTCAGGTTAAAAAATCATAAATATTTGACATTATATTTAGAACATTGGGGTAGTTTTTCCTTAACCATTTGCTTCAGTAGGATACTGTTTTAAGTGTTAGGAATTTTCAATCAAAGGTAGTGAGTTTTCCCTTTAGATTTTGGAATGCAAGTCAGATCAATGGTCTTGATTACCAAAGCATGGGCCCTATTCGTAGGATTGGTCCATCAAGACCTTATACTCCGTTGTCAGTCAATAAAACGCTGAGAGAGAGAGAGAGAGAGAGAGAGAGAGAGAGAGAGAGAGAGCGCTGCTGCAGGGAGACCGTGAAGATAAAGGGAAACGGATTGGCTACTCCCCCCTGCACCAGCCCGGTGGCTGATGGTCGGTAATCTGTGGGCCCCACCATGATGTATGTGTTTCATCCATTCCGGCCGTTCATTCATTTTGATGGATCATTTTTGAACTTGATGCCAAAAATAAGAGGACTATAAATATCAGTGGACCACACCACAGGAAAACAATAGTGATCGGTATCCAACATTAAAATCCTCCTAAGGCCCACTGTACTGTTTATTTGACATCCAATCTGTTGATTAGGGAAAACAGACCCAAATGAAGGGAGAAAAAAAAAAAAAAACAAAGATCAGCTTGATCCAAAACTTCTATGGCCCCAGTAAGTTTTTAATGTCGACATTCATTCAACACTGTTTCCTGTAATGTGTTCCACTTGAGATTGGGATATAACTCATTTTTGGTCTCAAACCATAAAATGATCTATAAAAATAGATGGACGGCATGGATGAAATACACACATCATGGAGGAGCCCACAGAGCACTGACCATCAGCCATTGGCGGGAGTAGCCAATCCGTTTCCAAGGAAAAGCGCTCTATGGGGCCTTGGGTAATCTTTGTGCGACATATATTCCGTCCATCATTTGGGCAAGCCCTTGTGAGGACTTGAGCCTATAAATCAGACATTTCCAAACTCCATCGTGTCACAATGAACGGTCTGGATTGAAACACCCACCACTGAAACCTTCCTTGTCCAAGGTATAAAAAAAAAAACCATTTCCTGGTCCACCGTGATGTTTATATGCCATCAAACCCAACCATAAGTTGTTCCCACAAGAGTGATTGAATTGACCAGATACCACACCGATCCAAAACTGTTGTGGGCACCAAGAAAGTTTCAATGGCAAGCGTCTCCATCCTCAATGTTCCTTTTCGTGCGGCCCACTCAAGTTTTGGATGAGCCTCATTTATGGGCTCACGTCATAACCTGAGCCATCGAAAATTGGGGATTTAGTAGATGTCACACACATGAAAGTGGGTCCCACAGGGATTTTTGTTTCTCCGGGCTACTTATAACAGTTTTACACCCTGTTTGGCACCCTGGAGTTGGTGGTAAATGGGTGCGCGCATTTCAAATCCAAATGGCTGAACTTTTGCATTTGGCAGCCCATTTAGAGGTAAATATAATGGGAAGTATTCCTTCCAAATCTACCTTCTTGATGTGTTTTGAATTTTCAGCAAAATACTAGAGCAATCTTTCGAGATGATCAATGGTGTCTATCACATACTACCAGATGCATGGATCATCGGCTACTAGCATGCTATTTACATGGTGTAAGATATGCAATAATAGTCCATTACCGACGTCTTTTACTTTAGTGGGGACATCAAATGAATATGATCACCATAGATCCTAGCCTTTCATCCGTTCCTTACTCCACAAGCAATAATAAATAGTTTTCTTCTTCACTAGAACCAAGAGAAGAAAAAAAAAAACTTACCTCTCTTCCACTTGTACAAGGAATTTTACAGCAAAGAACACCCAGAAGATGAATTAATGGAATAGAATCACCTCTCTCTACCAATGACCATCCTTATATGTAGAGTACACCATCTAAGAGAGCACAATGAAAGATGTAAGAGAGATTATGCTTCAATACCATACATACGTACATATATACGTATAAACACACACCTATGATGGAGAGATATCTCCTATATCAAGTAGGAGAAGTAAAGACATTTCTTGGCAGGAAACGTAAGTGGTTATGAAATATTCTCCGACTTGAAGACTAGTTTATTAAATAATGCAAAAAATGTTTACAATACAACTGTCCACACTTCACCAATTACTAGGTAACAACAAGTTCAAGAGAAGTCCTGCACGAAACAAACTTCTTAATATATATACTAAGTTCTCAACAGTGTGAATCTTTTGTAATGAGATCTAACCATTTTCCACCATATTATAAACAAAGTGATTTTGAACATTGATATGGTAGGTTTGAGCATGAAATATCAAATTTTTAGCCAAACGTAGTGCACTCTTAACTATCACAATGAATCACCACCATTTTCTCCTACAATTTCAGTTCTTTTAGTAACTTCAACAAACTAGCTTCCTTGCATGCTTGTATAGCTGACATGTACTTTTCCTTTATAGTAAACAAGGCCATTACTTACTATAATCTTAACATTTAAATAACCATATTGCTACCCAAATATATATATATATATATATATATATATATATATATATATATATATATATATATATATATATTTATTTATTTATTTATTTATTTATTTATTTATTTGGTAGATCTTCTTTTACCACAATCTCTTGCATAATATGCATTCACAAACCCAACCAACTCTAAATTTTATCTGTTATAATAAATAACTGCCTATAAAGTACCATTCAAGTAATAAAGGATTTACTCCATAAAAATCGAATCAGCTCTACCTAGGTTTAGGGTTTATGATTTACTGTTTAGGTTTAGTGTTCACTACCCCAAGTGTAAGGTCGCGATGTATTAATAACTTGATGAGACCGAGGTTGAATCCATAGGGACAAAACTTGTACGTAATCTGAAAATAACTAGAATTAGAACAAGAAAAAGATCTAAATTGAATTCTACAATGGTTGAGAGAAATTGTGAATAACGTATCAATAATCAAAAGAAAACTAGAGCGACAAGGATCCACTTGTAGCTATCAGGATGTTACTTTACTTGATTCAACAAATACAACTGGAATTAGAATTCTATCCTATCTAATTAGAAGATGAAGCAATTAAATCAAATCTCTTAACTTTTCATTGATCTAGTCCTCAATGAAGGAGTATTGTGATGACTGGAAGGGAATTCATGCATCCACCATGCCTAAGGGACGATGCTAAATCACGAGTTTTATCAATCTCACAATCTCAAAACAAGAAAAGAAGATATTCAAAGGTATCACAGCATCTATTGTAATATGTGTCACAATAAATCACAGAAAATTAAAAATATTCCTTAAATTTAAACTAGAAATCAATGACGTTCAACATAAACAAAAATTAAAGCAAAGGAAGCATCAAAATAAACTACAGCTTTACCTCTTAGCCCAAGCTAAGAGATAAGAGATTAGCTAATTATACCTAACTCA
This sequence comes from Magnolia kwangsiensis, assembly GCA_037074715.1. Taxonomy (NCBI): domain Eukaryota; kingdom Viridiplantae; phylum Streptophyta; class Magnoliopsida; order Magnoliales; family Magnoliaceae; genus Magnolia; species Magnolia kwangsiensis. The sequence goes on along the minus strand of CM073584.1, from coordinate 31,145,129 downwards.
AAAATAAAAGAAAACGTAAAAGATATACTACAATTCATGAAAAAATCGAAGTGAAAGAACATTATTAGCGCTCTACCTAGGTCTCCTCTCCCTTTCTAAATATTAAAAGATGATTTGGAATAGCCTGAAGACTCCTTTAATTAGTTTTGCAACTCAAACTTTCACATAAACTTCAAAAAAATTTACAAACCACCTCGAATTTATATATGCACTCTGTGCAGTTTTCAAAATAGACTTTCAAAACTTTCATTTTTTATACTTGAGTTTTAGAATATGTTTTTTTCAGGACAACTTTCAGGAATATATTTTTTTGGGACAATTTTCAGGATTCATTTTCTTTTAATTCACTTCAAATCTTCAATTCTCTCTATTCCTCACTTGGTTTCTTTGTATATTTGGCATGTGAATTCTTCATTAATGACTTTTAAATCTCCAAATCTTCATTTAGTAATATTTTAAGTATAAATCTTCCATTTGGCATCAACTTCACCTTAAGCTTTTAAAATCATCTTGCACATGAAAACATGTATAATTAGATCCATTAAGCACTATTGTGTTTATAAAATCAAGGTATAAATAGAAAAAAATATATAATATTTTATACTCAACACACCCCCCAACTAGCATTTTACTTGTCCCGAGCAAAACATGCGTGAAGTGATCTTCAATCTTCAATGTTCAAATCACTTTCAGAAAATAATATTTTTTGCAATCAAATATGAATGAGTACAATCTAAAGAAGCGAGAGTGCAAATTTGAAAACTTAAAGCCGAATTATACAAGCAATCAATCGAAATGTTTCTTCATCAATCATTTAAGAGCATAAGTTCATATATCAAGTTTTTTCAATGTTCTTAGTGAATTCTAGTGATGATATTAGATCTGATTAAGTTGGATTTAAATTTGTCCAAAGCGAACAATATAACTAAGAGTTCCTTCTCCATAGTAAAGTAGTTCACGTAAGCTAAATTTAGAATTCTACTTGCATAATGAATCACATAGGGCTTATTTTCTTTTCTCTGGCTTAACACCACCCCAATAGCATAATCTAATGCATCGTACATAATCTCAAAAGGGATGCTTCAATCGGGTGGCTACATGATAGGAATGGGTGTCAACATAGCCTTAAGCTTAGTGAAAGCTTCTTGGCATTGCTCAGTCCACTTGTATGGTACATCCTTTTGAAGTAGATTATATAAATGACAAGAGAGATAGTTAAAGTCCTTTAGGATTCATCTATAAAATCTAGCATGTCTTAAGAAGGATCCCACGTCACATATGCTTTTGAGTGGAGGTAAGTTAGAGATAAGGTCAATTCTAATCTTGTTTACCTTAATTCCCTTGAACGAAATTATATATCCAATAACAATACCCTTGGTCGAAATTATATGTCCAAGAACAATTTTCTTGGGAACTATGAAATGACACTTTTTCCAATTTTAAACTAAATTCTTTTCCTTGCATCGCTTCAACACATTTTTTAAGGTTTTCCAGACACTCGCTAAAGGATGGACCAAAGACGGAGAAGTCATCCATGAATGCCTCTAAATATTGCCCCACCATGTCAGAAAAAATACTCAACATGCACCGCTGAAAAGTAGCAAAGGCATTACACTGTCCGAATGGTATCCTTCGGCAACCAAAGGTGCCAAATGGACATGTGAACGTTATCTTTTCTTAATCTTCAAGGGCTATCTCTATCTGATTGTAACCCGAATATTTGTCAAGGAAGCAGTAGTAAGAATAAACATCTAGACTCTTTAAATTTTGATCAATGAAGAGCAAAGAAAAGTGGTCCTCCCTTGTGACGGTGTTCAATTTTCCATAGTCAATGCACATTATCCAACCATTAGTGACTCTAGTTGACATGAATTCATTATCAGCATTAGATACGATGGTGATTTCAGAATTCTTAGGAATCACCTGAGTTGGACTCACCCATTGACTATCGAATGTAGGGTATATGATACCCACATCCAACAACTTAAGTACTTCTCCCTTAACCACCTCTTTCATATTTGGATTTAATCGACATTGTAGTTATTGGAAAGTCTTTGCATTAACTTCTAGATGAATGCTGGGAGTACAAATTAAATGGTCAATTCCCTTGAGGCCCGCAATCAACCATCTAAGGGTTCTTTGATGTTCAATGAGAGAAGAAATAAGAATACCTATTTTTCTTTCTCAATGTGGGAAAAAATCACCACCGGGTATGTCTCATCTTGACCTAAGTAAACATATTTGAGATTAGCGGGTAAGGGTTTTAGGTTAATCTTTGGTGCATTGAGACTAAACAATAAAGGTACTACATCGGTTTGGGGCAATTTCTCAAATTGTGGCCTCCACTGGTTATTTTTATGTACCGATGTTACATCAAGCAAGACATCCATCTCTTGAATCATGTCATCATCTAAATTAGGGGAATGGGCCAGGCACGTCTCTAAAAGGTCAGAGTATAGAGTCAAAAGTGCTCTATCTTCCATAAAAGAGTCGATCATATAAATGTCATGGGTATCATCTTCATCCTCTATCTGTTTGCTCATATTGAAAAAATATTGAGCTCTAATGTCATATTTCCATAAGATAGATTCATAATTTCATTCATACAATTAATGATGACATTTGATGTAGCAAGGAATGCACGACCAAGAATGACGGGTATCTGAATGCTCACATCCACAATGGGTTGCATATCCAAAATAATTAAATCTACTCAATAGTAGAATTTATAAACCTGGACTAACACATCCTCAATCATTTCTTTTAATACATGGACTGATTGATCAGTAAGTTGTAATGTGGTCCTGGTGGATTTTAAATCACCTAGACTCAATTATTCGTAAACTAAGAATGAGATCAAATTAACACTCGCCCCCAAGTCAAGAAGTGAGTGCTCAATTCTGTGGTTCCCAATTACACATGTGATGGTTGGGCTACTGGGATCTTTGTATTTTTATCGCACATCTTGCTTAAGGATGACACTCACTTTTTCTATTAAAAAGATTTTCTTTTAAATATTTTTCCAACTTTTGGTTGTACATATATCTTTCAGAAATTTGACATATGAAGGGATTTGTTTAATGGCATCCTGTAAAGTGTTGAGGGTCAAATAGTGCATATTAGACCCCAAATATTGTCTGGATTTACGAGCATAATAGTGTTTAATGGCTGATTTAATCGTGTTTATGTTGCAGGTTGATTTTACAAGCTTGGATCGAAGTAGGATACTAAATGCATGGATTTAATGCTCCAAATTCACCAAAAGCATGGGACACACTCTAGGGGACCAAGATTGACAGATATACACGGTCAGAAATCCGAGAAAATTAAGAAACTGAAGTTCAAGTGGCTTAAAACTCATCCAGAATGTAAGATCACATGTTTCCCACCATCCGTTCGGCTCGAAACTTCATACGTAGCCTGAGGACCATAAATTAACTGTACACGTCAGAAATCATCCATTGGATCATTGTGGAAGTAGCCTAACGAGTAGATCAGCCCCTTAAATCTCGATTTGGGGCCTGCTGATATCTGGATATATTTAAATTTTATTGTCAACGCTTTAAATTTGATCTGAAAAGGGATGGACAGATCAGATTTTTCACAAACATCTCTATGGAACCCGAGTATATAGTGCATGTGCACGGTGCACTAGTGCATCAGGCGTGCACCAAAAATCCAGAAGTCGGTCAGCAAACGCTGACCGACTCTTCTTCTCAAACTGATAAAACGCAACAGCATTTTTCCCGGTTCGGTTGGGTTTTGCTTGTGGGCCCCACCTATCATCCATATCATCGATCCGGACCGTCCATCAGATCCCTAGGGAGTTTCTTAACACTGCCTAGGTGGCAGACTTCCAAAATATCGTGAGCAAAGAAATCCAGCAGTCCAAACACAGGACAGACGGTGGAATAAAAGATCAAGCGGGCCGCACTGATTTCACTCAGAAAACACCCCTTCCCGGACGGTTTTTCATCCTGAAGCCAATGTACGGTGTGGATTTTTAAAAAGAAAGCTAAGTGGACCCCACCGATCATCACAGCGGAAGAAGATTCCGCTTTCGCGTCCGCGTAATGCACGGCCGCTGGCCTTTTTTACGATCAGGTATGGGCCCCACACGTGCCCCATAAGCTCAATCCAAACCGTCCACCGTGTAGACAGTCGCGAGCACTACAAAACCATGTTGTCACTTTTCACCCATGCGTGCACACGTGTGAGATACAGAGGCCACAAAAGGGCTGCCCTGCAACGTTCAAAACTGATTCTTTTGTGATTTCTTCTCTGGGCCACGTCAATGGACGTTCAAAACCACCCATTCTTAATTGAAATTTCGTTCTGAATCCAATGGACGGGGTGGATTTTCTAGAAAATGCTTCTGTGGGGCCCACCGATCACAACAGCGAAATGGTACGAAAGGTTTCACACATCCACGAAAACTGACTTTTTCAGGCGGTTTTGGCCCACCATCTTTGATCATATGGTAGATCTGAACCATCTATCATGTAGAGAACCCAAGAAAGTACTAAGGGACGGTGTTTCTTTGAAATTTGAGCGAGAAAAGTGGCGTGTTTCGAGGCACCGAACTTGGCTGCGAAAATTGCACTCCGTGTCCTGCTACAACTCTGTCACAGACTCCAGCCTTCCAGCAGCTATAAAAGGAGGTTTTGGACGTGGGGAGCATTCATTCAGGCTAGGAAGGAAGAAAAAGAGAGACGTGGAGGCTTGGGTTTGGACGTGGATTAGAGAGAAGAGAGAGAGACAGAGGTTTTTGGTTTTCTTTCTTATTTATTATTTTTTCTTTTTCTTCTTCTTTCTTTTATTTTCATTTAGGAGATCCAGCCATCCATGTCTGGCTAAACCTCTTAGCTAGGGCTAAGAGGTGAAGCTTGTAGTGAGATGGGAGATTTGATTTGATTTTAATTTTAATTCATGAATTGACGTTGATTTTAGTTAATTATTATGGGAATGTTTTAGGTTTTTAATGGTCTGTTGTGACTGAAATTACAATGGGTCTGCAAGGGCTTTGAATATTTCCGTTCTCTTTAATGTTTATGACGACAGGAAGCCCTGTTGTTCACCATAGTCTCCTGGGCATGGTTGGATGTCGGTACCCTTCCTAACCTTCATACATGTGATGGGTTGGTAATTAGTTTAATTCTGTTATTTTTCATAGTCTTTTGGGCATGGTTTGGTGATGGAATCCATTCTAATTCATACACCTTTCATCTCTTTGAAAACTAGATCAACGGCAGTTCAGTAATTTCCATAATTTTTGGATGCAAGCATAAGTTCTCCCTGATCTCTACAAGTGGATCCTCTGAATCCCTAGTTTCCTATCTCTGATTTGTTTCCTAAATTTTAGATTAATTATTCTACAAGTATTCCACCATTACTAATTGATTTAGAATTCATCTTAGCCTAGTTCTAGTTAGTTTTAGATAACGTACAAGTTTCAGTCCCTTGAGATTCGACCTCGGTCTTACCGAGTTATTACTACATCACAACCCTGCACTTGGGGAGTGAACAAGTTTTTTGGCGCCGTTACTGGGGACTGTCGGCTACGTTTTTTTGAAATTAATTAGTTTTAGGATTAGTTTAAGATTAGGTTTATATTTTCTTAATTTTTAGAAATTAACTAGTCTTTCTTGTTTTATAGGCTTCTAAGATAGTTTCTAAATTAGTAAATTCTGTCTTAAATTCTTCCTTTCTATTCTAGATTTATATTAAGATTTATTTTTTCTTTTTAGTGAGATTTTAATTCTAATTCTTTTTAGGAATCCTAACCGTGTTTCTTGTTTTAGAATTTTTCTATAAGTTTTTGTTTAGGAACTAACCCAATTTTTTTGTTTTGTAGGAAACTTATAATTTAGTAAGCTCTTTCTAATTCTTCTTTCTTTGAAATTTTCTCTTTTCTCTAGAAATTAGTTTACTTTTAATTAAGACTTTCTATTCTTAAAAACTAATTTTTTTTTATTTTGTTTTGCAGATTCTTAACCTAGGCCTCCAAATTTGATAACTTCTTTCCATCTTTTCCTTTTATTTTCTAGATTTCTTCTTCCTTTCTCTTAGGTTTAAGTAGAATTTGAGGGCTGAGTGTGTTTTATGCCCCAGTGGGCACGCGACAACACTCGACGTCTCGTGACTGAAGGAGGATTAGTTGAGGGGTTGACTGTCCATCGCAGGACTAGACACCACTTGAATTCTCCTGAGTTAGAGGACGTTATGACTGAAAACCAACCTCAAGCACTACCCCAACCAAGGGTTGAGGAAGTACATGATGAGAATGAGGTGCATCAGGCCCCCCCGCCTCGTACTTTACGAGATTATTTACAACCAGCGAGGGTGAGTACGCCCTCATGCATGATTTTTCCTGAGAATACAGGACATATGGACATCAAGCCAGGGATTATCCAACTCCTTCCTAAGTTCCATGAGCTTAAGTCTGAAGAACTATACTTGCATTTGAAAGAGTTCGATGAAATCATAGGCAACTTATACTTTCCTAATGTATCTGAGGATACTATTAGGCTGAAACTCTTTCCATTTTCCTTGAAAGAAAAAGCCAAGACGTGGTTGCATTCACTACGTCCTAGATCCATTGGCACATGGAATGATATGCAGAGAGAATTTATAAAGAAATTTTTCCCACATCATAAGACAATTACCCTCAGGAGAGCAATCATGAACTTTGCCCAAAAGGAAGATGAAACATTCTTCCAATGTTGGGAAAGGTTCAAGGATCTGGTTAATGCATGCCCACAACATGGCTTTGAAATATGGCGCATTACAAATTTTTTCTATGATGGGCTAACATCTTCCATGCGCTAAATGGTCGAGACAATGTGTAACGGAGATTTTATTAATAAAAATGTCGACGAGGTATGGGATTACCTCGATAGTCTCGCTGAAAAAACACAATCATGGGACTATTATCTAAGGACGAACACTACGTCTAGGCCGACTCATTCAAGGGAAAAAGGAGGAATATATCTCCTGAAAGAGGATAATGATCTTAACGCTAAGGTGGCCAATCTCATTAGAAAATTTGAGGCCATGGAAGGAAGGAAGGAAAAGGTTAATGAAAGTGTTTGCAGCATCTGTGATTGCAACATTCATACTACTGAAAATTGTCCTTCAATACCTGCCTTTCGAGAAGTATTGAATGAACAATCTAATGCCGTAAATAACTATCAAAGACCTTTCAATGGACCACCCTCTAATACGTACAATTCTGGCTGGAAAAATCATCCGAATTTTAGTTGGAGGAACGGACAAACTGCTACCCCTCAAGGTTTCTTCAATCAAAATCCAAATCAGGAGAAACCTCAAGAAGAATCGGTTCAAATTTCCATACAAGAGCTGGCTCGGACAATGCAAGGAATTTCAGATTTTATACAAAAAATAGATTCACGTATGACGGCTATGGAAAAAGGGATGCTCCCTGCACAATCACTTCCTAATTCGAAACCGCAATACGAGACAGGTGATCCCAGCTCTTCAAATCAAATGGGTCACGCTAAATCCGTCACCACTCTTAGGAGTGAAAAGGTTATTGATAAAACCCTTCCGGTTAGGCCCGAAAAGCCTCAAGAACCAGAAGAGGACGACAATGATGGATCTAGTGGCGCCCCACAAAAATTTGAACTGGAACCTCTAGAAAAGCCAGTTGCTCCGTTTTCCCAACGGTTGGTTGAACCAAAACGTCTATCTAACTCTCAGGATATCCTAAAGGTGTTGAAACAAGTGAAAGTCAACATTCCTCTACTTGACGTTGTAAAAAAGATTCCTTCATATGCTAAATTTCTAAAGGATTTATGCACTACCAAACGACGAAAAAGTGTTCAAAAGAAGATCTCCTTGACTGAGAAAGTGAGTGCCATCCTGAAACAAGATGTGCCACAAAAATTCAAAGATCCTTGTTGCCCAACCATATCATGTGTAATCGGGAACTATCGAATTGACCACGCACTTCTTGACTTAGGAACAAGCGTCAATCTGATTCCCTACTCGGTATACCAACAGTTAGGTTTGGGTGAATTAAAATCCACTCGAACCACACTACAACTTGCTGATCGTTCTGTTCGTATACCAAGAGCGATCATCGAGGATGTGTTGGTTCAGGTGGATAGATTCTACTACCCTGTTGATTTTATCATCTTGGACACCGAACCCATCAATGACACGAGCACTCAGATTCCCGTCATTCTTGGTCGCTCATTCCTGTCCACTTCAAATGCAATTATCAATTGCAGGAATGGTGTCATGACTATGTCCTTTGGAAATTTGACATTGGAATCGAATATCTATTTCAATAACGGCAGCAACTCAGAGGATGATGACGATTTCCACGATGTTAATATGATTGATTCTTTTGTGGAAGATAGAACACCTCTCACCTTATCCTCTGATCCTCTAGAGACGTGCCTGGGCCACTCCCATGATCTTGATGATAATATAATTAGGGAGACGTGTACCATGCTGGATACTGCACCGGTACTTGAAGTTAACCGGTGGAGGCCACACATTGAAGAATTGCCCCAAACTTATGTAGTGCCTCTACCGTCCAACCTCAAGCCACCAAAGCTTGACCTAAAACTTTTACCCTCTAATTTAAAATATGCCTATTTAGGTTAAGATGAGACATACCCGGTGGTGATATCTGCCCACCTGGAGAAAGAACAGGAGAGTATGCTGATATCTACTCTTATTGAGCATAAGGGAGCTCTTGGATGGACGATAGCGGACCTCAAGGGAATTAACCCATCGATTTGTACTCATCGTATATATCTTGAGGACAATGCAAAGGCTGTTCGGCAATCACAATGTAGACTAAATCCAAACATGAAGGAAGTGGTTAAGGCCGAGGTTCTCAAACTATTGGAAGTGGGGATCATTTACCCCATATCCGATAGTCAATGGGTGAGTCCAACTCAGGTGGTTCCTAAGAAGTCCAGGATCACCATCATAGCCAATGCCAATAATGAACTCGTGCCGACCAGAGTTACTACTGGTTGGAGAATGTGCATTGACTACAGAAAGCCGAATACCGTCACAAGAAAAGACCACTTTCCTTTGCCTTTCATTGATCAAATCCTGGAAAGGCTAGTTGGTCATTCCTATTATTGTTTCCTTGACGGGTATTCAGGTTATAATCAGATTGAAATCGCCCCTGAGGATCAGGAAAAGACCACATTTATATGTCCCTATGGCACCTTTGCTTATAGAAGGATGTCATTCGGGTTATGTAATGCCCCTGCCACCTTTCAGCGATGCATGACGAGTATCTTTTCTGACATGGTGGGAAAATATCTAGAGGTCTTCATGGACGATTTCTCTGTTTTTGGTTCATCTTTCAGCGAATGCTTAGCAAGTCTTAAATGTGTGCTGAAAAGATGTGAAGAAAAAATTTTGGTACTTAACTAGGAGAAGTGTCATTTTATGGTTCAAAAGGGAATTGTCCTTGGGCATATCATCTCGTCCAAAGGAATCGAGCTAGATAAGGCAAAAATTGATCTTATCTCTAACCTACCTCCACCCAAGAATATCAGAGACGTGCGATCCTTCTTAGGACACGCAGGCTTTTACAGACGATTCATAAAGGACTTTAGTCTCCTTTCTCGTCCTTTATGTAATCTTCTTCAAAAGGATACACCATACGAGTGGACTGAGCAGTGCCAAGAAGCTTTCACTAAGCTTAAGGGCATGTTAACCACTGCACCTATCATGCAACCACCTGACTGGAGTCTTCCTTTTGAACTTATGTGCGACGCCTCTGATTATGCTCTTGGAGCGGTTCTAGGCCAGAGAAAAGATAACCGGCCTTACGTTATTCACTACGCAAGTAGGACTCTAAATCCTGCCCAAGTGAACTACTTGACTACGGAAAAGGAACTCTTAGCCGTAGTGTTCGCTTTGGACAAATTTCGGTCCTACCTGATCGAATCCAAGATCATTATTTATACAGATCATGCGGCACTTAAGTATCTTCTTTCCAAGAATGATTCTAAGCCCCGCCTAATACGATGGATCCTTCTACTCCAAGAATTTGATTTAGAAATTAAAGACAAAAAGGGAGTAGAGAACGTAGTGGCCGATCATCTTTCTCACCTTAATACCTCTGATTCCCTTGAGGCGACCCATATCAATGACATGTTCCCTGATGAACAACTGTTTAGAGCCTCCCATTCACCTTGGTTCGCTGATATTGTTAATTATCTTGCTACAGGTGCCATACCGACACACTGGACGTTACAAGATAAGAAGAAATTCTTTACCAAGGTGCGTAACTTTTTCTGGGACGATCCATATTTGTTTAAATATTGTCCAGACCAAATCTTAAGGAGATGCGTACCAGACGATGAGCATCAGAGTGTCATCTCCTTCTGTCACTCACAGGCATGTGGTGGTCATTTTTCTGCTAAAAAGACCATGGCCAAGATTTTACAGTGTGGCTTCTACTGGCCCACTATGTTCAGGGACACTCATGAGTTTTGCAAGGCTTGTGAGCGTTGTCAGAAATTGGGAGCATTATCCCATCGAAATATGATGCCCTTGAATCCCATCCTTATTATAGAAACATTTGATTGTTGGGGCATCGATTTCATGGGACCATTCCCCCAATCATTTGAAAATCTGTATATTTTGCTCGCCGTAGACTATGTCACTAAATGGGTCGAAGCAATTCCGTGCCGCAAAAATGACCATCGCACGGTCATTAAATTTTTGAAAGAAAATATCCTGTCGCGGTTCGGAACACCTCGAGCCATCATTAGTGACGGGGACTCACACTTCTGTAATAGACCATTCGAGAGCTTAATGAAGAAATACGGTAGCTCTTATAAGGTGAGCACCCCATACCATCCACAGACAAGTGGACAAGCTGAAATTTTCAATAGGGAGATCAAACATATTCTAGAGAAAACGGTTAACCCTGATCGTAAGGACTGGTCAATCCGATTGACTGATGCCTTATGGGCGTACCGTACTGCTTTTAAAACTCCTATTGGAACATCTCCCTTTAGACTTGTCTATGGAAAGGCTTGTCACTTGCTAGTGGAATTGGAACATAAAGTATATTGGGCGATCAAAAATCTAAATTTCAATCTGGACAACGCTAGGTCGCTACACAAACTTCAATTAAATGAACTGGAAGAAATCCGGAACGATGCATATGAGAACTCGAGAATTTACAAGGATAGGATGAAAGCGTTTCATGATCAACATATTCTACGGAAATCATTCACGCCAGGTCAGAAAGTCCTCTTATATGACTCTCGACTACATCTCTTTTCGGGTAAGCTTCGATCTCGTTGGACCGGCCCGTACATTGTTGTTACTGCTTATCCTCATGGGGCCGTCGAGATAAGAGATCCCGACAATGGCAAGGAGTTTAAAGTAAATGGACATCGATTAAAGCCATTTGTCGAGACATTTGATTCAGAGGACATGTCCATGCCTCTAATTGCTCCTGTTTACCAGGACTGATCTCCTAGTCTGATGGAGGTATAGGTAGGTTTATCGCTTTCATAAGACTAGGATTGTTACTTTATTTGTCTGGTTGAAGACGGTAAATTTAGCGCTCCTGGGAGGCAACCCAGCTTTTTTTTATTCCTTTTCATTCTTTAGTAGATGATTCAATGTTTGTGGGTAACATTACTGCAAACCCTTACGAGACTACAACTCATCCACTAGGGGTAACCTAGAGGTTTAAAGGCTTGTTGCATACGCTAAATGCAATCGAGAGCACCTGCGAAAGTGGTATAGGTAGGATTTTATTTTCGTTATTTTTATTCTGCTTTCTCTCTCATGCTGACAAGCTTCCATGCCGCGATCTATTGGAAACTCTCTTGATTCATTATTCAGGTACTATCTTCCCATCACTTCTCATTTACTTTTGTTGTCCCATGTGCATTGCATGCTCATATCTTTTACATTGAGGACAATGTAGATTTTAGGTTGGGGGTGGGAGATTAGGTTTCCTAATCAGTATTTTCTTGGTCTTGAGCAGTCTTGAGCAAAAATTGTGAAATTTTTTAAACATTTTTCTAAAAATTCCTACAAATTCGAAGTGATTTTGACAGATATCCCTAATTTAGATTTTCAAGATACATAATGGTGGATTTATGACTCTTGGATTCCGTATCTGTTAGATTTCATAGTTAAGTGAATTATTAATCCATGATTAGAAGTTGTAAACATTGATTGAATCATGATTTCAAGACACGTCTTGCTTACACATTAAGATTTCAGTTCCATATCGAAGGATTAACTTGGTAATCACTACGCACGAAAGGAACTAGCCTGAAATATCTTGCCATCATGGTATAAAAATTGGAAAGGTTGGATAATTAATCTTTACCATAGGTTTGCTCCCTATAGGTGTAGAGTTAATTCCCCATGAATGATATGTGAAAAAGAGTCAGGTGTACGGTCTTCACCATAGGTTTGCTCCCTATAGGTGAGGATTTGATTCCCCTTCTTGGCATTACTATTAATAAAATAAATAAATAACTCTGTGAGGCAAGTTTTGGTCATCATGAATTCTCTCGTTGATTACCAACGACATCTTGAAATAGAGAATTGAATCTTGGTATTGATAAGTCGAGAGTACACTATATGCTCATGGATCTTAATGTTTAGAAATTTTCTAATTAGTAGAGTAACATTGTGAACTGGACTAGGAAGTTTACCATGCACTCGAGTCCAGGAGAAAGTAATGTCCAACATTCATGAATCTTGGAATCCTGGTAACTGAATCGTTTTTCAAAAAAATCACTCAAATTCATAGAAATTGTCTTGTAATTCTCAACTTATTTTTCGTATATTTTGCTCGGGACTAGCAAAATGCTGGTTGGGGGTTGTGTTGAGGGTCAAATAGTGCATATTAGACCCCAAATATTGTCTGGATTTACGAGCATAATAGTGTTTAACGGCTGATTTAATCGTGTTTATGTTGCAGGTTGATTTTACAAGCTTGGATCGAAGTAGGATACTAAATGCATGGATTTAATGCTCCAAATTCACCAAAAGCATGGGACACACTCCAGGGGACCAAGATTGATAGATATACACGGTCAGAAATCTGAGAAAATTAAGAAACTGAAGTTCAAGTGGCTTAAAACTCATCCAGAATGTAAGATCATATGTTTCCCACCATCCGTTCGGCTCGAAACTTAATACGTGGCCTGAGGACCATAAATTAACTATACACGTCAGAAATCATCCATTGGATCATTGTGGAAGTAGCCTAACGAGTAGATCAGCTCCTTAAATCTCAATTTGGGGCCCGCCTGATATCTAGATATATTTAAATTTTATTGTCAACGCTTTAAATTGGATCTGAAAAGGGATGGACGGATCAGATTTTTCACAAACATCTCTATAGAACCCGAGTATATAGTGCATGTGCACGGTGCACTAGTGCATCAGGCGTGCACCAAAAATCCAGAAGTCAGTCAGCAAACGCTGACCGACTCTTCATCTCAAACTGATAAAACGCAACAGCGTTTTTCCCGGTTCGGTTGGGTTTTGCTTGTGGGCCCCACCTATCATCCATATCATCGATCCGAACCGTCCATCAAATCCCTAGGGAGTTTCTTAACACTACCTAGGTGGCAGACTTCCAAAATATCGCGAGGAGAGAAATCCAGCCGTCCAAACACAGGACAGACGGTGGAATAAAAGATCAAGCGGGCCGCACTGATTTCACTCAGAAAACACCCCTTCCCGGACGGTTTTTCATCCTGAAGCCAATGTACGGTGTGGATTTTCAAAAAGAAAGCTAAGTGGACCCCACCGATCATCACAGCGGAAGAAGATTCTGCTTTCGCGTCCGCGTAATGCACGGCCGCTAGCCCTTTTTACGATCAACTGTGGGCCCCACACGTGCCCCATAAGCTCAATCCAAACCGTCCACCGTGTAGACAGCCGCGAGCACTAAAAAACCATGTTGTCACTTTTCACCCATGCGTCCACACTTGTGAGATACAGAGGCCACAAAAGGGCTTCCCTGCAACGTTCAAAACTGATTCTTTTGTGATTTCTTCTCTGGGCCACGTCAATGGACGTTCAAAACCACCCATTCTTAACTGAAATTTCGTTCTGAATCCAATGGACGGGGTGGATTTTCTAGAAAATGCTTCTGTGGGGCCCACCGATCACAACAGCGAAATGGTGCAAAAGGTTTCGTACATCCACGAAAACTGACTTTTTCAGGCAGTTTTGTCCCACCATCTTTGATCATATAGCAGATTTGAACCGTCTATCATGTAGAGAACCTAAGAAAGCACTAAGGGACGGTATTTCTTTAAAATTTGAGCGAGGAAAGTGGCGTGTTTCGAGGCACCGAACTTGGCTGCGAAAATTGCACTCCGTGTCCTGCTACAACTCTGTCACAGACTCCAGCCTTCCAGTAGCTATAAAAGAAGGTTTTGGACGTGGGGAGCATTCATTCAGGCTAGGAAGGAAGAAAAAGAGAGACGTGGAGGCTTGGGTTTGGACGTGGATTAGAGAGAAGAGAGAGAGACAGAGGTTTTTGATTTTCTTTCTTATTTATTATTTTTTCTTTTTCTTCTTCTTTCTTTTGTTTTCATTTAGGAGATCCAGCCATCCATGTCTGGCTAAACCTCTTAGCTAGGGCTAAGAGGTGAAGCTTGTAGTGAGATGGGAGATTATTTTATTTTAATTTTAATTCATGAATTGACGTTAATTTTAGTTAATTATTATGGGAATGTTTTAGGTTTTTAATGGTCTGTTGTGACTGAAATTACAATGGGTCTGCAAGGGCTTTGAATATTTCCGTTCTCTTTAATGTTTATGACGACAGGAAGCCCTGTTGTTCACCATAGTCTCCTGGGCATGGTTGGATGTCGGTACCCTTCCTAACCTTCATACATGTGATGGGTTGGTAATTAGTTTAATTCTGTTGTTTTCCATAGTCTTTTGGGCATGGTTTGGTGATGGAATCCATTCTAATTCATACACCTTTCATCTCTTTGAAAACTAGATCAACGGCAGTTCAGTAATTTTCATAATTTTTGGATGCAAGCATAAGTTCTCCCTAATCTCTACAAGTGGATCCTCTGAATCCTTAGTTTCCTATCTCTGATTTGTTTCCTAAATTTTAGATTAATTATTCTACAAGTATTCCACCATTGCTAATTGATTTAGAATTCATCTTAGCCTAGTTCTAATTAGTTTTAGATAACGTACAAGTTTCAGTCCCTTGGGATTCGACCTCGGTCTTACCGAGTTATTACTACATCACAACCCTGCACTTGGGGAGTGAACATAAAGGGATATTAACCTTCACTTGCTTAAGCACCTCTATAATATCCTGAGAGTTAGATAGATGTTTTGCTGTAATCAACCATTGGGAGAATGGTGCAATCGGCTTGTTTTGAGATTCCGGTTCCATCTCATGTGGGATGTCGCTAAGTTCATCATTCTTAACTTTTTTCAAGTCCTTAGGCTTTTCACCCCTCGCCAGAATAGTTTTGTTAATTGCCTTTCTACTTTTAAAAGTGGTGATAGACTTAGCTTGTTCCACATGTTGTTTGGAAGAGCTTGGGTCACTGATTTTACATTGTGGCTTTGAACTGGGGAGAGGTTAGGCTGGAAAAGTCTCTTTCCCCACAGTCGTTAAGTGTGACTTAATCCTTTGAATCGATGATGCAAACTTCCCATTATTGTTTTGAGATCTTAGATTGCTTGCACTGTGTTCTGGTTGAAGAGATCTTGGTTTTGCATGAATTTTTGAATTGGATCCTTTCAAAGTTTCCTTTAATTTAGAAGTTGAGTAAGGGTATCTTGAGGATTGGCCGTTTATCCGTTCCTCCAACTGAAGTTTGGATGATTCCTCCAATTGGAATTATATGTGTTTGAGATGAGTCCGTTGAATGGTTGTTGGTAAGTATTTATAGCATTTGATTGCTCATTTAATAAATCTTAAAAAAGAAGGATTATGAGACAATCCTGCGTTACATGTATGTTGCTAGCACAAATACCACAAATAACTTCCACGATTTCCATTTGTTTGATAGCTTCCACCTTCTTAAGTTCCATGGTCTTGACTCTTCTTGTGAGATTGGCCATCCTTGCACTGATGTTATCTTCTTCTTTTAAGGCATACATTCCTCCCCTTTCCTTTGATTGAATAGGCTTAGAAGTGGTGGCTCTTAGGGAGATGTTCCATGATTGCGCATTTTCTGCGAATTGATCAAGATAATCCCACACATTATCGGCCTCCTTATTTATAAATTCACTGTTACACATCATCTCTACAAATTGGCACATTGGTGAAGTTAATCCATTATAGAAAAGCTTATTGTCCACCAAATTTTGTAAATGTGAACAGAAATTTGTGATATCATTGAACCTTTCCCATCATTAGAAAAAAAGTCTCTTCCTCTTTCTGGGTGAAGTTCATAATTATCTTCCTTAAAGTGTTTGTTTTATGAAACGGAAAAAACTTCTTGAGAAATTCTCCGGTCATCTCGGTCCATGTGCTGATAGATCGTGGCTTTAAGGAGTGCATCCACATCTTAGCTTTCTCCTTCAGTGAAAAGGGAAACAATTTGAGTCACATTGTGTCCTCAGACACTTTTAGAAAGTGTAACGTGGCCACTATCTCATCAAACTCTTTGATGTGAAAGTATGAACTTTCAGAGTTTAGTCCATGAACTTTAGGAAAGATTTGTATCATTACAGGTTTAACATCCATGTTTCCTGCATTAAGTGGAAACATCATGCTGGAAGGTATACTCACTCCTACCAGTTGTAAATAATCTCGCAAAGTACGAGGCAGGAGAGCATTATGCATCTCATTCTCATCTTGAACCTCCTCAACTGGAGGTTGAGGTTGATTTATAGCCATTACTTTAATTAACTGAGAGTATCTCAAGTGGTGTCTAATCCTTTGATGGATAGGCAACCCTTTGATTAACTCTCCTTCACTCAAGAGACGGGGAGTATTATCACGAACCCAATTGGGCATGAAATACGAACAACCCTCAAGCACTAAACAAATAAAACCTAGAAGAAAGAAAATTAAAGTAAACAAGAAATTTATAAAAGAAAGAGAATTAGAAAGAGGTTAACGGATTGGAGTTGCTACGTTAAGATCCTACAAAACAGAAAACAATGTTAGTTTCTAAAAATAATTTCAGAAAAAAATTCTAACCTTAAAAAAAATAAAAATTTAACACTAATCTTATCCTAATTCTAATACCAATTAATCTTAAAAAAATGTAACCATAATCTCTAACAATGGTGCCAAAAACTTGTTTATAACCCCAAGTGTAGGGTCGCGATGTAGTAATAACTCGATGAGACTGAGGTCAAATCCAAAGGGACTAAACTTGTATGTAATTTGAAAATAACTAGAACTACAACTAAAAAAAAAAAATTTAATTGAATTCTGTAATAGTTGAGAGGAATTGTGAATAACGTATCAATAATCAAAAGGAAACTAGAGGGCTAAGGATCCACTTGTAGCTATCAGGATGTTACCATACTTGATTCAACAAATACAAGTAGAATTAGAGTGCTGTCCTATCCCAATGGAAGATGAAGCAATTAAATCAAATATCTAAACTTTTCTGTAACGCCCTGGAAATCGAGGGTCATGCATACGCTCGACTCTCGAATTCCCAGGTGTCACTTATCAATAAATTTATAGTTTTATAATTAATCAAATTCAAATGCGCAGCCTGAAATTACTTGGAGTATGAAATACAACCACACAAGTCTACTAAAATGAAAGAGATATATATATATATGTACTATTCCAAAAGAATATAAAGGGGTCACCCAAGGCGTTGCCCAACAAAAATAACAAAAAAAAAGAATCATATATCCAAAGGAATGGTGCGCTGAGCCCACAATTCAACACTCCAGAATCTAATCTCCAAAACCGATGGAGAACCGCTCATCAACTGGAAGTAGGAGAACTCGTACTCCTCGCTTAAGTTCTTGTCGTCAGTCTCGTCGAACTCAGCACAACCTATAGCTACTGAAGAATCTGCGTGGCGTTTTAAAATACCGTCCCAGAGTGGGAATGAGTGATCAACTCAGTGGGTGCTATTAATCTTAAGTTTTAACAGGCATCAATTATAATATGAATTTAATAAAAAACAGATAATCAACAATATCTAACAACTCTTATTTAAAATGCATGCATGCAGAATGATATAATGCATGCCCTCGCCACAACACTCCCTCGAGCGACTCCATCTAATGATCGCGTATGTCAGCACTCCCTCATTGCGACCTCGATTTCCGAGTCGCCACCCTAACTAATGCGATGCAATGCGTTGTGTTAGCCCAGTTATTAGTTAAGTCCATTCATCCAGCAGGTTTGAGAATCCGATGCACCCCACATATCAATGCCCTAAGCTGGTTGCGAGGCCAAGACCCCCAAATGCGTGAGGCCAAGACCTCGCGGTCCATGATCCCGTCGGGTTCCTCACCCTCGACTTCAAGCACATGAGGAGTGCTAAGAGAAAGGGATCGCTCGCGGTCACTACGGGGAGGCGCGGCACCCCAGCGTAGGCCGACAGCTCGGACACAGTGTCCCATTCCACCATGCCCGGCTCACGAGGCTATGGACCAATTTTCGATGAGTTAATAATGGGCTGCAATGTTTGTAGGGTGATTCAGGTTCCATACAAATGTAAGCATACAGGGTTAACAAACAGGGTTGGTCAGACAGTAGATTAAACTGCAAGAGTCAGGACAGTACGTAGCGGAATGGCATCGGGTGCAAGCAACCCATGTAGTCTAACTACTGTCGCCCACACGCACTCGCCCAAATCTATGGGTTTAGCCTCGAGGCGGTCCTACCAACGGGGCCGCCTTCGTTCTCCTTGAATTACTGACCAACCCAAGGGTTTGGGAGGTGATTCAGAACATGTCAGCTATCAATGCATCATCTAACATAAACAACATCATGTTCTCATACTTTTCAACATAAAATTCTAAATTTCTACTAACATGTAAATCTAACAATATCATGAACAAGGTGTGTGTGTGTTGTGTGGGTGGATAAGAAAGTTAAGCACTTCCTACCTCCCTTAGAACCGAAATACACAAAAATCAATGAATCATACATGTTATAGGGCAAATCATATGAGAAAATCAAATAAGGCATAAGCATGCAATTGTTCATACATAAAGTCATGTGAGGGACAAAAACAACATCATATGAGAGCCAAACATACAATTCTAACAAACATGCAAGTCCTAGGGTTTCTCTAGATTCTCCTAACATAGCATCCAAACAACCAAAATCATTAAACACATACTAAAATTAGTACTAGGCCACCTAAGAGCAATAGTCCACACCTTGGGATCGTTGGAGGCTTTATAAACGACCTAGAAATGAGGATTTTGGGGGTTGGCCGACCGAAATCCCTAAAACCAATCCTTGCATGTGAGAAATTTCATGTCAATCCTTTCTTATTACTTGGATCTTAAGAAGAGGTGGTGAGAGGTTCTTGCCTAAATGGCCAATGGACGAATTTGGGGTTGTGGCGGAGAGTTTCTCCTTGGAGGAGAGGTAGGAAGTTGAAAAGGGTTGATGCCCTTGGCCCCACCTCAATTTATGGTCCAACTTGCTCTTCTTCATCCTCTCTCTCTCTTTCTTCCTCTCTTCCTCCTTCTCTTTCTCTTTTCCTCTCTCTCTTTGTCTCTTTTTCTTTCTTTCTTTCTTTCCCTAGGGTAAATTCGTATGGGGAGAGGGGTGCCCCAAATGAGGCCCTTTTATAGTGCCAAATTTGGTGCAAATGGCCTCAATGTCTAGGTTTTTATCATAATAGCCCTATAGGAGGGTTTTTCTAACCTCTAGGGCTCACTACGGGCGTACATGGTGATATACACCGTAGGATAGTTCGCTCTAATGATGATCTACATATGTATATGATCGGCCCGCCATTTGGATGCGCCGATCGATAGATATGATTAGAAGTATGTTCAACGGTCAACGATGGTCGATCGGGGCCGCGCCTATACGGATATGAGAAGGGAAATATCCTTACTCTACGTGTGAAGTTTGGTCACAAACCTACGGTCCAAAATTCTCAACTTTGCATAAGAATGGATGACCCAATTCACTTAAGTTCCGGCTCCTTTCTTTAGAGTATTTGCATTTCTCATGCACTCATCCTTTGGGTCAAGTTAAACGGTTCTGGGCAATTCTTAGGTTCGACTCCCGCGATGGACGTCGAGCCCAGTAAGACAAACATTATTGTATAGTTTTGGAATTAGTGGCCCACCAACGAGGGGTCTAGAGCTTGTTCGGGAAATCGGAGCATTTCTAGAATGAATTAGGTATTGAGATTTCTCATGGGCAATGATTAGGTTTTGTATTAGCTATGTTAATAATGTGGCCCATTTATAACTAGTGAAAGTGAAGATTTGGTCATGCTTACTCTAAACCATCGGTTTTAGGCTAAAAGAGTAACGGGGTTGCTCTGATGGGTCCCTGGTCACGAAATTCATAGGACAAGTGCCCCATGGCCTGATGAGGGGTCATGCAAAGTTTGGGAGCAAATGGATGAACGAACATGGGGTTTGATCATACGGTTCCGATCTTTAAATGGCCCTGCGGGGTCCATTCCGGTTGTTGGGGAAGTTCTGGTGGTCCACTAGCCACAAAACTTATAGGGTAGGTGGTCCTTAGCCCGATGAAGGGTCATGCAAATTTTGAAAACGATCGGATATGAGATTTGGTCGTACGGGTCCGATGTACGATCAACGATTACTATGCCACAATCGGGGTCCAGGTTTTGTTGACGAGCGTAGGCCCGCACATTAGACCTTCACCGTAAATTTAGAAGAAATCCGACGGCTGAAAAGCCCGGATCCTCGATTTCATTTGCAAGTGCAAGATTTAAATTCTGGCATTAGTGGGGTGCATTCGGCCAGTGCCAGATCCCAGTTTTAGGTGTCCACTGGGTCCGTAGTCCGCGATGGACCACAAGCCCAGTGAGACTTTTGGTTCCCTAAAGTTTTATAATTTTCTGACCTTCCTGCGTCGCGGTATGGCCCACACGGGCTGTTGCTAAGTATAAACGGTCATCTGCCTTGGCGGCCCGCATTTGGTCCTAACATGACCCGTCTAGTCTACTCTGTTGGACTAATCCTAGATTAATTTAGGTGTGGTACCCCATCACGAGTGGCTTAAATAAATGGTCCTGCGGCAAATCTTACATGGACGCCCCAGGACACCGTGCTAGTTGGACGGGACGTTATAAGGGTTGATTTGGTCTATTAGTTAAGATCCAAGCCTTATCTGACTCAGCTTCGATTAGATTTTTAATTTAGTTGTGATTGCCTTGATTTATTAGTGATGGATCGGTTTGATTTGGGTCCTACGTGAGTAAATCATAAGGCTAAACTCGATGTTTGAGTTATCAGGTAGATTCGTTGGCTTCCTACGGTTGATTGATCGGATTTGTGCAATTCTTTACTGATAACACCCCTGTATAAACTAATATTGAGTGCTAATGGTCATTAAGTGATGTTATAAGTTAATTAATTAAAAAAAATTTAAGGATTTTTGAAAATTCAAAATAGTGAAAAATCCGGGATGTTACAATCTACCCCCCTTAAAAATAATTTCGTCCTCGAAATTGCCTAAAGGTATTAAGTAAAGGTATTATTATTTCTTTTGTCTAAGTTTTTATGGATTCTAAGTTTATATGTATGGTAGGCGGTATACTATATATACTAGTTTAACTCATTTTAGTCTACCCCCCTTAAAACTTTTTCACCCTGATGGTATACTACAATTTATTTAATTATCTATTTATTTTTAAAGGTTTGGATTTATGGCAACGATTTTCCTCTATTTAGAGTAAAAATATTTATTTTTAATGTTAGACCAATACAAAGAGACGGTTGTAGCGGGCTTGAACCCGATACATCGATCATTTACCTGACCAGGATAGAAGGCTCATCGTATCCTTTCTTAATCCTAATGGATCCTAGTCTTCTGCTCGGTAAAATCAGTGAGTCCGCTGGTAGTTGTTCAGGATTGAGAATTGGGTTAGCCCGCGAATACCTCGCAAATGTATAGTTCCGTAATTCTGTAGTCCAATCAACTTAAATATTTAGAGAATATCTCTTATCTTTGAAATGTTAAAATCTCCTATTTTTAAGGTGTCATTTGGGTCTTTGTCAAGAGAGTTTCTTATTTTAATTCATGTCCAAATTTGTGATTAATAAATCTTTCACTGAGCCTATGGTAAATTGATTATCTTAGAAAAATTTTCAATAGCCTAAGATTGTATCTTTATGTTATCATCTCGGTCATATATCTAGTGGGTTATGAGTAAACCATGCTTTGGTTTCATAAATTCTAATAGGGAAGGAAGAATCGAAAGCTTTAAGGCATTCAGGTGGTTTAGAGTGCTAATAAGGCTAATTTGGACACTGTAAGGCAATTATTCATAAAGGCATTCACAAGACGACAAGAAAAATTCTACAACAATCGATACATTCATATTGAATTCAAAATATCATTAGTATAGCTAGTTATATCTTACAATATAGATTTACATGTATTACTAGATACTTTAAACATAAAGGAAAAAAAATAGACAAATCAAGCAAGAGTTTTAAGTATCTTCAATATATGGTAGTAGTCCTAACTAACTTAAAACAAATACTAATTTTTGTAAAGTTAAGCTATTATTCTATTGGGTCGGATGGGGATGGGGGTGCCTCCACCCCTTCACTTACCCTCTCTCAGGATCCTTCAACAGCACTGGGTTGGTAATTTCTTCTAAGCTGCCAAGGTTCTCTTACATGTATACACCCTCTGTTATCGGTGCTGATCCGAAACCAATTTATGCTAGAAGGCCAGTCTAGTTCACAAAGAGCGTCACCAAGTGGTTTACTCGCAATGGGGTTCTTGTAAAAGGTCTATTCTGGAAAGATGTTATAAATTGATTAATGATTTTTTTTTTCTTGCTGAAGATTCTCAAAAAACCAAATGAATCCAAACGACTATAGGTACTAATATACATGACATGATTGGCCGATCAGGTGAGGTGAGGCAGTGACACCATTGCCTTGAAATTTTTGACAGTTTGAATCCTACCTATCTTACCGGAGCTCCTTTTAGGTTGCATGATTTACACAGTAAACTATTCTCTAAACATGGTTGAAAAGAAAATTGAATCTATAATACTTTTTTTTTTTTAAAGAAAAAAAATAAACAATATATGTACATATAATAATATTAATAAACAAACACTTCGACACATAAGCAAACAGGGCATTATGACTCTCATTTAGTAAAAGAATATTAACAAGATAGTCGGTACACAAATAGTATCAAGCACAGTGCACATTTTTTGTTAAAATTGTATGACAAGACTCATTGAAGATCATATTACATGGAGGCACCATGGTTGCAGATGGGTTTTGAAAAATGAAATTTGAAAATGGGTTGGAGGTGATGTTGAGTAAGATGAATTTGGGTTGGTTATGAGAAAGAAGAGATGGGTGTTTATTGGAGGAAAGGGGTTTGAAGAAAGGGGATTTGGAAATGAAGTTTGGAGTGATTGAGTGAATGGGGTTTGAATGGGTTTGTTGAAGGGGGAAATGTTGAGATTGGGTTTGAAGAAATGGGATGTGGGAAAGGATTTGGAGATGAGGAAGAGGAGATGAAAAATGTGAAGGAGAAGGAGATGGGAAATGTGAAAAACAGAAGAGGGAGAGGTATGTAAGGTTTTCAAGAAGATGGGGTGTGGTGTAGGGGAAGAAATGAAGGATTTGGAACCTTAAAATACAATAGAAAGGAGCCCCACATGTGTGTACATTAAAGGAGGGGAGGGTGTCCACATTGGACGTTCGGGCGAGGCCCACGCCAGTCGGGCGGGGTCCCGCGGACTCTTTGGACGTCTGGGCGGGGTCCCACGGACTTTCTAAACGTCTCGGCGGGGTATTCTGGATGCCCGGGCGGGGCGTGCGGGCGGGGTCCCGCCGGGCCTTTGCACTGCAGGCGGGGCCCACTTTATTTGATGTTTCTCGGGGGTCGATAAGGCCTCCCGGGACGTGCCATATATGATTTTGTGGTAGGAGAAGCTTTTCTACGCAATGGGCCTATCCATTTCTCGAGATTCTCCCTGGTTAGAGGTTAAAAATCCAATTTTCTATGTTTTCAGTATTTTCGATGAAATTCCGTTCACCCTTAGGTCTTTACCCCCACGTGATTCGAAACCATCGAATTTAGCCCAGTCTCAGCTCATTGGTATGCAAATGTTGGTTCTGACCTTCACATCCTTCGATTTTCGGCTCATTTCTATCGATGCACTGGAAAGTTCTGAAATAGAGCGATGACACGCGAATGTATTACGAAGATATTAAGAAAGGACTTTTGATCATTTGGCCAGCTTGGCTAGCGGCACTAAGCTGCACTAAATGGGGTTGTAATGCTAACCCCACCCCAAGATTTGGAAAATGACCTGACTGGAGTGAGTGGGGAGGGGAGTTCATGGTTTTGGAAAGGAAAGCCCGTGATTACCTTTGGTTGCATGCATCCTAAGCTTGACATTGGAAAACATGGGATAAAGACAACCTATGGACAATACCCTATACATACATTCACTGTCACTCTTACAATTCCATTCTTTTAATCTCACCTAACGCGGTTGGCCAACGGGTCCTTAGGGATTAGATGGACTGGGCTAGCTAAATCTTCCAATTAGTCCAAACGAGTCTTGTCGTCATGTTCCCCAAACTCCTGGTTTGAAAATGGGCCGAGGCACCCAAGGACCCTCGGATTTTTCTCCTATCGCTACCCATCCCTAACTCCTTGCAAGTCCTAACTTCCGTCTAAAATTTTTGGTTCAGAGTCTGGGTTGGTTCCTAGTGTTCGTGGTTTCTATTGCGTAACCTCTCAAGTCAGCGGACGCATTAGTGAGTTCATCACCCATAGCCCAAGGGATTCCAAACTATTGCTCTGATACCAACTTGTAACGCTCTGAAAATCGGGGGTCGTGCATACGCTCGACTCTCGAGTTCCCAGGTATCACTTATCAATAAATTTATAGTTTTATGATTAATCAAATTCAAATGCGCAGCCTGAAATTACTTGGAGCATGAAATACAACCACACAAGTCTACTGAAATGAAAGAGATATATATATATGTACTAGTCCAAAAGAATATAAAGGGGTCGCCCAAGGCGTTTTCCAACAAAAATAATAAAAAAAAGAATCATATATCCAAAGGAATGGTGCACTGAGCCCACGATTCAACACTCCAGAATCTAATCTCCAAAACCGATGGAGAACCGCTCATCAACTGGAAGTAGGAGAACTCGTCCTCCTCGCTTAAGTTCTCGCCGCCAGTCTCGTCGAACTCAGCACAACCTGCAGCTACTAAAGAATCTAGGTGGTGTTTTAAAACACCGTCCCAGAATGGGAGTGAGTGATCAACTCAGTGGGTGCTATTAATCTTAAGTTTTAACATGCATCAATTATAATATGAATTTAATGAAAAATAGATAATCAACAATACCTAGCAACTCTTATTTAAAATGCATGCATGCAGAATGATATGATGCATGCCCTCGCCACAACACTCCCTCAAGCGACTCCATCTAACGATCGCGTATGTCAGCACTCCCTCATTGCGACCTCGACTTCCGAGTCGCCACCCTAACTAATGCGATGCAATGCGATTGTGTTAGCCGAGTTATTAGTTAACTCCATTCATCCAGTAGGTTTGAGAATCTGATGCACCCCACATATCAATGCCCTAAGCTGGTTGCGAGGCCAAGACCCCCAAATGCGTGAGGCCAAGACCTCGCGGTCCGTGATCCCGTTGGGTTCCTCATCCCCGACTTCAAGCACATGAGGAGTGCTAAGAGAAAGGGATCGCTCGCGGTCACTATGGGGAGGCGCGGCACCCCAGCGTAGGCCGACAGCTCGGACACAGTGTCCCATTCCACCATGCCCGGCTCACGAGGCTATGGACCAATTTTCGATGAGTTAATAATGGGCTACAATGTTTGTAGGGTGATTCAGGTTCCATACAAATGTAAGCATACAGGGTTAACAAACAGGGTTGGTCAGACAGTAGATTAAACCGCAAGAGTCAGGACAGTACGTGGCGGAACGGCATCGGATGCAAGCAACCCATGTAGTCTAACTACTGTCGCCCACACGCACTTGCCCAAATCCATGGGTTTAGCCTCGAGGCGGTCCTACCAACGGGGCCGCCTTCGTTCTCCTCGAATTACTGACCAACCCAAGGGTTTGGGAGGTGATTCAGAACATGTTAACTATCAATGCATCATCTAACATAAACAACACCATGTTCTCATGCTTTTCAACATAAAATTCTAAATTTCTACTAACATGTAAATCTAACAATATCATGAACAAGGTGTGTGTGTGTTGTGTGGGTGGATAAGGAAGTTAAGCACTTCTTACCTCCCTTAGAACCGAAATACACAAAAATCAATGAATCATACATGTGATAGGGCAAATCATATGAGAAAATCAAACAAGGCATGAGCATGCAATTGTTCATACATAAAGTCATGTGAGGGACAAGAACAATATCATATAAAAGCCAAACATACAATTCTAACAAACATGCAAGTCCTAGGGTTTCTCTAGATTCTCCTAACATAGCATTCAAACAACCAAAATCATTAAACACATACTAAAATTGGTGTTAGGCCACGTAAGAGCAATAGTCCGCACCTTGGGATCGTTGGAGGCTTGATAGACGACCTAGAAATGAGGGTTTTGAGGGTTGGCCGATCGGAATCCATAAAACCAATCCTTGCATGTGAGAAATTCCATGCCAATCCTTTCTTATTACTTGGATCTTAAGAAGAGGTGGTGAGAGGTTCTTACCTAGATGACCAACGGACGAATTTGGGGGTTGTGGCAGAGAGTTTCTTCTTGGAGGAGAGGTAGGAAGTTGAAAAGGGTTGATGCCCTTGGCCCCACCTCAATCTATGGTCCACCTTACTCTTCTTCATCCTCTCTCTCTCTTTCTTCCTCTCTTCCTCCTTCTCTTTCTCTTTCCCTCTCTCTCTTTCTCTCTCGTTTTCTTTCTTTCTTTCTTTCTTTCCCTAGGGCAAATTCGTATGAGGAGAGGGGTGCCCCAAATGAAGCCCTTTTATAGTGCCAGATTTAGTGCAAATGGCCCCAATGTCTAGGTTTTTACCATAATAGCCCTATAGGAGGGTTTTTCTAACCTCTAGGGCCCACTACGGGGCGTAGATGGTGATATACACCGTAGGATAGTTGGCTCTAATGATGATCTACGTATGGATATGATCGGCCCGCCATTTGGATGCGCCGATCGATAGATATGATTAAAATTCTGTTCAACGGTCACCGATGGTCGATCGGGGCCGCGACTATACGGATATAAGAAGGAAAATATCCTTACTCTACGTGTGAAGTTTGGTCACAAACCTACGGTCCGAAATCCTCAACTTTGCATAAGAGTGGATGACCCAATTCACTTAAGTTCCAGCTCCTTTCTTTAGAGTATTTGCATTTCTCATGAACTCATCCTTTGGCTCAAGTTGAGCGGTTCTGGGCAATTCCTAGGTTCGACTCTCGCGATGGACGTCGAGCCCAGTAAGACAGACATTATTCTATAGTTTTGGAATTAGTGTCCCACCAACGAGGGGTTTAGAGCTTGTTCAAGAAATCGGAGCATTTCTAGAATGAATTAGGTATTGAGATTTCTCATGGAAAATGATTAGGTTTTGTATTAGCTATGTTTATAATGTGGCCCATTTATAACTAATGAAAGTGGAGATTTGGTCATGCTTACTCTAAACCGTCAGTTTTAGGCTAAAAGAGTAACGGGATTGCTCTGATAGGTCCCTAGTCACGAAATTCATACAACAAGTGCCCCATGGCCTAATGAGGGGTCATGCAAAGTTTGGGAGCAAATGGATAAACGAACATGGGGTTTGTCATACGGTTCCGATCTTTAAATGGCCCTGCGTGGTCCATTCCGATTGTTGGGGAAGTTCTGGTGGTCCACTGGCCACAAAACTTATAGGGTAGGTGGTCCTTGGCTCGATGAAGGGTCATGCAAATTTTAAAAATGATCGGATATGGGGTTTGGTCGTACGGGTCCGATGTGCGATCAACGGTTACCGTGTCACGATCGGGGTCCAGGTTTTGTTAACGGGTGTAGGCCCGCACATTAGACATTCACCATACTTTTAAAAGAAATTCGACGGCTGAAAAGTCCGGATCCTCGATTTCATTTGCAAGTGCTAGATTTAAATTCTGGCATTAGTGGGGTACATTCGGCCAGTGCCAGATCTCAGTTTTGGGTGTCCACTGGGTCCGTAGTCCGCGATGGACACAAGCCCAGTGAGACTTTTGGTTCCCTAAAGTTTTATAATTTTCTGACCTTCCTGCGTCGCGGTATGGACCGCACGGGCTGTTGCTAAGTATAAACGGTCATCTGCCTTGGCGGCCCGTATTTGGTCCTAACATGACCCGTCTAGTCTACTCTGTTGGACTAATCCTAGATTAATTTAGGTGTGATACCCCATCACGAGTGGCTTAAACAAATGGTCCTGTGGCAAATCCTACATGGACGCCCCTAGACACCGTGCTAGTTGGACGGGACGTTATAAGGTTTATTTGGTCTATTAGTTAAGATCCAAGCCTTATCTGACTCAGCTTCGGTTAGATTTTTAATTTAGTTGTGATTGCCTTGATTTATTAGTGATGGATCGGTTTGATTTGGGTCCTACGTGAGTAAATCATAAGGCTAAACTCGATGTTTGAGTTATCAGGTAGATTCGTTGGCTTCCTACGGTTGATTGATCGGATTTGTGCAATTCTTTACTGATAACACCCCTGTATAAACTAATATTGAGTGTTAATGGTCATTAAGTGATGTTATAAGTTAATTAATTAAAAAAAATTTAAGGATTTTTGAAAATTCAAAATAGTGAAAAATCCGGGATGTTACATTTTCATTGATCTAATCCTCAATGAAGGAGTATTGTGTTGATTGGAAGAGAATTCATGCCTCCACCATGCCATGGAGATGATGGTGAATTACGAGTTTTACCAATCTCACAATCTCAAAAAAAGAAAAGAAGATATTCAAAGCTATCACAACATCTATTGTAATTTGAGTCACAATAAATCATATAAAACTGAAAATATTCCTTAAATTCAAATTAAAAATCATTGACGTTCAACATAAACAAAAATATAGAAAATGAAGCATCAAAATAAATTACAGCTTCACCTCTTAGTTCTAGCTAAGAGATAAGAGATTAGCTAGTCATACCTGACTCAAAAATAACAAAAAAAGTAAAAGATATACTAGAATCCATGAAGAAATCAAAGTGGAAGAACGTTATTAGCGCTCGACCTAAGCCTTCTCTCCCTTTCCAAATCTTAGAAGATAATTTAGAATAGCCTGAGGAATCCTTTAAATAGTTTTACAACTCAAAATTTCACACAAACTTTGAAAAAGTTTGCAAACTGGCTCAAATTTACACTTTAAGCAGTTTCTAAAATAAACTTTCAGAACTTTTATTTTTTAGACTCAGAGTTTTAGAACATATTTTTTCATGAGAATTTTCAAGATTTATTTTCTTTTTCTTCACTTTAAATCTTTGATTCTCTTCATCCTTTACTTGGTTTCCTTGGATCTTTGGCATGTGAATTTTTCATTAATGACTTTCAAATCTCTAAATCTTCATTTACTAATCTTTTAAGCATAAATCTTCCTTTTGGCATCAATTTTCACTTTAAGCTCTCGAAATCACCTCGCACATGAAAACATGCATAATTAGATCGATTAAGCACTATCATGTTTATAAGATCAGGGTATAAATAAAGGAAAATATGCAATCTAATGATTTTTTAGGAAGCCAAGCAAATAAGTATACACACACACACACACACACACACACACACACACACACACACACACACACATAATCTGCTTGTATGTACATGATATGCTAATATTTAAACCAAATGTGGATTGTGTGAAAAAAATTAAAAGGTTTCTAAGTACCAACTTTGACACGAAGAATATTGGTAAAACCAATGTAATATTAGGTATTAAAATTTAAAATCATAATAATGGAATAGTCTTAACACCATCTCATTATCTAAAGAAAGTGTTAAAGAAGTATAATAGTAAATCGGTTTCAACCTAATTCGATTCAAGTATTAAATTGATTAAAAATATCAATAGATGTAGTTAATGTATGCAATTAACTACATTAGACTCAATATGGCATTCACAATAGGAATGTTAAACATGTATACCAGTAATTCATGACAAGAACATTGGAATGCAATTTCTAAAGTTTTGAGGTATTTTAAAAGAACCATAAACTATGGACTCCATTATAAGTCATATCCTATTGTACTTGAAGGGTACAACGATGCAAGTTGGAATGCAGATAACATATAATTTAAATCTATGAGTGATTGGATCTTCGCTCTTAGAGGATGAGCAATATCATTGGCATCTAAGAAACAAACGTGCATATCTCACTCTAATATGGAATGTGAGTTTATAGCACTTAGCGCTACTTGTAAAGAAGGAGAATAACTAAGATACTTACTGATGGAACTCCCATATTGGCCAAAACCCACTCCTACTATATCTATCTTTTGTTATAATTAGGTTACTATTTGTCGTGCTATGAGTAAGACTTATAATATTAAGTATAAAAATGCAGGTCTAAGTCATAACTTTGTTAAAAAATTTCTTAGATATAGAGTAATCATGGTGGAATATGTTAAATCCATCATGAACTTAGCAGATACATTAAAAATAAATTTATCAAAAATCAAATAAGCATAATCACTAAAGGAATGTGACTAACATACATAAAGACATAACTTTCACTCTTGTTGATAACCCTACCTAAATTTTGAAATATAGGAAAGGTTCAAAGGGACAAACAAGTCAAGTACATGAATGAAACATACATTAAAAAATTTTAACTCTCATTCCTAAAAGTTTCGTATTTGTGCAATTTATAAGAACTGTTAATAGGTTTATAAGAAGACTTTGCTGAGATGAAGCATCGTCTACGCTCATACATGACGTGGGCTGCAGGGTTGCTTGGATGCTTTTTTGTTCTTTATTAGGCGCACTTAATTAACACTTTGTACTTGTGTATCGTCGCAAAGAGCTAATAAGAGACTTAGTCTTTTTGGCACGTGGTTCAAACTTATCTGAGTCATGATACAACTTGAATTGAACTAATGTCTAGCCCAAGGTATTTTAACCTTATCGTTAATTAGGAGTGACTATGACATGGTTGTACATGTGACACATATGCCGCATATCACATATGAGTTGTTATATGATTAAGACTTATCGTACATGTGACAATAATTTTATATTATTGGATAATTGTTTCTATATATATAAGGGTATAGAAATAATTGTCATAGGACCGGGTAATGTCCTTTTATCTAAGATTATTATTCACTATGAATGGGTATAAATGTCTTTAAGAGACACATGAGTGTCTCTCCGAAAAGGACTTTATGACCCTTCAATTATATCCTGGATACTATAATCTAAAAGAAATATTATCTTTATTTCTCAGATAATGCTATCCAATATTCAGTACTCTCGGATCTGACCTCTTGGTATATTTTTCTTATGGACATTTTAAAGGCATATAGGTGTTAAAACTAGAGATCTGGTCAACACTTAAAAATATAAATTTTTGAGTTGAAATTTAGATTGAGAGTTCATTGTATCTTAAAGATAATTTATGGTTTTCCTTTCTTAGTGCTTGATGAAATTATCAAAAAATGACAACAAATTTGTCTTAAGAAATTGACTATTCAAGTCGAGCCATAATCCTGCTAGATTTAATTGTTTTGTTATCATTTTTTTTTCTATCTTTCATTGTATATTATATTATATCTTTCTAACAAGAAAACTCTCCTACAAGTTCGGCATGTGCCACGTATAGAAATTATACATGTGATACCATCAAACATAATAAATCCGACATCTCCAATATTCCCCACAATTTAACATGTGGTTACCCATGCAAATTGTGCCACCATCACATATTTGATATCTATGTAAACAATCTCTATGTGGAGTCATATAGAATAAAACACTTGAATCTAAAATCTATTGATGGCTCAAATTTGCACGTAGAATCACTGGCGACAACACTTTTTTATCCTCGGATGAATTACCTTTCTTTACTATATTTACTTAGGAACCCTTTAAATCTGATGTTTGTTAATGTGAATTAGGTTTAAAAATTTTCTAATTTATTTTATGGAGTTTACAATTTTTACATGAGTCATTCATTCGATAATTCCAACACTTACTTATTTTGTGCCTTTTTAACTAGAATCTCGTCTGTTCTCTCCCACCTCGGCAAATCTTTCTCTGACCATCATAACAATATCACCAGTAGATTCTCCATGAATTTTCTTGTGAGAGTCTATAGTAAGCAAGGTGGACATAGCGAACTCCATAGTGAGATCTAGACAATTGTTAAGATACATAATGAAACCCTCTTATGAATCTGACATCGAATAGAGTAGAAGAGCAACCTTTTCTTCATGGTCAATTTTTACATCAACCGTTATCAATATGCCAATTAGGGTGCTAAACCCATTACCGTGTTCTTACAAAGAGGACCCTTCCCTTATCTTTAAGTTGTACAATTTTCGTTAGAAAAACATCTTATTAGACATCGATTTTCCTTCGTATAGGTTCCACAATTTATTCCAGAAACCCTTTATAATAATTTGATTGAACACATTAAACAAAATCGAATCATCTAGACCAAGAAAAAGGTCCATCATGGCCGATTGATTTTCTCCTTAATTAAATAACCTATCCTTCATCTCTACGGGTCTTTAGTTTTCAAAATGTATAATTGGATTCATCAAACTTCAACACCTCACGTCTAGTAGAACTTGATCCAATCATCTAAAACACATTTATAAAATAAATGCTAACATCGATCTTGTGTTAAAAAGTTTCTTAACCTTTAGATTGATACCAATTATTGTGAAAAAATTCCCGCACATAATTAATGTAAGTGAGATCAAAACAGAAAACAAAATGACCAAACGAAAGTTAAAATGACTAAACTCAAAAAAGAGACCAAATGGATAATGATTTACATGGTTACACAATCTACCTACTCTTCGGAGTAGTAACATAGGGCTTTCTTGGTCAATAGAAATAAGCGAAATATAACATATTGCTTAACTTTCTCTCATCCCTGCCATAAAAAATGAAATAATAAAATATCTCTCTTCAGGGGGTGCACTTAATATGAACCACTGTAATAGTAAGCCGGTGATAACAGAACATAAATAAATAAGACCTTTACAAACCTTGTGTGCTACACACGTGGAAGAGGTAGAGAGACACGTGGAAGAGGTGGAGAGAGATGATCTCTTACAGTTGTCAGAAACTAGAGGGGAAGTTACTCAGCAATCCATTTTACAATAATGTGTACAACAGGGATGGACTGGGTTCGAATGTTGACTCCATGTTCTATGATTGCCGAGGACTCCATTGATTGCTGGGGTCAACTCTATTGTAAATCACGTGACACGAACTCCAGTAACCAAAAATCACATGGCACGAATTCCATTGATTGTTGGGGTCAAACCCCCCGGCAGTTCCACTCTCATCACCCTTCATTTGGCCCACCAAATGCACACATGTCACTCGTGTGTGGTCATCGTGCATGACTGCCCATTTCCACCGACGCAAATATCCTGCGAAAGCCTGTTGTAAGTTGTTCCTGGGGTGGAAACCTAAGTGGGGCCCACCCTGATGTTTGTGAGACATCCACGCTGTCCATTCATTTTGTAAGTTCATTTCAAGACTTGAGCCCAAAAGTGATTAGAATGCCCGACTCAAGTGAGCTGCTTTAAAGGATAAAGGAGTAGGGAAATTCCTACTGTTGAAACCTTATTTGGGGTCGACGGTGATGTTTATGTGTCATTCATACTGTTCGTAACATCATTCCTACTATGATGAACTGAAAACACAAATATCTTACTGAATCAACATATATGTGGACCCATATTTTAATTGTGGACATTCAATCCTCATGTTTTCGGCCCACTTGAATATTGAATTCAGTTCATTTTTTGCTATGAATTCTAAAATGATCCCAAAAAATGGATAGGGAATGTGGATTTCCCACTAACATCACAATAGGCCCCACTGAGGTTTCCAGTGCAGGAACTTCTTGAGGAAAGGCTTTCACAGGAAATCCACTTCAAATTTCAACACGACATCACGCGGATGCTTTGTAGCCCAAAAATCAAAGTGACCCAGTAATCAGATGTGCCCTAAGTATGGCCCACAGATGGACGGTCAGCAAAAAGTAGAGCAAAAGTAGATCAAAGGTCCACATTAAAAAGAAAATCGTGAACAATTCACGGGTTAAGATCATCCGATCCTGTCAATGTTCCACATGGTGTCCCACCAGACCAACGTTCCGGATCACATATCCACATGCATGTGGGGCCCACACGTCTTTAAAATTCCAGGAATGGCGCGTCCGAACATGAATCCGTGTGGTTTGTTCGGCCGACAGCTTTTAATAATTTCTTATGAATGCCGAGTGAAAGAGCCGACGTGCAAAATTCAACCCACTTATCCTATTCCCTCTCCCACCGCAGATATGATTTCAGCCCTAAAATGATGTAACGAACTCATATTCTAATATTCCTTCTTCAATCTGAACAAATTTAGCACGGAGATGAGATCTAAACCGTCAGTTATCCGTTTTCAATACTCAATGGGCGACTGCCAAAAAATGATCACAATGTTTTGACGATTCTGGCCCTTGAATTGGTGGCATGTACAAATCAACAATAAACGACGACATTCAGAAAGGCTATTACTAAGTGACGAAAAACCTACTTGTTACATCACTAAGAGAGCCTAATCAAAGCGAAATTTCCTTTGCTCCAAATCAGTACCTGATCCCACAAGATGCCTGGTCTGGATCATCATACACACTGTGGCACGTTGGATGCAGGCAATATGAAGGAGCAAAAATGCCGCGACTATATATGCATATAATCTGACCCCTTTGTATTTATCCACGTCAACACTTTAGGTTTAAGAAAGACAGGGGGTTTCAACTCCAACCGGTTGGACCATTATTTATCGCCCACCCATCAACTAGCTTCGAATCAATAACTTTTTATGAAAATCCAATCATTCAAATAGGTTTGTCCCACCATGAGGATAGTCTACTGTAAATATCTACTCTATCTATTCATTAATCGGGACACAACATAGAAAAATACTATTAGCCATTGAAAAATAACAAATGTGAGTGGATGTGGATGATTTTTGCAGAAATTAATATCAATGTTTGGATCAACATATTGGACGGATTGGATTTTGCACGTACTTGAATGGTTGGACGCTATTTGATGTGTGGACCGTGACCTGTGGTCCAATGGTATGAAGTTGAAACCTTCTCTAAGAAATACATCCATGTCAATCCCATACCTTCCAAAAATATATATATATACTTCTCCTATGTCTGAGGACATGGCCATCCAATTTATACCAATGCTAGATTGTGGTAACCATTAAATGGTGATGACTCTTTCATCTTACACGTGGGCATGCTTTTATGACAATTCCAAATTGTGGGGTCCATAGTGGATGGATCATAGGCCAAAAATCTCACATGATGGAACAATCTGAACCATCTAAGTTGACCGAATGAATTTTACCCTTCATTTTAACCATCCATTTAGTGTACACCAATGGATGGTTACTTTCACTCTACAACCCAATTTGGGCCATGATTGGATGTCCCAGATTTCCTTGCCTGTATTTCACATGTATTCTGGATAAGTTCATCACCAATCCAAAAAATAGTGGTGAACTATCACCAAAATCTTGTCCTAATCCACTGCTTAAAAAATCATTAGGAATGTAGGTTCTATCCGGGGACAGACTTGCATTGACATGTTCAGGAATTCCAAAACTCAAGTATATAAGCATGAATTAGGTTACATTCCATTACAGGATTCAGATTCTAATCACGCTTTGGATTCTATTAGAGTCATGGCTTCCAGGCTTCTCTTGAAGTTTCTACTCCAAGTGGGAGTTCTTCTTTTCATCCTAGGATCAGCGAATTCACAAGGATTGCAAGTTGGATTCTACAAGAAGACATGTCCCAATGTGGAGGCTGTCATTAGAAAAACGACGTCTGAGTTCATCCAGCTAGCGCCTTCTCTTGCAGCTCCATTGTTAAGGATGCATTTCCACGATTGTTTTGTTAGGGTATGTTTGGAAGGGTTTAGGTCATGTTTGGATGCACTATCCAATTGAATTGCATTCATCAGTTAGATAAAGAGGCAATGACCAAGTTACAGTTACTATGGAATGCTCCTAATGAGGAATGCAATTCTATTACTTTCAAATGTAGCTTGAACGTAACATAGTAGCAATTTGGTCATTTTTGTTTTTTTTTTTCCAAGCTGGTAATTGCAATTTAATTCAATCGTGCATTCAAACATGGGCTTAGTAGAGAAGGAAAACATTATAAATATATCTCATGCATTGTCGTTCTTGATCTCATTTTATTCTATTATATTTATACTATGGTCACATTTGGATTTCTACAGTTTGAGATTTCAGAGGAATTTCAAAATTCATTTCCTGCTTTTAGATTTTTCCACTCTAATGAGAAAGATCTATGGCTTCCATCAGAACTCACAGGTTCACTGACAACCACACTGGATCTACACTTCTCATCATGTGGGTCCCACAATGGAAGAGCCCTAGCCCACAAATTGGATTGGTTCTCTCAGCAGTTGGACCAGTCGTGTATGATTTAAAGTTCAATTTGTGGCCCACTAGTTGAGTGTTCCACGCTGATTGGTGAGCCAGTGGGCATGCCTGATGAGTGGCTCATATCTCACAGTGATGGGATATGTTGCTAATGTTCTCACAAGTGCAGTAATCAGTCACATGGCCACATTTATCTGTGGCCCACTTAACAAGTTGCTTCTTCTATATAGGGATGTGATGGTTCCGTGCTCATAAATTCAACTGCGACGAACCAGGCGGAGAAATCTGCAATCCCAAATCTAACCCTGCGAGGGTTCCAAGTGATCGATGCCGTCAAGGCTGAAGTGGAGAAAGCGTGTCCAGGGATTGTTTCTTGTGCTGACATTTTAGCCCTAGTGGCCAGGGATGTAGTGAATTTGGTAAGAAAATTTTCCAATGCTCGTTTTGTTTTTCTTGTCCATCAAGAAAATAAGGCCGCGTTTGGAAGTGCTAACAAAACAAATCGCAATAATTTTGTTTTATAAAGGGGAAATGATAACATTGTAGTTGCATTCATTAGTATCCATGTTGAGAGACCACTTCCTCAATGTGGATAGGATTTATATGATTATAGGCCAGAGGATAAGCATATTTTCCATGGTCTTTTAACTTTTTAGATTACCCTCGTGGGCATATGTGATCCGGATCATTGATCTGATGGGCTCCTCTATGGATGGACAAAGCCCTTAAAATCTCCTTGAAATGAAAATCTCATCCCTTGTGTAACTACAAATAAACAATTATGAAATGAATGCGGAAGCTAGTGCTAATGTAGGATGTGGCACAGATACATTCCTAGCATGGTTGGACTAAAAGAAGATGAACTGTAAATTAGCAAAACTTTTGATCCCAATTTCGTTATGGGGAGCACAACCTATCAATTTTTACTGTAATGGGCCATTCAGGGTGAATCAACCCACACGCATCTATCCATTTCGTCCGAGAACCTTTCAACTCAAAAATGAAATTTTAAAGAAAAATTATTTTTTTTAATTATTCTGATTTTTGTAATATTTCTTTATTTTTAAAGTTTTAAATTTTTTTAAAATTTTTATTTTTTTAAGAAATAACTTATAATCATGTTAAGACTCTTCAAGAAAAAATTTATTTGAAATTTTTATTTCTAAAAATTAGGCTTTAGAAGAGTTTTACTATAATTATGATTTTTATTAGAGTTAGAATTTTGTTTTTTAGTAATTATGAATTTTGGTTTAATTTTTTTTTTTAATTAATGATGTAAAGGGATAATTTAAAATTCATTTTTATTTTTATCCTCGAGGAAACTTTGCTAGGAATCCTGAGAACTACATGGATTCCAAGTAGTTATCCATGAGGAAGACTCGGGTCGACATCATCATGTCCTTCCCTGCTCAAGTGCTAATTATTGCATTGCTTAGATCTTTCAATATGAGAGACTTTTTGTGAAATGGTACATTGATAGTGGGGCCTATGATATGATATAAATGGTGTTGATTACAGAACCATGGCCCCACTTGTACATGGCAAATACCCAATAATT
This sequence comes from Magnolia kwangsiensis, assembly GCA_037074715.1. Taxonomy (NCBI): domain Eukaryota; kingdom Viridiplantae; phylum Streptophyta; class Magnoliopsida; order Magnoliales; family Magnoliaceae; genus Magnolia; species Magnolia kwangsiensis. The sequence goes on along the minus strand of CM073584.1, from coordinate 31,106,755 downwards.
AATGCATAGCCTTGTGTCGTGGGTCAAAAAATGCTGGGAAATTTCATTACAACTTCAAGAAATTACATTGCATATGGACATTATATATATATATATATATATGTGTGTGTGTGTGTGTGTGTGTGTGTGTGTGTGTGTGTGGATTTCAGTTTGTACAAGTGGACACATGGTTCAGTGATCCAGACCATTGGTCTAATGGACCCAACGACAGATGGACCATGACCCAAAGATCTCCACAATAGGATAATCCTAAATTTCAGTTCATGGCATGAAATAGATTTTCAAGAAGAGAAATATTGTCTTAGACAATAATCAACAAAGAAAAAGCCTAAGATTAGTGGTTAAGATTTTCCAATCTGGGGCTTTGTTTGGGTATGGTCCATCTGTGCCTTGTCAAATCAAACAAACAGCCTCAACCCCTGAATCATTGGGCCTACTTGTTCAAACTGAAAGGTCAGTGTATATATACCAAGCATAAGCTTAAGTTGGCTATTATATAATTCCTCCACAATTTTATCATTTCATCTAACTGAACTGAAATTTTCACTATTCAATTCACTTTCCCATCCCAACACATCCTAAGACCTAGTTTTACTAACCGTCGAATGTCTATAGAGCATGGGACCAACTTGGCAAGTTCCGACCGGGCGAAGAGACGGACGGATTTCATTGGCCTCTGACATCTTGGCCAATCTACCCCCTCCATTCTTTAACATCACTCAACTGAAAGCTTCCTTTCAACAGAAGGGTCTATCTGTGAAGGACTTAGTAGTACTATCAGGTATGAAGACAATTGAATCCTGATTTTGTGACCATCTTCTATTGGAACTCAACCTGCAAAATGCAAATTCAACGTATAGCTCCACATGCCGACGAGCGAGCTCCAACCACCTATTGGGTTGGCCTCTCTATGTAATTCTCATGAAATCTACATAATGGGGCTAACCTGATGAGTGGCTCAGATCTCAAATGATGCAAGATGAAGTCGTAAGTGCACTTAGGAGGGATTCCCTATTAGGTGCAAGTTCAACTACACTGGCAAATACAACAGAGATGTTAAAAACCAGTGCACTTTCATGGGACTGATGTCTATGTGAGACCATTTGGCTTATCAGGAGGCACCCACCATGTGATTGCACCCATTCAAAAGAGAGTCTGGTCTACTTTCCTGTGGACCATGAATGTATATCGAATGTGGACCTCAGGCCAATCATTTTGAGCCTTCCACATTATTATCAAGACCCACTTAATCTTTGTCGTAGACATCAAAATAGTGGGGCCCACCTGATGTGTATCTAATGTCTCAAACTCACATGCCATCAGCACATTTGAGCTGTGATGCCAGTCTTGCTTGCATGGACCCTCCATTTTTACAAGTAATCTTATTTGAGAACCATTCTACTCAGGCGCCCACACCATCGGCATCAGCCATTGCACGTCATTTGAGAGCCGCATCTACAACTTCACTGGGAAGGGTGATGTGGACCCCTCAATGGATCCCAACTATGTAACGAGGCTACGGGCCTTATGCCCACCGGGGAATGTCACTGCCTTTGTACAGATGGACCCAGGAAGTTCGAAAATATTCGACACAGATTACTACAAGGTCGTGGCGAAAAGAAGAGGCCTCTTCCAGTCTGATGCTGCACTCCTTGACGATAATGAAACTAAAATCTACATTGGTCTCCAGATCAACTTTAACAATCCAAGCTTCTTCAGCGATTTTGGAGTGTCTATGGTGAAAATGGGCAACATCAGTGTCCTAACAGGCAATGCTGGCGAAATCAGGAAGAATTGTGCAGTGATTAACTGATCAACGGCTAGATTGTTCGAGTTGATGTAATCATTTGAGGCAATAAGCCAATGGTTTGCGAGATCTTCTACCAGATAGAAGATATATAGTCTGATTCGATTTTATTTCTATATTTGTTTTCCAGTATCTATGAATAAGATTGTTGCTATTTTGTATTGTTAATCGTTATATGAGTGATGAAATGTTAATAAAATGTGGAAATTAAAGCTGTTTTTTTTTCTTTCTTCTTCTTCTTTTTAAAATTTTATATTGAAAACGCATGCAAGAGAGTCAGGATGTTTATTAAGTAGTCGCTGTTAGTCGTTGCAATAGGCCGGGCTATGGTCAGGCCTGCAGGGCCTTCCCTACCTTAGCCACCCCAATAACAAAAGGTAGTCCAATGGAAGGATTTTTTACCGGTATCGAAAAGTTCCTTTAAACTATGCATGCGTGTTTGAACCGGAACTACTAACAAGAGGTTATTTAACATCTAAATATTATTTTCAGCCAAACCTCAGTTGGCATAGTAAATATACTCTTGTAAATCCAAAATAAAGATTAAATCTAAAAAGCCCACTTATTGAAAACCAATCTAATTGATTTTCACAGTCAACCATATTGGCATTTGCATCCAAACAGGCCTTAAAGCATTTAATTCATTGTGTAAACGATACATAATTGATGATTGGAAGGGTCAATGGGCTGAGTTGGGCTATTCGGCATTTGCCCAGCCCAGACATCGGGCCTAAATTTCAAGCCCAGCCGGGTCCTTGGATCAATTTAAAGAGCTCAGGCCATTGGTGCTGCCTGGCCCATTGCTAACCCTAATACTCTTGGGATGCTTGCTCTAGCCTAGAATTCAGGTTAGATACTCATCAGGTGGGCCACACATGGATATTGAATATGTAACAGAAGAAGCATGCCACCGTGAGAAAAGTTGCTTATATTATGGGTTAGAATCCTTTTAATAGTTCACCACTAGCGTAAAGATGGTGTTGACTTACCAACGCACACATGGTGTGGGTATATAATAATTGAGACCTTTCAACCATAGAGCAATTGTCAATGGACCATAGTTCGAAGATTAAATTTACCATATGCTTTTGACCATTCTTTTGATAGTCATCAATTGGATGATAAAAAAAAAACAAGGAACGCGGATTGCGTGGGTTTTATCCACACCGTCCATCCTTTTTTTCCATGTCATTTCAGGTTATAAGAATAAAACTGAGGCCGATCCAAGACATAGGTGGACCACACAATAGGGATTAAACTCTTACCATTGAAAACTTTATGTGGGCCCCAGAAGTATTGGCTCGAGCTAATATTTGCGTTTTCTCTTCATCCAGATCCATGGAACTTTATAAATAAGTTGGATGGCAAATAAACATAACGGTTGGGCCTAGGAAAGTTTCAACGGTGAGTATCATTATCACTGCTTCTTCTTGTGGTGTGGACCCATTGAGACTTGGATCTACCTAAATTTTGGTTCCATACCATAAAATGTCATAAAACAATGGATGGACGGTCTGGATAAAATCCATACATCACAGTGGCCACAGGCGTGCATAAGGTAGCTCATGCACAGGCCATGGCATATGCCAGCAGGCACATATGTATGAGATCCAATCCATCCATCAGACAGGTCGCTCCCTACTAAGAATTAAGTCAGTCGACTGGTCAAGTGCCACAACATAATAATGATGGTGGCCCACCTGATGTGTGAACGAGCTTGTTTTACAGGCGAACACATCTACTAGTTGAGACCCACCTGATGGACAGATTAAGATATTCTATGTTTGCCACATGGGAATATATAGTGGCATATAGATGATATGCCTTCCACGCGCCTATGTGCTTAGGAAATCTCAACTGGCAAAAAATAAATAGATAAATAAAAGAAAGCTCAACGGGCTAAACTCGTGTGACAGTTCACTACTATTTTAAAAATAGTTAAAACAATGGTGACTTTTCAACCGTTGGTGCAGTTGACCAAGAATCCAGACGGTGCGAACTCCTAACCCAGCTGTGTATGAATTATAACCAGAAGATTAAACTAACAATGTAATAGAAACTATATAACTTAAACCATCCATTCGTGTCCATCAGTTGGATGGCCCAGATATTTGATCAATATGATTACGGATAACATGCTTAACAATTTAGACGGTCAAAATAGCCACACGTAAGTTTCAATACCGAGACGGATGACTCCCACACACAGGGAACCACTTCTAAGTTACCATGCCCCAACAGATCATGTTAGCACATGAGCTCCAAAATAAAGCTGATTCAAAACTCAAGTGGGCCACTCTGCCACTAAGATCATGTTAGGACATGAGCCCAAACATCCAAAACTCAAGTGGATCACAACACAAGAAATAAATAGTGGGATTGAAAACCTACTATTGAAATTTTCCCACGGCCATAGAAGTTTTAGAGTGGCACATCTTGGTTGAACTAACCTTACTAACGAAAGGGTCAGCTGGCATATTAACATCACGGTCTTTTACCTATGAATGTTTCAACAATGTATGTTTACATCTCCATTGTTTCATTTTCTATGGCCTACTTGAGTTTTGGACATGCCTCATTTTTGGTATGAACTCCTCACACCTCGAATCCATAAGTGAAAATAAGAAAATAGAAATAAATTCTAAAAATTTTAATATTAGATGGGTAGATAATAAAAACGAATTTACAACATAATGATACCGAACCTTAGAAAAAATTTGTAACCAGCTATAAATAGTACATTTATATTAAGTGTCATATTTGGCTTAACCACGTATCCTCCTAATTTTTCTAACCACAAGCCCAAAAGATGAATAGTTATAATCAAATTAAACCTTACTATGAATAATAAAAACAGAAATAAAATAAAATTTCCACTGTAGATCTAATAGAATCTCACAAATTCAAAGTGGGTGACTAAAGTAGCTTTTCCTACCCAAAATCATATATGGTAGGTCGGGTAACACATTCCGGATTGAGAGATACCTGTTTAAATGTTCCGACGGTCTGGATCACTTCCACGTCCGAGAGTGTCTTCATTGGTCCATTTTGGACATGAAAGTATCCGCAACCTGCTCTACATCGATCGGCAGAGTGGATGTCATACCAACATTGCTGTGGGCCCCACATGGTACACATATATGGGCTTCTGTAGGCTGTAGGCCGGGATTACATGAACCTATCATGTGGTGCCAGGGGCTAGAGAACATTGATTAATTAACCACAACCACTAAATGGATGGTTGTGAGTACTTGAGCTGTGAAATTTTCCATGCTACTGAACACCCACAACCGTCGCTTCGATTTTGATGATCCGAATTGATGTTTCTATTTACAATGCAAGATGACGGGGGGTTAATGAGAAAACCGAAGACCCAGAACTTTAAAAATGGTGGTGAGCTATAATCACCCTAGTCTTATCCCATCTCAAGAACTTCAGCCTCAATCATCGTCACCATCCATCTAAAGAATGTCAGCATCACCAATCATCTGAAGATTTATATTCCAAGGGAATCAAGTGGACATCTATAATATAGGATCACTATCTGATTAGCTGTCTTCTCACCGAAACTGACACCGTGGCCTAACCCTAGTTTTCTATTTATTTTTTCTTTTATGGTGTGGTTATCTCACTCGTAAAACAGAGATTCGGTTCCTGCATCAAATCTAGACTAAGTTTAAAGAAGAATGTAAGCAACCGTTGGGGATTGGACGGACCATGATTTTGGAATTAAATAAGCAGTTCATGCGTGCGGTTTAGTTGATGAATAATGTGATGATGGATGAAGTTCGTGCGAGGGTTTGTTGATCCAAACCGTTAATTTGAAGGGCCCCACTGTGGATGGGACACCCACGTGAAATTTTCAGGTTAAAAAATCATAAATATTTGACATTAAATTTAGAACATTGGGTTAGTTTTGCCTTAACCATTTGCTTCAGTAGGATACTGTTTTAAGTGTTAGGAATTTTCAATCAAAGGTAGTGAGTTTTCCCTTTAGATTTTGGAATGCAAGTCAGATCAATGGTCTCGATTACCAAAGCATGGGCCCTATTCGTAGGATTGGTCCATCAAGACCTTATACTCCGTTGTCAGTCAATAAAACGCAGAGAGAGAGAGAGAGAGAGAGAGAGAGAGAGAGAGAGAGAGAGAGAGAGAGAGAGAGAGAGAGAGAGAGAGATTGTGCATAGAGCTGCTGTAGGTAGACCGTGAAGGAAAAGGGAAACGGATTGGCTACTCCCCCCTGCCACCAGCCCGGTGGCTTATGGTCGGTGATCTGTGGGCCCCACCATGATGTATGTGTTTCATCCATTCCGGCCGTTCATCCATTTTTATGGATCATTTTTGAACTTGATGCCAAAAATAAGAGGGTTATAAATATCAGTGGACCACACCACAGGAAAACATTAGTGATCGGGTATCCACCATTAAAATCCTCCTAAGGCCCACTATACTGTTTATTTGACATCCAATCTGTTGATTAGGTCAAACAGACCCAAATGAAGGGAGAAAAAAAAAAAACAAAAAAAACAAAGATCAGCTTGATCCAAAACTTCTATGGCCCCAATAAGTTTTTAATGTCGACATTCATTCAACACTGTTTCCTGTAATGTGTTCCACTTGAGATTAGGATATAACTCATTTTTGGTCACATACCATAAAATGATCTATAAAAATAGATGGACGGCATGGATGAAATACACACATCATGGAGGAGCCCACAGAGCACCGACCATCAGCCATTGGCTGGTGGTTGGGGGAGTAGCCAATCCGTTTCCAAGGAAAAGCGCTCTATGGGGCCTAAGGTAATCTTTGTGCGACATATATTCCGTCCATCATTTGGGCAAGCCCTTGTGAGGACTTGAGCCTATAAATCAGACATTTCCAAACTCCATCGTGTGACACCACAATGAACGGTCCGGATTGAAACACCCACCACTGAAACCTTCCTTGTCCAAGGTAAAAAAAAAAAAATCATTTCCTGGTCCACCGTGATGTTTATATGCCATCAAACCCAACCATAAGTTGGTCCCACAAGAGTGATTGAATTGACCAGATACCACACCGATCCAAAACTGTTGTGGGCACCAAGAAAGTTTCAATGGCAAGCGTCTCCATCCTCAATGTTCCTTTTCGTGCGGCCCACTCAAGTTTTGGATGAGCCTCATTTATGGGCTCACGTCATAACCTGAGCCATCGAAAATTGGGGATTTAGTAGATGTCACACACATGAAAGTGGGTCCCACAGGGATTTTTGTTTCTACGGGCTACTTATAACAGTTTTACACCCTGTTTGGCACCCTGGAGTTGGTGGTAAATGGGTGCGCGCATTTCAAATCCAAATGGTTGAACTTTTGCATTTGGCGGCCCATTTACAGGTAAATATAATGGGAAGTATTCCTTCCAAATCTACCTTCATGATGTGTTTTGAATTGTCAGCAAACTACTAGAGCAATCTTTCGAGGAGAACAATGGTGTCTATCACATACTACCAGATGCATGGATCATCGGCTACTTGCATGCTATTTACATTGTGCAAGATATGCAATAATAGTCCATGACCGACGTCTTTTACTTTAGTGGGGACATCAAATGAATATGATCACCATAGATCCTAGCCTTTCATCCGTTCCATACTCCACAAGCAATAATAAATAACTTTCTTCTTCACTAAAACCAAGAGAAGAAAAAAAAAAAAAAACTTACCTCTCTTCCACTTGTACAAGGAATTTTACAGGAAAGAACACCCAGAAGATGAATTAATGGAATAGAATCACCTCTCTCTACCAATGACCATCCTTATATGTAGAGTACACCATCTAAGAGAGCATAATGAAAGATATAAGAGAGATTATGCTTCAATATCCATACATACATACGTATATACGTATAAACACACACCTATGATAAAGAGATATCTCCTATATCAATTAGGAGAAGTAAAGACATTTCAAGGCAGTAAACGTCAGTGGTTATGAAATATTCTCCCACTTGAAGACTAGTTTATTAAATAATGTAAAAAATGTTTCCAATACAACTATCCACACTTCACCAATTACTAGGTAACAACAAGTCCAAGAGAAGTCCTGCACGAAACAAACTTCTTAATATATATATACTAAGTTCTTAACAGTGTGAATCTTTTGTAATGAGATCTAACCATTTTCCACCACATTATAAACAAAGTGATTTTGAACGTTGATATGGTAGGTTTGAGCATGAAATATCAAATTTTTAGCCAAATGTAGTGCACTCTAACTATCACAATAAATCACCACCATTTTCTCTTTAAATTTCAGTTCTTTTAATAACTTCAACTAAATAGCTTCCTTGCATGCTTGTATAGCTGACATGTACTTTGCCTTTATAGTAAACAAGGCCATTACTGACTACAATCTCAACATTTAAATAATCATATTGTTACCCAAACAAATATATATATCTATATATATATATATATATATATATATATATATATATATTTGGTAGATCTTCTTTTACCACAATCTCCTGAATAATATGCATTCACAAACCCAACCAACTCTAAATTTTATCTGCTATAATAAATAACTGCCTATAATTATCATTTAAGTAATGAAGGATTTACTCCATAACAATCGAATCATCTCTACCCAGGTTTAGGGTTTATGATTTACTGTTTAGGTTTAGTGTTCACTACCCCAAGTGTAAGGTCGCGATGTAGTAATAACTTGATGAGACCAAGGTTGAATCCTTAGGGACTAAATTTGTACGTAATCTAAAAATAATTAGAACTAGAACAAGAAAAAGATCTAAATTGAATTCTACAATGGTTGAGAGAAATTGTGAATAACGTATCAATAATCAAAAGAAAACTAGAGCGACAAGGATCCACTTATAGCTATCAGGATGTTACCTTAATTGATTCAACAAATACAACTGGAATTAGAATTCTATCCTATCTAATTAAAAGATGAAGCAATTAAATCAAATCTCTTAACTTTTCATTGATCTAGTCCTCAATGAAGGAGTATTGTGATGACTGGAAAGGAATTCATGCATCCACCATGCCCAGGAGACGATGCTAAATCACGAGTTTTACCAATCTCACAATCTCAAAAAAAAAAAAAAAAAAAAGATATTCAAAGGTATTACAGCATCTATTGTAATATGTGTCACAATAAATCATAGAAAAGTAAAAATATTCCAAGACGTTTAACATAAACAAAAATTAAAGCAAAGGAAGCATCAAACTAAACTATAGCTTCACCTCTTTGCCCAAGCCAAGAGATAAGAGATTAGTTAGTCATACTTAACTCAAAAATAAAAGAAAAAGTAAAAGATATACTAGAATTCGTGAAAAAATCGAAGTGAAATAACGTTATTAGCGCTCTACCTAGGTCTCCTCTCTCTTTCTAAATCTTAGAAGATGATTTGAAATAGCCTGAGAACTCCTTTAATTAGTTTTGCAACTCAAACTTTCGCATAAACTTTAAAAAAATTTACAAACCACTTCGAATTTATATATGCACTCTGTGCAGTTTCCAAAATAGACTTTCAAAACTTTCATTTTTTAGACTTGAGTTTCAGAATATGTTTTTTTCAGAACAATTTTCAGGAATATATTTTTTTGGGACAATTTTCAAGATTCATTTTCTTTTAATTCACTTTAAATCTTCAATTCTCTTTATTCCTCACTTAGTTTCTTTGTATATTTAGCATGTGAATTCTTCATTAATGACTTCTAAATTTTCAAATCTTCATTTAGTAATCTTTTGAGAATAAATCTTCCATTTGACATCAACTTCACCTTAAACTTTTAAAATCATCTTGCACATGAAAATATGTATAATTTGATCGATTAAGCACTATTGTGTTTATAAAACCAAGGTATAAATAGGAAAAAATATATAATATTTTATACTCAACACACCCCCCAACTAGCATTTTACTTGTCCCGAGCAAAACATGCGTGAAGTGATCTTCAATCTTCAATGTTCAAATCACTTTCAGAAAATAATATTTTTTACAATCAAGTATGAATGAGTACAATCTAAAGAAGCGAGAGTACAAATTTAAAAACTTAGGGCCGAATTATACAAGAAATTAATCGAAATGTTTCTTTATCAATCATTTAAGAGCATAAGTTCATATATCTAGTTTTTTCAATATTCTTAGTGAATTCTATTTACTTTCCATAACATACTACTATTTCATAATATTAACCACGCTCATCACCTAAAGTTTTATTGAATAATCAAGTACTGATTCTGAACTTATCACATTTTTCTTCTTTTTTTCAATTTTTGATTTTACATCAATGATCCCTTTTATTTATTCATTCATTTCAAACTTTTCATTCATTTCCAGTCTTTTCATCATACATGACCTTTTTGTCGATTTCTCTATTTTTTTTAACTGGTTCTTTTCATTTTTTTTAAGGTGGAAAAAATTCTCCAGACTCAGTTCTCAATATCTTTTAATGATATATATACTAACAATCAGAAATTCTAGTAGTATTCATATAAAGTAAATTGAACATGTCTTGTGATTTAAATTAACATGATATTCAAACTTCATCTTAATCGATTAATTGAAAGAACATAAACAATAGTCTTACTTAATTGATCAAATTTCAACAATTTTAAATTCAATCTCTTATCTTATCATCATATTCAAAGCATTCTTAATTCCACGAATTATCATTTCTCAAACATGTTTTTAGCTTGAAAATTTGAAAATTTTCACAATTTTTACTCAAAATTAAGAAAACACTGATTAGGTTACTTAATCCATACTCTCAACCTAAAACCTACATTGTCCTCAATGTAAAAGATATAAGCATGCAATGTACATGTGACAACAAAAAGAAATAGGAAGTGATGAGAAGATAATACCTGAAGAAGGAGAATTGAAGCTTTTCCAAAGTTCTTAACATGTAAATGGGTTAGCAAGAAGACTAAAAAAATTAAAATCAAACTATCTTAATCCTAAATTCTATAAAAACAATAAACATAACTATAACTTCGTCAGACTAGGAGGTCAATCCTGGTACACAGGATCAGTCAGAGGCATGGACATGTCCTCTTAATCAAACTTCTCAACAAATGACTTGAGACGATATTCATTCACATTTAAAACATTGTCATTCATCGAATTCTTTATCTCAAAGTCCCCATAAGGATAGACATTAGTAATAATGAAGGGAACGGTCCAATGAGATCAAAGTTTATCCGAAAAAATATATAACCGAGAATTGTACAGAAGAACTTTTTGAATAGTTATGAATGATTTTTAAAGGATGTTCGTATCATGAAATACCTTCATCATATCCTTGTAAATTCTCGAGTTCTCATAAGCTTCATTCTAGATTTTTTCGAGTTCATTCAATTAAAGTTTGCGCAACGAGCTAGTATTATCAAAATTAATGTTTGGATTTTTGATAGCCTAATAGGCTCTATGCTCCAACTCTATAGGTAGGTGGCAAGCATTTTCATATACGAGTCTAAAGAGAGACATTCCAATGGGGTCTTAAAAGTTGTACGGTAAGCCCATAAGGCATCAGTCAAGTAAATTGACCAATCTTTACAGTCAGGGTTAACCTTTTTTTTCAGAATTTGTTTAATTTTTCTGTTAAAAATATCGGCTTGCCCGCTTGTCTGCAGGTGGTATGGAATGCTCACTTTATGAGAGATGACATATTTCTTCATTAAGTTATCAAATAGCCTATTACAAAAGTGTGAACCTCTATCACTAATGATGGCACGAGGCGTTCCAAACTAGGAAAGGATATTTTCTTTTAAGATTTGAATGATCATTTTATGATTATTATTTCTGCATGGGATCGCTTTGACCCACTAAGTGACATAGTCTATTGCAATAAAATGTAAATATTCTCAAAGGATTGGGAGAATGGTCCATGAAATTAATACCCCAACAATCAAATGTTTCAATGATAAGAATAAGGTTCAAAGGCATCATGTTTCGATAGGACAACGCTCTCAATTTCTAACAATGCTCACAAGCTTCGCAAAACTCATGAGTATCTCTGAACATCGTGGGCCAATAAAAGTTGCACTGTAGAATTTTGACCGTGGTCTTTTTTGTAGAAAAGTGACTACCACAGGCCTGATAAAAGGAGATGACACTTTAATGTTCATTGTCTGGCACACTTCTCCTTAGAATTTGGTCTGTGCAATATTTAAATAGATACGGATCATTCTAGAAAAACTTACGTACCCCAGCGAAGAATTTTTTTTTTCTTATCTTACGCAGTCCGATATATTAGCGTGACACCTGTGGCATGATAATTCGCAATGTTAATAAACTAAGGTAATTAGGAGAGTTTAAACAGTTGTTCATTAGGGAATATGTCATTTATATGTGTCGTCCTAAGGGAATCAGGGAAATCAAGTCATGAAAGATAGTCAACCAATATGTTCTCTACTCTCTTTTTATTTCTTATTTATATATCAAATTCTTGGAGTAGAAGAATCCATCTTATCAGGCGGGGCTTAGCATCATTCTTGAAAAAAAGGTACTTCAACGTCGCATGATCAGTGTAGATGATGATCTTAGATCTGATCAAGTTGGATTTAAATTTGTCCAAAGCGAACACTATAACTAAGAGTTCCTTCTCCATAGTAGAGTGGTTCACGTAGGCTAAATTTAGAATTCTACTTGCATAATGAATCACATAGGGCTTCTTTTCTTTTCTCTAGCTTAACACCGCCCCAATACACTACAAGAAAATGGGGTTTTTAGCGATGAAACTTTTAGCGGCGAAATTTTTTTCATTGCTAAAAGTGACTTTTAGCGACGAAAAAAACTTTCGTTACTAAAAGTTTACTTTTAGCAGCGAAATTGTAAATTCGTAGCTAAAAGTCATTTTTAGCAACGAAAATTTTTGTTGCTAAATGCTGTGAACATTTTTTTTAAAGATAACAAAACGAATCCAAAGGTTTACTTTTAGCAACGAACATTTTTCTAGCTAAAAACTTGGCTGGAACTTTTAGTGACAAAACATTCCATCATTAAATGTGTGAACACTTTTTAACTTTTAGCTACAAAAATTTTCATAGCTGAAAAACGTGGCTGGGACTTTTAGCGACGAAAATTTTCGTCGCTAATGTGTCAACAGTTTTTTCTTTAAATCCAAAGGTTTACTTTTAGCTACAAAAATTTTCGTAGCTAAAAATGAAAGCTTTACTTTTAGCTACGAAAACTTTCGTAGCTAAAAAACCATGGTTGGGACTTTTAGCAACGAAAATTTTCTTGCTAAATGTGTGCAGGGTTCTTGAAATAAAATCCAAAGGTTTGCTTTTAGCTACGAATATTTTCGTAGCTAAAAAACGTGGCTGAAGCTTTTAACGATGAAAATTTTCGTCGCTAAAACCTTTTTTAAAAAAAATCTCATCTCAAATTTCCTTTCATCATATTTTTCCTGATATACACCTGTTATATAAAATATTTCATCATATTCATATTCACATCCATCTAAACTGAAACTACGTAAATCCATCCAGACATAAGCTACATTCATCCAGACATAAACTGCATCCATCCAGACATAAACTGCATTTATCCAGACATAAACTGCATCCATCTAAACATAAACAATCCTATGAAAAAAAATAAATGAAAAGAGAGAGAACATATGGGAGATGATCCAGACAAATAAAAAGAAAAACAACCTTAACCTAGGTTAAGGTTTAGGTTATAGGTTTTGGTTTAGGTTAAGGTTATAGGTTTTGGTTTAGGTTTTGGGTTTAGGTTAAGGTTATAGGTTTAGGTTATAGGTTAAGGTTATAGGTTATAGCTTTGGGATTTGAGAATATGTTAAGGTTTAGATTTAAGAATTCGGGTCAGGTTCGGGATCGGGTTTAGGCTTGGGTTTTCACGTTTAGGTTTAGGTTTAGGTTAAGGAGTTGAGATTGGTATTTGGTGTAGGTTTAGGTTTAGGGATTTGAGAATAGGTTAAGGTTTCGGTTTAGTAAATTGGGTTCGGGTTCGGGATCGGGTTTAGGCTTGGGTTTTTAAGTTTAGGTTTAGGTTTAGGTTAGAGAGTTGAGATTAGGATTAGGTGTAGGTTTAGGTTTAGGAATTTGAAAATACATTTAGGTTTTAGGTTTAGGTTAAGGTTATAGGTTTAGCTTAGGTTTAGGTTATAGGTTATAGGTTATAGCTTTAGGGAATTGAGAATAGGTTAAGGTTTAGGTTTAGGAAATCGGGTTTGGGTTCGAGATCGGGTTTAGGTTTAGGTTTTCAAGTTTAGGTTTAAGTTAAGTAGTTGAGATTAGGATTAGGTGTAGGTTTAGGTTTAGAAATTTGAGAATATATTTAGGTTTTAGGTTTAGGTTTAGGTTATAGGTTTAGATTAGGTTAAGGTTATAAGTTATAATTTTAGGGAATTGAGAATAGGTTTAGGTTAAGGTTTAGGTTTAGGAAATCAGGTTTGGGTTTGGGATCGGGTTTAGGTTTGGATTTTCAAGTTTAGGTTTAGGTTAAGTAGATGATATTAGGATTAGGTGTAAGTTTAGGTTTAGGAATTTGAGAATACATTTAGGTCTTAGGATTAGGTTTAGGTTTTGGTTTTGGTTTTGGTTTTGATTTAGGTTATAGGTTTTGGTTTTGGTTATAGGTTATAGGTTTTGGATAAGGTTTAGGTTTAGGTTTAGGTTATAGGTTTTGGGATTTGGGAATAGTTTTAGGTTATAATTATAGGTTTAGGTTAGGTTATAGGTTTTGGGATTTGATAATGGGTTCGGGTTTAGGTTATAGGTTTTAGTTTTGGTTTAGGTTATAGGTTTTAGTTTTGGTTTAGGTGATAGGTTAAAGGTTTAGGATAAGGTTTAGGTTTAAGTTTAGGTTATAGGTTTTGGGATTTGAGAATGGATTCGGGTTTAGGTTATAGGTTTTGGTTTTGGTTTAGGTTATAGGTTTAGGTTATAGGTTTTGGAATTTGGGAATAGTTTTAGGTTATAGGTATAGGTTTAGGTTAGGTTATAAGTTAAGGTTTAGGGATAGGTTATTGGTTTTAGAATTTGAGAATGGGTTCGGGTTTAAGTCATAGGTTTTGTTATTGGTTTAGGTTATAGGTTTTGGGATTTGAGGATGGGTTCGGGTTTAGGTTATAGGTTTTGGTTTTGGTTTTGGTTTAGGTTATAGTTTTTGAGATTTGGGAATGGGTTCGGGTTTAGGTTATAGGTTTTGGTTTTGGTTTTGGTTTTGGTTATAGGTTTTGGTTAAGGTTATAGGTTATAGGTTTAGGTTTAGGTTTAGGTTAGGTTTAGGTTTAGGTAATAGGTTTTGGGATTTGGAAATAGTTTTAGATTATAAGTATAGGTTTAGGTTAGGTTATAGGTTTTGGGATTTGAAAATGGATTCGGGTTTAGGTTATAGGTTTTAGTTTTGATTTAGGTTATAGGTTTTGGTTAAGGTTATAGGTTTAGGTTTAGGTTAAGGTTAGGTTTAGGTTATAGGTTTTGGGATTTGGGAATAGTTTTAGGTTATAAGTATAGGTTTGGGTTAGGTTATAGGTTTTGGGATTTGATAATGGGTTCGAGTATAAGTTATAGGTTTTGGTTTTGGTTTAGATTATAGGTTTTGATTTAGGTTATAGGTTATAGGTTTAGAATAAAGTTTAGGTTATAGGTTTTGGGATTTGAGAATGGGTTCAGGTTTAGGTTATAGGTTTTAGTTTTCGTTTACGTTATAGGTTTTGGGATTTAAGAATGGGTTCGGGTTTAGGTTATAGGTTTTGATTTTGGTTTAGGTTATAGGTTTTGATTAAGGTTATAGGTTATAGGTTTGGGTTTAGGTTATAAGTTTTGGGATTTGGGAATAGTTTTAGGTTATAGGTATAGGTTTAGGTTAAGTTATAGGTTAAGGTTTAGGGATAGGTTATAAGTTTTGGGATTTGAGAATGGGTTCGGGTTTAGGTCATAGGTTTTGGTTTTGGTTTAGGTTATAGGTTTTGGGATTTGAGAATGGGTTCGGGTTTAGGTTATAGGTTTTGGTTATGGTTTAGAATATTGGTTTTGGTTTAGGTTATAGGTTAAGGTTAGGTTTAAGTTATAGGTTTTGGGATTTAAGAATGGGTTCGGGTTTAGGTCATAGGTTTTGGTATTAGTTTAGGTTATAGGTTTTGGGATTTGAGAATGGGTTCAGGTTTAGGTTATAGGTTTTGGTTTTGGTTTAGTTTATAGGTTTTGGTTTAGGTTATAAGTTATAGGTTTTGGTTTTGATTAAGGTTAGGTTTAGGTTATTGGTTTTGGGATTTGGTTTAGGTTATAGGTTTTGGTTTTGGTTTTGGTTTTGGTTATAGGTTATAGGTTTAGGATAAGGTTTAAATTTAGGTTTAGGTTATAGGTTTTGGGATTTGAGAATGGGTTCGGGTTTACGTTATAGGTTTTGGTTTAGGTTATAGGTTTTGGGATTTGAGAATCGGCTCGGGTTTAGGTTATAAGTTTTGGTTTTCATTTAGGTTATAGGTTATAGGTTTAGGATAAGGTTTAGGTTTAGGTTATAGGTTTTGGGATTTGAGAATGGGTTCAGGTATATGTTATAGGTTTAGGTTTTGGTTTTGGTTATAGGTTTTGGGATTTGAGAATGGGTTCGGGTTTCGGTTATAGGTTTTGATTTTGGTTTTGGTTATAGGTTTTGGTTAAGGTTATAGGTTATAGGTTTAGGTTTATGTTAAGGTTAGGTTTAGGTTATAGGTTTTGGGATTTGGGAATAGTTTTAGGTTATAAGTATAGGTTTAGGTTAGGTTATAGGTTAAGGTTTAGGGATAGGTTATAGGTTTTAGGATTTGAGAATGGGTTCAGGTTTAGGTTATAGGTTTTGGTTTTGGTTTAGGTTATAGGTTTAGGATAAGGTTTAGGTTTAGGTTTAGATTTAGGTTATAAGTTTTGGGATTTGAGAATGGGTTCGGGTTTAGGTTATAGGTTTTGATTTTGGTTTAGGTTATAGGTTTTGGTTAAGGTTATAGGTTATAGGTTTAGGTTTAGGTTAAGGTTAAGGTTAGGTTTAGGTTATAGGTTTTGGGATTTGGGAAGAGTTTTAGGTTATAGGTTAAGGTTTAGGGATAGGTTATAGGTTTTGGGATATGAGAATGGGTTTGGGTTTAGATCATAGGTTTTGGTATTGGTTTACGTTATAGGTTTTGGGATTTGAGAATGGGTTTGGGTTTAGGTTACAGGTTTTGGTTTAGGTTATATGTTAAGGTTAGGTTTTGGGATTTGAGAATGGGTTCGGGTTTAGGTTATAGGTTTTGGTTTTGGTTTAGGTTATAGGTTTTGGTTTTGGTTATAGGTTATAGGTTTAGGATAAGGTTTAGGTTTAGGTTTAGGTTTAGGTTATAAGTTTTAGGATTTGAGAATGGGTTCGAGTTTAGGTTATAGGTTTTGGTTTAGGTTTAGGTTATAGGTTTTGGTTTTGGTTATAGGTTAAGGTCTAGGTTAAGATTATAAGTATAGGTTAAGTATAGGTTATAAGTTTAGGTTATAGGTTAAGGTTTCGGTATTTGAGAATAGGTTTAGGTTAAGGTTATAAGTATGGGTTATACGTTAAGGTTGAGGTCTAGGTTTAGGTTATACGTTAAGGTTAAGGTCTAGGTTTAGGTTATACATATAGGTTTTGGGATTTGAGAATAGGTTTAGGTTAAGGTTATAAGTCTAGGTTAAGGTTTAGGTTTAGGTTTTTGTTTATAGGTTATAAGTATAAGTTATAGGTTAAGGTTAAGGTCTAGGTTTAGGTTAATGGTTAAGGTTTTGGGATTTGAGAATAGGTTTAGGTTGAGGTTATAAGTATGGGTTATAGGTTAAGGTGTAGGTTTAGGAAATTGGATTCGGGTTTGGGATTGGGTTTAGGTTTGGGCTTAGGTTTTAGGTTATACGTTTAGGTTTAGGTTTATGTTATAAGTATAGGTTTTGGGATTTGAGAATAGGTTTAGGTTATAAGTATAGGTTTAGGTTGGGTTATAGGTTAAGGTTTAGGGATTTGAGTTTGGTTAAGGTTTAGGTTTAGGTTAAGGTTGTAAGTTAAGGTTAAGGTTATAAGTATACGTTATAGGTCAAGGTTAAGGTTAGGTTTAGGTTATAGGTTAAGGTTTAGGTTTAGGTTATAGGTATAGGTTAAGGTTTAGGTTTATGTTTAGGTTTTTAGGTTATAGGACATAGGTTTTGGTTTAGGCTTAGGGTTTGGTTATAGCTTTAGGGAATTGAGAATGGGTTTAGGTTAAGGGTGTGGTACCTGCAAATATAGATATAAATACGGCCTATCCAAATGGTCAGGCCCCTCCAATGCTGTCCATAGGAAATGGACAGCTTCATCATGCTCATAACAGCGGTTCTCACCTTCCACGGACCTCCGCTCATCCGGATGCCTCTGACACACATCCGGGTCTACTCCATTAATTTTGAGCAAATACATAAACATGGCCTGTCCAAATGGCCAGGCCCCTCCAATGTTGTCCATAGGAAATGGATAGCTTCATCATGGTCATAATAGCGGTTCCCACCTTCCAGGGACCCCCGCTCATCCGGATAGCTCCGACGCACATCCAGGTCTGCTCCATTAATTTCGAGCAAATACATAAAAATGCAAAAATATCATAAGCAAAAAAAAATGAAAATGAGAAATACAAGAATAATGCAACCAGATGGCTATACAAGATGGTGAACCAAAGATTTGACAAATACCTTTGCATGGTATATGGACCCTCTGGTAGGCGTTTCCCTTCCTTCATGCAATTCTCAAACCAAAGATGGTTAACTATTTTAGTTCCCAAATCCTTAGCCAGACTATATTTCCTTCCTTCAAACTCATCAAGCTCATCACTCAAACCGGTACTATAATTGATTCCTTCATTTCAAAACTCACTCAGGCCTACCAACTCAAAAGGTGGGCAACCAATTTTTATTGGTCAACTAGTTTTGTTAACTGTGGCCCATCTATTTTATTAATCAATCTGAAATTTTTTTTGGAAGAGCATCCACATCTACACTTTGATACACCTGAAAATCTTACATAGTTTAGATCAATAGAGTCATTTTCACATGCAAATCATCATGCTTTGCCAAATAATCAAATAACTCAAAAAAGAAAAAAGAAGAGATTGCCAATCTTACAGCATCTAATTCATCCATGGAGAGGACCAAGGACTGCACTAATATGATCAAGTGACTAAAAAATACAGTACAAACGTTCCATAATTTCAAGAAAAGTAGGATGATCATACAGTACAATATCAATTTAAATTCTTCATATATGAAAGATGAACATCGCATTTTGAAGAAATTCTAGAAAGATTCATGATTTAAATTTTTTAAAAAAAAAAAAAAAAACACTATACCTATATACCCACCAACCATATGCTCAAAACTATGATGTGGTAGATTTCAAAAAGGCAAAAGACATCACATAATTTCTCAATGAAACATACAATTGAAATAGTATCTCACCTGGAATTATTGTTTCAACCCGGTAGTTCATAACTAACAACAACCAGTTAGACATATCCAATGAGGAACATTGTGGGGATGTTCCAGCCACAATGTGGCCAAAGTGTGAACTATTGAGACCACCAAAAGTCATGATTTTCAAGATACAGTACATACGAACCAATGCATGTAAGTGGGACAAATGGGAAGGCCCCAAGGCCTTCCAACTTTACATGTGCAACAAAAATTTAACTACTACTTCCAAAGGCCTAGCTAAAATTGGTAGGAATATGAACAGAAATTCTGCTTCATGCTCAGTAGCCAAGATGGTTACTCTAAAGGGTTATCTGATTCTCAATCCTTTCAAGTAACACATGGATAGTAATGGTTGACATTAAATAACACGATGCCATTTTCTTAGAAACCCAAACGATGGAAAAATAAAATGTAGAAGAAAATATAGTAACCAATGTATTGAACACCTGAGAGCTGAACTAATGCTAGCCGTCAATAAGATTCGAACTAAGGTCAAAACAGTTATAATTTAAGATGAAAGCTAGATATGGAAGGAAGAACTAACCTGTTGTTGATGATCATGGATAGCATTTGAAAAACTTGGACAATGTATGGTTGATATGGACTTTAGATGATTAGATGTGCACAGTCCTATTTAAATCATCAAAAATCTGTTAGTCAGTTCAAAGATCAATAAGCATGTAAAAAATGAGTTTTAGCAGATGAAAGATCAAGAAAAATTGGGATACATATGCAGTAAATGTATTTAGAACATATCTGATTGCACTTTTAACTAATCTGATCAAATTGTAACTGTTCTGATTAGCTTGCATCTAATTTGATTGGATTTTGACAGAGCATTGAATTGTTGTTGATCTAATAACATAACAGGTGTTTTAACTGAAATGAAGCTTCCACTAACATGATCGTGAACAAAATAATGACCCAAGACATACGATGCAAGATAAATAGCTTGGTCTAATTAAAATACCATAACTTCTAGAGATCCACATTAAATCAATGCATGATCAGACATTTAGTGATGTGCATTTGGAAGTCTTCCTAGTGAATGAAGAGAAAAGAAGAAAGAAAGAATGAAAAGGAAAAGAAAAGGAAAAAAATAAAAAAGAAAAGAAAGAATACATTGTCAAAGACATAATTCAATTGGTACAAAACTGGAATAATGTGATATGTGCAGAAAAAGTTGTGGCTTCAATTTGATTCCGCTCAAGTTCTGATATATAATGGGCCTTCCGCTCTTTCGAGCGAGCAACAAACCGACGATTTGCAAGAATCCTGCATTGAGTAACATCCAAAACAGCTCAAAGGCGAATTTCAAAATCATCAAACAATCTAAACTAAATTCAGGATAGGACGATTGAAACTTCAACCCAAATCAACATTGTAATTCTAAATTTTAAGTGTTGGGATGTAGAACATATATAAATGATAAATGCCATATTTTATAACAGAAAAAAGATGGTTGACAAATATTTTATAGCAGAAAGTCTTCTTTCCCAAAGCACTTAATACTTTCTTTTTAACTTTAGCATAGTAAACAAGCCAATGATATTCCAATCTTCAAAACAATAAAAGATAATAAAAGAAATAAACAACTAATATGGGAAGCTAGCACACCTACAAGCTTCACTATGAAGAGTCTAAAAACTTGTGGGTAAATTCCTTGCAAAATGGCATTTCATCCTACAAATAGTTTGAAGAAGCATGATTGGAACATGTAGCAAATAAAAAATTGAAAGAAAAAACATAATGAAGAAAAAAAAAATTGAAGAAAATATTTTAAGATCATTTTATTGTCATGAAAAAAAAAAGAAGATCTCTATTAATTAAGAGGGGGAAGGTACATGAGAGACCGTTTTTAATGGATACAGCGAGAAATTTATATGTCAGGAATATGATTCCAGGTCAACAAACGAGAACAAGCAATGCTGAACTTTGCTATTTATCCCTTCTTTCCCCCAGTGAATATGTTAAATCCAAATTACAAAGAAACAATAATTGAATGTATCAATTGTAGTTCTCCTGCATAAGGAGCCTTAGAACTTAAGTAGTGAATGGTTTGGAAATTTGCAAGGACTAATGAGAAAAAAGACTGGGCTGAAATCTAAGTAGATAAAATAAAAGTCTCAGGTGGATTAAAATTCCAAGTATAAAAAAGACTGGGTTGAAATTAAATAGATTTCTGGAGTTCTTGTCAGTGGAACAATGATGTTCAGCTGCAAGCAACAAAATTAAAAGTGAAACTTATAACATATTTCAAATGGAAAATGAAATTGAGCAATACTTGTACATAATGTTTAAGAGCATGTTTGGTGGATGGTTGAAAAAGAATTCATCTTATTTTCGTTAATCATAAATATATATTAGATATCACATAAAATGAGATTAAATCATTTTCATATCAACCAAACATGTCTTAATTATATTCTTGATAATAATAAATAAATAAATAAATAATCCAACATCAATGCCATCAAGAATTTAAAGGATCTAAGCCTATTGTAGATCTTCTTAATGGGAAATCAGACCATTTCTGACTTTCTGGTATTTCTACTAACTCATACTGCAATCAGCATATTATCTTTTCACATAGTTTTCACAATGAATTAGCTAGAATTCTCATCAAGTGAGTTGTCTAGGCCTAAGATTAGAACGGTCCATCTGCCATGGTATACCACAGGTAAGCCATGACACAAAAACCAGCATAAACAAAAACAGTCGAGCTGGAAATGTAAACAGTTAAAAAAATAAAAACTGTAAATCGTCAAAGCTTCATTTTTAACTCCAATCAATCATTAGGATGATTCACTCCACATGATTTTTGTACCATGCCCCATCCCCAACAGCACCAAGCAGATGGGCAGTTCAGATCATCTCCACATATGGGGCCCGTGGTATCCATGCTACATGAGCAATGCAATGCAGGTCATGTGAAATGGACCCAAAGAAGAAATATGAAAGAAAGTCATTCTACCTATCAACTAAAGAAGTCTTAAGCAAACTGCACATCACTTGAATGTAGGGATGTAAACGGGCTGCACAACTAGTTTTATGGGGATAGAAAAAAAAAAAAGAATCTAACTAGAGACAAAGAAGCTAACTAAATGTTCAAAACAAAAATAAAAACAATCCATGCACAAACATATACAGATTAAATCGGTCAAGTATTTCTTTCTCCAAACTTTCAAAATGAATTAAATGGATTTATTAACTGCTATATTAACAAAGCTAGGAAGACTAGTTACTCCAATTCTATGTCTATATGAAATGAAAGCCGACCAATTAAAATTCACAAACTACAAAGTAAAATAACAATGTGGTCCAATAGAATTATATCTGTCTCTGAATATAAGGAAGGTTTATTTCACACAAGTGGTCCAATAGATCATATGCAACTAGGACGCTCTGGTCCTTAAAAGAGTTGCTCTACCTGCAGAGAATGGAGGGTTCAGTGTGCTTTACAAGACAGCAGTAAAGGTTTATATGGTAAAGAGATTTTAAAGATAGAGATGAAGAAATAATCA
Organism: Magnolia kwangsiensis; assembly: GCA_037074715.1. Taxonomy (NCBI): domain Eukaryota; kingdom Viridiplantae; phylum Streptophyta; class Magnoliopsida; order Magnoliales; family Magnoliaceae; genus Magnolia; species Magnolia kwangsiensis. The sequence goes on along the minus strand of CM073584.1, from coordinate 31,083,968 downwards.
AGTTATAAATAAATAAATAATGAAATAGATGAAAAAACAGAGAAAAAATGCCCTGAGCAGATCAAAAGGTCATATACTACATGGAAAGTGATAGAAAAATTAATTATTATAAAAAATAAAACATACAGAAAACATCAGTAGATAGTCACTGCTTAAAGAAACCACATAATCATGTGGCAAATGCCACAGATGCAGATAAATGCCAGCACCGAAAGATGAGCGTCTCCCCACGAAATTCCACAGAAACACTAGGAGAACAAAAACCCCCAAAACTGATTTCAATTTCCTAAGAACCCAAACAAAAATCACCAGACAACCCAATATAACCCCTTCCCCAAACCACCACTAACAACGCCCATGCAACTGCATTGGTAAAATGTAACCACTGCATTGTTGACAAATAGATCAGAATCAAAGCCATGTCGAAGCACAGAAGCGTGAATCTCCTTACCCAATATCCGATGCAGAAGCAACACCGACGACAAGGCCCTTTCAAGAGGGAGGAGATGGTGAAACTGTCAGGTTTAAGGGCGGGTTTGAATGATGCCATGGACAAGAAGAGCCTAAGGGCTTCGGAGTGCTGGTCATGTGAAGAATAGGCAATGAGCATGGCGTTGAAAGAGAAGATATTTTTGTGGAAAATTTCATCGAACACCTTGTGGGCATGATGGATTTGGCTGGATTTAGAGTACATGGAAACGAGCTTTGAGGCAAGGAAGTTGTCGGGGATGACCGAGAGGAGGATGAGTCGGGCATGGATCTGCTTTCCCAGGAAGAAGAGGTTGTGGTTAGCGCAGTGCTGTGAGAGGCCACAAGCCCGGTAGTCGAAGAAGCCATTAGAGTCGATGAGAAAGAGAGAAAGAGAGAGGTGTGGATTTTGGGGGCAGAGACGGCGTGCGACTTTGGGGATTTTCGAATTTTGGGGGTAGAAAGGGCGCATGATTTTGGGGATTTTCAGATTTTGGGGAGAGATGGAGGGACGAGGTTAGCTAGGGAACGGATTGACTACTCTCCCTGACACCAGCCAATGGCTGGTGATCGGTGGTTTATGGGCCCCACCATGATGTATTTGTTTCATACACTCTGTCCACATATTTTTATAAATCATTTTACAATATGAGTAAAAAAATGAGGTATATCCAAATATTAAGTGGACCACGTTATAGGAAGCAGTGTTGAATGAGCGTCAACCATTAAAAACATTTAGGGGGCCATAAAAGTTTTGGAACGAGCTGCTCTTTGTTATTTCTATTCATCGGGGCTGTATGACCTAATCAACATATTGGATGTCAAATAAATAGTTTAATGGGCCTTAGGAGGATTTTAATGGTGGATATCCAATCACTATTGTTTTCATGTGTTATTGTCCACATGAGATTTATATCCATCTCATGTTTGGGATTAGTGATAAAATGATATGTAAAAATGGATGAACGGGATGGATGAAACACATACATGATGGTGGGGCCCTCAGAGCACTGACCACCAGCCATAGAGCTGGTGGCAGGGGGAGTAGCCAATCCATTTTCGTTAGCGACAGAGGACGGAAGTAACCTACGTCCTACCCCCACCAGGACCATGATCGGTCTGTCAGGGCTCTGTGGGGCCCACCGCCATGTAATGACTTTATCCACACTGTTAATCTATTTTATTACATCTATATATGGTAGTATGCAAAAATTGAGGCAGGTCCACGGCTCCAATAAGCCACACCAAAGGAAGCATCAGTGATAATGATGCACACAGTTGAAACCTTTAGAAGGGCCACCATGATGTTTTTTTTACCATCCAACCTATTCATAAGGTCATGTAGACCCAGATGAAGTGAAAACACAAATATCAACTTGATCAGAAACTTCTACAAGTCCCAACAAGTTTTTAACGGTGAGCGTTCAATCCCCACTTTGTGGTCAAATTAAGCATTAGTTCCAACTAATTTTTGGGTTCAAGCCCTAACATTACCTATAAATATGGATGGACGGTGTGGATAAAAAATCTTACATCAATATGGGCCCCACATAGACCTATCTAGACGAATCGAGTGGGGTAAGACGTAATCCGCTTCCATAACAACTGGGCTCGTGGTGGAAGCGGATTGGATGGTGTACTTGACACCAACTATCTAGCTGTTGTATTGATGTTAGCAAGTTCTGAGGGTCTGATCATGATATATTTCTTATATCCAAACCATCCATCCATTTGTCGAGCTCGTATTAAGGCCTGAGACGAAAAAAAAAGACAAATCTAACTATCAAGTGGATCACACTACAAAAAGTAGTGGGGGATTAAATGTCTACCATTGAAAACCTTTTAGGGCCACGGAAGTTTTAGATCAATATAAATTTTGGATCAAGCTGATCTTTGTTTTTTCCCTTCATCAAGGCCTATATGATCTAATCAACAGATTGGATGTCAAATAAACAATACAGTGGACCTTAAGAGGATTTTAATGGTAGATATCCAATCAATATTATTTTCCTACGATGTGGTCCACTTTAGATTTATATCCCTATCATTTATTTTTTTTTGGATCAAGCCCTGAAATGATCTGTAAAAATGGATGAAATACATACATCATGGTGGGACCATAAAGCACCGAACACCAGCCATCGGGATCTATTCAATGTCATTCTCCTGCTGTATGTATTCGGATTCATGTTATTGAGAACCTCTCATGGCAGGTGTTATAGTCTAAATGATAGGTCCAGGGTAGAGACACCTGAAACATTCTTATCGCATGAGCTTTTAGAAATTGCTTTATGTCGTACCGAACGGAATGTCTGTCGTAAAGAACGGACTTGTAGTCTTACCAAACGGAATTGCAGTCTTAATAAACGGAATTTATGTAAGCATATTGTATTATGACTCTGCGGTAAGCAGGGAAATCCAAAGGTTTGACCTCTAAACTAGAAAACTCAAGAATGCAATGTCTCACATAAATTGGGTCACTCAATCATTTGAAAATTCGCCGAGAACAGACCAAAAAAAAAAAAAAAAACAACTAATTCGGTTTTGGAATGAGTTTTACAATGATTTATTTCTTAAAGGTGTGTCTATGTACATAGTACATGACAACTTAAGTGGGCCTACAGGGGAAATATATGATCGTTACTGCCTGTTAAGCACCGGTAACATTCATAAGGATGCTTCTTAAGGGTGCGCCTATATACACAGTACATGACATGATGAAGACCTGCCTAAAACATATAAAAGCACTTAGTGGGCCCCACCTTAAATTTAGATGCGTTTGAAACTTGGTATGACCCCTCATCCAAGTGGCACACACGTAATGGATGGGTTGGATTTGTGAACCACATCTCGGTGGGCCCAAAAAATAATTATGAATGTTTTAATGGAGGGTAACCCCTCTCAACTTTTGTATGTGGTGTGGCCCAGACAAGTCAGGAACTGACTTGATTTTTAATCCCTGAGCCCACCATGAAATGGTGCATCTGACTGATGGGGTAGATGTTTGACATGCATCATGGTGGGGCCCACCAACTCTCCCCGTTGTGGAGATTTCAAATAAACATTATGATGGGCATTAGGATAGTTTCAACGGTGGGAATTACTCTCCCCACTGTTTTTTGTGGTGGTCTCCACTATAGATTTTTATCTCCCTCATTCTTTGGCTCATGACTTAAAATGATATCTCCAAATGGATGGATGGCTCATGACTTAAAATGATATCTCAAAATGGATAAATGGTGGTCTCCACTCTGCTTATGACTTCGATATGACTCCTTTTTTGGATCAACCCTTAAAATGATCCATTAAAATGTATGGATGGAGTGGATCAGTAACATACATCACGGTGGACCCCACAAATCTAAGCACTTTCCGTTCATCACCAGGCCCCAAAACCAAATCCCTTCTAATCCTCCCACGTGCGCACCTCCATTGAGTGTCAATGGTGTTGAACACTGAATTTTCTAAAATATATAGTATCTTATTACATACACACACAGAGATAGATATATATGGTGAAAATAATAAAAATGAGAAGAAATTTTGAAAACTAATGATGTTTGGATATATGATTAGTAGATACAATCCTGAAATCTAGACTGATGAAATTGTCCAAAAACTTCTAGGGCCTCCAAGAAATTATAAATAGTAGAGGTTCAATAACACTATTTCCTATGGTGTGGTCCACTTGAGCTTTGGATATGCTTCCTTTTTGTTCTCTAAACCTTAAATTATCTATTAAAAGGGATGAATGGAGTGGATAAAATAAATAAATAAATAACAATGGACCTCATAGAGTTTACTCTGGTAAGGACTTTTTGAGGCCCACCACAATATATGTATTCTATTTATTTCGTCCATCTGTTTTGAAATATAATTTTAGGGTGTCATCCCATAAAATGAGATATATCGAAGGCTCAAGTGAACCACATGGTAAGAAACAATGGAGATTAAATCATACATGATTCCTATGGTGTGGTCCACTTGCACCTTCAATATACACAATTTTAAGAACATTCACTAAATGTATTTATAAAAATGAATGTACGGAATGAATAAATCATATACGTCATGGTGGGGCCCACGTAGGTACCCAATCCATGCCCAAAATAATTGGGCGCGCGCTGAAAAGAGAGCCACGCGCCAAGTCTCTCTCTCTCACTCTCTCTCCGCCCAAAACCGGTTCTCCCTCTTTATGCCCAAAACCCTCTCCCTCTCTCTCTCCCTCTCCCTCTCCCTCAATCAACCCATTTTCAAAGCCCTAGCATTTTCCAGCTTTGAAAATCTTGCTAAAGAATTACTTGGGTTTGGATGGCATTGCAGATTGCGATGATGGGTTGATGATGGAATTGGAGTCTGTGATTGATAAGGCGAAGATGACTCCGGCCAATATCAGTAAGATCTTGATCAAGAACAGGATAGACAGGGAGAAGGCAATGGCGGAATTGGTCGAGGCATTGAAGAGCTGTGCTGAGAGGCCACGGAGAAGGCGAGAGGTGATTGTGGGAGACAATGGCAATGATCAGGAAGAAGAAGAAGCGCAGGAGAAGTGGGCATCAGAGACACCAAAGGACGGTGGAGATTTACTGGGGGATTGCGAGGAAGAAGGAGAAGATGGGGAGGAGAAGAGCTGAATTTTTTTTGCCTGTTTTGAAGAGGAGAAAAGATAGAGAGGGATTGAGAGTTTTTGTTTTTTGGATTTTTGAAATTTGGGTGGTGGGGCTTTTTTGCTAGAACTGTAAGAACCTTCTCTCTGCTCTATTTTTTTTAGTAGTTTATATTTTGTCTTTTGTTTGTTTGATCTTTGAATTTAATAAAAAATTATATAATATAATATCTGATATTATCTATGAATTTGCATTTGCATCTCTCTGAATTTGCTTCTTTTTTTTTTTCTTTTTTATAAAGAAGACATTTGCTAGTTGTAATTGGAGGTTATGTAAATCGATTGGTCCACTTGGCATCTTAAGGTATTTGATTAAGAGAAGATGCCTCAATTGCATCAGCATCTCTATTCCAGCAGGCAAGCATTTCAAATTGGAATCCCTTACATCCAATGACTGTAAGTTCCAAGGCAAACTATTTGAGGATGCAAGTGCAGTACATGCATGACTCCAAGAATGCATGTTTCAAGTCAGTACATGCGTGACTCCAAGAATGCATGTTTCAAAACTCTTAATTAGGACTCCAAATTACAGTTGAAGGAAGATGATAACGGACTTTTGGCTACTGTGATCAAGCACATGTATTACTCATGTTGCCACATGCTTACCCAAATAAATTTTCCTTTTTTTTCCTTTTTTTTTTTTGGGTTTCCCCCTCTTTTGAGATGGTTCTGATTGTTTATTCTTCATTTCCTTTCTAGGACGTTACACTTCATGATTTGGATGCTGCAAATGCTCGCCCACAAGGAGGACAAGATACATTATCGCTCATGGGCTAGATGATGAAACCTAGGAAGACTGAAATTACTGAAAAGATATGACAAGAAATTAGCAAGGTTTTGCTACTCATTCTTTGAATGGAATATGGCCTTTAATGTAAATTCATTATTTTACGGTGCGTTTGGTTGCACAAAATATCAAGAAATTTCATGATATTCCGCAACAAATAGACTGATTAGGCATGGAATTTCATGATATTTGGTGCACTCAAATGCAGCCTTAGATATTTTGTTCGTCCTATTTAGTCAATTAATACCGAGTCTAGTGGAGATATATGTGTAGTGGGATGGTGGAAGTGTGTAAGCCTTGCTGAAAAAACCACATGGTTGATAGCTGTTAACAGACGATATATTGACGAGGGGTAGTGGAGCTTGTCCCTGGAGTCCTATTCATTGATGAGGTGCCTTTTCCTTTCAAGTCCCTTTCATTTTCTACATGGGTTGGTTTTTTCCTCTGGTTTGACATATCCTATTTACAGGTTCACATGTTCGATATGGAATGCTTTTCATACCTTAATCGTGCCCTTGAAAGCTCACTATTACCAGTAGTAATTTTTGCTTCAAACAGAGGAATATGCAATGTTAGGTAATGAGAAGTTCTAGGCTTTCATGAAATGTGAATGGTGTGAAAGGGCCTAAACTTGATTCCATGAATAGTCATTCATTTTCCATACTTGGTTTGGTTGAATGGATTAGTAAGTTGTCAATCATATGAAAAGTGCCCAAGTCCATCAAGTGGGCCTATTTTGAATAATCAAGGGTTTGGAATAGGAACTTGGAGCTTGTTCAAACTTCAAACCAAGTTTGCATTTTTTTTTCTTTTCCCTGATTTACTAGACCAGTAATTGCAATTGAATTCAAAATTTTATCCAAATGCGATTGCAGTTTTTGGGCCCTCATTGAAGAAACCCACCATGTACTAAAAACCAGGGTTTCAACATTGAGCTGAAATTCGATGACAATATAGTCTATCAAGATGAAGAGCTTATACATGTTCTTCAAGCAATCTTGCTGGTAACTTTTTAAAATCAGAAATTTTTTTATTAGACATTGTCAAATACATGAATTTCTTAAATGGGCATCTGTTTATTCTCATTTTGAGGGATTTCAAGATTTGTGGCAGGATGATGCACAAGGGATTTTTGACAATATGGCTAGGCTGCTTGATAGATCATGGTTCATGCTATTACATATGCCTAACTTGCTTCCATTCTATGGATCTTTCATTTATTTACTATTCATGCTTTTCCTTCCTTTTTTTCAAAGGGATTTTTTGTTCCTTGTTTTATAGTTCTTTTACTTGTTTATTTATGTTTCAAGGTGAAGCTGATGACAAATCTCATTGATATAGTATTAGCTGAAAATTTTGTTGGCGTGGGATCTTTCTTTGAAGGCTATCGATTTTTGAACCATTAGCCTTCAAGGAATGCTATGAAGCAAGAAACATCTCAGATATTACTTCTTGGGTTTGTACGGCATGTGAAACACCTTATGTCAACCAAGAGTGTTGCCTTTGTCCTGTCAAAGGAATGTTTTCTAAAATTGTTAGATCACAACTTTTTGAGTCTATTAGATAATATCTGCTACAATTTTAGATTAAGGAAATACAGACAAAGCCAACCTATGTGCCAAGCTGGCATAAGTGGTGGCTTGTTCATTAGCTGACTTGTATATGCATGTGGGCTTAGTAAAGCTCTCTAAAATTTGTTGTTGAAAATTATAGATATCTGTAATTGAATGTTGTCACTGAAATATACCATGTTGAGGCATTTTAACTCATAGTGGAAATGACGGTGTCAATTCATATTCACTCATATTTGGGTCAAGTTGGTTCAGTACAGAGGATTTTGCATTGGCTTCAATTTGGGCATCTTAGTTTAGGCTTCATTTTGGGCATCTCAGTTGAAACTTAATTGTTCAAGGAAACTTATTCCAAACAAGCCAGATCAACTTGAGAAACAACATCTCTTGTTTGGATATGATCACCCCTAAAATGTAGAGAGTTTCGTGACTGCAGCTAGCTAACTACCTTTGTTTGGACATATATGTAATCTGATATTTGCTCCTTACAAAAGGTCTTCAGGTGTTAGCCAAAGTATCAATTTGATATCATTATGCTTAGCAGCATTATAGAAATTCTAACTATAAGCATTAGCTTGTCACTTTTTAGTCTTTAATTGTCACAGAACATGGGCTGGTTCTTAACCTACATAAGTTCAGTGGTAGGAGCCATGGATATTTAAACTCTGTTTTGGAATATTTTTTTTTTTTTGGTTTTCCATTGAGTTCGATACAGGTCATTTTGTACATTTCTGGTGATTGGGACTTGATAATAATGCTTCAGAAAATAGCAGCCACGTCTTTCATTTTCCTAGCATGGGGCTTCTAGCGGCAACCTATGCATCATTTTAGGTGGCAATTGGATATATTGCTTGATTGTAGTCAGTGGGGCTTCCTAAATGTACTTAATAGCAGCCACGTCTTTCATTTTAGCTTGTTGCAGTTGTTCACACAGTAATCATACTCGAATGTCCATGCAGGCTACATATTGGAAGAGGGTATAGTTCAACAATCTTCATCAGTAAGCTTCTCAAACATACTGCTTTGTATCTATGAATTGTAAGGAAGATAGTAATTTGTAGTTTTGTGAATTATTCAATTTATTATTATTTTATATATATATATAGAAATTTGAGCACTAATCTTTGAAGAAATGACTCAACCAAGACCCTTTTAGGATAAAACCATGCTAGAGGTCCTCCAGTTTAACACACAGAGGTCATCGTATGGTAAAAAGAAATCACTGTATCAGTCATCTAGTGAACCTAACTCTTTTTTAATGGACCATTGTATAAATTCTCAATGATTTGACAACTTTTATTTGTTAGATCAATTATTATTCCTTGTTATATGTGGACTGTAGGCCATTTTTTGTTCGAAGGACATTGTTCATATGATCAGCATCATCTTTTTAGTTTGATTTTCAAATAGTAGTCATTCAAATAGTTTGCCTGGCATCAGCTGAACTTCTATGGACAAAGAGAATTAAGAAAGATCCAATTAATAAAATCATAATTCTTGCAGTCCAACCTTATTTCATATCAGTTACCATGTAAGATGTGCAATGTGAGGTTAATGTGTCCAACTTAACCTCACCTACAAAGAACAACAAATAATTTTAAAAAAAGAAAAAAGAAAAAGAAAAGAACCATTTCACCTCCAATCCAAAAGGAAAATCGAAACATGTTTAGGTTGCATTTGGAAGATACTATTATTTGCGAAATAGGGCCTCGAATTTTGCCACAAGAACACTCTTGCAAGTAGGATAATATTCTCATGCTTGAAAATGCAAATGCAAGAAATGATGCGTATGCATGTGATCTTAGTTTATCCCCTAGAATCTGTTCGATGATAGTACCTCCATATTATTTTTTGTGCACACCCAATAATTTTTATGACATCCAACCCACTTTAGTACAGTATATGCTATATAGTATAGTTCTGTTATAGCGTATTGCAGCTGCATTCCAATGCTTTGCTGAAGATTATGGTTTTTTGCAGACTGGGTCTAAAAAGTTGTGTTCAATTACTAATGTGTGATAAAACAGGATAAATAGGAAAAGTTAGAAAAGGCATTACAAATGATGCTAGAAACAATTCGTAGATCATACTTCGCCTTTTCAATATTGAGGATTATCTTTTACATTTTGTGATCTATTAGGGTGGGAAGGCAAGGGAAACTGTCTGGTTTGAATTTTAATTTTCGAAGGGAAACCTTTTTTTTCTAAATGCATCACATCATAGAAACCTCTTTTCCCACCAATTGATATTTTGAAAAAAAAGTTTTACTCCCTTGCTTAGCAAAGGAAATTGATTTCTTTCTCCTTTTATGTTTATCAAACAGAGAAAAATGTCAAATGAAAGCCTTTCCAAAGGAAAAAAGAAAAAGAGAAAAAAGAAAAAAAAGGAAATGTCAAATCAAAGGAAAATTATTTGCTTTCCGTAGTATACCCTCAACCCAAACACTCCCTTAGCATGATCTATTTGCACTGTCTATTCACTTTTATTGTACTTCTCATGAATTGTGATATCTTCAATTTGGATTAGCATTTGCAGCTGTCTATGCAAGCTTGGAATTCAAAGAGGGGGAGTTGGTTTTTAGGGACCAAATGCTTGTTGGTGCTCAACACAGTTCGAATAAGGTTGTGCCAATGACCATGTTTTTGCTTTTATCTCTATCTAATCTTTCATTTTTCCATTCTTTCTTTGGAATTTGTAGTTTCTTCATACTCTTGGGCTATACTTTTATATGGTTTCTTTGTGATTTCTTGATGGTGGTGCCTCATCCACTGTACATGTGGCATACATGGTCACTCGGTTCTAATGAAGATGTATCATGTCCTGAAGTCACACTTATTGGATGTATGTAGCCATCCAATTTGCATCCAACATATGCCTAAGAGGAAAAATGGTCAAATGTCCAAATTAATTGGATGTATGGTTAAGATCAATCACTCGGTGTGATTTTTGGGCTTTGCTGCACCCACAGTGGGGCTGACTATTTTGGTGGTTGGCATTGAAATACATATACGCCACGTCCCACGTGTATGGTGGATGAGTAACCGCCATCCAACAAGTGTGGAGGTCATGCAGTGGTTTAGTTTCACTCATCTTACAGTGGCCTCTCATATATACATATCACTCACTAATTTCTTATGTTTTGCAGGTTGACTGCCTTGTATGTAGCTGCTGTTTTTGTTACATTGGTTCAATAGAACTTCAGATTGGTAGGAAACTTTATTTGCAATCTCTGGGATTACCAGCAAATACAAAACATGATCAGGAGACATCTTCACAGGTGAACAAAGCTAATAAATATATGCACCTCATGTGCAAATTTTCATTATTGTGTTCAACCCATCATTATAGCCTTGCCCCAACTATTTGGGGTTGGCATTACTATTCCATTTTGCCAATCATATCCAAAGCAAGAATTCTTATGATTCTTGGCAAAAGTTCTACAATGGGCTGCTCACTGGACATAAATTTTGCTCCTTTAACTGCGCTTGGGTTCAGTTGATGCATGTCATACATTTCGTCCAGGTGAAGTTTCCATTCATGGGATGCATGTGATTGTGAACTTTCACATGCAACTGTCTTTCTTGCCAACATATCACGTGTCTATTGTATTTAATCCATGTAATCCTATAAAGAGTGATTCTACTTATGGAGAAATGGAGCCATGTTAACTATAATTACAGGTGTAAGCAATAGCCAAAGCCTAGAAGTCAAGGTCGCAAGAAACTTCTGACCAAGGGTTTATATTTTAATTGTATTCACCATAAATTTGAGTGTTATTTTTGATAGTTGGCTTCCACAAAGAGATTGTAGCTTTCTGGATTTGTATGAGAATTTGTTATGGTTAAATGTAATTTCTGTTGCTTTACTGTTAGTAAGTTTCTATGGTATTTCTGTATGTGAAATTTTATTTATTTGTCGTTGGTATTAGGGGAATTTGGAGTGGAATGATTACTGGAATTGCTTTACAGACCCTCATCCTTGTTTAGATGAGGGGTATTATTCATTTGATTTAGATACAAATGCTGCAACAAAAACACAAGTATGAAATCACTACTAGATTTATGGCTTACAGCTGGATGGACATATTCCACACATGGAAGCAGACCCATTCCAAAAGAACCCCAAATAAGGTTCATGTTAGATCATATTGAGAATGTTGAAAGTTATCAACATGAATGATTTTGCAGATTGAGAATGTTGGAAGCTATCAACATGAATGATTTTGCACGTAATCTGATTACTCACAAGCACACAGTAGAACTCATATGCATCGGTTTGTTTACACTTCCAAATAAGTTGGTTATAATCTTCTATTCCTTATTCATATGTGATGTAACGAATATGTATTGAAATGCCTACTCTCCATGTACGTGTCTTCTATATCTCAATTTAGTTTCTAACATTTATATATAAAGTCATTGTTTTCTCTAATGTCAGCAGATGGGTGATTTTGTTGTAAGTTATGGATTTTTGGCGTTATTTTTGTTGCTAACATTTTATGAGTGGGTTTGTGGGTGTTGCCCTTAGGATTGGTCTTTCAACGACATCTATGGGGATATACCATTTTCAATTTCAAAGTTGAAAAAGTTGGAATTCATGTAAGTCACATTCTTCTATAGTGTGTTTTACTTGCATGGGAAACCATTGTTTCTGTAGAACTTTTTATTTTGATTTACGTTTAGCAGGAAACCGGCGTCAACTAAAATCTCACTACTCATCGGGCAAATCAAATCACCGCACTAATTTCTCTTCCTCGAGAGGGCCAAAAGTCACCTCGCCGCCATTTCTCTCTTTTTTTCTCTCTCTTTAAAATGTACTCATTCTAGAGTGAGCGGCGGTTCAAGCTCTGCGTGGGAGTTTGATTTCGACCTTCGTAGTGTCACTCGCAAGCATGAATCTTTTTACTAGATTTACAGCGAAAACGGAAGTCGATGGTGAAATTTTTCCAAAGGTCCCTCCGGGTTTTTCGGCTGCCAGAGGTGTCACCTTATTGAGGGTTGATGATGACGATCTTATTGAAGAAGATGGCCCTTTAAAAGTGTACACACACACACACACACACACACACACACACACACACACAACTAATGGATGGGAATTTCAGGTGTGATGCAGAAATGTTCTTTATCATTTGGGTTGCTTTCGTCGGGTTTGATGCAGAAATCGTCGCCAACTTCACAGAAAGATAAATAGCATCAGTGGCCACAAATTGTAACCTGGATTTAAACAAGTTTCAAGGTGCTGTCAACAATGCTAAGAGAATCCTCTAGTTCAGATTGTTTTTTGACTTAATTTTATTTAAATGATCTTGATAATCTATTTTATTTAAATGAGCAGACACGGATGTGCGTCGGAGCTATCCGGATATTGAGCAGGGGGCTCTGGAAGATGGGAACCGCTATTATAACCATGATGACGCTGTTCATTTTCTATGGACAGCATTGGAGGGGCCTGGCCATTTGGACAGGCCGTGTTTATGTATTTGCTTGAAATTAATGGAGCAAACCCGGATGTGCGTCGGAGCTATCCGGATGAGCGGGGGTCCCTGTAAGCTGGGAATCGCTGTTATGACGATGATGAAGCTGTCCATTTCCTATGGACGGCATTGGAGGGGCCTGACCATTTGGACAGGTCGTGTTTATGTATTTGCACGAAATTAATAGAATAGACCCGGATGTGCGTCAGAGCTATCCGGAAGAGCGGAGGTCCCTTGAAGGTGGGAACTGCTGTTATGACCATGAAAAAGCTTTCTATTTCCTATGGACGACATTGGAAGGGTCTGGCCATTTAGACAAGCCGTGTTTATATTTATATTTGCAGGGACTACACCCTTAATCAAAACCCAAATCGATTCTCAAATCCAAAAACCTATAACCTAAACCAAAACCAAAACCTATAATCTAAACCCGAACTCATTCTCAAATCCTAAAACCTATAACCTAAACCAATATCAAAACCTATGACCTAAACTCGAACCCATTCTCAAATCCTAAAACCTATAACCTATCCCTAAACCTTAACTTATGACCTAACCTAAACCTATACTTATAATCAAAAACTATATTCAAATCTCAAAATGTATAACCTAAACCTAACCTTAACCTTAACCTAAACTTAAACTTACAACCTATAACCTTAACCAAAACCTATAACCAAAATCAAAACCAAAACCTATAACCTAAACCCGAACCCATTCTCAAATCCCAAAACTTATAACCTAAACCAAAATCAAAACCAATAACTTAAACCCGAACCCATTCTCAAATTCCAAAACCTATAACCTAAACCAAAATCAAAACCTATAACCTAAACTCGAGTCCATTTTCAAATCCCAAAACCTATAACCTAAACCAAAACCAAAACCTATAACCTAAATCTGAACCAATTCTCAAATCCCAAAACCTATAACCTAAACCTAAACCTTATCCTAAACCTATAACCTTTAACCTAAACCAAAACTTATAACCTAAACAAAAATCAAAACCTATAACCTAAACCCGAACCCATTATCAAATCCCAAAACCTTTAACCTAACCTAAACCTATACTTATAACCTAAAACTATTCCCAAATCACAAAACCTATAACCTAAACCTAACCTTAACCTAAACCTAAACATATAACCTATAACCTAAACCAAAACCTATAACCTAAACCTAAACCAAAACCTATAACCTAAACCCGAACCCATTCTCAAATCCCAAAACCTATAACCTAAACCAAAACCAAAACCTATAACCTAAACCCGAACCCATTCTCAAATCCCAAAACCTATAACCTAAGCCTAAACCTAAACCTTATACTAAACCTATAACTTATAACTTAAACCAAAATCTATAACCTAAACCAAAACCAAAACCTATAACCTAAACCCGAACCCATTCTCAAATCCCAAAACTTATAACCTAAACCAAAACCAAAACCTATAACCTAAACTCGAACCCATTCTCAAATCCCAAAACCTATAACCTAAACCTTATCCTAAACCTATAACCTATAACTTAAACCAAAACTTATAACCTAAACTAAAACCGAAAACTATAACCTAAACCCGAACCCATTATTAAATCCTAAAACCTATAACCTAACCTAAACCTATACTTATAACCTAAAACTATTCTCAAATTCCAAAACCTATAACTTAAACCTAACCTTAACCTAAACCTAAACCTATAACTTATAACCTATAACCTTAACCAAAACCTATAACCTAAACGAAAACCAAAACCTATAACCTAAACCCAAACCCATTCTCAAATCTCAAAACCTATAACCTAACCTAAACCTATACTTATAACCTAAAACTATTCCCAAATCCCAAAACCTATAACCTAAACCTAAACTTATAACCTGTAACCTTAACCAAAACCCAAACCCATTATCAAATCCCAAAACCTATAACCTAAACCAAAATCAAAACCTATAACCAAAACCAAAGCCTATAACCTAAACCCGAACCCATTCTCAAATCCCAAAACCTATAACCTAAACCTAATCTTAACCAAAACCAAAACCTATAACCTATAACCTAAACCAAAACTTATAACCTAAACCAAAACCAAAACCTATAACCTAAACCCGAACCTATTCTCAAATCCCAAAACCTATAACATAAACCAATACCAAAACCTATGACCTAAACCCGAACCCATTCTTAAATCCCAAAACCAATAACCTATCCCTACATCTTAACCTATAACCTAACCTAAACCTATACTTATAACCTAAAACTATTCCTAAATCCCAAAACCTATAACCTAAACCTAACCTTAACCTAAACCTAAACCTATAACCTATAACCTTAACCAAAACCTATAACCTAAACCAAAACCAAAACCTATAACCTAAACCTAAACCCAGTCTCAAATCCCAAAACCTATAACCTAAATCAAAACCAAAACCTATAACCTAAACCCGAACCCATTCTCAAATCCCAAAACCTATAACCTAAACCTAAACCTAAACCTTATCCTAAACCTATAACCTATAACCTAAACCAAAACCAATACCTATAACCTAAACTCGAACCCATTCTCAAATCTCAAAACTTATAACCTAAACCAAAACCAAAACCTATAACCTAAACCCGAACCCATTCTCAAATCCCAAAACCTATAACCTAAACCTAAACCTAAACCTTATCATAAAACTTTAACCTATAACATAAACCAAAACCTAAAACCTAAACCAAACCAAAACCTATAACTTAAACCCGAACCCATTATCACATCCCAAAACCTATAATCTAACCTAAACCTATACTTATAACCTAAAACTATTTCCAAATCCCAAAACCTATAACCTAAACCTAACCTTAAACCTAAACCTATAACAATAACCAAAACCCATAACCTAAACCAAAACTAAAATCTATAACCTAAACCTGAACCCATTCTCAAATCCCAAAACCTATAACCTAACCTAAACCTATACTTATAACCTAAAACTATTCCCAAATCTCAAAATCTATAACCTAAACCTAACCTTAACCTAAACCTAAACCTATAACCTGTAACCTTAACTAAAACCTATAACCTACACTAAACCTAAACCTAAAACCTAAATTTATTCTCAAATCCTTAATCCAATACCTACACCTAATCTCAATTCCTTAACCTAAACCTAAACTTGAAAATCCAAGCCTAAACCTGATCCTAAACCTGAACCCGATTTCCTAAATCGAAATCTTAACCTATTCTCAAATCCCTAAACCTAAACCTACACTAAATCCTAAGCTCAACTCGGTAGCTTAAACCTAAACCTAAACTTGAAAATCCAAACCTAAACGCGATCCCGAACCAGAGATGGACACCTTACGTAGTCAGCTCACTCCCGATGGTACTCAGCGGAGTGAGCCAGAGATCCTGAGTCAGGTGCTTAGCACCCATTCTGGATATGTGTATGGGCTTGGCCATGGTGCCAAGCTCATGGCACCCGCTAGAGCTGCCTCCAGCCGATCCAGCGTTGTTGGCGACAGCGCCGTACGCCGAGCTGATACCGCAGAGAAAGAGGTTCAACGGCTACGGGTTGTCATCGATGACATCAGAGATCAGCCGGACAGGCAGAGGGAGGAGCAGGAGAGGAAGATGATGGAGGAGCTGGCGAGGCAGAGGGAGGAGTAGGAGAGGAGGATGGAGGATCAGCTGGCGAGGCAGAAGGAGGAGTAGGAGAGGAAGATGGAGGAGATGCGGGTGGAGCATGAGCGACGGATGACGAAGATGTTTCAGGCTTTCGCTGCACTTTTACCCACTGATGCCCCACCACCTTCGCTTTCATCTTTATGATTTTTTCTTTTTTACTTATGATGTTAAACTTATATGTATTTATGCGTGAATGAATGTGATGCGTATAAGATTGTTTGTGTTTGAATGTATGTAGTTTATGTTTGGATGGATTTACTAGTTTGGGTGAGATGATCTGAATGTGAATATGATGAAATTTGATAGGTGTATTATGATATAACAGATGTATATCAGGAAAAATATGATACATAACAGGTGTATATCAGGATGTGAATATGAATATTGTTGAGGGTCAAATAGTGTATATTAGACCCCATTTATTACTTGGATTTACGAGCATAATATTGTTTAATGCCCAGTTTTAATCGTGTTTTGTTGCAGGGTGTGATTAGGAGAGTTGACTGAAAAAGGATGCCAAAAGCTTGGATTTAACGTTCTGATGATCACTAGGGCAAGGGACGGACTTCAGAGGACCAAGATTGACGGATATACACGGTCAGAAATTCGAGAAAACTAAGAAACTGAAGCTCAAGTGGCTTGAAACGCATCCAGAATGCAAGATCACATGGTTCCCGACATCTGATTGGTCCGAAACTTTATACATGAGATAAGGGCCATAAATTAACTGTACATTTCAAATTTCAGCTCTTGGATCACTATAAAAGTGCTCTAACTGACTGATCAGCTTATAAACCGTCGATTCTGAGCCCACCTGATATTTGGAATTGCCTCGAATTTGGAGTCAATGCCTTAAATGAGGAGTCAAAATAGATGGACGGTGTAGATTTCTCCAAAACAGTACAATGGACCCCATATGAGATGAGTGTGTAGAGTGCATAAATACACTAGCCGTGCATGGCAAGTGTCAGAGATGGTTTGACCGTCTCTGACCGAAAGAAAGGAAAAAAAAAAATAAATAAAAAATTCTTACGCACCACGTCAGCGTACGGACGGCCTGCGTCCGTTTTGCGAACAGTTGTGGGCCCCACACGTGCCCCGTAAGCTCAATCCAAACCATCCATCGTGTAGACAGCCGCGAGCACTACAAAACCATGTTTACACTTTTCATCCATGCGTGCACACGTGTGAGATACAGAGGTCACAAAAGTGCTGCCCTGCAACGTTCAAAACTGATTCTTTTGTAATTTCTTCTCTGGGCCACGTCAATGGATGTTCAAAACCACCCATTCTTGACTAAAATTTCATTCTGAATCCAATGGACGGGGTGGATTTTCCAGAAAATGCTTCTGTGGGGCCCACCGATCACAATAGTGAAGTGGTGCGAAAGGTTTCGCACATCCGCGAAAACTGACTTTTTCGGACAGTTTTGGCCCACCATCTTTGATCATATGGCAGATCTGAACCGTCTATCATGTAGAGGACCCAAGAAAGTACTAAGGGACGATGTTTCTTTGGAATTTGAGCGAGGAAAGTGGCGTGTTTTGAGGTACCGAACTTGGCTGCGAAAATTACAATCCGTGTCCTGCTACAACTTTGTCACTGACTCCAGCTTTTCAGTAGCTATAAAAGGAGGTTTTGGACGTGGGAAGCATTCATTCAGGTGTAGGAAGGAAGAAAAAGAGAGACGTGGAGGCTTGGGTTTGGACGTGGATTAGAGAGAAGAGAGAGAAACAGAGGTTTTTGGTTTTCTTTCTTATTTATTATTTTTTCTTTTTCTTCTTCTTTCTTTTGTTTTCATTTAGGAGATCCAGCCATCCATGTCTGGCTAAACCTCCTAGCTAGGGTTAGGAGGTGAAGCTTGTATTGAGATGGGAGATTTGATTTTATTTTAATTTTAATTCATGAATTGACGTTGATTTTAGTTAATTATTATGAGAATGTTTTAGGTTTTTAATGGTCTATTGTGACTGAAATTACAATGGGTCTGCAATGGCTTTGAATATTTCCGTTCTCTTTAATGTTTATGATGTCAGGAAGCCCTGTTGTTTACCATAGTCTCCTGGGCATGGTTGGATGTCGGTACCCTTCCTAACTTGCATACATGTGATTGGGTGGTAATTAGTTTGATTCTGTTGTTTGCCATAGTCTTTGGGCATGGTTTGGTGATGGAATCCATTCTAATTCATACACCTTTCATCTCTTTGAAAACTAGATCAATGGCAGTTCAGTAAATTCCATGATTCATGAAACAGGCATAAGATCTCCCTGATCTCTACAAGTGGATCCTCTGAATCCCTAGTTTCCTTACCTCTGATTTCTCCTATAAGTTTTAGATTAATAGTTTACAATTATTCCTTAATTTATAATTTAATTCAGATTTCATCTCATTCTAGTTCTATTTCCAGTTAATTTTAGATAACGTACAAGTTTCAGTCCCTTGGGATTCAACCTCGGTCTTACCGAGTTATTACTACATCACAACCCTGCACTTGGGGAGTGAACAAATATGATGATATAACAGGTATATCAGGATGAATATAATGAAATATATTGCAACATGTGTTTATCAGGTATTTTTAACGAAATTTTCTATTGGATATTTTTTTTAAAAAAGAGACTTTTAGCGACGAAACTTTTAGCCGCTAAAAGTTTTGCACCTATTTTTAACGACAAAAATTTTCGTTGCTAACAGTTTTTTAAATATTATAGGGATGAAATTTTCGTTGCTAAAAGTCTTGTAAAGCATTTTCACTGCGAAATTATTCGTCGTTAAAAGTAGAAAATGTATTTTTAGCAGCAAAACTTTTCACTGCTAAGAGTCTTGTAATATTTTTTTAGCGACGAAAAGTGTCTTCACGAAAACTTTAATGAACATTTTCAGCAGTGAAAATATTCGCTGCTAAAAGTCTTCCATAGATTTTTAGTAACGAAACTTTTCGTTGCAAAAAGTGGAACAATTATTTTTTGCAGCAAAAATTTTCGCTGCTAAAAGTCTTGTACAGTTTTATAGCAACGAAAGTGGAACAATTATTTTTTACAGCGAAAATTCTCACTGCTAAAAGTCTTATACAGTTTTTTTTAGCGACGAAAGTTTCGTTACTAAAACGCTTCCATTTAGCAACGATTTGAATTTTTTCGCTGTTGAAAGTTTATAGGGACGGTGTATTAGCAGTGAATTAAACGACGAAAAAAATCGTCGTCAAAAACCTTTAGCTACGAAAATCTGTCTTTTAGCGACGAAAATTTTCGTCGCTAAAAGTAGGATTCTTATAGTGATAGCATAATCTAATGCATCGTACATAATCTCAAAAGGGATGCTTCAATTGGGTGGCTACATGATAGGAACGGGTGTCAACATAGCCCTAAACTTAGTGAAAGCTTTTTGGCATGGCTCAGTCCACTCATATGGTGCATCCTTTTGAAGTAGATTGTATAAATGACAAGAGAGATAGTTAAAGTCCTTTAGGATTCATCTATAAAATCTAGCGTGTCTTAAGAAGGATCGCACGTCACGTATGCTTTTGAGTGGAGGTAAGTTAGAGATAAGGTCAATTTTAACCTTGTTTACCTCAATTCCCTTGGACGAAATTATATATCCAATAACAATTCGCTTGGACGAAATTATATGTCCAAGAACAATTCCCTTGGGAACTATGAAATGACACTTTTTTCAATTTTAAACCAAATTCTTATACTTGCATCGCTTCAACACATTTTTTTAGGTTTTTCAGACACTCGCTAAAGGATGGACCAAAGACGGAGAAGTCATCCATGGAGGCCTCTAAATATTACCCTACCATGTCAGAAAAAATACTCAACATGCATCGCTAAAAAGTGGCAGGGGCATTACACTGTCCAAATGGCATCTTTCGGCAACCAAAGGTGCCAAATGGACATGTGAATGTTATCTTTTCTTGATCTTCAAGGGCTATCTCTATCTGATTATAACCCGAATATTCATGAAGGAAGCAGTAGTAAGAATAACCATCTAGCCTTTTCAAAATTTGATCAATGAAGGACAAAGAAAAGTGGTCCTTCCTTGTGACAGTGTTCAATTTTCCGTAGTCAATGCACATTATCCAACCAGTAGTGACTCTAGTTAGCATGAATTCATTGTCAGCATTAGATACGATGGTGATTCCATACTTCTTAGGAATCACCAGAATTGGACTCACCCATTGACTATCGGATGTAGGGTATATGATACCCACATCCAGCAACTTAAGTATTTCTCCCTTAACTACCTCTTTCATATTTGGATTTAATCGACATTGTAGTTATCGAAAAGTCTTTGCATTAACTTCTAGATGAATGCGGGGAGTACAAATTAAATGAACAATTCCCTTGAGACCCGCAATCAACCATCCAAGGGTTCTTTGATGCTCAATGAGAGTAGAAATAAGAATACCTGTTTTTCTTTCTCAATGTGGGAAAAAATCACCACCGGGTATGTCTCATCTTGACCTAAGTAAACATATTTGAGATTAACGGGTAAGGGTTTTAGGTCAAGCTTTGGTGCGTTGAGATTAAACAGTAAAGATACTACATCGATTTGGGGCAATTTCTCAAATTGTGGCCTCCACTGGTTAGTTTTATGTACCGATGTTACATCAAGCAAGACATCCATCTCTTGAATCATGTCATCATCTAAATTAGGGGAATGGGCCAAGCACGTCTCTAAAAGGTCAGAGTATAGAGTCAAAAGTGCTCTATCTTCCATAAAAGAGTCGATCATATAAATGTCGTGGGTATCATCTTCATCCTCTATCTGTTTGCTCATATTGAAAAAAATATTGAGCTCTAATGTCATATTTCCATAAGATAGATTCATAATGTCATTCATACAATTAATGATGACATTCGATGTAGCAAGGAATGGACAATCAAGAATGAAGGGTATCTGAATGCTCACATCCACAATGGGTTGCGTATCTAGAATAATTAAATCTACTCAATAGTAGAATTTATAAACCTTGACTAACACATCATCAATCATTTCTTTTAATACATGGACTGATTGATCAGTAAGTTGTAATGTGGTCCTGGTGGGTTTTAATTCACCTAGACTCAATTATTCGTAAACTGAGAATGAGATCAAATTAACACTCTCCCCCAAGTCAAGAAGTGCGTGCTCAATTCTGTAGTTCCCAATTACACATGTGATGGTTGGGCTACTAGTATCTTTTTATTTTTGTCGCACATCTTGCTTAAGGATGACACTCACTTTTTCTATTAAAAAGATTTTCTTTTAAATATTTTTCCAACTTTAGGTTGTACATATATCTTTCAGAAACTTGACATATGAAGGGATTTGTTTAATGGCATCCTGTAAAGGGATATTAACCTTCACTTGCTCAAGCACCTCTAGAATATCCTGGGAGTTAGATAGATATTTTGCTGCAATCAACCATTGGGAGAATGGTGCAATCGGCTTGTTTGAAGATTCCGGTTCCATTTCATGTGGGATGTCGCTAAGTTCATCATTCTTAACTTTTTTCAAGTCCTTAGGCTTTTCACCCCTCGCCAGAATAGTTTTGTTAATTGTCTTTCTACTTCTAAAAGTGGTGATAAACTTAGCTTGTTCCACATGTTGTTTGGAAGAGCTTAGGTCACTGATTTCACATTATGGCTTTGAACTGGGGAGAGGTTGGGCTGGAAAAGTCTCTTTCACCACAGTCGCTAAGTGTGACTTAATCCTTTGAATCGATGATGCAAACATTCCCATTATTGTTTTGAGACCTTAGAACGCTTGCACTGTGTTCTGGTTAAAGAGATCTTAGTTTTGCATGAATTTTTGAATTGGATCCTTTCAAAGTTTCCTTTAATTTAGAAGTTGAGTAAGGGTATCTTGAGGATTGGCCGTTTGTCCGTTCCTCCAACTGAAGTTTGGATGATTCCTCCAATTAGAATTATATGTGTTTGAGATGGGTCCGTTGAATGGTTGTTGGTAAGTATTTACAGCATTTGATTGCTCATTTAATAAATCTTAAAAAAGAAGGATTATGAGACAATCCTGCGTTACATGTATATTGCTAGCACAAATACCACAAATAACTTCTACGATTTCCATTTGTTTGATAGCTTCCACCTTCTTAAGTTCCATGGTCTTGACTTTTCTTGTGAGATTGGTCATCCTTGCAGTGATGTTATCTTCTTCTTTTAAGGCATACATTCCTCCCCTTTCCTTTGATTGAGTAGGCTTAGAAATGGTGGGTCTTAGGGAGGTGTTCCATGATTGTGCATTTTCTACAAATTGATCAAGATAATTCCACGCATTATCGGCCTCCTTATTCATAAATTCACGGTTACACATCATCTCTACAAATTGGCGCATTGGTGAAGTTAATCCATTATAGAAAAGCTTATTGTCCACCAAATTTTGTAAATGTGAACAGAAATTTGTGATATCATTGAACCTTTCTCATCATTAGAAAAAAGGTCTCTTCCTCTTTCTGGGTAAAGTTCATGATTGTCTTCCTTAAAGTGTTTGTTTTATGAAACGGAAAAAACTTCTTGAGAAATTCTCCGGTTATCTCGGTCCATGTGCTGATAGATCGTGGCTTTAAGGAGTGCATCTACGTCTTAGCTTTCTCCTTCAGTGAAAAGGGAAACAATTTGAGTCACACTGTGTCCTCAGACACTTTTAGAAAGTGTAATGTGGCGACTATCTCATCAAACTCTTTGATGTGAAAGGATGAACTTTCAGAGTTTAGTCCATGAACTTTAGGAAAGATTTGTATCATTACAGGTTTAACATCCATGTTTCCTGCATTAAGTGGAAACATCATGCAGGAAGGTGTACTCACTCCTACCAGTTGTAAATAATCTTGTAAAATACGAGGCAGGAGAGCATTATGCATCTCATTCTCATCTTGAACCTCCTCAACTAGAGGTTGAGGTTGATTTGTAGCCATTACTTTAAATAACTGAGAGGATCTCAAGTGGTGTCTAATCCTTTGATGGATAGGCAACCCTTTGATTAACTCTCTTTCACTCAAGAGACGGGGAGTATTATCACGAACCCAATTGGGCATGAAACACGAACAACCCTCAAGCACTAAACAAATAAAACCTAGAAGAAAGAAAATTAAAGTAAACAAGAAATCTATAAAAGAAAGAAAATTAGAAAGAGGTTAACGGATTGGAGTTGCTACGTTAAGATCCTACAAAACAGAAAATAATGTTAGTTTCTAAAAATAATTTCATAAAAAAATTATAACCTAAAAAAAAATAAAAAATTTAACACTAATCTTATCCTAATTCTAATACCAATTAATCTCAGAAAAATGTAACCGTAATCTCTAGAAATGGTGCCAAAAACTTGTTTATAACCTCAAGTGCAGGGTCGCGATGTAGTAATAACTCGATGAGACTGAGCTCAAATCCAAAGGGACTAAACTTGTATGTAATCTGAAAATAACTAGAACTAAAACTATAAAAAATAAAATAAAATTGAATTCTGTAATAGTTGAGAGGAATTGTGAATAACGTATCAATAATCAAAAGGAAACTAGAGGGCCAAGGATCCACTTGTAACTATCAGGATGTTATCATACTTGATTCAACAAATACAACTAGAATCAGAGTGCTATCCTATCCCATTGGAAGATGAAGCAATTAAATCAAATATCTAAACTTTTCATTTATCTAATCCTCAATAAAGGAGTATTGTGTTGATTGGAAGAGAATTCATGCATCCACCATGCCCTGGAGACGATGATGAATTACGAGTTTTACCAATCTCACAATTTCAAAAAAAGAAAAGAAGATATTCAAAGCTATCACAACATCTATTGTAATTTGAGTCACAATAAATTATATAAAACTGAAAATATTCTTTAAATTCAAATTAGAAATCAATGACGTTCAGAATAAACAAAAATAAAGGAAATGAAGCATCAAAATAAATTACAGCTTCACCTCTTAGTTCTAGCTAAGAGATAAGAGATTAGCTAGTTATACCTAACTCAAAAATAAAAGAAAAAGTAAAAGATATACTAGAATCCATGAAGAAATCAAAGTGAAAGAACATTGTTAGCGCTCGACATAAGCCTTCTCTCTCTTTCCAAATCCTAGAAGATAATTTAGAATAGCTTGAGGAATCCTTTAAATAGTTTTGCAACTCAAAATTTCACACAAACTTTGAAAAAGTTTGCAAACTGCCTCAAATTTACACTTTAAGCAGTTTCTAAAATAAACTTTCTAAACTTTTATTTTTTAGACTTGGAGTTTTAGAATATATTTTTTCATGAGAATTTTCAAGATTTATTTTCTTTTTCTTAACTTCAAATCTTTGATTCTCTTCATCCTTTACTTGGTTTTCTTGAATCTTTGGCATGTGAATTTTTCATTAATGACTTTCAAATCTCTAAATCTTCATTTACTAATCTTTTGAGTATAAATCTTCCTTTTGGCATCAATTTTCATTTTAAGCTCTCGAAATCACCTCGCACATGAAAACATACATAATTAGATCGATTAAGCACTATCATGTTTATAAGACCAAGGTATAAATAAAGAAAAATATGTAACCTAATGATTTTTTAGAAAGCCAAGCAAATAAGTATACACACACACATTATCTACCTGTATGTACATGGTATGCTAATATTTAAACCAAATGTGGATTGTGTGAAAGAAACTAAAAAGTTTCTAAGTACCAACTTTGACACGAAAAATATTGGTAAAGCCAATGTAATATTAGGTATTAAAATTTAAAATCATAATGATGGAATAGCTTTAACACAATCTCATTATCTAAAGAAAGTGTTAAAGAAGTATAATAGTAAATCGATTTCAACCTAATTCGATTCAAGTATTAAATTGATTAAAAATATCGATAGATGTAGTTAATGTATGCAATTAACTACATTAGACTCAATATGGCATTCACAATAGAAATGCTAAACATGTATACCAGTAATTCATGACAAGAACATTGGAATGCAATTTCTAAAGTTTTGAGGTATCTTAAAAGAACCATAAACTATGGACTCCATTATAAGTCATATCCTATTATACTTGAAGGGTACAACGATGCAAATTGGAATGCAGATAGCATATAATTTAAATCTATGAGTGATTGAATCTTCACTCTTAGAGGATGAACAATACCATTGACATCTAAGAAACAAACGTGCATATCTCACTCTAATATGTAATGTGAGTTTATAGCACTTAGCGCTACTTGTAAAGAAGGAGAATAACTAAGATACTTACTGATGGAACTCCCATATTGGCCAAAACTCACTCCTACTATATCTATCTTTTGTTATAGTTAGGTTACTATTTGTCGTGCTATGAGTAAGGCTTATAATGTTAAGTATAAAAATGCAGGTCTAAGTCATAACTTTGTTAAAGAATTGCTCAGATATAGAGTAATCATGGTGGAATATGTTAAATCCATCATGAACTTAGCAGATACATTAAAAATAAATTTATCAACAATCAAATAAGCAGAATCACTAAAGTAATGTGACTAACATACATAAAGACATAACTTTCACTCTTGTTGATAACCCTAAATATAGGAAAGGTATAAAGGGACAAACAATTCAAGTACATGAATGAAACATACATTAGAAAATTTTAACTCTCATTCCTAAAAGTTTCGTATTTGTGCAATTTATAAGAACTGTTAATATGTTTATGAGAAGATTTTGCTGAGATGAAGCATCGTCTATGCTCATGCATGACGTGGGCTGCAGGGTTGCTTGGATGCTTTTTTGTTCTTTATTAGGCGCACTTAATTAACACTTTGTACTTGTGTATCGTCGTAAAGAGCTAATAAGAGAGTCTTTTTGGCACGTGGTTCAAACTTATCTGAATCATGATACAACTTGAATTGATCTAAGGTCTAGCCCAAGGTATTTTAACCTTATTGTTAATTAGGAGTGACTATGACTGGTTGTATATGTGACACATATGCCGCATATCACATATGAGTTGTTATATGATTAAGACTTATCATACATGTGACAATAATTTTATATTGTTAGATAATTGTTTCTATATATAAGGGTATAAAAATAATTGTCATAAGACCGGGTAATGTCCTTTTATTGAAGATTATTATTCACTATGAATGGATATAAATGTTTTTAAGAGACACATGAGTGTCTCTCCGGAAAGGACTCCATGACCCTTCAATTGCTATATATCCTGGATACCATAATCTAAAAGAAATATTATATTTATTTCTCAGATAATACTATCTAATATTCAGTACTCTCGGATCTGACCTCTTGCTATATTTTTCTTATGGACATTTTAAAGGCATATAGGTGTTAAAACTAGAGATCTGTTCAACACTTAAATATATAAATTTTTGAGTTGAAGTTTAGATTGAGAGTTTATTGTATCTTAAAGACAATTTATGGTTTTCCTTTATTAGTGCTCAATGAAATTATCCAAAAATAACAATAAATTTGTCTTAAGAAATTGACTATTCAAGTTGAGTCATAATCCCGCTAGATTTAATTGTTTTGTTATCATTTTTTTTCTATCTTTCATTATGTATTATATTACCTCTTTCCAACAAGAAAACTCTTCTACAAGTTCGGCATGTGCCACGTATAGAAATTATACATGTGATACCATCAAACATAATAAATCCGACATCTCCAATATTCCCCACAATTTAACATTTGCTTACCCATGTAAATTGTGTCACCATCACATATTTGATATCTATGTAAACAATCTCTATGTGGAGTCATATAGAATAAAACACTTGAATCTAAAATCTATTGATGGCTCAAATTCGCTCGTAGAATCACTGGCGACAACACTTTTTTATCTTCGGATGAATTACCTTTCTTTACTATATTTACTTAGGAACCCTTTAAATCTGATGTTTGTTAATGTGAATTAGGTTTAAAAATTTTCTAATTTGTTTTATGGAGTTTACAATTTTTACACGAGTCATTCATTCGATAATTCCAACACTTACTTATTTTGTGCCTTTTTAACTAGAATCTTGCCTGTTCTCTCCAACCTCAGCAAATCTTTCTCTGACCATCATAACAATATCACCAGTAGATTCTCCATAAATTTTCTTGTGAGAGTCTATAGTAAGCAAGGTGGACATAGCTAACTCCATAGTGAGATCTAGACAATTGTTAAGATACATAATCAAACCATCCTATGAATCTGACATCGAATAGAGTAGAAGAGCAAATTTTCTTCATCGTCAATTTTTACATCAACCGTTATCAATATGCCAATTAGGGTGCTAAATCCATTACCGTGTTCTTACAAAGAGGACCCTTCCCTTATCTTTAAGTTGTACAATTTTCGTTAGAGAAACATCTTATTAGACATCGATTTCCCTTCGTATAGGTTCCACAATTTATTCCAGAAACCTTTTATAATAATTTGATTGAACACATTAAACAAAATCGAATCATCTAGACCAAGAAAAAGGTCCATCATGGCCGATTGATTTTCTCCTTAATTAAATAACCTATCCTTCATCTCTACAGGTCTTTAGTTTTCAAAATGTATAATTGGATTCATCAAACTTCAACACCTCACGTCTAGTAGAACTTGATCCAATCATCTAAAACACATTTATAAAATAAATGCTAACATCGATCTTGTGTTAAAAAGTTTCTTAACCTTTAGCTTGATACCAATTATTGTGGAAAAATGCCCGCACATAATCAATGTAAGTGAGATCAAAACAGAAAACAAAATGACCAAACAAAAGTTAAAATGACTAAACTCAAAAAAGAGACCAAATGGATAATGATTTACATGGTTACACAATCTACCTACTCTTTAGAGTAGTAACATAGGGCTTTCTTGGTCAATAGAAATAAGCGAAATATAACATATTGCTTAACTTTCTCTCATCCATGCCATAAAAAATGAAATAATAAAATATCTCTCTCCAGGGGTACACTTAATATGAATCACTATAATAGTAAGCCGGTGATAACAGAACATAAATAAATAAGACCTTTACAAACCTTACGTGCTACACACGTGGAAGAGGTAGAGAGATACGTGGAAGAGGTGGTGAGAGATGATCTCTTACTCTTGTCAGAAACTAGAGGGGAAGTTACGCAGCAATCCATTTTACAATAATGTGTACAATAGGGATGGACTGGGTTCGAATGTTGAATCCATGTTCTATGATTGCTGAGGACTCCATTGATTGCTGGGGTCAACTCTATTGTAAATCACATGACACGAACTCCAGTAACCAAAAATCACATGACACGGATTCCATTGATTGTTGGGGTCAACTCCCACGGCAGTTCCACTCTCATCACCCTTCATTTGGCCCACCAAATGCACACATGTCACTCGTGTGTGGTCATCGTGCATGACTGCCCATTTCCACGGACGCAAATATCCTGCGGGAGCCTGTTGTAAGTAGTTCCTGCGGTGGAAACCTAAGTGGGGCCCACCCTGATGTTTGTGAGACATCCACCCTGTCTATTCATTTTGTAAGTTCATTTCAAGACTTGAGCCCAAAAGTGATTAGAATGCAGGACTCAAGTGAGTTGCTTTAAAGGATAAGGGAGTAGGGAAATTCCTACCGTTGAAACCTTATTTGGGGTCGACAGTGATATTTACACGCCGTTCATACTGTTCATAACATCATTCTTACCATGATGAACTGAAAACCCAAATATCATACTGAATCAACATATATGTGGACCCATATTTTAATCGTGGACATTCAATCCTCATGTTTTCGGCCCACTTGAATATTGAATTCCGCTCATTTTTTGCTATGAATTCTAAAATGATCTCAAAAAATGGATAGGGAACGTGGATTTCTCACTAACATCACAATAGGCCCCACTGAGGTTTTCGGCGCAGGAACTTCTTGAGGAAAGGCTTTCACAGGAAATCTGCTTCAAATTTCAACAGGACATCATGCGGATGCTTTGTAGCCCAAAAATCAAAGAGACCCAGTAACCAGACGCGCCCTAAGTATGGCCCACAGATGGACGGTCAGCAAAAAGTAGAGCAAAAGTAGATCAAAGGTCCACATTATAAAGAAAATCGTGAACAATTCACGGGTTAAGATCATCCGATCCTGTCAATGTTCCACATGGTGTCCCACCAGACCAACGTTCCGGATCACATATCCACATGCATGGTGAGGCCCACACGTCTTTAAGATTCCAGGAATGGCGCGTCCGAACATGAATCCGTGTTGTTTGTCCGGCTGACAGCTTTTTATAATTTCTTATGAATGCCGAGTGAAAGAGCCGACGTGCAAAATTCAACCCACTTATCCTATTCCCTCTCCCACCGCAGATATGATTTCAGCCCTAAAATGATGTAACGAACTCATATTCTAATATTCCTTCTTCAATCTGAACAAATTTAATACGGAGATGAGATCTAAACCGTCAGTTATCCGTTTTCAATACTCAATGGGCGACTGTCAAAAAATGATCACAATGTTTTGACGATTCTGGCCCTTGAATTGGTGGCATGTACAAATCAACAATAAACAACGACATTCAGGAACGGCTATTATTACGAAAAACCTACTTGTTACATCACTAAGAGAGCCTAATCAAAGCGAAATTTCATTTGCTCCAGATCAGTACCTGATCCCACAAGATGCCTGGTTTGGATCATCATACACACTGTGGCACGTTGGATGCAGGCAATATGAAGGAGCAAAAATGCCGTGACTCTATATGCATATAATCTGATCCCTTTGTATTTATCCACGTCAACACTCTAGGTTTAAGAAAGACGGGGGCTTTCAACTCCAACCGGTTGGACCATTATTTATCGCCCACCCATCAACTAGCTTCCAATCAATAATTTTTTATGAAAATCCAATCCTTCAAATAGGTTTGTCCCACCATGAGGATAGTTTACTGTAAATATCTACTCTATCTATTCATTAATCGGGACACAACATAGAAAAATACTATTAGCCATTGAAAAATAACAAATGTGAGTGGATGTGGATGATTTTTGCAGAAATTAATATCAATGTTTGGATCAACATATTGGACGGATTGGATTTTGCACGTACTTGAATGGTTGGATGCTATTTGATGTGTGGATTGTAACCTGCGGTCCAATGGTATGAAGTCGAAACCTTCTCTAAGAAATACATCCATGTCAATCCCATACCTTCCAAATATATATATATATATATATATATATATATATATATATATATATATATATATATATATATATACTTCTCTTATGTCTGAGGACATGGCCATCCAATTTATACCAATGCTAGATTGTGGTAACCATTAAATGGTGATGACTCTTTCATCTCACACGTGGGCATGTTTTTATGACAATTCCAAATTGTGGGGTTCATAGTGGATGGATCATAGGCCAAAAATCTCACATGATGGAACAATCTGAACCATCCAAGTTGACCGAATGAATTTTACCCTTCATTTTAACCATCCATTTAGTGTACACCAATGGATGGTTACTTTCACTCTACAACCCAATTTGGGCCATGATTGGATGTCCCAGATTTCCTTGCCTGTATTTCACATGTATACTGGATGAGCTCATGACCAATCCAAAAAATAGTGGTGAACTATCACCGAAATCTTGTCCTAATCCACTGCTTAAAAAATCATTAGGAATGTAGGTTCTATCCGGGGACAGACTTGCATTGACATGTTCAGGAATTCCAAAACTCAAGTATATAAGCATGAATTAGGTTACATTCCATTACAGGATTCAGATTCTAATCACGCTTTGGATTCTATTAGAGTCATGGCTTCCAGGCTTCTCTTGAAGTTTCTACTCCAAGTGCGAGTTCTTCTTTTCATCCTAGGATCAGCGAATTCACAAGGATTGCAAGTTGGATTCTACAAGAAGACATGTCCCAATGTGGAGGCTGTCATTAGAAAAACGACGTCTGAGTTCATCCAGCTAGCGCCTTCTCTTGCAGCTCCATTGTTAAGGATGCATTTCCACGATTGTTTTGTTAGGGTATGTTTGGAAGGGTTTAGGTCATGTTTGGATGCACTATCCAATTGAATTGCATTCATCAGTTAGATAAAGAGGCAATGACCAAGTTACAGTTACTATGGAATGCTCCTAATGAGGAATGCAATTCTATTACTTTCAAATGTAGCTTGAAAGTAACATAGTAGCAATTTGGTCATTTTTGTTTTTTTTTTTTTTTCCAAGCTGGTAATTGCAATGTAATTCAATCGTGCATTCAAACATGGGCTTAGTAGAGAAGGAAAACATTATAAATATATCTCATGCA
Organism: Magnolia kwangsiensis; assembly: GCA_037074715.1. NCBI lineage: Eukaryota > Viridiplantae > Streptophyta > Magnoliopsida > Magnoliales > Magnoliaceae > Magnolia > Magnolia kwangsiensis. The sequence goes on along the minus strand of CM073584.1, from coordinate 31,052,099 downwards.
TTGTCGTTCTTGATCTCATTTTATTCTATTATATTTATACTATGGTCACATTTGGATTTCTACAGTTTGAGATTTCAGAGGAATTTCAAAATTCATTTCCTGCTTTTAGATTTTTCCACTCTAATGAGAAAGGTCTATGGCTTCCATCAGAACTCACAGGTTCACTGACAACCACACTGGATCTACACTTCTCATCATGTGGGTCCCACAATGGAAGAGCCCTAGCCCACAAATTGGATTGGTTCTCTCATCAGTTGGACCAGTCGTGTATGATTTAAAGTTCAATTTGTGGCCCACTAGTTGAGTGTTCCACCCTGATTGGTGAGCCAGTGGGCATGCCTGATGAGTGGCTCATATCTCACAGTGATGGGATATGTTGCTAATGTTCTCACAAGTGCAGTAATCAGTCACATGGCCACATTTATCTGTGGCCCACTTAACAAGTTGCTTCTTCTATACAGGGATGTGATGGTTCCGTGCTCATAAATTCAACCGCGACGAACCAGGCGGAGAAATCTGCAATCCCAAATCTAACCCTGCGAGGGTTCCAAGTGATCGATGCCGTCAAGGCTGAAGTGGAGAAAGCGTGTCCAGGGATTGTTTCTTGTGCTGACATTTTAGCCCTAGTGGCCAGGGATGTAGTGAATTTGGTAAGAAAATTTTCCAATGCTCGTTTTGTTTTTCTTGTCCATCAACAAAATAAGGCCTCATTTGGTAGTGCTAACAAAACAAATCGCAATAATTTTGTTTTATAAAGAGGAAATGATAACATTGTAGTTGCATTCATTAGTATCCATGTTGAGAGACCACTTCCTCAATGTGGATAGGATTTATATGATTATTGGCCAGAGGATAAGCATATTTTCCATGGTCTTTTAACTTTTTAGATTACCCTAGTGGGCATATGTGATCCGGATCATTGATCTGATGGGCTCCTCTATGGATGGACAAAGCCCTTAAAATCTCCTTGAAATGAAAATCTCATCCCTTGTGTAGCTACAAATAAACAATTATGAAATGAATGCGGAAGCTAGTGCTAAGCTAGTACTAATGTAAGATGTGGCACAGATACATTCCTAGCATGGTTGGACTAAAAGAAGATGAACTGTAAATTAGCAAAACTTTTAATCCCAGTTTCGTTATGGTGAGCACAACCTATCAATTTTTACTGTAATGGGCCATTCAGGGTGAATCAACCCACAACGTGGGTCGCATCCATCGATTTCGTCTGAGAACCTTTCAAGTCAAAAATGAAATTTTAAAGAAAAATTATTATTTTTAATTATTCTGATTTTTGTAATATTTCTTTATTTTTAAAGTTTTAAATTTTTTAAAAATTTTTGTTTTTTTAAGAAATAACTTGTCATCATGTTAAGACTCTTTTAGAAAAAGTTTATTTGAAATTTTTATTTTTAAAAATTAGGCTTTAGAAGAGTTTTACTATAATTATGATTTTTATTAGAGTTAGAATTTTGTTTTTTAGTAATTATGAATTTTGGTTTAATTTTTTTTCTTTATTAATGATGCAAAGGAATAATTTAAAAATCATTTTTATTTTTATCCTCGAGGAAACTTTGTTAGGAATCCTGAGAATTCCGTGGATTCCAAGTAGTTATCCATGAGGAAGATTCTGGGCGACCTCATCATGTCCTTCCTGCTCAAGTGCTAATTATTGCATTGCTTAGATCTTTCAATATGAGATATTTTTTGTGAAATGGTACATTGATAGTGGGGTCTATGATATGATATAAATGGTGTTGATTACAGAACCATGGTCCCACTTGTACATAGCAAATACCCAATAATTAATGCATAGCCTTGTGTCGTGGGTCAAAAAATGCTGGGAAATTTCATTACGACTTCAAGAAATTACATTGCATATGGACTATATATATGTGGATTTCAGTTTGTACAAGTGGACACATGGTTCAGTGATCCAGACCATTGGTCTGATGGACCCAACGACAGATGGACCATGACCCAAAGATCTCCACAATAGGATAATCCTAAATTTCAGTTCATGGCATGAAATAGATTTTCAAGAAGAGAAATATTGTCTTAGACAATAATCAACAAAGAAAAAGCCTAAGATTAGTGGTTAAGATTTTCCAATCTGGGGCTTTGTTTGGGTATGGTCCATCTGTGCCTTGTCAAATTAAACAAACAGCCTCAATCCCTGAATCATTGGGCCTACTTGTTCAAACTGAAAGGTCAGTGTATATATACCATGCATAAGCTTAAGTTGGCTATTATATAATTCCTCCACAATTTTATCATTTCATCTAACTGAACTGAAATTTTCACTATTCAATTCACTTTCCCATCCCAACACATCCTAAGACCTAGTTTTACTAACCGTCGAATGTCTATAGAGCATGGGACCAACTTGGCAAGTTCCGACCGGGCGAAGAGATGGACGGATTTCATTGGCCTCTGACATCTTGGCCAATCTACCCCCTCCATTCTTTAACATCACTCAACTGAAAGCTTCCTTTCAACAGAAGGGTCTATCCGTGAAGGACTTAGTAGTACTATCAGGTATGAAGACAAATGAATCCTGATTTTGTGACCATCTTCTTTTGGAACTCAACCTGCAAAATGCAAATTCAACGTATAGCTCCACATGCTGACGAGCGAGCTCCAACCACCTATCGGGTTGGCCTCTCTATGTAATTCCCATGAAATCTACATAATGCGGCTAACCTGATGAGTGGCTCAGATCTCAAATGATGCAAGATGAAGTCGTAAGTGCACTTAGGAGGGATTCCCTATTAGGTGCAAGTTCAACTACATTGACAAATACAACAGAGATGTTAAAAACCAGTGCACTTTCATGGGACTGATTTCTATGTGAGACCATTTCGCTTATCAGGAGGCACCCACCATGTGATTGCACCCATTCAAAAGAGAGTCTGGTCTACTTTCCTGTGGACCATGAATGTATATCGAATGTGGACCTCAGGCCAATCATTTTGAGCCTTCCACATTATTATCAAGACCCACTTAATCTTTGTCGTAGGCATCAAAATAGTGGGGCCCACCTGATGTGCATCTAATGTCTCAAACTCACAAGCCATCAGCACATTTGAGCTGTGATGCCAGTCTTGCTTGCATGGACCCTCCATTTTTACAAATAATCTTATTTGAGAACCATTCTACTCAGGCGCCCACACCATCGGCATCAGCCATTGCACGTCATTTGAGAGCCGCATCTACAACTTCACTGGGAAGGGTGATGTGGACCCCTCAATGGATCCCAACTATGTAACGAGGCTACGGGCCTTATGCCCACCGGGGAATGTCACTGCCTTTGTACAGATGGACCCAGGAAGTTCGAAAATATTCGACACAGATTACTACAAGGTCGTGGCGAAAAGAAGAGGCCTCTTCCAGTCTGATGCTGCACTCCTTGACGATAATGAAACTAAAATCTACATTGGTCTCCAGATCAACTCTAACAATCCAAGCTTCTTCAGCGATTTTGGAGTGTCTATGGTGAAAATGGGTAACATCAGTGTCCTAACAGGCAATGCTGGCGAAATCAGGAAGAATTGTGCAGTGATTAACTGATCAACGGCTAGATTGTTCGAGTTGATGTAATCATTTCAGACAATAAGCCAATGGTTTGCGAGATCTTCTACCAGATAGAAGATATATAGTCTGATTCTATTTTATTTCTATATTTGTTTTCCAGTATCTATGAATAAGATTGTTGCTATTTTGTATTGTTAATCGTTATATGAGTGATGAAAAGTTAATAAAATGTGGAAAAGCAGTTTTTTTTTTTTAAATTATTATTCTTCTTCTTTTTAAAATTTTATATTGAAAACGCATGCAAGAGAGCCAGGATGTTTATTAAGTAGTCCCTGTTAGTGGTGGCAATAGGCCGGGCTATGGTCAGGCATGCAGGGCCTTCCCTACCTTAGCCACCCCAATAACAAAAGGTAGTCCAATGGAAGGATTTTTTACCAGTATCCCATTCATTCATCATATGTCCCATTATATAAATGGTCTTGATTATCTAAGTATAATCTCCAATCGAAAAGTTCCTTTAAACTATGCATGCGTGTTTGAACCGGAGCTACTAACAAGTGGTTATTTAACATCTAAATATTATTTTCAGCCAAACCTCAGTTGGCATAGTAAATATACTCTTGTAAATCCAATATAAAGATTAAATCTAAAAAGCCCACTTATTGAAAACCAGTCTAATTGATTTTCACAGTCAACCATATTGGGATTTGCATCCAAACAGGCCTTAAAGCATTTAATTCATTGTGTAAACGATACATAATTGATGATTGGAAGGGTCAATGGGCGGAGTTGGGCTATTCAGAATTTGCCCAGCCCAGACATCGGGCCTAAATTTCAAACCCAGCCGGGTCCTTGGATCAATTTAAAGAGCTCAGGCCATTGGTGCTACCTGGCCCATTGCCAACCCTAATACTCTTGGGATGCTTGCTCTACCTAGAATTCAGGTTAGATACTCATCAGGTGGGCCACACATGGATAATGGATATGTAACGGAAGATGTATGCCACCGTGAGAAAAGATGCTTATATTATGGGTTAGAATCCTTTTAATAGTTCACCACCAGCGTAAAGATGGTGTTGACGACTTACCACCGCACACATGGTGTGGGTATATAATAATTGAGACCTTTCAACAATTGAGCAATTGTCAATGGACCATAGTTCGAAGATTACATTGACCATAGGCTTTTGTCCATTCTTTGATAGACATCAATTGGATGATGGAAAAGAAAAAGGAATTCGGATTACATGGGTTTTATCCACACCGTCCATCCTTTTTTTCCGAGTCATTTCAGTTATAAGTGTAAAAATGAGGCTGATCCAAGATATAGGTGGACCACACAATAAGGATTAAATTCTTACCATTGAAAACTTTTAGTGGGCCACAGAAGTTTTGGATCGAGCCAATATTTGTGTTTTCTTTTCATCCAGATCCACAGAACTTTATAAATAAGTTGGATGGCAAATAAACATAACGGTTGGCCCTAGGAAAGTTTCAACAGTGACTACCAATATCACTGCTTCTTCTTGTGGTGTGGACCACTTGAGACTTGGATCTACCTAAATTTTGATTCCATCCCATAAAATGTCATAAAACAATGGATGGACGGTCTGGATAAAATTCATACATCACAGTGGCCACAGGCGTGCATAAGGTAGCTCATGCACAGGCCATCGCACATGCCAGCAAGGCACATATGTATAAGATCCAATCCATCAATCAGACAGGTCCCTTCCTACAAAGAATTAAGTCAGTTGACTAGTCAAGTGCCACAGCATAATAATGATGGTGGCCCACCTGATGAATGAACGAGCTTGATTTACAAGCGAACACATCTACTAGTTGAGACCCACCTGATGGACGGATTAAGATATTTTATGTTTGGCACATGGGAATATATAATAGCATATAGATGATATGCCTTCCACGCGCCTATGTGCTTAGGAATTCTCAACTGGCAAAAAATAAATAAATAAATAAATAAATAAAAGAAAGCTCAACGGGCTAAACTCGTGTAACAGTTCACTACTATTTTAAAAATAGTTAAAACGATGGTGACTTTTCAACCGTTGGTGCAGTTGACCGACAATCCAGATGGAGCGAACCCCTAACCCAACTGTGTATGAATTATAACCAGAAGATTAAACTAACAATGTAATAGGAACTATATAACTTAAACCACCCATTTCGTGTCCATCAATTGGATGGCCCAGATATTTGATCAATATTATTATGGATAACATGCTTAAAAATTTAGACGGTTGAAATAGCAACACATAAGTTTCAATAACAAGACCGATGACTCCGACTTACAGGGAACCACTTATAAGTTACCCTGCCCCAACAGATCATGTTAGCACATGAGCTCAAAAATAAGGCTGATTCAAAACTCAGGTGTGCCACTCTACCACTAAGATCATGTTAGGACATGAGCCCAAACATTCAAAACTCAAGTAGGCCATAGAAAATGAAACAATGGAGATGTAAACACCCATTGTTGAAATATTCACAAGTAAAAGACCGTGATGTTAATATGCCAGCTGACCCTTTCGTTAGTAAGAGATGAACCACTCTAAAACTTCTGTGGCCCTGGGAAAATTTCAACAGTGGGTGTTCAATCCCTATTTTATGTTTGCCACATGGGAATATATAGTAGTATATAGATGATATGCCTTCCACATGCCTATGTGCTTAGGAAATCTCAACTGGCAAAAAATAAGTAAATAAATAAATAAAAGAAAGCTCAACGGGCTAAACTCGTGTAACAGTTCACTACTATTTTAAAAATAGTTAAAACGATGGTGACTTTTCAACCATTGGTGCAGTTGACCGAGAATCTAGACAGAGCGAACCCCTAACCCAACTGTGTATGAATTATAACCCGAAGATAAAACTAACAATGTAATAGGAACTATATAACTTAAACCACCCATTTCGTGTCCATCAATTGGATGGCCCAGATATTTGATCAATATTATTATGGATAACATGCTTAAAAATTTAGACGGTTGAAATAGCCACACATAAGTTTCAATAACGTGACCAATGACTCCCACGCACACAGGGAACCACCTATAAGTTACCATGCCCCAACAGATCATGTTAGCACATGAGCCCAAAAATAAGGCTGATTCAAAACTCATGCCACTCTACCACTAAGATTATGTTAGGACATGAGTCCAAACATTCAAAACTCAAGTGGGTCACAACACAAGAAATAGATATTGGGATTGAACACCCACTGTTGAAATTTTCCCGGGGCCACAAAAGTTTTAGAGTGGTTCATCTCTTACTAACGAAAGGGTCAGCTGGCATATTAACATCACGGTCTTTTACCTATGAATATTTCAACAATGGGTGTTTACATCTCCATTGTTTCATTTTCTATGGCCTGCTTGAGTTTTGGACATGCCTCATTTTTAGTATGAACTCCTCACACATTGGATGCATGAGTGAAAATAAGAAAATAAAAATAAATTCAAAAAAAATTGAAATTCAACTGTTCGATAATAAAAATGAATTTACAAAATAATGATACCAAACCTTCGCAAAAATTCGTAACCAAATATAAATAGTACATTTATATTAAGTGTCATATTTGACTTAACCACATATTCTTCCAATTTTCCTAACAACAAGCCCAAAAGATGAAAATTTAATTAAAACTTATTATAAATAGTAAAAATAGAAATAAAATAAAATTTTCACCGCCGATCTAATAGAATCTCACAAATTCAGCGTGGGTGGCTAAAGTAGCTTTTCCTACCCAAAATCATATATGGTAGATCGGGCAACACATTCCGATTTGAGAGATACCTGTTTAATGTTCTGAAGGTCTGGATCACTTCCACCTCTGAGAGGATCTTCTTTGTCTATTTTGGACATGAAAAGTATCCGCAACCTGCTCTACAACAATAGGCTGAGTGGATGTTACACCAACATTGCTGTGGGCCCGACGTGGTACACATATATGGGGCCAGGATTACCCTCTTATGTGGTGCCAGGGGCTAGAGAACATTGATTAATTAACCACAACTACTAAATGGATGGTTGTGATTACTCGAGCTGTGAAATTTTCCGTGCTACTGAACACCCACAACCGTCCCTTCGATTTTGATGATCCGAATTGATGTTTCTATTTACCATGCAAGATGGACGGGGATGAATGAGACAACCGAAGACCCAGAACTTTACAAATGGTGGTGAGCTATCATCAACTTATTCTAATCCCATCTCAAGAACTTCAGCGTCAATCATCGTCACCATCCATCTAAAGAATGTCAGCATCACCAATCATCTGAAGATTTACATTCCAAGGGAATCAAGTGGACATCTATAATATAGGATCACCCTCTGATTAGCTGTCTTCTCACCGAAACTGACACCGTGACCTAACCCTAGTTTTCTATTTATTTTTTCTTTTATGGTGTGGTTATCTCACTCGTAGAACAGAGATTCGGTTCCTGCATAAAATCTAGACTAAGTTTAAAAAAGAATGCAAGGAACCGTTGGTGATTGGACGGACCATGATTTTGGAATTAAATAAGCAGTTCATGCGTGCGGCTTAGTTGATGAATAATGTGATGATGGATGAAGTTCGTGCGAGGGGGTGTTGATCCAAACCGTTAATTTGAAGGGCCCCACTGTGGATGTGACACCACGTGAAATTTTCAGGTTAAAAAAACATAAATATATGGCATTATATTTAGAACATTGGGGTAGTTTTGCCTTAACCATTTGCTTCAGTAGGATACTGTTTTAAGTGTTAGGAATTTTCAATCAAAGGTAGTGAGTTTTCCCTTTAGATTTTGGAATGCAAGTCAGATCAATGGTCTTGATTACCAAAGCATGGGCCCTATTCGTAGGATTGGTCCATCAAGACCTTACACTCCGTTGTCAGTCAATAAAACGCTGAGAGAGAGAGAGAGAGAGAGAGAGAGAGAGAGAGAGAGAGAGAGAGAGAGAGAGAGAGAGAGAGAGAGAGAGAGAGAGAGTTTAGGCATCGAGCTGCTGTAGGGAGACCGTGAAGGAAAAGCGAGACGGATTGGCTACTCCCCCTGCCACCAGCCCGGTGGCTGATGGTGGGTGATCTGTGGGCCCCACCATGATGTATGTGTTTCATCCATTCCGTTCATCCATTTTTACGGATCATTTTAAAACCTGAAGCCAACAATAAGAGGGCTATAAAAATCAGTGGACCACACCACAGGAAAACAATAGTGATTGGGTATCCACCATTAAAATCCTCCTAAGGCCCACTGTACTGTTTATTTGACATCCAATCTGTTGATTAGGTCACACAGACCCAAATGAAGGGAGGAAAAAAAAAAAAACAAATATCAGCTTTATCCAAAACTTCTATGGCCCCAATAAGTTTTTAATGGTCGACATTCATTCAAAACTGTTTCCTGTAATGTGGTCCATTGAGATTGGGATATAACTCATTTTTGGTCTCGTAATATAAAATGATCTATAAAAATAGATGGACGGCATGGATGAAACACACACATCATGGTGGAGCCCACAGAGCACCGACCATCAGCCATTGGCCTGTCGCTGGGGGAGTAGTCAATCCGTTTCCAGGGAAAAGAATTCTATGGGGCCTAAGGTAATCTTTGTCCGACATATACTCCGTCCATCATTTGGGCAAGCCCTTGTGAGGACTTGTGCCTATAAAGCAGATATTTCAAAACTCCATCGTGTCACACCACAATGAACGGCCTGGATTGAAACACCCACCACTGAAACCTTCCTTGTCCAGGGGGGGGCAAAAAAAAAAAAACATTTCCTGGTCCACCGTGATGTTTATATGCCATCAAACCCGACCACAAGGTGGTCCCACAAGAGTGATTGAATTGACCAGATACCACACCGATCCAAAACTGTTGTGGGCACCAAGAAAGTTTCAATGGTAAGCGTCTCCATCCTCAATGTTACTTATCGTGCGGCCCACTCAAGTTTTGGATGAGCCTCATTTATGGGCTCACGTCATAACCTGAGCCATCGAAAATTGGAGATTTAGTATGTCACACACATGAAAGTGGGTCCCACAGGGATGTTTGTTTCTCCGGGCTACTTATAACAGTTTTACAACCTGTTTGGCACCCTGGAGTTGGTGGTAAATGGGTGCGCGCATTTCAAATCCAAATGGTTGAAGTTTTGCATTTGGCAGCCCATTTAGAGGTAAATATAATGGGAAGTATTCCTTCCAAATCTACCTTCTTGATGTGTTTTGAATTTTCAGCAAAATACTGAGAGCAATCTTTCGAGACGGTCAATGGTGTATATCACATACCAGGTGCATGGATCATCGTCGACTTGCATGCTATTTACATGGTGCAAGATATGCAATAATAGTCCATGACTGACGTCTTTTACTTCAGTGGGGACATCAAATGAAGATGATCACCATAGATCCTAGCCTTTCATCCGTTGCTTTCTCCACAAGCAATAATAAATAGCTTTCTTCTTCACTACAAACAAGAAAAAAAAAAAAAAAAAAACTTACGTCTCTTCCACTTGTATAAGGAATTTTACACCAAAGAATACCCTAGAAGATGAATTAATGGAATAGAACCACCTCTCTCTACTGATGACCATCCTTATATGTAGAGTACACCATCTAAGAGAGCACAATGAAAGATGTAAGAGAGATTATACTTCAATATCCATACATACATACGTATATATGTATAAACGCATACCTATGATGGAGAGATATCTCTTATATCAATTAGGAGAAGTAAAGACATTTCTTGACAGGAAATGTCAAAAGTTATAAAATATTCTCTCACTTGAAGACTAGTTTCTTAAATAATGCAAAAAATGCTTCCAATACAACTGCCTACACTTCACCAATTACTAGGTAACAACAAGTCCAAGAGAAGTCCCGCACGAAACAAACTTCTGAATATATATACTAAGTTCTCAACAGTGTGAATCTTCTGTAATGAGATATAACCATTTTCCACCACATTATGAACAAAGTGATTTTGAACATTGATATGGTAGGTTCGAGCATGAAATATCAAATTTTTAGCCAAATGTAGTGTACTCTAACTATTACAATGAATCACCACCACTTTCTCCTTGAATTTTAGTTCTTTTAGTAACTCCAACCAAATAGCTTCATTGCATACTTGTATAGCTGACATGTACTTTGCCTTTATAGTAAATAAGGTCATTGCTGACTACAATCTCAACATCCAAATAACCACATTGCTATCCAAACAAAATAAAATAAAATATGTGGTAGATCTTCTTTTACCGCAATCTCCTGCATAATATGCATTCACAAACCCAACTAACTCTAAATTTTATCTCCTATAATAAATAACTGCCTATAGAGTACCATTCAAGTAATGAAGTATCTACTCCACAACAATCGAATCATCTCTACTCAGGTTAAGGGTTGATGATTTACTATTTGGGTTTAGTGTTCACTACCCCAAGTGCAAGGTCACGATGGAGTAATAACTCAATGAGACCGAGGTTGAATCCATAAGGACTAAACTTGTACGTAATCTGAAAATAATCAGAACTAGAACAAGCAAAAGATCTAAATTGAATTCTGCAATGGTTGAGAGAAATTGTGAAGAACGTATCAATAATCAAAAGGAAACTGAGCAATAAGGATCCACTTGTAGTTATCGGGATGTTACCTTACTTGATTTAACAAATACAACTATAATTAGAGTCTTATCCTATCTAATTGGAAGATGAAGTAATTAAATCAAATCTCTTAACTTTTCATTGTTCTAGTCTTATCTAATTGCAATGATTGAAAGAGAATTCATACATTAACCATGCCCAGGAGACTATAGTGAATCACGAGTTTTACCAATATCACAATCTCAAAACAAGAAAAGAAGATATTTAAAGCTATCACAGCATCTATTGTAATTTGAGTCACAATAAATCATTGAAAATTAAAAATAATCCTTAAATTTAAACTGAAAATTAATCACACTCAACATAAACATGATTTAAAACAATGGAAGCATCAAAATAAACTACAACTTCACATCTTAGCCCGAACTAAGAGATAAGAGATTAACTAGTCATATCTAACTCAAAAATAAAAGACAAAGTAAAAGATATACTAGAATTGATGAAGAAATCAAAGTGTAAGAACGTTGTTATCGCTCTACCTAGGCTTCCTCTCCCTTTCCAAATCCTATAAGATGATTTCGAATAGCTTGAGGACTCCTTTAATTAATTTTACAACTCATACTTTCACATAAACTTCAAAAAAGTTTGCAAACCGCCTCGAATTTATATGTGCACACTGCGCAATTTCTAAAATAGACTTTAAAAACTTCCATTTTTTAGACTAGGAGTTTCAGAATATATTTTTTTTTTTCAGGACAATTTTTAGGAATATGTTTTTTTATGACAATTTTCAAGATTTATTTTCTTTTAATTCACTTAAAATCTTCGATTATCTTTATTCCTCACTTAGTTTCTTTGAATATTTGGCATGTGAATTCTTCATTAATGACTTTTAAATCTCCAAATTTTCATTTAGTAATCTTTTGAGTATAAATCTTCCATTTGGCATCAACTTCACCTTAAGCTTTTAAAATCACCTCGCACATGAAAACATATATAATTAGATTGATTAAGCACTATCATATTTATAAAACTAAGGTATAAATAGGGAGAAATATTCAATATTTTACACTCAACTCACCCCCCCAACTAGCATTTTGCTTGTCCCAAGCAAAACATGTGTGAAGTAATCTTCAATCTTCAATGTTCAAATCACTTTCAGAAAATAATCTTTTTTGCAATCAAGTATGAATGAATACAATATAAAGAAGAGAGAGTGCAAATTTGAAAAATTAGAGGCTAACTATACAAGCAATCAATCGAAATGTTTCTTTATCAATCATTTAAGAGCATAAGTTCATATATCAAGTTTTTTCAATGTTCTTAGTGAATTCTATTTACTTTTCATAACATATTACTATTTCATAATGTTAGACACGCTCATCATCTAAAGTTTTATTGGATAATCAAGTATTGATTCTGAACTTATCACATTTTCCTTCTTTTTTTCCATTTTTGATTTTACATCAATGATCCCTTTTATTCATTCATTCATTTTCAGTCTTTTCATCATTCATGACCTTTTTGTCAATTTCTCTATTTTTTTAAAAAGTAGTTCTTTTCATTTTTTTTAAAAGGTGGATAAAATTCTCCAGACTCAGTTCTCAATATCTTTCAATGATATATATACTAATAATCAGAAATTCTAATATTATTCATAGAAAACAAATTGAACATGTCTTATGATTTAAATTATCATAATATTCAAATTTCCTCTTAATCGATTAATTAAAAAAACTTGAACAATAGTCTTACTCAATTGATCAAACTCCAATAATTTTAAATTTAATCTCTTATCTTATTATCATACTCAAAACACTCTTAATTTCACAAATTATCATTTCTTAAACATGTTTTTAGCTTGAAAATTTGAAAATTTTCATAATCTTTGCTCAAAATTAAGAAAACGCTGATTAATTTACCTTATCTATAACTCCCAACCTAAAACCTACATTATCCTCAATGTAAAAGATATAAGCATGCAGTGCGTATGAGACAACGAAAAGAAATAGGAAGTGATGAAAAGATAATACCTGAAGAAGGAGAATTAAAGATTTTTCGAAGTTCTTAACATGTAAATGGGTTAACAAGAAAACTAAACAAACTAAAATCAAACTATCCAAATCATAAATCTTATGAAAACAATAAACATAACTACATCTCTGTCAGACTAGGAGGTCAATCCTGGTACACAGGATCAGTCAGAGGCATAGACATATCCTCTTAATCAAACTTCTCAACAAATGGCTTGAGACGATGTCCATTTACTTTTAAAACCTTGTCATTCATCGAATTCTTTATCTCGATGGCCCCATAAGGATAAATATTAGTAATAATGAAGGAACCGGTCTAATGAGATTAAAGTTTACCCAAAAAAATATGTAACCGAGAATTGTACAGAAGAACTTTTTGAACAGTTATGAATGATTTTCAAAGGATGTTCCTATTATGGAATACCTTCATCATATCCTTATAAATTCTCGAGTTCTCATAAGCGTCATTTCAAATTTTTTCGAGTTCATTCAATTAAAGTTTGTGCAGCGAGCCAGCATTGTCCGAATTAAAGTTTGAATTTTTGATAGCCTAATAGGCTCTATACTCCAACTCCACAAGTAGGTAGCAAGTTTTTTCATAAACGAGTCTAAAGAGAGACATTCCAATAGAGTCTTAAAAGTTGTATGGTAAACCCATAAGGTATTAGTCAAGCAAATTAACTAACCTTTACGGTTAGGTTTAACCTTTTTTTCAGAATTTGTTTAATTTTCCTTTTTGAAATGTCGACTTGCCTGCTTTTCTGCAGGTGGTATGGAGTGATTACTTTATGAGAGATGACATATTTCTTCATTAAGTTTTCAAATAGCATATTATAAAAGTTTGAACCTCTATCACTAATGATGGCCCAAGGCGTTTCAAACCGGGAAATGATATTTTCTTTTCAGATTCGAATAACCATTTTATGATTATTATTTCAGCATGAGATCACTTTGACCTACTTAGTGACATAGTCTATTGCAATAAAATGTAAATATTCTCAAAGGATTGGGAGAATGGTCCCATGAAACTGATACCCCAGCAATTAAAGGCTTTAATGATAAGAATAAGGTTCAGAGGCATCATATTTCGATAAGACAATTCTCTCAATTTCTAACAATGCTCATAAGCTTTGTAAAACTCATGAGTATATCTGAACATCGTGGGCCAGTAAAAGATACACTGTAAAATTTTGGCCGTGGTCTTTTCACAGAAAAGGGACCACCATAGGCCTGACAAAAAGAAATGACACTCTAATGTTCATTGTCTGGCACACTTCTCCTTAGAATTTGGTCTGTGCAATATTTAAACAGATATGGATCATTCTAGAAAAACTTATGTACCCCAGTGAAGATTTCTTTTTCTTATCTTGCGCAGTCCGATATATTGGCATGACACCTGTGGCAAGATAATTCGCAATGTTAACAAACTAAGGTAATTAGGAGAGTTTAAACAGTTGTTCATTGGGGGAACATGTCGTTTATAGGTGTCGTCTTAAGGGAATTAGAGAAATCAAGTCTTGAAAGATGGTTAGCCACTACGTTCTCTACTCCCTTTTTATTTCTTATTTCTATGTTGAATTCTTGAAGTAAAAGGATTCATCTTATCAGGTAGGGCTTAGCATTATTCTTGAAAAGAAGGTACTTCAGCGTCGCATTATCGGTGTAGATGATGATCTTGGATATAATCAAGTATGATTTAAATTTGTCCAAAGCAAATACTATAACTAAGAGTTCCTTCTCCATAATAGAGTAGTTCACTTAGGCTAAATTTAGAATTCTACTTGCATAATGAATCACATAGGGCTTTCTTTTCTTTTTTCTGGCTTAACACTGCCCCAATAGCATAATCTGATGTATCGCACATAATCTCAAAAGGGATGCTTTAATCGGGTGGATATATAATAGGAACGGGTGTCAACATAGCCTTAAGCTTAGTGAATGCTTTTTGGCATTGCTCAGTCCACTCATATGGTGCATCCTTTCGAAGTAGATTGCATAAATGACAAGAGAGATAACTAAAGTCCATTAGGAATCATCTATAAAATCCAACGTGCCTTAAGAAGGATTGCACGTCACGTATTCTTTTGAGTGGAGGTAGGTTAGCGATAAGGTCAATTTTAGCCTTATTTACCTCAATTTCCTTGGACAAAATTATATATCCATGAACAATTTCCTTGGACGAAATTATATGTTCAAGAATAATTCCCTTGAGAACTATGAAATGACACTCTTTCCAATTTTAAACCAAATTTTTTTCCTTGCACTGCTTCAACACATTTTTTAAAGGTTTTTAAGACACTCACTAAAGGATGGGCCAAAAATGGTGAAGTCGTCCATGAAGACCTCTAAATATTGCCCCACTATGTCAGAAAAAATACTCAATATCATCGCTGAAAAGTGGCAGGGGCATTACACTGTCCGAATGACATCCTTTAGTAACCAAAGGTGTCAAATGGACATGTGAACGTTGTCTTTTCTTGATCTTCAAGGGCAATCTCTATTTAATTGTAACCCGAATATCCGTTAAGGAAGCAGTAGTAAGAATAACTATCTAGCCTTTTCAAAATTTGATCAATGAAGGGCAAAGGAAAGTGGTCCTTACTTGTGACGGTATTCAATTTTTCATAGTCAATGCACATTATCCAACCAATAGTGAATCTAATTGACACGAATTCATTGTCATCATTAGCTACAATGGTGATTCCAGACTTCTTAGGAATCACCAGAGTTGGACTCACCCATTGACTATCAGAAATACGGTATATGATACCTACATCCAACAAGTTAAGTACTTCTCCCTTAACCACCTCTTTCATATTTGGATTTAATCGATGTTGTGGTTGTCGGAAAGTTTTTGCATTATCCTTTAGATGAATGCAGGGAGTACAAATTAAAGAATCAATTCCCTTGAGGCCCGCAATCAACCATCAAAGGGCTCTTTAATGCTCAATGAGAGTAGAAATAAGCATACCTATTTTTCTTTCTCAAGGTGGGAAGAAATCACCACCGGGTATGTCTCATCTTGACTTAGGTAAACATATTTGAGATTAGCGGGCAAGGGTTTTAGGTCAAGCTTTGGTGTGTTGAGACTAAAAGGTAAAGGCACTACATTGGTTTGAGGCAATTTCTCAAATTATGGTCTCCACCAGTTATTTTCATGTACTGATGTTGCATCAAGCAAGACATCCATCTCCTGAATCATGTCATCATTTAAATTGGGGAATGGGTCAAGCACGTCTCTAGAGGATCAGAGTATAGAGTCAAAAGTGCTCTATCTTTCATGAAAGAGTCGATCATATAAATGTCATGGGTATCATCTTCATCCTTTGTCTGTTTGCTCATATTGAAAAAAAATATTAAGCTCTAATGTCATATTTTCAAAAGATAGATTCATAATTTCATTCATACAATTAATGATGACATTTCATATAACAAGGAATGGACGACTAAGAATGACGGGTATCTGAATGCTCACATCCACAATGGGTTGAGTATCTAGAATAATTAAATCTACTCACTAGTAGAATTTATCAACCTGGACTAACACATCCTCAATCATTTCTTTTGATACACGGACTGATCAATCAGCAAGTTGTAATGTGGTCCGGGTGGGTTTTAATTCACTTAGACCCAATTATTCATAAACTGAGAATGAGATCAAATTAACACTCGCCCCCAAGTCAAGAAGTGCGTGCTCAATTCGGTGGTTCCCAATTATACATGTGATGGTTGGGCCACTGGAATCTTTATATTTTTGTGGCACATCTTACTTAAGGATGAAACTCACTTTTTCTATTAAAAAGATTTTCTTTTAAATATTTTGCTAACTTTTGGTTGTATATATATCTTTCAGAAATTTAGCATATGAAGGGATTTGTTTAATGACATCTAATAAAGGGAAATTAACCTTCACTTGCTTAAGCACCTCTAGAATATCCTGAGAGTTAGATAGATGTTTTGTTGTAATCAACCGTTGGGAGAATGGTGCAATCGGCTTGTTTTGAGATTCCGGTTCCATCTCATGTGGGATGTCGCTAAGTTCATCATTTTTAAGTTCTTCCAAATCCTTAGGCTTTTCAGCCCTTACTAGAATAGTTTTGTTAATTGTCTTTCTACTTCTAAAAGTGGTGATAGACTTAACTAGTTCCACATGTTGATTGGAAGAGTTTGGGTCACTGATTTCACATTGTGACTTTGAATTGGGGATAAGTTAGGCTGGAAAAGTCCATTTCCCCCCAGTCGCTAAGTGTGACTCAATCCTTTGAATTGATGATGCAAACATTCCCATTATTGTTTTGAGATCTTGGAATGCTTGCACTGTGTTATAGTTGAAGAGCTCTAGGTTTTGCATGAATTTTTGAATTGGATCCTTTTAAGGTTTCCTTTAATTTAGAAGTTGAGTAAGGGTCTCTTGAGGATTGGCCGTTTGTTTGTTCCTCCAAATGAAGTTTGGATGGTTCCTCCAATTCGAATTATATATGTTTGAGGTGGGTCCGCTGAATAGTTGTTGGTAAGTATTTACGGCATTTGATTGCTCATTTAATAAATCTTAAAAAGGAAGGATTGTGAGATAATCTTGTGTTACATGTATGTTGCTACCACAAATACCACAAACAACTTCCACGATTTTCCTTTGTTTGATGGCCTCCACCTTCTTAAGTTCCATGGCCTCAACTTTTCTTGTGAAATTGGCCATCCTTGCACGGATGTTATCTTCTTCTTTTAAGGCATACATTCCTCTCCCCTTTCCTTTAATTGAGTAGGCTTAGAAGTGGTGGGTCTTAGGGAGGTGTTCCATGATTGCACGTTTTCTGCGAATTGATCAAGATAATCCCACGCATTATCGGCTTCGTTGTTTATAAATTCATTGTTACACATCATCTCTACAAATTGGCACATTGGTGAAGTTAATCCATTATAGAAAAGCTTATTGTCCACCAAATTTTATAGATGTGGACAGGAATTTATGAGATCATTGAACCTTTCCCATCATTGGAAAAAGGTCTCTTCCTCTTTCTGGGTGAAGTTCATGATTACATTCCTTAAAAGTGTTAGTTTTATGAAACGGAAAAAACTTCTTGAGAAATTCTCCGGTCATCTCAGTCCACGTGTTGATAGATCGTGGCTTTAAGGAGTGCATCCACGTCTTAGCTTTCTCCTTCAATGAAAATGGGAACAATTTGAGTCGCACTGTGTCCTCAGGCACATTTGAAAAGTGTAATGTAACTACTATCTTATCAAAATTTTTGATGTGAAAGTATGAACTTTCAGAGTCTACTCCATGAACTTTAGGAAGGATTTGTATCATTATAGGTTTACTATTCATGTTTCCTACATTAAGTGAAAACATCATGCAGGAAGGTGTATACTCACTCCCGTCGGTTATAAATAATCTAGAAAAGTACGAGGCGGGAGAGCATTATGTATCTCATTCTCATCTTGAACCTCCTCAACTGGAGGTTGAGGTTGATTTACAGTCATTACTTTAATTAACTGAGAGGATCTCAAGTGGTGTCTAATCCTTTGATGGATAGACAACCCTTCGACTAATTCTCCTTCACTTAAGAGACGGGGAGTATTATCACGAACCCAATTGGGTATGAAACACGCACAACCCTCAAGCACCAAACAAATAAAACCTAGAAGAAAGAAAATTAAAGCAAATAAGAAATCTATAAAAGAAATAGAATTGGAAAGAGGTTAACGGATTGGAGTTGCTATGTTAAGATTGTACAAAACAGAAAACAATGTTAGTTTCTAAAAATAATTTCAAAAAAAAAATTCTAACCTTAAAAAAAAAAAAAAAAAAAAAAAAAGAAAGTTAACACTAATCTTATCCTAATTCTAATACCAATTAATCTCAGAAAATGTAACCATAATCGCTATCAACGGTGCCAAAAACTCATTCATGATCCTAAGTACAAGGTCGCAATGTAGTAATAACTTGGTGAGACTGAGGTCGAATTCACATGGACTAAACTTGTACGTAATCTGAAAATACCTAAAACTAGAACTAAAAAAATAAAAAATAAATTGAATTCTATAATAGTTGAGAGGAATTGTGAATAACGAATCAATAATCAAAAAGAAACTAAAGGGCTAAAGATCCACTTGTAGCTATCAGGATGCTACTTGATTCAATAAATACAACTAGAATCAGAGTCTTATCCTATCCCATTAGAAGATGAAGCAATTAAATCAAATATCTAAACTTTTCATTGATCTAGTCCTCAATAAAAGAGTATTATAATGATTGGAAGGGAATTCATGAATCCACCATGCCCAAGAGATGATGGTGAATCATGAGTTTTACCAGTCTCACAAACTCAAAAAAGGTAAAGAAGATATTCAAAGTTATCACATCATCCATTGTAATTTGAGCCATTATAAATCATAAAAAACTAAAAATATTCCTTAAATTTCAATTAGAAATCAATGACATTCAACATAAACAAAAATAAAGCAAATAAAGCATCAAAATGAATTACAGCTTCACCTCTTAGCCCTAGCTAAGAGGTAAGAGATTAGCTAGTCAAACCTAACTCAAAAATAAAAGAAAATATAAAATATATACTAGAATCCATGAAGAAATAAAATTGGAAGAACATTGTTAGTGCTCGACCTAGGCCTTCTCTCCCTTTCCAAAACCTAGAAGATTATTTAGAATAGTCTGAGGAATCCTTTAAATAGTTTTGCAACTCAAATTTTTGTACAAACTTTGAAAAAGTTTGCAAACCGCCTCAAATTTACACACTCTACGCAGTTTTCAGCATAAACTTTTAGAACTTTTATTTTTTAGACTTGGAGTTTTAGAATATATTTTTTCATGATAATTTTTTTGAATATATATTTTTAGGACAAATTTCAGGAATTATTTTCTTTTTCTTTACTTCAAATCTTCGATTCTCTTCATTCTTTACTTAGTTTCCTTTGATCTTTGGCATATGAATTCTTCATTAATGACTTTCAAATTTCTAAGTCTTCATTTACTAATCTTTTAAGTATAAATTTTTATTTTTGCATCAATTTCACCTTAAGCTCTCGAAATCACCTCGCATATGAAAATATGCATAATTAGATCGATTAAGCACTATCATGTTTATAAAACCAAAGTATAAATAAGAAAAAATATGCAATATTTCACACTCAACATTTAGGTTTTAGGCTTTAAGTTTAAGTTTAAGGTTTAAAAATGTCTCAGCCTGAGCCTGCCTAGATGCACTAGAGCTAACCCGGATATACTCGAGCCATCTGGAATGCACTACAGCCAATCCGAACACACTTGAGCCAGCCTAAATGCACCACACTGTCCACACCTATCCCAGACGCATTGCAGCCAGCTCAGGCGCACCATGTGGTCTACACCCAGACCATCACATCCAAGCAAGCGCGGACGCACATCATAAATAGCTCAGACACACTCGATTTCAACCACACTTGACCCCAATTTCACAACACCCCCCCCTAAAAATAATAATAATAAATAAATAAATAAATAAATAATAATAAACTATAGGGTTTGGTAAATTACCTTAATTAGGCAGAGTCAAGTACTCAGGTGGGTGTGAATCATCCGGATAGGCTGTTACAGCATTGTCGGGCTTGTGAGATGAGGTAGGAAGTGGAGAGGAGAGAGAGGAGGAGGAGGAGGAGGAGGGTGGCCTTATGGCTAGTGGTGGTGTTGGTGGGTGGTTGTTGGGCTCGAGAGAGGAGAAGGGGGAGGGAGGGAGATCAGGATCAGGTCAGGTGTGTCAGGTAGGGTTAGACTTTAAAAATTTAGGTTTACACACACACACACACACACACACACACACACACACACACACACACACTGCTTGAACCCAAGTTGAGTTTAAATGAGTCAGGCTTGGGGTCAAGTTTAGTGGAGTTACTAGGTAATTCGGACTCGACTCGATTTGAGTTTGGATTGGGCGAATTCTACTCGGTTCAGGTCAAGTCGGTTATGAAGAAATCAAACGAGTTGAGTCATCTTGTGCCCAACTTTAGTTGAGGGTGCGTCGCTAGATACATGATAAGATCAGTTATCGCACTCTTATAGTCATGATGGGTATGTTGTTTCATTAATTATCATGATAATCATGGCCACATGGCATCATTCTATTCATCCTCTTAACGGTAGGCTCATGGCTCTATGCTTCAACATTAATAACAAAATGCGTAAAGCCAAAGGAAGATGAAACCAAAATACTCTTAGGTGAGAGTAGAATTTCTTCCAGTATTAACTCCATAGTGTCAACATCTGACAACCTTTTATTGCCTCATGTCGGGGCTCCAAAAATAAACACAAACAGGTCCTAAAGAAAGTTTTAACAATTGACGTCACTATAAACAGGTCCTAAGCATAAACAAGGCCAACTCGAGCCTTGGATCTGTCTCCTTTTTGGCTTGATGCCTTAAAATGATATGGTAAAATGGATGGATGGATGACATGAATAAAACATATTAGGGTGGGTCCCAAACAATCCCTATTAGGATCAGGTCCATCGGGCTCGGATTGCATGTTGTAGCACACAACGTCAACTAGGTACATTGTGTTACCCAAAAGGCTTTGTTCGCTCACCATGATGTATGTGTTTTGTTCACACTATCCATCCATTTTGTCAAATTAGTTTAGGGCATGAGCCCAGAAATAAGGCATATCCAAATCTCGAGTAAACCACAACATAGGAAATAGTGGTGATTGAATGCTCACCATTAAAAAATTTCTTAGGCCCATTATAATTCTTTTCTAACGTCCAACATGTTGATTATGTCACATGGACCTAGATGAAGGTAAAACACAAATATTAGCTTCATCCACAACTTTTTAAACCCTAAGAAGTTTTTATGGTGGCGTTCAATCGATCACCACTGTTTCCTATGGTGTAGTCCACCTAATATTTGGATTTGCCTTATTTTTTTAATTTTTTTTTTTTTCATTTTATAGGCCCATGCCCTAAACTGATATAAAAAATGGATGAATGGCATGGATAAAACATTCACACCGTTGTAGGCCCACGCGCTAAAATGATATGAAAAAAATGGATGAATGGCATGGATAAAACATATACACTGAGGTGCGGCCTACGGAGCATTTCTAGTAGCACTCACTACCAACATCTAAGTCCAGGTCCATCCTAATAAGGGCAAGACAAAATCCACATCACGCAATCTAAGTCCATTTATGTTGTGATCCTACATCACGCAATCTAAGTCCAGGTCCATCCTAACAAGGGCAAGACAAAATCCACATCCTTATATTACATAAGGGTCATTTGGTAACCTTTAAAATCCTAAAGTTATAAAGGGATTACAGGTTTGAATTCTTTCATTTGCATATAAAGGCTTCACATACTATAAATATGTTAGAACTTTTAGCTATAATATAAAATCAGGCAAGATGCACCCTCATGATACATGAGGTCCACTGTACCTAATGTGTATAATACTATCAATCTGTCCACAATGTGCTTCGATACTCTCATGTAACCCTAAAAAAATAGTTTGTTGATTATCAAATGGACTACACGATGCAAAGATATGACGTCCATTATTAAAAACTTTCAGATTTGCCTTTGTGGGCCACTATCATGGGTGAAGGACATCAAATGCGTCTAACGCATGCATGCTTTGTTGCTCTCTTACTGCCTTAAGAAAATCAAGTAGTTTTTTTTACGTGTTTTGCAGGTTTTTGTAGGTTATACTTCCTCCATCTTTATAATATGAATACATACTTTATACATTTTGAACGCTTTAGTTTAAGTTAGCAAAACATATAATCTATAAATAGATTATCACTTAAAAGCCAAATGGAACAACATATAATCCATTTACACATGATCCTTTTATGCTCCATATACTACTTACAACCTGTAACTTTACAAGCATCCAAACCACCCTTTATACATTTAGAAAAAAAATACGACCTCTATGTTTCCCTTAAAAGCCGTTTGGCTCTTGTTGTGCGATTGTGTAAATAGCATTTCTAAGATTATTTTATTATGATAAAAGTTGTCATGAAAAAGGACACCTCGTTTGGCAGAGACCCTAGCTATCCATATCAGCATATGTGGGCATTGTAAAAGTACTTACTGGAATACCTTTTTTAAAATCATCATTTGTATAAAAGACTAAGTGCATTTTTTTTTAGCTAGCCATGATCTCAGCGATTTGGATGGTTTGGATTGTTTTATAAACATGACATAAGTATAATTTTCTAAGTGCAGGCGCTTAAAGCATCATACTCCACCAACTATTTTATCCCCATTTCTTGTGAATTCTAAAGCACAACAGGCCTGCCTTTATGTAGAGATCCACACCGTCCATCAGATGTGACGTACCTCTTTTGGCCTTGGTTTCAAAATTCAGACCAATAAAAAACACAGATTGGTTAACGGTGGAAAATCATGGCTATCTAAATTGAGGCAGGAGAGCATTATACATCTCATTCTCATCTTGAACCTCCTCAACTAGAGGTTGAGGTTGATTTGTAACCATTACTTTAAATAACTGAGAGGATCTCAAGTGGTGTCTAATCCTTTGATGGATAGGCAACCCTTTGATTAACTCTCCATCACTCAAGAGACGGGGAGTATTATCACGAACCCAATTGGGCATGAAACACGAACAACCCTCAAGCATTAAACAAATAAAACCTAGAAGAAAGAAAATTAAAGTAAACAAGAAATCTATAAAAGAAAGAGAATTAGAAAGAGGTTTACGGATTGGAGTTGCTACGTTAAGATCCTACAAAACAGAAAATAATGTTAGTTTCTAAAAATAATTTCATAAAAAAATTATAACCTAAAAAAAAATAAAAAATTTAACACTAATCTTATCCTAATTCTAATACCAATTAATCTCAGAAAAATGTAACCGTAATCTCTAAAAATGGTGCCAAAAACTTGTTTATAACCCTAAGTGCAGGGTCGCGATGTAGTAATAACTCGATGAGACTGAGGTCAAATCCAAAGGGACTAAACTTGTATGTAATATGAAAATAACCAGAACTAAAACTATAAAAAAAAAAAAAAAAAAAATTGAATTCTGTAATAGTTGAGAGGAATTGTGAATAACGTATCAATAATCAAAAGGAAACTAGAGGGCCAAGGATCCACTTGTAACTATCAGGATGTTACCATACTTGATTCAACAAATACAACTAGAATCAGAGTGTTATCCTATCCCATTGGAAGATGAAGCAATTAAATCAAATATCTAAACTTTTCATTGATCTAATCCTCAATAAAGGAGTATTGTGTTGATTGGAAGAGAATTCATGCAACCACCATGCCCTGGAGACGATGATGAATTACGAGTTTTACCAATCTCACAATCTCAAAAAAAGAAAAGAAGATATTCAAAGCTATCACAACATCTATTGTAATTTGAGTCACAATAAATTATATAAAACTGAAAATATTCCTTAAATTCAAATTAGAAATCAATGACGTTCAGAATAAACAAAAATAAAGGAAATGAAGCATCAAAATAAATTACAGCTTCACCTATTAGTTCTAGCTAATAGATAAGAGATTAGCTAGTCATACCTAACTCAAAAATAAAAGAAAAAGTAAAAGATATACTATAATCTATGAAGAAATCAAAGTGGAAGAACGTTGTTAGCGCTCGACCTAAGCCTTCTCTCTCTTTCCAAATCCTAGAAGATAATTTAGAATAGCTTGAGGAATCCTTTAAATAGTTTTGCAACTCAAAATTTCACACAAACTTTGAAAAAGTTTGCAAACTGCCTCAAATTTACACTTTAAGCAATTTCTAAAATAAAGTCGGAGTTTTAGAATATATTTTTTCACGAGAATTTTCAAGAATTATTTTCTTTTTGTTAACTTCAAATCTTTGATTCTCTTCATCCTTTACTTGGTTTCCTTGGATCTTTGGCATGTGAATTTTTCATTCATGACTTTCAAATCTCTAAATCTTCATTTACTAATCTTTTGAGCATAAATCTTCCTTTTGGCATCAATTTTTATTTTAAGCTCTCGAAATCACCTCGCACATGAAAACATGCATAATTAGATCGATTAAGCACTATCGCATTTATAAGTCCAAGGTATAAATAAAGGAAAATATGCAACCTAATGATTTTTTAGGAAGCTAAGCAAATAAGTACACACACACACACATTATCTGCCTGTATGTACATGATATGCTAATATTTAAACCAAATGTGAATTGTGTGAAAGAAACTAAAAAGTTTCTAAGTACCAACTTTGACACGAAGAATATTGGTAAAGCCAATGTAATATTAAGTATTAAAATTTAAAATCATAATGATGGAATAGTTTTAACACAATCTCATTATTTAAAGAAAGTGTTAAAGAAGTATAATAGTAAATCGATTTCAACCCAATTCGATTCAAGTATTAAATTGATTTAAAATATCGATAGATGTAGTTAATGTATGCAATTAACTACATTAGACTCAATATGGCATTCACAATAGGAATGCTAAACATGTATACCAATAATTCATGACAAGAACATTGGAATGCAATTTCTAAAGTTTTGAGGTATTTTAAAAGAACCATAAACTATGAACTCCATTATAAGTCATATCCTGTTGTACTTGAAGGGTACAACGATGCAAATTGGAATGCAGATAGCATATAATTTAAATCTATGAGTGATTGGATCTTCACTCTTAGAGGATGAGCAATACCATTGACATCTAAGAAACAAACGTGCATATCTCACTCTAATATGTAATGTGAGTTTATAGCACTTAGCGCTACTTGTAAAGAAGGAGAATAACTAAGATACTTACTGATGGAACTCCCATATTGGCCAAAACTCACTCCTACTATATCTATCTTTTGTTATATTTAGGTTACTATTTGTCGTGCTATGAGTAAGACTTATAATGTTAGGTATAAAAATGCAGGTCTAAGTCATAACTTTGTTAAAGAATTGCTCAGATATAGAGTAATCATGGTAGAATATGTTAAATCCATCATGAACTTAGCAGATACATTAAAAATAAATTTATCAAAAATCAAATAAGCAGAATCATTAAAGTAATGTGACAAACATACATAAAGACATAACTTTAACTCTTGTTGATAACCCTACTTAAGTTTTGAAATATAAGAAAGGTTTAAAGGGACAAACAAGTCAAGTACATGAATGAAACATACATTAGAAAATTTTAACTCTCATTCCTAAAAGTTTCGTATTTGTGCAATTTATAAGAACTGTTAATATGTTTATAAGAAGACTTTGCTGAGATGAAGCATCGTCTACGCTCATGCATGACGTGGGCTGCTGGGTTGCTTGGATGCTTTTTTATTCTTTATTAGGCGCACTTAATTAACACTTTGTACTTGTGTATCGTCGTAAAGAGCTAATAAGAGACTTAGTCTTTTTGGCACGTGGTTCAAACTTATCTGAGTCATGATACAACTTGAATTGATCTAAGGTCTAGCCCAAGGTATTTTAACCTTATCGTTAATTAGGAGTGACTATGACTGGTTGTATATGTGACACATATGCCGCATATCACATATGAGTTGTTATATGATTAAGACTTATCACACATGTGACAATAATTTTATATTGTTAGATAATTGTTTCTATATATAAGGGTATAGAAATAATTGTCATAAGACCGGGTAATGTCCTTTTATTGAAGATTATTATTCACTATGAATGGGTATAAATGTCTTTAAGAGACACATGAGTGTCTCTCCGGAAAGGACTCCATGACCCTTCAATTGCTATATATCCTGGATACCATAATCTGAAAGAAATATTATCTTTATTTCCCAGATAATGATATCTAATATTCAGTACTCTCGAATCTGACCTCTTGCTATATTTTTCTTATGAACATTTTAAAGGCATATAGGTGTTAAAATAAGAGATCTGTTCAACACTTAAATATATCAATTTTTGAGTTAAAATTTAGATTGAGAGTTTATTGTATCTTAAAGACAATTTATGGTTTTCCTTTATTAGTGCTTAATGAAATTATCAAAAAATAACAACAAATTTGTCTTAAGAAATTGACTATTCAAGTTGAGCCATAATCCCGCTAGATTTAATTGTTTTGTTATCATTTTTTTATATCTTTCATTGTATATTATATTACCTCTTTCCAACAAGAAAACTCTTCTATAAGTTCGGCATGTGCCACGTATAGAAATTATACATGTGATACCATCAAACATAATAAATCCAACATCTCCAATATTCCCCACAATTTAACATGTGCTTACCCATGTAAATTGTGCCACCATCACATATTTAATATCTATGTAAACAATCTCTAAAACACTTGAATCTAAAATCTATTCATGGCTCAAATTCGCTCGTAGAATCACTGGCGACAACACTTTTTTATCCTCGGATGAATTACCTTTCTTTACTATATTTACTTAGGAACCCTTTAAATCTGATGTTTGTTAATGTGAATTAGGTTTAAAAATTTTCTAATTTGTTTTATGGAGTTTACAATTTTTACACGAGTCATTCATTCGATAATTCTAACACTTACTTATTTTGTGCCTTTTTAACTAGAATCTCGTCTGTTCTCTCCCACCTCAGCAAATCTTTTTCTGACCATCATAACAATATCACCAGTAGATTCTCCATGAATTTTCTTGTGAGAGTCTATAGTAAGCAAGGTGGACATAGCTAACTCCATAGTGAGATCTAGACAATTGTTAAGATACATAATCAAACCATCCTATGAATCTGACATCGAATAGAGTAGAAGGGCAACCTTTTCTTCATCGTCAATTTTTACATCAACCGTTATCAATATGCCAATTAGGGTGCTAAACCCATTACCATGTTCTTACAAAGAGGACCCTTCCCTTATCTTTAAGTTGTACAATTTTCGTTAGAGAAACATCTTATTAGACATCGATTTCCCTTCGTATAGGTTCCACAATTTATTCCAGAAACCTTTTATAATAATTTGATTGAACACATTGAACAAAATCGAATCATCTAGACTAAGAAAAAGGTCCATCATGGCCGATTGATTTTCTCCTTAATTAAATAACCTATCCTTCATCTCTACGGGTCTTTAGTTTTCAAAATGTATAATTGGATTCATCAAACTTCAACACCTCACGTCTAGTAGAACTTGATCCAATCATCTAAAACACATTTATAAAATAAATGCAAACATCGATTGTGTTAAAAAGTTTCTTAACCTTTAGCTTGATACCAATTATTGTGGAAAAATGCCCGCACATAATCATTGTAAGTGAGATCAAAATAGAAAACAAAATGACCAAACGAAAGTTAAAATGACTAAACTCAAAAAAGAGACCAAATGAATAATGATTTACATGGTTACACAATCTACCTACTCTTCGGAGTAGTAACATAGGGCTTTCTTGGTCAATAGAAATAAGCAAAATATAACATATTGCTTAACTTTCTCCCATCCATGCCATAAAAAATGAAATAATAAAATATCTCTCTCCAGGGGTACACTTAATATGAATCACTATAATAGTAAGCCGGTGATAACAGAACATAAACAAATAAGACCTTTACAAACATTATGTGCTACACACGTGGAAGAGGTGGAGAGAGATGATCTCTTACAGTTGTCAGAAACTAGAGGGGAAGTTACCCAGCAATCCATTTTACAATAAAGTGTACGACAGGGATGGACTGGGTTCCAATGTTGAATCCATGTTCTATGATTATTGACTCCATTGATTGCTGGGGTCAACTCTATTGTAAATCAAGTGACACGAACTCCAGCAACCAAAAATCACATGACACGAATTCCATTGATTGTTGGGGTCAACCGCCCCCCCCCGCCCGGCAGTTCCACTCTCATCACCCTTCATTTGGCCCACCAAATGCACACATGTCACTCATGTGTGGTCATCGTGCATGAGTGCCCATTTCCACCGACGCAAATATCCTGCGAAAGCCTGTTGTAAGTAGTTCCTGCGGTGGAAACCTAAGTGGGGCCCACCCTGATGTTTGTGAGACATCCACCCTCTCCATTCATTTTGTAAGTTCATTTCAAGACTTGAGCCCAAAAGTGAATAGAATGCAGGACTCAAGTGAGCTGCTTTAAAGGATAAGGGAGTAGGGAAGTTCCTACCGTTGAAACCTTATTTGGGGTCGACAGTGATATTTACATGCCATTCATACTGTTCGTAACATCATTCCTACAATGTTGAACTGAAAACACAAATATCATACTGAATCAACATATACGTGGACTCATATTTTAATTGTGGACATTCAATCCTCATGTTTTCGGCCCACTTGAATATTGAATTCAGCTCATTTTTTGCTATGAATTCTAATATGATCTCAAAAAATGGATAGGGAAAGTGGATTTCTCACTAAAATCACAACAGGCCCCACTGAGGTTTCCGGTGCAGGAACTTCTTGAGGAAAGGCTTTCACAGGAAATCTGCTTCAAATTTTAACAGGACATCATGCGGATGCTTTGTAGCCCAAAAATCAAAGAGACCCAGTAACCAGACGCGCCCTAAGTATGGCCCACAGATGGACGGTCAGCAAAAAGTAGAGCAAAAGTAGATCAAAGGTCCACATTATAAAGAAAATCGTGAACAATTCACGGGTTAAGATCATCCGATCCTGTCAATGTTCCACATGGTGTCCCACCAGACCAACGTTCCGAATCACATATCCACATGCATGGTGGGGCCCACACGTCTTTAAGATTCCAGGAATGGCGCGTCCGAACATGAATCCGTGTTGTTTGTCCGGCTGACACCTTTTTATAATTTCTTATGAATGCCGAGTGAAAGAGCCGACGTGCAAAATTCAACCCACTTATCCTATTCCCTCTCCCACCGCAGATATGATTTCAGCCCTAAAATGATGTAACGAACTCATATTCTAATATTCCTTCTTCAATCTGAACAAATTTAGCACGGAGATGAGATCTAAACCGTCAGTTATCCGTTTTCAATACTCAATGGGCGACTGTCAAAAAATGATCACAATGTTTTGACGATTCTGGCCCTTGAATTGGTGGCATGTACAAATCAACAATAAACGACGACATTCAGGAACGGCTATTATTAAGTGACGAAAAACCTACTTGTTACATCACGAAGAGAGCCTAATCAAAGCGAAATTTCATTTGCTCCAAATCAGTACCTGATCCCACAAGATGCCTGGTTTGGATCATCATACACACTGTGGCACGTTGGATGCAGGCAATATGAAGGAGCAAAAATGCTGTGACTCTATATGCATATCATCTGATCCCTTCGTATTTATCCACGTCAACACTCTAGGTTTAAGAAAGACAGGGGGTTTCAACTCCAACCGGTTGGACCATTATTTATCGCCCACCCATCAACTAGCTTCGAATCAATAATTTTTTATGAAAATCCAATCCTTCAAATAGGTTTGTCCTACCATGAGGATAGTTTACTGTAAATATCTACTCTATCTATTCATTAATCGGGACACAACATAGAAAAATACCATTAGCCATCGAAAAATAACAAATGTGAGTGGATGTCGACGATTTTTGCAGAAATTAATATCAATGTTTGGATCAACATATTGGACGGATTGGATTTTGCACGTACTTGAATGGTTGGATGCTATTTGATGTGTGGACCGTAACCTGCGGTCCAATGGTATGAAGTCGAAACCTTCTCTAAGAAATACATCCATGTCAATCCCATACCTTCCAAAAATATATATATATATACTTCTCCTATGTCTGAGGACATGGCCATCCAATTTATACTTGTGGTAACCATTAAATGGTGATGACTCTTTCATCTCACACGTGGGCATGCTTTTATGACAATTTCAAATTGTGGGGTTCATAGTGGATGGATCATAGGCCAAAAATCTCACATGATGGAACAATCTGAACCATCCAAGTTGACCGAATGAATTTTACCCTTCATTTTAACCATCCATTTAGTGTACACCAATGGATGGTTACTTTCACTCTACAAACCAATTTGGGCCATGATTGGATGTCCCAGATTTCCTTGCCTGTATTTCACATGTATGCTGGATGAGTTCATCACCAATCCAAAAAATAGTGGTGAACTATCACTGAAATCTTGTCCTAATCCACTGCTTAAAAAATCATTAGGAATGTAGGTTCTATCCGGGGACAGACTTGCATTGACATGTTCAGGAATTCCAAAACTCAAGTATATAAGCATGAATTAGGTTACATTCCATTTCAGATTCTAATCACGCTTTGGATTCTATTAGAGTCATGGCTTCCAGGCTTCTCTTGAAGTTTCTACTCCAAGTGGGAGTTCTTCTTTTCATCCTAGGATCAGCGAATTCACAAGGATTGCAAGTTGGATTCTACAAGAAGACATGTCCCAATGTGGAGGCTGTCATTAGAAAAACGACGTCTGAGTTCATCCAGCTAGCCCCTTCTCTTGCAGCTCCATTGTTAAGGATGCATTTCCACGATTGTTTTGTTAGGGTATGTTTGGAAGGGTTTAGGTCATGTTTGGATGCACTATCCAATTGAATTGCATTCATCAGTTAGATAAAGAGGCAATGACCAAGTTACTGTTACTATGGAATGCTCCTAATGAGGAATGCAATTCTATTACTTTCAAATGTAGCTTAAAAGTAACATAGTAGCAATTTGGTCATTTTTGTTTTTTTTTTTTCCAAGCTGGTAATTGCAATTTAATTCAATCGTGCATTCAAACATGGGCTTAGTAGAGAAGGAAAACATTATAAATATATCTCATGCATTGTCGTTCTTGATCTCATTTTATTCTATTATATTTATACTATGGTCACATTTGGATTTCTACAGTTTGAGATTTCAGAGGAATTTCAAAATTCATTTCCTGCTTTTAGATTTTTCCACTCTAACGAGAAAGATCTATGGCTTCCATCAGAACTCACAGGTTCACTGACAACCACACTGGATCTACACTTCTCATCATGTGGGTCCCACAATGGAAGAGCCCTAGCCCACAAATTGGATTGGTTCTCTCATCAGTTGGACCGGTCGTGTATGATTTAAAGTTCAATTTGTGGCCCACTAGTTGAGTGTTCCACCCTGATTGGTGAGCCAGTGGGCATGCCTGATGACTGGCTCATATCTCACAGTGATGGGATATGTTGCTAATGTTCTCACAAGTGCAGTAATCAGTCACATGGCCACATTTATCTGTGGCCCACTTAACAAGTTGCTTCTTCTATACAGGGATGTGATGGTTCCGTGCTCATAAATTCAACTGCGACGAACCAGGCGGAGAAATCTGCAATCCCAAATCTAACCCTGCGAGGGTTCGAAGTGATCGATGCCGTCAAGGCTGAAGTGGAGAAAGCGTGTCCAGGGATTGTTTCTTGTGCTGACATTTTAGCCCTAGTGGCCAGGGATGTAGTGAATTTGGTAAGAAAATTTTCCAATGCTCGTTTTGCTTTTCTTGTCCATCAACAAAATAAGGCCTCATTTGGAAGTGCTAACAAAACAAATCGCAATAATTTTGTTTTATAAAGAGGAAATGATAACATTGTAGTTGCATTCATTAGTATCCATGTTGAGAGACCACTTCCTCAATGTGGATAGGATTTATATGATTATAGGCCAGAGGATAAGCATATTTTCCATGGTCTTTTAACTTTTTAGATTACCCTAGTGGGCATATGTGATCCGGATCATTGATCTGATGGGCTCCTCTATGGATGGACAAAGCCCTTAAAATCTCCTTGAAATGAAAATCTCATCCCTTGTGTAGCTACAAATAAACAATTATGAAATGAATGCGGAAGCTAGTGCTAAGCTAGTGCTAAAGTAGGATGTGGCATAGATACATTCCTAGTATGGTTGGACTAAAAGAAGATGAACTGTAAATTAGCAAAACTTTTGATCTCAGTTTCGTTATGGTGAGCACAACCTATCAATTTTTCCTGTAATGGGCCATTCAGGGTGAATCAACCCACAACGTGGGTCACATCTATCGATTTCGTCTGAGAACCTTTCAACTCAAAAATGAAATTTTAAAGAAAAATTATTATTTTTAATTATTCTGATTTTTGTAATATTTCTTTATTTTTAAAGTTTTAATTTTTTTTTAAATTTTTATTTTTTTAAGAAATAACTTGTAATCATGTTAAGACTCTTCTAGAAAAAGTTTATTTGAAATTTTTATTTTTTAAAATTAGGCTTTAGAAGAGTTTTACTATAAATATGATTTTTATTAGAGTTAGAATTTTGTTTTTTAGTAATTATGAATTTTGGTTTAATTTTTTTTCTTTATTAATGATGTAAAGGAATAATTTAAAATTCATTTTTATTTTTATCCTCGAGGAAACTTTGTTAGGAATCCTGAGAATTCCTTGGATTCCAAGTAGTTATCCATGAGGAAGACTCTGGTGGACCTCATCATGTCCTTCCCGCTCAAGTGCTAATTATTGCATTGCTTAGATCTTTCAATATGAGAGATTTTTTGTGAAATGGTACATTGATAGTGGGGCCTATGATATGATATAAATGGTGTTGATTACAGAACCATGGCCCCACTTGTACATAGCAAATACCCAATAATTAATGCATAGCCTTGTGTCGTGGGTCAAAAAATGCTGGGAAATTTCATTACGACTTTAAGAAATTACATTGCATATGGACACTATATATATGTGGATTTCAGTTTGTACAAGTGGACACATTGTTCAGTGATCCAGACCAATGGTCTGATGGACCCAACGACAGATGGACCATGACCCAAAGATCTCCACAATAGGAAAATCCCAAATTTCAGTTCATGGCATGAAATAGATTTTCAAGAAGAGAAATATTGTCTTAGACAATAATCAACAAAGAAAAAGCCTAAGATTAGTGGTTAAGATTTTCCAATCTGGGGCTTTGTTTGGGTATGGTCCATCTGTGCCTTGTCAAATCAAACAAACAGCCTCAATCCCTGAATCATTGGGCCTACTTGTTCAAACTGAAAGGTCAGTGTATATATACCATGCATAAGCTTAAGTTGGCTATTATATAATTCCTCCACAATTTTATCATTTCATCTAACTGAACTGAAAATTTCGCTATTCAATTCACTTTCCCATCCCAACACATCCTAAGACCTAGTTTTACTAACCGTCGAATGTCTATAGACCATGGGACCAACTTGGCAAGTTCCTACCGGGCGAAGAGACGGACGGATTTCATTGGCCTCTGACATCGTGGCCAATCTACCCCCTCCATTCTTTAACATCACTCAACTGAAAGCTTCCTTTCAACAGAAGGGTCTATCTGTGAAGGACTTAGTAGTACTATCAGGTATGAAGACAAATGAATCCTGATTTTGTGACCATCTTCTTTTGGAACTCAACCTGCAAAATGCAAATTCACCGTATAGCCCCACATGCTGACGAGCGAGCTCCAACCACCTATCGGGTTGGCCTCTCTATGTAATTCCCATGAAATCTACATAATGCAGCTAACCTGATGAGTGGCTCAGATCTCAAATGATGCAAGATGAAGTCGTAAGTGCACTTAGGAGGGATTCCCTATTAGGTGCAAGTTCAACTACATTGACAAATACAACAGAGATGTTAAAAACCAGTGCACTTTCATGGGACTGATGTCTATGTGAGACCATTTCGCTTATCAGGAGGCACCCACCATGTGATTGCACCCATTCAAAAGAGAGTCTGGTCTACTTTCCTGTGGACCATGAATGTATATCGAATGTGGACCTCAGGCCAATCATTTTGAGCCTTCCACATTATTATCAAGACCCACTTAATCGTTGCCGTAGGCATCAAAATAGTGGGGCCCACCTGATGTGCATCTAATGTCTCAAACTCACATGCCATCAGCACATTTGAGCTGTGATGCCAGTCTTGCTTGCATGGACCCTCCATTTTTACAAATAATCTTATTTGAGAACCATTCTACTCAGGCGCCCACACCATCGGCATCAGCCATTGCACGTCATTTGAGAGCCGCATCTACAACTTCACTGGGAAGGGTGATGTGGACCCCTCAATGGATCCCAACTATGTAACGAGGCTACGGGCCTTATGCCCACCGGGGAATGTCACTGCCTTTGTACAGATGGACCCAGGAAGTTCGAAAATATTCGACACAGATTACTACAAGGTCGTGGCGAAAAGAAGAGGCCTCTTCC
The DNA here is from genome assembly GCA_037074715.1 of Magnolia kwangsiensis. Lineage (NCBI taxonomy): Eukaryota > Viridiplantae > Streptophyta > Magnoliopsida > Magnoliales > Magnoliaceae > Magnolia > Magnolia kwangsiensis. The sequence goes on along the minus strand of CM073584.1, from coordinate 31,016,809 downwards.
AGTCTGATGCTGCACTCCTTGACGATAATGAAACTAAAATCTACATTGGTCTCCAGATCAACTCTAACAGTCCAAGCTTCTTCAGCGATTTTGGAGTGTCTATGGTGAAAATGGGTAACATCAGTGTCCTAACAGGCAATGCTGGCGAAATCAGGAAGAATTGTGCAGTGATTAACTGATCAACGGCTAGATTGTTCGAGTTGATGTAATCATTTGAGGCAATAAGCCAATGGTTTGCGAGATCTTCTACCAGATAGAAGATATATAGTCTGATTCTATTTTATTTCTATATTTGTCTTCCAGTATCTATGAATAAGATTGTTGCTATTTTGTATTGTTAATCGTTATATGAGTGATGAAATGTTAATAAAATGTGGAAAAGCAGTTTTTTTTTTAAAATTATTATTCTTCTTCTTTTTAAAATTTTACATTGAAAACGCATGCAAGAGAGCCAGGATGTTTATTAAGTAGTCCCTGTTAGTGGTGGCAATAGGCCGGGCTATGGTCAGGCATGCAGGGCCTTCCCTACCTTAGGCACCCCAATAACAAAAGGTAGTCCAATGGAAGGATTTTTTACCAGTATCCCATTCATTCATCATATGTCCCATTATATAAATGGTCTTGATTATCCAAGTATAATCTCCAATCGAAAAGTTCCTTTAAACTATGCATGCGTGTTTGAACCGGAACTACTAACAAGTGGTTATTTAACATCTAAATATTATTTTCAGCCAAACCTCAGTTGGCATAGTAAATATACTCTTGTAAATCCAATATAAAGATTAAATCTAAAAAGCCCACTTATTGAAAACCCGTCTAATTGATTTTCACAGTCAACCATATTGGAATTTGCATCCAAACAGGCCTTAAAGCATTTAATTCATTGTGTAAACGATACATAATTGATGATTGGAAGGGTCAATGGGCTGAGTTGGGCTATTCAGCATTTGCCCAGCCCAGACATCGGGCCTAAATTTCAAACCCAGCCGGGTCCTTGGATCAATTTAAAGAGCTCGGCCATTGGTGCTACCTGGCCCATTGCCAACCCTAATACTCTTGGGATGCTTGCTCTAACCTAGAATTCAGGTTAGATACTCATCAGGTGGGCCACACATGGATAATGAATATGTAACAGAAGATGTATGCCACCGTGAGAAAAGATATGCTTATATTATGGGTTAGAATCCTTTTAATAGTTCACCACCAGCGTAAAGATGGTGTTGACGACTTACCACCGCACACATGGTGTGGGTATATAATAATTGAGACCTTTCAAAAATTGAGCAATTGTCAATGGACCATAGTTCGAAGATTACATTGACCATATGCTTTTGTCCATTCTTTGATAGTCATCAATTGGGTGATGGATTGGATGATGGAAAAGAAAAAGGAATTCGGATTACATGGGTTTTATCCACACCGTCCATCCTTTTTTTCCGAGTCATTTCAGTTATAAGTGTAAAAATGAGGCCGATCCAAGATATAGGTGGACCACACAATAGGGATAAAATTCTTACCATTGAAAACCTTTAGTGGACCACAGAAGTTTTGGATCGAGCCAATATTTGTGTTTTCTCTTCATCCAGATCCACAGAACTTTATAAATAAGTTGGATGGCAAATAAACATAACGGTTGGCCCTAGGAAAGTTTCAACAGTGACTACCATTATCACTGCTTCTTCTTGTGGTGTGGACCACTTGAGACTTGGATCTACCTAAATTTTGGTTCCATCCCATAAAATGTCATAAAACAATGGATGGACGGTCTGGATAAAATTCATACATCACAGTGGCCACAGGCGTGCATAAGGTAGCTCATGCACAGGCCATCGCACATGCCAGCAAGGCACATATGTATGAGATCCAATCCATCAATCAGACAGGTCCCTTCCTACAAAGAATTAAGTCAGTCGACTAGTCAAGTGCCACAGCATAATAATGATGGTGGCCCACCTGATGAAAGAACGAGCTTGATTTACAAGCGAACACATCTACTAGTTGAGACTCACCTGATGGACGGATTAAGATAGTTTATGTTTGCCACATGGGAATATATAGTAGCATATAGATGATATGCCTTCCACGCGCCTATGTGCTTAGGAAATCTCAACTGGCAAAAAATAAAAAAATAAATAAATAAAAGAAAGCCCAACGGGCTAAACTCGTGTAACAGTTCACTACTATTTTAAAAATAGTTAAAACGATGGTGACTTTTCAATCGTTGGTGCAGTTGACCGACAATCCAGATGGAGCTAACCCTAACCCAACTGTGTATGAATTATAACCAGAAGATTAAACTAACAATGTAATAGGAACTATATAACTTAAACCACCCATTCCGTGTCCATCAATTGAATGGCCCAGATATTTGATCAAACATGCTTAAAAATTTAGACGGTTGAAATAGCAACACATAAGTTTCAATAAAATAACGAGACTGATGACTCCCACACACAGGGAACCACTTATAAGATACCATGCCCCAACAGATCATGTTAGCACATGAGCCTAAAAATAAGGCTGATTCAAAACTCAAGTGTGCCACTCTACCACTAAGATCATGTTAGGACATGAGCCCAAACATTCAAAACTCAAGTAGGCCATATAAAATGAAACAATGGAGATGTAAACACCCATTGTTGAAATATTCATAGGTAAAAGACCGTGACGTTAATATGCCAGCTGACCCTTTCGTTAGTAAGAGATGAACCACTCTAAAACTTCTGTGGCCCCGGGAAAATTTCAACGGTGGGTGTTCAATCCCTATTTTATGTTTGCCACATGGGAATATATAGTAGCATATAGATGATATGCCTTCCACATGCCTATGTGCTTAGGAAATCTCAACTGGCAAAAAATAAATAAATAAAAGAAAGCTCAACGGGCTAAACTCGTGTAACAGTTCACTACTATTTTAAAAATAATTAAAACCATGGTGACTTTTCAACCGTTGGTGTAGTTGACCGAGAATCTAGACGGAGCGAACCCCTAACCCAACTATGTATGAATTATAACCAGAAGATTAAACTAACAATGTAATAGGAACTATATAACTTAAACCACCCATTTCGTGTCCATCAATTGGATGGCCCAGATATTTGATCAATATTATTATGGATAACATGCTTAAAAATTTAGACGGTTGAAATAGCAACACATAAGTTTCAATAAAATAACGAGACTGATGACTCCCACACACAGGGAACCACTTATAAGATACCATGCCCCAACAGATCATGTTAGCACATGAGCCCAAAAATAAGGCTGATTCAAAACTCAAGTGTGCCACTCTACCACTAAGATCATGTTAGGACATGAGCCCAAACATTCAAAACTCAAGTAGGCCATAGAAAATGAAACAATGGAGATGTAAACACCCATTGTTGAAATATTCATAGGTAAAAGACCGTGAGGTTAATATGCCAGCTGACCCTTTCGTTAGTAAGAGATGAACCACTCTAAAACTTCTGTGGCCCTGGGAAAATTTCAACAGTGGGTGTTCAATCCCTATTTTATGTTTGCCACATGGGAATATATAGTAGCATATAGATGATATGCCTTCCACACGCCTATGTGCTTAGGAAATCTCAATTGGCAAAAAATAAATAAATAAAAGAAAGCTCAACGGGCTAAACTCATGTAACAGTTCACTACTATTTTAAAAATAGTTAAAACGATGGTGACTTTTCAACCGTTGGTGCAGTTGACCGAGAATCTAGACGGAGCGAACCCCTAACCCAACTGTGTATGAATTATAACCAGAAGATTAAACTAACAATGTAATAGGAACTATATAACTTAAACCACCCATTTCGTGTCCATCAATTGGATGGCATTTGATCAATATTATTATGGATAACATGCTTAAAAATTTAGACGGTTGAAATAGCCACACATAAGTTTCAATAATGAGACCGATGACTCCCACGCACAGGGAACCACTTATAAGTTACCATGCCCCAACAGATCATGTTAGCACATGAGCCCAAAAATAAGGCTGATTCAAAACTCAAGTGTGCCACTCTACCACTAAGATCATGTTAGGACATGAGCCCAAACATTCAAAACTCAAGTAGGCCATAGAAAATGAAACAATGAAGATGTAAACACCCATTGTTGAAATATTCATAGGTAAAAGACCGTGATGTTAATATGCCAGCTGACCCTTTCGTTAGTAAGAGATGAACCACTCTAAAACTTCTGTGGCCCTGGGAAAATTTCAACGGTGGGTGTTCAATCCCTATTTAATGTTTGCCACATGGGAATATATAGTAGCATATAGATGATATGCCTTCCACATGCCTATGTGCTTAGGAAATCTCAACTGACAAAAAATAAATAAATAAAAGAAAGCTCAACGGGCTAAACTCGTGTAACAGTTCACTACTATTTTAAAAATAATTAAAACGATGGTGACTTTTCAACCGTTGGTGCAGTTGACCGAGAATCTAGATGGAGCGAACCCCTAACCCAACTATGTATGAATTATAACCAGAAGATTAAACTAACAATGTAATAGGAACTATATAACTTAAACCACCCATTTCGTGTCCATCAATTGGATGGCCCAGATATTTGATCAATATTATTATGGATAACATGCTTAAAAATTTAGACGGTTGAAATAGCCACACATAAGTTTCAATAACGAGATCGATGACTCCCACGCACACAGGGAACCACTTATAAGTTACCATGCCCCAACAGATCATGTTAGCACATGAGCCCAAAAATAAGGCTTATTCAAAACTCATGTCACTCTACCACTAAGATCATGTTAGGACATGAGCCCAAACATTCAAAACTCAAGTGGGTCACAACACAAGAAATAGATATTAGGATTGAACACCCACTGTTGAAATTTTCCCGGGGCCACAAAAGTTTTAGAGTGGTTCATCTCTTACTAACGAAAGGGTCAGCTGCCATTTTAACATCATGGTCTTCTACCTATAAATATTTCAACAATGGGTGTTTACATCTCCATTGTTTCATTTTCTATGACCTACTTGAGTTTTGGACGTGCCTCATTTTTAGTATGAACTCCTCACACATTGGATCCATGAGTGAAAATAAGAAAATAAAAATAAATTCTAAAAAAATTGAAATTCAACTGTTCGATAATAAAAATGAATTTACAAAATAATGATACCAAACCTTCGCAAAAATTCGTAACCAAATATAAATAGTACATTTATATTAAGTGTCGTTTTTGGCTTAACCACATATTCTCCCAATTTTCCTAACCACAAGCCCAAAAGATGAATAGTTAATTAAAACTTATTATAAATAGTAAAAACAGAAATAAAATAAAATTTCCACCGTCAATCTAATAGAATCTCACAAATTCATCGTAGGTGGCTAAAGTAGCTTTTCCTACCCAAAATCATATATGGTAGATCGGGCAACACATTCCGATTTGAGAGATACCTGTTTAATGTTCTGAAGGTCTGGATCACTTCCACCTCTGAGAGGATCTTCTTTGTCCATTTTGGACATGAAAAGTATCCGCAACCTGCTCTACAACAATGGGCTGAGTGGATGTTACACCAACATTGCTGTGGGCCCGACGTGGTACACATATATGGGCTTCTCTAGGCCGTAGGAGGTAGGCCGGGATTACAGGAACCCTCTTATGTGGTGCCAGGGGCTAGAGAACATTGATTAATTAACCACAACTACTAAATGGATGGTTGTGATTACTCGAGCTGTGAAATTTTCCGTGCTACTGAACACCCACAACCGTCCCTTCGATTTTGATGATCCGAATTGATGTTTCTATTTCCCATGCAAGATGGACGGGGATGAATGAGACAACCGAAGACCCAGAACTTTAAAAATGGTGGTGAGCTATCATCACCATATTCTAATCCCATCTCAAGAACTTCAGCGTCAATCATCGTCACCATCCATCTAAAGAATGTCAGCATCACCAATCATCTGAAGATTTACATTCCAAGGGAATCAAGTGGACATCTATAATATAGGATCACCCTCTGATTAGCTGTCTTCTCACCGAAACTGACACCGTGACCTAACCCTAGTTTTCTATTTGTTTTTTCTTTTATGGTGTGGTTATCTCACTCGTAAAACAGAGATTCGGTTCCTGCATAAAATCTAGACTAAGTTTAAAAAAGAATGCAAGGAACCGCTGGGGATTGGATTGACCATGATTTTGGAATTAAATAAGCAGTTCATGCGTGCGGCTTAGTTGATGAATAATGTGATGATGGATGAAGTTCGTGCGAGGGGGTGTTGATCCAAACCGTTAATTTGAAGGGCCCCACTGTGGATGTGACACCCACGTGAAATTTTCAGGTTAAAAAATCATAAATATATGGCATTATATTTAGAACATTGGGGTAGTTTTGCCTTAACCATTTGCTTCAGTAGGATACTGTTTTAAGTGTTAGGAATTTTCAATCAAAGGTAGTGAGTTTTCCCTTTAGATTTTGGAATGCAAGTCAGATCAATGGTCTTGATTACCAAAGCATGGGCCCTATTCGTAGGATTGGTCCATCAAGACCTTATACTCCGTTGTCAGTCAATAAAACGCTGAGAGAGAGAGAGAGAGAGTGTTTAGGCATCGAGCTGCTGTAGGGAGACCGTGAAGGAAAAGCGAGACGGATTGGCTACTCCCCCTGCCATCAGCCCGGTGGCTGATGGTGGGTGATATGTGGGCCCCACCATGATGTATGTGTTTCATCCATTCCGTTCATCCATTTTTACGGATCATTTTAGAACCTGAAGCCAAAAATAAGAGGGCTATAAAAGTCAGTGGACCACACCATAGGAAAACAATAGTGATTGGGTATCCACCATTAAAATCCTCCTAAGGCCCACTGTACTGTTTATTTGACATCCAATCTGTTGATTAGGTCAAACAGACCCAAATGAAGGGAGGAAAAAAAAAAAACAAATATCAGGTTTATCCAAAACTTCTATGGCCCCAATAAGTTTTTAATGGTCGACATTCATTCAACACTGTTTCCTGTAATGTGGTCCATTGAGATTGGGATATAACTCATTTTTGGTCTCATGACATAAAATGATCTATAAAAATAGATGGACGGCATGGATGAAACACACACATCATGGTGGAGCCCACAGAGCACCGACCATCAGCCATTGGCGAGTGGCTGGGGGAGTAGCCAATCCGTTTCCAAGGAAAAGAATTCTATGGGGCCTAAGGTAATCTTTGTGCGACATATACTCCGTCCATCATTTGGACAAGCCCTTGTGAGGACTTGAGCCTATAAAGCAGACATTTCAAAACTCCATCGTGTCACACCACAATGAACGGCCTGGATTGAAACACCCACCACTGAAACCTTCCTTGTCCAAGGGGGGGCAAAAAAACAAAAACATTTCCTGGTCCACCGTGATGTTTATATGCCATCAAACCCAACCACAAGGTGGTCCCACAAGAGTGATTGAATTGACCAGATACCACACCGATCCAAAACTGTTGTGGGCACCAAGAAAGTTTCAATGGTAACCGTCTCCGTCCTCAATGTTACTTTTCGTGCGGCCCACTCAAGTTTTGGATGAGCCTCATTTATGGGCTCACGTCATAACATGAGCCATCGAAAATTGGGGATTTAGTAAATGTCACACACATGAAAGTGGGTCCCACAGGGATTTTTGTTTCTCCGGGCTACTTATAACAGTTTTACAACCTGTTTGGCACCCTGGAGTTGGTGGTAAATGGGTGCGCGCATTTCAAATCCAAATGGTTGAAGTTTTGCATTTGGCAGCCCATTTAGAGTTAAATATAATGGGAAGTATTCCTTCCAAATCTACATTCTTGATGTGTTTTGAATTTTCAGCAAAATACTGAGAGCAATCTTTCGAGACGATCAATGGTGTATATCACATACCAGGTGCATGGATCATCGTCGACTTGCATGCTATTTACATGGTGCAAGATATGCAATAATAGTCCATGACTGACGTCTTTTACTTCAGTGGGGACATCAAATGAAGATGATCACCATAGATCCTAGCCTTTCATCCGTTGCTTTCCCCACAAGCAATAATAAATAGCTTTCTTCTTCACTACAAACAAGAAAAAAAAAAAAAAAAAAAAAACTTACGTCTCTTCCACTTGTATATGGAATTTTACACCAAAGAATACCCCAAAAAATGAATTAATGGAATAGAACCACCTCTCTCTACCGATGACCATCCTTATATGTAAAGTAAACCATCTAAGAGAGCACAATGAAAGATGTAAGAGAGATTATACTTCAATATCCATACATACATACGTATATATGTATAAACACATACCTATGATGGAGAGATATCTCTTATATCAATTAGGAGAAGTAAAGACATTTCTTGATAGGAAATGTCAAAAGTTATAAAATATTCTCTCACTTGAAGACTAGTTTCTTAAATAATGCAAAAAATGCTTCCAATACAACTGCCTACACTTCACCAATTACTAGGTAACAACAAGTCCAAGAGAAGTCCTGCACGAAACAAACTTCTTAATATATATACTAAGTTCTCAATAGTGTGAATCTTCTATAATGAGATCTAACCATTTTCCACCACATTATGAACAAAGTGATTTTGAACATTGATATGGTAGGTTCGAGCATGAAATATCAAATTTTTAGTCAAATGTAGTGTACTCTAACTATCACAATGAATCACCACCACTTTCTCCTTGAATTTTAATTCTTTTAGTAACTTCAACCAAATAGCTTCATTGCATACTTGTATAGCTGACATGTACTCTGCCTTTATATTAAATAAGGTTATTGCTGACTACAATCTCAACATCCAAATAACCACATTGCTTGCCAAACAAAATAAAATAAAATATGTAGTAGATCTTCTTTTACCGCAATCTCCTGCATAATATGCATTCACAAACCCAACTAACTCTAAATTTTATCTCCTATAATAAATAACTGCCTATAGAGTACCATTCAAGTAATGAAGTATCTACTCCACAACAATCGAATCATCTCTACCCAGGTTAAGGGTTTATGATTTACTATTTGGGTTTAGTGTTCACTACCCCAAGTGCAAGGTCGCGATGGAGTAATAACTCAATGAGACCGAGGTTGAATCCATAAGGACTAAACTTGTACGTAATCTGAAAATAATCAGAACTAGAACAAGCAAAAGATCTAAATTGAATTCTGCAATGGTTGAGAGAAATTGTGAAGAACGTATCAATAATCAAAAGGAAACTGAGCAATAAGGATCCACTTGTAGTTATCGGGATGTTACCTTACTTGATTTAACAAATACAACTATAATTAGAGTCTTATCCTATCTAATTGGAAGATGAAGTAATTAAATCAAATCTTTTAACTTTTCATTGTTCTAGTCTTATCTAATTGTAATGATTGAAAGGGAATTCATATATTAACCATGCCTAGGAGACTATAGTGAATCACGAGTTTTACTAATCTCACAATCTCAAAACAAGAAAAGAAGATATTTAAAGCCATCACAGCATCTATTATAATTTGAGTCACAATAAATCATTGAAAATTAAAAATAATCCTTAAATTTAAACTGAAAATTAATCACACTCAACATAAACATGATTTAAAATAATGGAAGCATCAAAATAAACTACAGCTTCACATCTTAGCCCAAACTAAGAGATAAGAGATTAATTAGTCATACCTAACTCAAAAATAAAAGACAAAGTAAAAGATATACTAGAATTCATGAAGAAATCAAAGTGTAAGAACGTTGTTAGCGCTCTACCTAGGCTTCCTCTCCCTTTTCAAATCTTAGAAGATGATTTCGAATAGCCTGAGGACTCCTTTAATTAGTTTTGCAAATCAAACTTTCACATAAACTTCAAAAAAGTTTGCAAACCGCCTCGAATCTATATGTGCACACTGCGCAATTCCTAAAATAGACTTTCAAAACTTCTATTTTTTAAACTAGGAGTTTCAGAATATTTTTTTTTTCAGGACAATTTTTAGGAATATATTTTTTTATGACAATTTTCAAGATTTATTTTCTTTTAATTCACTTAAAATTTTCGATTCTCTTTATTCCTCACTTAGTTTCTTTGAATATTTGGCATGTGAATTCTTCATTAATGAATTTTAAATCTTTAAATCTTCATTTAGTAATCTTTTGAGTATAAATCTTCCATTTGACATCAACTTCCCCTTAAGCTTTTGAAATCACCTCGCACATAAAAACATATATAATTAGATTGATTAAGCACTATCATATTTATAAAACTAAGGTATAAATAGGGAGAAATATGCAATATTTTACACTCAACTCACTCCCCAACTAACATTTTGCTTGTCCCAAGCAAAACATGTGTGAAGTAATCTTCAATCTTCAATGTTCAAATCACTTTCAGAGAATAATCTTTTTTGCAATCAAGTATGAATGAATACAATATAAAGAAGCGAGAGTGCAAATTTGAAAAATTAGAGCTAAACTATACGAGCAATCAATCGAAATGTTTCTTTATCAATCATTTAAGAGCATAATTTCATATATCAAGTTTTTTCAATGTTCTTAGTAAATTCTATTTACTTTTCATAACATACTACTATTTCATAATGTTAGACATGCTCATCACCTAAAGTTTTATTGGATAATCAAGTATTGATTCTGAACTTATCACATTTTCCTTCTTTTTTTTTTTTTATTTTTGATTTTACATCAATGATCCCTTTCATTCATTCATTCATTTCCAGTCTTTTCATCATACATGACATTTTTGTCAATTTCTCTATTTTTTTAAAAACTGGTTCTTTTCATTTTTTTTTAAAGGTGGATAAAATTCTCCAGACTCAGTTCTCAATATCTTTCAATGATATATATACTAATAATCAGAAATTCTAGTATTATTCATAAAAAGCAAATTGAACATGTCTCATGGTTTAAATTATCATGATATTCAAATTTCCTCTTAATCGATTAATTAAAAGAACTTGAACAATAGTCTTACTCAATTGATCAAACTCTAATAATTTTAAATTTAATCTCTTATCTTATTATCATACTCAAAACACTCTTAATTACATAAATTATCATTTCTTAAACATATTTTTAGCTTGAAAATTTTCATAATCTTTGCTCAAAATTAAGAAAACGCTGATTAGTTTACCTTATCTATAACCCTTAACCTAAAACCTACATTATCCTCAATATAAAAGATATAAGCATGCAATGCATATGAGACAATGAAAAGAAATAGGAAGTGATGAGAAGATAATACCTGAAGAAGGAGAATTAAAGATTTTTCAAAGTTCTTAACATGTAAATGGGTTAACAAGAAGACTAAACAAACTAAAATCAAACTATCCTAATCATAAATCTTATGAAAATAATAAACATAACTACATCTCTGTCAAACTAGGAGGTCAATCCTGGTATACAGGATCAGTCAGAGGCATAGACATATCCTCTTAATCAAACTTCTCAACAAATGGCTTGAGACGATGTCCATTTACTTTTAAAACCTTGTCATTCATCGAATTCTTTATCTCGACTTGCCTGCTTTTCTGCAGGTGGTATGGAGTGATCACTTTATGAGAGATGACATATTTCTTCATTAAGTTTTCAAATAGCATATTACAAAAGTTTGAACCTCTATCACTAATGATGGTCCAAGGCGTTTCGAACCGGGAAATGATATTTTCTTTTAAGATTCGAATAACCATTTTATGATTATTATTTCAGCATGGGATCACTTTGACCTACTTAGTGACATAGTCTATTGCAATAAAATGTAAATATTCTCAAAGGATTGGGAGAATGGTCCCATGAAATTGATACCCCAACAATTAAAGGCTTTAATGATAAGAATAAGGTTCAGAGGCATTATATTTCGATAGGACAATTCTCTCAATTTCTGACAATGTTCATAAGCTTTGTAAAACTCATGAGTATATCTGAACATCGTGGGCCAGTAAAAGATACACTGTAAAATTTTGGCCGTGGTCTTTTTCACAGAAAAGTGACCACCATAGGCCTGACAAAAAGAAATGACACTCTAATGTTCATTGTCTGGCACATTTCTCCTTAGAATTTGGTTTGTGCAATATTTAAACAGATATGGATCATTCTAGAAAAACTTATGTACCCCAGCGAAGATTTCTTTTTCTTATCTTGCGCAGTCCGATATATTGGCATGACACCTGTGGCAAGATAATTCGCAATGTTAACAAACTAAGGTAATTAGGAGAGTTTAAACAGTTGTTCATTAGGGAAACATGTTGTTTATAGGTGTCGTCTTAAGGGAATTAGAAAAATCAAGTCTTGAAAGATGGTTAGCTACTACGTTCTCTACTCCCTTTTTATTTCTTATTTTTATATTGAATTCTTGGAGTAAAAGGATTCATCTTATCAGGTAGGGCTTAGCATCATTCTTGAAAAGAAGGTAGTTCAGCGTCGCATTATCAGTGTAGATAATGATCTTGGATCTAATCAAGTATGATTTAAATTTGTCCAAAGCGAATACTATAACTAAGAGTTCCTTCTCCATAATAGAGTAGTTCACTTAGGCTAAATTTAGAATTCTACTTGCATAATGAATCACATAAGGCTTTCTTTTATTTTTTTTGGCTTAACACCGCCCCAATAACATAATCTGATGTATCGCACATAATCTCAAAAGGGATGCTTTAATCGGGTGGTTATATAATAGGAACGGGTGTCAACATAGCCTTAAGCTTAGTGAACGCTTCTTGGCATTGCTCAGTCCACTCATATGGTACATCCTTTCGAAGTAGATTGCATAAATGACAAGAGAGATAACTAAAGTCCTTTAGGAATCATCTATAAAATCCAGCGTGCCTTAAGAAGGATTGCACGTCACGTATTCTTTTGAGTGGAGGTAGGTTAGAGATAAGGTCAATTTTAGTCTTGTTTACCTCAATTCCCTTGGACAAAATTATATATCCATGAACAATTTCCTTGGACGAAATTATATGTTCAAGAACAATTCCCTTGGGAACTATGAAATGACACTCTTTCCAATTTTAAACCAATTTTTTTTTCCTTGCATTGCTTCAACACATTTTTTTAAGGTCTTTAAGACACTCGCTAAAGGATGGGCCAAAGATGGTGAAGTCGTCCATAAAGACCTCTAAATATTGCCCCACCATGTCAGAAAAAATACTCAACATTATCGCTGAAAAGTGGCAGGGGCATTACACTGTCCGAATGACATCCTTCAGTAACTAAAGGTGCCAAATGGACATGTGAACGTTGTCTTTTCTTGATCTTCAAGGGCTATCTCTATTTAATTGTAACCCGAATATCCGTTAAGGAAGCAGTAGTAAGAATAACCATCTAGCCTTTTCAAAATTTGATCAATGAAGGGCAAAGGAAAGTGGTCCTTCCTTGTGACGGTATTCAATTTTTCATAGTCAATGCACATTATCCAACCAATAGTGAATCTAATTGACACGAATTCATTGTCATCATTAGCTATAATGGTGATTCCAGACTTCTTAGGAATCACCAGAGTTGGACTCACCCATTGACTATCAGAAATACGGTATATGATACCTACATCTAACAAGTTAAGTACTTCTCCCTTAACCACCTCTTTCATATTTGGATTTAATCGATGTTGTGGTTGTCGGAAAGTTTTTGCATTATCCTTTAGATGAATGCAGGGAGTACAAATTAAAGGATCAATTCCCTTGAGGCCCGCAATCAACCATCCAAGGGCTCTTTAATGCTCAATGAGAGTAGAAATAAGCATACCTATTTTTCTTTCTCAAGGTGGGAAGAAATCACCACCGGGTATGTCTCATCTTGACTTAGGTAAACATATTTGAGATTAGCGGGCAAGGGTTTTAGGTCAAGTTTTGGTGTGTTGAGACTAAAAGGTAAAGGCACTACATTGGTTTGAGGCAATTTCTCAAATTGTGGCCTCCACCGGTTATTTTCATGTACTGATGTTGCATCAAGCAAGACATCCATCTCCTGAATCATGTCATCATTTAAATTGGGGAATGGGTCAGGCACGTCTCTAGAGGATCAGAGTATAGAGTCAAAAGTGCTCTATCTTTCATGAAAGAGTCGATCATATAAATGTCATGGGTATCATCTTCATCCTCTGTCTGTTTGCTCATATTGAAAAAAATATTAAGCTCTAATGTCATATCTCCAAAGATAGATTCATAATTTCATTCATACAATTAATGATGACATTTCATATAACAAGGAATGGACGACTAAGAACGACGGGTATCTGAATGCACACATCTACAATGGGTCGAGCATCTAGAATAATTAAATCTACTCACTAGTAGAATTTATCAACCTGGACTAACACATCCTCAATCATTTCTTTTGATACACGGACTGATCAATCAGCAAGTTGTAATGTGGTTCGGGTGGGTTTTAATTCACCTAGACCCAATTATTCATAAACCGAGAATGAGATCAAATTAACATTCGCCCCCAAGTCAAGAAGTGCGTGCTCAATTCGGTGGTTCCCAATTATACATGTGATGGTTGGGCCACTGGGATCTTTATATTTTTGTGGCACATCTTACATAAGGATGACACTCACTTTTTCTATTAAAAAGATTTTCTTTTATATATTTTGCTAACTTTTGGTTGTATATATATCTTTCAGAAATTTGGCATATGAAGGGATTTGTTTAATGACATCTAATAAAGGAAAATTGACCTTCACTTGCTTAAACACCTCTAGAATATCCTGGGAGTTAGATAGATGTTTTGCTGCAATCAACCGTTGGGAGAATGGTGCAATCGGCTTGTTTTAAGATTCCGGTTCCATCTCATGTGGGATGTCGCTAAGTTCATCATTCTTAACTTCTTCTAAATCCTTAGCCTTTTCAGCCTTTACTAGAATAGTTTTGTTAATTGTCTTTCTACTTCTAAAAGTGGTGATAGACTTAACTAGCTCCACATGTTGATTGAAAGAGCTTGGGTCACTGATTTCACATTGTGACTTTGAATTGGGGATAAGTTGGGTTGGAAAAGCCATTTCCCCCCAGTCGCTAAGTGTGACTCAATCCTTCGAATTGATGATGCAAACATTCTCATTATTATTTTGAGATCTTAGAATGCTTGAACTGTGTTATAGTTGAAGAGCTCTTGGTTTTGCATGAATTTTTGAATTGGATCCTTTTAAGGTTTTCTTTAATTTAGAAGTTGAATAAGGGTCTCTTGAGGATTGGCCGTTTGTTTGTTCCTCCAAATGAAGTTTGGATGGTTCCTCCAATTGGAATTATATATGTTTGAGGTGGGTCCGCTGAATGGTTGTTGGTAAGTATTTACGGCATTTGATTGCTCATTTAATAAATCTTAAAAAGGAAGGATTGTGAGATAATCTTGTGTTACATGTATGTTACTAGCACAAATACTACAAACAACTTCCACGATTTTCCTTTGTTTGATGGCTTCCACCTTCTTAAGTTTCATGGCCTCAACTTTTCTTGTGAAATTGGCCATCCTTGCACGGATGTTATCTTCTTCTTTTAAGGCATACATTCCTCTCCCCTTTCCTTTGATTGAGTAGGCTTAGAAGTGGTGGGTCTTAGGGAGGTGTTCTATGATTGCACGTTTTCTGCGAATTGATCAAGATAATCCCACACATTATCGGATTCGTTGTTTATAAATTCATTGTTACACATCATCTCTACAAATTGGCGCATTGGTAAAGTTAATCCATTATAGAAAAGCTTATTGTTCACCAAATTTTGTAGATGTGGACAGGAATTTGTGAGATCATTCCCATCATTGGAAAAAGGTCTCTTCCTCTTTCTGGGTGAAGTTCATGATTACATTCCTTAAAAATGTTAGTTTTATGAAACGGAAAAAACTTCTTGAGAAATTCTCCGGTCATCTCAGTCCACGTGTTGATAAATCGTGGCTTTAAGGAGTGCATCCACGTCTTAGCTTTCTCTTTCAGTGAAAAGGGGAACAATTTGAGTCACACTGTGTCCTTAGGCACATTTGAAAAGTGTAATGTAACGACTATCTTATCAAACTTTTTGATGTGAAAGTATGAACTTTCAGAGTCTACTCCATGAACTTTAGGAAGGATTTGTATCATTATAGGTTTACTATCCATGTTTCCTACATTAAGTGGAAACATCATGCAGGAAGGTGTATACTCACTCCCGTCGGTTATAAATAATCTAGCAAAGTACGAGGCGGGAGAGCATTATGTATCTTATTCTCATCTTGAACCTCCTCAACTGGAGGTTGAGCTTGATTTGCAGTCATTACTTTAATTAACTGAGAGGATCTCAAGTAGTGTCTAATCCTTTGATGGATAAACAACCCTTCGACTAATTCTCCTTCACTTAAGAGACGGGGAGTATTATCACGAACCCAATTGGGTATGAAACATGCACAACCCTCAAGCACCAAACAAATAAAACCTAGAAGAAAGAAAATAAAAGCAAATAAGAAATCTATAAAAGAAATAGAATTGGAAAGAGGTTAACGGATTGAAGTTGCTATGTTAAGATTGTACAAAACAGAAAACAATGTTAGTTTCTAAAAATAATTTCAAAAAAAAAAATTCTAACCTAAAAAAAAAAAAAAAAAAAAAGTTAACACTAATCTTATCCTAATTCTAATACCAATTAATCTCAGAAAATGTAACCATAATCACTATCAACGGTGCCAAAAACTCATTCATGATCCTAAGTACAAGGTCGCGATGTAGTAATAACTTGGTGAGACTGAGGTCGAATTCACATGGACTAAACTTGTACGTAATCTGAAAATAACTAAAACTAGAACTAAAAAAATAAAAAATAAATTGAATTCTATAATAGTTGAGAGGAATTGTGAATAACGAATCAATAATAAAAAAGAAACTAAAGGGCTAAAGATCCACTTGTAGCTATCAGGATGCTACTTGATTCAATAAATACAACTAGAATCAGAGTCCTATCCTATCCCATTAGAAGATGAAGCAATTAAATCAAATATCTAAACTTTTCATTGATCTACTCCTCAATAAAAGAGTATTTAATGATTGGAAGGGAATTCATGAATCCACCATGCCCAAGAGATGATGGTGAATCATGAGTTTTACCAGTCTCACAATTTCAAAAAAGAAAAATAAGATATTCAAAGCTATCACAACATCCATTGTAATTTGAGCCATTATAAATCATAGAAAACTAAAAATATTCCTTAAATTCCAATTAGAAATCAATGACATTCAACATAAAAAAAAAATAAAGCAAATGAAGCATCAAAATGAATTACAGCTTCACCTCTTAGCCCTAGCTAAGAGATACGAGATTAGCTAGTCAAACCTAACTCAAAAACAAAAGAAAATGTAAAATATATACTAGAATCCATGAAGAAATAAAATTGGAAGAACATTGTTAGTGCCCGACCTAGGCCTTCTCTCCCTTTCCAAAACCTAGAAGATGATTTAGAATAGTCTGAGAAATCCTTTAAATAGTTTTGCAACTCAAAATTTTGCACAAACTTTGAAAAAGTTTGCAAAACGCCTCAAATTTACACACTCTACGCAGTTTTCAGCATAAACTTTTAGAACTTTTATTTTTTAGACTTGGAGTTTTAGAATATATTTTTTCATGACATTTTTTTTGAATATATTTTTTTAGGACAAATTTCAGGATTTATTTTCTTTTTCTTCACTTCAAATTTTCGATTCTCTTCATTCTTTACTTAGTTTCCTTGGATCTTTGGTATATGAATTCTTCATTAATGACTTTCAAATTTATAAATCTTCATTTACTAATCTTTCAAGTATAAATTTTCATTTTGGCATCAATTTCACCTTAAGCTCTCGAAATCACCTCGCATATGAAAATATGCATAATTAGATCGTTTAAGCACTATCATGTTTATAAAACTAAAGTATAAATAAGAAAAAATATGCAATATTTCACACTCAGCATTTAGGTTTTAGGCTTTAAGTTTAAGTTTAAGGTTTAAAAATGTCTCAGCCTGAGCCTGCCTAGATGCACTAGAGCTAACCCGGATATACTCGAGCCATATGGAATGCACTACAGCTAGCCCAAACACACTTGAGCCAGCCTAAATGCACCACACTGTCCACACCTATCCCAGACGCATTGCAGCCAGCCCAGGCGCACCACGTGGTCTACACCCAGACCATCACATCCAAGCAAGCGAGGACGCACATCATAGATAGCTCAGACACACCCGATTTCAACCAGACTTGACCCCAATTTCACAACATCCCCCCCCCCCCAAAAAAAATAAAAAAAATAAAAATAAAAATAAAAATAAAATAATAATAATAATAATAATAATAATAATAAAAATAAAATAAATAAATAATAATAATAATAATAAACTATAGGGTTTGGTAAATTACCTTAATTAGGCAGAGTCAAGTACTCAGGTGGGTGTGAATCATCCGGATAGGCTGTTACAACATTTTCGGGCTTGAGAGATGAGGTAGGAAGTGGAGAGGAGAGAGAGGAGGAGGAGGAGGAGGAGGGTGGCCTTATGGCTAGTGGTGGTGTTTGTGGGTGGTTGTTGGGCTTGAGAGAGGAGAAGGGGGAGGGAGGGAGGGAGATTAGGATCAGGTCGGGTGTGTCAGGTAGGGTTAGACTTTAGAAATTTAGGTTTACACACACACACACACACACACACACACACACACACACACACACACACACACACACTACTTGAACCCAAGTTGAGTTTAAACGAGTCGGGCTTGGGGTCAAGTTTAGTGGAGTTACTAGGTAATTCGGACTCGACTCGATTTGAGTTTGGATTGGGCGAATTCTACTCGGTTCAAATCGACTTACCAACTCGGTTCAGGTCGAGTCGGTTATGAATAAATCAAACAAGTTGAGTCATCTTGTGCCTAACTTTAGTTGAGGGTGCGTCGCTAGATACATGATAAGATCAGTTATCTCACTCTTATAGTCATGATGGGTACGTTGTTTCATTAATTAGCATGATAATCATGGCCACATGGCATCATTCTATTCATCCTCTTAACGGTAGGCTCATGGCTCTATGCTTCAACATTAATAACAAAATGCGTAAAGCCAAAGGAAGATGAAACCAAAATACTCTTAGGTGAGAGTAGAATTTCTTCTAGTATTAACCCCATAGTGTCAACATGTGACAACCTTTTATTGCCTTATGTCGGGGCTCCAAAAATAAACACAAACAGGTCTTAAAGAAAGTTTTAACAATCGACGTCACTATAAACAGGTCCTAAGCATAAACAAGTATGGCCAACTCAAGCCTTGGATCTGTCTCCTTTTTCGCTTGATGCCTTAAAATGATATGGTAAAATGGATGGATGGATGACATGAATAAAACATATTAGGGTGGGTCCCAAACAATCCCTATTAGGATCAGGTCCATCGGGCTCGGATTGCATGTTGTAGCACACAACGTCAACTAGGTACATTGTGTTACCCAAAAGGCTTTGTTCGCCCACCATGATGTATGTGTTTTGTTCACACTATCCATCCATTTTGTCAAATTAGTTTAGGGCATGAGCCCAAAAATAAGGCATATCCAAATCTCGAGTAAACCACAACATAGGAAATAGTGGTGATTGAATGCTCACCATTAAAAAATTTCTTAGGCCCATTATAATTCTTTTCTAACATCCAACATGTTGATTATGTCACATGGACCTAGATGAAGGTAAAACACAAATATTAGCTTCATCCACAACTTTTTAAACCCTAAGAAGTTTTTATGGTGGCGTTCAATCGATCACCACTGTTTCCTATGGTGTAGTCCACCTAATATTTGGATTTGCCTTATTTTTTTAAATTTTTTTTTTCATTTTATAGGCCCATGCCCTAAAATGATATAAAAAATGGATGAATGGCATGGATAAAACATTCACACCGTTGTAGGCCCACACCCTAAAATGATATGAAAAAATGGATGAATGGCATGGATAAAACATATACACTGAGGTGCGGCCTACGGAGCATTTCCAGTAGCACTCACTACCAACATCTAAGTCTAGGTCCATCCTAATAAGGGCAAGACAAAATCCACATCACGCAATCTAAGTCCATTTATGTTGTGATCCTACATCACGCAATCTAAGTCCAGGTCCATCCTAACAAGGGCAAGACAAAATCCACATCCTTCTATTACATAAGGGTCATTTGGTAACCTTTTAAATCCTAAAGTTATAAAGGGATTACAGGTTTGAGTACTTTCATTTGCATATAAAGGCTTCACATACTATAAATATGTTAGAACTTTTAGCTATAATATAAAATCAGGCAAGATGCACCCTCATGATACATGAGGTCCACTGTACCTAATGTGTATAATACTATCAATCTGTCCACAATGTGCTTCGATACTCTCATGTAACCCTAAAAAAATAGTTTGTTGATTATCAAATGGACTACACGATGCAAAGATATGACGTCCATTATTAAAAACTTTCAGATTTGCCTTTGTGGGCCACTATCATGGGTGAAGGACATCAAATGCGTCTAACGCATGCATGTTTTGATGCTCTCTTACTGCCTTAAGAAAATCAAGTAGTTTTTTTTACGTGTTTTGCAGGATTGTGTAGGTTATACTTCCTCCATCTTTATAATATGAATACATACTTTATACATTGTGATCGCTTTAGTTTAAGTTAGCGAAACATATAATCTATAAATAGATTATCACTTAAAAGCCAAATGGAACAGCATATAATCCATTTACACATGATCCTTTTATGCTCCATATACTACTTACAACCTGTAACTTTACTAGCATCCAAACGACCCTTTATACATTTAGAAAAAAAATACCACCTCTATGTTTCCCTTAAAAGCCGTTTGGCTCTTGTTGTGCGATTGTGTAAATAGCATTTCTAAGATTATTTTATTATGATAAAAGTTGACATGAAAATGGACACCTCGTTTGGCAGAGACCCTAGCTATCCATATCAGCATATGTGGGCATTGTAAAAGTACTTACTGGAATACTTTTTTTAAAATCATCATTTGTATAAAAGACTAAGTGCATTTTTTTTTAGCTAGTCATGATCTCAGCGATTTGGATGGTTTGGATTGTTTTATAAACATGACATAAGTATAATTTTCTAAGTGCAGTCGCTTAAAGCATCATACTCCACCAACTATTTTATCCCCATTTCTTGTGAATTCTAAAGCACAACAGGCCTGCCTTTATGTTGAGATCCACACCGTCCATCAGATGTGACGTACCACTTCTGGCCTTGGTTCCAAAATTCAGACCAATAAAAAACACAGATTGGTTAACGGTGGAAAATCATGACTATCTAAATTTATTTGGTAGGGTCCACCTTAGGCTTGGAATGGGGCTGATAATAGTAGCATCCCTTCATCCTGGTAGGATGCATCAAATGAACGGATTCGATGTCATACACTAACCATGATAGCCCAACTGTGTACCTATGGTGTGGCGCACTTAGCTCTTGGATGAAGCTGATTTCTGGGCAGCTGGGTTCAAATAAGGCTTGCACCTAGGAACCTCCACGTGGTTGCACGAGACGTTATAACATTTATAGTTTTTTTTTTTCCGGCTGTTACAGGCCCTAGGGCCAATCAACATATGCTACATTTAGGGGTACACATTGAACCGGTAGAACCGTGGAACTGGACCGGAACTGACTAAACGGTCCGGTTTAGTCCGGTTCTAAAGTGCACCAGTTCCGGTTCCGGTTTCAAAAATCAAAGAACCGGTTACATCGATTCGGTTCTCAGTTTGGGGGTATGTAGAACCGAACCGAACCGAACTGTGAACCGATCTGTAGAACCAAACCGTGGATCTGATCTGTAGAACTGAACCATGGAACCGAACCTGGAATCGAACTTGAAACCAAACTAAGAACCCTTTGATTATTTCCATATTTGACTCATGATCTATGGTTTATAATGCATTATTTAATTATTTTCATAAATATATTTTTGCACACCTTATACAATATCTAAACCATTCATCAAATGGATTACAACATGAATGGACATGGGCTAGATAATAAAATGAAACATGCAATTGGACTGGATTATAAAAAGCCCAAAACCGTGGAACCGATCCGTAACCAAACCGGTTTTAACGGTTCGGTTCTAGGGTGCCAATGGTCCAGTTCTGGTTCCGAATATCCTAGAACCGTTAGGAACGGTTCGGTTCCGGTTTCACCCCAGAACCGGACCAAACCGACCTATGTGCACCCCTAGCTACGTTGGCATAACATGGCCAATCAACATATGTGGCGAGTTGCCTGTTCCCCCCGGCCAATAGGAAGATCCTGTTCAAACGGTACATGGATCCACCGACATGTTCATGAGAAATCTATCTTGTCCATCGGCTTCTTCATGTTCAGGTTAGGATGTGATCCAAAAATGAGACAGATCCAAAACTCAAGTAGACCACACTAAAGGAAACAGTTAAGATAGAATGCCCACTGTAAGACTCGTATCTAAATCCGTACTGTTCCGTCGCTTCCCGCGATCCTTCTCGTCAAATTCTGGCAATCCGCGACCTGTAATCGACGTTGCGCACGATCGTAAGATGTATTCTATATATTTGAGTCGCCTTAATCCAAGACTTATATCATTGCGACCGCACCATCGCCGCGGTTCCAACGCCGCGACTCATGTACTGATCCGATACCCTGACTAAGAGACGTGGGTCGGCATTGATTTCGAGAAAATGTCGCGCGTTTACATTCCCAAGAGAATCTCTATAAAGTGTCAAATCAATCCCATCAATCACTTCATGTCAAGTACAAAGGAATCATGTTTTCTTTCTCCACAAGTCAAGCAACCACCAAAGTCAACTAACACATCACCTCACCCATCACTCACATCTATCAACCATCACTCCATTACTCCTCCTTACATCCCATCTCCCTCTCTCTTTTCTCACACCAAACCCAAGCAAAGGAGAGCATCCCACGTCCAAGCTCTTTCCATGAAGAGAAAAATGCATTTGTGAGGCCCACCTTTCCATCTCCAAAACCCATCATCCTAGCCATCCATTTCTCATCTTTACCATCAAAGTGAAGAGTAAGGAGATAGGTTATCCAACGGACCAAGAAGATTAAGTGGTAGGTGCTTCCGTAGCCTAGTTTTCATATTTTTAAGATGGGCCAAGTGAGGCCAACCGATCAATGGTTTGGATCTCACTTGGGACCTTAAGATGTGGCCGATGGCCCATCTTGATCATCAATATCATTCCATGATGGGGCCATTCTCCATGGACCCCATCATAATGTTTACTTTCCTTGCATTAAGAGGTCATCTAGACTGTCCATTTTTAGTGGAGAAAGATCTCCACCGTTGATCTTTGAATTAGTGGGCCCACTTGTATTAGGGCCCACTCGATGTACGATTGAATGCAAGGGAGGGCTCATAGTGGCGGAGCCCTCCATCACGCGTGTCCCACTCTATCTCTCTCTCCCTCTCTTTCCATTTATTTTATTTCTTTGTGTGTGATGAAACGGCCGTATGGCCCACTTGAATGAGCCCCACCATGAAATATGTATTTTATCCAAGCCGTCCATGGGTGGGGCCCATCTTAAATGTACATCCATTTGGGGTGGCCCACCTAAACAGGGCCCACCTTGAATGTATTTGATAAAGCCCAAAACAAAAAAAAAAGAAAAAAAAGAAAAACGTCCAGACGCTGGACGTCACTAGAAGAAAATCCAAATATGAAGGCCATTGGGGCGGGCCATTTGTACAGGACCCACCTTGATACATGCGTCCAATCCAGGCCGTCCATCCTCTTTCCCAACTCATTTTAAGCGTTGAGCCAAAAAATGAGGTTGATCGGAGTATTTGGTGGGCCATAGCGTTAAAAACAGTACTACTACCATTGAAATACGCTTTGGTCATTTATACGCCAAAAAAAAAATCGGATATGGGGCTCATTCTGACTGTTTCGAGCCGTAGAATACAGTGGACGGAGTGGATTTACTTAGGGTGGGCCACACAGATGAAAAAACCGAAAAAAAATGGGTTTTTAAAGAAAAAAAAGATTTTGAAGCAAAGAGGTTGCTGCCTCTCTGACGCCTAACGTCCCAGAGCGGACGGACGCTGGGGGCCCACAGCTCCTCATGTGGGCCCCACTTTGATGTTTATTTTCTGATCCAACCCACTCATATGGTGGGTCCCTACCTTAAGTAGGTCCCACCCAAAGATATCCCCGATCCATATCGCAGGCGGCCCACACCACAAGAAACAGTGTGAATTGAACTCTACCATTGAAATCGTTATTTAGGCCCACTGGAGTTTTGGATCGAGCTGAAATTTGTCTTTACCCTTCATTCTGGTCTACGTGACCTAATGGACGGGTTGGATGGCATGTAAGCATTATGGTGGGCCCCCCACATGGGACCCACAGTGATGTATGTGTTCTTTTCCACCGTCCAGGCGGACGATGGAGCCCACCTTGATGCATGTGTTCTGCTCACACCGTCCAGCGGACGGTGTGGAAGCCCACCGTGGTGTATGTGTTTTATTCACACCATCCAGGTGTGGATGGTGGGACCCACCATGGTGCATAAGTTGTATCCTAACCGTCCATCCATTTTGAGAGTTAAGGAATGAGCCAGATCCTTAGCTCATGTGGACCTCCACCATGATGCATGTGTTGCATCCAAACCGTCCATTTAATTTGTAAATTTTTTTTTTTTTTTACTTTGAGCTAAAAATGAGCCAGATCTATGGTTCAAGTGGGCCCACCTTAGTATGTGTATAGGGCCCATGTTGGCCTGTTTGTAACCATTCATTAAGACCCACTTTGACACACATAAGGCCTATGGGATTAAGCCCATTCGACATATATAAGGCCCATGGATTTGGGCCCATTTGACATATGCAATGCCCATGGAATCCGGCTCATTTATTCTATATTAAAGCCCATGGGAGCAAGCCCATTTGATGTGCATGGGGCGCAAATGGAGTGGCCCATTTGATATATTTAAAGCTCATGTGTGTAGGCCCATCTGATATATTTAAGGCCCAAGTTGTGAGGCCCACTTTGATGTATTTCATGGCCCATGGGTCATGGACCATTGCAATGTACATAAGGCTCATTGGTGAGGCCCATTAATGCAGCCATTTGATGAATGTAAGGCTCATGTGATTCGGCCCATTTGATGTATCTATGGCCCATGGATCGAGGCCCAACGGATGTCCTTAGGGTCCATTGCAATATATGTTTCTCATGGTTCATGTAATGATATTTATGGCGGGTCGTGCCTAGGGAACAATGTTGGTTTGACGTCCACATTGTATGTACAATGTTGGTTAAATGTCCGCATTGTAACTCTCTTTAGGGCCCATTGATAGGCCCATACTCGTTACTATTCATCACTTTATAATATGCTTAGAATAATCCCATGACTCATGCCCAAACGCATCATATGTATGCTTGATTTGAGTAGTGACTGATCATAGTATATGACATTGGGCAGACCACTTATGGGACCCGTTATGAGACGGAGTGCCCCACATGATCGCGCAGTACGTGCTGGATTTCTGCATGATTTGACGGCGTGATTCATGCATCTCGCATATGTGTGATTTGATCACTGCACGCCCTACCGACATCAGGGCCGTGGTTCCACAGGTACATCGTGGATGGCCGTATCGGATACCGAAAATACTTGATTTTAGTACTGTGGACACTTAAGATGTCCTTGGGTGAAAGTCTCAGAACTTTTTTGGTACCAGGAGATGCTCCAACGTTTACACCGAGTGGATACATGAGTGCCCGAGTGCCGAATACTAGTAGGTCGCGTCTCCCACTGTGTCGTGGTCGGTTGGAAGGGGGTGTAGCCTTATCCGCCTAAGTGAGGGGGCTATAAGTTAGGCTGAGTTTGACCAGCTCGCAAATGAGTCCGCTATCGACGAGCCGGGTAGGTATTGACAGACTACTGGTCAGGCGGATAGTGAGGTCTATTCCGCTTTCTTGACTGTGCAGCTAGGGAGGTGGCAGTCACTGTGAAGTGTATTAGACCCCGGTGATATCCAGAGAGGAACTGTACTGATATATGAACTTGATGAGTACCGACTTGCTTGGATTGTATTTCGTATATGACATTCGGCTATGTAGGCCTTATATTGCATCGGTATGGCCGATGACATTCATATCTCGCATCATGCCTTGTATTACATAGCCTTGGTATGGTTGATTGTATTCATGTACTTACCGCATACTTCCGCATTGCCCTGATGCTGTACACTTGGCGTTTGCCTTACGCACACACTTACACCACCTTCTAAGCTTTTGTAAGCTTATGCACGACAGTTGCGTGCAGGTAGCGTTGGACAGCAGCAGCGCTGAGGAAGAAGTGCATATCAGGACCTTTTGGAGCTTTTTGATCACCTTGTATTTTTCTTTCCGCATTGTATTTAAAATTTTTAATATAGTGGATATGTGGTGATGTTGTTTTGTGACTTGGTTATGCTTGTGGTTATGCTCCATTACAAAAAAAAATTCATTCTGAAAATCCTCCTTATAAGATCGCAGGATCGGAATCTGGTATTTGATTATCAGAAGCTAAGAATGGGGCACTACGGAGGCTGTCGGCACCGGATTCGGCAATCGAGATTCATGTGAATCCGATTTTCGAGTTTGAGACGTGACACCCACAGTAAAAACCTTCATTAGGCTAAAGGAGTTTTGGATCAAGCTAATATTTGTATTTTGGGCTCGGTGACCATTTCAATGCCGGGCATTTTCTTCTTCACTGTTTTTGTAACGTGGTCATTAGAATTTGGCATGTCTCAATTACGGGCTCTTGTGCAAATATGAAATGATAAAACTCCAAAGCGAATTGCATTCGACCCATACCGACAATTAAGTGTCCGGCCAGATCTACATGGGGCCACAATAATGTATCTGTTTATGCAAGTTGTCTATGCTTTTCTCAAATCATGTCAAAGCATGGGCTCAAAAATGAAGCAGAATCAAAACTCTAGCAGACCACACCAAATAATAAGCTTGGGTTGCAAATGTCATCTAATGTATGGCTCACTAGAGCGCTCGATCTGCGTTATTTTTAGCCTCATCCCTTGACATAATCTGAAAAATAAATAAATACAATGGTTAAACATTCATCACCATGAGCCCGCAAATAGATATGATCATACACTTCAAGATTTTCATAAAACCTGAAAGCAGATTGCATTGTGTGCCACACGCAACCAGCATCACTTGTGCGTTAATGTCACAAAGCTTCATGGGCAACCATGATTTATATGTTATATCCAGATTGTCCGTCTATTTGGTAAAATTGTTTTAGAGCTTCAGCCCAGGAGGCATAAAGTTGGACCACACCATAGAAAGCGTTAGGAATTGAACGGGCCACCGATGGAAACCTCTCGGGAGGTTAAGAATGCTTTGGATCAGTGGATTTTTTATAATTTTTCTTCATTTAGTATATGTAATCTCATGGGCAAGTTGGATAGTAAATAAATACCTTGAAAAAAGTTTCAAAAGTGGGAATCATTGTATGGTGTGATCCACCCGAGCTTTGGATGTGGCTCTCGATTTTGGGCTCGTGCCCAGAAATGACAGTTGCAAAAGGAAGTGGATATAATATTTACGTCTTGGAGCCCACGTAACCTGGTGACGTAAACACACCGGGTTGGCACACCACCCAATCCGCCTCTGAGACACTCGCCTACATCTTGGGACCCACGAAAGTTAGGCTTACTATAATGGAAACGGATTGGATAGTCGCATGCAACTAGCCAATGACTAGTGGTCGGTGACCCATCTATCTATGTTTTTTTAGATAATTTTGGATCAAGCTAATAAATTTTATTTTATTTTTGACTTCATCTATGTCTGTATGACTTGATCTGTAAGTTGGATGTCAAGTAAACCTTACACCTGAGATTTTGATCTACCTTATTTATGAGTTAGATAATTAAAATGATGTGTAAAAATGAATGAACGGTGTGGATAAAACACATAGATCATTGTGGGGCCCACATAAAACGGACTACTAGCCACATTGCCAGTGGCAGGAGAGTAGCCAATCCGTTTTCTACCAAACTTCCTCCTGATAGCGGGCGCAGGCAACTGGCGTCCATTACTATATGTAAGTACGCCCATTAGTAAGGGTCACATGCAAGGGAGCAGATTAGGTGAGATGCCGGCCTCAGCCACGAAGGTGCGGCCATTACCGTGGGCCTACCTTGATGTGTGTATTCTTCATCAGACTGTCCATCCGTTTGCCTGGATCATTTAAGGCAAGTTGTCAAAAGTGAAGAAGATGGAAATTAGCAGGTGGACCACACTCTAGAAAACAGTGGTGATTGACCGTTAATGGATCACGAGAGTTTGGGATCAAGCTTATATTTGTTTTTATCCTTTTATCCAAGGAAAAGTGACCGTATCTAGGGCTGTACACGGTCGAGTTAGCTCAGCCAGGTTGCACAATTCGACTCGAAAAAACTCAACTCACCTTGGCTGAAAATTGGATTCAAACCGAGTCGAGTTGATGTTTGGAGCTTGAAAAAATTTTAAGCCGAGTATAACTTTGTCAAAACTCGACTCAGTTTGAATCAAACCTCAACTCGAATCGACTCGGATCGAATTAGATCAGTGACTCTTGGTTATTTTGATATGCGTAATGCTCACCGAGTGTTTGATGAAATGACACAAACAAAGTGCCAATTGGTGTAAGGAAGGTATGTATATGAAAGAAATATCCTTTTTCTGCTCCCCACACGCATATGGACATAGATTTATTTATTTTACGTACAAATTGCTATGACTTTGGCCAAATGGGCCCTAAACGTGGAATAACTGCACAGCTATCCAGACCATTCAATTGTGGGTCCCATCATGGATGGATAAATTTCTCTAAAATCGAACTGATCAAGCAATCCTAGCCATGTAATTAATGGGTATCAAATGGATGGCTAAATTAAAACAGTGAGTGGTCCAAATTCGATTTGGAAATATGTGATGGTTGGTAGTGAAAATCTATATTTTATGCTCCATCCACAGTTGGGCTGACCGATTCCAACAGTCTGAATTACCATCTAACTATGCCACGTATGCAGTTGAATAGTCACCACCATTTTCTAAATGGCATAAAACTAACATACGAAACCGTGATTAAGGAAATGATAGGGACGGGACACCGCGCGGGCTGGATTTGATTTTTCTATGGTCCTGACAAGACCACTTCAGGATGGCGCGGGGATTCGGTGCGGATGAAATTCCTGTAGGGCGGAAGTGATGTGGGGCCCAGCGCCAAATCCGTTTGAATACACTCTGTTCCGCAGTTTCACCAACTAATTTTGACTAGTGAGCTGCCAATAGCCTCCACTGGTTGGCACTGTGTAGGCACCATCATGATGTATCTGTTTTATCCACGCCCTTCATCCATTTTTCCAGATCATTTTAGGTGTTTAATCTTAAAACGAGCTAGATCTAAATCTCAGGTGGACCACACCAGAGGAAAACAATAGTGATTGAATGCTTACCTTTAAAAACCTCTTAAAACCCACTGAAATGCTTATTTGACATCCAACCCAGTAATTAGGTTATACAAAGCACAAATATCAGCTTAATCTAAAACTTTTGTGGGCCTTAAGAAGTTTTTAATGGTGAGCATTCAATCAACACTGTTAAATACGGTGTGTTCCACTTGGGTTTTGGATCTACCACATTTTTGGTCTCACGCTATAAAATGATCTAGAAAAATGGATGAAGGGCCTAGATGAAACAGGTACATCATCTTGGGGCCCATAGAGCACCGACGGAAAGCGGGTGCGTGACTAGCCAAACCACCTCTGATACATACATAACTCGAACGGGCCACACGACACGAAACAGTGGGGATGAAAATGCAAATCGTTGGAAGTTTCTTGGGCCGTCCATGATGTTGATATGCCATCACGGACATCATGGTGGGCCCCACCTAGTGGAACTTCCTCTGGGAGGGTGGATGGCACGTGCAATTCCCGTTCCATTGAACTAGGTCTGATTGGACCGTTACCTGCCCAATCTAGACTCCTAAAACCCAGGCCCACGCATCCCATGTGGTGGGCCAGGCCTGAATCCATGGCATCATTTAAGGATGAATCCCCTACATCATAACAGCTGTCCATAGGAAAAACCAAACACTGGTCCTGACTTGTCGGGGGTGATTTTCCACCTGTAAGCAATCCACGAACAGGACCCAGTAAATGGACGTTATGGATGAACCAGTCCACTTGGATGGATTATGAACGTTCCTAGGCAATCCAGCACGTCGGATTGGACCCCACCTTTTAGCTAAATCTAGATGATGAGGATGATCACACGCCTTCCAATCTATGTGAGTTCCCATACGTTCGAGTTCTGTGGGGTCCACCTTGGTTTGTAGGTGTCATCCAAACCGTCCAGCAGATGGACCTCCTATCGTAGGACCAAACCCAAAAATAATCCTAGTAAAAAACTTAGGTGGGTCACACCACAGGGACCAACGGTAAACAACGGAGAGAGAGAACGCCCACCCTAGAAACTTTCAGATGGTGTGTAGGAGATAACGTTCGGTGCATATTCCATCCAATTCATTCATCAGACGGGATCCACAAAGACCAGTCGGCAACACTTAATTTGATGGTTTCAGGGTGCGGATTCAGTCGGGCCCGGACCTGACCAATTTCGGTCAGGTCGGGACCGTGGGGCCCACCATGATATATGTATTGTATACCCACGCCGTCCATCAGTTTCCACAGCTCGTTTTAGGACGTGGGCCCAAAACTGAAGCAGATCCAAATCTCGGGTGGACCACACCATAGGAAAAAAGTGGTGATTGAACCCCAGCGATTCAAAACTTCCTGAGGTCCACTGTGACTATTGATAAGGTCAAAAAGAGCTGGATGAGGTAAAAATATCAGGTTGATCCAAACCTTTTGTGGCCCAAAGGAAGCTTTTAATTGTCAATCACCACTGTTTCCCGGTGTGGTCCAACTGAGATTTAGATCTCCTTCAATTTTGGACTCACGACCTAAAATGATATGTAAAAACGGATGTACAGTGTGCATATACAACACATACATCAAGGTGGGCCCCACTGTCACGGTCTGACAGGATCCGCTCCGGGTTTCAGACGTTATTTTACATTGTTACCTATGGTGTGGTTAACTGAATTTTGAATCGGCCTGCTTTTTGGATTGGGATCTACGGTCAAACTAGGTGGAAAAACTGATGAACGGTTAAGATTCCACGAAAACATCACTTCGTGATCCACGGAAGAATGGAGGTACGGAAATTAACGTATGTGATCATTCCTTCCTTTAGATCATATGCTAATAACCCATGATTAAGACAACGTAGGTTGTGACATTCCATCAATTCTGCCGAAAATTTGAGTTCTAACGTACACTCAATACAATATGACATATTGATACTAGATTACTAGCAAATAGAACTAACTGATCTAGTGGGTCTTATTTTTAGAAACTTCCCATGCGCATACTTGCATTTGGACCCTTGGATTGCGCACCATCCATCTGGACCGTCCATCAGGTCAAGTCCACTTTTCTTCCACTAACATGCAAAAAATTCACAGTGATTAGATGGTCAAGAGCATTTCTATTAAAGATCTTGTCCATCCATATTTGCATGTCGTAAAGTGGACAGTCTAGGTCATCCAATCAATTTGATTTTTGAAGGCAAGCTATGAAGTGTGGATCTGGACAAACGGACAGTCCAGATTGATGATATGGATTGTCCACACGTGCAAATCTAACCATGTGCATGAGAAGGTTTCAAACACAGTCGACTAAATCATTTTTCACCAGGAAAGAGCAGATCAGCTTCCATAGATAAACGGGGACAGTGGCAGATAAGCACACCAACATTATTATATGTAAAAACAATTACTAGTCAATGGCTTGATTAAACAATATTACTCTGTAATTGAAATACGAGTTTCATGGTTTTGTCGGTGTGAGGCGCATGTGGCCGTTGATGTGCATGGATGGATGAGAGAGAGAGAGAGAGAGAGAGAGAGAGAGAGAGTACGTGTGCATTGCATACGACACGTATGTCCATGCATGGATGAGACAGATAAAGCTGTCCACGAGTCGAGTCGAGTCGAGTCGAGTCGAGTCGAGCTGAGCATCACCTTACTCGTACTCGGCTCTTAAGGCCCGAGTCTTGCCTGTGCTTGGCTCTACTCGGCCAACGAGCATGGACTCCTTGATCGTATTCTACTCATTCAAGTACAAGTAGAAAACGAGACGAGTCAAGTCCGAATTTTTAAGGTGAGTTTGAGTACGAGTAGAAATCGAGAGGTATAAATTCGATCAATTTTTTGGACCGTCTAGAGGTTCATAGTTGAAAAGATTTCTGAACCATCCAATGGTCCAGAATTGGCCAAATTTAAGGCCATCTAAGGTCCATATTTTAGACGAATTTGTGGGCCGTCTAACAGTAAAAAAATTGGACAGCAAGGCTTCATCCTTGCTGTCCAAAATGGATAAATTGTGGGCCCTTCTCATGGTAAAAAATTGGATAGATTTGAATATTTTATGCCAATTTCTCCATCCATCTTGGGCAGATTTGAATCACAAATCAAGAGTTCCACTTGAAAAAAAAAAAAAAGGAAAAAAGAAAATTTCAAAATAACCAATGCATTAGGCATACAATAATAATAATAATAATAATAATAATAATAATAATAAAAAGAAAAGAAAGTATGTATAGGGATTCACATGTGCATACAGGGTAGGGACGACAGTCGACGGACGAGTGACAGAGACCCTTTACGGCACCAGACGAGTGGCGGGGACGAGTTGCGGTGGCAGAGACGAGCTGCGGCTAGAGCTGTACACGAGAAAACTAGCTGCGACACTGGACGAGTGGCAGGGATGAGCTCCGGCACCGGACAGGGGCACCGGACAGGCCTCAGGGACGAGCGGCAGAGTTTAGCATCGCCGGACAGGGGACAGGGGAGTGAGAGAAAGAGAGGGCGAAGAAGAGGGACAGTCGGACAGGCAATGGAAGAGAGAGAGAGAGAGAGAGAGAGAGAGAGAGATATGGAGGGAAGAAGGGGGTTTTCGTTTTGAACCAGCGTTGTTTGAAAACGACCGGAGTAAGGTTTTTTTTTTTTTTTTTAACGAGTTATATATACCGAGTATACGAGTCGAGTATCAAGTCGAGTATTTCTAAACTCGTACTCTACTCGTTTTATAAACGAGCCTTATAAACTCACTCGTACTCGGCTCAAAATCACACGAGTCGAGTACAAGTCGAGTATTCCGAGTCGAGTCGAATGAGTACTTGAGCCTTAGTTTACTCATGTACGGCTCTAGAGATAGATATACATATATGTGACATATGACACTCTAAAAAGCTTTCAGTGTATTTTGGGCCTTTGTTGACCCCACCATGATTTTTACATGAAATCCATTCCGTCCATCGTGTGTGGCCCATTATATTAACCGTTGAGCCCAAAAATTATGTTGGCCCAAAAGTCAAGTGGCCTACACAAAAGGGAACGGTTATAATAACTTAAGGTGGCCGGTATACCACCGAGGGGTGGTTTGTCCCTTCAAATATTATGGAGGGATGCTCACATCTAAGTAGCTGGACCGCTAATCTACCATCCAATTAGTAAATAGTCTGACACCCTACCATCCAAAAGGTTTATCACACGATGAGGATCATCTTATGCAAAGTTAGTTTGAACCACTCATCAAGTGGGCCACAACTGCCTGTTTATTATATTAACGGATATTCATTATTATCTATGCTATGGCCACCTAATGTATGAATTGGGCTCATTTTTGCCCTTACGGTGGATCCAACCTATTATAACCGTTGGATGTAGACATGACAGTTTGCAGCTCATCCACTGGTTGTACAGTAACTTACTTTCCAACCGTTGGATATGACCATTTCAGAGAGAATATAAAAACTAGTGGGAGGCGAAGAGGTGGCGAGGAGCTTTCATTATTACATAATGCATGCGTACACACGCACATGTGGCGCTATATAGAGATGTACAAGTTCCACATGTGTGTATATCTCAGCCACTCCACAAGTCGCCCATGTGAGCTTTTTAAAAATCTGAGTTGTTCATGGGGTATGCCCGACCATGTAGCTTCCCTATCCTAAAATCAAGATAGTCCGTTGAGGGAAAGCGCACCAAACAAATGAACAGATAAAAACAACTTGGCCTTTTTTTTTTTTTTTAAGGCTGTCCATTTGTTTCCCCAACGATCGGTCGGTTAAGGGCATCTATCTAGTGGGGCCCACATAACGAAAATATATTTCATACGGTGGAAAGAGAGCCGATCAGTTTAAAATCAGAAAATCTATGTTAGCCTTTCATTGATGTTCGAACATATACAAGGTGCAATTGCACAGCAATCAAGACCGCCCAAATTGCTGACCCACTTTGATGAAAAGTAACCTAGAAATCTGCACTGTGGAAAATATGTTAACCCATTTGATTTTTCCCTTCTAATTTGGACCACTCATTGTTTTACTTTGAACCATCCATTTCATAGCAATTAATTGGATGGTTTAGATTTCTTTAACCGTGTTAATTTAGAAAAATGCTCTGCCATGGTGCAACAAGCAATCTGGATGGTCTGGATTGCTTTACTTGAGTGCCTCATGTGAGGAAGATGAGTCAGTAGCATCTTTTAAGTGATGAAAACTACCCAAGGAGTATAGCTCTCAGAACAATTCATAGAGATTAGAGACGCAGAGACAAGTCACTCAAAACGAAAATGATCTGGGTAAACAGTACATGTGGTAGGTTACTTATTATTTAGAACCGTCCATCTGTCTGTAACTACTGTAGACAGAGGTTCCAAATCTATATTGTCAGGAAGATCCAAGCCATCTAGTGGTGGCCTTGAAAGCAACAGTAGAAAAAAAAATTTTAACGGTTGGCATTCAGTGATAGAAAATCAATAAAAGTGGTTTAAAAGATTGTCTTGCAGGTGTGATTTCTGAAAATGAGACGTCCATCATACGCTCCTCCAGATGGACGGTTCTGATTGATTTATCACCCTGCCAAGTGTACTGTGGAGTGATGGCTCTGTCGTACCATATCCAGAAAGAGTATAATAAATAAAAAAGGGACCGCGCGCAGATCATCACATCCACGAGATAATGTTTCCGTTGCACCAAAAAATGGAGTTGGTAAACATTATGCAATTTGAAAATATGAGCAGGCAGAGATCCCACCAAAACCAGTACACCAATGAAGCATTTGATCTGGCAAGTAAATAATCCATGTAGGTCCCACCATCTGGTCACTGAAATCACAGTAGTTGAAGGTAGATGCCGAGTCGATTTCCACCATCCGAGAAGATCCCGATCGTCCGTTTTGGACATTGTTAAATGTCGACCACTTGTTCCACTTCTCAGTGTTGTGTGATGGATTGGATCATCTGATGGGCCCACTAGATCAAAGGTTTAGGTTATTTTAAAGTTGGACCACCATGTGCTATTGCCAGTCCAAACAATCAAAAAATGCCATTTCTGGTGATCAACCATCATATGAATATAATTATGCATTTCTCATGTACTATGATCCTCCCACAGGTTTTACAGTTAGTACAAGTGGGGTACATGAGCCAACGATCCAAACCATCGATAATATGGCCTCACATCCATTGAAATGCGGGCCCCTTTTCAATCAAGTGTAAACCATTGATGTATTATTTTCGGTAATCGTCTATCAGTCGGCTACCAATTGAAAGTTTCACTCTCCAAAGGACAAGGACGTGATGAGGTTGATCACGGTCTTCCTTGAGTATAACTACTCTGAATTCAAAGGGTTTCTCTGAACTTCTCACAAAATTTCTTAAAATTCATCAGGGCAGAAAATAGAAATTAATTTCTAATAATTTTAAAAATAGATTGATTCATGATAAAAACGAATTTACTGATATCAAACTTGGGAAAAAAATAGAAAACTTACTGTTTATATATACGGTAGTGATTTCTACTAGACTGCATGGTTTTCGGCCAAAAATGTTAATGTCCAATTTGTCCTAACCATATTATTCTTCTCATTTTCAAAGTATTTTTCATATGTTGGCACGACTCCTAAAATTCAAAGGATCAAAGGTTACAGTAGAAATAAAATTTACTATAAATAGTAAAAATGAAAATAAAATGAACATTCAACCGTAAATCTGATGAAATCTTGTGAATCCAGTGTGGGCAATCTGGTATAGTGTGGTTGGCTAAAGTAGCTTCTCCTACCCAAAATCATAACTCATTTCGGTTTACAAGATACGCCTGTTTTAAGATTCTGAAGGTCCGGATTACTTCCACCTCTAATTGGGTCCTCTCTGGTCCATCTTCACCATCATAGTGTCTGCAACCCGCTCTACATCATGGATCATTGATCATGGGCCCCATTAGTACAAACAAGAAAAAGAAAACCGTCGATCACCATCTATCCGCTGGAGACCAATTGCAAGTTTAGAGCTCTCCACGTGGGAAATCCCCTGCCAACCACCTGTCCGAACTGGGACCCACCGTATCAACCACTTGAATTAGTGACCAAGTGGTCCACTTGTACAAAATAGAAAGAGACCATTCGTCAACAATCCTAGCCAACCATGTAAGGAAGGTAAGAGAAGGTGAATCCATGCAAAACAACCCAACGGAGATACTTCAACCACTAAAACAAAGATCCAACTATTCAAATATCCCTTCTCTTTGTCTTACATGAGGCAAGCTCTAACTAATCTCAGCTAAAATATGCTTTATTATTATTATTATTATTATATATTTTTAAAGTTCAAAACTACAATGATAGGAAGCAAAGCACGTGGTTGATGCAACATGCTTCAGTACATCTGCAAGTAGAAAATTTCAAATGATTCAAAGGTGGCTATAAAACCTCTTGTATTGGGTGTGTTTCCTTCATTCATTGCAAGAAACAATGGAGAAGATGAGTTGTGTTGGGATTCTCATCCTTTTGGGATTCTTGAGTTTTGCTCATGCTGATCTGAAATTGGGATTCTACGATCAGACGTGCCCGAAGGCGGAGAAGATTGTGTTAGACTATGTGAAGAAACATATCCCAAATGCTCCGTCCTTGGCCGCGCCGCTCTTGAGAATGCACTTCCATGACTGCTTCGTGAGGGTCGGTACCGTAGATTTTCGTCACTACGATGTTCTTTTATTGCATTTTTCTATTCGTTTCTACATTTTATTTTTTTTTATGGTTTTTTTTTTTTTTTTTTTTTTCTTCTACCTTGATCAATGGTGATGGGGTTCTTTGGTGTAGATAATCCATGATATGCATATGTTGCATCTAGGACAGATGATCTGCACTGTCCATCTAATGGGCCATGCAGTAGATAGATAAATGCCAATTCTCCACAGTTGTCCATATACTGCGGGTCTCATTGCGTGGATGGATCAGATCCTTGGACGGCCCACGCAGCCGACCCTTAAGCACATCACAGACATAATGCTGGGTTTAAGATAATTAAGGTTTATGGTTTCGTTGGTTTTTTCCTCTTGACAGGGATGTGATGCATCAGTTCTTATAAATTCCACTGCAACTAAGCCATCAGAGAAGGCGGCAATTCCGAATCTGAGCCTACGAGGATTCGGCTTCATCGATGCTGTGAAGAGCTTAATAGAAAAAGAATGCCCGGGCGTCGTTTCCTGCGCTGATATTATTGCACTGACTACAAGAGATTCAGTTGCAGAAATTGTAAGTGTTCATTAATCAGACTACTTGGAGCAGATGAAGATTAAGGAAATTATTCCCAACACACACCAATTAATGTGGTGTGGGTGTGTGAGATCTGGGCTATTCTTCTAGTGGGGCTCACCATTAACACGCTCCATGCAAAAAATCAAGTGTCTACCGAGTGGAGAATACACGTATGAGAAAAATTGATGGTTAGAAGGGAAAAAAAAAAAAAAGGACCAATTCTTCATACTCAACATACATATGAGGCCCACCTAATCAAAGAACTGTGTAACTTTGGCCTAGGCATGTACATAGTGGGCCTCACAAACGATTTCCAACTACACGGAAAACCATCGATCATCTTCATACAAAATTCCTTAGCATTTCCTTCTTCTTCTTCTTTTTTCCCATTTATTCACTAACCCATTTGCTTATTTTACCGCCATGACAGGGAGGACCCTTTTGGAATGTTCCAACAGGACGTAGAGATGGGACCGTCTCAAATGCATCAGAGGCGAATAATCAAATTCCATCTCCATTTTTCAATTTCACTACTCTTCAGGCGAGTTTCGCAAGCAAAGGACTTGATGTAAAAGATCTGGTTCTGTTATCTGGTAAGATATATAATGAAAAATCAAAGGAAATGAACATTTTTCTTCTTCCTGCCTTTTGGTGACCATAGATTTTGATCTGGTGGGCCCCATCATGGTATAGGTCACACCCCAAGAACTCCCCTATCAGATTATCCTAACCATGAATTGAAATGGACAATTTAAATCTGATACTAAACAACTAAAAGGGGCCCCAGAAGGCAGACAGGATCATCTGATGCAGGAAGCTTTTGGGGTGTCCCCATCTACAATTGGATGGTCATAAAACTGCTTTGGATAACTGAATGGTGGACCCCACCACATTTCCTCATAATCCAATAAGTGAATTTCTTCGACTATTTCAGGCAGCCACACGATCGGAATCACCCACTGTCCGCAATTCACCAACCGTATCTACAATTTCACTGGAAAAGGCGATGTGGATCCTTCTCTAGACAAAGAATATGCTGCAGTCCTAAGGAAGAAGAAATGCAAGACTCCCACCGATAACACCACGATCGTCGAAATGGACCCCGGCAGTTTCCGGACCTTCGATCTCAGCTACTACAAGCTTTTACTGAAGAGACGTGGTATTTTTGAGTCCGATGCAGCTCTGACCAAAGATAGCCAGGCGAAAGCAATTGTCACTGAACTCGTAAACGGCCCACTATCGAAGTTCTTCGAGGAGTTTGCACTATCAATGGAGAAGATGGGAAGAATCGATGTGAAGACAGGAACAGTTGGTGAGATCAGAAAGCACTGTGCTGTGGTGAATAGTTAGGATTTGGTTTGATCTTAGATTTGAATGTTTGGGCCATTCGAACCTTGATTGTTTGAATTTTTGAGCCATTGTTTGTGAGAATAAAACAGTTAAATGATTTGTTTTCTAAAGGACTGTTCTTGTTGAGAGTCAGTGGTCAGTGGGGAATCTATAATGATAAAAATGAGCAATGATCCAGGTCTGATGTGCGCGTGTGGCCCACCGGATGACGGCATAGCTTGATTTTAGGCCACGGTGAAGTAATAGATTGATTCTGCCATTGTAAGATTTGAATATTTGTGTCATTTGAAACTTGATTTTAAGTTTTTTTTTTTTTTTTGAAACATGGATTGTGAGAATAAAATACATTTCAATGAAGGAATCTGCTCGTGTTGATGGGAGTCACTGATTAGCAAGGAACTTAAAAAGATTAACAAGACCAATGATCCACTG
The DNA here is from genome assembly GCA_037074715.1 of Magnolia kwangsiensis. Classification (NCBI taxonomy): domain Eukaryota; kingdom Viridiplantae; phylum Streptophyta; class Magnoliopsida; order Magnoliales; family Magnoliaceae; genus Magnolia; species Magnolia kwangsiensis. The sequence continues at coordinate 30,977,376 of CM073584.1, read as the reverse complement.
TCGATGAGCTTGTGATGGAATAGTCTAATTTAATGCCACAGTAGATTCATGGTGTGGCCCAACTGATAGACGACCCATCTAGTATGGCACATGATATGTTGAAGATCATATATTTTATGGAATGTTAACCAAATTGAGAAATTTAATGGGCATGTGTTGAGGTTAAATATTGCATATTAGACCCCAGTTATTACTTGATGATGTTGTTTAACAGTATATTTTAATTATGTTTATGTTGTAAGGTGAATTTAGAAGCCTAAACTGAAAAAGGGTACTAAAAGAATGGATTTAATGTTAAGAAGTCACTAATTTAATACATGAATATTAGGAGACTGAGATCGAAAAATTTATACGAGAAAGTTAAGTCTAAGAGGCTTAAAAGTCACTGAGAATGCAAGATCACAAGTTTTTCACCATCCGTTTGGCTTAAAACTTTATATCTAGCCTGAAGACCCTAAATTAACTGTACACGTCGAAATTTAGTCCTTAGATAGTCCAACAGATAGATTATCCAACATATTAGTAATTTGGGGCCCACCTGATCTCTATATATGCTTCAATTTTCGTCTTAACCCCTTAAATTAAATGACAAAACGGATGTACGAAGAGGATTTCATATATAAATTACGAGTAGACCACACATTCCATGAAAGTGCACAGTGTACAAGCGCACTCAATGTGCACTGGACCAGGATAGCAAGTCAAACAGGCGAAGACCCGTCTTCTCTGCGCAGAATGTCCAGCGAGCGCACCTGTCCGATTTGGGTTTTGATAGTGGGCCCCACCCATCATTCAAACGGGTGATCCGAACCCTTCATATTCGCCATAGGGGGAAACAACCTAATAATATGACCTTTTGGTCCATTGCGCACGTACACAAGTGGATCGCCAAAAAACACAGGATGGATGGCGAGTTGATTTGATACAGTGGACCGCACCCAGACTTGACCAAAAATACTACTTTCCAATTAAAATTTCGTCAGGAATCTAATGAACGGGGTGGATTTCTCTGAAAACATCACCGTGGGGCCCACCGAATATTGCAACGCAGGCAAATTCGCACCTTATGCACGTCAAATTTTTCTGGACATTGCGGGGCATTGTACGGCATAAATGATGGTTGGATCTCTGATCCAAACCGTCCAAAAGCTTTGGCAGGGAGTCTTTACAGTAACCATGAGCCAAAATCAGTTTATTGGACGAATATTAGTTGAAAAAATCCGTTCAAACTCAAGTCGAGCTACATTTTCATGCTGCACACGTTGTACGGAAGCCTCCACCGCCCTTGCTGCGTAAAGAACCTCCTCCACCAACTCTAGCAGCCTCTCCTCTCCACCGCCCTTGCTCTCTATAAAAGGGAGAGAGAGAAAAAGATAGAGCATCTTATGGGGACGTGAGCAAGGAGGGGAGAGAGAGAGAGAGGCCAGCCTTCATCATCCTTCCTTCCTCTTTGGTGCTTTGTTTATGTTTTTCCTTCACGAGCCTTTAATATCATCATATCCATGATGAGCTAAACCTCTTAGTTAGGGCTAAGAGATGAAGCTTGTAGCGTAATGGGTTATTTTTCTATACTTTGATTCATGTTTAAGGAACTGTTTTTAAATTTAGTTTAATTATAAGAAATGCTTTCAGTTTTTAATAGTTTATTGTGACTTAAATTATAATAGATCTACGATAGCTTTGAGTATGTTCTTTTCATTATTGAGGTTATAAACTTAGGAACCCCTATTGTTCACCATCGTCTCCTGGGCATGGTTGGATGATAGAACCCTTCCTAATGTTCATAACTTCCTTAGATTGATGTGGATTGGTTAAGTTCTGTTGTTTACTTTGTTTAATAAGCATGGTTTTGTGATGAAATTAATTTTAATTCTCATATTTCTCATCTCTTGAAGACTAAATCAAAGAAAGTTTAGAATTTATTTTTAACGCTATATCCTCCAACTGGATGAAGATGAGACTCTGAATTTAGTTGTATTTATGAATCAAGCATAGATCCCCCTGATCTCTACAAGTGAATCCTTAGCACCTTAGTTTCCTACATTTAAATTTTATAACTTTTAGTTTAAATACATCACAATTCTTCTTTTAAATCTTTCTAATTTAGATCTCCTCTTATTTTAGTTCTAGTTCAAGTTATTACTTTCAGATTACGTACAAGGTTCAGTCCCTGTGGATTCGACCTCGGTCTTATCGAGATTATTACTGCATCACAACCCTATACTTGGGGTGTAAACAACAAGTATTCTTCATTGAGATTCACACTTGCTAGTCTAATTTAATGTCATAATAGATACACTATGGGGCTTATGCGGGGAAGGATGTGATGAGGTTGACCAATAAACACCTTGAATCCACAAGGCACTCTTGAATCTATAAAAGATTTTTCAAATCCACATGAGAAATAAGATAATTTCTAAGAAGTTTGTCGATTGAATCCTTATAAAATTGACCTTAGCATACTTTAAATAATTCTAAACAAATCCTAAAATCATAAGTAAAGGAGTTATAATTAAATAAGGAAACAAATTTTGAAAAAATGCGCAAATTCCCGCAACCATTGACCTGTCGTCAACCAGTCGGTCGAAACAACCCAAAAATGTTCAAAGAATAGAACTAGAAATTCAGTGAATTTTGATCTGTCGAACAAGATTTTGACTAGTTGATCAGACCGATCGACCTATTGAAACAAACAGAAATCATCTAGCAACAATTCTAGAATTTCCAGTAATTCTAGCGAAATTTTGACCTATTGACCCAATCGGTCGACCAGTGGAACTATGTTGAATGTCGTCGATCTTTCTTGGCTTCTTTTCTTTGATCCATCGTCATCACGAACAAATCCACAACCTGTTCTACATCAGTGGCCCAACTGATGGACGGCCCACAACTTGAAGATCATATCTTTTATGGAATGGTAGCCAAACTAGAAATTCACTGTGCAAGTATTCTTCATTGAGATTTCACACTTGCTCACCCTTGGTCTGATCTTAAACGCCCACTAATAATTGCACTGCAACCATGCCCATGTCTGCCCGAAGACCCAACCAGTCGACCCGCCTTAGCCCAACAGGTCTGGAATGGTCTTAGGCCGGATTTTGAAATGCTCAATCCTGTCCTACTCAGAAGTTTGATTCTGTTACCCTGGCCCCATCCAACCCTACCTAAGCTAATAGAAACTGTTGGCTAATGGGCCAAACCAGAAAGTGGCCCAGGGTGATAGCTCCTAGTTAAGCCATTAAACCCCAATCTATAGAAATCCCACTTTGCAGTTACTCTCAAATGCTTGTCTATGACAGTGCAACAAAGAATACTGTAGTGATTCTCAGAGATTGAAAAGGGGAATTTGGAACACACCTGCCATCAAGTTACCCATCATGACACATCCCAGCCATTCATCAGGTGGGGCTAACTGTGAGTACAATACATGGCCTAACACATCATGTCACATCCCAGCCACTCAGACAAACGAGAAAAATTGCAGCTAGGAAAAACAATGAGCAAGCAACGGTCTATATTTGAAATACATGCACGCCCCATTTAATGAGTGGACCCTTCTAATGAGTGTCCTGGATCCCACACACATGTGCCAATATTATTGAGCATGTTGCATATCGCAACCGCATTTCTCAATTAGCACATAAGAACTATTTATGACATTGATTCATAGAATAAAAAACCAGTGAAAATGAAACAAAAATGAGTTTACACAATCTTTTCAACCATGAAGCTTATTTACTCTCCGACAATTCTGTCGAATCTCGCCGTCTTGCCCACTCAAGACACCCACATTTCCCAATTTGATCATGGCCTTTGAGAAACTCCGTCTAAAAGCCTTCCGATTGTTTGCGAATCTTACCAACATGTCGTTTGTGACACTGGTGAATGCTAGTTCTTGGTCTAGCTGAAGAAGAACCCTTCCATTGAGTACGGCTTGGTAGAACGAATTGTCTAGAAGGAATGGCGTGTTAGTCTCTTGATTGATGAATACAGTCGGATCTGAGCTTATGTTGACGATTGGTGAGGTGGGAAATGGGCATTTCTTCTTTAAAGTATCGAGCATGGAACTATCCATGTCAGGATCAGGGAATCCGGTGCCATTGAAGCTGTATAAACGGTCGATGAAGAAGAGGCAGTGACAGAATCCGACGCTGTGAGCGCCTGAAATTTAAATTGTCAGACTGCAACATCAGATCATTGGTGATTGAAACAACAAGGATCTTATTGAAAAAGAAGAGTGTAAAAGAGATAAACGGATGATGATGATGATATTTTAAAGGTGGGTTTGTAAGTTCGACGGTACAGATGCACCGTCTTGTAATCATGGTTGGTGAGAACATCTCTTTGGCCATATACATTGGATGTGTTCCATTGAAGAGTTCTTTCCGCCCTTCCTTTCAACTACAAGGCATCTATATGCTTGGCCTGCTTCAATATAGAAGGACCATTGCGAAGAGTTTGAAGTGAATTGGACAATCTGGATTAGGGGAATGCAAATGGATGGTTACAAATTTTAAGCACATATGAACAGTGTTTGAATTTCAATGGCCAAGATTTGCACCAATTCGACAGGTAGGATCATATGATCGCAATAGCTTTTTTAGTAGTGGATGAACCATTGGATGGCCAACCAAATGAGATGTCCTGATCACACCGATGCATGCCACATGTACGGTCGAGATGTGGGGAGGGTAAGAGAAAAGTGCTCTCTTTTGAAGTAGCACCATTGCTAGTGCTTCCCCAATAACAATAGCAACATCTTGAATACATCTCTAGTGCCCTGTTACTCCCAATCTGTTTGAGTAGGTCTCATTACAAGGTTATCTAGACCATTGATCAGATATGAGTAAGACCCACCATGGTGTAAATAAATAGTGAAGGTAAAAGTAAAAATAAACTAACAGCCCAGGGAAAAAAAAAAAAGATCAAATATTAGAGGATTTTGTGGGGCCCATCCGATCAAGGGTCTAAATCATCAAACCATGGGCTAACACTATAATTGCTTATAACATTTCTAATTTCTTGAGTGCAATTCATGTAAAAATCCTCCTTACCTAGCAACGTAACTAAATCACTCAAATTGAGATTTTTCGATTGGAAGGCTGTTAAAACAGCATCAACAGAGGATGCAGGATCAGGAAGAATAGCTTCTGTAATGGAAGAAACAGTCCCATCTCTTCTCCCAGTAGGCAGCCCATAAGCCGCTCCACCTGACAACGCAACACCGTCTCGTGTCGCCAATGCCAGTATATCAGCACATGAGACGATCCCTGGGCATCTCTTCTCCAATTCAGCTTTGATCTCATCAATGATTTCGAAGCCTCGGAGACTTAGATTAGGAGGAGCTTCCTTCTCTGCTATGTTGTTTCCATGACTGTCTATAAGGACCGAAGCTTCGCAACCCTGAAAGAAAATCAGCTTCGACAGTTCAAAATCTGTCGAAAATAGTAAAAACCAATTTTCTCATACAAGCATTAGATTACAATGGTTAAGAGAAATTTGTGAAAAAAATAAAATTTAAGCACTTGAATCACCACCAGATCAAAATCTCTTAGGAAAGGTAGCTGAGGGTATGTATACTTGGGCACTTGATCTATTCAAGTGTGACCAATGGATTAGAAATCCAAACCGCTAATTTGATGCACTAGACAACTAATGGACCTTGTCACAAAAATCTCCAAATTTGGAGAATCAATACCAGATAACAACGACTTGAAAGTCCATTTTTCGATGGAAGAAAAAGGCCTAAGATTGGATGGCTAAGATCTTCCAATCTGGGAACATTTCTGGGTACAGTCTATCCACATCTGACCCATAAAAAAAGATGATCTGGATCACCAAACAATGGACCCCACATGCAGAAACTGAGGTACTGAAGATACCATACCAACAAATTAGATATAAAACAATAATTCACTTCTAGAGAAAATGATCCAGTTCTCTCAAATCACTATTAAATTATGGTCCACCTAGTTTTTTCAGGTCCTTTCAATAGTCCAATTGATGGATCTGGAATGTCATTTGGGTTGAGAATACATTTCACAGTCATAGTTTGAAAATCACACTGATCAGATGATCTGACCCATCCATAAGCTGGCCTTCCTTTTTATAGCCATCAGTTTTCAAAGCCATGGATGGAATGGTCAGAATTCTCTGTAAAAGCAATTCTTTAGAATCACAACTAATCCACGATGGACACCAACAATTATATAATTCAAATTGTTGATTTGGCTAATTTTTGTCATAAATGATATTGACCATCCATTATATATGGTGGTTCATGAAATGTTTGCTGGACCCAGTGGACAATCCAGATTGGCCATTAATTTACACTGTCCAACTGTCCCTAAGCAACCAGGAAAAAAAAAAATGGCAAATACCCATTTACACATCCAAAATTTATAATCCAACAGTAAGAAGAAAAGAAAGATGAAAGAAAATTAATATTAATAAAAATGCATACACATAAATTACAAAAAAAATAAAAATAAAAACTAAAAAATGACAAATACCCATTTCCTCATACAAGCATTAGCTTGCAAGTATAAAAAGAAAAGCTTCAAAAAAATCAAAGAAAATGCTTACTCTGACAAAACAGTCATGGAAATGCAATCTAAGTAATCCAGCTGGGGTTGATGGGTCCTTTAGAAAATGCTGTTTTACAATTCCTTGCACCACAACCTCTGCTTCTGGACATGAATTTCTGTAGAAATGGATTTCTAAAGAGGCTGTACTGGCTACTGCTAAAACTAAGAAAAAGAAAGACCTGAGCAAAGCTGCCATTAGAGACGCGTATATTCTCTCTACTATAAGATAACAGTTCTATGTAGGATTGGATGCCTTTTAAGGATATCCTGTGGCTTTTTGTTTTTTCCTCTGAATTAGTAGGAGGATTGACTTCTATGGGTTTTACTAGTCCCGTACACACCTCTCCGGATCATATCTGTCCATGTGACCGACATCCAAGCTGTTCATAGGCCCTGGCTCAAAGATCAGGATCTGCTGCTTATCTGGTGGGCCACGTTTGTATGTTGAATATGGACTTTTGGTATTTTTTTTGGAACTGCTAATGATTTAATGGGCATGATTCTTAGTACATTTCATACTCAGAGTGGACCCCATTTGATGAACGGTTTGGATTCTCCCCATGCATTCCAGGGTGGCACGTGTTGGATTTGTCAAAGGACTGACTTGCATTTCTATGTAGATCGGCGTTCCACGCTTTGGAATCTGTAATTTAATCACACATGAGCTGCATGTAATTATGGAGTCGTTTTATTACATAGAGACGTTCAAATGCCACTGATTATCTGTGAAACTACGATTATACCCTTATTTTCCGTGAACCCTTGTATGCCCATGAGCTTTTCTTGAAATTACAATTTTGCCTGCACTCTCCATGAAGGGTACACGGATTGTCTGATGACCAGATTCTGCAGGACGCACCTTGACGTATGTATTTTATCCACACCGTCCATCTGTTTAGCCAGCTCATTTTAGGTTATGTGACTAAAATTTATAAAGATCCAAAGTTCAAGTGTACCACACCACAGGAAATAGTGGGGATGATAATGTCCACCGTTGAAACCTTTCTGGATGAAGGGAACACATATATCAGTTTGATCCAAAACTCCCGGGGCTTGTGGAAGCTTTCAACAATAGGCCTTTAATCCCTCCTTTAGCGTGGTCCACTTGAGCTGGAACAACGAATGGACAGCCTTGATAAAACACATACATCACAGTGGGGCCCACGTAATTAGGTCACGAGGTATATCCTTGCTGTTCACCAGGCAATCCACGTCCCATTGAAGGTAAAATAATGAATCACACATACGGTCCGGGTGCATCACGAGATGGAAGCCACCCAGGCCATGCAAGTGGTAACCGTGGTTGGAAGATCCAAACCATTGAACTGATGGATGGACAAAAACATGACCTGACCCAAAATCTTTATCTTTGGACAAGGGTATATGTGCGCTAATGATCCAAAATCATTCCTCTATGTATATGAGATTGTGCTGGTGTGTATGTGACAAACACACACACACACACACACACACACACACATATATATATATATATATATATATATATATATATATATATGGAAATGGTACTATGAGGTCCACCTCATGGGAACTTCCCATGAGGTCAAGATGTGTGGGCCCACCGTGATGTGTGTCAATCATCAACACCATCAATAAGATGTACTGAATATTCCATGTTGACGCATGTGCTTAAAAGTCGAGTCAATGGCTTGGGTAGGCCACACCACGTGCAACAGTTGAGAGGGGTAATCTTCTCATTAAAATCTTGATATTCATTTATTGAGCCCACTGAATAGTGCTTTTATATGTTTTAGCATATCGCATGGTTTTGGATAGTATGTCCCAACTGATTTCTGTATACAACTTAATAATCTAAAGGGGACCCATGAAATTCACGGTGTTGATGTTCAACACACATTATGGTGGGGCCCTAACAGATCAACCTCATGAGAAGTTCCCATGAGGTCTACCCCACACACATGTAGAGAGAGATTCTCACCTGTGCACTTCGCACACGTGTCTTGGGCGTCTAACTTGAATGGTCTATGTGATGTGGCATGCCATGAAACTTCACAGGACCAATTTTCAGCCTAATATAAAACTTTGGTGGGCCATAGAAAGAAGAAATGCAAATCGAGGGAGAAAACTATTTTCTATTTTTATATCTCACCAAAGTTTTAGATCAAAGTAAAAGTTGAGCTCATATATTAAGGTGTTGAATCACATGGATCGTCCAGATTTTGAACTCAAAGCATGTAAGGGAAGCTCTCAAAAAGTTTGCATGAGTTGAACTAGTGACCAGTTGAGCATTGGAATATATATATATATATATATATATATATATATATATATATATATATATATATATATATATATATATATCAAGTTCAACCAGCTGGATTAAAAGGTACAGCATGCACAGCCAGCAAATACCCTCGGGCTAGTTAAGTGCATGTCAAACCAACCCTTTTAATTAATATATTGGCCCAAGATGAGGATCCGATTATCTAGTCCCTGCTCATTAGGTAGGCTATACGATGGACAAATCTTTCTATCTATTGATAAATAATAAAATACAAGTGTAGTCATCAGCCAAAATAGCTGATTTTTGCAAAAGGTGACCATAGGGATGGGGCTAACATATACATGCATAAGAAGGTTTCAAGTCTAATAGGTTGGACCACAAGGTGCAACTCACTTAGTAGACAACTTCTAATCTTTCATGTGCACGCGAAATCCAATCCACCCAATGGATTGCCCATCTTAATGAGCACCCCTTGAAAAAAATCAACCGTGCCCACTTACCAAAGTGAAGTACACTTATATATATATATATATATATATATATATATATATATATATATATATATATATATATATATAAATCATTGGTTATGTACTACTTTCTACAGTGTGAACTTTTTGATGGATGAATTGGGCTGAATTTTTTCTTAAGGTAATGCTCATGTTCAACGAGCTCATAACATGGATTGGATGCCACACACATGATAGATTAGAAGCCATTTTGCAAGTGGACCATTAATTATGGTCCAACTAGTTGGACTATTATGGTCCAACTAGTTGGACTTTAATTAGACGTTTGTGTGTGAAATGCTCACACACAATTGGTTGTGTGTCCAATTAGTTGGTTTTGGGCTCACCATAGTGTTTGTGTGACTCTCCCATCTATCAAGGTTGTTTCATCATTTGATGTACTTAAAATTATGTCAATCCAGCCATTAGATGGGTCCCATATGAAAATAAAAGTTTTTGGGTGGTTGCTCCTTTTTAAAAAAATGGTGTGGCCCACATGAAAGTTGGATTAACCTGACTTTTGTAGCATTGCATTTTCATAGTGGAACTACTTAGCTAGACAAGTTGCATGTTATACAGACACTATTGTAGGCCTCACTGCCAACTAGGGCTATACACGAACAGGGCTAGCCCGGTTAACTCGCGTGACTCGGCCTGACTCGAAATTGAGTTTGGGTCGGGACGAGCCATTTTCTTTAACCCGAAACAAAGTTCGGGCTAAATTCGAATAGGTCCCGGTTTATCCCGACTTGATCCGAAACCCAACTCGACGTGGCCTGACCCGGCCCGACTCGGTCGAGCGGGGTGTGTGTATGTGTGCGTGTGTGTATCCCTTTTACCCTTCTGGGATAATTCACCGCCTATCTTTGAAGTGATAATGATTCATCTACCTCACAAACGTATAACTTGAATGACTTAGATTCATCTAAATACAAAAAGGAATTATGATGTCCTGACTAGTTAGATTTTTTGTGGAGTGTATATTTCAACTATCTAAACTGTTGATCGAGGGCTTTGTAATGGGACGTGGATTACCTGTTGAAGTCCTTTCCTTGAATTTGCTGTAAGGTTCAAAACTCGCCCGAACTCGCCCAATTGTTGACTGGGCTGAGTTCAGGCTTTACATGTTGGCCGGTGACCGAGCCGGGCCAAGTTCGAGTTGGGTGTGGCTGGTGACTGAGCTGGGCCAGGTTGAGCCCAATTCGACCTGGATCGACTCATGTACACCCCCATTGCTAACTAGCTACATTGGTGTATCTCTTTCTCACTCTCTATATGTGTGTATGGATGTGTATGTAGAGACGCACGTGGTTGTGTTTGAGCATCTCTTGCACATGGGCGCGGATTAGCAACTAACAGGTTGAGTAGCTAGACTAGCTACTGAAGTGACGTCAGTAAGTTCGGTGAGCCCCACCGTCATGTATGTTTTGTTTCCACACCTTCCATCCATTTGGAGAGATCATTTTAGGGTAAAATTAATCTAAAGAACGAGTTAAGTCCAGAGCTCCATTAGACCCAAGCACAGGAAACAATGGTGACAATGATGCCCATCATTAAAAACTTCTAAAGGCTACAAAAGTTTTAGATCAAGTTGCTGTTTGTGTTTTCTCCTATTTCATGTCTTATTTAGCTTTTGAACAGGTTGGATTTCAAATAAACATTATGATAGGCCTTAGGATAGTTTCAACGGTGCGAATCACTCTCCCCGCTGTTTTCTCTGTGGGGTCCACTATAGATTTTTATTTGCCTCATTCTTCGGTTCATACCTTAAAATGATATCTAAAAATAAATGGATGGTGAGGATATAACACATACATCATTAGTGGGGCTCAGAGAACTTGGTGACGTGGCTCACATAAGTTATGACGTCCCTCTCTCTCTCTCTCTCTACGTAGAGACACCTGCATAAGTGATTGTGTACATAAAAACGTCCTGGTCTGAACTCTGGACTAATAGGCCTCTATGCATAGCCTAAATCTGACCCCATCGACAAATGGGCTTCACTTTTAAGCTCGGTGGGCCCCTTGGGCCTTCTATTTAGCCCGAGTTCAGCCAGAAGCCTGATGGATTAACCCGGTCCGCTGACCATTCTAAGTCCGGCTGCGGATTGCGTACCGACGGAGTCATAATATATGTATTTTATCCAAGCCGTCCATCTATTATTTCGGATCATTATAGAGCATTATACCAAAAAGTAAGGAGATCCAAATCTCGAGTGGACCACACCACAAGATTGAATGCCCTTCATTAAAAAGTCTTAGGGCTCACTGTAATGTTTATTTGTCATCCACCCAGTTGATTTAAGTCACTCACACCCATATGAAGAGAAAACACAAATATAAGCTTAATCCAAAACTTGTGTGGCCCTGAGAAATTTTTAATGGCGAGTGTTCAACCACCACTCTTTCCTATGTTATGGTCATATAAGATTTTAATCTACTTCATTTTTCGGTTCATAATATAAAATATTCTGAAAGAATGGATGGATGACGTGGATAGGACAGAGACATCATTTTGGGGCTCACGTGGGACTGTCAGTAGCCACCTCGCTACTGAATACTGATCCTGTGAAGTTTATATCCTGACGAATTACATAATTACCCTCAAGTTCTACGACATTATCAATTTTACCTAAACGGCCAGCTAGTCGAGAATAATTAATACGTAGTCGCAGGAAGCCCGGCTCTTATTCTCATGCAAGGATTACACAGCATCAAAGGGCGCGGATTAGATACTGACAAGGTCAGTATCCAAATCGCTACTGAAGTGACGTCACCAAGCTATGTGGGCTCTACCATGATGTAAATGTTATATCCATACTGTCCATCTATTTAGAGAGATCGTTTTATAGCATGATAAAAATAACGAGATAAATCAAAAATTCAAGTGGACCCCACCATAGAAAATAGTGGTTACAGTGCCATCCACCGTTCAAAACTTCTTAGGAGCTACAGAAGTTTCCGATCAAGATTATATTTTTATTTTCACTTCATCCATCTCTATGTTAATTTATGAATAGGTTGGATCTAAAAAAATACATCATGGTGGGCCCTATAAATGTTTAAACGGTGGGTGAAACTGATCCTATGGTTTTCTGTGGTGGGTCCCTTTGAATTTAGATCTATATCATTATTTTTCCAATGACATAAAAAAATATTTACAAATGTTTGGACGGTATGGATAGAACACATGCATTATTGTGGGGTCCAAAGAGCATGGTGACGTCACTTCAGTAGCGATTTGACTACTGACCTTGTCAGTATCTAATCCCCGCACCCCCCCCCCCCCCCCCCCCCCCCCACTCCTGTTTTAAAGAGACGCGACTGTACTCGCTCCCATGCACTTTTTCGGTGTAGTCTCCTCACATAGAAATGACGAACACGTGTTCAAGATCTGAACCGTTCATCAGGCCATCCCACTGCTTAGATGGCATGACCCAAGATAAGGACAATGCCTTCATCATTTGGGACACGTGAGTACAGAGAATTTGGACCCTTAGTTTCTCTTAAATGTACACGTCTACATGTGACCCACCTAATAATCAGGTTGATTGGATCTTTGAGCCGATGCATTGATAAAGTGGGTTAGCTCAGAATTCTTACCGTTCCTTTATTTTTATTTATTTTAAGAAGAGAAGGTTAAAACCCAACCGTTGGATTACAAGCTAGTGTGCACCGGGCGGATAACTCCCAACCTTTCATGTGCTTGCTGCATCCAACCCAATAGGTTGGCCCATCGTGGGGATTTCCTTACATAAAAATCAGCCACATCCAATAGCAGGTGACACTTATATTTTGATATTTATCAATGGTTATACGTTGTTTTCTATGTGTGACCTGACTAATGAGTATATAGTGCTGATTATTGCCTTGGATGATCCTTATGGTGGGATAAACCTATTTGAAGGGTCGGATATTAATTTTTTTAATAGGATGAAAGTGATCGGCTGGGTGGACCATAAGTTGTGGTCCAACTAGTTGGACTTGAAACTACCTCTTTTCAAAAATCGTTGATTTGCATGTTTCCCTCCCAATAGGACTTTCCCAACTGGAATGTAGTCCTTTTCAATAATCCAAACCGTTTATACGATGGGCCTCGTCATTGATAGGGTATACCCCAAAGCTACTCTCAGATTTGAATATTTCTGGCCTTTGATTGTGGAAAGGTGATGGTGACCGTCCATAGTCGAAAGAAAAAGTCAAATTATCAGAGTAAAAAATTCAAGTCAAAAAGATCTTACTTTTGGCAATGCCCCATCTCACCGCCCATGATATTAAATGTTAATTTGAATTATTGAAAGATGAACCCGATCCAATGGGACGCGGTTTGGCTGGTGACCCAACACCAGCAAGCTAGCCCGTGTCAAAAGGTTCTGTGGCCCACCATGAGATATGTGTTATATCCGTGCCGTCCATCCATTTTTCTAGGTTATTTTATATCACGAGCCCAAAAATAAGGCTGATCCAACTATTAGGTAGACCACACCAAATGGGGATTTAACACTTGCCATTGAAAATTTTTTGGGGGTTACAGAAGTTTCTGATCAAATGTTAATAGTCCTTTTTACGATAGATCCTAATGTGTTACATTAACATAGAATGTTTTTATTTTCAACCAACGTATCACATGAGTGAAACATCCTGGCAATGAAAAGGTGTACAATTCCATGAAGATCGCCTTGGGAGAAAAATGGAACAATCATCAGGTGGGCCTGCAGACAAATACATTGAGTCAGAACATCCTTTAGTATAATCCACCTGATGAATGGACCATCCTAATTTTTCCTCAGGTGATCTTTATGAAGTGGTTCAATTTCTTCATAGCTTAAAATTACAAAAGTGACAGTACTACATAAAATAGAAAACCATTCATGCTAAGTTACCAAACAAACAGTTTATATGATCATTCTCCTGAGATTTACTAATTCTACATTGGTGTGGAGCCATGTTGTTTCCCAAAATTATTTTTTATACTTTGCAATTTTAATTTCTTTGGTTAGAATGGTAATGAGAAAATATTTTCACCTAAAAGTCCTTTCCAAGGGCTTTATTAATATATAAACAATTACAATCGAGGTCGAAAATAGCTCAAGCTCTTAATTACATCACTTAAGGAAAACCTTACATTGAAAGAAAAAATAAAATAAAATTGTATACTAAAATTGATTATTTTGTACAAAATTAACAAATACATAATATCCTAATCTAATGTCTTTCATCTCAGAGTTTCGTCCAGAGCATCAGTTAGAAAGATCTTTGAAACCTTAAAGGGATGTTAGTGTTCTGTATAACCGGTAGGCCATCATTATCTTGATATACAAATGCTAGTGACATAGGTTTATACTAGGCAAAGAACTTTTACGAGGAAGGACTGTAGCATGGGCTTAAGCTTTCCTTTTGGAGATAATTTACAGCATAAAATCTATAAGAATTTTATAAGTTAGGCTTTATTGTTCAATGGTTTAGATCTTCCGAAGAGTTGGATATCATGATCAGGCATACTAGTTGTAACATTCCGGATTTTGGCCAATCTGGAATTTGACGTCCTTAGGCAGTGGGTCAACTAAAACATCAGGAAAATCGCTCAGAACCTACTTTCATAGTCAAAGAAACCACTTAGGACTAATTCCTTTAGAAACTAAGCATAAGTTAGCTAGCGCAATGCTGGAGTAGCTGGGAAATAGTCCCTGATCACTTTAAATATGTTCTACAAGACCCAAATCGAGTAGAACCAATGACTCTATAATACTCTATAACCTCGGACCAAACTCTAAGCAGGTTTGTTCTCTGGACCACTTTGAATCTTTGTATTGGATCTAGATCGCGCGTCGAAAGTCCGATACCTCCTATCTTAGACTGTTAGAACCGCCTAGCTGGACTTGACACTCATTTCGAAAATCAAGTCAAACCGATAATCACAGGCCATTTCATTGAGCCCGGACCGAAGAGAGTGCGAATAGGGACAGATTTGGAATTTGAAATTCAAATCTAGCACACGACTTGACGTGTCAGTATTGAGCGTTCTGGCCGTCAGAATTCAGCCAGATTACACCCTCGGATCAGGAAAAATTTCTATTTCATATCATGAGACTTTCAGCCCTGATCTACGTGCGGTGACCGCTGAACTGAAACTGGTCCGCCACGTGCGATCTGCGGACCCAGTTGGACTGAAAACTTAATACGTGCTAGATCTGGTATCTGTGAGCTTAAGTCCAATCGCATTTGGTCAAGGGACCACAAGAAAGCATCTTTTGGACCGAAACAGCCCCGAATTGGATATGCACTAAGTAAACTTCGTTCCCGAGCCTATTTCGGGCGTTTTTAAGCTTATAAAAGGGGTTGAAACCCTCACTCCTCTCTCCCATCCGAAATTGCAAAAAGCCCTAGATTAGGAGAGAGAAAAGGTGAGAGTTTGTGAGAGAGAGTGGGAGTGATTTTCCTGCCACCTGCTGCTGCTGCTGCACGTACTTAGGCGACGCACTCCGATCACTTTCCCGGCGATTCCAACGCACTTCTAGGTAAGAAAAACCCTAACCACTTGCTGATTTGGGGATTTCTTCGATTCAAATAGAATAGTAGCTGATGTACATGTGTATCAAGTTGTCTGATCGCCGTAGACGAAGCGTATACGCTCCGTTCGAATCACTTCACCTATAAGAGAAAAGGTGCGGATTTTAGACGCTTTGATTGACTGTTTCCAAAGCTTTCAATGTCGTTTAATAGTAGATTCTTGACGGCAACGCCGTTTGACATGTACAACATGCTGTCCGTTTCCTGTTTCGTAAACCAACGAAGAATATGAGATTTAGGGCATTTTAGTCATTTGTATGAAGTACTGTTTTTACTCATATTTTGCTGATGTGATTGACATGGTTTATTGTCGCATTAGAATGTTAGGAATACGTGCATAATTAGTTTGGCGAAGAGATTCGCCTAAATGCGCACTTCGGGTCGACATACTATATGTAGACTTAAGTGTGCAGTGTAAGTGTTTGTATAAATGCTTGTATTAGTATGTATTGAATTAAATGGTGTTATGAATTAGTTCGAGATTGATTTCTCAATTAATATGCTGGTGTAAATGGTTTTCTACATGTTAGCCATATGCATGATTTCATGATATGAATGAAATGCATGTGCTTGACGATTCGCTTAAGCTGTATGTTATAACATGTGCTTGATGATTTCATTTTGATTTAGTTTGAGATTGAATTCTCAATGAATATGCTGATGGAAATGATTTTCTATATGTTGGCGATATGCATAAGTTCATTATATGTACGAAAGGCATGTGTTAGATGATTTACTTAAGTTGTACGATATAACATGTGTTAACATGCTCACATGGTTGTGTTTCATTTCCAATACTCTCACATGATCGCTGACGTGGATTCATATGTGTTTGGGACTATACTTAGTCCAGGCAGTCGGTAACCGAGCGAATTCGTGGTTGGCTTATATTTGCCACGAACGACGTGTCGATGAACGCCAGTTGTGTTGGAGTTGGCAGCAGTGGTTAGGCCACACGAAGTGTTTTACGCACTTCATGTCGTTCGACTTGCGATGCGATCGTGCTAGTCGAGCCCGTCAAGTAACCCGACTGGCCGTTGTATGTTCACCCTGCATGAGTCATAACTGCTTGAACCTAGGGTACTGAACTTACCATTGTAAACCCTGTTAACCATGGTACCTTGATCCATAAAGACTCATGAGCCGGGCATGGTGGTATAGGACACCGTAGTCGAGCTGTCGGCCTACGCTGGGGCCACAAACCTCCCCGTAGTGACCAGTGAGCACCTAGACTCGTGAGCAGATTATGGTGGTATGAGACACTATATTCTTGCTGTCGACCTACATTGATAAGGTGATGGGGGAGCGGTGCAACGAGTGCGAGCAACAGCCCTGACAGTCCTTTGTAGTGACCGCAAGCGTATTCTGAGTCTACGGGAGGCGACGACCCTTCAATAGCAGTAGAGTACAGTAGGCCTGTATTGATAAGGTGATGGGGGAGCGGAGCAACGAGTGCGTGCAACAGCCCTGGCAGCCCTTGCAGCGACCTACGAAATATACATCGTATGAGAATACTAGGAGTGACGACCCTAGACAGGATCTGTGTTGGGATTGATATAAGGGAAGTACCTTAGTTTCCTAATCCTGCTGTTTGAATGGACTAATAACAACTCGGAAATCATATCACCATAACATTGCATGTGCCTGGAAGATGTGGAGCACTCTAGGGAGTGTGGCATGCCGCGGTCGTAAGATGTTGCCGTATGAGGGAGATCGTCGGTGAGGGCATACATCACGTCATGTCATATTGCATTAACAACAGTATTAGGATTGTATGGTTTATTGCTTTACTATTATCGCATGATTGATTTGAGAACATGTTAATCCTTGCTCTATTATTCCACTGAGTTAGCTACTCACTCCCACGTTACGGGATGGTGTTCCTGGACACCCACCAGACCCTTTTGTGATTGCGGATGATGGCGCGGCCTGCGAGGCGGAGCTGGACTTGATGATGATGAGGAGGATTTCCCCTTTATGCGTGTTCTGATTGACGGGATTACAGGGAGGTTGATTAGATACTTTGACATTTGTCATTTTATATTTTTAGCGCACTCATATATATTCGTTTCGTCTACTTTTGGATTATACATGTATGTGTATAACCTGGTAACATGTTCACACTCTGGAGACATACAACAGTTTATATATGTTATACATACTATCACAGTCTTCCGCTTGTTAATTTAACTATCTCTGGAGTATGATATGCTGTTCTAGCTTAATCTCACTCATGTTTAATGCGTTATCACAAATAATATTCAATCATACATATCTATGTTGCATAAATAATATTTTGAAACTCGAGAGTTGGGTTTTTGCTCGACCCCTCGATTTTCGTGATATTACACTAGTGGACCACATTAAAAATATGATTAGACTAAATTCATGTAATCAGTTTCGATGTGGAAATGTAAAGGCTTAAGAGAGAGGAGTTTCAATGAATTTCAACGACTACTTAAACTCAATGCGGTCTTCAAACCTACACACATTTAAAAGCTGTTTTCATATCCCAGTGCTATTCTAAAGGTGTAAGGTGTGGAAGATCTTAGTAACTATATATTAGATATGGCTCTTCAATCAGGTACAAATTTCACTATTTGATCATTTTCAATTTTACAAATTTAGGTTTACAATGGGTATTAGAGCGGATGGTGCATTAATTACAGCAGTTCAATTCCAGTCGTTGAATCTATTACAGGATATTTATGAGTAGCTAGATTTGTATGTTTTATTCGTAAACTATTAAACTCAAATCTAGCCATTGGTGTGAGATTCTACATTTGTTTCCCGCAATAATAATAGCTCAAACCACCATTATGGTCGGGTTTTTTGTATCTATAATTTAGTTAGGGGTTTATGTTATTACCGGAATCCAACATCTAAATTCATCAAGGTTATTGAAATCCAGTATTTTTTTTTTTCTACACATGCACCCGGTACACTACCCACGCACACGCTGTAGTGGGATTTCACCACCTATGGGTCTCTAACCCAAGACCTCGTGTTGAAATTGCTCAGAGTCTACCACTAAAGTAAGGTCTCGAACCTTGAAATCTAGTATTATTATCATCTATAAGATTTACTAAAAAACAAAGTGACCCATAATTCATGAGGACTCCTCTGAGATTATCCTTTGACAATTAAAATTCAGATGCTCTGTTGATAAGTACTACAAAGGCTTTTCTGATTTCTGAGTTGGGTCCACCCTATAGCAATGAGATTAATGATAAAAAGTGACCCATAATTCATGAGGGCTCCTCTAAGTGGTCTCCGGTGTCCATTGGATGGTCCAAGGCCCATTTTGTCTAAGTACAAAAGTCATGTAGACACATGTCCATCCATAGCCACACACACTGCAAATGTAGAACATGTGTGCTTGATCATATCTTTTCATTAAGTGGGGTACATCATTTAGATCTTCTTACCTCAAAATCAGGCCATTTCACACGTTAGGTGTGAAATAATAAATAAAACAATTAGATGGCTAAGGAATATGAAACAACAAATAAAACAATTAGATGGCTAAAAGGTTCCTTTTAACTGTTGATTTTATTTTATTTTTATTTTTAGGCAGGAGATGGACGCGTTGTTTCCAACAATATGGAGAATTCAGGTTTCCTACGCTTTTTCTTTTCATGTAGGCATGTGTATCTACATGTAGATGAGAATTTCTTTTTCTTCTGTCTCTCTTTTATTTTTATTTTTACACACACACACTAGCTCACACGCTCACACAACAGCGGTTTTTCACCACAATTAATGGGTACTCAAACCCATGACCTCTTGTTGAAACTCTTGTGAGTCTACATGACTTCTAATAACACGTGGAATTAAGAAACTCTTATACAGTTAAAATAAGTTAAAATTCATCACAACAAGGAATGTTCACATCCAATATTGCATATGAACTTTCACACAGAGACGGGGGCATGGTACTGTTAGGTAATTTCCCATGAGGTCGAGCTCTGTGAGCCCAACTGTGATGTGTGACAAAAATTTGTCTTATCAATCAGACGCACCCTTCCATGTTGAGTCATGGGTCTAAAAATCAGGTGAATCCAAGACACACCACAGAGTACAACAGGTGAGAGTTGATGCTCGTCCATTGAAACGTTCCCAATTAA
The DNA here is from genome assembly GCA_037074715.1 of Magnolia kwangsiensis. Lineage (NCBI taxonomy): Eukaryota > Viridiplantae > Streptophyta > Magnoliopsida > Magnoliales > Magnoliaceae > Magnolia > Magnolia kwangsiensis. Next base: position 30,957,318 of record CM073584.1, on the reverse strand, counting down.
CTTTATATGGGGCTTAGTGAGATGTGGTTTAGACATCCAGCCCATCCATTATGTATGTCCTACTTGGATGAGGGATCACACCAAAATTTAGACAATCCTATAACTCATATAGCCCATCAATTTCTTTTAGATGTTTTGGACATGATTTTCCATGATTTTTGTAAGTGAAGCCCACCTGAGTTCCAGATATAACTGAGTTTTAGCATATCCTATAACCTAGATGGGACTTACCAAATACATGGCAATGAATTTCCATCCCACATTACGATAGGTCCCACAAGCTCGACTTCATGAAAGCTCTCATGAGTTTGACCTCATAGTACCATTTCCCATGTGTGTATACAATATGTGTATTTCAGCCCGATGTGTCAGTTGCTAATTACATTTGAGTAATTAAGAGGTGGGCTTATCTTAAACATCATTTGGGGTAAAAAAAACAGGATAACTCATTTACCAAGTGGAATACATAGCCCAATTCAACATACATCTTATTTTCTAACCCAAAGATTGCTCTGCATTTCATTACATGTGGTTTTCATCATGGCATGGTCTAACTTTTTCATGGCTCAAATATTCTACTGAAATGACATATAAATCAATGGAAAATGAAAACGTTGTATGTAGCAACTAACATACAAAGTTGCTTGAACATTTCTCTACCATAAATAAAGTTCTTGATGTAGAGTGGGTCGCACACGGTTTCATAGCTAAGATGGATCAAAAAAGGCTTAGTCAACGACAGAAGTGATTCGGACCATTAGACCTTAGATCGGGCGTATCTCATAATTCGGAATGAGTTATCGCACGTAAAATATATGATTTTGTGGTAGAATGGGCGACTTTAGCCAACCAACCACGCTATGCTAGGTTGTGCAAGCCGGATTTATGAAATACCTTGGATCGACGGTCTTTTTCCAATTTTAATTTTGTTTTTCTATAAATAGTAAGTTTTAGTTTGATTATAACTCTTCATCCGTCAGGCTTTAGGAGTTGCGTCTAACGTGAAAAGAGCTTAGAATAATTAAGAGAACGGTTTAGTGAAGCCAAATAGGACACTTACTATTTTTGGCCGAAAACCTTGTCCATTAGTAGACATACGATCGTTTATAAATAGTAAGTTTACTATTTATAGTAAGTCATGAATTCTAGGAGTTTTAGTTGTAGTTTGATTCTGATTTCTTTCTCATTGCTTGGTACCTCTATTTAAAGGGTTACGAACTCGTTTTTATTCATTAATTATTCAAATTCAAATTTTATTAGAATTTATTTCTATTTTTTTGTTTTCTTTTCTCGTGAATTTGAGAAGTCTCTGTGAAGAGTCCAGAAAAGCTCCATGGATTCGGAGTAGTTATCCTTGAGGAAGACGGTGATCAACCTCATCACATTCATCCCTGCGTCAGTTCTTGACTAACCACTCATCTATAAAACATTGTAAATAGAAAATCCTTTCAACAATGGCCTTCACACACACATAGCAGCTCCCTTTTTATAACAAGTTTAGGAAATTTTGATTAATTTTAAAACTTTTTCCTCCTCCATGGGAAGTTACCCAAAATTGCCTTAGGATACAATAAATAGGAGGAATTAGAATATCATAGATTAATATCCTCTAATGGATAAGATTGTTTGATAGGTTTGATTTTTTGACACATAACCATACTTATGAGGGCCCAATAAATGGATAGACCCGAATGTTAATTCGTCATACCTTGCACACCATGCATGGCCTAGTTTCTTACTAGTTTTCTCAAATTCAAGGAAAAAGATGAAAAACAATTAAAGAAAATTTTAAAAATACCTAGGTTGTTCGAGGATAAAATATAATTAAAGGTTGATCTAAAATGTAATAAATACCAATTCATTGCCATGCATATCTAAATAATAAGCAATTGTCCATAAAATCATTTCTCACTCACTAGTCATCTGTTCACCACTAGAAAGAGTTATAAATTCGCTGTTCAACAATTATCGCTCTAAAAATAAAGCAGTGTTGAAACTGATTGCGCTTATATGTATATAGATTTTGTATTTATTTTATTTTTATATATTTAGAAGTGATTCCCTTTCATGTATGACGTAATTTATTTTTATAGAGAATATATATTTTTATACAAATCCCATTAAGGCTAAAGAATAGATAGAAACCTATTGAAAAAATCTTCAAATATTTTCAAATTATTAGCATAGTGCGAACCACCAAACCACAATATAACGCAACATGTTTGCACCTTACAGGGATACCATCCTGCACCAAGTAACTAAAATATATAAGAAATGAATTAGTTAATTATAAAGGGTGAAATCTTAAAAAACTAATTAGTAATTAACAAAACGTAAAGGACGCTGTCAAACCCAACCAATAAATGGATGATTAACAATTTTTATATTTTCTATTATTTATTTTGATGGTGTTATATATATATATATATATATATATATATATATATATATATATATATATATATGGGAAATGGTACCAAGAGGTGGACCGCATGGGAACTTCCCATGAGGTCTAGCTGTGTGGGTCCTGCCATAATGTGTGTGGAACATCTACCCCATTAATCAGATGCACCATTTCATGTTGAGCCAAGGGCTTAAAAATCAAGTCAATTCATGACTTTGGCCGGCCACACTGCATACAATAGATGAAAGGGGTTACCCTCCCATTAAAACATTCATAATCATTTATTGTACCCATCAAGATGTGATTCACAAATCCAGATCATCCATTGTGTGTGTCCCACTTGGATGAGTTATCAGACCAAGTTTCAGCCGCATCCAAAACTCAGGTGGTCCCCATCAAGTGCTTTCATATATTTTAGGCATGTCTTCACATGGTTTTATATAGTATGGCCCACCTAAGTTCTGTATATGGCTGATTTTTTGGATATCCTATAATGTAAAGGGGACCCATCAAATGCACGGTGTTGATGTTTGACACACATTACGGTGGGGCCCACACAACTCAACCTCATGGAAATTCCCATGAGGTTGAGCTGTGTGGGCCACCGTGATGCATCTCGAATATCTACCCCATTAGTCAGATGAACCATTCCATTGTGGCCCTCGGGCTTAAAAATAAATCAATCCATGACTTGTGTGGGCCACACTACATACAAAAGATGAGAGGGCTTATCCTCCCATTAAAACATTCATAATAATTTGTTAGGCCCATCGAGATGTGGTTTCACAAATCCAGCCCATCCATTATGTGTGCCTCATTTGGATGAGGGGTCAGACCAAGTTTCAGATGCATCTAAATTTCAGGTGGGCTCCGCCAAATGCTTTTATAAGTTTTAGGCCTATCTTCGGACGATTATATATATATATATATATATATATATATATATATATATATATATATATATATATATATATATATATATATATATATATATATATATGGAAAAGGTAGTATGCGCTCGAGCTCACGATAAGCTTATCATGAGGTCGAGCTGTGTGGGCCCCATCGTGATGCGTGTCGACCATCAACACCGTGCATTTGATGGGTCCCCTTTAAATTATGGGATATCCCAAAAATCAGCCGTAAATGGATCTCAGGTGGGCCATACCATCTAAAATCATGTGAAGACATCGTTAAAACATATAAAAGCACTTGGTGGGGCCCACCTGAGTTTTGAATGCTGCTGAAACTTGGTATGACCCCTAATCCTAGTGGGACATACATAATGGATGGGCTGGATTTACAAACCACATCTCGGTGGGACCCAAAAAATGATTAGGAATGTTTTAATGGTGCACGGCCGCTCTCCACTTCTGTATGTGGTGTGGCCCACACAAGTCACGGATTGACTTGATTTTTGAGACCTAGGTCCACGATGGAATGGTGCATCTGACTGATGGGGCAGATGTTCGAAACGCATCACGGTGGGGCCCACATAGCTCGACCGCATGGGACGAAGCCGTGAGCTCAAGCGCATAGTACCTTTTCCCACATATATATATATATATATATATATATATATATATATATATATATATATATATATATATATATATATATAGGGGAACGCTCACCTATGAATCAGTTCGCACGGACTACCTAAGAACTTTTTTGAGAACTCATCATACTTGATGATTTTCAAAACCCTGAACGGTCCACATGAAGCAGAGCCTCGTGAAACACCTTGGTACCAATTTCTACTTTGAACCAAAATTCGGTGGGCCATGAAAAATGCAAATAGTTTCTTCCCTTAATTTGCATTTCTCTTTGCTATGGCCCACCAGAATCTTATATTAGGGTGAAAATTCATCTCTTAAGGTTTCGTGGGATTCCGCATCTTATGGACCGTTCGGATTCAACTCCCATGACACGTGTGCAAAGGTGTGCACTTGCGTAGGTGCATAGGTGAGTGTCTCTCTCTCTCTCTCTCTCTCTCTCTCTCTCTCTCTCTATATATATATATATATATATATATATATATATATGTGTGTGTGTGTGTGTGTGTGTGTGTGTGTGGAAAAGGTACTATGCGAGTCGAGTTCACGGCTTCATCCCATGAGGTCGAGCTGTGTGGACTCCACCGTGATGCGGTTCAAACATCTACCCCATCAGTCAGATGCACCATTCCACCATGGACCTAGGTCTCAAAATTCAAGTCAATCCGTGACTTGTATGGGCCACACCACATAAAAAGTGGAGAGGGGCTGTGCACCATTAAAACATTCATAATCATTTTTTGGGTCCCACCGAGATGTGGTTTGCAAATCCAGCCCATCCATTATGTGTGTCCCACTAGGATTAGGGGTCATACCAAGTTTCAGCAGCATTCAAAACTCAGGTGGGCCCCACCAAGTGCTTTTATATGTTTTAACGGTGTCTTCACATCATTTTAGATGCTATGGCCCACCTGAGTTCCGTTTAGGGATGATTTTTGGGATATCCCATAATTTAAAGGGGACCCATCAAATGCACGGTGTTGATGGTCGACACGCATTATGGTGGGGCCCACACAGCTCAACCTCACGATAAGCTTATCGTGACCTCGAGCTCATAGTACCTTTTCCCATATATATATATATATATATATATATATATATATATATATATATAACATAATTATTAAATATCAAGTTGGGTTGAATCGAGTCAACCCGACCCTGATCATAGCCTCAAATTGGGTTTGCGTTCTGCGAACTATGCCGCTAGGGATGGCCCAGTGCACAGATTTCTTCTCTTAATGAATCTTTCTACTCGAGCAAATCAGTTCGATCTCAGGGTAAGCAGCGCCACAGGGCTCATGGGTCAAACGAGCTGGATTCAAGCCTACGAAGAAAATGGTCTGAAATTAGTATGAGCTCTTTCAAAGGTCCTAAGTATATATGTTTTAAAAGTAGACCGAAAGTGGACATATTCGGGCCTTTTCTTGCATCATGCGACTGCAGTTATTCGCCGTTAAAAAATAAAAATAAAATAAAAAGTTATTCCTCTTGCATTTTCCAACCGTGTATGTATATTCCTTGCCAACAGTACACGAAATCTTGTTAATGTGTAGCAGGCACATGTATAGGCCACGAGCGATGAGAGGCTGATGAGGTGGAATTCACCATGCCAACGTGGCATACGCAGGGGAGGTCTGGGTCAATCATCATTTGGGGTGTCCACTTGCGAGTCGGTCCACTCATCTTACGGTCCATATTGAATTTACATGTAAACCAGATGAGTGGACCAGTCAGATTTTTAGACCAGGGCCTGTTAATGTATGGCCCACCTGGTCTATATTAAGGACATGTGCTCAACCTCTCCACGCATGAATTGCCTTGCATTTCTGTCCGCCACATATTCCTTAGTAGATATGCCAGTCAATATAGACAAATCATGGATGATATACAGTGTTTTAACGTATATTAGATGAGCTCAAATATTTATATCTTATAATTTTATTTTATTTTACTTATTTATTTATTATTATTATTTTTGGGTTAGCTTGTTAATACACACCCATGTCAGTACACACATAAGTAATGATTATGTTATGCCTTTCTTAACTAAAGTACACATAAATAATGAGAAATGATCCAAATGTGTAGCATTTCCTCCAATAATGATATCAACGGTTGGGATAATAATATGGATGGCGCTGATGATCTGATGGTGATCCGAAAGTGGGGCCCATCACATTTGATCAACCAATTTTGGTCCAGTGAGTCATTTAGTTTTAAAACCATGCCCTCATTTGAGGGCCTGTTTAATAATTGCTTAAAAGATATGGAAAACATGGAGTTATTATCACTCCAAAAGCAAGAATTCATAGAATGAGATTGCGTACCATAAAATTTGTTAGTCCCACTGTGATGTATATGTGACTGATCCATGCCGTCCATTCATTTTAGGAATTCATCTTCGGGCCTGACCCAAAAGCCTTAAAATGAGAAAGATTGTAAGCTCAAGTGGACCACGCTATAAGAAACAGGGCATATAATGACATCGACTGTTAAAAGTTGAAATTTGTGTAAGGCTCACAGTGACGTATATATGTCATCTAATTTATAAAGTCGGAAAGACAACGATAACCACAACTATCAGCTTAATCAAAGTTTTCAATAGTAGGCGTTCAATTCCCTCCATAGCTTGTGGTGTGGTCCACAATGGCTTTGAATTTGCCTCACTCTAGTGTTCATGCCTTAAACTGAGCCGATCAAACAGATGGACGGCATGGATCAGACACATACGGGCTCCAATCATTCATTCCCATTTAAGTCATTTCACCAGTTTCTTTATCAACTGGGGCTGAAAGTCAGGCGGCTTGGTGCTCAACCTTAGCCTAACCGAAGATTCATAAACCTCAATCCTAACCTAACCCAATATCAGGTTGGCAATTCTCAACCCAAGCCTAACCCAAGCAAGCTCACTCATGCTGAACAAGTAAATATATGCTTATATTTTCGCTATTATATTAGTTTATTATATTTTTAACACACATCTTATTTTTTGTACCTTTGATTTATGTAGTTATTTATTATAAAGAAGTTCATTTTTTTCAAAACAAACAAGCTAAAATATAGGACAACTAAGTTGTGTTGTGTAGTGCGCAATCTATTTGGGAGAGATAAATCCAACATATCTTGTTAGCTTGAGTGTGTGGTGGTGTGTGTGCTTGTGTCAAAAAAATAAAAATAAATCTTCCTAGCTCGAGTCATCGGAAATAACACGGACCAATAAAATAAATCTTGTTAGCTCGAGCCAACGCGCGACATTGGAATTTTCTATACCTTCAACACAGATAATCCACATCCAATTATAATTTATAAGGAACTTATATATTGATTGGGTTCAGGTTGGGATAGGCAACCTGAGACCTCAACCCGAGCCCGGCCCAATTCTTATTAGGTTGGCGTTTGTATAGCCCAAGCTCGAAACCAAACCTGATATATCCAGCCCAAGCCCAACCCAATGTCGGGTCGGTCTGGTTGAACACGCCCAACTTTCAGCCCTAGTATCAATTAACTTTTATATAATTTCTCAGTAACCAAACTATTCACTAGTCATCCCATCTCATCTGAGTCAACTCGGTCTCATTCAATATTTTAAAAGCATAGCATCATCTAAGCTTTCCGACCTTCCTTAACAACCAAACCATTCTTTCCTTGCTCCATCCAATCACTTAAGATTCCTCTCTACAAAACCTTTCCATTCTTCCAAATTCCAATCTCCCTATCAAACAAACCACCCTTTAAAAAAAATGTCATCCTACACAGAAATCCCAGTCCAAACACCACACCCACATCCCCAAACAACACCAACACCCACCACAAGACTCACAACAGGACCCAGAACAAAACATGGCCGCACCCGCTATTACGTCCACCGTGTTAGGGAAAGCCTCACAACCCGAGTATCAAAATTCCTCTGCTCTTGTTTCCTCGGCCTTCTTTTCATCATAGGCCTCATTGTTTTCATCCTCTGGCTAAGCCTCCGACCCCACCGCCCAAGAGTCCACGTTAACAGCTTCACCGTTACCGGCATCGCACCAGATAACGGAATTCAAAATTCCATTGTCTCCTTCAGTGTTTCCCTTCGCAACCCTAACCAAAATGTAGATATCTACTACGACGAGGTTGACGGCACCGTTTACTTCCGTGAAGTAAAGATCGTTACAGTGGTATTGCTTTACCCCTTCCATCAGCCCAATAAGAACACAACATTCGCCAATGGGACCTTGTCTCTCGCATCTTTGACGGTCACCGATAGTTGGCCCCAGATCATGGCGAACGGGACCGTTGATTTCCGTTTGGAGCTGATTTCAGCGATCAGGTTCAAGGTGGCCAGTTGGATGACTAGGAAGCATCGGTTGCATGCCGACTGCGCAGTATTGGTTGGATCCGACGGTCAGATATTGCCCACGTCGAAAAACAAGAGGTGTTCCCTTTATTTCTACTAGGAGGATTTCAAGTTATACGGCGTAAGATCGGCAAACATGTACCTCCTTTTAGATCATTCGAGTGGTGGGCCCCATTATTGGATGAAGCATGGCTTACTGACTTTTCTACAACCGTACGTTTGATGGCCAGTGATCTAATGGGCCTAAGATCGTACGGTTGGTGTAAGTTTCTGTACCATGCATTAACAATAGTGGGCCCCAAAATATGGATGGTCTGGATGGATGTAGATTTACGCCAATCGTACGGTACCATGACAAGGCGATTTTTTTTTTTTTTTTTTTTTTTTTTTTGTTTTTTTTTTTGGTGAATGGCTGTAACCCATGTTGGGTGTGTGTAAACTGTATGATTTTCGTTTTTTGATTGCGCTGAATAAACTTTTGCGGGATCATATCTAGCCGCTTGATCACTGTCACGCTCCAAGAAATGTAGTTGACCGTACACGTGGCAGATGTGTGTGAGATCTGACCACTTATTTAGTTTGTCCGCTGATTTATGGACCAGGAAATTAAAAAATCAGATTTGATAATTGTATCCATGTGATTGGTGGGGTAGAAAGATGAATGGTTGAAACGAGTCATTCGATGTGGAAATGGTGATTGATTGGTCAGCGGAAAATACATTCGAAAGCATGGTAATTAAGTAAAACAAGTTCCAGCTGTGTGGGGCCCACCTGTGATGTTTATGTGGAATCAAAACCGTGCATCAGGTGGGCCTCCTTTTGGGCACCCATGAATCGTCCCTAATAAAAATTCAGGAAGGACACACCACAGGATGCAATATTACAATCAATCACGCATAAATCGTATATATTTACTTGTGGCCCACCTACTTCATGGAATGGCATGAGTTTTGGTTGGCCCCATCATCCTGGTGGGGTCCACCTCACAGTCCATATGGATGGTGCCCGAACCCAATGTCCCCGATTGTTTTCCTTGTGTGGCCCACTTGATTTACGGATCAAGCTGATTTTTGGAACAGAGGCCTAATATATTGGGGGGCCCTATCTAAAGGACCCCACATAACTCGAACTTATGGTAATTACCAATTTCCATTCGTTTGAACGTATTTGATCATTCCCCTGGGATCAATGGTAGAAAAGGGCCAGGACCCGGTTCAACCGAGCCCGACCCGGTTATTAATAATCGTGCCTAAAAGTCGGGTCCTGACCTAGCATTTTTGGAATTTGGGCTAGTGATTTCAGGCCCACTATCTATAATGGGCCTGTTATAAGGCTCTGATCAGGACTTAGTAGATGCTTTTGCAAGTTCTAGGTGGGCCCTTGCCGTTTGTTAGTCAGGTTCAAAATCACGCCCATATTCGAGCAACGGGTCTCCATCTTTTTATCAGGCTGGTCCAAAACCTAGAAAGGCCCATTGGTACCCTTAGATGGATAGATGGCTCAGATCATACATACGTGCAAACTCATATGAGAAGGACAAGAAAACCCCATGACAAGCTAGGAATATTTACACGCACGGATTGTAAAGAGAAACTGATCTTGGTGTATCATGCACACCAAATGCTGAATGTGCTCTTCTATGGCACAGACTACCGCGCGCCCACCGCCTACATGGTTGTGTGGTCCACCCAGATGTTTTCCATTTACAAAGAACATGGGAGTTACACTAAAGGCCATTTCAAGATGGTGGCCCCTTCTACAGAAGCATTTCAAAATCCCATACCCCTTATCTAAAGGTCCGAATATCCTTTCCACGAGAAATCATTTACGAAAAAAGAGAAGTGACATATCTGTTTATTGGAGATTGATGGTGACACATGCGGCACATTGTGTCGCACATGTGGGATATTGGCACATTTGGGATGCTTGAAGTTGGATGGTGCCATAATCAATCTTGAATGCATACATCGCATGTTGGCATGTGTCCTATGTTGTTGCTGGAATCTGGTCAATCCCATAATACCTATTGTGAGCTGGGTGGTACTCGCACTTTTAATGGAGAAAGAGATCATACTGGGGTCACTCATCGTGGTGGGGACCATCTGATGCTTAAGTCAAGTAATTGAATTCAAAGTAGGTGTAATTAGAGTCGGGATTGTTATGCATATATATTTTCCTTAGGCAAGTGATATATTTATAGGTTTGTCAGGTAGCTTGTGTATCTGATTAGATCTGTGAGAAATGTAGGAGGGGCTCATATTGGAGTTGGAATCTATTCTCGAATATTTATCCGATTATGCCTTGATTGGGCGTGATCTTCGATTATGAATTCTTTGGGTAATCTTGCCCGTATTTGGCATGAGATTTTCTTCGAATATTTCCATCCCGAGCTCGAGGTTGGTATCTAAGGTCGGAGTCGATATCTGAGGCCGAAGTATGTCGATGAAGTCCTGTTTCAGAGCGCGGTGACTGATTCAGCTCGGTCGTTCAGTTTCCTTGCTTAACTCAACTTCTTCGTTGTACGCGCTTCGATAGTTCAGGTAGTTTGCTCTGATGGTTTTCTGATACACGTGTCATACGTTAGGTCTACTCAAGTTTCTCCATAACATGGTACATGTGAAGTACTTAAAGATGAATGGTAACAAATGAGATGATAGCCAAAGTAATATATTTAGACATGGAGGATACTTGGAGATGAGGATGACACATATTGTACATACAACACATTGGAGAGCTTGGCTTGATGATACACTTGAAGATAAGTGGTTAGACATGTGACATGTGTGGTACATTGACACGTGTATAGAGCTTCAAGATAGATTGTGGCACATTGATACGTTGGTACATGTGGGGAACTTGAATTGATGTTTGTACATGTGAAACACCTGTAAGTGGTTAGTGGCACATCTTGCATATGCCCTACATTGTCAACTATGGCGCTCGTGAAGCACTTAGAGATAGACATTGGCCATATGGTACAATTAGGGTATTTAAAAACAGGGTGGCGCATGGTATACATGGAAAATTAAGGTGTATGACACGTTGAAATGTCGATTACTAAAAGATGGATGAGAATGCATGTGACATTATGATATATGTGTGATGCTTTAAGATAGATGGTGGCACACACATATGTCACATTGGTACACGTGGGGCACTTGAAGATGAATGGTTACACATGTGGCATACTTAGAAGATGTGGAGTACCACATATGATTATCATGTGAGATACTTTATAAAAAAGATGAGTCATTACCCTCAGTTGTTTAGAATTGATGTTTCTTAAGTGCGGGTAATAAAGTAGAAAATGATCATATTTTATAAAGATAAAATGAAAACAACGTTTTTATTTTTTTATTTTATGAAAAAAATAAACAGTTGAAACATCATTTTCATAAAAATGACACTTTCCTCAATTTATATTTCAATGGATCCAAACAGGTCCTTAAAAGTAGTCTAGAAAAGGGATTGTTATCTCATGTGGCTAGTGTTGCACACAACTGTCTTCACAGTAGGCGCAAAAGCAACCTTAGGGCCTGTTTGGGCGATGAGATTAGAAGGGACTAGGTGGGATGAGATTCAAAAAACATAATTATTACCCGTGACAGGGATTATCCCCAGTTGTCATGGGATAAGATTAATGTCATGCTTTGTTGATAATACGATGGTATATTGAATGGATATACCCACCATCATTTGAAATTATTGAGAATAACACACATGTATTATATCTAAATCGTTCATTTGTTTTGTAACCTCATTTTATGGCATGGGCCTAAAAATGAGGTAAATCCAAAACTTATGTGGCCCCAAAGAAGTTTTCAACAATAAGCATTCAATCCCCATTACTTTCTATGGTGGGGTCCACTTGAGCTTTAGATTTACCGAATTTTTTGGCCCATGCTCTAAAATAATCTCGTTAAATGGGTGGATGGTGTGGATATAGCCCACACATCATGGTCGGACCTACACAACTTGTTAACATTGAGTGAAATTGGCATGGGACCCAATGAAATTGGCAGGGTAATGTAATTCCAAGCTTTTCCATTCTTCCCAAATATGGAGTGGAATTGGCACAAAACCAAATGAATCCCATTCCACCTAATCCCTTCTAATCCCACCGCCCAAATAGGCCCTTAGAGTAAATTAAACAAGCAAACAGCGAAACGAAAAACATAAGCAATCATAGAGAACACATCGATTTGCGTTGAAAAAATCCTTTAAGAAAAAAAAATCCATGGCACAAAGTAACAAAATCCACTATAAAAATGGAGTTACAAGGGATGAAAGTAACTTATAAATTCAAACCTTAGAGTAGAAAACCCTAGCTCCATTTCCTCTAAACCCTATAAACATTTTTATTTTATGAGAATTACCCTAATCACTTCTTAACAAGCCTTTGTATAGTATTACATGTGAATTAGGAAATAAGTCACACAAAATCGCAAACTTACACATTCTATTGATGGGACCTTCGATAGGATCGACAACCATCGATGGTCTATCGATACGATTGAAGAATGCCAAAAAACTATCTAACAAGTAAATCAAGATTTCGTAGATTTTCTCAATAGAATCGAGTTAGGGTTCAATTCAATTGAAAACCCTTATTTCAGCACAGATTAAAAGCACATATTTTTAATAATCTCCACCATGGATTTAATCTCCATGCTTCACTACTCTGAACTTCATTATCCATCTCTTTAATCATCTCCACCATAGCAACACAATCGTCGATTTTCGTGCACACTTTGTCTTCATCAAGTATTCACCAAGCCTAGAGAAATCGAGTAAAATCTGAACTTCTTTATAGGAACTGTTTTTTTTAAGCATGTTGGTTGGATTTTTACTAATGTAAATCATTTCAAGAGTAACACCACCTTCCTCTAAATTCTACTGGATAAAGTGATGATACACATCAATGTGATTGGTCCACAAATGATAAAATGAGTTCTTTGCCAAGTTGATAGCCTTCTCGTTGTTATAATGCAATGGCATGACTTCCTACTAAATTCGTAGCTCATTTATCATTCTTCTCAGTTAAATCGTCTCTTTGAATGCTTCTGACACTGCCATGTACTCTGCTTTGATTTTGAAAAAAGATACCATAAATTGAAGCATCCACTCGAAATTGTTGATTTGGGCTTATCTCTCTTATTGAGTCCTATCAATAACCTGTCGATTCTTTTGAGGAGATCTTTTATCGTATTGAGTCCTATCAATAACCTGTCGATAGGATCGGCATCCACTCGAAATTGTTGATTTGGGCTTTGACTTTACAACAGCTTAACACATTTAAAGCCTAACTATCATGATTAAATAAAGTCTCCTAAAGTTATGTGATATCAAAGAAAGATTTACTTATCAGGGAGTAGATCATTTAGAAGTTAAGATTTTTTGAATGTAAATATGTTTAAGGATTGGGTCACAAAGGCACCTCAATAAATAAATTTCTTTACTCCTTGATGCTATAAGTCTTCATATGTCCTTGGTCTTCAGCTTCTAAGGGCTCAACTGACTTACTAACACTTTAATATATGTAATTGACAAATAAATGCACTTACAATCTTTCACTTTGTTAATTACATAACAAAAACTAATATGGACATCATGATCCATACCAATAACAAGCCAAAACAACTTAAAAATATTACATGCCAATTATAAAGATTTACAATTTGAATACAAGACGACATGTAAACACTTGCAAAGCTCCTCATAACTTCATTAATTCCCTTCCACAAATAGAACTTGCAAAATAACATTGAACTTATTTTGGTGGGACTTGACCTTTCTCTCCCTTTTTAATAAATGATAGGTAATTAATTAATTCTATAATCATATACCAATAAGCGTAGAGAATAGAAAGCTATATAAGTCATAATTTACCTATATGCACATGCTAACAAGGGAATATATGGTGCATATAAACAGTAAAAGCATGAAGCATACATATAATGGTCATTCAAAAGATATACCTATGAAGTAATATGACTAATGATAATTTAACTAAAACATATGATAATAAAATGAAACAACTTTTAAGTTAAACTACTGAAAGAAAAAAATATTAAAATCCTCAGATTTACCCATTAAGCACACATAAACCATCTAAGGTCACCCATCCCTCTTCACAACCCACATGGGTGTGAAACTATTAGGACGTGGAATCTTATTGAAAGAGAGTATTTCTTTCTTAAACTTATCTCTCTTAGGTAAGATCCTATTTGGTGATTTATATTCAGTAAGAGATTTTCTTCTTTGTTTTCTAGTACCCTGAGTGTTACTATCCTCACATATTACTTTTCTAGTTCATTCAATTAATAGGACAACTTGTTTTAACAACTCCCTCGTATGATTGTTTATTTTTTGATGGGTTGGGATCTTCTTCTCTTTTTTTGGTGATTGTTTAAGAGGAATCTTCTTAGGGTGTGTCATTTTCTTAGTCTGAGTAAATTTATCTATTTGGCTCAGGGCTAAAGTGGAATGCAACCTTCTGGACATCAAGCATTTAAATTTCATATGAACAATTTCTCAACATGGATGGCACATGGGAGAGACTCTAAACTATTAAGTCCTTTTAGATGATGATCGGAACAAAGGTTGTAACATGAATGTTCTCATCGTTGAGTCTAAATAACGACGAAACGATGATTAAATAAGACCTCTTTTGTCCCTAGAAGGCTTATTCATGCCTAAAGATTTACCTATTTGGTCTTCTTAGGTATTTTAACCTTAGCAGCAGTAACTTTAATCTTAGTAAGATAGGATTTAAGTTGGCTTACTTGAAATTTCATGTTTTGATTTTCATATTTTACTATATCATATTCCAATTCAAGATCTAAATATTTTCCTAAAATTTCATCAAGATTAGACTCAAAATTTTCCTTCTTATGTGAGGGAGAAATTTTTAGATTTTACTCTTTCTAATGGATTAGCCAATTGATTCTTTTATATCATAAACAATCCCAACTTCTTTATGAATTTCATACAGTTCTTGAAAAGTTGGTCTTAGGCATCCTACAAATTGACATTTCATTCTTCACATTCATCATCAAAGGATGTCGCACATTCTTCTTTCGAGGTGTTATGGTCGAATACTTGTCCCATATTACTAGCCATAGGGAGAGTAGACATGTTGAAAACCATTAAAGTTTACATAGATCTAAGGTCCACATCACTATATGATTTTTTAGAATTCGATTTCAAATCCTCAGACTCATCCCATTTTGTTGTCATGACCTTTCCTTTGAATTTTAATTCGTTCGGACATAAGAAAGTGACATGATCATAACCCTTGCAAATGTGACATTGGGTTTCTTTTGATTTTTTTGAAAGATTTACCTATATGTATAGAGTTAAAAGATGTACCATTTACATCACAACACCCTCTATTATTAGATATGATTCTAAGGTTCCCAACGGATCTTACTCCAAATGGTTAAGTCCTTAAATGCAACTTACTCTGATAACAATTGAAATTGTATGGATTATTTATCATATCATGCTGAAGCTTAGTGGAGCTTAGAATTACAAGATCAATTAACACTTAAGCTACCAAGCCAAGTGGGTCCAATTGCATCTACAAATGATACAATAAGTTAAGCCACTAAGTTATGATAAGAAATATGAAATATACATTGTTTGTATTAAAATTTAAGTACCTAACAAACATTCTAATCATGTATTCAAATGAATTAAAAAAAATTCAATCACAAACAAGAATAAACATGCATCCACATAGGCAATCGTAAACACAACAATGTATAGTGGTTGGGCTACTTGCTTTTTTTTTTTTTTTTACACATGCACACACACTCCACACACTCACTATAGTGGAATTTGGCCACATATGGATACTTGAACCCTTAATCGGGTGTTGAAACCCCTGAGAATCTACCACTCGAGCAAGAGTAAGGATCCGTTCGGCTACTTGCTTACTTCACTCCCAATGGACGCACTATCTAATGTAACATCATCCATCACGCATCACCTATTCCATATCACCCATCACTTCCTACTCTCTCTCATTTCATCTCTTCACTCCCAAGCAACAAACATCCAACGTTCAAGCCCCCGTTTTCCCAAAGCCAAGTGTGGCCCACTTTCCCTACCCTCTCACCCCTCATCCCCACCATCAAAACTTCATCAACCACCATAAAAAGTGAAGGCAAGGAGCATAGGAGTACAAGGGATCAAAGAGGAGTGCAATAGGTGGGTGATCTACCATTGATTTTAATTTTTAAGAACCCACTTATTGTGGGACCCACTTGATGAATACATTGTATTTGGGAGGGCCCAATACTGGCAGGGTCCCTCCCCTTCACGTGTATTTCACTCACTCACTCACTCACTCTCTCTCTCTCTCTCTCTCCCCCCCCCCCCCCCTAAAATGATGTGGGCCACACCGATATGTTAAATCTACTTCATCCATCAGATGGTGTGGCCCACCACATTTCAAGGAGATTCATAACGTCCACTCTAGGGATGGTGGGAAGTTCCACACATTGAACTAAATGGTATATATATATACATACATGTATATGCATGGTGGGCCACGTCCATGTGGAACCCACCATGATGCTTGTGTTATATCCAGACGCTGGACAGAGCGTGGCTAACATGGTGAGCATTTACTGACATGGGTGTGTACTAATAGCTAACAAAAAAAATAAAATAAAATATATTATATTTGAGCTTTTAGGGTGAGCTGCTCATGCAGGCCTTACCTTGATGCATTAATTTAATCTATGATGTCCATTCTATTCCTCAGCTCATTTTAGGTGTTGAGCCGAAAAATGAAGCCGATCTGATTATCTAGCAGGCCATAATATAAAAAATAGTGGTTCTTACAATTAAAATTCACTTTAAAGTTTCTATACGCCAAAATACCTCGAATATTGGGCTCATTTAGCTTGTAATGAGCTGTAGGATCTAATGGTTGGTGTGGATCTGCCTGATGAGGGCCCCACCTAGGAAAAATCATAAATTTTTATTTTTATATATATAAAAAAAAACCAACAGCAGCAGCAGACGCTATTGCCACTGACAACCCATGGACGCACAGGAGCGTCCTGCTGCGTGGGTGCTGGAGGCAGGCGGGTCCCATCCGTGGGCCCCACCGTGATGTGTGATGAACATCAACACCTTGCATTTGGTGGGCCCCCCTTAGGGCAGTGGGCCGCCCCAAAAATCAGTGATGTACGTGACTTAGGTGGCCCACATCACAGAGAACATTGTTGATTGAACGTCTGCCATTGAAACCTTTTTGGGTTAACAAAAGTTTTGGATCATTATAAAATTTATTTTTTCCTTTTCACCTGGGTCCGTGTGACCTCGTGAACAGATTGGGTGGAAAATAAGCATTATGGTGGGCCCCACGTGGGACCCACTGATGTGTGTGCTCAACACCTTCCATTAATGGGGTCCCCATCATGAATTATGTGTGCTTTATCTATGTTGTTCATCCCTATGGGACCCACCATGATGCATGTGTTAGATCCAATCCATCCAACCTTTGGCAAGCTCATTTTTAAGGCTCGAGAAAAAAAAATAATAATAATAAAAGAAGATAGATCTAGGATCAGGTGGGCCACATTATAAAAAATAATGGGTTTGAGCGTTCGCTATTAAACCCTTGGAAATTCTAATGATGGAAATCCTTATCACTACTTATATTTGGGTGTGGCCCACTTGCCATATTTATGACCCATTGTTGAGACCCACCCTGATTTGTATGAGGCCTGTTGTTGAGGCCCACCTTAATATATATGAGGCCCATGTTATGAGGCCCATTATGATGTATGCAAGGCCCATGGGTTATGGCCTATCGCAATGTATGTAAGGCCTAATTGGTGTGGCCTATTCGATATATATATGAGGTCCATGTGATTAGGCCCATCTTGATGTATGTGTTCTATATTCGCCCTCGTCCATCTGTTTAAGGCGTAGCCTACACCACACGTGTGACACGTGTGGGAGTGGGACCCAACTTGATGTATTTATTTTATATCCACACTGTCCATGCATGGACGTGCTGTGGGACCCCCACCATTATATATGTGTTTTATTCAAGTAGTTCGTCTGTCCTGGATGAGTGGGGCACATATTGATTTGTCTTGTACCGTTCATTTGGACGGTGCCGAGTAGGGCCTACCTCGATGGCATATGTATATTCACACCATCCATGCCTTTGACAATGGTGGGTACCACCATGATGTATGTCTTATCCCTGCTATCCGTCCATGAAATGCACAATAGCGTACCTGTTTTATCATCGCCGTGTTGTATGTATTGTATATCTATGTCGTTTATTTGTGCGGTCTGTCCTGATGCATGTATTGTATATCTATGCCGGACCAGGTGATGTGGCCCACCTTGATGTATTTGGTGGCCCATTCGAGAGGCCCACTTTGATATACATGTGGCCCATCAAGATGTATCTTTGACCTATGAGCAGGGCCCACCTGCTGTGTATTTAAGGTCCGTGTGATGAGGCCCATGTGATATATTTAAGGCCCATGGGCGAGGCCCGTTGTGATGTATTTGAGGCCCATGTGATGTATTTAAGGCCCATGGGCAAGGCCTGATGTAATGTATTTATGGCCCATGTGATGGGGCCCACCTGTTGTGTATTTGAAGCCCATGGGTCGTGGCCCATTGTGATGTGTTTCCGACTCATATGTCGTTGCCCATTGTGATGTATTTCCGGCCCATATGTTGTGGCTCATTGTGATATACTTTCTGCCAATGTGATTCGGTCCATTATGATGTATTTATGGCCTATGTGTCGAGGCCCATTGTAATGTATTCAAGGGTCATAGGTAAGGCCCATTGTGATATATTTGTGGCCTATGGGCAGGGCGCATTGTGATAGGTATTAAGCCCATGTCACATGGTCCATTTGTTATATACTAGGCCCTTGTGTGAGGCCATGGGTCCTCTTTATATTTGGCTCTATGTGGGTCACTCCTTGGGACCAATGATAGTTAAATGGCCACATTGTTGGGCAATGATAGTTTAATGTCCACATTGTGACCTTCCCTTAGGCATTGTTTGGCTGATTTAGATTATTGAGGCTGATTGTCGAGGTCGATTATCAGTGCCAGTTATCAATACCGATTATGAGTATGTGACAGCATAGCATCATAATACATGCCCATACGCATCATCTGAATGTTTATTATGAGATGTGATTGACCATTGCATATGTCATTGGGCAGGTTGTTATGAGACTCCCTGATAAGAGGAGATTGTCTCACATGAGTGCACGGTATGCATAGGATTGATGCATGACTGGATTGTATGACTCATGCATCTAACATTGTAAATTGTGATTACTGTATGCCCTAGCGCATCAGGGCCGTAGCCTCCACAGGTTATCATGGATGGTCAGATGAGATATCGAAAATATGTTATTAGCATCGGGCTGTCATAGATGACCTTGGGTGAAAATTCTTAAACCCTCTTGGTACCAGAAGATGCCCCAACGTCGAGACCAAGTGGATATATATGAGTGCATAAGGGACATATACCAGTAAGTCGCGTCTCCCACTGTATCGTGGTCGGTTGGGAGGGGGTATAGCCTTACCCGCCTGAGGGAGTAAGCATAGATAGGCTAAGTTTGACCAGCTCGTGAATAGATCCGCTATCAACGTGCGGGGTAGATATTAACCAACTACTAGCGAGGCGGATAGTGAGGTCTTTTTCACTTATCCGGTTGTGCGCTTGATGGGGTGGCAAGCTGGTATAGAGTGTACTAGACCCCGATGATGATATGTGGACTTATTAAGTAGGAGTTGCATATTCATTCATTCATTCACTATCCACTCAGGCTGGTGGTGCGCAACTATTTGTTACATGTACATTCGCAATGGCCAGGATTTCGGTTAAGGCACGCGACTAACCTGAGATCAGGAGTTTACCATATTGAGTTTGACTATCCAAATTAGGTATATGACTAGTTTGGATAGAAGTCCCTTGTGATGAACCCCATAGCTTACGATACTACGTACTATCATCTTGACTTCACACTCCAGCATAATCATTCTATTTACACCGCTTATCGCATTACATCCATGGCATATGGCATTTGAGTTATTCTATGTCTGCATTTATATGACCTAGATAAGGCTGATGGTATTCGTAACTCTCCCGAATTATATATTTGATTGCATCCTCGATATCTGATATCTGATTCATTGTGTTTCCGC
Organism: Magnolia kwangsiensis; assembly: GCA_037074715.1. NCBI lineage: Eukaryota > Viridiplantae > Streptophyta > Magnoliopsida > Magnoliales > Magnoliaceae > Magnolia > Magnolia kwangsiensis. The sequence continues at coordinate 30,936,804 of CM073584.1, read as the reverse complement.
ATTACATAGTCGATTTACATTACTTTCTCAGTATATGATATTGATTTACTATGTCTTTTTATCGCATATCCTGAATGAGGTTGATGATATTCTTATGAACTTGCAGTATTTCCGCTTACTCTGATATCGTATGATTCATGCCAGTAATTTTGATGTTGTATGATTAAGGCATTATATTGAATGCTTAACACTTATCTTGTGCACACACTTACACTACCTTTTAAGCTTTCTATAAGCTTATGCACGATAGATGCATGCAGGTAATGATAGGACGCAGTCGAGCTAGGGCAAGAACATGTGGCAGAGCTTCTGGAGAGTTTATTATATGCATGTATTTCTTTTTCAATAATGTACTCAAATGATTATATTAGTAGATATGTGATAATGATGTTGCCTTTATGATTTGGGTAAACCTATAGTTATGCCTCTTACGAGATAAATACACGTTGGAAAGAAAAAAAAAAAAAAATCCTCCTTGTAGGATTTCAGGATTGGAACCTGGCATTTGGATGCTGGGAGCTGAGAAACGAGTACTACGGAGGCTGTCGGCACCGAATTCAGCAATCGGGATTCCTGATAATCCGATTTTCAGATTTGGAAAGTGACATGGACTTTCATGTTCTTTTATATATGATCATCTTAGCCGTTCGAAGCCAATTTATCAGTGGCCACGATGTCCAAAACGCTAACCAGCTTGTCACGTATGCTGCATGTGTAAAGGATGCGTGTAGGGTCAGCAACCCTTTGAAGAAGGAAACAAGTAAAGCATCCACACGCACATCTCTACATGCAGGCGCATGTCGCACTGTGTGCCACTTGTGCAACATCAACCACTCATCATGTGGGCCTGCTGTCAAGAATACCTGTCCAAAGATTGAACTCGTCTATTCATCAAGTGGGCCCCACATGGGCAGAAAATAGTAGCATTCAGATGCATGGATCAGCTTAATCTGAGCCAGATCATCAACAAATCAGGCCCACCCTGTGAACGGGATAGATGGTGTAGGTGTGCGAGTGGAAAGGTGAGTGTATGATTAACAAACCCCGGGAAAGAATCTCAAAATTCATTCAACCGAAAGCTCGAAGCTTTCCCTCCATCAAAGGGTTTTCTCATCACTAAAAACCATCTCATTTAAGCTCAAATGCTCAATCCATCTCTTCAAAACCGACTTCCTGATAAACCATTCTCGGAAAACCACTCATTGAAAAGATGTTGGAATGCCGGAGCTTCTACCTATGGCTGGCTCAAGTCCTATTTCTAATGAGTGTAATAGCACTTCTATTATGGGTCAGCTTACGTCCCAAACACCCCACTTACACCATCATCCATCTCTCCATCCCGGCATTGAATGGCCGGAATACCACCTTACCTGTCGACGATGCTAGCATGAATACCACTGTCGATTTCTGTCTGGAAATCGTTAATCCAAACAAAGAAAGCGGTATTTATTACGACGACATAAACATCACTATATATTTTGATGATGAGAATGTGGGTGCAACAACGATAAGTTCTTTCAATCAAGGCTACTATAAGAGCATCCAACGACAAGAGAGTGTTTATACCAATAGGCGGTTTTCCAAAGCAGTTTACAGGGCGGTTTCAAGTGGGACAATGGATTTGAAGGTAGGTGTGGTGACAAAGTTTCGCTACAAGACATGGGGTTTGAAGAGTAAACAACATGGGATGGACTTGCAAGGAACGGTGAAGATTGGATCAGATGGTAAGATTTATAGGAAGAATAAGAAGGTAAAGCTTCATCACACTCCCAAGAAATGGAGATTGCATTTTACAGGTAGGGATTGAGATGTATCAAGTGGTGTTTGGTGGCCAACCTGACACCATTTGGGCTGTGTTTGGTTGGATAATCCTTCTTGTGGGGAATCATGTGGGTGGGCCATAAACCAGGAATTGTGATGGACGGGTAGAAAATGATGCAGAAAGGAGTGACGTTCCTCATTCACAATACCCAAATGGTTAGGATTGTGGGGTCCTTGAAATTGTGGGATATTGCCCATCCTTGTGATGGCCAGATGATCAGCTGTCAAGATTACTGTACATATACCACATTGCTTCCATGTACAATACATGAATTAGTAAGTCGATTTGATTTTCTTTTTACATTTCTTAGTTAGGAGTATATTAGAGAACAAAATGCCACAAAATCAAGAGAGACCCTTGATCATGATTGGCGGGCCCCATGTCCTCAAGAACAGATTGATTAGTGTGCGATAAGTGTCATTTTCTTGATTAATCTAACCGTTTAGAAATCATGATTTAGTGAGGCCGCTTAATGTGAGCTAATCTGACATGGAGATTAGCTCAGACATAAAAATATTTATACTAAGTGAACCCGGTCCGAGTCGAATCAATTCAAACTGAGTTAAGTTTGAGTCAAGTTCTGAACCGACTCGAGTCGAGTCAAGTTCGGTCTAGCTCGGACTTGGCTCAAAAAAATTGAACTAAAAATATCAGCTTGAAACGCTTTTTCAAGTGAATAGAGCGAGTTAACTGAGCTAACTCAGTTCGTGTACAGCTCCACCTATAGCAGAATCATACGCACCACGTATTAATGGGCCATCCCACGTTGATGACATTTCCAACCACAGCCCAGTTTGAGCCCAGTCCAGGCCCATTCATGGATGGAATGCTCTCGATTCAAGCCTGTTAGTTCTAGGAACAGACATACAAAGATCGATATATAAATTGGCCTGTAGTTTCGGTAACCGTGGCCAATTTCAAACCCAGCCTATCGACGATCCTAATTGTAGAATAATTATTCTCATGGCAAAGGCTCTTCAATCTGACTTACCCATGGACCAACTACTTCTTGGATGATCAATGCCCTAAAAATGACAACCATCTGATGATCCAGACCATTGGATTGTCTCAAGTCACACTATTGTTTTGGATTAATCACGAACCAAAAAAAAAAAAGAAAAAGAAAAGGAAAGCCGAATGATAGGCCTTTAGGCTAGGTATGGGCCTGATTTTCATACCCCATGTACAAATGGGCCAGACCCAGACTCATGTTTGGCAACAATTTTCTACTGAAGCCCAGATCGACAAGCTCAATTAAGACCCATCCATGGCAGACCTGGCAATTCTCTTTTGACAATTTCTGACCACAGGAATCGTTACAGGTGAATTATCAATGGCATCGACCATCCCGTGGGCCATATCATGTATTTCAGTAGGTGGATCATGCAATGCACCACATGGTTCAACAGCTGAGGTCGGTTAGCTTGCAAGCGTAGCCATTCAACTACCTAGGTGGGCTACACAATTAGGATTACAGTGGACCCACTGTTGTGAGAATTGTATTAAATGGGCCACTTCAAAATTTGATGATATAGCCCAACATAGGAGGCCTACCCAATTGCCACTGTGTGTGTGCGAAATGGTACAATGAGGTCGACCTCATGGGAACTTTCCATGAGGTCGAGCTGTGAGGGCCCCACCATGATGTATGTCGAACATCTACTCAATCAGTCAGATGCACCATTCCATGGTGGGATACAGGCTTAAAAATTAAGTGAATCCATGACTTGGGTGGGCCACACCACCTACAGCAGCTGACAGGAGTTACCCTCCCATTAAAACATTCATTTATTCATTGGACCCACAGAGATCTAGTTCACAAATCAAGCCCATCCATTGTGTGTGTCCCACTTGGATGAGGGGTCAGAAGAAGTTTCAGCCACATCAAAAACTCAAATGGACCTCACCAAGTGCTTTTATATGTTTTAGGGATGTCATCACATGATTTTAGATGGTATGATCCACATGAGTTCCACATACGTACGGCTGATTTTTGAGATATCCCATAAAATAAAGAGGACCCATAAAATGCACTGTGTTGATGTTCAACATACCTTACGGTGGAGCCCACACATATGGGCCTCATGGAAAGTTCCCATGAGGTCGACCTCATAGTACCATTTTCCATCTTTATATAGCTATACGGTTGAGCTCATGGAAACGCTGTGTGGCCCCACCATGATGTATGCCAAACATCAACACCATCAGTCAGATGCAACATTCCATAGTGGGTATAAGGCTTAAAAATTAAGTCAATCCATGACTTGTGTGAGCCACACCACATAAAAAAGTTGAGAGGGGTTACCCTCCATTAAAACATTCATAATCATTTTTGGGGGCCACCAGGATGTGGTTCACAAATCTAGCCCATCTATTATGTGTGTCCCACTTGGATGAGGGGTCAAAGCAAGTTTCAAACTCATCAAAATTTCAGATGGGCCCCACTAAGTGCTTTTATATGTTTTAGGCATGTCTTCACATGATTTTAGATGGTATGGCCCCCCTAAGTTCCGTATACAAGGCTGATTGTTGGGATGCCCCATAATTTAAAGGGGACTCATCGAATGCATGGTATTGTTGTTTGACATACATCACAGTGGGGCCCACACAGCTTCCCATGAACTCGACTATACAAAACCTCTTTCCTATATGGGGGAATGTACTATGCGCTTGAGCTCACGGTCCGGCTCATGAGGTCGAGTTGTGAGGGCCCCACCATGATTCTTTTCAAACATCTACCCCATTAGTCAGATGAACCATTCCATCATGAGCCTAGATCTCAAAAATCAACTCAATCTATTACTTGTGTGCGCCACACCATATACAGAAGTGGAGAGGGACCGTGCACCATTAAAATATTCATAATCATTTTTGGGGCCCATAAAAGACGTGTTTTGAAAATCCAGCCCATCCATTATGTGCGTCACACTTGTATGAAGGTTCAGACTAAGTTTCAGCAGCATTAAGTCGAGTCGCATAGTACCTTTTCCTTATATATATATATATATATATATATATATATATATATATATATATATATATATATATATATATATATATATATATATATAATGAGCTTGGTTAAGTACACGAGTGTGTGCCATAAGCTCGTGTACCAGCATGTCTTGATAGGTCCAGTAACTTGAAAGATTGTTTTTACCCGATTGAAAATAAGTACTTCAATTGAGGTGCCAGCAAGTGTCTTTACTCTTACCCTGGCGGTAGACTCCCTGCAGTTTCAACACCGGGTCAGGGGTTACCCGGGTGGTGTGCGTGTGTGGGGTGTGTGTGCGTGTATAAAATTAAAGAAAATAAAAAATAAAAATAAAATTGAGATACTAGCAAGCTAACCCCAGATATAAAAATAAAATTTATTTATTTTTTTTTAAAAAAGCACTTCAATTGAGGTACATTATCTTGTAAGATGGTTCCTATAGGAAAGTAAGAGTCAGTTTTACGTAAACTGGTGCTACAAGTCCCGTCATTAAAAGCCTTTTGGCTTCAAATCTCTTACCCAAAGTTAAAAGATCCCTTTAGGCCCTGTGAGAGTAGTGGAGGCTGGAAGAACATTTTTAACTTGGGTTGCTTTGGAACCGAGGATAAGTCAAATATTTAGCCTTAGTTGTCTCCAACCAAGACTAAGTCTAGATTTTAGCTTCCATTATATCCAATGAAGGCTAAATCCATATTTTAAATAATGTCCTTTGTCCTTTCCGTCCCGACTTTTCATTTCAACTTAATCTTAGTCCATAAATTATGCAAAACTCTTCATTGTCTCATTATTTTTTCTTTTATTTTTTGTTTTATTCAGGACCTATATGATTAGGATGGGAACTGAACGAGATGACTTATACCACTTCACCAATACAAGGAATGCTTGTTATCAGGCCGCTACATCCACATCCACTTCCCAACTTTGGCATCGTCGTTTGGGTCATCTATCAAATAAAAATCTGTCCTTTCTTTCCAATAAAATTTTAAAAATTTATAGTTCCAATTTGGAATCATGTTTAATTTGTCCATTGGCTAGACGGACTCGCACACCTTTTTCTATTTAGTTTCATTTCTTCTCTTAACCCTTTTGACCTATTGCATGTTGACATTTGGGGGAGCCATCGTGTCCCTTCCACTACTAATGCACACTATTTTCTTACCATTGTTGATGATTATACCTGTTACCTGAGTTTACTTAATGCGCTATAAATCTGACACCCGCTCTCTTGCAATCCTTCATTCACCTTATTAAAAACCAATTCCCAACCACCATAAAAATCATTCGAAGTGATAATGAGCTTGAATTTGACATGCTCTCATTCTATGCCCCCAAAGGCATCGTGCATCAAACCAGTTGCATCAACACTCTCCAATAAAATGGAGTAGTTGAACACAAGCACCATCACCTTCTTAATGTTTCCCGTGCATTAATTTTTCAAGCCCATATGCATAAACACTTTTGGGGGGATGTCATTCTTACTGCATCTTATATCATTAATCGAACTCCCTCTCCTGTTTTAGGTGGTTTGTCTCCTTATGAAAGATTTCATAATGTCAAGCCTGTATATAGTCACCTGCGAGTTTTTGGATGCTTATGCTTTGCTTCCACTCACTCGTAAAACCCATCTAAGTTCGATCTAAAAGCATCTCGATGTGCTTTTCTTAGTTATCTATATGGTCAAAAGGGATATCGACTTTATAACCTTGCCACACAACATCTTTGTGTTTCGAGATGTTCACTTTCATAAAGATTTCTTTCCCTTTGCATTATCTACTCTTGAGCCCATGGAACTCATCCTACCTTGTCCTATTCCCTCTCTTAACAACATCACAGAAATTCCATATTTGACACCATCTTCTCCCTCACTGTCTCCCTCTCCTCCATCCCCGTCCACTCCTTTACCCTCTCCTCCACTACCCCGACGATCCAATCGTCCTACTCAGCCACTGACATACTTGCAAGATTTTCATGTATAATAGGTTCTGCCATCTCGGCCCACTAAATCATTTGACTCTATAATGGTCCGTTTGTCAGGTAATCCTTATTCTCTCAATTATCCTATTCCCGCTTATCTCCTTCTCACCGTGCTTTCACCACAACCCTCCCTCTTGCTAAAGAACCACAGTCCTTTTTTCAGGCCATGACAGATCCCAACTGGCGTACATGGCGTGCTGAAATTGATGCACTCGAGTTCAATAACACCTGACACCTTACTCTTCTTCCTCCTGGTAAGAAACCCATTGGCTGCAAATGGGTATACAAGATAAAATACAACCCTGATGGACCCATCAAATGGTACAAGGCTCATCTAGTTGCCAAGGGCTACAGCCAACAAGAAGGCATTGACTACATCGAGACATTTGCTCCGGTTGCTAAAATGACCACCGTTCGTACCATTTTGGCTCTTGCTTCCACTCGTAACTGGTACCTTCATCAACTTGATGTCAACAATGCTTTTCTCCATGGAGACCTTGATGAAGAAGTCTATATGCAGCTTCCCTCGGGATTTGGACGAAAAGGGGAGACTAGAGTTTGTAAGCTTGTTAAGTCTCTGTATGGTCTCAAACAAGCTTCGAGGCAATGGTATGCCAAATTTTCATCCACTCTCATTGATGCAGGATACAAACAATCCAAGGAAGATTATTCACTCTTCATTTGATCCCATGCGGGCAATTTCACTGCCATTTTAGTCTATGTGGATGACATTATTCTTGCAGGAAACAATTTGGAGCAGGTCAATGAGGTCAAGAAATTCTAGGCGTCATTTCAAACTCAAAGATCTTGGAATTCTCAAATATTTTCTGGGGATCGAACTGGCTCGTTCAGCCAAAGGAATATTTCTATCTCAAAGGAAATATGCACTCGAGATATTAGAAGATACAGGCTTCCTTGGAGCTAAGCCTGGAAACTTTCCCATGGATCAAAATCTTACACTCAACGAGAGTAAGGGTGAACTCATCTCAAATCCTTCGTCATATAGGCGACTTATTGAAAGATTAATTTATCTAGCCATCACAAGACCAGACTTAGCCTATTCAGTGCATGTATTAAGTCAAGGAATTTTCCTATCTACTTCTAATGAAATTCAGCTCCATGCATATTTTGATGCAGATTGGGCACGCTACAGGGACACTAGACAATCGGTCACCGGGTATTGCATCCTACTCGGAAAATCACCCATTTCCTGGAAGACCAAGAAACAAACGACAGTTTCACACTCCTCAACTGAAGCAGAATATAGGTCTATGGCCTCTACATGTTGTGAGGTTACTTGGCTAAAATCTTTACTCTCAGACCTTAAAGTAATACATTCTCAACCAGTCAGACTATACTGTGACAACAAGGCACTATACACATAGCTTTAAATCCAGTGTTCCATGAACGAACCAAGCATATCGAGATAGACTGTCATGTGGTTCGAGAAAAACTCCAGAGTGGCATCATTCAAATAGTCTACATGCATACAAGCCAACAACCTGCTGATCTTTTTACTAAAGTTCTTGGATTCACACCATTTAATCACTTACTCAGCAAGTTGGGTGCCATAAATATCCACGCCAACTTGAGGGGGAGTGTTGAGGAATGCCGTACTTCACAACAAATATCAAGGAACCAACACACGCAGAAATCACGTGAGGTTTCCTAAAGAGAGAAAGCTAGCAAATCATTTCAATATGGATAGGAGCGTACAAATTAATTCTCCTTTAATTACATGTTCCCCAATTCTTTGTATAAATAGGGGGTTGTACAGATATTATAAAAGATATCAATAGCAATTCATTCTTTGCTCATTATTTCCCCTCTGAATTTTTTCTTTCTTCTAATTTCATCATGGCCTCTTGCTAATCTATTAACTGTAAATATGTGATCATACAACTATAAAAATATCACGAAAATAATCTCTTTGGAGAAGAAACAAAAGTGGTCCTTCTATATTTACCTATATGTGGTTGATGACTTTGATTTCTCACAATCTGACAGATGAATCCCATCAACACCTTAAATTTGCACAGTCAAAAATATTGGCGATATTGATACATTCACGATACTTAGCAATACATCGCCCATACCTATAATTTATTGTCTTCCGCCACGATTATGAGCTCTGTCAAATAGGAAAAAAGATGGTACAACTTTTATCACAATCTTCTAATAAATTACAAAATGGGGGAAAAAAGGATCAACTTCAATAACTAATTGGAGAAAAACTTTAATACTCTGGCAATGTGTGTGGAAAATTGGTTACTTGAATCAGACAGTTGAAATCATGGGCCTCAACAATATGTTGAAATCCACTCTCCATAAATGCATGTTTGAGCTTTGCTAAATCAGACAATGATGTGTTCGGTTGAGCTCCATCATCAACAGAAATTGTAACATGTTTCTCCTTTCCAGTTTTTGCATCTATAATCTTCATTAAAATGAAACAAGGCATGTTACATTCTCTTTCGGGTCACCAAACAGCGTCAAAGTAGCAGGGGCATTTAGGTAGTTCACGTCCTGTTTACATACATTGGATTGAGATAAGGCATTCTCTATGCAGAAAACCACACAAGTCCCTGATTTATAAATGGGAGAAATGAGAGCGTAGTAGAGGACTAATAGCATGGTTTTATCTAAGAACGTTCTTGGTTGAAGCATTTCTTTAATGTTGAAATTTCAGTCCGTAGGTAGATACATCAAGAGAAAAGGTATAGTAGCAATCAAATAGATCTTTGATTTTATTTTTACTTAAAAAAAAAAAAAAAAAAAAAAAAAAAAAAAAAAAAACTCTCAAAAGTTGAATGCATTCATACTTCAATTGATAAAATATCAATTAATAATTTATATAATCATAAGACCAACTTCTATCTATGATCCCACAATGCTCTAAAATGGAATTTGATTTATTTGTGCAAAATCTCTATAATGTACAAGATTACCATAAATTTAGTCAAGTCCATGACTTAGGCCCATGATGATGAACTTCTTGTGACAACTTGTGCCCATGAGAATGAACTTCCTGTGACAACATGGCACCATGTCAAAAGAATGACAACACACTAAAACCCTCATCCTATAATTTGAAAACAAAATCCAAATAGGAAGTGAGAAGATAGGCACATCCAATCAATTCAAAATCCACACCAAAGGAAACCCAGGCCCAACTCATTAACAACCATATGGATAACAATATTGAAAATGGAAATTTATATAAAATACAAGAAACTTCAATCTCCCTATAAATACTAACAAGTGTGTGTGGCTGTGCATTTATATGAACCAACGCTGGAAGTAGATACGCTAATAACAAATTGAGAAGTGACATTCCAAGAATTCCTCTCCCATTTCAAAAGCCACTTTTCGCTTTGTATATATATTCCAGAACGAGGAAGAAAGAGGAACGCAACAGTGTCAAAATGATGAATTTAGCAAGCATTTGAGGCATAAGCAACACAAGCAATTTTCAACTTTATGTACTGGAACAGGATTGCAAATGATAAAATGAGATGCAGACAATTACTACAAATTAAACCTGAAATTCCTCACATGCAAGCATACACAATCACATGTAGAATACCAATATCTTGACATGCCTAACATTTTTGGCACAATCAGCATGAGCATCATAACAATACACCGATAGAACTCTTGGAGAATAGACGACAATGGGAGGTGAAAGAAGCACCTGAGGAAAGGAGTAATTTGTCATGTCATAAAATGAAGTTGAAGAAAAACATCTAGAAGTTGACATTTAGCACTAAACAGAACCTAATAGGATATTCAAAATGCAGTTCAGGAAATAAGATATGACTTACAGTCAAAGGAATAGAAAGTAACCAATAGATGCACCAACAAAGGGCTAATCTGCACACACCAAAACTAAAAAACAAAACAAAAAAGTGTTTAGCTTCATGGGGCTAAGTTGTAATTTTCAGCTGGAAAGTGAACTTTCTCATGAAAGAATAGCGCATGATAAAACAAATGAAGTAAATACGACCATAGCCCTTGTCACCTTCCAATAGCCCAAGAACAAATGCAGCCAAAGCAAGGACAAATGCAAGTAAGCTAAAGATCTTTATCTTTTTTCTTTCTTGCCTATACTAAGGGTTTTGGTCAACATAGGCATGTACAAGGTAGCTCATGTACATGGCAGACATCTACCAACATGTCAAATTTTCTATGAGATCCAATTTATTAGAGTGGAGCCTCTACCTAGATGTTATTCCCCAAGAATCAGGTTGGTCCACTCATCAGGTGGGCCACAGTTTATGAAACAAATATACGGCTGAAAAAACTTGGTTGAAGTGTCTTTACCCATCCAACTACTTCTAAGATTATAGCCCACCTGCTGAATGAACCAGATTTACTTTCATGACATGGTCAAAACCACCTGATGAATAGCTTGGACATTGCACTTGGACACTGCAATGGGACAACTGCTTTATGTATAGTGGTCAAAACTACCACTCCTAGCTCCAGATAAGCCAAACCTACATTGAGCATGCAGGTTGGGGTAGGGATTCTTCACTGTGAAGAGATGTTCTGCATAAAAGGTAAAGTTCAAGTTAGATTCGGTTAAGGATTTTCAACCCAACCTATGTGAGGTTAAGGGTTGGCAACCCAATCCCAACCGAACACGACCCAAAGTTCAGGTTAGGCCAATCGGGTTCAAGTTGACCCAACTAAAGTTGTACACTTGTGGTGCACACTTCATGAAACTGTATGAAAACACCCGTTGTACAAGCATTTCTCTATACCAATATGACAAAGAAAAACTAGCAGTTTAATGAAAGAAAGCTATCACCAAAGAATACAAGCCACTGGTGTCCATAAAAAGCAGAGGGCATGAAGCAATTCTGCAATATGAAAATGCTAATCAGTCCAAACTAACATGCACAACTGTTAGAGAAGTTAATGAGACGAATGAACCCATTACTGATATAACACGAAATTCCAAGCAAACATTTTGAAGGGCGCTACCTGATGAATGGCCTAAACCACATACCTATGCCACATTGGCATTTGTGTGAACCACTGAAAAAACACTCAATCCTATTTGTGAGAATATTGTTCAACATTTCTCGCTCTTAAAACTTACCTTAGCAATAATCCTGAGAAAGAAGATGGCATGCCATACAGTCATATCATGGAAACATTACATGCACATTAGCAAATTGACATGAAATACCTGGATGTAAAACCAATGCATGACATCAAAATAAGTGCAATGCACACATAAAGGAAATGTGTACAATTATGGATTAGAGAGTGCAATGCACCTGCTAGGCATTTAATAAGATAAAACAATCAACATAACAACTGCAAAACATAGATTGATCAAGGAACTGTATCACCCATACATGTGCTTCATGAATCCTTATAAAATTCCCACTAGCCTTTACCTCTGCTAATTTCCCCTTCCAGACCTTATTAAGACCTTTGTATTCATACCTTCTATCTTGGAAACTAAAATTACAAAGCATAGTAAATACCATTTAGTTTGGACGAAGTATCCAAACATACCATGTGAAGCCATAAACATGCCCACTAGTGAATTGAACAAGCTGGAATTTGACTAGTTGTTATTTATTTCTCAAATTAGCTATGAAAGCCATTCAAAGGAACCCCTTCTAAAATGAATTTTTCAAAGCTTGACAAAGAATAAGATAAATATATATTATTATTTTTTTTACTATGACAAGGCAGGAATGTTTCAAAAGCAAATGCCAAGGACCCTGCCAACTAGTAACCTGACCAATGTTGGTGAAAAGCACAAGAAAAAATGAAGAGGACAAATGTCAACTTATTTAAGATCATTTAACTTACAACATATTTCCATATTGTTTCAAGTTCATCAGGAGTTCTTTTACAAAGGGCTTAAGCTCATAATACATTTTTTCCAACCTGGTTCTCAGTAAGATTTGGAAATATGGTAATTGTGACAAATGTTCCTCTATGATCTTTTTGCACCCAACAAACTTCTTTAATCTCATGGTATAGACGGTCCTACAACAACAATTGGAATCAAAAACATATAAAACTGAAAAGGTAAAGACGAATAGATGATTGAATCTACTGAGAGAGCTACATGATTCTTGGGGTTTTTCACAAGTTCATACATAGCCCACTTTATTGTTACCAGAGTGGTATCCTATGTTTCAATGATTGCTTCCCAGACCAAAACGTTGGCTTGGAATTTCATGGCCGTTCATGTTTACACCATTAGTTCTTTTAGAAAGCCCATTCGTGTATGGGAAACATTTGGTCTGTTCAACATCATGTAAGCATCTTTTTTTTTTAAAGCCATAATTCTAAAATTCCTCATATATTCCAAAAGTAACATTATACATTATAGGAGCTTTCCTTACATTTGAACGATCTATAAAGAGAGAGATAGAAGGTTGATCTTTGTCCCCTTTCTCTCTCTTGAAAGAAACCAAAACGAACAAAGCCAACACAGTAATAAAATAGAGAGAGGGAGAGAGATTAGCTGTATGCTTTTGGATTAGGCTGGAGATACAAAACCACATGAGAGAGCCATCAGCAGCACAACTGCCTCTTCTTCTTCTGCCAACTTCCTCTTTCTCTGCATCTGCAACAACAAATTTTTTTTTTTTGACAAGAAATCCATATATAGTAATATTGGAATGTCTCATATATGCAAACAGAAGCATCTACGACATCTTATTCCTATTCATAGCTCTATTGACAAACCCTAAAATCCAGATCTCCCTCCTACAAAGAAAACCAAGGATCTTCTGCAGAATCTGCAATGAAAATCACAGAAAAATCCTCCAACTCAAAGAAATACAATCCAAATACAAGCTATAAAAAATCTAGAACAAACGCATGTAAATATATGTAACTCACTGTTGCAGTCGATCTAACCATCCCTACGTAAGATCAGGGAAAAAACTACCATAGATATCAACATCAGATCCTTCAATGGAAGAACGATCTCAGAAAGAATGCAGTAAGAGAGATAAGAATCGCAGCCGAGAACGACGGATAAATACTTGCATCGATGGAGGCCGGAGCCAGAGTGTCGACAACGAACGACCCTCCGATCAAGGCGTATAAGGAGAAAATTGCGGCCATTAGAGAGAAAATGAAGGTAGTTGAGGTGACAAAAGACCCCATTGCTACTAGTGTTGAATTTTTAGAGAGAGAGGGCGGGGGGGGGGGGGGGGGGGGGGAGGATTTGAGAGAGATTAGGGTTTCCACGACCTCATCTGCAACAACATATCTCTTCCCAACCCCACCAATCTCTCCTTCAATGAAGCTTCCCTCATCTCCTTTTTATTATCCTTGTCTTCTCTCTTCTTCAACCCAAGTAGTCCTCTCCTTCTCTTCCAACAATGGAAATGGAAGCCAAATCAAGAGAGGTCGGAGTGGAAAATGGAGAATGAGAGACGTTGGAGAGGGAGGGAGAGAGAGACTTTCGATCATTTATTGTAGGGAGGAGAGAAGAGGGGAGAAGGTTTTTGGGAGAAAGAAGTGGGAGAAGAAGAGGCACCATGAAGGATAGGGTGCGCATTTGGAAATGTTGGCTTTTGGCTCTTTTTTTTTAAAAAGTTAAAATCAGTGGCAGTGGCGCATTCTGTACACCGGCGACCACATAAAAACACCTTTGATTTCCATCTACAATGGTGGGTTGTTGTGGCCGCTTGTGGTAAAAACACCCCTAATAAATGTATTTTTTGTAGTGGAACGACATACAAACTCTATAAAAATCAAAGTTCAAGTCACATAAAATTTGAAAGAGAAAACGAGAGAATTCAAAGTAAAGAGAGAATGAACGAGTTTGCTGAACTCGTTGAGTTGACTCGATTGAGTCATGGCTAAGTTTAAAAGACTCAAATTAAAATATAGTGCAAGCTGCAAGCTTAGGTGAGTTGCCTCATACATTTTTTACTACGTGATCTTAGTTACATTCCATTATTTCATATTATTTGTATAAATGCTTTCCATTCTCCTTTCTATTGTAGTATTGAATTTCATAATTTGTATTAGTTTTCTAGCTTTTAAGTATTTTTAATTGTTGAGAATTTAAAGTTTATTTATCAAATTAATCTTGATTGTCCTCTCAAAAGGCTATAATTCGTGACGATCTTGTAATTTTTACATTGTGCAATTGAAAATCTAATGAAATTGTAATCACTTATGATTGTGATTGATATTTGATGCCTTAGAAAGGCTGAAAGCTAAGGGATTAGTTTTTTACAATTATTGAAAAGTTGAAGGCTTAGTTTTTTATTGAAAATGACATTTTTTTCATATGATAAAATTTGAAATTGGATCTTTAGCGTAGTCCCTTTGGGCGGGTGAATGTGTTCGGATCGCAAAAAGTTCTCATTGCCAGGCTTAGTAAGAAATGTATATATTATTTGAGCGGTCCCTTACCTATGAGCCCTTTGGACAAGAGAGTATGTTTGTAAAATATTCATATTTTCAAGCTAGTGCTCTTTACGTGGGTGAGTATATTTGCAAAAATTTCTCATTGCCAAGCCCAAATGGGCTGTTTCGATTGGTGAGCATCGTACAAAAGATTCTCGTTAATAGGCGAAGAGTTCCCTTTGGATGGGTGAGCATCATACTAAATGTTCTCGTTGTCAGGCGAGATGTGATATTGAGAAATGTAAATTCAAATAATTAATTGAATTGCAATAATGATGTGTAAATTCAAATAATTAATTGAATTACAATAATGATGTGTTTTTATAATTCCTTAACTTCGATTATATATGATAAACTATGCTGGGCTATCTCACTGAGCTTTATAAGCTCACCCTTTACTATAGATATGCAATATCAGATGAAGATCTAGAAGAGGTTTTCCCATATTTGGAAGGATCCGAAAGATTTATTTTATAGTTATCCCTTATCTGAAGTAGAAGGAATTGATACAATAAGATCCATATAAATGACCACACTACACCAAAATTGCAAATTTAGAACAGATCTGTCATTGGTTCAGAAATGGTCCATAGCCATACTATATTTGGAATGGTTTTAAACCGCTCCAAATGCAAAGAATAGTGTACTAGTGTATACTACGGTGGCCGTTGAGTTATTTATAGAAGACTTGATTAGTCAAAGAGGGAGTAGTAATTGATGATTTAGACATGGATTTATGAAGGTGATGATAATTTAATATAGATTAATTTATTTTTTTAATCAATAGTAAATGTGATTGCGAATGAGAAAGTAAAAGTAATGTCAATGGAAAGTAATATATTATGAAATCATGCTCTATTTATCTCACACCTTCGAATTCAGGATCACTCTACCTGTACTCAGATGTTGAATTTTGGGATGTGACATCCCCCCTCCCCCCATTCTCTTTATATAACACTTAGATGTATGCTTTGTGCCTTATCGAGCCTTCGAATCGTAGCACATGAGAAACCTAAAATCAGATAATCTTGTCTTTATTTTATTATTCTCCTTGGTTGTGGTTGATGCAAGTAGTTGTCTCCACAATCACACCTATAGTTAAGTCTTGTCGATGTTTTTCTTTGCATTGTGCATGTGACCTGATCATTCCATGGCCCACCATAGCAGAACGAACGGCTCTCTTCACTTAAATCTTGAGATTTTATTTTCATCCTAAACTTAATTAAATAATTAATAATATAATTAAAAATTAATTAATTAAATGCCTACAAGCCCATGAGATCTATGGTTTGAATTACTCAAACATGTGCCCAATATTGTGGACCTCAAGCCATCCAAAATGCTAAATGTCATGCCAATCTTTTAGGCAAAAAAACGAGAAAATAAAATGCATATGTAAAACAATGGAGGTGAGTACTTGATAGTTACTAAAAAGGGCTGAGTCATTTGACATATAACCAAGGATAAGGTTGATATATGTATAAAAAAGAAAGAAAAGAAAGAAAAAAACCCTTCAATAATAATCCCTTCCTGCCATGGAGGTTGATTAGGTGTTACCCTTATCGTGTGGGGCCCACCTTGATGAATGTGTTGTATATCCAAGCTGCGCATCTTATGCTTTAGCTCATTTTAGAATATTATCTCAAAAATTAAGTATATCAAAATCTCTAGTGGACCACACCATGGGAAATTTTGGTGAATGACCATTAAAAACTTCTTATAGGCCACGAAGTTTTGGATGGAGGTGGTCTTTGTACTTCACTTCATTTGGCCCTATTTCAACTTATCAATGGGTTGGATGGAAAATAAACATTACAGATCTGCTTACAGTGGACCATGGGAAATTTTTAATAGTGTGCGTTCAATGACCATTGTTTCCTATGGTGTGTTCCACGTTAGATTTGGATCTAATTAAGTTTTTGGACCAAGTCCTAAAATGGGTTGGAAAAACAAATGAACAGCGTAGATATACAACACATTATCAAGGTGGGCCCCACGTAAGGGTAACACCTTAATCCACTCTCTTCCTTCCCTAGCCCAAAAGAGGGAAAACAAAGAGAAAGGGGAAGAAGGGAGGCAGGCAAAAACAAGTGGCTGCAGAGAAAACCTCTCTCTCTCTCTCTCTCTCTCTCTCTCTCTCTCTCTCTCTCTCTCTCTTCTTCTCCTTTTTTTTTCATCGCCTTCCTTTGCTCTTCACTACCAAAAAATTGAGCAAAGGCTACAGACTTTGGAAATTTATGGCTACAGATATAAACCGTAGCTAATTTGCTATAGATTTAATCTGTAGCTAAAGCCTACTTAATCCATAGCTAAAACCTTTATCCCACTACACCCTTATCATAGATTGATGGTGCTTAAGGGGCTCCATGGGTCCCATTATAATATATGTGTTTTATCTAAGCCACCCATCAATTATGACATATAATTTTAGTGGATGAGCCCGAAAAGTAGTTAGATTGAAGGTCTAAGTGGACCACACCATAAGAAATATAATTTTTTTTTTTATCATTAATATGTTGTGTGGTCCACTTACAGCTTCAATCTGAATCCTTTTTTGGATCAACCCTTAAAATGAGCCGTTAAAATGAATGGACAGAGTGGATAAATAACATACATTACAGTGGGCCCCACGAGTCTTGTAAATAAGCAATGAAAGTGTCGTTCGTCTCCCTCGATACCCAATCCCCGTCTGCGCTAATCTCTCGCGCACACCCATCTTCCAAAACCAAAACCAAAACCCTCTTTCTCTCTCTCGCGCACGCGCCCATCTCCCAAAACCAAAACCCTCTCTTACACTCAATTGCTCCCTCTCTCTCTCTCTCTCTCTCTCTCTCTCTCTCTCTCTCTCTCTCTCTCGCATTCAGCCTCTCCCTTTCGCTCACCCTCTCTCTGTCTCTTGGCCCCATTCCCCCCCCCCTCTCTCTCTCTCTCT
Source organism: Magnolia kwangsiensis (assembly GCA_037074715.1). Classification (NCBI taxonomy): domain Eukaryota; kingdom Viridiplantae; phylum Streptophyta; class Magnoliopsida; order Magnoliales; family Magnoliaceae; genus Magnolia; species Magnolia kwangsiensis. The sequence continues at coordinate 30,918,675 of CM073584.1, read as the reverse complement.
CACTTACTCGCTCGCTAGGGTTTTCAAAACCCCCTTTCGCTGCAAACCCGCAATTGATTTGTGAGCACACCCTATGCTAGGGTTTTCAAAACCCCTTTCATCCAACCCTCGTCATGGCTCATCCACTAGCCGCAGCCTTCATCCGATTGTAATTTCTTCTTTTCTCAGGTGCATGATGATAGATCTATTTGTTGTTTGTTTGAATGTACCTATCTATCTCCACAAGAGAGGATTTGCATGTACCCGTCCATCTCTAACTAAGCCAGACTATGAGACGCTAGCAAGAGCTATGAAGTTGGGCTAACTTTTTCTCCTCGTCAGTACTCTTGAGAGTTTAGTATGATAATAAAAAGCTCTTAGATCAAAAAAAGAAGAAGTTTACTATGGTAATCCCATTGATTGTAATATAATTTGGATTTATTTGTTTTGATCATAGCTGAAAATATAGTATTTTGGGAATTTATCACTGTTTCAATTACATGCATTTATGTCTATGGGAGTTTTGCATTGTCATGAGGGTTGTGTCAGGTTGGTAGGCTGCATGAAACTTCCAGCATAAATTCTATCAAGCTAAGGATATGGTTTTTAACAGAATAGAATGGTGGAATAGGATTCATGTAACAGAGCCCAGTGATGATGGTGGTGGTGGTGAGGCAACTCATCAGGTGGGCCACACATCCACACCGAATGAGTGCATTTGGCCATCCCTTTTTAGCCGTCCATTTTTTTCCACATACAATGACTACGTCGTTGGTCCTTTGGGTGGGTTAAAAAAAAGGAATGAAAAGAAAACCATACTCCCCATTTCAGTATTTATCATTTATCCTTAAGAATCTCTTTTTACCACTTATAGCATTAGCCATTGATTAGTTACTAACCAAAAATTACCTTGACAGGACAATCCCAACCATCTATTAAATATCCTTAAGCATCTCTTTTTACCATTATTACAGCTGCAGGCTCATTCTCACCAAAAATTTGCAAAAAATGCAAACACCCAAATGGGATTCTCCTGAAACCTGTTATAGCAGATGAAGATGAAGAGAAAGAAAAATAATTTTTTCTCAAGAGTTTGCTCAATGTTTTGTTAAACTCTGTTATTTCATCATTTTGAGGTTTTCTAAGTGGAGTCTCATCTGTCCAATAATTCCTATTTGGTGTTCTTGACATATCTTTGTTCTGATCTTTCAAACTTCATCAGTAATGAAAATATTACGATTATATTCACAAACCAAATTAATTTTTAAATGAAGACTAGATTACTGCCATTTGTTGTTGGAAGTCTTTGTTAATTAGCTTTCTCTTAGCATTTTCTTTCTTCTTTTTTTATTCATGTAGGAGATACGCAAAGTTTTATGGCACTTCCAAAAGATCAGCAGTTGACTTGGCATATGATGCTTTGATGAATATGAATCTTTCTATGTTGTATTTGAACCTTTCTTTCAAATTCTGATCATCCTGGAAATTGTTACTTGTTACTTTATCAAAAGAAAGCCACCAATTTCTAGTTTATCTCCTAGATAATATAATTCTATAGCCTTAAGTATTTTTACAACTTGATTTTGAATATTGAAAAGAATCAAAGAATCCATTAACATTGTTACTCATTAGCTACTTTGTATTATAACAGGATTAATAATGAAAACAACTAGATGTTGCACAGGTAATAACAAAAGTTGTGTAGACAGTTTTTATGACATGATCTTACATTGATTTTTTCCCCATCTGTTATTATGTCTTGGCTTCAACTATGCTTGAGCAGGTGTAGATGTTGTCAGTCCCTGCAGTGACATTTTGGATGCCCGTGTTGCAGCAATTCAAGTAGCTTTGGATGCAATAGGTTTCCCTGATGTGTCTATCATGTCATGTATTGCTAAGTAATGAACTTATGTTGGATAGTCTCTTTTTTATTTCTTCTAAAGAACCATTGGGGACATGTCTGCTGATTAGGATATTCTTCCTCCTCAAAAAATCAAAGATGTCAACACCAAAAAGGTTCGAGCTCAAGATCTTGGCCATGAGGTGTGATTTCCTTCAATTCAGTGCTTGTACTATAGTTGTCTTATGATACGTCGTCTTTCTATTTGTAGCCCAAGGATCAGGATGATAGGGAGTATATCGATCACCCTATTAATGTCAAACAAGAGGTACTCAGATGCACTTTCTATTTATAATATTGATGCATTTTTATTTGTGGGAATCTATTTGGATAGAAGTAATTTTAAGAGATGAAATTTTCTCTGTTTCTATCTTACCTTTTCTTATTTATTTATTTCTTTAGTTTTTATTTTATTTTATTTTTTATTTTTATTTTTATATTTATTTATTTATTTATTTTGTGGGGGGGTATTTATTTCCTTCCAACAAAATTTTGTAACCATATGTGAGATACATGATTGATGACCCTTGTAAGAGCTAAGACATAATACTCTCTCGTTGTGCCCTTGTAAGGGCTTTGATTTAAGCAATAGCTGGTTATAAGATGGCGACATTACTATTTAACAAAATGCATATGTGCATCTTCAAGGCTCCAATGTCATTGTTCGATGCATATTGTGTTTTCATGTACATTTTGGTTGTGTTTGGATTCTCAATTCAATTAAATTTGTAATAAGTCAATTCAATAAAGTTGGAATCATAGAACTCTAGGCTTTGGTTATAATTGTGAGTTGTCATTCCCATTTGATCATTTCTTTTATATTAGATCATAAACAGCTTAGTAGTAAGGTTACAGTTCTGAATCTACAAATACCAACAATTTGGGCTGAGTATTATATAATAACCATGTTAACATGCACATTTCTCAATCTAACCATTTCAGGTAACGCACCACTTCCACACACCTGAATTTGGAGGAGTTAATTGGTTTGGTAAACCTTTTCTTTTAAAAGGATCTGAAAGGTCAAATTTTGCTCCATGATCTGGAATGTCTGTGGAATCATGAATGAGGGCCCTGCCATCAATGGGCTATTGATCTAGAGAGGAGAGCAACAAACAGCTACATTCCCCTGGTGATACTCAAACTGGATGGTCAGAATTTTCTAACATGATCTTGACCTTTAGCTTGACTCCACCATATCAACAGTTCCTAATACTGGTTGGCCGCTTGTACCATGAAAGGTCACCAAATCACGGGTTGGCTGTAAGGCACATGCAAAGGTTACTCCCAAAATTTGATTTTTACAGTGTGATTACAGTTTGTGGTGCATGCTTCTTTAGGATTTGTTGACCCGCTTGGCCAATTGGGGATTCCATTATAGCTTTGTGAAGCTTTTATTTTTTGCTGAATGTAGCATTCCAGAATTGCTAGTTAGATTACATGAGGATTTACAGGTGAGAATCATGAAAATGGGCTACAGATGGCCCTTTCATGTGGCTATTCTTAAAAATGATCTTAAGAATTGGATGTGGATTCTGCATTCTATCTGATCTCATGGTACAAACTCTCCATTCTAAGAATTGGATGTGGATTCTGCACTAAATCTGAGACTGGAAACCCCTTAAACAGTGTGTGTGTGTGTGTGTGTGTGTGTGTGTATTAACATTTGTGTGATGAGTATTTACTACTGATTGGGAACCAACCTGAGCCTTACTTTTTAGTTCACAGGCTGGTGGGCCAGGCTTGGACTCAGGTCTTCATTAATACCACCACATTTATGGGCACCTCAACATGCACCATACGTATGGGCACCTAACATAAGAGTGTAGCCCATAATTGATATAGGTGGGGAATCTTGTTTGATGACTCTGTTTTGCTTTTTCTGCTTGGTGATTCTACATAACGAGAAATGTTCACACACAACTAGTTGTACATCCAACTATTTGGTCTGTCGGCCCACTGTGGTGTTTGTGTAACAGCCAAACCATCTAGTGAGGTCGTCCCATCATGAAAAAGATGCCTAAAAAATCAGGTCAATCAAACTATCAGGTGGACCTCACCATAGAAAACAATGACAACCACCCAAAAGCCTCCACATTAATAGGGGAGCCATTTAATGTTTTCATCTACTTGATTTTTGAGGTGTCTTATTTTTGTTGTGGAGGTACCTTACTGTATGGGTGAGGTCAGGTGTCTCACAGACATGACAGTGGGCCCTACACACCTACCAATTGTGTCAACCAATGCTCAGAGTCTCTCAGCTAGCACCTCGGTGGATCATGCACGTTTGTGAACATCAATACTCTCCCTCAAGTGCTAGCACCTTGATGAGTTTTACTTCTACTTTCCAAAAGACCTGATTTTCTTGAAGAACTTCCACTCTCCTCTATTTTGTTGGTTTTAGTTAGTATCAGAGTGTAAGACCCGTATCCTAGTCTATACCGTTCCATATGCTTCCACGGTCTTTTCGGTCGAATTTTGGCAACTCTCGACCTGTATCCGACGTTTGCGCGTGATCCTAAGACGGGTTCCGCATACCGAAGTCAGCTCAAACCAAAACTTGTACCCTAGAGACCGTGCCATCGCCACGGTTCCAACGTCGTAACTAGTGCACCGATCTGATACCCATACCAGAAGATAAAGAAATGCCACGCATTGCGAATTTCAAGGGAATCTCTATAACATGTCCCATCAAATCAAGTCAAGTACACCATCTTACCTCAATGCCACCTCACCCAACAATAAGTACACATGACCTCTCTCTCTTTTCCCATAAGTCAGTACTTCTCTCCCCTAACCATCCCTCTTTCACATCATTTTCAACTAAGGCCATACCTCCCATCACCTTTCTTGACACCCACACTTCAACCATCCTTTTTATTATTCTCTCTCTCTCTCTCTCTCTCTCTCTCTCTCTCTCTCTCACATTCCATCTCTTCACTCCCAAGCAACAAGCTTCAGACGTCCAAGCCTCTCTAAGCTTTCCTAAACAACAAGTATGGCCCACCCTCTCATCTCTCATCCCCACCATCAAAACTCCATCAACCACCGTTAAAAGTTAAGAATAAGAGCATACAAGCCTAAGGGAGTAAGAAGGAGGCCTAGAGGTGGGTGATCCACCATTAATTCTTACTTTTAGGGCCCACTTATAGGTGGGACCCATTATGATGTATGTGTTGTAATCATGAGGGACCCATAGTGGCGAGGCCCTTCCATAACTGTCTCTCTTATTTTTCTTCCTCTTTCTCTCTCTTTATCCTCCCCCTAGAATGAAGTGGGCCCCCACTAATTTATGTTAAATCTACTCCATCCATCAAACGGTGTGGCCCACCGCATTTCAGGCGGGATCCGCCGTCTGTTGGGATGGGGGGAAGCCCCACATGCTGACTAAGGCCCCGTTTGTTAAATCTAAAGTCTAAAGCCTGAATTTGAAATCTGAAGTCAAAAAACTTGTTTGGTAACCATGGCTGAAGTCTAAAAATTAAGTACTGAATTTAAAACAATCTGTTTGTTAACAAACATCTGATATGTCTGAAATATGTTAATTCGATACATTTGCCCCTATCTATTTCTTATTTGGAAATGCTTTACATTATAAAGAAATTAGTTTTTATTAAATGAAAACAAAATTATTTTATTTAATTCAAATAAACTATAAAGTACTTAATAGAAAATTAAAATATCATTATTCATAAAAAAAGAACAGATAATTAATGATTTGCATGTATAAGTGTGGCGACAATTTCTTTTCGCATATTGGACATAATAGTTTGTTCAAAGTTTCGAAATACTCCTTCCACTTCAGGCATATCATTCTCTGATTCGATATTCATCTCTAAAAGAACATTTTCATCATTGTATTGTTGGAAGAGTAGATCGGAGATGGATTCTTTTCTAATGTAGTTGTATAGTGTCATGCATGCAATAACTATGTCTCTTTGTGTCAGGAAGGAATATGGTGTCATCCGCTTCAAAATTGCAAAACATGCCTTCAACACACCAAAAGACCTTTCGATTACATTCTGTAACTTTGCATGCATATGATTAAAAACCGTCTCTTTACTAGTAGGCCGCCCACCACTACGAAAGTCACCCAACCAATACCGAACATTTCGATATGGTGCCATAAATCCTCTTGTGTGAGTGTAAGCAGCGTCAACAAGATAATATTTATCTACATAAAAACAAATGACATTTTAGCAAAATTCAAGTTATAATTTTACTAAGTTATATGAAAAAATATATTAAATATTACCAGGAGCGGGTAACGAAAATTTCTTATTTGGATCAAGTACAACATCCATAAATACCCTTGAATCATGTGTCACCCCTTCCCATCCAGCTATGACATATGTAAAAATCATATTAAAGTCATAGATGGCCATAACGTTCTGAGCACATTCACCCTTTCCTCTTCCTCTGTAAGGTATTTGTTTATCTGTCGGGATACATGTAGGAATGAGGGTTCCATCTAACACACCAATGACACCCTAAACATTAAAGGTAAATTGTTAACCCTTGAGTAGGATGATTCAATTATAAGTAAATATATTTATATTTTTTTATATGAAGTTTTACCTTAAATATTTGCTGAAGATGTCGATGTGTTCTGATTTCTTGGACATTTTGATCAAATGATGGAGTGACAACCATTTCTTTGGTAAATTTTAACATAGTAAATAATACCTCATGAAAGTACTTATGCACCGTTTTTGTTGAATGTACAAATCGATTTCTTACCAATCTATTCCGAAGGTTATGACTAATTGTCATTATAAACATGACAATCTTTTCCTCGAGTAATACATATCTACTATCAAATAACCACCGTCGAATGCGAAACAACTTAAATAAACTATTGAATGTATCTTTCTCCATTCTAAACAATTTGTAGCAAACTGAAGATGGACCATCTAGCAATTCTTTCACAAAATATAATCCAGGTAATGCAGGAGAACTTGCTTGTATTCTATTAGTAGACGTCTCTAAATAATTAAATAGCAGCTTTAATATAATAATCTTCAATAATTTCTTCTGTTCATTTGTTAATGTCATAATTCTGTCAACATTGAAAGTAAAGACCTCAATTAGCTGTTTAAACAATTAATTAGTTAAGATAAACAAATCTCTTAAATAGATTATATCGACAAAAATTGATATGCTCTATATAATAATCTTCAGCATGTCGATAAATCAAGAGTTATAGTGGAATTAAAGACATTCATGAGTGAAAAAAAACAAAACCATTAAACTAATATTAAAATTATTTAAACTGAACGGTACACTAATATAAAGTTTATAAGCAAAACTAATGTCAAAACATTAAAGAAAAAGAAATAAAACTAATGTTAAAAATAAAAAAAAAATAAACCACGTGCTAATCTAAAGTCTCTATCCAAAGCTTTATATCCTCTTCTTCTTTTAAAAGCATCCGTACTTCTCTATTCTCATTCTTCTGGGTAAATGATTTTAGAGCTTTAAAGTACAATGGATCTAGTCTTCTTATTGATGACATGCTGTTTAATTTCATTAAACATTCTTTGATAGTGGGTCCTTCTGCATCTGTCTTTTTCAACTGATGTATGAGTGCATCTACGCTGCTTTGGATATCCTTCTTCCTATTTGGTTTGTGCCGTTTATGTTGATGAGCTTCTAAATCGACAAGCGGTGCCTATTGGCATTCTTTACTGGCTGGATTTATGTTAACACCGAGACTGTCTAAATTGATTTCATTTTCACTCATAGGTGTATTTGAAGGTATTTGAGATGACGACCCAAAATACTCTTCAGGAAGATTGTCACTGTGTGTTATGTAGGCTTCAGCACCAGTTGCAACAAAACCTTCAAATAAGGCCCGCAATTCGTTCTCAAATGCTAGTGGTCTATTTCAGAATTGAGCTGCATTCTTATTTGCCTATAATAAAAATATCATAAAATCATGTCTTAATTAGATCAAAGATAAATTCTTATTTAACTATATAACAAAATTTCATAATTACCTTTATGTACTCATCCCATCTTTCTCCAGGCCAATCGAATTGGCCCATCAATGCATTGTAACCATGTCCCGTAATGCTTATCAGTTTAATCCACGTAGTATATTATACTTTCAGATAATCCCATAAATTCTTCAATTTCTTTTGATTAAATTCTTTTCCCATACGCTTTTTCAACTCAATTATTAATTTGTTCCATGCTTGTTTGGTCAAGCTTGACCCTGACCTACCACCCTTATGTGCTTCTTCAAGACAACAATCAATAAATATTTTTTTCTCAAAATCACTCCATCTTGCCCTTCCACTATCCCTTGAAGTCATCGCTACAATAGTCTAATATAAACTGAAAATTGTTTAAAGAAGAACAATTGGATAAAAATCTTTTAATAAATTTACTTGATTAAAATAAATAGAAAAAATAAAAACTTAAGAAAATCAAGTCAATCTTTAAAGATAGAGAGACTGTAATACCTGTCGAAGAGAAATATTTATAATATTTTATAAAGATGCTGAAAAAATAATTAATAATGCAATGGAGAAATGAATGAGAAGCCTGATGTATTTTAGAAAAAAATAAACGTGAATTACTACTATACCAAATGATTTCCCGCCAACTTTGATCTCCTTAAAACCGTTCGTACAACTTGAGCTCGATGAGCCCCGTATAGGCTTCCAACGTAGGAACTTCCCGCGAAAGGCTTTCGCAGGGGACGCGGATTGCGTACTGACAGCGTTAGTAACAATGTGGCTACTGACAATACTCTGTGGGCCCCGCATGGTGTATTTTTTATTTATCGAAGCCATTCATTCATTTTTAAATATCATTGTAGAGCATTGTACGAAATACTAGAGATATTAATATCTCCACTGGACCACACCACAAGAAAACAGTGGAGATTGAATTTTTCACCATTAAAAAATTTCTAGGGCTCACTGTAATGTTTATTTGTCATCCAACTTGTTGGTTATGTCACGCACACCTGGTAGAGGAGAAAAAAAAATATAAGCTTAATCTAAAACTTTTGTGGCCTTTAAGAAGTTTTTAATGGTAAGTGTTCAATCACCAATCTTTCTTGTCGTGTGGTCCATATGAGATTTTGATCCGTATAATTTATGGTCTTATGTAATAAAATAGTCTGAAAAAATAGATGAATGGAATGAATAGGACACATACATCATTATGGGCCCCACAGAGCACTGCCAGTAGCCACCTCGCTACTGAGTACGCAATCCCGTCTTCACGCAGGATATCCGCGTCCAGCGGCTCCACAAGTCACCATGTTCGGTGCTATGTGAGCCACTCCATGGTGTATGTGTTTAATCCATTCCGTTCATCCATTTTTGCAGATCATTTTAGTGCTTTAGACCAAAAATTAGAGGGATATAAATCTCAGCTGGACCACACCATAGGAAAACAATAATGATTGGATATGCATTATCAAAATCCTCTTGAGGCCTACTTTACTGTTTATTTGACATCCGATCTTTTTATTAGTTCATATAGGCACATATTAAGGGAAAAAAAATAAAGATCAGCTTGATCCAAAACTTTTATGGCCCCCAAAAAGTTTTTATTGGTCGACACTATTCAACATTATTTCCTGTAATGTGGCCCACTTGAGATTTTTATATATCTAATTTTTTTTCTCATATCATGAAATTATCTGAGAAAATAGATGGATGGCATGGATGAAACAAATACATCATGGTATGGCCCACAGAGCACCGACCATCAGCCACTGGACGGTGGCAGTGGGAGTAGCCAGTCCGTTCCTGGCTTGCATGCAAGCCGTGGTTAAATAGGAGGCGGTTTGCGTATTGCCCCCGCCCGTCCCTGGCTCCGAACGACAGTTCTGTGGGTGGGCCCACCGTAATGTATATGTACATCTGAACCGTCAATACCTTTTCTCATATTATTTTAAGGCATGAACACAAAAATGAGGCAGATCCAAGGCTCAAGTGGACCACCCCAAATAATAATCTTGGTTGCATTAAAATGCACCAGTTGCATTAAATAGAAGAGTCATCTGTGATGTGATCCATTTGATCGTTGGATCTGGCTCATTTTTGTTTTGATGCCTTAAAATAATATGAGAAAAGGGATAGAAGGTTTGGATGTATAGATGCATCACAGTGGGCCTGCCCACAGAATTGCCCATTCAGAGCTAGGGACGGGCGGGGAAGTACGTTGTACGAATGGTTCAAAGAGATCAAAGTTACATGGGCCACTGCGATGTTTTTCTTTACCATCCAACCTATTCATTAGGTCATGTAGACGTGGATGAAGTGAAAACACAAATATTAGCTTAATCTTAAACTTCTCTAGCTCTCAAGAAGTTTTTAACGGTAGATGTTTAATCCTCACCTTATGGTCTAATTAATCATTGGACCTTCTTCTTTTATTGGATCACACCTTAAATTATCTGAAAAAGTTAATGGACAGTGTGGATCAAACACATAAATCATGGTGGGACAGAAAGAAGTCTCACAGGTTAAAGGTTGATTTTGTATTGCGCAAACAATTGAAAAGAAAAAATTCCTCGTAGTAACTTGAGAAAGGGTACTTTTGGAAGCAAAAAATTTTTGTTTAATGAAAAATCACGGAGCAAATTTTACGTTCACCATTATGTGAGACTCCTATCACGGAAAGAATTCAGTGAAAAACCACTTAGCGCTTTTCGTCTTCCGCATTAATAACGCATTAACAAACACCACTAAACATGAAAAAATCTCCCCATTCCGTGTTAAGTGCAAAAATTCAGCATTAACAAACACGGCCTAAGTAATATATATAATATATATTATATTTATACTATATATATATATATATATATATATATATATATATATATATATATATATATAGACACACACACACATCCATGTTGGGCCATGTACATGTGGGACCCACCATGAAACCTGTGTTATTTCCACATCGTCCAGCGTTCAAGGACGCTGGACATGGCTCAACTATGAAGCGTGAATTGGCATGGGGTGCGGCTAATAGTGAAGTGTGAACTGATGTTGGGGCGTACTAATTAGCAATGCTTGGGGTGGGCCACTCATGCAGGCCCCACCTTGATGTATGTATATAATCCACACTGTCTATCCCATTCCCCAGCCCATTTTAGGCGTTGAGTCAAAAAATGAGGCCAATTGGATAATCAAGCGAGCCATACCATAGGAAATGGTGGTATTACCATTAAAACCCACCTTGATTCTTCTATTCATCAAAAACATGTCGCATATTAGTCTCATTTGTTCAATCAGAGGCCGTAGAATCCAATGGCTGGGTTGGATTTTTCATATGCGAGCCCTATATATGAAAAACCATGAGATTTCAGAAAAAATAAATAAATTTAACACAACATGCAGCAGCGCCTGCTGCTGTAGCGTCAGCAGTGCAGGACGCTGCTACTTACTGCGCCATGGAGGAAGAGGCAGGGATGTGGTCCCCCTTGTAAGCCCCACCGTGTTGTATGTGAACATCAACACCATGTATTTGGTGGGCCCCACTTCTAACTGTGGGCCACCATAAAAATCAGCCATTGGAGGAACCCAGGTGGCCCACGTCATAGCAAACAGTGTGGGTTGAACATTTGCCATTGAAATCCTTTTTGGGGTTGCAAAAGTTTTGGATGTGACCTTATCAACGGGTTGGGCAGAAAATAAACATTACGGTGGGCCCCAATCTATATGACCTTATAACAGGATTGGGTGGAAAATAAAAATTACGATGGGCCCCAGGTCTGTGTGACCTTATGCACAGGTTGAGTGGAAAATAAACATTATGGTGGGCCCCACATGGGATTCACTGATGTCTGTATTGTATCCACACCTCTCATCAATGTGGGTCTCCACCATGAGGTATGTGATTCATCTATGTCGTCCATCCCTATGGGACCCACCATAGTGCATGTGTTGCATCCAAACCATCCAACCATTTTTTAAAGATAATTTTAAAGCTTAAACAAAAATAAGACAGATCTATTTATCAAGTGGACCACACTGCACAGTGAGGATTGAACGCCTACCATTGGAATCCCTTAGAAATTTTAATGGTGGAAATCATTATCACCACTTATATTTGGGTGTGGCCCATTTGATATACATAGGGCCTATTGGCGTAGCCCATTTGATGTACATATGGCCCATGTGATGTGGCCCACTTGTCATATGAGGGCCCATTTGATGTATTCAAGGCCCATGGGTTATGATCCATTGTAATGTACATAAGGCCCATGAATGCAGCCCACCTGATGAATATAAGGCCCATGTGATGCAGCCCATTTGATGTATTTAGAGGCCTTGGGTCGAGGCCTAACGGGATGTACCTAAGGCCCATTGCAATATGTGATTCCTCCATGGTTTATGTAATGATATTCATGGCAGGTCGTGCCTTAGGAGCAATGATGGTTTGATGTCCACATTATAGGATGATGTTGGTTAAATATCCACATTATCACTCTCCCTAGGGCCCATTGTTAAGCCTATACTTATAGTGTGTAAGCCGTCTAGGCTCATCTTTGTTATGAACAGATCTCATCACCACATAACATGCTTAGTATAGATCCATGATTCATGATCGTACGCATCATATGTATGCCGATATGAGGAGTGACTAATCATAGCATATGCCTTCAGGTAGATTATTTATGGTCTCCCTGATAGGCAAAGTTACCCTACATGAGCGCGCGGTACGTGTAGGATTGTTGCATGTCTGGTAGAGTGATTCATGCACTTGCATGTGTGTGATTATGATTATTGTATGCCCTAGCGACAACAAGGCCATAGCCTCCACAGACACATCGTGGATGACTGGATTAGATACCAGAAATACTATTTTTAGCATCGAGGCACCATAGATGTCCCTAGATGAAAATCTCTAAACCCGATGGTACCAGAGGATGACTCCAATGTCGAGACCGAGTGAATATATGAGAGCACAAGGGCCGAATACTAGGAGGCCGTGTCTCTCACTATGTCGTGGTCGGTTGGAAAGGGGTGTGGCCTTACTCGTCCGAAGTTAGGGAACATTACTAGGCTGATTTGACCAGCTCGTGAATGGGTCCGCTATCGATGTGTCAGATAGGTATTGGTAGACTTTTAGCCAGGTGGATAGTGAAGTTTCTTACGCTCACTTGGACTGTGCTGCTGGGAGAACGGCAGTGCCATTTGGAGTGTACTAAACCCTGGTGATTATCCAGAATGAGAACTGTACTGATATTTGTTAAGATGTATGTGGATTTGGATAAGGATTGATATGTTTGAGTTGCATCATGCATCACATGGTCTTGATATGGCCGATAGCATTTATATCTTGCACCGCATAGCCTTGCAACGGCTTCTTGCATTCATGTACTCATCAGCATGATTCTGCATTACTCTGACCTTGCATTCTAAGCACGCTCTTATTGCGCACACACTTACACTGCCCTCTAAGCTTTCTATAAGCTTATACACGATCGATGTGTGCAGGTGATGCCAGGACGCAGTCGTAGTCTTGCCATAGTTGGAGCATACAGTCCATAGTTTGGAGCACATAGTCGAGCTTTTGGAGTTTTTTTTCTATTTACATTATCTTGTATTTCCCTTTCATACGCATTGTACTCAAAGTTTTTTATCATAGTTGATTTTGTGATGGTGTTCTTGTGATTATTGTTATGGGTTATGCTTATGGTTATACTCATTATGAATCAAATTTATGTTAAAAGAAATCCTCCTCATAGGATCCCAGGATCGGAATCTGGCATATGGGTGCCGGGAGCCGAGAATGGTGCACTATGGAGGCTGTCGACACCGAATTCAGCAATTGAAAATTTTATGAGCCCGATTTCTAAATTTAGGGCATGACACAGAGTTTTGTTTTACCATTTGAGTCTCTTGTTCATCCACAAGCTCCATGTGGAGAGTAACTAATGGTGTAGTTCATCCACAAGCTCCATGTGGAGAGCACCTCCTTCATCGTAATTTTCTACTTTTTTTTTGAAGTTAATGAATTGATTTTTTATCCACATGAGTGATCTTTGTGTTCTAATCCATGCACTTAAGGAAAATTGTGGGGCCTTGCCGAGTCCCAGCAAATTAGATTCTCTGGAGTTTCAACATGAGGTCATGGGTTTAAGCATATGTTGTGGTGTGAGTGCGCGAGATCATGTTGCCAGTTTCAACATGCATTCTTCCAAAGATCATCTGCATTTTTGTTCTATTACATGCATGAATATAGAGTTGATGTTCTGTTGCGGTTTTGACATTTGTAGGTTATGGACTATGCCTCCCTCCCTCATTGTGACAAATCAGAATGCAGGTTTTTCTTTGTTTTGTTGACTTGATGAACATAACTGCGGAGCCTTCATTTGGGATTTTTTTTTTTCCTTTTCATTTTCTACGTTGCAGAAACATTCATCAATTATGGAGTGAGTATCCAACATAAGATCACATCATTCATTTCTAATGTTGGATTACAAGTAACTTAATGATGGTCTCTCTTATTCATCTAATTTCAACAACATTGTTGCATTAGAACCCAATGTAGGAATAGGTGGTAACTACCTTATATAGTCAATGTTATTTATGGTTTACCATATACACAACACCTTTTTTTTTTAAAGAACAACTATCTCTTTCTTCTTACGATGAAGATCTGTGTCATCATTAATGTAGTTGCATTTGATTACTCTTTTGATGAATTTGATATTAACGTACATGTCTTGTTTTGTTAAAACAACCAGCTATATGCTCATAGGCACTTTTTGTTTCCTCTTTGAGTATTGAGAAATATACAATGAACGCGTGATGGCAAATGGTGAGTTGTTCCAGACTATGGTGTTAAGATTCATCTGAACCGGGTGTGACTTGGACCAAGTAACTCGTATTGGGTAGGATCCAATCTAGTTCAATACCCCACGACTCAACCCTCCAGGTGAACCCTGACTCGAGCAAGTTGAGCAATTCAGCCCCTACTAGGGTGAGTCATGACTCGACTTAAGGCGAACGAGTTGATCCCAGCTGGATCTTCTAACCATGTTCCGGGCATTCCCCGTTAGAGCTTTTCTAAGCTGACATGCATGTGCAAGTCAACTAATGCATGCACCTCCACATATGCCATCTTGGCACACAGGTAAAATATCCAAGCCCCACTCATCATGTGGATGCATAGATGCTACTGGTGAAAGACAAAGGTGGTCTGCTCAGTAGTTGTGCCATGATATTAGAAATAAGTGGATGTGTTAAAAAACTTCAAACGGGTCTTTCATAGCTATAGATTTGTTCAGTTGATTGTGACCCAACTAGAGGACTGACCTGATTCTTAGGATACAAAATCTACAGTTTACCCTTTTGACGGATGGCTTAGATATTACACCTGTCTGCCATGCCAGCATGTGGTAGTGTGTGCATTAGCTCACTTATACATGTAGGTGAGCTTAGGAAACCTCTTTCCCTTCCTCAGGTGGGTTCTACCAAGAAGGTGCACATTTCTAGCAGGCGGTGAACCTTCTTCTAAACATCATTAGATTATTTTCTGATGGTGATCTTTTCTCTATACAACGTGATGCACTGTATACCTTAGAAACTATCTAGAACTTGAGGCATTGCCACTAATCACAGGCATGTCCTACTTGTAATTGACAAGCAAATGGAGATTTTCTTTTCATGATGGTCAGCTCTGCTTGCACATTTTTCAGGTCATAGATACTCGTGGTTAGTATCTGTTCCACTTGGGAAGTGGGTACTTATGGCTACCAATGGTCCTCCTTACGGAAATCGTCCAGACATTTATTTTGGCCCTACAAACCATATGGTGAGACCATTCCTTTTGTGTCAACTTCATTCCTCTTTAATTTTTTATTAATTCATTAAGAAAAAAAAGAAAAGAAAATCGTTATACATGATGCACTTCTTTCACTTTGTTTTTCTTTCCCCCAATAGTCATTCCGATTTATGAATGCCATGACTATTTGTAAGATGATAGAATATATGAAGCTGTTGCAGGAAGTGACTTTGTCATTACAAGAGTTGCATTTTGAGACAACTCTTCAAAGTACTACATAAATGACTGTGGAAGTAATTTTACAGAGGTCACTAAGAAATTGAAAGGAAAAGGAGTGGACTTGGACAACAATCAGTTTTTTATTCTTCATGTGGGTGATGGGCTGATGGCTGAAAAAGGCTTATTTACTTGTAAAAAAAATATCATACCATCAAAGTATATCTTCTCTTTTAATTCTTTATTATTGAAATTTCAAGGTGAAGTCGAGCAAATTTTTCTAATAAAGCCAAAGATTTATATTTTCAGCATTATTGTAATTAATTGTAATTGATTGAATGAAGGATTATAATTGATTGTAATTGAATGAATGAATGATTGTAATTGATTATAATTGATTGTAATTGAATGAATGAATGATTATGCAGGTGGTAATTAAATGAACAAATGATAAAATATCTTTTTTTAATTTACAAAATAGCTACGGATATTGACCATAGACGGTAATCTGACAGTTGTAGCCATTATTAAATTCGGCATATTGTTACCGACTTTTAGCTACAAATAATATTCATAGCAGTTTGTGCTTTTCGCTACAGACATAATTGCTACGGATTATATCTGTAGCTATTGTAAACTATGGGTATGGATTAAATTCGTAACCATGGATTCAAGACCTATTGTTATAGCACCTACAAGCACGATCGTGCTACGGACTAAAACCATAGCCATAGGCCTACGGCTATGGATTTTATCTGTAGCCTTTGCCTAGTTTTCTGGTAGTGGTTCTTGCTGTTAGAAATCCATTAGCCTCTGGACTTAAATGGAGTCTCTTGAACTCACCCCAACTCAACGTGGTGCAACTTCTCTCCAATGAGGATGATAATGACAGATTTTTGATTTACATTTGTTTTCTTGAAACGAGAGCTTTGGACAACTCTGATTGATGCCATGAAGCTTGAGGGAGTGAGAAATTATAGATCCATTGGGGTTTGCTCAATGGCACGTGAAAAATGGGAGAATAAGACACATTTTGAGACGGTTGTGAACCGTTTCTAAATTTCCTTGGTTTAAAGACGGTTTAGAGACAGCCGTAAACCGTCTCTAAAATTTCAGACGACTCTTGATTGTCCTTAATAGGAAGCAAAATCGTCTTACAACTATTAAGCATCTATAAATCATTTAAGACGGTCAGGATTCATCGTTAACTGCAGAGAAAAGACGGCTATCGACCGTCTGGAATAAAAGACGGTCTTTAACCGTCTTATATGCAGTCATCTAAGATGGTCAAAGATCGTCTTTATTAGAGACGGTCATTGGCTATCTTATACCGGTTATTTGACACTGTCAATGACCTGTGCATTAGAGATGGTCATTGGTCGTCTTTTACTAGTAATCTAAGACTATCAAAGACCGTCTGAATTAGAGACGGTCCTTGGCCATCTTATTAGTAGTCATTTGAGACTGTCAAAGACTGTCTACATTAGAGACGGTCCTTAGCCATCTTAAATCGGTCATATGAGACAATCAAAAACCATCTGCATTAGAGATGGTCCTAAACCGTCTCTAAATTGAGAAGCTTAGAAAAAAAAATTAACAATGTTTAAGAAAAATTTAGATTTTGAAAAAAAAACTGTGATTTTATAAAAATCTATATTTTGAAAAAAAAAATAAGAACTTCAAATAATGTTGATAATTTTGAAAAAAAAAAGATTTCAATAAAAAAATGATGTTTAGAAATGGAAAATTTAAAAAATTAAACAAAATTGTAAAAAAATTGACAAATTTGAAAAAAAAAATATTTTTTAAAAAAGAAAACTAGATTGTGTTTTGACAAGAAAAATTGAAAAGTTAGATAACAAAAGTGAGATTTTGATGATGTGTTGTATATCCTTGCCGCCCATATATTTCTCAAACCCATTTTTAGGCCGAGTATAAAAAATTGTGTAGATTTAAATTTTAAGTGGACCACACCACTGGAAAGAATAATAATATAGTACCTCGCCATTAAAAATTATAAAGAGCCCATCCTAAGGTTTTAATAGTGTCGATAATGTAAAGAAGATCTAAATGAAGGTAAACTACAAAAATCAAATTGATCCAAATTTTTGTGGCCTTCAAAAGGTTTTTTATGGTTATTCATCGTTGTTTTGATTGGTATGGCCCACCTAAGATTATTAAGTTCTTATGATTTGAAATCACATCCTAAAATATGATGGAAAAATATATAGTCGGTGTCGATATACATAAAATATATCAAGGTGAGCCCTACACGGTTAGAGTAACACCCATGAGGGAGTTACCTAAATAGTGAAATGGATTAAGATTAAGTGTAGGTCTAGGTTTAGGGATTTAAGAATACATTTAGGTTTTAGGTTTAGGTTTAGGTTTAGGTTTTAAGTTTTAGGTTTAGGTTATAGGTTTAGGTTTAGGTTTTAGGTTTAGTTTATAGGTTATAAGTTTAGGTTATAGGTTAAGGTTTAGGTTATAGGCTTTGGTTTAGGTTAAGGTTATAGGTTTAGGTTTAGGTTAAGGTTTAGGTTAAGGTTTAGGTTTAGGTTATAGGTTATAGTATATAGGTTATAGATTTAAGGAATTGAGAATAGGTTAAGGTTTAGGTTTAGGTTATAGGTTATAGTATATAGGTTATAGATTTAAGGAATTGAGAATAGGTTAAGGTTTAGGTTTAGGAAATCGGGTTCAGGTTTGGGATCGGGTTTAGGTTTAGGTTTTCAAGTTTAGGTTTAAGTTTAGGTTAGTGAGTTTAGATTAGGATTAGGTGTAGGTTTAGGTTTAGGGATTTGAGA
Organism: Magnolia kwangsiensis; assembly: GCA_037074715.1. Lineage (NCBI taxonomy): Eukaryota > Viridiplantae > Streptophyta > Magnoliopsida > Magnoliales > Magnoliaceae > Magnolia > Magnolia kwangsiensis. The sequence goes on along the minus strand of CM073584.1, from coordinate 30,900,006 downwards.
ATACATTTAGGTTTTAGGTTTAGGTTTAGGTTTAGGTTTTAGGCTTAGGTTTAGGCTATAGGTTTAGATTGTAGGTTTAGGTTTGGTTATAAGTGTAGGTTATAGGTTTAGGTTTAGGTTAGGTTATAGGTTAAGGTTTAGGGAATTGAGAATAGGTTAAGGTTTAGGTTTAGGAAATCAGGTTCGGGTTCGGGTTTAGGTTTGGATTTTTAAATTTAGGTTTAGGTTAAAGAGTTGTGATTAGGTGTAGGTTTAGCTTTAGGGATTTGATAATACATTTAGGTTTTAGGTTTAGGTTTAGGTTTTAGGTTTAGGTTAAGGTTATAGGTTTAGGTTTAGGTTTAAGTTATAAGTTATAGCTTTAAGGAATTGAGAGTAAGTTAAGGTTTAGGTTTAATTTTAGGAAATCGGGTTCAGGTTCGAGATCGAGTTTAGGTTTGGGTTTAGGTTATAGGTTAAGGTTTAGGTCTAGGTTTAGGTTATAGGTTTAGGTTTAGGTTTAGGTTATAGGTTTAGCTTATGGTTATAGGTTTAGGTTTGGGTTTAGGTTATAGGTTAAAGGTTTAGGTTTAGGTTATAGGTTTAGGTGGTTTAGGTTTAGGTTTAGGGATTTGAGAATAAGTTTAGGTTATAGGTTTATGTTATAAGTTTAGGGATTTGAGAATAGGTTAGGTTATAGGTTATAGGTTTAGGTTAAGGTTATAGGTTAAAGGTTATGGTTATAGGTTTAGGTTTAGGTTAGGTTATAGGTTTAAGTTTAGGAATTCGGGTTTAAGTTCGGCCTCGGGTTCAGGTTATATGTTTGGGTTAAGGTGTAGGTTTAAGTTAAGCGAATTAAGTTTAGGTTATAGGTTTACATTTAGGTTTAGGTCTTGGCTAAGGGTTTAGGGATTCAGATTCGGGTTCGGGATCGAGTTTGGGTTTGGGTTTTTAAGTTTAGGTTTAGGTTTAGGTTAGGGAGCGGAGATTAGGATTAGGTGTAGGTTTAAGTTTAGGGATTTGAAAATACATTTAGGTTTTAGGTTTATGTTTAGGTTTTAGGTTATAGGTTAAGGTTAAGGTTAGGTTATGGGTTATAAGTTTAGGTTATAGGTTATAGGTTATAGGTTAAGGTTTAGGTCCTAGGCTTTGGTTTAGGTTAAGGTTATAGGTTTAGGTTTAGGTTAAAGTTTAGGTTTAGGTTATAAGTTTAGGTTAAGGTTTAGGTTATAGGTTATAGCTTTAGGGAATTGAGAATAGGTTAAGGTTTAGGTTTATGAAATCGGGTTCGGGATCGGGTTTAGGTTTGGGTTTTCAAGTTTAGGTTTGGGTTTTCAAGTTTAAGTTTAGGTTTAGGTTAGGGATTTGAGATTAGGATTAGATGTAGGTTTAGGTTTAGGGATTTGAGAATACATTTAGGTTTTAAGTTTAGGTTTAGGTTTTGAGTTTAGGTTATATGTTTAGGTTTAGGTTAAGGTTTAGTTTTAGGTTATAGGTTATAGTATATAGGTTATAGATTTAAGGAATTGAGAATAGGTTAAGGTTTAGGTTTAGAAAATCGAGTTCGGGTTCGGGATCGGGTTTAGGTTTGGGTTTTCAAGTTTAGGTTTAAGTTTAGGTTAGGGAGTTTAGATTAGGATTAGGTGTAGGTTGAGGTTTAGGGATTTGAGAATACATTTAGGTTTTAGGTTTAGGTTTAGTTTTTAGGCTTAGGTTTAGGTTATATGTTAAGGTTGTAGGTTTAGGTTTAGGTTATAAGTGTAGGTTATAGGTTTAGGTTTAGGTTAGGTTACAGGTTAAGGTTTAGGGAATTGAGAATATGTTAAGGTTTAGGTTTAGGAAATCAGGTTCAGGTTCGGGTTCGGGTTTAGGTTTGGGTTTTCAAGTTTAGGTTTAAATTAAGGAGTTGTGATTAGGTGTAGGTTTAGCTTTAGGGATTTGACAATACATTTAGGTTTTAGGTTTAGGTTTAGGTTTTAGGTATAGGTTAAGGTTATAGGTTTAGGTTTAGGTTTAAGTTATAAGTTATAGCTTTAGGGAATTGAGAATAGGTTAAGGTTTAAGTTTAGGTTTAGAAAATTGGGTTCAGGTTCGGGATCGAGTTTAGGTTTGGGTTTAAGTTTTAGGTTATAGGTTATAGGTTTTTATAGGTTTAGCTTATGGTTATAGGTTTAGGTTTGGGTTTAGGTTATAGGTTAAAGGTTTAGGTTTAGGTTATAGGTTTAGGGATTTAATAATAAGTTTAGGTTATAGGTTTAGGTGGTTTAGGTTTAGGTTTAGGGATTTGAGAAAAAATTTAGGTTATAAGTTTAGGGATTTGAGAATAGGTCTAGGTTATAGGTTTAGGTTAGGTTATAGGTTTAGGTTAAGGTTATAGGTTTAGGTTTAGCTTAGGCTATAGGTTTAAGTTTAGGAATTTGGGTTCAGGTTCAGCTTCGGGTTCGGGTTATATGTTTGGGTTAAGGTGTAGGTTTAAGTTAAGTGAATTAAGTTTAGGTTATAGGTTTACGTTTAGGTTTAGGTTTTGGCTAAGGGTTTAGGGATTCAAATTCGAGTTTGGGATCGGGTTTGGGTTTGGGTTTTCAAGTTTAGGTTAGGGAGTTGAGATTAGGATTAGGTGTAGGTTTAGGTTTAGGGATTTGAGAATACATTTAGGTTTTAGGTTTAGGTTTAGGTTTTAGGTTATAGGCTAAGGTTAAGGTTAGGTTATAGGTTATAAGTTTAGGTTATAGGTTATAGGTTATAGGTTAAGGTTTAGGTCCAAGGCTTTGGTTTAGGTTAAGGTTATAGGTTAAGGTTTAGGTTAAAGTTTAGGTTTAGGTGATAGGTTTAGGTTAAGGTTTAGGTTTAGGTTATAAGTTATAGCTTTAGGGAATTGAGAATAGGTTAAGGTTTAGGTTTAGGAAATTGGGTTCGGGTTCGGGATCGGGTTTAGGTTTGGGTTTTCAAGTTTAGGTTTAAGTTTTCAAGTTTAAGTTTCGATTTAGGCTAGGGATTTGAGATTAGGATTAGGTGTAGGTTTAGGTTTAGGGATTTGAGAATACATTTAGGTTTTAAGTTTAGTTTTAGGTTTTGAGTTTATGTTATATGTTTAGGTTTTAGGTTATAGGTTTAGGTTTAAGTTTTAGGTTTAGGTTAAGGTTAGGTTATAGGTTATAAGTTTAGGTTATAGGTTATATGTTAAGGTTTAGGTTTAGGTTTAGGCTAAGGGTTTAGAGATTTAGATTCGGGTTTGGGATCGGGTTTAGATTTTGGTTTTCAAGTTTAGTTTTAAGTTTAGGCTAGGGAGTTGAGATTAGGATTAGTTGTAGGTTTAGGTTTAGGGATTTGAGAATACATTTAGGTTTTAGGTTTAGGTTTAAGTTTTAGGTTTAGGTTAAGGTTTAGGTTTAGGTTTTAGGTTTAGGTTAAGGTTTAGGTTTAGGTTATAAGTCATAGCTTTAGGGAATTGAGAATAGGTATAGGTTTAGGTTTAGGATATCGAGTTCGGGTTCGGGATCGGGTTTAGGTTTGGGTTTTCAAGTTTAGGTTTGGGTTTTCAAGTTTAGGTTTAGGTTTAGGTTAGGGAGTTGAGATTAGGATTAGGTTTAGGTTTAGGTTTAGGTGTAGGTTTAGGGATTTGAGAATACATTTAAGTTTTAGGTTTAGGTTTAGGTTTTAGGTTATATGTTTAGGTTATAGGTTTAGGTTTATGTTTTAGGTTTAGGATAAGGTTAGTTTATAAGTTATAAGTTTACATTATAGGTTATAGGTTTTATTTTAGGTTATAGTTTTTGGTTTAGGTTAAGGTTATAGGTTTAGGTTTAGGTTTAGGTTATAAGTTTAGGTTAAGGTTTAGGTTTACATTATAAGTTATATCTTTAGGGAATTGAGAATAGGTTAAGGTTTAGGTTTAGGAAATCAGGTTCAGGTTCGGGATCGGGTTTAGGTTTGGGTTTTCAAGTTTAGGTTTAAGTTTAGGTTAGGGAGTTGAGATTAAGATTAGGTGTAGGTTTAGGTTTAGGAATTTGAGAATACATTTAGGTTTTAGTTTTAGGTTTAGGTTTTAGGTTTAAGTTTAGGTTATAGCTTTTGGTTTAGGTTATAAGTGTGGGTTATAGGTTTAGGTTAAGGTTTAGGTTAAAGAGTTGAGATTTGGATTAAGTGTAGGTTTAGGTTAAGGGTGTGGTCCCTACCAATATAGATATTAACACGGCATGTCCAAATGGTCAAGCCACTCTAATGTTGTCCATAGTAAATGGATAGTTTCACCATGGTCATAATAGTGGTTCCCACCTTCCAGGGATCCCCGTTCAACATCCAGATAGCTCCAATGCACATCCGGGTTTGCTTCAACAATTTCTAGCTAATACATAAACACAGCCTATCCAAATGGCCAGTCGACTCCAATGTTGTCCATAGGAATTGGACAACTTCATCATGGTTATAACAGCGGTTTCCACCTTCCATGGACCCCCGCTCAACATCCGGATAGCTCCAACGCATATTAGGGTCTGCTCCAATTTCGAGCTAATACATAAACACGGCCTGTCCAAATAGCCAGGTCAATCCAATGCTGTCCATAAAAAATGGACATCTTCATCATGGTTATAATAGCGATTTTCACCTTCCAGGGACCTCCACTCAACATCCGGATAGCTTCGACGCACATTTGGGTCTACTCCATCAATTTTGAGCTAATACATTTAAAAATAATATAAAAAGTAAGTAAAGCAAGAAACATCCATATGAAGATATTGAGGGGAATTACTAGTGTATCTATATTCCTTTTATGTACTGAAATGAACCAATATAACCACCACAAACCAACACCCTACTATCTGTACATTTCTCGAACAAGCCAAATTTAGAAATTAGGGATTTTTAAAATCTCAACACCCTACACATCTGTACATTTCTCGAACAAGACAAATTAGGGAATTAGGGAGCCATGAACAGCTGCTGAAAGCAACCTAACTGAAATGAACCTTCAGTGATCCAAGTATGCACTGCAACTAACAGCTTCATCCATGACCAAAATATTTGGTTTCAAGATTGTTGGAAATAATGTGATGAAAATAGTATATAATATTTGAAAAAATGAAAAATTAAATAATATAATAAAGTAAGTAAAGATAACTTAATTATTTGAGTCAAAGAATGATTGAGTCACTCGACTTAAAACCAAATCTGCCCTCTTTAAATCGCGTCCTAAGTGCAATAGGAATCTTCGACAATTAGCCTTCATGATACAACGAATATTAATAGGTCCCAACGGTGCACTCTTTGTATACGGGCTTAAATCAGCATGAAGAATTTAACTGAAGTGAGTTGACTCAACAGCTAACTCAGTTAGCAAAACATCAATAAACCAGATATGGATATTAAAGAAATGAAGAAAGATATCGTTGGTTTTTAATTAAAAATTTCAAAAATGAGTAGATATATATATATAGCTAAATACCAAGTTCAGGAAATAGCTAAATCAGATTCATGACTATAACTGCTACTATGCATGAATTCCAAATTTCGATGTTTGTAAATGTCAATAAAGAAAATAGAAATAAATAAATAACAAACAGAAGGTGAAATTCCCAACTCTTAAATTACTCAGCTCCCCAAAATTCTAAAATCTCCAAATCCCTAATTTGTAAAATCAAAAAAACACCAATTTGGGGTCCACATTCAAATTTGTAAGCCCTAAAATCCCCAAATCCAGGTTGGATTGTTGGGTAAGGCGGGGTACATGGCCCATTGCGACTAACATCACTGTAGGCCCCACCTAGTATATCAACATTTGTATGGCACATAAACATTTCGGTGGAATCCACCCTAAATCGGAATTGAGATTGAGAGAGATTGAGAGAGAGAGAGAGAGAGAGAGAGAGAGAGAAATACCTCAATGTTGCTAGAGATTTGGGGATTTGAGGGGAAGATAGAGAAACACACTCTCCCTGTCTGCAATCGCTCGCTCTCGCTCTCTGCAATCTCTCTCCATCTGCAGCGGCCGCCCTCTCTCTCTCTCTCTCTCTCTCTCTCTCTCTCTCTCTCTCTCTCTCTCTCTCTCTCTCTCTCTCTCTCCATCAGCAACGGTCACCCTCCCTCTCTACAATCTCTCTCTCTGTCTGTAACAACTGCCCTCCCTCTCTACTCCTCCCCAAGATGGTAAGGTTTGATCTCTCTGTTTCCTTTTTTTTCCTTCTTTGAAAAAGGGAGTGGATTAGGTTTACTCGTATGTATTCTCACCTTTGCACGTGCACATGTGCGATCCTTTCCACACGTGTCATGGGATTCTAATCCAAACGCTTCATGTGATGAAACATCCCATTAAACCCCCATGGACTAATTTTCACTATGATTTAAAATTTCGGTGGGTCATAGAAAAGTGATATGAAAATCAAAAGAGAAATTTGTTTCTTTTAACATGGCCCCCGAAAGTTTTGGATCAATGTATGTTGTGCCCATCGTGAATGTATGTAGTCTATCCACGCCGTTCATCCATTTTTTCAAATAATTTAAGGGGTTGAACCCAAAATTGAAGCATATCAAAAGATCAAGCGGATCATACAACAGGAAACAATGGGAATAATGATTTCCACCATTGAAACCTTACTAGGCCCCCCAATGATGTTTATTTGTCATCTAACCTATTCATAAGATTTTATAGACATAGATGAATGGAAAATATAAAAATAAGCTTGATCCAAAACTTATGTGGCTCCCAAGAATTTTTCAACAGTAGATGTTCAATTCACACTTGTTTTCTGTTGTGTGGTCCATTTTAGTGTTGGATATGCTTGATTTTTGGGTTAAAGTCCTAAAATCATCTGATGAAATGGATGGACAAAATGGATCAAATACATAAATCATGGTCTACCTCATGGAGTTTACTCAATACGCTAAAATTTGGATGTGCTCTATGAGCCGACAAAATGGATGAATGGTATGGATACACAAATATCATCTTGATATAAAAGTTTTGTGGCCTTTAGATATATACACAAATAAATCATATCCAAAGATTAAATGGACTGCATCCATGTTAAGGTATGCGAAGTAGTTTAGTTTTAGGCTGCAGATGGGTCCTATGTTGCACAAATTAATAGTGATTTGAAAGCAGGTGTGATATCTTTGGTTTTTTTTTGGTCATAGGCAATCTTTTAAAACTGGACTGTAACTCAACCTTCTTTGTGGGTGTCTTTGTTGGCGGTTCGGTCCAATTGCCAAACTGGCTGGACCTATTCTGGTCAGTTTTAGGATGTATTTCTACTTCATTTGAGATCCACACAAAATAGAGAATTAGCATAACCTAGTGGTTATAGTTTTTTTTTTCGAAGTATAAGCAATGGCCCGCATTGGTGGTCAATTTCGAGTCAGGTTGGTCCCAACGTGTGTTCTGGATTGTGTTTAAAACATTGCATATGTATGCAAGTGGATAATAATATTCAATAAATATTTTGAGATATTTTTAATTTTATCATACCAGCATAAATGCATTGGGTCACATATATTAGAATTAAAGTTAGTGGTTGATGGGATATGATGCCAAATATTTGATGAATCAAGACATTTGACATAAGGCTATTATAGTAAGTAGTAGAGCTGGGCACGGGATGACTCGACTAACTCAACTCGTTCGGACCCAACTCGATCTAAACCGAATGGGTGAGTCAATTTGAACCGAGTAGGCTTCACCCAATCCAAACTCAAATCGAGTCGAGTTCGAGTTATCTAGTAACTCAACCGGACTTGACCCGAAACTCGATCTAGTTAGACTCGACTCGATCCGAAACTTGACTCGAATTCAGGTGTGTGTATGTGTGTGTGTGTGTGTGTGACTCGATCTGAAACCTGACTCGAGTTCGGGTGGGTGGGTGGGTGTGTGTGTGTGTGTGTGTGTGTGTGTGTGGACCACAAATGAATCAAATCCAAAGATTAAATGGTCCACACCACAGATAAGGGGAACAGATTAGCTACTCCCCCTAACACCATCTAATGGTTGGTGGTTGGTGTGACCTGGTCACACCATGATGTATGTGTTTAATCCATGCCGTCTATCTATTTTTAAAGATCATCTCATGGCATGAGACAAGAAATGAGCCATATCCTAATCTGAAGTGGACCACATTATAGGTAACGGTGTTGAATGAGTGCAACCATTTAAAACATTTTGGAGGCCATAAAAGTTTTGGATCAAGATGATTTTTGTTTTTCCCCTTCATCTAGGCATGTATGACCCAATAAACAGATTTGATGCTAAATAAATGGTATAGTGGGCCTTACAAGGATTTAAATGATGGATATCCAATCACTATTGTTTTCATGTGTTATGGTCCACTTGATATTTATATACCTCTCATTTTTGGCCCCACCATATGATGTATGTTTTATATCCATACCTTCCATCCATATGGAGAGATCGTTTTAGGGCAATATCGAAAGAATGAGTTAAATCCAAAGCTCCAGTGGACCCCAGCACAAAAAACAGTGGGATAGTGATGCCCACCATTAAAAACTTCTAAAGGTAACAAAAGTTTTATATATATATATATATATATATATATATATATATATATATATATATATATATGATATTTGTGTTTTCCCTTATTTAATGTATTTTTTTAACTTTTGAACGAGTTGGATTTCAAATAAACATTACGATGGGCCTTAATATAGTTTCAACGGTGGGAATCACTCTCCTCATTATTTTCTGTGGTGTGGTCCACTACAAATTTATATCCGCCTCATTCTTTGGCTCATGACTTTAAATAATATCTCAAAATGGATGGACGGTGTGGATATAACAAATACATCATAGTGGGCCCCACAAGATATAACAATAGGGAATGGATTGGCTACTCCCCCTAACACCCGCTAATGGCTGGTGGTCGATGCTATGTGGGCCAAACCATGATGTATGTGTTTCATCCATGCCATCCATCTATTTTTACAAATCATTTTACGGCATAGTCCAAGAATGAGGTATATCCAAATCTCAAGTGGACCACATTACAGGAAACAATGTTGAATGAGGGTCGACCATTAAAAACATTTTGGGGGCCATAAAAGTTTTAGATGAAGCTGATATTTGTTTTTTCTCTTCATCTGGGTCTGTATGACCTAATCAACAGATTGGATGTCAAATTAATGGTATAGTGGGCCATACGAGGATTTTAATGATTGATATCCAATCACTATTGTTTTCATGTGGTGTGATCCACTTGAGATTTATATCCCTCTCATTTTTGGGATCAAGCAATAAAATGATCTGTAAAAATGGATGAACGGAATGGATGGAACACATACATCATGGTGGGGCCTACGTAGCACCAACCATTAGGGTGGGGCTGCATTTCATCTCAAGTGGGCGCCCACATTTCATTCCAATGCCCTCGTTTCGCGCTCCCATTTCATTCCGGCGCCCCTCTCCAAAAAACCCTCTCGCTCCTATCTCTCTATCTTCTCCCCACCTCTCTCTCTCTCTCTCTCTCTCTCTCTCTCTCTCTCTCTCTCTCTCTCTCTCTCTCTCTCTCTCTTTCTCCAGCTCGAATCCCCATCTCTCTCAATCTCTCTCCATCTGGACTCCCGACAAAAACAGTCCCATCCTCAACTCCCCATCTATCTCTTTGTCGATCCTCGTTTGGCCAAGCGGTGGTCATGATAGAAGAGGTCGGGTTAGGGGGATGGGTTTTGGTATTTCTAAGACTACTATGAAGGTTGTCACCCCCTATATCATAGAAGCTCAATCGAAGAGGAATGCACGTATGTCCATTGAGGCTAAATTTGAAGCATCAATGACTCAAATGCAAGAATTTTGTACGATTGTTGAGCAACAATTTGCTGATTAGGCAACAAATTACTCATCAAAGCCAACTACTTCACCACTTCCCTAATATAACTGCATCTTAGGTACTGCATTTGTCCTGATCAAATGATATAATTATTATTTTTAAAGATAAAAGTAGCATTATTATTTACATAAAACTATTATTTTATTTATAGGCAAATCATCAATCTGATGAGCCCTCAAGTATTCGAGAAAACTCTATAACAATTCCATCGAGGGAACAAATTTTCCAATTAAGAGATATCCGTGGTCGGACTGTTGCTAGTGGGCGTATGGTGTCAGATAATAGAGGCATCCCTCCAGAATGTATTAGAGTTGTAATAGATCATATTAACGTTCGCGTAGCAGAGTTGTTTGATGATGACAGGACATTTGAAGATATTTAATTGGGTGAAATTGTTGTTTGGCCTAAATTCTTGATGAGAATTTGAATATTCAGTAGTTTTGTTTAACTTTTTAAACTCTAGGACATGCTTTGTTTTGGTAATTTGTATGAAAAAAACTTGGTTATTCCCTAAAATCCTTTTTTGATCAATTTACCTTTTTTATTTATTTAATTGGGTGAAATTGTTGTTTAGCATCCTTTTTATTAATTATGGCTTGTTGTCATTTATTATTTATTAATCAAGTCACTAAAGGATTTCAATTTCAAATGTAAATAAAGTATTAACAGAACTGAAATGGCCAAGCAATATGTCCTGGGGGGGGGGGGGGGGGGGGGGGGGTGAATAGGACTATGCCAAATTAAAATTAAATACAACGGAATAAAATAAAGAAATAGCTTTATAATAATAAATCAATTTATAATGTTGAAATTAAATCAATCTCAATAAGCAAACATTGAGAGGTTGATACAAATTCAATTCTAAGGACAACCTTACACCATAATCAACAAGGGCTTATGGTAGGATAACCTTATTTCTAGAACTTCTTTTTAATCAAAAACTCAATCTAAAAAAAAAAAGAAATAAATTGTAATCTTAAGAATTGATTATTATAGGGACAACCATGCACCATAAAAATGGCAGGACAATCTTACTAGAATAATTTCAGAAATTGAAGCTTCAATTGATAAAGGAATAGCAAGAGATAAATTGCTGAAATAAAGCTCTAAACTATTACAACATTCACCACACTTGCTTAAAATATAAATTGTTACAGCATTCACATCCACATGTACATTCCATAAAACTGAATGATGAAATATAAAGAATTAAGCAAGCATTTAATCCACAAGACAAGGAGTTATAGTGGTTCGCCTGTGTGTACACCAACTGTTTTACAATAGCCACACAGAATGCTACTCCACTCCTAATATCCTCATAAGGATATTAGCGTTCACTATCAAAATAGGTTTCACAGGTTCACCTAAAACCTTCACAATTGTGTCTTTTTCACTTGGGTTTACACAATCCAAAAACCCACACTATTCTGAGTTTTTTAGCTCTCCTCAGATAACCATATAAATGGAAATTTTCTGGTGAATCCCAAACAAAAATCAAAGGAATGAAAATTTTACAGAATTGTAAAATACCTGGATTTCTCCTTTTGTAAAAGTCCGGAAGAACCAATTGGAGTAGATGTTTGAATGTGAAAGTTTAATGTCCAAAACTCACTTTACAATGGTTCTAAGTTCTAATTGATTTTAAATTAAATTAGATTGGGCTTGCTCTATTTGATTTTAATTCTCAGAAGAAGGAAAACAATATTTCCTGTTTTCGAATCAGATTGAAATATAAAATAAAATCAAATTGTAAAAAAACTAATAAAATGAAATTGAATTATACACAATATAGCTTAAGAACAGACACAAACTTATCTCAGAGTGGAGCTTTGAATTCACTTAATTTTTGATGAAAAACTCTGAAATTTGTGTGGTATTTATAGCTGTAGAAATTCATCTTTGACTGGTCCTAGGGTCACCACGACTAGTCGAAGAAAAAACTGATTTTTGAATTTTCAAGTGCGATCGGATAAAGCCGTTACACGACCGGTCGTAGGAAGTCTACGAACGGTCGTGACCACCCCACGACTAGTCGAGCCACACTTGATTTAGTCGCTGAAGTTTGAATCGTAGCTCCATGACTGGTCAAAGGTCGAATCGAGACCATCCCACGACTAGTCGAGCAGACTCCGGGACTGGTCGTAGCCAAATAGAAAAAATTCGATAACATGCAATAAAATTACGACTGATCTTGAAATATCTTCGACTGGTCGAACCAGTGCTAAGACTAGTTGAACAAGGTCCAGGACTAGTCTTAGAATAAACCAAACTCATTTGAAAAACATATATGAATTATGTATCTAAAGTGATCTACTCTAAAGGTCAACCTAAGGTCAATCAAACCTCAATAAGAAAGTAAGGATACTGAACCTTCATTTGCTTAGACTTTGAACTTTACAAAGCTTGAGTTCTTCTTGAGAACACTTCACAAGCTTTGAAGTCAGTATCAATTTAAGTTACGTCTTGATCTTGAATATACGTGAACTTGAACTTGAGCTTGAGCTAGAGTCTTCAACTTGAATTCTTCTTTAACATAGACAAAATTGTAGCTTGAACAAGTTTTGAGGAATTCATCTTCTTGTGTCGAAGTGTTGACATGGTGTCTCGAACATATTTAACAAGATACAAACACAAGACATATATAGAGGTTTTGTCACATAAAATTTGACAACCAAAGAGGATTCAAACCATAGCACTTACAATCTCCCCCTTTGTCAAATTTGTGACAAAACACACTCATATAGTAAGAGAAACACAGCAGAGCACAAGCATAGCATCAATAAAAAATCAATAAAGAATCATGCACCAGTTGTCATGAGATAGCTAAGCATATTACATCCTGTAAGTTTCGCAACTCCTGTAATTTTACCAACTCCCCCTGAGTAGTACACCTACCAATCATAATCAATCCCACAATGCTCCCCTTTTTGTCAAAAATATGACAAAGGAAGAATCAAAACCAAGATAAGTAATTAAGGAGTCAGAATATCATATCATAAAACAATATCAAGTCAAGTTAAAGAAACTCAGTCACACAAGCAAAGATAAAGTAAAGTCTTAAAGTTATTACAAACCATAGAGTAAAATCTTCAATCTGATCCAGAAGAAGGAGCAGGTATGGTAGGATCAATTTGATGAAGGCCTTTTTGTAAACGCCTAAAATACTTGCGCATATTTTAAATTGAGCAGTGTGGCCAACATTCATCTTCTCTACCTTCTCCTCTAATGCACTCAGACGTGCATCAAAATCAGATGGTTCATAGTCTGGATCATTTCCAGCGTCTGACTCAATGTCATTAAAAATATCGTCCATGTTGACATCATTTGGAGGAAGAGCATCACCCTCTTCATCATTCCCGGCTTCAGCAGCAGCTCCACCTGCACTAATATCAACTTGTCCTCGAGTTAACTCCAACTTCATTTTGTTTATGTTGGAGTTGTTGAATATAAGGTGTTGGATAAGAGCCTCTCCAATGGGCATAGCTACTAACATATGAGTGGCTAACACATTCATCAGATACCCAAATGGGATATCACTATGACCAGGATAGATACGGAATTAAATAATAGAGGAACAAATCAAAGAGGGCAAACAGACATTAGCACCAGTAACGATTGAGTACAAAATATGAACCATAAGCAGAGTCAACTCATTCTTGTTACCAGAGCAAGGATATAATTAGAGGTAAAGATACAATGTAAGAATCTATATTTGAGCAACAAATATCTGGTTGCGAGGGCATTCCCAGTACTATTCCATGGTGCATCCATGTTACACAATGCTCTAGTAAAAATATATTTTTCAAATTCAGTTACTTTTTCAGCCAAAATGCTAGGATGAATACCTTCATCATTGACTGATATGTCCATAAGGCCTGAAATTAAATGTCGATCAATAGTAAAAGGCCCTTCTCTAGTAGGAATAGTAAAAGTCAGTTGCTCAGTAGAAAAATCAGTTATGCATGCTACCATGGCTTGCGCTATGGACTGGTATGCCGGCCCGGCCCAGCGTAAAATATTTTCCCAACCTATAGATTGAAAGAGAGGAAAAAGATTGAAAAGAGCAATATGGTTGAAATCAACAGCCTTTTCAACAATCACATTACGCATACGCAAATTCCGAACATACGGTGGAGCCCTAAGATGATGTTTAGTGAAAGCGTTTGATCTAGAAGAAGAAGAACCTCTAGAATTTTTCTTGTTAGCTCTTGGGTCCATTTTCTTGAAGAAATATACAAAATTTTAAGAAAATAGAGATCGGTTTTTCTAGAATCACCAAATGAGAAAGAAAATCCAAAAAAAAACTTGAAGAAAGAGTTGTAATAGACAACAACAATCAAGAAATTGAAGAGAACAGACTATGATTCTTTAAGAAAAATATGCAAAATGCTCTAACCTGAAGGCATCGAACACAAGGGTTCGACTAGTCGTAGCTTGGCTTGTTGGAGAGGAGGGTTAAAATGAAGAGGAAGAAGTTTTTCCCCTAAATAAAGACAATTAGCGCGCTACACGACTAGTCGTGGGTCGTCCTCGACCGGTCGTGACACGACTGGTCGAGTACGTCCTCGACTGGTCGTGTACCACAAAAAAAATCTGTAATTTTCTTTAAATTTTAAAATTTAATATATTAAAGTAATTAATATACATACACTATGATACAGAGATGCATGATCAATCATTTTAAATTGCACATACAAAGATCAACTTTCAATTCATTAAACCTGCTTCTGTCGAGCGGTTTAGTGAATATTGTAAGCTGAGTCTTAGTAGGTATGTATTCTAAGGATATTACTTTTTCTTCCACTAATTCACGAATATAATGAAACCTAATGTCAATGTGCTTAGTACGTGAATGCTGGATTGAGTTTTTAGAAATATTTATCGCACTGAAATTATCATAGTATAAAACCATTAAATCCTGTGCGATACCATAATCACTCAACATACGTTTCATCCAAACCAGCTGTGTACATTCATTTCCTGCTGCAATGTATTCAGCATCGACAGTTTAGAGTAATATGGAACTATGCTTCTTGCTAAACCAAGAAACCAAGCAGTTTTCAATGTAAAAACAATCACCACTGGTTGATTTTCTATCATCGATATTACCAGTCCAATCAGCATCTGTATACCCAGCCAATTGAACACTAGTATCATAAGGATACGAAAGACCCAAATTAACTAAACTTGTGACATATCTAATAATTCACTTAACAACAGTTAAGTGAGATTCTTTAGGATTAGACTGATATCTAGCGCAAATTCCAACACTTAAAGCAATATCAGGTCTACTAGCAGTTAAGTAAAGCAAACTACCAATCATGCTACGATACAATTTAAGATCTACATCTTTACCTGTAAAGTCTTTTGATAGTCTTAGAGTTGTACTCATAGGCGTATCAACATTCTTACCATTCTCAAATCCAAACCTTTTAATTAAGTTCAAAGCATACTTGGTTTGAGAAATAAAAATTCCATCAAGTTGTTGTTTTACTTGCAACTCTAGGAAATAATTTAATTCCCCAACCATGCTCATTTTAAATTTGAATTTCATTAATTTTACAAACTCAATAGTCATGTTAGTACATGTTGATCCATAAATAATATCATTTACATAAATCTGAACCATTAAAATATCATCCTTATGCTTCTTAACAAAGAGCGTCTTATCGACAATACCCATTTGAAAATTGTGACTCAGTAAAAACTTTGTCAATTTTTCGTACCATGCCCTGGGAGCTTGTTTCAAACCATAGAGAGCTTTTTTAAGACGATACACATGATTAGTAAACTTAGGGTCTTCAAACCCTGTAGGTTGTTTCACATATACCTCTTCATGTAAGTCGCCATTCAAAAAGGCACTCTTCACATCCATCTTAAAAAATTTTAACTTCCTGACACATGCGATGGATATAAAAAGTCTAATAGATTCAAGACACGCTACAGGAGCAAAGGTTTCATCGTAATCGATACCTTCAATTTGTGTGTACCCCTATACAACTAGTCTTGCTTTATTTCGAATAATATTTCTAAGTTCATCAGACTTTTTTTTGAAAATTCATTTTGTTCCAATTATGTGTTTATCTGTAGCCTAGGAACAAGATACCAAACACCATTATGAACAAATTGATTAAGTTCTTCCTGCATCGCAACTATCCAGTTTTCATCAGAAAGTGCTTCTTTTACGTTTACCGGTTCAATCTAGGATGTAAAACATACGTAATTACATATGTCTTCTATTTGTCTACAAGTGTGCACACCAGTGAAAGGGTTTCTAAGAATTTGAAAAGTTTGATGATCTTTAACAGTCATTAATTCAGAATTAGTTTCACTTGATGAAGTATCTGGTTTTTCAATTACAAGAACTTTATCATTGTCTAAACCAGAGGTAGGTGTATTCAAGTGATCATTAATAACCACATTAATTGATTCTTGAATCACACCAGTCATATTGTTCAAAACACGATAAGCATGACTGTTTAAAGAATATCATAAAAAGGTTCCTTCGTCACTTTTAGTGTCGAACTTTCCCAAGTTTTCACGGTCATGCAAAATGTAGCATTTGCTCCCAAAAATACGAAAGTATTTGACAGTAGGCTTTTTGTCAAACCACATTTCATAAGCCGTTTTATTATTATATTTACAAGTATAAACACGGTTAATAATGTAGCAGACAGTATTCACTACTTCAGCCCATAGATTTCTAGGGAGCTTTATGCTATTCAACATAACATTTCCCATTTCTTGAAGCACTCTATTTTTCCTTTCTACAATACCATTTTGTTGTGGTGTTTTGGGCACAGAGAATTCATGTGATATTCCCTGATCGCTACAAAATTTCTCAAAACCGCTATTTTCAAATTTGGATCCATGATCACTACGGATCTTACTGACTTGAGAACATTTTTAGTTTGGATCTGTTTGATGATCTTTCTCACTTCATCAAGGGTTTCTAATTTGTCTCTTAAGAATGAAACCTAAGTGTATCTTGTATAATCATCTACGATAACCAAGATGTATTTTTTGCCACCTCGACTTTCCATTCTTGTTGGTCCTATAAGATTCATGTGGAGAAGCTCGGTCTTGATGTGGTATTGGAGTTCACCTTTTTGTGAAAGCTCCTAGTTTGTTTACCGTACTAGCATTCACCACATATTTTGTCTACTATTTACAATTTAGGTAGACCTTTAATTAGTTCTCTTTTGCTCAGTTTGTATAAATTCTGATAGTGTACATGTCCAAGTCATTTATGCCATAATTTTGTCTCATTGGTATGAACTATGTAGAACTTTTGATTAGATGAGCTACCATCACTTACTATATAGCAGTTTTCAGAAGTTCTGCGACCAGTTAGTATTACAGAACCTTTTCTGTTTATGATCTCACAACCTTGATTGAAAAATTTCACACTATGGTTTTTATCGCATATTTGAGATATGCTTAACAGGTTGTGTTTTAGTCCCTCAACATATAAAACATCTTCAAATAAAGGAAGGTTGTAAAGTTGAATCGTACCTTTGCCAATAATCTTGCAATTGCTTCCATCACCAAATGCGACTGACCCATCAGTCATATCTTTAAGATCAATGAATAAAGCTTTGTCTCCAGTCATATGCCTGAAACATCCACTATCTAGGTACCACTTTGAATGGTTTGTTGCTTTAAAAGCAGTGTGGGAAACCAAGCAGGCACCCTTAGGAACCCATTTCAGAACTGTTTTGGGTTTAGGAGTATAGTTGGTCTTCTTTTGATTGTAGTTGTAAGAATGACCTATCGAGTTAGATTTTAAGAGCTCCTTGAGTAAATTAACTTTCTTTTCAGCTAGTGGGTTTCTGTTATGATTTTTGAAATTGACATGGCTACTTTTAGGTTTTTAAAAAGTTTTCATTTTTTTAAGAAAACCTTGATAAGCATTTCTCTTTTGAGTTTGAGGCTTCCCCTTTCACAAATTTGAGAGGAGTATCCTTCTGTTTAGGAGGTATGTTCTTATCATAGCCCAAACCGGATCGATCGCCACATTTTTTTGATCTGGATAATAATTTTTCTAACTTTGGATCACCTTCACTACGTGAAAAATGGAAAATAATGACGGATTTAGAGACGGTTCTGGACCGTCTATAAAATTGCTTGGTTTAAAGACGCTTTAGAGACGGCCGTAAACCAACTCTAAAATTAGGGACGGCTCTTGACCGTCCCTAATATTGTCTTTAAATGTTTTGCGTCCGTAAATAATTTAAGACAATCTTTGACCGTCTTATATACCTCATCTGAGATGGTCAGAAACCGTCCGCATTAGAGACGGTCTTCGACCATCTTATATGTGGTCATCTGAGACCGTCACTGGCCGTCTATATTAGAGACGGTCATTGGCCGTCTTTTACTTGTAATCTGAGACTGTCAAAGACCGTCTCTATTAGAGACGGTCCTTAGCCATCTTATTGCCCTATTAAAAACCGTCTCTATTAGAGACTGTCAAAGACCATCTCTATTAGAGACTGTCAATGATCGTCTCTATTAGAGACTGTTACTGACCGTCTCTATTAGAGACGGTCCTTAGCTGTCTTATTGCCCTGTCAAAAACCGTCTCTATTAGAGACTGTCAAAGACCGTCTTTATTAGAGACTGTTACTGACTGTCTCTATTAGAGATGGTCCTTAGCCGTCTTCTAGGATCGTGGAAGACCGTCTGTATTAGAGACGGTCCTTAACCATCTCTAATGCTCAAGTACGACTTGAGCTTAGAAAAAATAATTAACAATGTTTTTTAAATATAAAAAAAAACTGTGATTTTATAAAAATCTATATTTTGAAAAAAAAAAATTAAGAATTTTGAATAATGTTGGTAACTTTGAAAAAAAAAAAAATTTCAATGAAAAAATGATATTTTGAAAAAGAAAATATAAAAATTTAAACAAAATTGTGAAAAAATTGACAAAATGTAAAAAAAATATATTTTTTAAAAAAAAGAAAACTAGATTTTGTATTTTGACAAAAAAAATTAAAAAGTTATATAACAAAATTGAGATTTAAAAAATGATATTTTGAAAAAGAAAATTTAAAAAATTAAACAAAATTGTGAAAAAATTGACAAATTGTAAAAAAATATATTTTTAAAAAAAGAAAACTAGATTTTGTATTTTGACAAGAAAACTTAAAAATTTATATAACAAAAGTGAGAGTTTTAAAAAAGTGATATTTTGAAAAAGAAAATTTAAAAAATTAAACAAAATTGTGAAAAAATTGACAAATTGTAAAAAAAAAATTTTTTTTTAAAGAAAACTAAATTTTGTATTTTGACAAGAAAAATTGAAAAGTTAGATAACAAAAGTGAGATTTTGATAATGTGTTGTATATCCTTATTGCCCCTATGTTTCTCCAACTCATTTTTGGGCCGAGTATAAAAAATTGTGTATATTTAAATCTTAAGTGGACCACACCACTAGAAAGAATGATAAGCCCATCGTAAGGTTTTAGTAATGTTTATTTGCAATCCAACTTGTTGATAATGTAAAGAAGATCTAGATGATTGTAAACCACAAAGATTAAATTGATCCAAAACTTTTGTGGCCTTCAAAAGGTTTTTAATAATTATTAATCATTATTTTGATTGGCATGACCTACCTGAGATTATTGAGTTCTTATGATTTGAAATCACATCCTAAAATATGATGGAAAAATATATGGACGGTGTCGATATACATAAAATATATCAAGGTGGGCCCTACACGGTTAGAGTAACACCCATGAAGGAGTTACCTAAATAGCAAAATGGTACTATAAAGTCACCTCATGGGAGCTTCCCATGAGGTTAATCTGTGTGCGCCCCACCATGATGTATGTAGAACATCAACACCATGCATTTGATGTGTCCCTTTTAAGTCCAAAAATTTGTTGTATACGAAACTTAGGTAGGCCATAACATCTAAAACTATGTGAAGACATCCCTAAAACATATAAAAGCATTTAATTGGTGAGGCCCACATGATTTTTGGATGTGTATAAAACTTGGGCTGACTCCTCATCCAAGTGGGACACATAATGAATGGGCTAGATCTATGAACCACATCTAGGTGGGCCCAATAAATGATTATGAATGTTTCAATGGGAGGGTAACCCTCTCAACTATAGTATGTGGTGTAGCCCACATAAGTCCTGGATTGACTTTATTTTTAAGCTCGTGGCCTACCATGGAATGGTGCATCTGACTGACGGGGTAGATCCAAAGTTCAAGTGGACCCACACCATAGAAAAGAGTGGGATAGTGACACCCACTATTGAAACCTTCTTAGGGCCCACCGCGATGTTTATAAGTTAATACAGACATAGATGTGGTTGAAACTTGGTCTGACCCCTCATCCAAGTGGGACAGGATATGTGAATCACATTTAGGCAGGCCCAATATATGATTATGAATGTTTTAATTAAGGAAACCCTTCTCTACTACATTTAGGTGAGTTTCTCGTTACCCTTACTAGAGTAATTAAACTCTATGGGATCTACTGTTATTTTTTTTATTTTATCTACTTCATTCATCCATGTTAACAGATAATTTGACGTCTAAAAAACAAAAAGGAAGCATATCCAAAGCTTAGGTGGACCACACCATAGGAAATAGTGTGATTAAACCTCATTCTAGTTAAAATTTCTTGGAAGCCATAGAAGTTTTGGATCAAGCTGATGTTTGTGTTTTCTATTCATTCATATATTTTTGATATTATGAACAACCTTTTACCATTTTTGGACAATCTGATCAGTTCAGATTGAAGAGTAAATAACTTCAGATGTTTAAATCAAAATTCACTCAAATTGTTAATCAATCTTGTTCCCCAATATCTTTCTCATATGTACCATGATCGGGCGAGTAACTAGTCAAATTGAGGGTAATGATCAGTAAAATAAAGTGAATGGACCAGACATGTAAAACAGGTCAAATATTCTAGTCAAAATTGTGACCCAACTTATTGACACCCTGAGACTCTAAGAATTAATATTAGTAAGTTTTGTAGGGCCCATCATGATGTGTATCGAACATCAACACTGTGCATTTGATAGAAGTTTTGGATCAAGCTGATGTTTGTGTTTTCCCTTCATTCATATCTTTTTGATATTATGAACATGTTGGATGACAAACATTACTGTGGGCCCAAGGAAGGTATCAACAGTGGAAATCATTATTCTACACTATTTTGTGTGGCATGGTCCACTTGAGTTTTGGATTTACCGAAAATTTGGGATCAATTAACACACACCGTTCATCCATTTTTCAAGATCATTTTACAGAATTATCTAAAAAATGAATCATATTCAAAAATTAAATGGACCACACCACAAATAAGGGGAATAGATTGCTACTCCCCCTACACCATCTAATGACTGGTGGTTGGTGCTGTGTGGGCCCCACCATGATGTTTGGTCCCACGACCATTTTTTTAAAAAACTTTTGAACCAGTTGGATTTCAAATAAACATTATATGGGCCTTAGGATAGTTTTAATGGTGAGAATCACCCTCCCATTGTTTTGTATAGTGGGGTCTACTACAGATTTTTATCTATCTCATTCTTTGGCTCATGACTTAAAATGATATCGCAAAATGGATGGATGGTGTGGATATATAGAGAGTCCCGGTCTCCTACGCACAAGGCCGCATGAAGCTTTAATGCAAGCTTATATATGAGTCATTAAATTCCACTCAGGGCTAGGATTCATCCGTCATGAGAATGAGAGAGTCTGCGAAATAATGACTCGCACCAAGATTCATCTAAAATGGTGGGGATTCAGTGTGAATCGTTGAAACATTCTTGGGGCCATAAAATTTGTGTTTCAGGCAATTTTTTTGATATTTTCACTTTATCCCAATGGTAATGACCTTATAAATGGTTTGGATGGCATGTAAACTTCAAGGTGGGGCCCAGGAAGGTTTCAATGGTAGGAATTTCTTTTCCCAAATTTCCCTTCCGTGTGACCCACTGTAAAATGCGGTGGGGGATGGAACTCCTGCCATTGAAACCCATTTGGGGTCACATAAATCATGGATTAATATGATATTTGTTTTTTCTCTTCATCCAGGTCTGTGTGACTTGATGAACAGATTGGATAGAAAGTAAATGTTATGGGGACCCTACGAATGTTTTAATGGTGAGAATCACGCCCACTATTAAAAGCTTTCTTAAGGGCCACAAGTTTTAGATGAAATAGATATTTTATTTTCTCACCGCCCAAGTATGTATGATCTAACGAACAGGTTATGGAAAATAAACATTACAGTGGGCTTTGGAAGTTTTTAACGGCGGGTGTTTAATCACAACTGTTTTCCTGTGGTGAGGTCTATTTGAGATTTGGATAACTTTGTTGTTGGGCTTCTAATTGAAAATGATTGGAAAAATTAGATGAATGACATGGATTAAACACATATATTATGATAAACCCAAAGAGCACCATCCAATAGCTTCCTAGCTATGTACAACATGCAATTCCTGTGAGATTGAGAAAATCTTTACACGCGAGTCATTATTTTGCAGACTCTCATTATCACGGGTGCTGAATCCCAGCCGTGAGTGGAATCTAACAGCTCATACATAAGCTTATATTAAATCTCCATGTGGCCTTGTGCGCAGGAGACCATTTCTATATGTGTGTGTGTGTGTGCGCGCGCGCGCGCACACTCAACCTCACGATAAGCTCCCGTGAGGTCGAGTTATGTGGGCCTCACTGTGATGCATGTCAACCATCAACACCGTGCATTTGATGGGTCCCCTTTAAATTATGGGATATTCTAAAAATCAACCGTATACTAAACTCAGGTGGGCCATACCATCTAAAATCATGTGAAGAGACCATTAAAACATATAAAAGCACTTGGTGGGGCCCACCTGAAATTTACATGCATCTGAAACTTGGTCTGAACCCTCATCTAAGTGGGACACATATAATGGATGGTCTAGATTTGCAAACCACATCTCTGTGGGCCCAAAAAAATGATGGTGCACGACCCCTCTCCACTTCTGTATGTGGTGTGGCCCACACAAGTCACGGATTGACTTGATTTTTGAGACCTAGGCCCATGATGGAATGGTGCATCTGAGTGATGGGGTAGATGTTCGAAACACATCACGGTGGGGCCCACACAGCTCGACCTCATGGGAAAATATATATATATATATATATATATATATATATAGGGAAATATATAAATATATATATATATATATATATAGGGAAATATATAAATATATATATATATATATATATATATATATTTATATATTTCCCTATATATATATATATATATATATATATATATATATATATATATATATATATATATATATATATATATATATATATATATAGAAAAGGTTCTATTCGTCAAGCTCATGGGAACTCCCCATGAGGTTGAGTTGTGTGGGCCCCACCATGATGTGTGTCGAAAATCAACACCGTGCATTTGATGGGTCCCCTTTAAATTATGAGATATCTGAAAAATCAGCCGTATATAGAACTCCTGTGGGCCATACCATCTAAAATCATATGAAAACATGCTTAAAACATATAAAAGCACTTGTTGGGGCCCCACCTAAAATTTGGAAGCGTCTGAAACTTGGTATGACCCCCTCATCCAAGTGGCACACACATAATGGATGGGCTAGATTTGTGAACCACATCTTTGTGGGCCCAAAAAATAATTTGAGTTTGGTATGATTTGCATTTTCTGAAATTCTATATTGACAGTAGAAAATGATAGTAAATCATAGAGCTTTGTCAAGCGCACACATGTGTGCAATTAAACTCGTGTACATGCCACACATATGCCAGCATGGCACATACATGCTAGATCTCATCCATCCATCAGGTTGGTCCTACTTTGTATATGTTTTTTTCTTCAAAATAAAATCTGGTCCAATGAGTATGTGGGCCTCAATTTGGAAATAATGAATGGGTTAGAAAACTTCAACCAGATTTTTCAAAGCCATACTTTTTTTTTTACAAATTTTGGCCCACATAACACGTGGACCAAACGGATTCTTGAATTAAGTTATTATTATTGTGTTTCTGTTCTGATGGATGGAGTGGATCTCAGATCTATTGTGTCATGCTGGCAAATATATGGCATGTACTCGAGTTGTATTGCACATGCGTGTGGGCTTAGCAAAGCTCAGAATACAATATTGATATTTCAACATTTTAAAAAGACAATTGATCACCTACATGCAACGGTACCATGGCTCGTGTTACCGTGTCATTTACGGAGTACATCAGTACCATGAAAAAGGTAGGCCCCTCAATGAAGATTGTCCTTCTCCAAAAACAGGCTGATCGTCCATTCATTCTCCTTACACGTGACAGTGATGTACGACTATCCAGACCATCCAAATTGTGAGATTAAGCAAATCTCTAGAACCACAAGGTCAAGTAATCTTGACCATCCAATTAATGGCCATCAAATAGATTATTAAAAGTAAGCAACGAGTGGTCCAAATTCAAAGTAAAAAATTAGGTGCATGGTTAATAATCTTCTCTTTTTCATTTTTCAATTATACTCCATCCACACTTGGTTTAGCGATTTGGATGGTTGTGATTACTATAAAACCATGCCACTTGTACAAGTAAATAATTACCTCCAATTTTTAAACGTTGCCCACTCTAGAGTCACTATGGTTGTACATCGAGCCAAGCCGAGTCGATTCGAGGTGGGCCAAGCTGGGCTTGACTTGTCCATTCTATACTCAAGCTCAGCCTCAAGCTCAACATTGAAGCATGCCTTGTTTGCCAAAGTTATCGAGTCGAGCTAGTGGTTCGAGTCGAGTCAAGTCGAGTCAAGTGGAGCTTGTTCATATGTTAACTCATTATATTTTTGACTAAATAGTACAAATTAAATGTCAATCATGTTAAGTATAAAAAACCTCCAACTGGACCTAATCCAGCCCTCCCAACTTGATCCAACCCCTAACCTGACCCAACGTAGCCCCCCAACCATAAATCTAAAATAAATCTAAAATTATATAAATATACAACTTAAATAAATAAATAACAAGCTAAACTTGGTACGACCCCTCATCCAAGTGGCACACACATAATGGATGGGCTGGATTTGTGGACCACATCTCGATGAGCCCAAAAAATAATTATGAATGTTTTAATGGAGGGTAACCTCTCTCAACTTTTGTATGTGGTGTGACCCACCATGGAATGGTGCATCTGACTGATGGGGTAGATGTGGGTCCACTTTGATTTATATATTGTATATCCATATGATCAATTTGTTTCCCTTACCATACTTTGCCTCTCTTTTTTTCTACCTTAGTCACTGCCTGCATGGCTACATACAATCCCCACATACAAAAGTTGTAATTTGGTCCACACTATATACAAAAGTTGAGAAGGGTTACCCTCCATTAAAATATGCATAATCGTTTGTTAGGCCCATCGAGATGTGGTTCACAAATTTAGCCTATCCATTATGTGTGTCCCACTTGGATGAGGAGTCAGACCAAGTTTCATATGCATAAAAATTTCAGGTGGGCCCTACCAAGTGCTTTTATATGCTTTAAGCATTTCTTCACATGATTTTAGATGGCATGGCCCCACCATGATGTATGTGTTTCATCCATGCCGTCCATATATTTTTAAATATAATTTTACAATATGAGACCAAAAATGAGATATATCCAAATCTTAAGTGGAGCATATTACAAGAAACAGTGTTGAATGAGGGTTGACCATTAAAAATATTTTGGTAGCTATAAAAGTTTTGGATCAAGCTGATTTTTGTTTTTTCCCTTCATCTGGTCCTGTATGACCAAATCAACAAATTGGATGTCAAATAAACAGTACAGTGGGCCTTAGGAGGATTTTAATGGTGGATATCCAATCACTATTGTTGTAATGTGGTGTGGACCACCTGAGATTTATATCCCTCTAATTTTTGGCATAAAACTCTAAAATGATCATTAAAAATGGATGAACAGAATGGATGAAACACATACATCATGGTGGGGCCCACGTAGCCCCCAACAAGACCGTCCAATACCCACTTCAAACTCAAAATGCGCGCACGCTCCAAAAAACCCAAAAAAAAACCTAATCCTCTCTCTCCCTCTCTCCATTCCCTTATTCCCTCTCTCTCTCTCTCTCTCTCTCTCTCTCTCTCTCTCTCTCTCTCCCCGTCCCAATCTCCTTTCCCTTTCTCTCATTCTCCTTCGTCTCTCTCCTTGATTGCAGCAGGAGATGGACCTTGAAACTCTGATTTTAATGCAGGATGACGATGGAGAAGGGGAGGCCAACTGCTGCCCTTGATTACAACTAGAGATGGACTTTGAAATTTGTTGGAGAGACTGATTAGAGTTATAGAGGAGAGCAATGAGAAGTTCCTGTTGAAGCTCGAAGACTGAATCGACCGGTAAGCTCCTCTATCTTCCTCTTTATTATTATTATTTTTTTATTTTTTCCTTTTTTCTATCAAACCTTCTATAGCTTGAATGGGATGCATCATTTTTTGATGAACCGGTGATTCTTTTAACACCAATCTTTGCAGCTCCTTCTCAAATTCCATATATTTATTCTTGTTTGTTCTGGGTTTTTCATGATTGGGTGGAAGATCGGATATTTGGGGAGTTTTCTTTTATGGGTTCTTCTTGAATTTGCTGATTCTTAAGTAGAAAGATGAAGTCATTTTTTTGGGTGTTTTTGGATCTGGGATTTTTGGGGGTTTGGGTGAAAGTATGGATTCTTTGTGGGTTTTTTTTTTGATAGTTTTTTATATTTAATTTGTTAATTTTTAGAAGGAAGACGAGATTTGGGGATTTTAAATTTATTTTTTGGGTGTTTTTGGATATAGGTATTTTGGGTTTTTTATTTAATCTTTTTTCTTTAGAAATTTGTTGATTTTTTAAGGACAGTGATGGGGTTTTGGAATTTTATTTTTAGGTGTTTTTTGACCTGGGTTTTGCTGGATTTTTAGAAAGATCGTATTTTAAAAAAAAAAAAAAATTTGTTGATCTTTTTTCTTTTATGGATCTTTGGATTTGTGTGGATTTCAGGGTGTTTTGTGAATGGATCTTCTGTTTTTTTTTTTTTTCTTTTGGTAGGCTAATGCTTGTGTGTGTGTCACACACGTGTGTGTTTTGGAATTTTAGCACATTTGATTTTGATGCACTATGCGATCTTACAGTTCTGTTATTCGACAATATAGCAGTTTCTAACTTAGATCTATGATTTTCTGTTTCGATTTGAGAATTTTTGAAGGGATTGGTTATCTCTGATCTGAATTTGTGTAAGGTTGCAGGTTTGTAGATTTAGAATTCTACATACAAACATTGGTTTCCAGTTGAGAGATCCAGACACAGCCTTTTGACTTTGATCTCAGATTAGATCTTTCAATTTTCTCTTTTTCCAGCATGTGAAGCATATTCTTATTGATTTTTAGCAACTTAAAATGATCGATCAGCATTTTGACCTCTGATATTTTCCATTTGTAATTCTTGTGGGCCAATATATATTGATCCAATTGTAACAATGTTTTAAAACCAGGCCATTTTGGCCCAGATATTTACTTAATCCAAAATAATCAGAACAGAAGGAATTAGCAACCAATCTGCTGTTAAACTACTGTTAGAGCATTTGATTTGTAAGTACTAGTTGTGGTTTCACATTTCAAGTGATGTGGTCATTTTATTTTTATTTTTTAACACAACAGCTATTTCTTCAACTGACCTGATTTAACAGTGATCTACCCATTTCGTCGGTAGGTTCCCATTCAATCCAAAATCTTACATTTGAAAATTCTAATTTTGGATTATGACATTTGGTTGTTGGATCTGTTATGGCCACTTGGGCTTATGATTTTGAGTCATGGTTGCCAACTGCACTTGACATAGGTGCAATTTAAAAATCTTCTTACATACCTGTTTCTCCCTTTTTTTCTTCTTTTTTTTTGAGAAATTAATAATAAAATAAAATAAAGTCGTCACAAGATATATTTCTCTTTTCAATGCAATGCATGTGCATTCTGTTAATCTTGTTGGCCATTTCTGGCGCGGTTGATTTCTTTGTTATGTTTGCAACAAGATATGGATCTTGGTTTTGAATGTGGGGGCTTGCATGGGCTTCTTTTTTGCTATGGTTTTGTTGTAATTTGTGTGATTTGGGGAGGGGGTTTGTCTTGGATCTATGTGGTTGTGGCTGTTGCTATTTATCCGGTAATCATACATGCTCATTATTGTCTGTCCAATGGCCTTAATAGTGGATTGTTGTTTGTCCAATGGCATTGTTAGGCCAGTGGAAGGTAAGATTTCATTTTTTCCAATTGTTGAACACACTTCAGTCAATAGCGCATCCAAACACAGCCTTGTTGCTTGATTTTTTATCATTTTAGCTGGTGGGTCTTAAATAAATTACAATAGCCATTAAAAAGCCTATTTTTCAATGGTTACAAAATAATCTGGAAGACCTCTATAGTCTTTTGTGCTTCTTACACGTCGATCCATGGTGCAACTGGGCCTGGTATGTGCATGAAACAACACTACCAACTTAAGAGTATGTTTGAACTTCTCACAAACCAAAACAACATAAATGTAAAAGAAGAAGATAAAAGATAAATAAATTGGCCATGTCTCTTTAATTGACATAGCAAGTGGTTTTAATGTGACACGTTCCGTTTGTTTGCCAGGCATTGGATAAGATCAGATTTCGTTCGCTTATGGATAAGAAAATTTTGGGTGAAGGCGATACTGCAAAGCTTGAGATCCTGGTTAGTGATGGCTCATTTTTTAGTATACTATTATTTTGGGTGAAGGTGATATTGGAAATGACAAAGAACAATGATGTTTCCTAATATTTATAATGAGGAAGTAGAGCTGTGTTTTTCAATTCCAACTTGAAAGTGATTTATAGGCCCTCAATATAAGTAAGTTGTGGAGAAGGATTTTACAATTTGGTTGTTTCCACTTTATTAGACCAATACGTGCATCCAAGGCTCATGAGGTTCCTTGGAGATCATATGCAATCTGAGGTGTGGGGAGGCTCATGAGGTTCATTGAAGATCTTCCTCAATTGTCTCTAGCATCCCTGGATTAAGTTGAAAAAATGACCTTTGTATGTAAGGTTGGTCATCTTGTGCACAATGTATGAGGACGAAGATGACATTTGTATAAAAGGTTGGTCATCTTGTGCACAATGTGTATCAATCTTCCACAAAAATTGGACACATGCCATGATGGTTTGTGATCTGAATTTTTGGTGAGGAAACTTGTTTGACAGTCATGTTGAAGGCGATACTTTTGTCCTTCTATATCATATGTATGCAACTGATGCTTGATGTGGGAATCCAAACGCAAGGTTTCCATGAATTAGGCAAATGAATTCATTCTAACCCATTTTGTTGAATATCTAACGCAAGGATTTATTATTATTATTATTATTATTATTTGTGATATGCAATAGCTTTTCAGAATTCATATGTAGGTGCATACTTATGCTCATTCACATGGACTTTGACTATCTTTCTCAAATTTATTTAGTTTTTCTAATTTTTGTATCTAATTTTGAATTTCTAGGCCCTAAAACAAGATTCGGGGTGCCGTCAACAATGCTAACAGAATCCTCCAGGTCAGATTATTGATTGGACCTGATTTTATTTAAATAATCTTGATAATCCATTTTATTTAAATGAGCAGACCCAGATGTGCGTCGGAGCTATCCGGATGTTGAGCAGGGGTCCCTGGAAGGTGAGAACCGCTGTTATGACCATGATGAAGCTGTTCATTTCCTATGGGCAGCATTGGAGGGGCCTGGCCATTTGGACAAGCCGTGTTTATGTATTTGCTCAAAATTAATAGAGCAGACCCGAATGTGCATCGGAGCTATCTGGATGTTGAGAGGGGGTCCCTGGAAGGTGGGAACCGCTATTATGACCATGATGAAGCTGTCCATTTCCTATGGACAGCATTGGAAGAGCCTGACCATGTTGACAGGCCATGTTTATATCTATATTTGCAGGGACCTCACCCTTAACCTAAACCACCCCCTAAACCTATAACCTGAACCTATAGCCTAAACCTATAAGCCAAACCTAAAACTTAAACCCAAACCTAAACCTACACCTAATCCTAATCTCAACTCCCTAACATAAACCTAAACCTAAACTTGAAAACCCAAAGAAAAACCCGATCCCAAACCCGAACCCGATTTCCTAAACCTAAACCTTAACCTATTCTCAATTCCCTATAGCTATAACCTATAACCTACCTATAACCTTAACCTAAAACCTAAATGTGTCCTCTAATCCCTAAACCTAAACCTACACTTAATCCTAAGCTCAACTCCCTAACCTAAACCTAAACCTAAACTTGAAAACCCAAAGCAAAACCCGATCCCGAACCCGAACTCGATTTCTTAAACCTAAACCTTAACCTATTCTCAATTCCCTACAGCTATAACATATAACCTACCTATAACCTTAACCTAAAACCTAAACCTAGAACCTAAATGTGTTCTCAAATCCCTAAACCTAAACCTACACTTAATGCTAATCTCAACTCACTTACCTAAACCTAAACCTAAGCTTGAAAACTCAAACCAAAACCCGATCCCGAACCCGAATCCGATTTCCTAAACCTAAACCATAACCGATTCTCAATTCCCTATAGCTATAACCTATTACCTACCTATAACCTAAACCTAAAACCTAAACCTAGAACCTAAATGTGTTCTCAAATCCCTAAACCTAAACCTACACCTAATGCTAATCTCAACTCACTTACCTAAACCTAAACCTAAGCTTGAAAACCCAAACCAAAACCCGATCCTGAACCCGAATCTGATTTCCTAAACCTAAAGCATAACCGATTCTCAATTTCTTATAGCTATAACCTATTACCTACCTATGACCTAAACCTAAAACCTAAATGTGTTCTCAAATCCCTAAACCTAAACCCACACCTAATCCTATTCTCAACTGCCTAACCTAAACCTAAACCAAAACTTGAAAACCCAAAGCAAAACCCGATCCCAAACCCGAACCCGATTTCCTAAACCTAAACCTTAACCTATTCTCAATTCCCTACAGCTATAACCTATAACCTACCTATAACCTTAACCTAAAAACTAAACTTAAAACCTAAATGTGTTCTTAAATCCCTAAACCTAAACCTAAACCTACACCTAATCCTAATCTCAACTCCCTAACCTAAACCTAAACCTAAACTTGAAAACCCAAACCAAAACCCAATCCCGAACCTGAACCCGATTTCATAAACCTAAACCTAAACCTATTCTCAATTCCCTACAACTATAACCTATAACCTACCAATAACCTAAGCCTAAAACCTAAATGTGTTCTCAAATCCCTAAACCTAAACCTACACCTAATCCTATTCTCAACTCCCTAACCTAAACCTAAACCTAAACTTGAAAACCTAAACTTAAACCCGATCCCGAACCTATACCCGATTTCCTAAACCTAAACCTTAACCTATCCTCAATTCCCTACAGCTCTAACGTATAACCTAACTATAACCTAAACTTAAATGTAAACCTAAAACCTAAATGTGTTCTCCAATCCCTAAACCTAAACCTACACCTAATCCTAATCTTAACTCCCTAACCTAAACCTAAACCTAAACTTGAAAACCCAAAGCAAAACCCAATCCCGAACCCGAACCCGATTTCCTAAACCTAAACCTTAACCTATTCTCAATTCCCTACAGCTATAACCTATAACCTACCTATGAACTTAACCTAAAACCTAAATGTGTTCTCAAATCCCTAAACCTAAACCTACACGTAATGCTAATCTCAACTCCCTAACTTAAACTTAAGCCTAAACTTGAAAACCCAAACCAAAACCCAATCCTGAACCCAAACCCGATTTCCTAAACCTAAACCTTAACGTATTCTCAATACCCTACAACTATAACCTATAACCTACCTATAACCTTAACCTAAAACCTAAATGTGTTCTCAAATCCCTAAACCTAAATCTGCACCTAATCTTAATCTCAACTCCCTAACCTAAATCTGAACCTAAACTTGAAATCCCAAACCAAAATCCAATCTCGAACCCGAACCCGATTTTCTAAACCTAAACCTTAACCTATTCTCAATTCCCTACGGCTATAACCTATAACCTACCTAAAACTTAAATGTGTTCTCAAATCCCTAAACCTAAACCTACACCTAATCCTAATCTCAACTCCCTAACCTAAACCTAAACCTAAACTTGAAATCCCAAACCAAAACCCAATCCTGAACCCGAACCCGATTTCCTAAACTTAAACCTAAAACTATTCTCAATTCCCAACAGCCATAACCTATAACCTACCTATAACCTTAACTTAAAACCTAAATGTGTTCCCAAATTCCTAAACTTAAACCTACACCTAATGCTAATCTCAACTCACTTACCTAAACCTAAACCTAAGCTTGAAAACCCAAACCAAAACCCGATCCTGAACCCGAATCTGATTTCCTAAACCTAAAGCATAACCGATTCTCAATTCCCTATAGCTATAACCTATTACCTACCTATAACCTAAACCTAAAACCTAAACTTAAACCTAAACCTAAAACCTAAATGTGTTCTCAAATCCCTAAATCTAAACCGACACCTAATCTTAATCTCAACTCCCTAACCTAAACCTAAACCTAAACTTGAAAACCCAAACCTAAACCCGATCCCGAACCCGAACCCGATTTTCTAAACCTAAACCTTAACCTATTTTCAATTCCCTAAACCTATAGCTTATAACCTAAACCTAAACCTATAAACTTAACCTAAACCAAAACTTATGACCTAAAACCTTAACCTATAACCTATAGCCTAACCTTAACCTAAATATAAAACCTAAACCTTAACCTATAACCTAAAACTTAAGCCTAAGCATAAAACCTAAATGTATTATCAAATCTCTAAACCTAAACCTACACTTAATCCTAATCTCAACTCTCTTACCTAAACCTAAACCTAAACTTGAAAACCCAAACCTAAACCCGATCCTGAACCCGAACCTAATTTCCTAAACCTAAACCTTAACCTATTCTTAATTCCCTAAACCTTAACCTATAACCTAACCTAAACCTAAACCTATAACCTAAACCTATAACCTCAAACCTAAACCTAAACCTAAAACCTAAACCGTAGCGTATAACCTAGACCTAGACCTAAACCTTAACCTAAACTAAACCTATAAACTTAACCTAAACCAAAACCTATGAACTAAAAACTTAACCTATAACCTATGACCTAAACTTATAACCTATAACCTAACCTTAACCTAAACCTAAACCTAAAACCTAAACCTTAACCTATAACCTAAAACCTAAACCTAAATGTATTCTCAAATCCCTACACCTAAACCTACACCTAATCCTAATCTCAACTCCTTAACCTAAACCTAAACCTAAACTTGAAAACCCAAACCTAAACACGATCCCGAACCCAAACCCAATTTCCTAAACCTAAATGTTAGCCAATTTTCAATCTCCTAAACCTATAGCTTATAACCTAAATCTAAACCTTAACCTAAACCTATAACCTTAACCTAAACCAAAACCTATGACCTAAAACCTTAACCTATAACCTATAACCTAAACTTGTAACCTATAACCTAACCTTAACCTATACCTAAAACCCAAACCTTAACCTATAACCTAAAACCTAAACCTAAACCTACGCCTAAAACCTAAATGTATTATCAAATCTCTAAACCTAAACCTACACCTAATCCTAATCTCAACTCCCCAACCTAAACCTAAACCTAAACTTGAAACCCAAACCTAAACCCAATCCAGAATCCGATTTCCTAAATCTAAACCTTAACCTATTCTCAATTCCCTAAACCTATAGCTTATAACCTAAACATAAACCTTAACCTAAACGTAAACCTAAACCTATAACCTATAACCTAAACTTAAACTTAAAACCTAATGTATTCTCAAATCCCTAAACCTAAACCTACACCTAATCATAATCTCAACTCCCTAACCTAAACCTAAACCTAAACTTGAAAACCCAAACCTCAACCCGATCCCGAACTCGAACCCAATTTTCTAAACCTAAACCTTAACCTATTCTCAATTCCCTAAACCTATAGCTTATAACCTAAACCTAAACCTTAACCTATTCTCAATTCCCTAAACCTATAGCTTATAACCTAAACCTAAACCTATAACCTATAACCTAAACCTAAACCTAAAACCAAAATGTATTCTCAAATCCTTAAACCTAAACCTACACCTAATCCTAATCTCAACTCCCTAACCTAAACCTAAACCTAAACTTGAAAACCCAAACCTAAACCCGATCCCGAACCCGAACCCAATTTTCTAAACCTAAACGTTAACATATTCTCAATTCCACATCGTCTGCTAAATCCAATGTTTATTGTATTGGAATGGAATAAAAGATTGGGCTAAATCACCCAAAGACCATCAAATTCATGTGTAACCCACCTGATTATTGGACTTAATTTTTTGGCCTTACATGATCATCATGGTGGAATGAACCTGTTGTATGGGTTGAATGTGATGAACACACCATGAGAGCCTAAAAATGCTTTACCTTGACACTTTCTAGGGGAAAATCAAAAGGAAAAAAAAAAGGTATTTTGGTTAATTGATTCCCCTAAAAGCATATTCTAGTTCTTTGCATAAGTCATTGTTGGTAAAATCTTTCAACTTTGTAATTAATGGCATATTTTTTAATTCATTTTTTTTTATCTTTGTTAAATGCTACATTTTGACTCTTTTTTTTTTCTTATGCAAGATTTTAATTAATTGTGCCAAAATTTAGGCCTACAAGCACTTCAGCCTTTTGACACCACTCGTGCTAGGAGTAGACCACAGAGGATTTATTTTTTATTTATTTATTTTTATTCAAGACCATTTTTAATTTATTGTTGTAAATATTATATTTTTTTTTATTGTGAAGTAATATAAATTTTGTTTAATATTTAGTTTTAATTGTATTGCAACATTTTTTTATGTTTAAAATATTAAAAAATACAGGTTTTAATTGAATATATCAGATTTTTTATTACCAGGTCTTTCAGCATCAGGGACGGTCTAAGACCGTCCTATTTAGGTTCATCGGAGACGGTCCAAAACAGTCCTTAAAAAGGACGGTCCAAAACAGTCCTTTTTAAGGACGGTCCAAGACCATCCTTTTTAGGTTCATCAGAGATGGCTTATAACCATCCTTTTTAAGGACGGTCGATGATCGTCCTTTGCAGGGACGGTCTATGTCTATCCTTTTATGTTTCATCAGAGACTACCTGTAGCAATCTTTTTGTTAACAGTCATGGACCGTCCCTTTTACAGACGGTTTAGGACTGTCCTTTTTAGCTTCAAAACACACATTTAGTGTCTACCCTTATAGACGGTCATAGACCGTCTTTCTTCAGAGACGGTCCATGACCGTCCTTCTTTAGAGACGGTTTATGGTCGTCCTTTAAGTAATACAATCCCCCAAAATATGACAGCCCTTGTGACGGTCCAAGACCATCCTTTATGGCCCTTTAAGACAGTTTTCGATCGTCCTTTTTTCGCTGTTTTGGCGTAGTGCTTGGGCATATCTCCATGTGTTCTTCAAACTCAGAAGAGAAGATACTTCATTCTTAAGTTTCTCATTTGCAGATTTTAAATCTTCAATTAGGGAGGTTTTGAATTCCAAATCACATTTTGATTTTTCAAAGCAATCTGAATTTTGGAATTTTTCTAAAACAAGAGTCTCAAAACATTCTTTAAGTTTAGAAAACTTTTCTTTTTGAAGTTTAAGTTTGACAGCAATTTTATAACTTTCCTTATATAAGGCATTATAAGCATCTTGAAGATCTTCATTTTCATGATCACTATGTAAATTTTCTTCACTAGTTGAATCATCGTGATCTGAAAATGTGAACTTGGCTGAGTCATAAGGGCTTTTACATCATTGCCCGACTCGGTTTCAGAATCTTCTGATTCAGAAGTGGCTTCAGAATCGGATGATTCGTCTCGTGTAGCCAACATACCCTTCTTCTTGAGTTTGTCCTTTTTAGGACATTTGTTTACTAAATGCCCATATTCTTGGCTTGTAACATTGACTATCTTTCAAAGACTTCTAAGTTCTAGACTTTGGTTTAGATCGTTTCTTTTCGTTTGTCTTTTGAAAATCGACCCTTTTCTTACTTTTGAAAATCTTGTAAAAATTTTTTGCTAAAAGTGTCATATCATCTTCTGAATTTTCTAAATTCGAGTTTTCTTGAGAAATACCTTTGAAAGATGTTAAAGCAATAGATTTACCTTTAGGAGCATTAAAATTTAATTCATAGGTTTGTAAATAACCAACTAGTTCTTCTACCCTCATGTTATCTGTATCACGAAGTTATTGGATCGCAGTTACTTTAGAGTTGAACCATTCAGGAAGTGAGCGTAGTATCTTTGCACACACTTTACTTTCTGAAATTTTATCGCCAAGACCACACATTGAGTTTACAATGTCATTCAATCTACTGTAAAAGTCCATAAACATTTCATTTTCCTCCATATGAATTTCTTCAAATTTAGTTGTGAGGAGTTGGACTTTAGATTTCTTGACAATTGATGTACCTTCGTGTGTCATTTCTATTATATCTCAGGCTTGCTTTGCAGTATCACAGGATATGATTCTTTTAAACTCATCTGGTGATAGTGCGCAAGTGATAGCATTTAGTGCTTTAGCATTGGTACAACTCTCACTTTTCTGAAGTGTAGTCCATGAGAAATAAGGAGAAACTCTCATTGTTTTTGAGCCGTCGGTTCCAGTTACTTTAGTGGTAGGGGGTTTCCATTCGGTCACTGTTGCTTGTCACACACTCTCATCCATTGATTTGAGGAAAATCTTCATTCTGGCTTTCCAATAGGCATAATTGGAGCCATCAAATGGTGGAGGCCTAGTGACTGAAAGGCTATCGAAATTTGATATCTTTTAATATAGCTTAGATCGTTAGCTCAGGAAATAAATCTAAATAAAAGTAATAAGAACGAGCTATTAGGCTCTGATACCACTTGAAATGGCCAAGCTATATGTCCTAGAGGGGGGGTGAATAGGACTATGCCAAATTAAAATTAAATACAGTAGAATAAAATAAAGAAATAACCTTACAATAATAAA
Organism: Magnolia kwangsiensis; assembly: GCA_037074715.1. Lineage (NCBI taxonomy): Eukaryota > Viridiplantae > Streptophyta > Magnoliopsida > Magnoliales > Magnoliaceae > Magnolia > Magnolia kwangsiensis. The sequence goes on along the minus strand of CM073584.1, from coordinate 30,863,073 downwards.
TCAATTCACAATGTTGAAATTAAATAAATCTCAATAAGTAAACATTGAGAGGTTGATACAAATTCAGTTCTAAGGACAACCTTACACCATAATCAACAACTGCTTATGGTAGGACAACCTTATTTCTAGAACTTCTTTTGAATCAAAAACTCAATCTAAAAAAAATGAAATAAATTGTAATCTTAAGAATTGATTATTCTAGGGTCAACCATGCACCATAAAAATGGCAGGGCAACCTTACTAGAATAATTTCAGAAATTGAAGCTTTGATTGATAAAAGAATAGCAAGAGATAAATTGCTGAAATAAAGCTCTAAATTATTATAACATTCACCACACTTTCTTGAAATGTAAATTGTTACAGCATTCACATCCACATGTACATTCCACAAAACTGAATGATGAAATATAAAGAATTAATCAAGCATTCAATCCACAAGACAAGGAGTTATAGTGGTTCGCCTGTGTGTACACCAACTGTTTTACAACAGCCACACAGAATGCTACTCCATTCCTAATATCCTCACAGTGATATTAGCTTTCACTATCAAAATAGGTTTCATAGGTTCACCTAAAACCTTCACAATTGTGTCTTTTTCACTTGGGTTTACACAATCCAAAAACCCACACTATTCTGAGTTTTCTAGCTCTCCTCAGATAACCATATAAATGAAATTTTTCTGGCGAATCTCAAACAAAAATCAAAAGAATGAAAATTTTACAAAATTGTAAAATACCTGGATTTCTCCTTTTGTAGAAGTCCGGAAGAACCAATTGGAGTAGATGTTTGAATGTGAAAGTTCAATGTCCAAAACTCACTTTACAATGGTTCTAAGTTCTAATTGATTTTAAATTAAATCAGATTAGGCTTGCTCTATTTGATTTTAATTCCCAGAAGAATGAAAATAATATTTCCTCTTTTCGAATCAGATTGGAATATAGAATAAAATCAAATTGTAAAAAAGCTAACAAAAGGAAATTAAATTATGCACTATATAGCTTAAAAACAGACACAAACTTATCTCAGAGTGGAGCTTTGAATTCACTTAATTTTCGATGAAAAACTCTGAAATTCATGTGCTATTTATAGCTGTAGAAATTCATCTTCGACTGGTCCTAGGGTCACCACGACTGGTCGAAGAAGAAACTAATTTTTGAATTTTTGGGCGCAATCGGATAAAGCCATTACACGACCGGTCGTAGGCAGTCCACGACTAGTTGAAGGCAGTCCACGATCGGTTGCGAGCACCCCACAACTAGTCGAGCGACACTTGATTTAGTCGCTGGAGTTTGAATCATAGCTCCACGACTAGTCGAAGGTCGAATCGAGACCATCCCACGACTAGTCGAGCAGACTCCGGGACTGGTCGTAGCCAAATAGAAAAAATTTGATAACATGCAACAAAATTATGATTAGTCTTGAAATATCTTAGACTGGTCGAACCAGTGCTAGGACTAGTCGAACAAGGTCCAGGACTAGTCTTACAACAGACCAAACTCACTTGAAAAAGATATATGAATTATGTATCCAAAGTGACCTACTCTAAAGGTCAACTTAAGTTCAATCAAACCTCAATAAGTAAGTAAGGACACTGAACCTTCATTTGCTTAGACTTTGGACTTTACGAAGTTTGAATTCTTCTTGAGAACACTTCACAAGCTTTGAAGTCAATATCAATTTGAGTTGTGTCTTGATCTTGAATATACGTGAACTTGAACTTGAGCTTGAGCTAGAGTCTTCAACTTGAATTGTTCTTTAACATATACAAAATTGTAGCTTGAACAAGTTTTGAGGAGTTCATCTTCTTGTGTCTCGAACATATTTAACAAGATACAAACACAAGACATATATAGAGGTTTTGTCACACAAAATTTGACAACCAAAGAGGATTCAAACCATAGCACTTACAAGAACGTTGTCTCTAGTTGCAGTACAAGATGTAACAAGAATACACATTGATTATGTATTTGAATTTTTTTAAATACACCACCCAGAAACAATTTGAGATGACGTTCAATGATACTTTGTTAAATATGAAATTTATGACATTTAGTAACTTGATTAGTTAAAAAGAACTACGTAGTGGCTTGATCCCAATCTGACTTTTTGGGTACGTAGGCAACCGTTCGTAATGTACTAGAATATTAGTGCAGCCACAAATCTTTTTCCTCCTTTGAATTGTAACAGATTGTATATGTTGCATTTTTCTCTGTCATACAGGTTATGGCTATCAAAGGTATAATATCACCTCCTTATAGGGAAACATTTAATGATGTGTACATTGTTTATGAGCTCATGGACATTGTTCTTCCCCAAATTATTTGTTCCAATCAAGCTTTATCAAAGGAGCATTATTAGGTGATATTTGAGATTTTCATTATAAATAAGATTAAGAGCCAATGATAATTATAAGTAGACTTGAAAAATTTATAAATAGAATTGAGCAAGGCTTAGATGACGATGATAAATGTCTATAATCATGACAAAAGTTTCTGATTTTTAGGTTTCTAGTGGAGAAATATTGGACTCGATCCTATCTGTGGTGAAAATCTGAACATGCATATTTGGCCTTGTTAGATGCATCTTTATTGGCATTAAACAAAGGTGAGTTGACTTGCACCAAGTTGAGAAACTTGTATATGAATTTTATTCTTGCACTAAATGCAAATTCATGTAAACTATAGAACACATGGACGCTGTTTGCAACAACTAACTGTTGTTACTTTTGGTCAGATTGATGTTTGAAAGCTTGTTGAAGAGGTCTTCGAGGCTGTCAAAAGTGTTTTCTCTTCGAGGTAATTTTACAACCTTAGATGGGTAGCTAATTTATGATTTAATTAAACAGGGGTCCCTAGAAGGTGGGAACCACTGTTACGACCATGATGAAGCTGTCCATTTCCTATGGATAACAATATGGGTGGCCTGGCCATTTGGATAGGCTCATGTTTATGTATTAAACATTGATGGAGCAGACCTGGATATGCGTCAGAGCTATTCGGATGTTGAGCGGGGGTCCCTGAAAGTTTGAAACCGCTGTTATGACCATGATGAAACTGTCCATTTCCTATAGATAGCATTAGAGTGGCCTAGCCATTAGGACATGCCATATTTATGTATTAGCTCAAATTTGTTGAAGCAAACCCGGATGTGCGTCGGAGTTATCCGGATGTTAAGCGAGGGTCCCTGGAAGGTGGGAACCACTGTTATGACCATGATCAAGCTATTTATTTACTACGGACAGCATTGGAGTGGCCTGGCCATTTGGACAGACCATGTTTATATCTGTATTTGCAGGGACCACACCCTTAACCTAAACCTACAACTAATCCTAATCTCAACTCCCTAACCTAAACCTTAACATATAACCTATAACCTATAACCTAAACTTATACCCTATAACCTAACCTTAACCTAAACCTAAAACCTAAACCTAAACCAATAACTTAAACCTATAAACTATAACCTAAACTTAAACCTATAACCTAAATGTATTCTCAAATCCCTAAACCTATACCTACACCTAATCCTAATCTCAACTCCTTAGCCTAAACCTAAACCTAAACCCGAACCCGAACCCGATTTCCTAAACCTAAACCTTAACCTATTCACAATTTCCTAAAGCTATAACCTATAACCTAAACCTTAACCTATAATCTATAACCTATAACCTAAACTTATAGCCTATAACCTAACCTTAAACTAAACCTAAAACCTAAACCTAAACCTATAACCAAAATGTAAAAACTAAAACCTAAACCTAAATGTAATCTCAAATCACTAAACTTAAACCTACACATAATCCTAATCTCAACTCCCTAACCTAAACCTAAACCTAAACTTGAAAACCCAAACCTAAACCCGATCCAAAACCCGAACTCGATTTCATAAACCTAAACCTTAACCTATTCTCAATTCCCTAAGCCTATAACCTATAACCTAAACCTAAACATTAACCCAAACCTTAACCTAAACCTATAACCTAAACTTAAACTTTAACCTAAACAACCTATAACGTTAACCTAAACCAAAACCTAGGACCTAAACCTTAACCTATAACCTATAAGCTAAACTTATAAACTATAACCTAACCTTAACCTTAACCTATAACCTATAACCTAAACCTAAACATAAACCTAAAACCTAAAACCTAAATGTATTCTCAAATCCCTAAACCTAAACCTACACCTAATCCTAATCTTAACTCCCTAACCTAAACTTAAACCTAAACTTGAAAACCCAAACCTAAACCCGATCCTGAACCCGAATCTGAATCCCTAAACCCTTAGCCTAAACCTAAACCTAAACCTAAACTTAATTCACTTAACTTAAACCTACACCTTAACCCAAACATATAACCCAAACTCGAACCCGAACTTGAACCTGAATTCCTAAACCTAAACCTATAACCCAACCTCAACCTAAACCTATAACCTAACATAAACCTAAACCTATAACCTTAACCTATAACCTAACCTAAACCTATAACCTAACTTAAACCTAAACCTATTCTCAAATCCCTAAACCTATAACCTAAATTAACCTAAACCTAAACCTATAGCCTAAACCTATAACCTAAACCTTTTCTCAAATACCTAAACCTAAACCTACACCAACCTAAACCTATTCTTAAATCCCTAAACCTAAACCTAAACCAAAACCTAAACCAACCTAAGCCTATTCTTAAATCCCTAAACCGATAACCTAAACCTAAACCTTTAACCTATAACCTAAACCTATTCTCAAATCCCTAAACCTATAACCTAAACCTAAACCGTTAACCTATAATGTAAACCAATAACCTATAACCTAAACCCAAACCTAAACTTATAACCATAACCTAAACTTATAACCTAAACCTAAACTATAACCTATAACCTAAACCTATAACCTATAACCTAAAACCTAAACCCAAACCTAAACCCGATCCCGAACCCTAAACCTAAACCTTAACCTATTCATAATTCTCCAAAGCTATAACTTATAACTTAAACCTAAACCTATAACCTTAACCTAAACCTAACCTAAACCTAAAACCTAAATGTATTCTCAAATCCCTAAACCTAAACCTACACCTAATCCTAATCACAACTCCTTAACCTAAACCTAAACTTGAAAACCCAAACCTAAACCCGAACCCGATTTCATAAACTTAAACCTTAACCTATTCTCAATTCCCTAAACCTTAGCTATAACCTAACCTAAACCTAAACCTATAACCTACACTTATAACCTAAACCTAAACCTAAGCCTAAAACCTAAATCTAAGCCTAAAACCTAAACCTAAACATAAAACCTAAATGTATTCTCAAATCCCTAAACCTAAACCTACACCTAATCCTAATCTCAACTCCCTAAACTAAACTTAAACCTAAACATAAAAACCCAAACCTAAATTCAATCCCGAACCTGAACCCAAATTCCTAAACCTAAACCTTAACCTATTCCCAATTCCCTATAGCTATAACCTATATATTATAACCTATAACCTAAACCTAAATATTAACCTAAACCTAAACCAAAACCTATAACCTATAACCTAAACTTATAACCTATAACCTAACCTTAACCTAAACCTAAAACCTAAACCTAAACCTAAACCTAAAACCTAAAACCTAAACCTAAACCCAAAACCTAAATGTATTCTCAAATCCCTAAACCTAGACCTACACCTAATCCTAATCTCAACTCTCTCACCTAAACATAAACCTAAACTTGAAAACCCAAACCTACAATCGATCCCGAACCTGAATCTGAATCCATAAACCCTTAGCCTAAACCTAAAACTCAAACATAAACCCGATCTCGAACCGGAACCTGATTTCCTAAACCTAAACCTTAACATATTCTCAAATTCCTAAACTTAAACCTACACCTAATCCTGATCTCAACTCCCTAACCTAAACATAAACCTAAACTTGAAAACCCAAACCTAAACCTAAACCTGATCCCGAACCCGAATCTGAATCCCTAAACCCTTAGCCTAAACTTAAAACCCAAACGTAAACCCGATCTCGAACACAAACCCGATTTCCTATATCTAAACCTTAACGTATTCTCAAATCCCTAAATTAAACATACACTTAATCCTAATCTCAACTCCCTAACCTAGACCTAAACCTAAACCTGATCCTGAACCCAAACCCGATATCCTAAACCTAGACTTATAACCTTAACCTAAACCTATTCAAATTCCAAAACCTATAACATAAACCTTAACCTATAACCTAAACCGCAACCTATAACCTAAACTTAATTCCCTAAACCTTAACCTAACGTAAACCTAAACCTATAACCTACAGTTATAACCTAAACTTAAACATATAACCTTAACCTAAACAAAAAACCTAAACCTAAACCTATACTTATAACCTAAACCTATTCTCAAATCCCAAAACCTATAACCTAAACCTAAAACTGAACCTAAACCTAAACCTAAAACCTAAACCTATAACCTATAACCTAAAGCTAAACCTAAAACCCAAATGTAAACTCGATCTCGACCCCGAACCTAATTTTCTAAACCTAAACCTTAATGTATTCTCAAATCCCTAAACTTAAACCTACACCTAATCCTAATCTCAACTCCTTAACCTAAACCTATAACCTTAACCTAAACCTATACATATAAGCTAAACCTATACTTATAACCTAAACTTATTCTCAAATCCCAAAAACTATAACCTAAACCTAAAACCTAAGCCTAAACCTACACTTATAACTTATAACCTAAACCTATAACCAAAACCTAAACCTAAAACCCAAACGTAAACCTGATCTCGAACCCGAACCTGATTTCCTAAACCTAAACCTTAACGTGTTCTCAAATCCTTAAACCTAAACCTACACTTAATCCTAATCTCAACTCCCTAACCTGAACCTAAACCTAAACTTGAAAACCCAAACCTAAACCCGAACCTGAACCCGATCCCAATTTCCTAAACCTAAACTTATAACCTTAACCAAAAACTATTCTCAAATCCCAAAACCTATAACCTAAACCTAAACCTAAACCTTAACTTATAACCTAAACCTTAACCTATAACCTATAACCTAAACTCAATCCCTTAAACCTTAACCTATAACCTAACCTAAACCTAAACCTAAACCTATAACCTTAACCTAAACATAAAACCTAAACCTAAACCTATACTTATAACCTAAATGTATTCTCAAATCCCAAAGCCTATAACTTAAACCTAAACCTTAACCTAAACCTAAACCTATAACTTAAACCTAAAACCTAAACCTAAACCTACACTTATAACTTATAACCTAAACCTAAACCTAAAACCCAAAAGTAAACCCGATCTCGAACCCAAACCCGATTTCCTAAACCTAAACCTTAACGTATTCTCAAATCCATAAACCTAAACCTACACCTAATCCTAATCTCAACTCCCTAACCTAAACCTAAACCTAAACTTGAAAACCCAAACACGATCCCGATCCTGATTTCTTAAACCTAAAATTATAACCTTAACCTAAACCTATTCTCAAATCCCAAAACCTATAACCTAAACCTATAACCTAAACCTTAACCTCTAACCTATAACCTAAACCTTAACCTATAACCTATAACCTAAACTCAATTCCCTAAACCTTAACCTATAACCTAACCCAAACGTAAACCTAAACGTAAACCTATACTTATAACCTAAACTTAAAACTTAAACCTAAACCTACACTTATAACCCATAACCTAAACCTAAACCTAAAACCCAAACGTAAATCCGATCTCGAATCTGAACCTGATTTCCTAAACCTAAACCTTAACGTATTCTCAAATCCCTAAACCTAAACCTACACCTAATCCTAATCTCAACTCCCTAACCTAAACCTAAACCTAAACTTGAAAACCTAAACCTAAACCCGAACCCGAACCCGATCCCGATTTCATAAACCTAAACTTATAACCTTAACCTAAACCTATTCTCAAATCCCAAAACCTATAACCTAAACCTAAACCTTAACCTAAACCCAGACCTTAACCTATAACCTTAACTTATAACCTAAACCTATAACCTAAATTTAATTCCCTAAACCTTAACCTAACCTAACTTAAACCTAAACCTATAACCTACACTTATAACTTAAACCTAAACCTATAACCTAAAACCTAAACCTAAACTTAAAACCTAAATGTATTCTCAAATCCTTAAACCTAAACCTATACCGAATCCTAATCTCAACTCCTTAACCTAAACCTAAACTTGAAAACCCGAATGTAAACCCGATCCCAATTTCCTAAACCTAAACCTTAACCTATTCTCAATTCCCTAAAGCTATAACCTATAACCTAAACCTAAACCTAAACCTATAAACTAAACCTAAACCTAAAACCCAAATGTATTCTCAAATCCTTAAACCTAAACTTGAAAACCCAAACCTAAAAACCCAAATAAACTTTATGCAATTCTTCATAATTATGAATTATGATGTTTTGTTGGTTGAATATTTTTTTATTAGATGAAAGACACAAAAAGAAAATCGTTGCTGATTTTTTTTCTTTTTTTTTTTAAATTTTTAATGCAAGAAATTTTCTGACGGCTTTAGGCCGTCCATATTTTTCTAAATATTCAAATCTGAGATGGTCCATAACTGTCCTTTTCAGGTTCATCAGAGACGGCCTATAACAGTCCTTTCTAAGGACGGTCCATGACAGTCCTTTATAAGGACGGTCCAAGACCATCCTTTTAAGGTTCATCAGAGACCGCTCACAACATTCCTTTTTAAGGATGGTCCATGACCATCCTTTTAAGGTTCATCAAAGACTGCTCATAGCAGTCCTTTTAATAAGGTTTAGGAGAGACCTATAACGTCCATATTTATTGATGGTCCATGACCGTCCTTCTTCAGAGATGGTCTATAACCGTCCTTTAAATGTCCATAGAAATGACGGTTCATGACCGTCCTTTAAGTAATATGACGCCCCAAAATAGGACAGCCCTTGCAACGGTCCAAAATCATCCTTTATCATCTTTTGAGACGGTTTTCAACTGTCCTTTTTTCACAGTTTTGGCGTAGTGTGGGTTTGGAGCTTGTAAACGACGATTGAGATTTTCTCAAGTAGCTACAAGGAGTGGAGATGCGACCCTGTTGTCTAAGTATTCTTTTCCTTATAGTAAGCTCTTGATCTCTTGAAGCCACCAGATGAAAAATAGCTGGCTTGCAACACCCTTCAAATACAACTAGTAAAACTAAAACTGGTCCTGGTTTTCGGTTGCTAAGGAAGCCCTAAACCACACGGTTTCAAATGGAGTGATAGGATTTGCAGAGGTGGAGGGCTGAGATGCTGCAGGAGCCATTGCACATAGATCACCAGCGTGGAAAGAGGAAAAACAACATCCATTCCATTTTCAAAAAATTCAGTCGCACACTACTTAGTTTGTGGTTATTGTTGTGTGCATGCCTGTGCGATTCGTCGGGTGAAACCACCAATGTTTTGGCCGAAGGCACTATCCGCACTAGATGGATGGTTTAGATCATGCATATGGGCCATGATGATGGCCCATGTCCATTTCAAAAGGATGACGTTCATTCAATGCTATCCAAGTGGGAAAGCTCGGTTAGTTTTTTTCCATTTCCATCAGGTCAAACCCGATTGACCAGGTTCCCTGACCAGTGCAAAGCGAGTGCAAGCATTCCACGTGCACATCCACTCTCGTGTGGGGTGCACAATGGTGTGTGATCGGATCCACTCCATTCATTAATTTTTCAACCTGTATTATGGCCCAATCCAAATAATGAAGCAGATCCATGACTTAGGTAGGCCATACTTAGTGTAAATTTGAATTTTTATGTTTGATTATTATGATCTAATGGTCGGCTCATTCCAAATCTATTATTAACGATCCTAAGAGTCAAGTGAAGCATCCAGGTGAAATCTAATGGTTAGTTTGGATGATCAAACCCCTTAGCAAATGATGAGAGGTCTTAATCCAATGATCGAACTTAGATCCAACCATTGATCTTTAATTTCAATGGTCGAATCCTGAGATCCGACAACACAATTGTTTCAAATTCACTACTCACTAATCTTAGGTGTCCTAACGACTGTATAAGTGGGAATCTAGCCACTGATCATATACTTAGAAGGTTGATTAATTTCTTATAGACCAGATCATTACTTATCTAAAGGGTTTTAGGGTTCCAAGGACTACTCACCTAATGATTTAGGACTAGATTTAAAGCCCAACCACCCTTACATTCTAGTCGTGTGTCACTCGCAACCTATTTATAAGGTTGATGATTGATGGATTTGATGATGCATCACTATAAGGTGGACAATCAGATTCTCTTATCAAGGAAGTCGAGTCCTATAAATAGGTTCTTCGCATAACTCGATAGCCCATTTTTGCAAATCGATAGATGGATGACTCAATTTATGGATGAGGATCCTTCTACTAGTCAAAATTAAGTTAGGATGAAAGTAAATGTTTAGATGAGTTAACTTTGTATTTGTACTAAACTTGATTCTCATGGTATCGCCCGAGTACTGAAAAGTACGGGGTGTTACAGTCTACCCCCCTTAAAAGAATTTTGTCCCTGAAATTCAATACTTATATCTTAAATAAGACGATAACGATATATTTTTTCATGTCTCTAAGCATTCACTACTTTCCTCGTGAAGCATGTTTGTATGAATAAGTGTTCATGTTTGGCTAAAGGACCGGGGTTGTTACAATTTACCTCCCTTAAAGAAGAATCTCGACCACAAGATTCAATTACGCTCATCCCAATTTTTTTTTCAATATCAATTAAGATCAAGGGTTTTCTCACGTGACATAAAGAATGGTTTTACTACTGTTATATATTTATATATTTGTGTGTGTATGTTTGAAGTTCACAATGACAGTTCCACGTCATCTAAAGGAAGAATAGTGGTTTGTGTTTTTAGTGTTTAGGTTAACACGAACGGACAGTTATGGTTAGTCTAAGCTTGATACAACAATCTTTTGCCTGATTAGGGCAGTGAGTTCCTTGGTATCCCTTCCTAATCCTAGTGAATCTCGATCTTCTACTTGATCAGGACATTGAGATCTTTGGAGTTCACTAGGATTTAGAATTCATATCAAACTGCATACACTTCGTTTAAATATGATTCCATCAGTCTGTGGTCTCGATTATCCTGAATTCTTAGGGAATATCATATAGTCCTTAATTTAATAAGGGATAAGTCTATGAGGCCTATTGTACTTTCGTTGCGCACTCTTATTATCTATGCATTATGCAAATTTAAATTATAATTCCTACTATAAATTAGTAAGGTTAGAGAGTGCTTATGTATGATTTAATTTACAATGTGGTGGGAATTTGTTTCCCTACAATACATAAGTTTAGTTCTCAAATTCAACAATTATAATTTACAAAGGAACTTAGGTTTTTGTTTCTAAGTTCAAACGGTTAACCCTAAACATTTCAAGGGACTCTAAAATTTATATTTCTATGTTTACAAGATACCCTAAAGCTAAAGGAATGAAACCTACTTTCAAGTCTCTAATTTCATCAATGCAACTTTGGAATATTTGGAATTCATATTAGTCTTGTTTTTCCCAAGGCCTGATTTATCTAGATAGAGCTCATATACCAACTTGTAATGCCCTAGTTTTCAGAACCCGAGTATATGACTCGTTCTCTAAAAACCCGAGTGTTAGCCTTTAAAATTCAGTATAAATTTAAACCGCTTTGTCATTAATCAAAGTTAGTAGCAATTGTTAGCGGAGTAAATCATAAATTGTATAAAACATTCTGATTATCACAAAATTTCAAATGTAACGCTCATACAGGACTTATACAATCTCAAATAACAAAGTTCATTTAAACAAAAAATAGAAATATATCAACTAGTGATGGAGCTCTATATGGTTTGCAGGGACTCCGTCTAACTCCTCGACTACCCGACCTGCTCTAGTGACCCAATGAACAACATCGGCTCGCTCTACACTTACATCAACTGGTATAGTTTAATAGTGTCAATAGCTATCGCAGTAAAGAGTACCCTATAAGATTACACACTCATCATTCATAAGCTAGGATAGATTGCAAGTCATGAGAATGGATATATTAAACAGCGCAATTCGTAATCATGAACATATACTCAAAAATTAAGTCAATCAATATAATCTCATCATTAGCAAAATACAATAGCAATCATAATGCAAAGGAATATGTTTAGATAGTCAAATAATCAGTCATACAACTTTCTATTGCACCCAAAAATTACATTGTACGTGAACTGTGCAAGATGGTTAGAAAATAAATAAGTGAACTCCCGCTCTATGTTGAGGGTCAAATATTACATATTAGACCCCAGATATTGTCTGGATTTACGAGCATAATAGTGTTTAACGGCCGATTTAATCGTGTTTATGATGCAGGTTGAATTTAGGAGCTTAAGCTGAAAAATGATGCTAAAAGTATAAATTTAACGATCTGAAGGCACCAAGGCAAGGGATGGAACCCAGGGGACCAAGATTGAATGATTTACAAGTCAAAAACTCGAGAAACTGAAGCTCAAGTGGCTTGCAGGACATTCAGAATGCAAGATCACAGGGTGCTCAGCATTCATTCAGTTTGAAACTTCATACATGGCCTGAGGACCATATATTAACCGTACATGTCGAATTTCAACCGTTGGATCCCTATGGAAGTAACCCGATGGACAGATCAGCCCATAAAACAGTAATTTGAGGCCCACCTTATGTTTGGATGTGCTCCAACGTTGGTCTTAACGGTCCACATGAGATGAAAAAGTGGATGGACGGCTTGGATATTGCATATACATCAATGCGGGGCCACTTTACTAAAGAGAAGTGCACAGAAGCCGTGCACCCGTAGTGCACTGAACAGGTAAAGTCGGTCAGCAGCGCTGACCCAACTTAAAACAGAGACAGCGTCCGCTGTCGCAACAGGGAGTTGCGCTCAACTCCTGGTGGGCCACCATTATGATGCATTTCGTCAATCCACACCGTTCATTAGATTCAGGAGGCCAAAAACACCATTCCCTGATCTATGGTCGGATTTCTGTGCTTAATTGGTGTCGTTGAAGGATCCAAATGAAAGATGGATGGTGAACTCAAAGAGTCGATGGGCCACATAGAAATCGGTCAAGAAACGTCTATTCCCGACCGGTGTTTCGACGTGAATTGAATGGACGGAGTGGATTTCCACAATAACTCCGATAATGGGACCCACCAACGTCCCAGCACACGGGTCCGCAGGCTCTGTTTGTACGTGATCTGCGGGCAATCTAGGTGGACCACCACCGTTGATCAAACCCAAGATCCAAACCGTCCATCGTGTAGAGTGCTCAAAAACGTCCCAGGTGACGTTCTCCTTTTCAACATAAAGCAATGGAAGGAGGGAGTATCTGCCTCTGTTTTCGGTGTGAAATAGTATCTTACGCACGTAGGTCGGTTGCTGTGCAAATCGACTATTGCTGCTTAAAGCTTCTTCACTCAACCGACTCCAGGAAGTTTTACAAGCAGCCGACTTTCCTGCTACTATAAAACTGAGAGAGAGAGCGTGTGAGAGGGGGCTGTCAAGTTGTGGACGTGAAGTGCAACAGAGAGAGGAGAAGTTGGAAGTTTTTTTCTATTTCTTTTCCTTATTTCTTACTTTTCTTTTATCTGTTTTTTTAATGAATCCTGAGGATATTGGCCACATCATGTCAGGCTAAAACCCCTTAGCTAGGGCTAAGGGGTGAAGCTTGTAGCAGGATGGGGGATTATTTTGCTTGTGTTTCTTATTTATACTGAATGATGTTGATTTTAATTTTATTTTAAGGGAATGCTTTTAGGTTTTTAATGGTCTATTGTGACTGAAATTACAATGGGTCTGCGATAGCTTTGAACATCTTCCTTTCCTATTATGTTTATGACATCAGGAAGCCCTATTGTTCACCATAGTCTCCTGGGCATGGTCAGATGTCAGTACCCTTCCTAACTTTCATAACATGTTGATTAGTTGATAATTAGTTTAATTCTATTGTTTGTCATAGTCTCCTGGGCATGGTTTGGTGATGGAATCCATTCTAATTCATATACCTTTCATCTCTTGAAAATTAGATCAATGACAGTTCAGTTAATTTTCATGATTCTTGAAGCAGGCATAAGAACTCCCTGATCTCTACAAGTGGATCCTCTGAATCCCTAGCTTTCTATCTCTGATTTTTCCTAAGTTTTAGATTAATTATTCTACAAGTATTCCATCATTGTTAATTGATTTAGATTTCATCTTATTTTAGTTCTAGTTCGAGTTAATTTTAGAGAGCGTACAAGTTTCAGTCCCTTGGGATTCGACCTCGGTCTTACCGAGTTATTACTACATCACAACCCTACACTTGGGGAGTGAACAAGTTTTTGGCGCCGTTGCCGGGGACTGTCGACTACGTTTTTCTGAAATTAATTAGTTTTAGGATTAGTTTAAGATTAGATTTTCTTTTTAGAATTTTCTAATTCTAGGTTTAGAAGCTTAGTTATTTTCCCTGTTAGAAATTTTTCCTAACTTTAGAAACTTGCTATTCTTCATTCTATCTGATTTTTAGAACTAACCCAATTTTTCTGTTTTGTAGGAAACTTCTAATTTAGTAAGCTCTTTCTAATTTTTCTTTCTTTGGAATTTCTTCTTTTCGCTATAAATTAGTTTACTTTTAATTAGAACTTTCTATTCTTAGAAACTAACTTGTTTTGTTTATTCTGCAGGTTCTTAACCTATGACTTCAAATTTGGTAATTTCTTTCCATCTCTCCCCTTTATTTTCAAGATTTCTACTTCTTTCTTTCTCTTAGGTTTAAGTTAGAATTTGAGGGCTGAGTGTGTTTTACGCCCCAGTGGGCACGCGACAGCACTCGACGTCTCGTGACTGAAGGAGGATTAGTTGAGGGGTTGACTGTCCATCGCAGGACTAGACACCACTTGAATTCTCCTGAGTTAGTGGAGGTTATGGCTGAAAATCAACCTCAAGCACTACCCCAACCTAGGGTTGAGGAAGTACATGATGAGAATGAGGTGCATCAAGCACCCCCGCCTCGTACTTTATGAGATTATTTACAACCGGCGGGGGTGAGTACGCCCTCATACATGATTTTTCCTACGAATACAGGACATATGGACATCAAGTCAGGGGTTATCCAACTCCTTCCTAAGTTCCATGGGCTTGAGTCTGAAGAACCATACTTATATCTGAAAGAGTTCGACGAGATTATAACCACCTTATACTTTCCTAATGTATCTGAGGATACTATTAGGCTAAAACTCTTTCCATTTTCCTTGAAAGAGAAGGCTAAGACGTGGTTTCACTCACTGTGTCCTAGATCCATTGGCACATGGAATGATATGCAGAGGGAATTTATGAAGAAATTTTTTCCACATAATAAAACAATTACCCTCAAAAAAGCAATCATGAACTTTGCCCAAAAGGAAGATGAAACATTCTTCCAATGTTGGGAAAGGTTCAAGGATTTGATCAGTTCATGCCCACAACACGGATTTGAAATGTGGCGCATTCTAAATTTTTTCTACGATGGACTAACATCTTCCATGCGCCAAATGGTCGAGACAATGTGTAATGGAAAATTCATTAATAAAAATGTTGACGAGGTATGGGATTATCTCGATAGTCTTGCTGAAAAAACATAATCATGGGACTATTACCCAAATCCGAACACTACGTCTAGGCCGATTCATTCAAAGGAAAAGGGCGGAATATATCTCCTGAAAGAGGATGATGATCTTAACACTAAGGTGGCTAATCTCACCAGAAAATTTGAGGCCATAGAAGGAAGGAAGGAAAAGGTTAATGAAAGTGTTTGTGGCATCTGTGATTGCAATATTCATACTACTGAAAATTGTCCTACAATACCTACCTTTCAAGAAGTATTGAATGAACAATCCAATGCCGTAAATAACTATCAAAGACCTTTCAAAGGACCACCCTCTAATATGTACAATCCTGGCTAGAAAAATCATCCTAATTAGTTGGAGGAATGGACAAACTGCTACCCCTCAAGGTTTCTTCAATCAAAATCCAAATCCGGGGAAACCTCAAGAAGAATCGGTTCAAATTTCCATACAAGAGCTGGCTCGGACAATTTAAAAATTTTCATATTTTAATTAAAAAATAAATTCATGTATGACGGCTATAGAAAAAGGGATGCACCCTGCACAATCACTCCCCAATCCTAAACCGCAATACGAGACAGGTGATCCCAGCTCTTCAAATCAAATGGGGCACGCTAAATCCATCACCACTCTTAGGAGTGGGAAGGTTATTGATAAAACCCTTCCGGTTAGGCCCGAAAAACCTTAAGAACCAGAAGAGGACAACAACGATGGATCTAGTGATGCCCCACAAAAATTTGAACCGGAACCTCTAGAGAAGCCAGTTGCTCTGTTCCCCCAACGGTTGGTTGTACCAAAACGTCTCTCTCACTCTCAGGATATCCTAGAGGTGTTGAAACAAGTAAAAGTTAATATTCTTCTACTTGAAGTTGTAAAACAGATACCTTTATATACCAAATTCCTAAAGGACTTATGTACGACCAAACGACGATAAGGTGTTCAAAAAAAGATTTCCTTAACTGAGAAAGTGAATGCCGTCCTAAAACAAGATGTGCCGCAAAAATTTAAAGATCCTGGTTGCCCAACCATATCATGTGTAATCGAAAACTATTGAATTGATCACGCACTTCTTGACTTAGGAGCGAGCGTCAATTTGATTCCCTACTCAGTATACCAACAGTTAGGTCTAGGTGAATTAAAACCCACCCGAACCATTCTACAACTTGCTGACCGCTCTGTTCGTGTACCAAGAGGGATAATCGAGGATATGTTGGTCCAGGTTGATAGATTTTACTACCCTATAGATTTTATCATCTTGGACACTGAACCCATCAATAACATGAGCACTCAGATTCCCATCATTCTTAGTCGCCCATTTATGTCCACTTCAAATGCAATTATCAATTGCAGGAATGGTGTCATGACTATGTCTTTTGAAAATTTAACATTGGAATTGAATATCTTTTTCAATAACGGCAGCAACTCAGAGGATGATGACGATTTCTACGATATTAATATGATTGATTCTTTTGTGGAAGATAGAACGCCTCTCACATTATTCTCTGATCCTCTAGAGACGTGCCTGGCCCACTCCCATGATCTTGATGATGATATAATTAGGGAGACGTGTGTCATGCTTGATACTGCACCGGTACTTGAAGTTAACCAGTGGAGGCCACAATTGAAGAATTACCCCAAACTGATGTAGTGCCTCTACCGTCTAACCTCAAGCCACCGAATCTTGACCTAAAACCTTTGCCCTCTGATTTAAAATATGTCTATTTAGGTCAAGATGAGACATACCCGGTGGTGATCTCTGCCCATCTGGAGAAAGAACAAGAGAGTATGCTCATATCTACTCTCATTGAGCATAAGGGAGCTCTGGGATGGATGATAGCGGACCTCAAAGGAATTAACTCATCGATTTGTACTCACCGTATATATCTTGAGGACAATGCAAAGGCTGTTCGGCAATCACAACGTAAACTAAATCCAAACATGAAGGAAGTGGTTAAGGCCAAGGGTCTCAAACTATTGGAAGTGGGGATCATATACCCCATATCCGATAGTCAATGGGTGAGTCCAACTCGGGTGGTTCCTAAGAAGTCCGGGATCACCATCGTAGCTAATGCTAATAATGAACTCGTGCCAACCAGAGTTACTACTGGTTGGAGAATGTGCAATGACTACAGAAAGTTGAATACCGTCACAAGGAAAGACTACTTTCCTTTGCCCTTCATTGATCAAATCTTGAAAAGGTTAGCTGGTCATTCCTATAACTGTTTCCTTGACGGGTATTCAGGTTATAATCAGATTGAATCGCCCCTAAGGACCAAGAAAAGACCACATTTACATGTCCCTACGGCACCTTTGCTTACAGAAGGATGTCATTCGGGTTATGTAATGCCCCTACCACCTTTTAGCAATGCATGATGAGTATCTTTTCTGACATGGTGGGAAAATATCTAGAGCTCTTCATGGACGATTTCTCTGTTTTTGGTTAATCTTTCAGCGAGTGCTTAGAGAGTCTTAAATGTGTGCTGAAAAGATGTGAAAAAAAAATTTTGGTACTTAATTGGGAGAAGTGTCATTTCATGGTTCAGAAGGGAATTGTCCTTGGACATATCATCTCGCCCAAAGGAATCGAGGTAGATAAGGCAAAGATCGATCTTATCTCTAACCTACCTCCACCCAAGAACATCAGATACGTGCGATCCTTCTTAGGACACGCAGGGTTTTACAGACGATTCATAAAGGACTTTAGTCTCCTATCTTGTCCTTTATGTAATCTTCTTCAAAAGGATATACCATATAAGTGGACTGAGCAATGCCAAGAAGCTTTCATTAAGCTTAAGGGCATGTTAACCATTGCACCTATCATGCATCCACCCGACTGGAGTCTTCCTTTTGAACTTATGTGCGACGCCTCTAATTTTGCTCTTGGAGCGGTTCTAGGCCAGAGAAAAGATAAGCAGCCTTACGTTATTCACTACGCAAGTAGGACTCTAAATCCTGTCCAAGTGAACTACTCGACTACGAAAAAGGAACTCTTAGCCATAGTGTTCTCTTTGGACAAATTTAGATCCTACCTGATCGGATCCAAGATCATCATTTACACAGATCACTCGGCACTTAAGTATCTTCTTTCTAAGAATGATTCTAAGCCCCGCCTGATACGATGGATCCTTCTACTCCAAGAATTCGATTTGGAAATTAAAGACAAAAAGGGAGTAGAGAACATGGTGGCTGATCACCTTTCTCACCTTAATACCTCTGATTCCCTTGAGGCGACTCATATTAATGACATGTTCCCTGATGAACAACTGTTTAGAGTCTCCCATTCACCTTGGTTTTCTTATATTGCTAACTATCTTGCTACAGGTTCCATACCGACACACTAGACGTCACAAGATAAGAAAAAATTCTTTATCAAGGTGCGTAACTTTTTCTGGAATGATTTATATCTGTTTAAATATTGTCCAGACCAAATCTTAAGGAGGTGTGTTCCAGAGATGAGCATCATAATGTCATCTCCTTATGTCATTCACAGGCCTGTGGTGGTCACTTTTCTGCTAAAAAGACCACGGCCAAGATTCTACAGTGTGGCTTTTACTGGCCCACTATGTTCAGGGACACTCATGAGTTTTGTAAAGCTTGTGAGCGTTGTCAGAAATTGGGAGCATTGTCCCGTCGAAATATGATGCCCTTGAATCTCATCCTTATCATAGAAGCATTTAATTGTTGGGCCATTGATTTCATGGGACCTTTCCCCCAATCCTTTGAAAATTTATATATTTTGATCGCCGTAGACTATGTCACTAAATGGGTCGAAGCAATTTCATGCCGCAACAATGACCATCGCACGGTCATTAAATTCTTAAAAGAAAATATCCTGTCGCGGTTCGGAACACCTCGAGCCATCATTAGTGACGGGGGCTCACACTTTTGTAATAGACCATTCGAGAGCTTAATGAAGAAATATGGTATCTCTCATAAGGTGAGCACCCCATACCATCCACAGACAAATGGACAAGCTGAGATTTCCAATAGGAAGATCAAACATATCCTGGAGAAAACAGTTAACCCTAATCGTAAGGATTGGTCAATCCGATTGACTGATGCCTTATGGGCGTACCGTACGGCTTTTAAAACTCCTATTGAAACATCTCCCTTTAGACTTGTATATGGGAAAGCTTATCACTTACTTGTGGAATTGTAACATAAAGCATACTGGGCGATCAAAAATCTAAATTTTAATCTGGACAACGCTGGCTCGCTATGCAAACTTCAATTAAATGAACTTGAAGAAATCCGGAACAATGCATATGAAAACTTGAGAATTTACAAGGACAGGATGAAGGTGTTTCATGATTAGCATATTCTACGAAAATCATTCACGCCAGGTCAGAAGTCCTTTTGTACGATTCTCGACTACATCTTTTTCCGGGTAAGCTTCGATCTCGTTGGACCGGCCCTTACATTGTTGTCACTGCTTATCCTCATAGGGCCATCGAGATAAGAGATCCCGACAATGGCAAGGAGTTTAAAGTCAATGGACATCGATTAAAGTCATTTGTCGAGACATTTGATTCAGAGGACATGTTCATGCCTCTGACTGCTCCTATTTACCAAGATTGATCTCCTAGTCTGATGGAGGTATATGTAGGTTTATTGCTTTCATAGGACTAGGGTAGTTTGATTTATTTTGTCTGGCTGAAGACGATAAGCTTAGCGCTCCTGGGAGGCAACCCAGCTTTTTATTCCATTTCATTTTTTTAGTTAGTTAGTTCAATGTTTGTGGGTAACATTGCTGCAAACCCTCACGAGACTACAACTCGTCCGCTAGGGGTAACCTAGGGATTTAAAGGCTTGTTGCATACGCTAAATGCAATCGAGATCACCTGCGAAAGTGGTATAGGTAGGATTTTCTTTTTATGATTTTCTTTTTGTTATTTTGTTTTGATGATTTCTCTCTTGTGCTGACTCGCTTGTACGTTGATATTTTTAGAAAAAGCCTTCTGATTCTCTGTTTCATGTACTATCCTCCCATCACTTCTCATTTACTTTCGTTGTCTCATGTGCATTGCATGCTCATTTCTTTTATATTGAGGACAATGTGGATTTTTGGTTGGGGGTGGGAGATTAGGAAATCTAATCAGTGTTTTCTTGGTCTTGAGCAAAAATTGTGAAAAATTTTAAAATTGTTCTGAAAATTCCTGTGAATTCGAAGTGATTTTGACAGATATCTGTAATTTAGATTTTTAAGATTCGTGATGTTGATAATTTATGAGTCTTGGATTCAGTATCTGTTAGACTTCACAGTTAAGTTTGAATCATTAAGCCATGATTAGAAGTTTTAAACATTGATCGCGTCATGATTTCACATGTCACATCTCGCTTTTACATCAAGGTTTCAGTTCGATATTGAAAGGTTATCTTGGTAATAATTCAGTATGAAAGGAACTAGCCTGGAACATTTGCCTAACAGGATCGATATATATATATATATAAAATATATATCTTTGGAAAGATTTGAGCGAATAATCTTCACCATAGGTTTGCTCCCTAGAGGTGTAGATTTAATACTCCTTGAATGATATGTGAAAAAGAATCGAGTGTACAGTCTTCGCCATAGGTTTGCTCCTTATAGGTGAGGCTTTGATTCCCCTTCTTGATGTACTTTTAATGAAAAAATCAAAAGTTGAAAGAATGACAAGAAGATCTGTGAGGCAAGTTTTTATTTTCATAAATTCTCTTGCTGGTTACCAATGAGATCCTAAAATAGAGGAGTGAATTTTAATGTCGATAAGCCGAGATTACACTATACACCCATGAAACTCAATGTTTAGAATTATTCTAATTGATGGAGTAATACTTTGAACTTGATTATGAAATCTACCGAGTGCTTGAGTCTAGGAGAAAGCAGTATCTACCATTCATGAATTTTAGAATTTTGGGATTTCGATAGTTTTTCAAAAATCATTTAAGTTCATAGAAATTGTCCTATAATTTTCAACTTATTTTTCGCATATTTTGCTCGGGACTAGCAAAATGTTAGTTGGGGGTTGTGTTGAGAGTCAAATATTACATATTAGACCCCAGATATTGTCTGAATTTACAAGCATAATAGTGTTTAACGGCCGATTTAATCGTGTTTATGCTGCAGGTTGAATTTAGAAGCTTAAGCTGAAAAAGGATGCTAAAAGTATGAATTTAACGATCTGAAGGCAACAAGGCAAGGGATGGAACCCAGGAGACCAAGATTGAAGGATTTACAAGTCAAAAACCCGAGAAACTGAAGCTCAAGTGGCCTGCAGGACATTCAGAATGCAAGATCACAGGGTGCTCAGCATCCGTTCAGTTTGAAACTTCATACATGGCCTAAGGACCATATATTAACCGTACATGTCGATTTTCAACCGTTGGATCCCTATGGAAGTGACCCAATGGACAGATCAGCCCATAAAACAGTAATTTGGGGCCCACCTTATGTTTGGATGTGCTCCAACGTTGGTCTTAACGGTCCACATGAGATGAAAAAGTGGATGGACGGCTTGGATATTGCATATACATCAATGCGGGGCCACTTTACTAAAGAGGAGTACACAGAAGCCGTGCACCCGTAGTGCACTGAACAGGTAAAGTTGGTTAGCAGCGCTGACCCGACTTAAAACGGAGACAGCGTACGCTGTCGTAACAGGGAGTTGCGCTCAACTCCTGGTGGGCCACCATTATGATGCATTTCGTCGATCCACACCGTTCATTAGATTCAGGAGGCCAAAAAGACCGTTCCCTGATCTATGGTCGGATTTCTGTGCTTAGTTGGTGTCGTTGAAGGATCCAAATGAAAGATGTATGGTGAACTCAAAGAGTCGATGGGCCACATAGAAATCGGTCAAGAAACGTCTATTCCCGACCGGTGTTTCGACGTGAATTGAATGGACGGAGTGGATTTTCACAATGACTCCGATAATGGGACCCACCAACGTCCCAGCACACGGGTCCGCAGGCTCTGTTTGCGCGTGACCTGCGGGCAATCTAGGTGGGCCACCACCGTTGATCAAACCCAAGATCCAAACCGTCCATCATGTAGAGTGCTCAAAAATGTCTCAGGTGACGTTCTCCTTTTCAACATAAAGCAATGGAAGGAGGGAGTATCTGCCTCTGTTTCCGGTGCGAAAATAGTATCTTACGCACGTAGGTCGGTTGCTGTACAAACCGACTATTGCTGCGTAAAGCTTCTTCACTCAACCGACTCCAGGATGTTTTACAAGCAGCCGACTTCCCTGCTACTATAAAACTGAGAGAGAGAGCGTGTGAGAGGGGGCTGCCAAGTTGTGGACGTGAAGTGCAACAGAGAGAGGAGAAGTTGGAAGTTTTTTTCTATTTCTTTTCCTTATTTCTTTCTTTTATTTTTCTTTTTTTTTTATGAATCCTGAGGATATTGGCCACATCATGTCAGGCTAAAACCCCTTAGCTAGGGCTAACGGGTGAAGCTTGTAGCAGGATGGGGGATTATTTTGCTTGTGTTTCTTATTTATACTGAATGACGTTGATTTTAATTTGATTTTAAGGGAATGCTTTTAGGTTTTTAATGGTCTATTGTGACTGAAATTACAATGGGTCTGCGATAGCTTTGAACATCTTCCTTTCCTGTTATGTTTATGACATCAGGAAGCCCTGTTGTTCACCATAGTCTCCTGGGCATGGTCAGATGTTAGTACCCTTCCTAACTTTCATAACATGTTGATTGGTTGGTAATTAGTTTAATTCTATTATTTGCCATAATCTCCTGGGCATGGTTTGGTGATGGAATCCATTCTAATTCATATACCTTTCATCTCTTAAAAATTAGATCAATGACAGTTCAGTTAATTTTCATGATTCTTTAAGCAGGCATAAGAACTCCCTGATCTCTACAAGTGGATCCTCTGAATCCATAGTTTCCTATATCTGATTTTTCCTAAGTTTTAGATTAATTATTCTACAAGTGTTCCATCATTGCTAATTGATTTAAATTTCATCTTATTTTAGTTCTAGTTCGAGTTAATTTTAGAGAGCGTACAAGTTTCAGTCCCTTGGGATTCGACCTCGGTCTTACCGAGTTATTACTACATCACAACCCTGCACTTGGGGAGTGAACACTCTACCCAGAAATCATAATACAAGTGAATTTCGTAAGATGAATAGAAAATCAATCTTTAAACCTCTACTTCCCCCAGAAATTATATCGTACATGAACTCTGCAAGATGGTTAGAAAATCGATAAGTGAATTCCCACTCCACCCGAAAATCATAGTACAACTGAACACCGCAAGATGAAGACACAACAACATACAAATATCTACTTCACCCAAAAATCATATCGTACGTGAACATGGCAAGATAGCTAAAAAATTGATAAAAAAACTCCCACTCCACCCTAAAATCACAGTACGACTGAACATAGCAAGATGAAGAGACAATCAACATATAAACTCTAAACCACCCGAAAATCATATCATACGTGAACATTGCAAGATGGCTAAAAAATCAATAAGCAAACTTCAGTTTCACTCGAAAATCATGGTACGACTGAACACCGCAAGATGGTTAGAAAACCAACATATAACCATTTACTTCACTTAGAAATCATATCGTATATGAACACCAAAAGATGACTAGAAAATCGATAAGCGAACTTCAGTTCCACCCGAAAATCACCATACGACTAAACACTGTAAGATGAAGAGAGAATTAATATAGGAACTTAGGCATCATTCGAAAATCGTATGAACTCCGCAAAATGTTTAGAAAATCGATAAATGAACTTTAACTCCACCTGAAAATCATAATAAACTTCGTGTAATAACTCGAAAATCAATAAAATATGCGAATATAACCAACAAGCCACAAAAAAGGAATCAATGTTCCATCAAAGCCACAAAGGACAAATACGTGGTCTAATCCATGTAAGCCAATATGCAATCCAAGCCATGTAAGGCGAATGTGTGATTCAAGCCATGTAAGGCGAATGTGTTATCCAAGTCGCGTAAGTGAAATATTGACCACAATATGGTGATATATTCAATCTATCAGGTATCACAAGTAGTAACACGTAGTAAGTTTCGTAACTGGAGGTAACATGTAACAATCAAATTATTCATGCTTACTAAAATTAAAGAGATATATCAATTATGTGTCACATGAGTCAATTGTGCAATAGGTTGGCATATTCATGTAATGAGATAAATTACGCGATAATTCAGGCACTACTAACTATAAGAAATTAGAGCATTATCTATGACTACATCGATGAATTCAAGTGGGAAGCTCAATGGGTGAGTCCTCATCTTAATCAAGCAAAATGAAATTAGCTCAGATCACCCCAATTTGCATAAATCCAATCTCAGAGTCCACACCAACTCGACTTGGACTAAACAACAGGCGTCTAAAGTAGTCTTTAGAGAATTTCTATATTCAACCAATACAAGAAAGTTAGTAACCTAAATAAAGTTTTAAATACCAATAGAATACAACTAGAGACTCAGCTCACCTAGTTGTCGATTCATCCTCGACATGGCTCCAATTTGGATTAAACCCACAAGACAACCGAGTCGACTCTCATGGCGACCCTCAACTTAAGCTCACTCTCTTCCTCTTTTGTTTCTCTTCTTCTTCTTCTTCCTGCTTCCACTCCTTCCTCTCCTCATTCTCCACAACTAGACCAGCAAGAAAACTAGACCCAAACCAGTCCAGCAACTCTGGGCCAGAACTGAGGCTAAGTCATGCTTGACTCGGCTGAATCGGACTCGTGCAACAGTCATCAGCCCGATTCTCTCCCTCTTCCTCTATCTTCTTCTTTCTCTCTATCTCTTCTCATTTCTCTTCCTGTTGGACCAGACACTGTTTAGGCTCGACATGACTGCACCCAACTCGGTGTAGGACTGAGTCAAGTTAGCACAACGAGTAGTATGGTCTGGCAACCGCAATACAGATGCACCACACCTCACTCTCCCTCACGTTTCTCTCCCTTTTTCCTGCTCTCTTTCTCTCCACCTTCTTATTCTTCCTCTCTGGATAGGGAAGGAGCCCCAACTCAAACCGCAGCTCGAACGAGTTCTTGACTTAGTGCAGCAGTGGACAGCAAGCAAGACATCGTCCTCTCTCTCTCTCTCTCTCTCTCTCTCTCTCTCTCTCTCTCTCTCTCTCTCTCTCTCTCTCTCTCTCTCTCTCTCTCGTTTCCTCTTTTTTTTTCATCTCCTTCCTTTGTTCTTCTTTCTGTTAGAAATCCAGCGGCCTCTGGACTCAGATGGAGTCACTCGAACTTGCCCCAACTCAACGTGGTGCAACTTCTCTCTAACGAGGATGATAATGGCAGATTTTTTATTTGCATCTGTTTTCTTGAAACGAGAGCTTTGGACGACTCAGATTGATTCCATGAAGCTTAAGGGAGTGAGAAATCACAGATCCATTGAAGTTTGCTCGATGGGTTGGGAGCTTGTAGATGACGGACGAGATTTTATCAAGCAGCTGCAAGGAGTGGAGATGCCGCCCTGTTTTCTGAATATTCTTTTTCTTATAGTAAGCTCTCGATCTCTCGGAGCCATCGGATGAAAAGCAGATGGCCTGGATTATGCTGGCTTGCAACACCCTTCAAATACGACTGGTAAAACCAAAACTGGCCGTGTTTTTCAGTTGTTAAGGAAGCCCTAAACCACGCGTTTTCAAATGGAGGGATAGGATTTACTGAGGTGGAGGGCTGAGATGCTGCAGGAGCCATTGCACACGGATCACTAGCGTGGAAAGAGGAAAAATAGCATCCGTTCCATTTTCAGAAAATTCAGTCACACGCTGCTCAGTTTGTGGCTGTTGTTGTGTGCGTGCCTGTGCGATTCGTCGAGTGAAACCAATTTTTTGGCTGGAGGCACTGTACTCATAAGATGGACGGTTTAGATCATGCATACGGTCTATGAAGATGGCCCATGTCCATGTCAAACGGACAACATTCATTTGAACGCTATCCGAGCGAGAAAGCTCGGTTGGTTTTTTTCCAATTCCATCGGGTCAAACTCGATTGACCAGGTTCCCTGACTAGTGCACAGCGAATGCACGCATTCCACGTGCACATCCACTCTCGTGTGGGGTCCACAATATTGTGTGATCCGATCCACTCTGTTCATCTATTTTTCAGCCCGTATTATGGCCCAATCCAAAGAATAAAGCAGAACCATGACTTAGGTGGGCCATACTTAGTGTAAATTTGAATTTTATACTTGATTATTATCAATTTGATGGTCATCTTCATTCCAAATGGATTATCAACAGTCCTAAAAGTCAAGTGAATCATCTAGGTGAAATCTAATGGTTATTTTGGATGATCAAACCCCTTAGGAGATGATGAGAGGTCTCGATCCAACGATCGAACTTAGATCCAACCATTAATTCTTAATTTCAATGGTCGAATCCTAAGATCCGATAGCACAATTGTTTCAAATTCACTTCTCACTAGTTTTAAACATCCTAACAGCTGTATAAGTGGGAATCTAGCCACCAATCTTGTACTTAGAGGATTGATTAATTTCTTATGGACTGGATCACTACTTATCTAAAGGGTTCTAGGGTTCCAAGCACTACCCACCTAATGATTTAGGACTGGATTTGAAGCCCAACCCTTTCATTCTAGTCGTGTGTCACTCGCAATCTATTTATAAGGTTAATGATTGATGGATATGATGATACATCACTATAGGGTGGACGATCAAATTCTCTTATCAAGGAAGTCAAGTCCTATAAATGGGTTCTTCGCATAACGTGATGGCCCATTCTTGGAAATCAATAGATGGATGACTTAATTTATGGGTGAGGATGCTTCTATTGGTCAAAATTAAGTTAAGATGAAAGTAAATGTTTAGATGAGTTGGCTTTGTATTGGACTAAACTTGATTTTCATGGTAACACCCGAGTACTGAAAAGTACGGGGTGTTACTTTGGAATTCTTCGTTTCTTTCATTCTTGAATTGGGTTTACAATGTGTGATAGTTAAGCAGTGTGGGTTGATTAGTTAATGCTATTTCTTTTTTTTTTCTTTTTTTTCTTTTTTTTTTTGGGGGGGGGAGGGGGGAATTTGAACTATACATGTGTTGTTTGATCAAGTGAACCATACATGTGATGCCTACCTTTCTCCTATCTAATGCATTCATAAAGTGTGTCCTATTGCTGGATGATCTCAAGTCATTGTGGGCCTCTGTAATGCTTGCAATTGGCTATGGTTCTCATCTTGCTAGCCTCTAATTGGTTGGCTAGGCTAATCATTGGTAATAGTTCGGGCCATTTGTTTCGACAATAAACAAAGGTATTTCGATAGGGGATTATCATTCAATATTAAAAAATAAAATAGGAAAACAATCATCATCGAATATGTTTTATTGATTTGAGATTCATTTACATCCTCATATATCCCTTGATTCCGATACAAAGCGTATCAAGTGGAGAAAGCAACATCGAACATAGA
This sequence comes from Magnolia kwangsiensis, assembly GCA_037074715.1. Classification (NCBI taxonomy): domain Eukaryota; kingdom Viridiplantae; phylum Streptophyta; class Magnoliopsida; order Magnoliales; family Magnoliaceae; genus Magnolia; species Magnolia kwangsiensis. The sequence goes on along the minus strand of CM073584.1, from coordinate 30,835,020 downwards.
AATAATCAAAATAATCATTTCGGCAGCATTCTTGCTTACAGTAGGCTCTTCTCGATAGAAGAAGTATTGCGTGGATTTAAGGATCCTTCAAAGATCATTCCTCTCTCTCTCTCTCTCTCTCCTAACTTGTCTAAAATGACAGTCTTGAAGGAGATGATGAATTCCTTTCAAAGAGAGATCACATTTATACACAATCTCCTCATGCATGAAACGTTGAAAATTATCCTTGCGCGCATCCATAGCATTGCGTGGCGCGCAACACTTCCTATTGCGTGCCACTTGCGCAACAGGGGAATTCCCCTTTGTTCTTCTTCTTCACCTTCAGGATACCCAAAGTGCTTCAAGTGGAATACCGAATTTTCTTATCAATTCTTTGGAGCTTTGAACTTGTTATGTGTCAAATGAGGGGGATAGAGGGTATTTATAGGTGTTCACATGTGTAAAGGCTCGATCATCGTGCTACATGGCCCACTGCATGCAACCGAAGTGTTGTTACATGTTGCGCAATGGGTCACCTATTGCCTCTCTGTTGCGCACGTGCAACACCTCTTCCTGCTAAAAAATCTTCCTCTCTCTCTCCTATTCAAATCTTTGTATTTTCATGATTTCTTCCTTACTGATTTTCTGTGCACCAACAAATGTCCCTTAATCCTCTATTAGTTCGACATCAAAATGAATAGAGGATCAAAATCTTTTAACACATAAAACCTTAATCATCGATATGTTGCACGGACTCGCGCATACTATTGCGTATTAGGTCATCTTGAATGGCTAGATCACTTTTCTTGCAATTTGCAGTATGTTCCCTCCTTTTTCTCTTTTGCCGAAATTTTCATTATATTCCTGCTTTTGTCAGTCATTTAATAATCATATTTCTATTTTCTTTGTTGTCTTCTTAGTTTTATAAGCCAAGACTCCCAAGAACTTGAAATTCTTTGGTAGAAGATTAAAGGTCTTGTCAAATACAGCGATTCATGCAAATTAGTTACCTTTTTAGTCTATTGGTTGGGTTCAATAGTACTACAGAATGGGCAGGATCCATCAAACCAACACTTTTTGTAGTTGTGGGCGCAATGGCAGAAGACCAAAAATATTATTAGCACCTCCAGCTCTTTGTTCGCTATATCGTGCTTTTGGGAATATTGCCACCCATCATGAAAGTTCAGCTATTGGATCTTCTTCTGCATATGCCCCCGGCATTACTTTATAGGCTGGTTAGGAATATACTTTCCATAGATATTCAATGAACCAGAAAAGCCTATGTGCATTCGCATCAGCTTCCACTTCAACATTACCAAAGACGAAAGATGATCGAAAAACCATATGCTTAGGTCATAGATAGGATAGAAAATACTAATTCTATCGACTTCTTTCAATTCCCACTCACTAGCTTTCCTAAAGACAGAGAGATTGTCGATGATGATTTCACCTCTTCTAGTGAACATACATTTCTCATTTGCATCAGATCTGGTACTCTCCCATTGAGAGAATGTAGCAAGTTCCGGCGTGAATCATATTACCCAAGTAGATTTCCTCGCCAGTTTGATTTTTACCAAACAGTACTTCCTGCACCTCGAACCATTCTAATTGCTTCATATAGATATGCTCTTCCAACTCTCCATGAAGAAAAGTGGTCTTTATATCCTATTATTTAAGTTAAAGATTGTATCAGACAACCAACGTCACACCAACACAAACCCGATAGATAGTTGCTTGATGGACTACCCACATAAAAGGTGGGACCCACATAATTGATGGTAGACATTAAGGGTGGGCCTATGTGATTGACGGTTGATATCAAAGGTGGGCCCACATGATGAACAATCCATGTTAAAGGGAGCCCCACATAATGAATGGTCCACATCGAGGGAGCCCACATAATGGACAGAGGGGCCACACATGAGGGATGACCCACATCAAAGTGTGGCCCCTCGTGATAGACATTCCACATTCAGTGGCCCCACCTAAATGGATAGTCCACATCAAAGGTCTCGCATGATGAATGAACTGTATCTAAACTGGCCCAACATGATGGATGATCCACATAAAAGGTACGCCCCACACAATGGATGGTGGAGATCAAACTTTTCCCTAAATGATGAACAACCCACTTCGAAAGTGGGGACCACACAATGGACACATCAAATGTGAATTCGACCGAGTGGGCAGTGGATATTGATATAATGGAGTTGTTGTACTCTTTTAAAATGACATTAATTGCCCTTAGAAAAAAAAAAAAAAAAAAAAAAACACTCTTATTTAAATGTTTTACCAAATGTACTTATTTTATGTAAAAGTTTTTTTATTAATTTTAAAACCTGATTTTACCAAACTCATATTATTTAAAACAAGAGATCAAAAAAAAAAAAAAGCTTATTAGAGTAGTGTTTTTTTGTTTTTGTCCAAAAACTTTTATTAGTTTAGAATAAAGATGCCAAACTAGCACTAAATCACATTAAGGCACTTTGTAAATATACTTTGTTTAGACTATTTCCCTCTCCTCATAATAGAAGGGCCATTCTTGAAAAAAAGATGTGATATATTCTCTTTGTCCATCCAACTGCTATGTTAAGATGCATATCCAATGCCACACATGAGATAAATGCCATCTTGCATTAGACATGTGAGGTACTAGTGCAAATAAGTGGGACATATGAGCCGTGAAGCAGGTAGATTTAAAAATTGAAGATGATCTAGTGCGAAACCGTTCAACTCATCATCAGCCAATCCATGGAAATATAGAATCGATAACCTAAAAAATTGTTAACAGTCTACATTATATCGTACATCTGTCGCCCACCTGTTCATTGAACGACCCACATGTTTATTTGTGCATGTGACCGGATTATTCCTGGCCCACTATAGCCGGATACACGGCTCTCTTCACTCTAATCTTGAAGTTTTGTTTTCATCCTAACTTGCTAAATAATTAAATAATAATATTTAATTAACTAATTACTTAAAGGCCAACAGGCCCATCAGATCAACGGTTTAGATTACTTCAACATGCGCCCAACTGCCCAGATTGCAGACCTTAAGCCCTCCAAAATTCGAAATTGTAATGCAAATCTTTGAGGCACAAAACTGAAAAAAATAAAATTAATTCCACCATCTATTTAACAGCTACACTACATTATGCCACCATTTATGAAACAGTATCAACTAATACTTTGTACGCTTGGCATACATTTCCCCCAATCCAGACCGTCCAAATTGTGAGGCCTGCGCCAACATAGCAATCCTGACCATCTTGTTTTTCTGCAATTTATACTTCCATGTGATGGCCCAATTGGATGGCAATGATAATAAAATCGTACCTGCAACAAAATAATAATAATAATAATCAGGAATGCTGCAATTTCTCATGCACGTATTGAATCCAAATGCAAGCAGCCTGTCTCCCATCCACACTCACAGGTGACGTCTCTGCCTTTCATCAGGTGTCCACTAACATCAACATCACTATATGAAACGATCAGACCGTTACGCATCATGCATGCCAGACGTGTGGATTGAATTGAACGTCTTTTGCAAATTCTTCTAAACCGTCCATACTTTCTGCATAGAGCCCACCTGATGAGTGGACTTTCATGTTCTTTTATATATGGTCATCTTCACTGTTGAAGCCTACTTATCAACGGCTACGATGTCCAAAACGGTAGCCAGATTGTCACGTATGCTGGATGTGAAGGTGCGTGCGAAAAGGATGCGTGTAGGGCCAGCAATCCTCTGAAGAAGGAAACAAGTAAAGCATCCAGGCATTTCATTAAACAATATTTAGAGAAGATGTTTCCTGATCCCCTACACGCATATCTCTCTACATGCAGTTGCATGTGTGAGCCACGTATGCAACATCAGCCACTCATCATGTGGGCCTGCTTTCAAGAATAACGGTCCAAAGACTGAACTCGTCTATTCATCAAGTGGGCAGAAAATAATGGATGGGAAAAGGAAATAGTACCATTCAGATGAATGGATCAGCTTAATCCGGGCCAGATCATCAACACATCGGGCCCACCCTGTGAACGGGATGGATGGTGTAGGTGTGCGAGTAGAAAGGTGCCTGTATGATTAACAAACCCCAGGAAAGAATCTCAAATTTCATTCAACCGAAAGCTTCAACCTTTCTCTCCATCAAAGGGTTTTCTCAACATCAAAAACCATCTCACTTAAGCTCAGATGCTCAATCCATCCCTTCAAAACCGCTTTCCTGAGAAACCACTCATTGGAAAAATGTTGGAATGCCGGAGCTTCTACCTATGGCTGGCTCAAGTCCTATTTCTAATAGGCCTAATAGCCCTTCTATTATGGATCAGCCTACGTCCCAAGCACCCCACTTACACCATCATCGATCTCTCCGTCCCGGCATTGAATGGCCGGAATACCACCTTACCTGTCGACGATGGTAGCATGAATACCACCGTCGATTTCTTTCTGGAAATCGCTAATCCAAACAAAGAAAGCGGTATTTACTACAACGACATAAACGTCACAATATATTTTGAAGATGAGAATGTGGGTGCAACAACGATAAGTTCTTTCTATCAAGGCTACGATAAGAGCATCCAACGACAAGAGAGTGTTTATACAAATAGGCGGTTTTCGAAAGCAGTTTACGGGGCAGTTTCTGATAGGACAATGGATTTGAAGGTAGGAGTGGCGACAAAGGTTCGGTACAAGACATGGGGTTTGAAGAGTAAGCACCATGGGATGGACTTGCAAGGAACCGTGAAGATTGGATCAGACGGTAAGATTTACGGGAAGAAGAAGATAAAGCTTCATCACACTCCCAAGAAGTGGAGATTGCATTTTACAGGTAGGGATTGAAATGTATCATGTGTTGTTTGGTGCCCAACCTGACACCATTTGGGCTGTACGTGTATGATTGGATAATCCCTCTTGTGGGGAATCATGTGGGTGGGACATAAACTAGGAATTGTGATGGACGTACGGGTGGAAAATGATGCAGAGAGGTGTGAAGTTCCTCATTTACAATACCCGAATGGTTAGGATTGTGGGGTCCTTGAAATTGTGGGCTATTGCCCATCCTTGTGATGGCCCATATGATCAACTGTCAAGATTACTGTAAATATACTACATTGCTCCCATCTACAATACATGAATTAGCAAGTCGATCTGATTTTTCTTTTTCCATTTGTTATTTAGGAGTACATTAGTGAAAAAAACGCCACAATCAAGAGAGACCGTTGATCTTGATTGGTGGGCCACATGTCCTCAAGAACAGATTGATTGGTGGGCGATGAGCGCCATTTTCTTGATTAATCTAATCGTACAGAAATCATGATTAACTGAGGATGCTTAATGTGAGATAATTTGACATGGAGAGAATGAGCCCCACCATAACAAGATCAAGGTTTAATTGTGATTTTGGGGGATTTACTGCCCAAACAGAGATACTTTTAATTGTAATTGAGACGGTTTTGGTGGACAGGACACAAAATCAGGCCCACCAGAGTTTCATTTAGGGATCGGGTTCAACCCTAAAATACATGTCCGTTGATCATAAGCGGGGCCGATTAACAAATAGGTGGGCCTCTGCCTAGGTTTTAAATAATAATTTCTATCGAGGCACGACAAAGCCTTAATAGAATGCGCTTGTTGATGATGTTAACGTATGAACTTGGGCCTGAATTATGGGTCTGTTAAAAATGACCTAAGCGTTTAGGCCCGATTCCTAAACGTGCTAACGTTTAGCCTAGTCATTGATCATCTAGGGCTCAGTGCCAACCATATAGCTAGAGCTGTAAACGAGTCTAACAGAGTCGAGCTTGGCCCGACTCAGCTTGGCTCGGCCAACAGGCTACCCTAACTTAAACTCAGCTTGGCTTGGCTCGGTCTTCAAACCTGACTGGGTATGCAGTTCGGCTCGGCCCAGTCAGCAGCTTGGACCAACTCAATCTTTCAAGCCGAGTTTCATTTCGAGCCTACCAGTTGAGTTCGAGTTTAGGTTTTATATTTTTATTATATATAATATATAATATATATTAAAATATAAATAACATATAATATATAATATATGTGAATAGTCTCATGGCAAAGGCTCTTCAATTCTAATTGTAGTATAATTGTTTCATGGCAAAGGCTCATCAATAGAGGAGGCTGAGCCTTTGCCATAGCCAATTTCAAACCCAGCCCATCGACAATCCTAATTGTAGAATAATTATTCTCATGGCAAAGGCTCTTCTATCCAACTTAACCATGGACCAACTACTTCTTGGATGATCCACACCCTGAAAATGACAACCATGTGATGATCTTGACCATTGGATTGTCTCAGGTCACACTATGGTGTTGGATTAATCACCAACCCAAAAAAGGAAAGCTGAATGATAGGGTGGGCCTGATTTTCACACCCCATGTACAAATGGGGCAAACCCAGACTAATGTTTGGCAACATTTTTCTATTGAAATCTATTTGGGATTTGTTCTGCGGAATCACACAGATCTAGATCTATGATAACAATCCAAGAGCACCAAGCAAATACAAGAAAACACAAAGATTTAACATGAAAAACCCTTTCAAGAAAAAAACATGGCACAAAGCGACAGAATTCCACTATAAAAATAGAAATTACAAAGAAAAAAGACTTATCCAATTTGAACAACCTTGAAGCTCACCTTTGCTAGACCTTTTAGAAACCCTTGGAACCCCTTTAGGAAGCCTTAGAATACTTTAGAATAGCCCTAGAGACCCCTTATTTATAGTTTAGGAAACTTCACTTACACACCACTCTAAAATCGCCTCAAATTTACGCAGTCCACGCAGAATCCGCGCACCATCTACGTAACCTTCGACTAATCAAACTAGGGCTTCAACTGGTCGAAGGGCACCCTCGATTGGTCGAGCCTGACCCTCTACTGGTTGAGCATCCCAGACATCCAGAATATATAAACACTAGACTTCGACTCGAGCAGGCTTCGACTGGTCGAATGGACCCTCGACCAGTCGAGCCAGCTGGCTCGAGCAGCGCGGTGAAACGAATAAGCGGAAGATTTAAGTCATCTATTTTACAACAATCTTCACCATGTCTTCAATCTTCAACCGTGTAGCATCTTGACCTCTCCTCTTATCTCTACATCATATCATAGCTTCTTGTACATACTCCATCCTCCTTTTTCACCATCGCCAAGCCCAAAGAAGTTGCACAGAACTTGAACTTCTCTTCAGAAACATTTTAGGTGAGCATGTTTGCCGAATCAGAATCCACATACCCAACCACTTTTGCTCATGTCTTCTCAAAAGGAAAGATGTAGTCTTCTTACTATCTCACTACTACCCAATATTGCTTGGCGAGGTATTTGCTCACAATACTGATAGCCTGTGAAATAACCGGTCTAATACAGACCATGACATGTACTGGCAACCGCATTCGAATAAGGTTCATAAGATACAATATTCTGTTTTTCCTCATCTATTTTGGGACATGTCTTGAGGAAAACTTGAGAAAAGCCGCATAGGGAATGCTCTCCGGCTTTGTCTAGTCCATCACATACTTGATCAATACCTACCCAAGGAATTCAGCCTGAGATAACCAAGCCTACTCCTATTTCAGTCTCAATGCCCGGAACCAACTTTGCAACCCCCTGATCATTCACCTGAATGTCCCACTTAACTGAATCTTCAGTACATTGATTTCAGACATGTCATAATTGGCGATCTACATATCATCAACATACAATTCCTGACTCATCATAAAGGAATCAAACCACTGCCTAGGTGACAGGTTCTACCACGACCTCCTACAAAGTCTTTTCTCGACCCCTTTAACTTTGAACCGCCCTAGTTGCTTTATGTAGATCTGCTCTTTCAATTTTTCGTACAGAAATGCAGACTCCACATCCATCTTTCCAGCTCAATATCGCATTGGTCAACCAGCGCCAATCACAATCTAATAAATATTTATTATACCGTTGGTGTGAATATCTTTGAGCCTTCTTTCTGATCATAACCCTTTGCTACCAACTTCGCTCTGTATCTATGTTGTATCCTCCTAAAGATTCACCTGCATCTAACCGCTTCCCAGCCCACTAAAAGCTCCATCAACTTCCATGTATCGATTTAGTACAACGAGTCCATCACATCGCCCATAGTCACCTTTCACTTCTCAGCACCAGGCTCACCTAGAGCCATCTGAATAAAAGACAGATCCCCTGCGATATTGGAGCCGTTCATGTACCTTGCTGATATCCTGCGATTATGTCATGTGATTCTTCTCACAAGTGACTGCTCCACCTGCTCTGTATCTCTATCCGCGCATTTCAGCCTTCATGTCTTATCCGCTCATGTGGCCATGCACAACATGCTATACACGTGCAGAGACGGAATTCGTTACAACCATTGTAGCTCCTATAACACCCCGCACTTTTCAGTACTTTGATGTTACCATGAAGATCTAAATCTGTTTACACGTGTGTGGAAACACATGTAGTTATCCTTACATAACAACATCTGATAATTCTCAAATTATTCATCTCAAATGTCTTGTACAACATTCATCCTTATAACAAGTCATTCATCCGATCGATTTTCAAATTAGCCCATCATATCTTCAGAGCACCTATTTTAGAATCTTAATCACTTTGATAGACCAATTAAACCGTTTATCAGGTCTACAACCTTCCATTGTACGATCCATCCTTGAAAAATGCAGATCAAATCATCTGGATTCATATTCAAATCCTAGGTCTCACCTAAAGGATTCTTTAGGATCCCAAGGGTTATTAATAATAAAATGTTAATAAATCCAATCATTGGACTGTTTAAATAAACCGTGACTTGGTAAATTAGAAACTCATGTGGTGGCTCACTTTAATGCAAATAACCCTAATATTAGTGTTTGTAGTTAAAAGACATATAACGAGCAACCCCACATCTTACATGTAAGTAAAATAAAAAGATGAATAAATAACAATGTACATACAGTAATAATAATAGTAGTTAAATATTTAATAACATAGGAGCATGAAATGAATGGTCCTAATGGAGTCGGACCACGACACGACAATATATATATATATATATATATATATATATATATATATAGGGAAAAGGTATTATGCACTCGACCTCACGATAAGCTCCCATGAGGTCGAGTTGTGTGGGCCCCACCGTGATGCGTGTCGACCATCAACACCATGCATTTGATGGGTCCCCTTTAAATTATAAGATATCCCAAAAATCAGCTGTATACGGAACTCAGGTGGGCCATACCATCTAAAATCATGTGAAGACACCGTTAAAACATATAAAAGCACTTGGTGGGGCCCACTTGAGTTTTGAATGCTGTTGAAACTTGGTCTGAACCCTCATCCAAGTGGGACACACATAATGGATGGACTGGATTTGCAAACCACATCTCAGTGGATCCAAAAAATGATTATGAATGTTTTAATGGTGCACGGCCCCTCTCCACTTTTGTATGTGGTGTGGCCCACACAAGTCATAGATTGACTTGATTTTTGAGACCTAGGCCCACGATGGAATGGTGCATCTGACTGATGGGGTAGATGTTCGAAACACATCACGGTGGGGCCCACACAGCTCGACCTCATGGGACAGACTAGTGAGGTCGAGCGCATAGTACCTTTTCCCATATATATATATATATATATATATATATATATATATATATAGAGAGAGAGAGAGAGAGAGAGAGAGAGAGAGAGAGAGAGAGACGTAGTAATAATAAAATAAGATTAAATTAATATTAATATCATTATGTGGATGGTAACAAGTATTGAACATATAAAAGATCCATTAGAATCTTCTGACCATTGATGGTTATATTGGGATCAATTCGACCGTCAGATCTATGAAATCGGCACCCAAAGACCTTGATTTAGTTAGCATGGCCCATCTTAGATCTGGATCTGCCTGATTTCTAGTCAGAGGGCCTGATTAGAGCCTCCCAAAGTGATTGGACGGAGTAGATTTCCCATAAACATCACGATGGACCCCACCTAGTCACTCGTTTGTACACCAGCGTGTGCACCCGATGTGCACCGAGCTGAGAAGCTCGGTCAACTAGCATTGACCCGATATTTCCAAAAACGGGAGACGTTTCCCGCCTGCTCCGTTAAAAAAATGGCTCGTTGTGTTTTCTCTCCCCTGTTTTATCGAGATGTGGCCCACCATCTCATCCCAGTTAGTTGATCTAAACCGTCCATCGTGATGGGGAGGTCAATATGATCAAAAAAATGGAAATTCTGCTTGTGGAAACTCAGAAATGTAAGCACGAATTCTGGCGCGATAGACCCGTGCGTGTGGCATCTCCCAAAAACGGAAAGTTTCCGTTTCTCCCGTTTGATTCCACGCTGGCAATCCGCGTGCCCCGACGTCCGTCCATCCCATCCATCCATTTAGATAGATCTCAGCCATTCAAGTTCCTGGGTTAGGGTTCAAATAACCGACGCACATAAAAGAGAAAGAGCGGCTGTTTTCCCTGACCTTCCTGGTTTTGACAACCCTAGCCTCCAAGCCATCTACTCGAACCTTAGAAGACTTCAGGGCCTCACAACAGCCGCGGACAGTAGCCTTCTCAGAGATTTCAGGAGGTTCTTGTGGCTGCACTCGAGAAACGGTAAACTCCGTTCTTCATCCGAACCCACTGACTAAAGCTTCATCAAGCTTCTATTTATGGAGTCCACAAGCTCCTGTGGACCAATACCAAGTGTCCAGCAGAAGCAGAATGGGGGAAGATCCATTGATTAGTAATCCGCCATTGGTGCACGATCTCCTTCCCCGTCACCGCTTATAGCCGTGACACGTTGGATTGCAGTCCTCGTGGGTTCTATTCCTCTTTAATCTGAGGAAGCTAAAGAAAGAGAAAGAAGAAAGAAAAGGCGAAGGAGAGAGTTACCGAGAGGAAGGAAAAATGAGAGAGAGAGAGAGAAAAGAGAGACAGAGAGAGAGAGAGAGAGAGAGAGAGAGAGAGAGAGAGAGAGAGATGGGTCACAGCCGAGTCAAGCCGAGCTGGAGTCCATTGCTGAACGTCCCAGCATTCGAAGAGAAAGAAAAGGGGAGAGGTAGGAAGACAAGAATGAGAGAGAGTAGCAGAGAGAAAAATGAAAAGGAGAGGAAGAAGCCGTAAGGGGCCTGCTGTTGTCCGATCGAGACCGAGTCGACTCGGTTGAAACCGAGTCTGACTGGGTTGAGTGTGGTTTGGGTCTGGTCCAAGCCATGCTGAGGTTCCGGTCAGAGAAGAAGAAGGGAAAAGGAAAAGAAGGAAGGAGGAAAATGAAAGAAAGGGAGAGGATTCGATCAAGTAGTGGAGCCACACCATGTTGAGTCGGGCCGAGCTAACCCGTTTGAAACTCACTAAGGTGCTCCTCCTTGCTACCTCAACTGGCTGGCGAGTCAGGGCAAGTCCTGGTTGAACTGGGAAGAAGAAATAGAGGAGGCCAAGTCAACTCTATTGGGACTGAGTCTAGCTGAGTTCAGGTCACACGCTCAATAAACTGCATCTTAAGGTAAGGCCACACTTTCTTTCCAAATTGAAATTATTTCAATTATTATTGTTATTATTATTATCATTTTTAGGATTATTAAATTTAGATATAATTAACCATTTACCCATACTGATATTGGTTAATACATATAAAAATTATCATTTTTAAAATATTAGTATTTTAATTTGTTGTTCTTGAGATATTAATATTGACTTTGGAGCGTACTAATTATTTTCACCATAATAATTATTAGTGGCGCATTAGCTAATATTAAGTATGTTGTTAATATGAATAGTTGTTTTGAAATTGTTAGTATTATTATTCATCGTGGGTGGTTGTTAGATAACTTAATAAAATATTAGTCATTGTTAATATGCCGAAAATTAATAACCAATTTATTTGATTTATTTTATTCATTTACTATTCCCATTAATAATATCATTAATGGCCACACAAAATAGAGTTCAAATTTCATAATCAAAACCTGGAATCTAAATTCAGTATACAATTTCTAACTCACCATGAATGAATCAAACCACTACCTAGACGATAGGTCGTACCATGACCTCCTGCAAACTTTTTTTTCTAACCCCTTTAAACTTCGAAGCCCTCTGGTTGCTTCATGTAGATTTATTCTTCTAATTTTTCTTGCAGAAGTGCAGACTCTACAATCATTCTTCTAGCTCGAGATCACATTGACCAACTAGCGCTAATCACAGATCTAATAGACACATGTTATACCGTCGGCGCGAATATCTCTGAGAAGTCGATCCCTTCTCTTTAAACATAACCCTTCGCTATTAATCTCGCTCTGTATTTATGTTGTATTCTCTTGAAGATTCACCTGCATACAACCCCTTCCCGACCCATTGAAAGCTCCACCAGCTCTCATGTGTCGATCTGGTACAACAAGTCCATTACATCGCTCATAGTCACCTTCCACTTCTCAGCACCAGCCATCTGAATAGAAGACGGATCCTTACGATATTGGAGTTGTCCATGTACCTCGCTGATATCTTGTGATTATGCCATGTGATTCTTCTTAAAGGTGGCTGCTCCAACTACTTTCTATCCTTATCCGGGTGTCTCAGTCTTCCTACCTTGCCCACTCATGTGGCCATGCCTAGCATGTTACACACGTGCAGAGGTGGTATCCGCTACAGCCATTGCAACTCCACCTTTTGAAATGCTCTCAATCAACCTGTAAACATAATCGAGTCGTTGCACTTTTATGATTACTCGTGCCCCCTTAGACACTTTAAGAGCACCATCAATACTTGTGAATTTGTTGCTCATTACCTCAAGTACACCAAGAGAAATTAGGCTCTTCTTCATGTCAGGAACGTGCCTCACCTCAGTCAGGGTACGCTATGTCCCATCAAACATCTTGACACGCACTATACCAACAACCACAACATTACAAGCACTGTCATTACCCATGAATACATGCCCACCATCGTACTCCCTGTAGCTGGTAAACCAACTCTGATGAGGAGTCATGTGAAAGGATGCCCTTGAGTTTAGAATCCATTCGTCCTTACGATCATTGTAAAAGTGTCTAATCGTAGACATAGACAAAACATCACCTCACATCCACTTGATCCATCTGACGTAGCAGCATTAGCCTCCCTGTACAAAGCATCGGATTCTTCTCTCTTAGATTTAGGATTTGTACAATCCTTTTTCATATGTCCTTTCATCCCATAGTTCCAGCACTTTACTTTTCCTTTATCCTTTTCCTTGGATTTGGATCTAGAACTTGAAGAACCTATACCTTATTCAGAATTCTTATCCCTTATAAACAGTGCATCAGAAGATATTTCAATGTCGCCCTTAAGCTTTCTCATAGCCTTTCCTTGAAGGGCTGAGATAATGTTGTCGACACTCAGGGTTTTATTTATGGTACACATTGTATCCTTGAATGACTCATACGATGCTGAAAGAAAACTCAGTAATATGCATGTTTATTCTTCATCTTTCATTACTTCCTCTATATCCAACAATTTACAAGCCAATTTATTAAAGTTGCTAATATGAGCTTTCAGATCTCCACCATCTGTCATCTTGAAATTATACCACTGACACTTCAAGTGTAGGCAATTTTTAGAAGATTTTTTCACATAAACATCCTTTAACTTCGCTCATAACTTAGCCGTAATTTTCTCCCTCATGACATTATAGAGAACTTCATCCGTGAGACAAATGGATTGATGATAAAGCCTTCTTATCAAGAATATTTCAATCATCATCAGTCATAGTAGACTTTCGTTCCTCAAGAGCATCATCTTCACCTTACTTGATTAAGGAACTGATTATCTTTATCTTCCATAACTCATAATTAGTTTTCCTTGAGTACTTCTCAATATCATACCTAGTGCTTCCAATTATTATGTATCCCTCAGATTCAGATTTATGCCCCAACGATAGCTCTGATATCACTTGTTAAGGATTTTTGTTGCGGAATCACACAGACATAGATCTAGAATAGCGATCTAAGAGCATCAAGCAATCACAAAAGAATACAAAGATTTAACGTAGAAAACTCTTTCGGAAAAAAATCATGGCACAAAGCGACAAAAATCCACTATGAAAATAGAAATTACAAAGAGAAAAGACTTACCCAATTCAAACAACCTTGAATCTCATATTTGCTACACCCTTTAGAAACTCTAAAACCATTTTAAGAACCCTTGGAACCCTTTTAGAAAGTCTTAGCATTATTTAGAAAGATCCTGGGGACCCTTATTTATAGTTTAGGAAACTCCACTTATGTACCTCTCTGAAACTGCCTCAAATTTACACAATCCACGCAGAATCCACGCACCATCTGCATTACATTCAACTAGTCCAGTCAGGGCTTCGACTAGTCTGGTCGAGCCTGGCCCATGACTGGTCGAAGGACCCGAACATCCAAATACATTGTTCGCTGGACTTCAAGTCGAGCTGGCTTCAACCAGACAAAGGGACCTTCGACTAGTCGAGCCGGACCTTCAACTAGTCGAGCAGCACGGTGAACCAACATTTAAGACATCCGTTTTACAACATGTGGAAGGTGTGGGACCTAATCCCATTATAAGATGTTATCTTGCGAAGTACTATTATGAAAGGTCTCAAGTGCCGAAGTCTCCTGTAATTCATTGACACTAAAACAAAGTTGGCATTTCCCAGCAGTCAAAACTGCTTGCAAAGGTCCAAAAAATTTATTGGCGGTCTAGTAACTGCTAGTAAAGGCTCCGTTGGTAAATGATTTACCGGCGGCCATCAGTTTTTACCGACGGTTTTGCGGGATGCCCCTAAATCGTTAGCCCAAAACGAGAAAAAGCTACGAATAAAGTCCGTAGCAATAGAGACTATGGTTACCAACAATCCGTAGCAATAGAGCCTATGGTTACCAACAATCCATAGCCTGGCAATTTTTGTTGTTTCAGTTTTTCCTTCCTACTTTCACCACTAGGGGGAAAAAAAAAACAAAAAACGATTGCAGGTAAACCAGTAATGCGTACAAATATAAATGTATAAAGCACAGAAGAACTTAGTTCAAAATCTTTTTTCGTATAGAATAATTGTAAGCAATCCTTAGTTTTCATCAGATGAACTGCTAGAATCTAGTGTTAAAGCAGAAGAAAAAGTGTAGAAAGATCTCTCTACACCGCTTTATTTATAATGTTGCAGGTGAAAGAACCACTCTAATAATACAACCCAGGCCCACTTAATCCAGTCAAAAAAAGATCCACAAATATATAATAAATAAATAAATAAAATTGCAGCAAATAACAACAAAAGATGATGTTCTTCATGCTCAGAACTTAAAAGGTGGGAGTTATACTAATAATAGAACTTGCAACAGAGTCTATCTTCTGTACTGGTTGGCTGGGTGATGTTGGTAGTAGGATCTGGTTCATCTGAGGCTTCTGTACTTCAGTTGCTGGATCATTTGACTCAACCATGCTGTGCTAGCAGCTGTATATTTGAGATACTGCCAGCTCTCTGTTTGTGTGGATCCTGCTGGCAAGATGGAATTCATGTCCCCTCTTAGGCAGTGGTAGCATCACATGCTTCATTAGGCGATTCCATTCAATTCGAAGCATTTTAGCTTGGTAGACAAATATAAAAGGCAATGAAGGGTGCATTTGGTTGCACAAGATATCATGAAATTTAATTATTTTTGGTACAACTAAACACAACAAAAGGAGAAGATCAAAAAGATAATAATAATAAGAGTTTCAAACCATGAAATGCTGATGAATTTAGGTGGGCTACAAGGAGAAGAACGAGCACAACGATGATTCTTAAGTTCGCCTGCACCGATTCATCACTCCATTAGTTCTTTTTCTTTCTTTTCACTAGCATTGCCATTAACATTTGGAGATTTTATACCTGATGTAGCAGTAACCAATCGATGTTGGAATTCACGAGACCAGCTCTTTCTAATGATGTTTCAATTGACTAAGGCACACATCGAACAACAAAGTGGAAAACATCCTAGCCATTCATCTGTATGCAGTAGGAAGAGAATCTTGGAGGAAAGACTGGTGAACCGTTTGAGCTCAAGACGTACTTTGATTGCTCATCCTCAATGATAGCATTCAAATGCCTGTCAAGGGGCCACGAGTTCATAGTTTCAACTTAAAATGACAGTGTTGTAGCATTATAACAGGGAAAAAAAAAAACAAACAAACAAACAAAAAAAAAACAAGAGGAGGAAGAAGAAGAAGAAATAAAAAGTATGATTTTTCATCATCTTTAGATGAGAATAGAACATGCTTTGGCCATCACCATCACTGTGAACGTCGGATCCAAGCAAGCTATCTTCATCACCATCACAGGCCTGCAAATTGCAGCACCATGAATGAATGTTGTATCGAAGATAACTTGTAGAATGAATTCAATAAACAGATAGGTTGCCATCCTTTGTTGCCTGATGCCATTTGCATGCTGCAACTCACCTACTGTAAAGCAGCATACATACCACCAATCTGGACTGTCCAAAACATGGGCCATGTTGTGCAGAGTAAGTCAGGCTCCTCAGCCTTGCAGCCTTTGGGAACAAAGTTGCAGTTTCTCCATCGAACTCCGTCATCATAGGTTTGCTCAGGTATATTTGGCCAAAGCCGATCCTATAGATTGTCTGCATCGAATCAAATACATTTACATAGATATTAACAATGTTAGTAGCAAAAGAGGACCTCCAAAACCTTAAGAGCTGATGAAGGTGTTCAGATCTAGTAACCATAAGAAAACATTGTACACAACAAACCCATAAAAAGAAAATGTTCAAAAATGACAGAACAGACGATCTTGCATCCTAGATTTAGGATGGAATAGAACACTGATCGGATTCAGATTGCAATGAAATGATACATTTGTGACACTTGTCCAGTACACCAGCATCAACAAAGATAGGAAAATTGTATACACAGAACATGCACTCGAGGGTGTAGACGGACAAAGATTTCTCAATTAGTACCATTGGCTCCATCTGGAACAGAATCCTGAAAGAGCACAGAATTCCCAATGCAATATGGATTCAGCAGACTGAAATACATTCTGAGATAGCAGCAGTTCAAGCATTGGATTGAAGACAAAACATAAATTCATGGCTTGACTGAGCTTTTAACAAACTTAAAAAGTAGCAATTTATGTAAAATACAAAGAATTAGGCCAAGGTATGGAAGCTGAAAGAGTCATTGCAGGTATTTGCCGGTTACAGTTGGACCCCCATTTCACAAGAGATAAAGTATAGAGCAACGTTGTTGAATGCGATTGTTTATGCGCATGTGTGAAGAGATTGCATGTGCCATGATGGCATACAAGGGGGATTACGATGAGATCTAAACTCCAGTCATAATCACAATTAGAGATTGGCAAAATGTTATGCAGCATCATAGCAAACAAGTGGTTCTAACTACTGTGAACAGCCATGTTATTTTTCTTCGCAGAATAAGACTGGGAGGATTAGTTGTGCCTTTTCCTGTCACAGAGAGGGTTTGTATCAGCATTGATGAAGCATGTAAATTTCAAACGTAAGCAATATTAAAAAAGAAAGAAAGAAAGAAAGAGGAGATATGGAAGAGAGATAGGGTGTTGTACAATTATGCTGTAATGGATAGAAAGAAAGCATCCTGGTGGTGAACAGAGATTAAAACTTTTGAAACTGTTCAATCCCATTTTCTCCATAAAATGGGAAGTGCTTTGCTTAATTGTTTGGTTTAGACTTGAAATTGTCTCTGTTTCTTTTCTTTCCTGTGTCAACCTTCATCCCCCTCCTCCCAATTCCAAATTCATATCTACCACAAGAGCACCCCAAAACTCCTTACAGTAGCCTGGTGAATAAAGAAATTCTTGATTCTCTTCATCAGTGTTCAATATAAATGTCACTTCATCTCCAAGGGTAACTATGGAAGCGACTATATTTCAATTGAGAAGAATGGCCATTGTGTAAGAGTCAACTGCAAGCCAACATCCATGTGCACATTTTGCACATTGGAGCATTTCGACAATCAGGCAATCTATCAGAGACGATATTCCGTCTCATGGTTTGAATTCTCCTTCACTAGTGACTAATTGATTGGCATGCTTTCAAGGATGATTTTTTTTTTCTGTGGACTAGGGAAGTTTTGAGGCGTGTTCAGGTGAACTGGTTGATTTAACGTTCATTGCTATCAGCATGAGCTACCTCCCAATGATGGATTCATTTGTTGCAGAAAATCTCCCTAATATCATACATGAGATCTACCAACAGTAGTACTATTGAAAAAACAAAGAAATCAAAGAAATCAAAGAAATATTCAGCATCTATACTTTTCATGGGCATGAAGAAGCCAACATTGGTATCTCCTGATCAAAAGTTTGGTCCTTAAAAGTTTAAAAAGGCATAAAGTGAGGCTGTGCCTTACTTGCAGGAAACCATCTACAAAGCAGGAAACATGTTTCCTAGGAAAAAATGGGTTTGATTTTCATTTTATGAAAGAGGTGGAACTGGACAGAAACTCAAGGAAACATAAGGGAATAATATTTCCCTGGGGGCACTAGAAAAGATATTTCATTTAAAAAGGTATCCTCTCTCATCTTTGATCGATTTCTTCCATATTACTTACAAGTAAATCATCAATGGGTTCTAATTTAGAGCTTTTAATAGAAAATTAGAAATCTCAAAAAGAAGGCATAGTTAAAACTCCAAGAAGTTCCAAAGCAGCTAAAAGAGATTTCATAAAGAAAATACGAGGTGGAGAATAACAGAATCTGCTGTTCTGCCACTTCTATACTTGAAAGTTGGGAATCTTGCTTGCTTGCATTTTGGTTGTCATTGTACTCAACCTGAAATAAATCTCTATGTTAATATCAAATTAGAAGATATAAAAAAGAACAAAAGAAGTGTATTCATTTCTAGGAAAGAAGAAGATCACTAGGAAACAAAAATTGATGTTTCAAGAATCTTAGAGATGAATAGTTTCAGCTTTTTGGTAGGTACATGGGGCAGTTGTAAGAAGCAAGAATTAATCTAAATAAGTTATGTGAGCTAATCAAAGCAGGCATTGCACCATTCCCCACCTGGACATGGGAACGACATTAAGAAAGAAAAATAAGAACCCAATTCAAGTAAGAGAAATTCTGAATCAACTGTAGAAAAATCAAAAGATGAGAGAAACCCATGTCAAAAATATTAAGAAAACTTTTATTTAATGGAGCACATCGAAGGATGACAGATCATTCTTACCAGTGAAAAAAAAAAAATCAGAAGCTTAATTGAATGTCTTTTCATGATCATTTTAGTTTGGGAAATAAATTTGAATTACTCGTATGGTTCTAAGAAAATGATACCAGAAAATGCCAACTGAATTAAATAGATATTCCGTATTTAGCATGAACAATTTAATGAACTAATCATCAATGAGTATCAGTAGCTAGTTGCCCACCTCTTGCTTTTGTCCCAATTTTATATATTCTGGCACATCATCAACAACAACTAAGGGCGCTGGTTCACGGAGTTTTATAGCTGGATGTAGATCCTTTAAATGCTCCCACTTAGGCTGTCTCAGTAGGCCTAGAAAGAAGTGTAGATGTCATAAAATAAACTGACAAATAAGCAAGAATCTTCTACATAATGATCACAATAATAGTAGTTAAGGAACAGATTTCGAAAGTTGAGAATCTATTAGCATTGATAGATCATGACCATCTGATTCTTTGAAGCCATGAAAGACTAAATTGACAATGGATCTTGGTTGTTGAACACTCTTAAACAATAAAAAGAACCAAAATAGATCATGACCTCTTTTTTTCTTTTTTTGGAAAGAGAGATTTCGAAGGAGATTTACTTGCATTACTTCCATCGAAGGAGATTTTGATCCTCCAACGTCCAATGCTCCTAAGCTATCCTTGTACCATTTGAACAGAGTAATTGAAGGAGATCTAGAGGCCTGTGTTGAAGTTTTCCCTTGAATGCCTATAAGAAAATATACAAAGGCATGTTCTTTTGACTGGAAAGTACATTTTGGGTGTTCCTTCGAACACAAGAGGACTACTCTTTCATGTAATTTAAAAAAAAATAAAAAAATCAAGCTAAAATATCACCTTACAGAGACAAAATTAAAGTTGATAAGAGATTCAAAATCCTAGAAATTTCAACTCTTTCATCATTTTCAGCACAAATTCAGTAATTAGCTGAATGAATTATTTCAAGAAAGAAAGAGCAGTGGATTTACAAAATAACATCAGTACAATCCAGACAGCATTACCTAAGCAGAGCTGAAGGCCAATTTCACAAATAATTATCATGTGAATGACCCTATCCTTAGAACAGTTCCCATTAGCTACCCACTGGACCATCTATTTGGGTTGCATCAGCTGGGCCCTTAGATAATGAATCCAAAACTGTTGATCTTTAATGGATGGCATGCATAGTTAAGTATCTTTGGAGAAGCAGCTCCCGAACAATGTGCATTATTCACCATTTAATCTGTACTTACACGAATGCTTATTGTATGATTGCAGACACCATCTCATTTTCTGGTTAGTGCCGGTATTGATGTGATTTTGGTTGTTGGCAGCACTGCTGTGATGTCATGAGTCAAACAAGTGATGCAAACTTCTATCTCATTTTTGTTGATCTATTTAGTTTATGTGGTTGCCTCATTCAGTTCCCCATTTTAGATTGAAACTTGCTGCTACTCCGCATAGGAGAAATTCTTGACAGGTACATTCATTCACCAATTTCCCAGAATGCTGGTTCAAAAGATAAAACTAAGAAATGTATTGAGTTTTATGTCTGAACACGGATGAATATTATCATTAAAAAGTATGAAGGTATGGTTTCCATTTCATAACGAGGAAAATTGTGCATGATGACTCACATGGTTCCTGCTATACAAGTGTTGATGTGGGTCTTCTCCTCTTCACCAAGCCTTGCCAGACCAAAGTCAGATATCTTTGGTATAAGATCCCGATCGAGCAGTACATTGATGGCTTTGATGTCTCTATGAACAATTTTCAGTGTCGATTCTTCATGGAGATAAGCTAGACGTCTTGCTGTACCAACACAAATCTTGTGCCTTGTTGGCCAATCAAGCTGCAAGCCTGCAATTGATATTCTTCTGGGCCTATAAATCATCCAGTTAAGAAAAAATGAGTCATATTACTTCCTGTTGCATCCTTACTGCATACACATATTGGTACAAAAACAAATGAGCTCACCAAACAGAGCACAAGCAAGGCTATTATTTTTCATGTACTCATAAACTAGCAATAGTTGATCTTCCTCGATACAACATCCATAAAGTTTTTCAAGATTTGGGTGTTGCAAAGTAGATATCATGCCTATTTCAGTCACAAATTCACGGCTTGCTTTGATTTGGATGAAAGCTGTTTCACTGCAATTGAAGTACTATCTGATAATAGCCCCTGCAATATAGTAATGTAAGAAGTTCTATTACCTTTTACTTGAAATATGTTAGTCTCAAAGGTAATTATGTATCTGGATAAACAGTGATTCTGTAGTATACCTTGTAAACAGAACCAAAACCACCTTCCCCAAGCTTGTTTGAAATGTGAAAGTTGCCTGTGGCAGCTCTAATCTGTCTTAAGGTAAACAAACTGGTTCGTAGATCTAAATCTCTGAGATCTGTCCACCGGACAAAGTTACACATGAATGTCTCAAAAAAGTTGATAAATTCCACATATTTTACTAGAAAAGTGCAGTCTATGCATGATTTATCACACATGAATTTGTATTAAAGCTCGTTAGCCGTCCATGCCATCCAGGAATGTCTTGTATTACACTGCTTGACTCTTACAAGCTCCCACATTGCTCGGTTAGAAAGACAGATTTATTTTTTTTCTACTGTTGGTTAAGATTCATATAACGTGCTAGATGCCATGGCACATTTGTACAATTCCCAATCATGGTTTAAAATTTTCCAAAAAAGACATAGAATTGTCGAAGTTGTATCACTTTAGTCCGAAACAAAACAAGTCACCAAACCAAAACAAAACAGAAATGAACCAACACGGGCCAGTTGTACCCATTTCTATCCAACAGACAATTCACACTCAGAAACCTCTATTTAAAATCTATCTATCGAAGTACTGAAATGTACCATAGAAACGATGAACTTATCACCCAAAGAAAGTCACAGCTACTACAAAATCAATGACCAAGCCTTCCGATTTTCGAGCTGATATTGTAGCAGACCAAGAATTAATGCAGGACAATTAACCACTTGCTCTAAAAGCTCAAACTATTAGAGTATGGCGAATTAATCCATTTATCTCATAACCCAGGCCCCACATCTCATGGGTTAGGGCCTTGGCCGAACCCCCTTCGTGGGCCCCAAATCACATGGACCGCCCACCCCGAGTGTGTCCCCGCATCCCACGGGCTATCCCACTCAAGCCCGGTGTGAAATGCGCATTAATCACCCCTGCTAAGGAGTCTCGAACACGAGACCTCCCCCGTGAGCCCCAAATCGCATGGGTCACCCACCCCGAGTGTGCCCCTGCATCCCACAGGCAAACCCACTCAAGCCCATTGTGAAAATGCCCCTGCATTAATCACCCCCGGTAACGAGTCTCGAACATGAGACCTCCCGCTCTAATACCAATTTGATGCAGGACAATTAACCACTTGCTCTAAAAGCTTGAACTACTAGAGTATGGCGAATTAATCCATTTATCTCATAGCCCAAGCCCCACATCTCATGAGTTAAGACCTCAGCCGAACCCCCTTCGTGGGCCCCAAATCACATAGGCCACCCACCCCAAGTGTCCCCGCATCCCACAGGCTACCCCACTCGAGCCCGGTGTGAAATGCGCATTAATCACCCCTGGTAAGGAGTCTCGAACACGAGACCCCTCCGTGGGCCCCAAATCGCTCGGTCACCCACCCCGAGTGTACCCCTGCATCCCACAGGCGACCCCACTCGAGCCTAGTGTGAAAATGCCCCTGCATTAAGAATATTTGGAAATGCATGGAGTTCGCTTGTGAGATCTACCCTGAAAATAACTGTAATAGGTTACGTGCATTCAACATAGGGTTAAAACAAACCCAAGGTGATCAATTTGTCAATCAAGACGGTGATGAAAATCCAGCATGTTCAAGCATCATTCACATATCCAGCCACCATGATCATGACCTAGCTTCTCTCATATTGATTACTTGATCAATTCAACAAT
The DNA here is from genome assembly GCA_037074715.1 of Magnolia kwangsiensis. Classification (NCBI taxonomy): domain Eukaryota; kingdom Viridiplantae; phylum Streptophyta; class Magnoliopsida; order Magnoliales; family Magnoliaceae; genus Magnolia; species Magnolia kwangsiensis. The sequence goes on along the minus strand of CM073584.1, from coordinate 30,811,881 downwards.
TTCAATAGGAGGCGACATCAAAGTTTATCATCAGTGATTCCCAAGGCATTCAGTAATGGTAATGGCTGACATAATGGTCGTCCATGTGACTGTTGCAATACAAATCCTATTTTGCCAAATTAGTAGGATTGTCAGGAAAATGCGTTGATTAGAAAGCAGAGATGTCCATGCATTAAGTGCCTGTAATACCTAATTTTTGAATTTCGAATCCCTAATTAGGGATTTTCAGTTTTTAATCTATAATCCACAATTAGGGAATCGACACTACAAATCCCTAATTAGGGATTCGAAATTCAAAAATTCCCAATACAAAAATCATTGCACAATGCTACTTTAAGTATTAAAAAATGCCAAAAATTGTCCAAATTGATATGAATAGATAAGGGAGGAGAGAGAGAGAGAGAGAGAGAGAGAGAGAGAGAGAGAGAGGCAGGCCTGATATTGCACAATGCTCCTTGATGTGTTGGACCAAAGAAAAGAAGAACAAAAACCCTAGAAAGAGATCAAGAGCGAAGAGGGAGAGAGGAGGATTCGAGATTCGAGAGGGAGGGAGGGAGAGAGAGAGAGGTAGATCGAGCGGATTAGCATCACTTACAGTATATGAATCCTAGAATGTGGGCCCAGAGAGGGAGAGGCACAGAGAGAGAGAGGTAGAGATCAAGCGGAGACGGAGAGTTGCAGAGAGAGAGAGAGAGAGAGAGAGAGATCGAGCGGAGAGGAAGAGGCGTAGAGAGAGAGAGAGAGAGAGAGAGAGAGAGAGTTGGCAATGGGGAGAGGGAAAGGGCCGAAAATGAGACTAGGGCATTCGTATTTTGATTTAACAGGGACCCCTTGTCGGTGGCAGGCCTTGGTTCCAACCGGCAAAGATTCCACCAACTGTCGGTTTTGCCCTCCTTTCTTTTAGTGTGATCATCACCTATAATGGGGAAAAATATTAAAAGAGTTGTTTGACATCATGGAATAATGAAATGTGTAACACTAATAACCGAATATTTTCAACATACAATAACGTGACCAGCCTCCTCATTCACAGCACTCCCGTTGCTTCTTTCAATGGGTCACTATGAACATGGTTGCTCGCTCATGAGACTCTCCACTAGAATTCTTCACCCAGTTTTTCTATGTAAAAATATAGTTTTAATGGTAGAGTATTCATCACCATTGTTTCCTATTGTATGGTCCACTTGTGATTTGAATCTTTTTCAATTTTGGGCTCATGCCATAAAATGATATGGAAAAATAGATGGACCCCGTGGATATAGAATAAATAAATTAAGGTCTGCTCCACGATAAGTACCGCACCATCTTAAGTGAGGCCCAGGCCGCACCTTCTCAAACTTAACAAAGCCAGACTTGTCATTCTAACTTGAGAAAATCTTTAATACTCTTGTTTGAGTAGGTAGATGATACATGGGCACTTAGAAATCACTTGAAAATTACACGTGTGGTATGTAAGAAGTCAAACTAAACGCTCCAAATTATGTATCATGAACCCAAAATTAAGCTTATTCTGTCATCAAATTAATGGACATTTATTGAATGGTTAAAATGAAAAATATCCAAGTATTTCTACAAATAAGCATCCGCATATAAGAGGCTATCATTGTTCACCCAATTATTGAACTATAGCTTGGTTAAGAGGGTTGCTCAATCTAGTTAGCTTTACTTGATTTAATATATGATCAGTGTTTTAAATAGCGGTAGCGTGATGCGTAGCGATCAGCCCTCTAGAGCATGTAGTGTAAATACGTAGCGTGTAGCGTAAGCTACACAATACTTCTATTTTTTAATTTAAAAATAGGACAAATATAATAAATAGTGAAAAAATATAAAAATGCCTAAAAGATTATTCATTTTATCAATTGTAAGCATGTTCAAAAAAGCTATTAATTATCATTTATCAAGAGCCAATCCACATGTAAGCCAAATCAAATAATTATCACATCAAAAACTTTCTAAGCAAACCATTTTAATTTTTTTATTTTATTTTTTTCAAAAAAAAAAAGGAACCACTTTAATTAATAATGTCTAATTGAAACCACAAGTCACAATTATGAAAAGAAATAAAAATCTCATAGGTTAAAGGTATCAAGTATAATACAAGTGTCACATTCCTCAACATTAGAAACAAAGAAAACATGAAAAAAATAATTAAAAAAATAAAATAGTAAAAAAATGCATTGTAGCTTACGCTACGGACGCTACACACTACGTAACTGTAGCGTACGCTACAACTCCTGTGGTGTACGCTACAGGGGATTTACGTTATTTGGGACGCTACGTAGCGCTACGGCCATGCTACGCTACGTAGCGTACGGTACGGGCGCTATTTGAAACACTGTATATGATATGTACAATTTTTGAGTGCTTGTGTGTCGATCGTCATACCTAGCTTGATTATTATATAACTCCTCTTTTTATAATTTGACTTTGATAAGCCACGGTATGTACAACAAGGCTCATATGCATGCCACATATATGCCAACATGGCTTGATAAGTCTAAAATCCGATTCATCCATCAGAATGAAACCACTACATCTAATGAAACTACTATCTATTTTTTGACTCAAGAATCAGGTTGATCCACCATTCTCGTGAGTAAAACTTTGCATAAACAATTTGGGTTACAGTTTGCAAAAACAATTTGTGGATGAGGTTTTTCCAACCCATCCATCTATTTTCAATATTGCGGCCCAAGTGCTGATTCAACCAAATTTCCTTTATAGGAAAATATGTAGGTCTGACTAACATGATGGATGGATTAGATCTCGTGCCAACACATGTGGCATGTACATAAGCTTTATTATATACGCATGTGCACTTAGCATAGTTCTCAATTTCTTTTAATTTTAATTCTTTATGACTAATCTCTCCATTCTTAAAAAGAGGCAAATAAGTCTTTTTAAATTCATTATCGGCTTATGAAGCATGCTCTCTTAAATACGAAAGGTAGAGGTATTTTTTTCAAAAAACCAGCACTTCGGAGGAATTTTTGGGTAAAAAATTCTTTTAATTAAATCAAGAATAGAACAAAACTATAAAAATTATATGATTAAACTTTACTTAAAATATATATTTATATGCATCGAGTCAATGGAGAACTCTTTGAACTTGGTTTGACCTAGTTGCTGCTCGGTATTGGGCTACTAAAGTATGGATCATTAATAAAATATTATAGTTGTTCCATCATTTAGTAGCAGATTTGTGAACATTTATTGGATGGTTAAATGAAAAAATCCAAAGGTTTTATTTCCATAAACAAGCATACACAGATAAGAGGCTATGATTGTTCAACCAATCTATCCTATTGGGTTTGAGATCTAGCTACAAGGGCTCAATCTAGTCAAATTTATTTTAATTAATATGTGCCACGAGTACAATTTTTTAAAATTGTTAAGCCGACACACGTGCAATAAAGTTCATGTACATTCCACATGTGCCAACATGGCACCATAGGGATGAGGTTCAATCGATCAATCAAAATGATACCATTATAATGATGCGCTACCTCAAGAATTAGGTGATCCACCGACCAAGTAGGCTACAGTTTTAAAAAAATTGTAGGATGATGTTTTTTCCAACCCATCCATGTGTTCCAATATCAAGGCCTGCATACTAGTGGAACCATATTTTCTTTTAGGGGAAACATGCGTTGGGTCAGATAAACCTAATGGATAGATTAGATCTATTACATATATGCCTACATGGATTAGATCTCTTATATATGTTCCATAAAAGCATATGTGTGGTGTGTAACTTAGCTTTAGTGCACGTGCATGCATGTGACCTTAGCTAAGCTCTTAGTTTCTTTTTAAATGTATACCCAATCAATTGCCATAAATCCTTAACAATCGAACACACATGATATGCAACAGGTGCCCAGTGTACAAGGAGAGTTCTCTATAGGAATCCTTCCATTATCCTTAACACCCATTAGTTAACCTTTCTTCTAGATACTCTCTATTGATTTTTCCTTTGTAGTATGGAATCAAATCGGAATGAATCCAAATAATAAGTCTATGAATGCAATCACCGTTATAATACAAGAAAATTATTACTTAGCCGATTTAAAAAAAAAAAAAACTTTTGAGGACCATATTTAAACCCTTAAAATCAAGCCATGATAGATATCACTTGAAGTCAAATAACATATCTAAAACAAAAGCTGTCAAAATCAGACATGAAAATGCTTTTTGGAATCCTAAATCCATAAGATCTATAAAAAAAAAGTTAAAAAAATATGAACTACAAGGGAAAACCATGGAATTGAACAATAAAGACTGATTAGAGGTATATTTAGGAATCAGAGACTTACCAAATGCAAGAGGTTCGCTAAAATCCACTTCGATTTTGGTGAGAAATTCTCTTAGAGATATGGAGAGGGATCTCCGCGATTGAATGAATGCTTAAGGTTCTTGCATGAGAGTGGGTTCTTACAAGAGAGAGAGGACAGATACAGCGGGGATTGAGATTTTCGGTGAAATCCTTTTGTAAGAAGTTCCTGTGTTGGGATGCTAGGTGGGGCCCACCGTGATGTTTATGAGAAATCCACCCCATCCATCCATTTTGTAAGACCATTTTAAGTCATGCGACCAATCGTTAACTTTTAATTTAGACTATCACATCACCATTAAATAAATGAAGAGTCCATTTGGGTTATTTATATTCGATTACCATTAACTCTGAACCTACCATTTGATCCCTATACACTAAGAAATGATTTACACTGTTATAGTCTAAATCCAATTGTTATAATCTCTCCATTCGTCAATTAAGATTTCCTATGGAGTACATGTATCCATTCTATACTATTCTTTAAAAAAACATTTCTAAGAGTTGATCACAATGAAAATTTAACCAATATTTATTCAACCTAACTGAACCGTACATCTTCAATCGCAACCCCTAATTCATCATATATACCGTCCATTAAATTTCGCATCATATCTACTAGTCATCTTGAAAATCATGCAACAAATATCATTACGACCTACAAGTGCTTCCTGATAAATCTACTAGTTTATATTTCAAACTGGGACACATCTTGACCTATTTTCAGATATCCTAAATAATCCGAGAGGAAACTTAATAAATTTACAGTTTCTAAAATCAGAAAAGATATGATAGTCACCTGTATAACTCAGATCATAAACCCTTGCTTAAAATACTTTGATCTGACCCCTCTGATCGTAAGACCAACTACTTATCCACATTTAGGCAACCTTAAGGATTCCCAAGAAGTATTAATCTAGGATTTAAAAGCCATCTGACCATTGAATTATAAGATCAACCTTTAAACATCGGGATCGACTCATACTATACAATTAAGATTAAACTTCAATTATCTAACTGATCATTATGCAGACCGGTAGATAACATGATTAATGTCATTACTAGATGTTCATATGCGTGAACCAAGATCTGAACTACACAACATGTGTACACATGCGACATTCAAATGAAAATTTTCGTGTTCTCTCCCAATCGAAGTGGGAATCGGGAATCGACTTTGAATTTAAGAGGAGAATTCTCCAACCAATCCCAATCATTCAAGCAATTAAACTTCAGTTCAGAAATAAATCATACAGATCGATGTATAACCACAAAAAAAAAAAAAAAAAAAAAAAAAAAAAAAAAAAGCATGTCAAGCTTCCTTCTTTGCTGATCAGTTATGAAAGAAAACTTAAAAACTATCGATCTAATCCAAACCATTTAATTTTTTCATCTAATAGATTTGGGACATTCAGACATGCTGCAAAAGATTGAGAAAATCGAGCACAATACCTAATTTCTTCGATTCTCTACGTTATTTGTGGCAACTAGGGCGCCAAACTGAACACATTTTTATGAAACCCACTGAAGAAACTTCATTTGAGCCTCATTTTTTTATTAACTCAAGCTCCTTTGGGACAATCTAGACTATCCAAAAGAAGCAAGGTGAAGAAAGAAGCCATGAGTTCAAATCCGCCATTGAAGGAGCCCTTCTTCTCTAATTTGAGAAAAGAACCATTTGTTTTTTATGTGAGGACCGATCTAAACTTTAAGACTTTCATCAGATAGGCATCATAATCAGTGTTCAATCCCTACGAAACAATGAAGAACCGCATATGTATAGTAACCAATATCCTAAAGCAAAACACAACACCAAAACCAATATTTTGTGCGTAATCTGCAAACCGCATCGACTCAATGTGACTCTTTATACAAAGAACTTTCTGAAAACTCTAAGAAGAACCTACAAACTCTATAAAAATTATAATTTAGCCAAAGTTCAGGTCACTTAAATTCAGATAAAATTTGAAAGAGAAAAGGAAAGAATTCAAAGTAGAGAGAGAGAGAGAGAGAGAGAGAGAGAGAGAGAGAGAGAGAGAGAGAGAGAGAGAGAGAGAGAGTGAGTTTGCTAGACTCGTTGAGTCAATTTGATTGAATCATGGCTAAGTTTAAAAGACTCAAATTTAAGTTTAGTTCAATCAACAACCTTAGGTGAGTTGCCTCATACATTTTTTTGCCATATGATCCTAGTTTCAGTCCATTTTTTCAAATTATTTGTATATGTTTTTTATTCTCTTTTCTATTGTCGTATTGAATTTCATAATTTTTATTAGTTTTCTAGCTTATAAGCATTGTTACTTGCTGAAAATTTGGAGTTTATTTATCACATCTTGATTGTCCTCTCAAAAGGTTATAATTCATGACAATCTTGTAGTTTTTACATTGTGCAATTGAAAATCCAATAAAATTATAACCACTTATAATTGTGATTGATATTTGATGCCTTAGAAAGGCTGAAAGCTAAGGGCTTAGTTTTTTACAATTATCGAAAAGCTGAAGGCTTAATTTTTTATTGAAAATGGCATGTGTTTTATATGATAAAATTTAAAATTGGATCTTTATCATAGTCCCCTTGGTCGGGTGAGTGTGTCAAGATAGCAAAAAGCTATTGCCACCAAGCTCGGTATGAGATGTATATATAACTTGACCGGTCCCTTAACTATGAGCCCTTTGGACATGTGAGTATATTTGTAAAAGATTCACATTTCCAGGCTAGTGCCCTTCAGGTGGGTGAGTATGTTTGCAAAAAGTTCTCAATGCCAAACCCAAATGTATCATTTTGATTGGTGAGCATCGTACAAAATATTTTCATTGACAAGCGAAGAGTGCCCTTTAAATGGGTGAGCATCATACAAAAGGTTCTCGTTGTCAGGTGAGATGTGATATTGAGAAATGTTGGCTAATACAATAAAAAGAATTATGTGAATTCATATGATTAATTGATTTATGATAACGATGTGCTTTCTACATTGCATGCGTGTTCCTAAAGGCGTGGTTTATATATCTTATTTGAATTGAAATTTTATTTACTTATGTTTTATGGAAAAAAAAAATTGTGATTCCTTAACTTCGATTACATATGATAAACTGTGTTGGGCTATCTCACTAAGCTTTATAAGCTCATCCCTTATTGTGGATATGCAATATTAGATGAAGATCTAGAAAAGGCTTTTCCATATGAGGAAGGATTCTAAAGATTTATTTTATAGTTATCCCTTATTTGAAGTAGAAGAAATTGATATAATAAGGTCCACATAGTTGACCATTGAGTTTGTAGAAGACTTATTAGTCAAATAGGGAGTAGCGACTGATGATTTAGACATGGATATTATGGTTGTGATAATAATTTAATATACATTAGTTTATTAGTTTTTAATCAATGATGAATGCGAATGTGAATGAGCAAGTAAAAGTAAATGTGAATGGAAAGTAATAAATTATGAAATCATACTCTATTTATCTCACACCATCTAAATCAGGATCACTCTTCTTTATATAACACATAGATGTATGCTTTATGCCTAGTCAAGCCTTCAGATCCTGGCACATGAGAAACCTAAGGCCATATAATCTTGTCTCTTTATTTTAATATTCTCCTCGATTGTGGTTGATGCAAGCAGTTGTCTTCACAATCACAGCTGTAGCTAAGTCTTGTTGGTGTTCTCATTTGCTTTCCTTTTCCTTAGTGGTCATTGTCTCCTCAAATCACCATCGAGATTGAGTCATCAAGATCTCCTAGATAGTGACTAGAGTCGAGTAGTAGTTTTTTAATTAACTTTAGAACTTATCCATGACTGATTAGATAATAAGGTTTTGTGGAACCCCTGAAACAAAATTCGATACTCGCATAAATTAGAGATCACACATGGGTGTAGACGAAGAAGGGTGTGTTACTATATTACACCTAGAATTTTCGGAGGACAGTTCTTTTTTTTTTTACAAATACTTCTATAATTGGGATTGATTATCAGATGAACCATCAGAACTATTTATCCCAAATCTAAGACGATTTGTTTATTGGATCATCAATCCACACCATGGATAATCAATCAAGACAATCTAAGTTTAAAAATAACTGTTGAATTTTACAATGGACCATTAAAAATGCCATCTGATAGACAGATCTTCCAGATCATGGAAAAATAATCATTCAGTCACGTGATCCATCGATTGATCATGCTTTATTGTATGAGATTGGTTATGATTTGATTTGAGATCATAGAATTTATATGTTGATGGTAGAGATTGATTAGATTTTAGCCTTCAATTAGGTATCTTTGCATGACCTGAGTGTGGTATTGCTTACTAAACAGTTGTATTAATAAAATGGACGGTCAATATGATCACGAGGTCGCAAGTGTGGGCAGAACAAATGATAAACAATTGCGATTATAAATGCACTTTCATGCCATTAAACTATCCTTTGTGCATTTGCATATAAAATGCATTATTATATAGTTCCTTTTCATATAAGATCTGACCACTAGGTATACTGTTGTAAACTTATAAAATCCATAGCATTGAATTGCATGGGCTGTGTTGATAGTTCACACACATGTGGCACATATATACTATATGTGTATACAATGAAACCACCGTTGTCACGGCCCAAAATTCAGATATGGAGTGTGGACCCTCATACCAAAGTTTCGGCTCATGACTTGTACACTGAGTGTACTTAATTCCTTCTTCATACAATTGTCTAGAGGCACAATTTAATGAATTCTAACTCTGCGTCCAAATTTAACATCCATTCATCCACGTTTGTATTACATTCCTATAATTTCTATCATCGTATAATCAAAACCACATCATCTGACCAAGAATCATCTTACTCCACTCATTTAAAACTTCATTCAACTTATAAAAAATAAAATAAAATAATCAAATATTATTCAACACGATCATATTTATAGACAATAATGAATCATATTTATGTATAAATAGATATAAAAAGAAATGAAACCCCTAAACAGTAAATATAAATAATTCATTAATCCATCGTAGCAAGTTCATCTTTTGCCAAATACGGCACATGGTCCCACGATTCATCTAACAATCGGTCCTCATTTTTGTCACACTTAGTTTGGATTTCCATTTCATTTGTCTTTGTACAGTTATCAATCCACAACATTAGCTGGTCAGGCCAATGAGTGAACCCATCATGGTTCATGCACATCATAATTAAAATAGAAATGCATTGATATTATGAGATGCATGGGTGCGTGAATAGATCAAATGGGTAGATCCGTCCACTTGCTTGAGTTGGATTCCATCAACTTGCATCTCCCCTTTTTGGGTAGGCTTCCACCATCTTAGTTAGCTTCCACTTATTGTGGGCATCCAAGGATAATTCCCTAGGTCACCCGGTACTGTCTGTAAGTACCTACAGGTCTTCCAGAGCGTGCCCCTAGGAGTCAATGCAGGGGCGCTATGCATGACATGAATGAATGAGAATGATCGATGCATCATATCAGCATGTCGTCACATATATCATCATGTTATATCGATAGAATTTCAACCTTAAATAAATACAAGAACATGATAAATACAAAGAAATACACTCATCATAGCAATCAAACAACTACTTGAGTATAACAAAGAGGAAACAATTTGGGATCACTCACATGTACTTCGTAGAGGTAAATTCATAGAAAATGGTATAGGTTTGAATCTAGGATCCCTAATGAATAATGTAAACAAAATCATGAATTGATCTAATCACTCCATTCAATGGAGCCCGCTTTTAACTAAATCAAAGTAACCCACCACTGGTTAATTTGTAATTTAATTTAAGGTGAATTATGCATATTATAAACTTAATCTATTTTTGAATTTCAACAAATGAGAGATTGGTCCAGGATTCTATCGATCGATCCCTTTGATCAATTAAGACCGATTGAAGCTTCCTCAATCGAACCGAACATAAATCGATCAAGAAATTTTACATTTTTCTTATTTTTTAATTTTAAAGGTTTTATCATTTATAAAAGGTTGATTTGAACCATCCATCGATTTTCACGAAATCAAATTAGGGAACGACCAACGGATAGTTCATATCTGGACCATTTAAGATCCAAAGTAATCATATAGCATCATTACTACTTTTCAATTGTTGTGGATCATTCAATGATCAGATCCATCTAAGATTTTGAATATAATCACAGATCTAACCCGAAGTCTATTTATATGGTATAAATTGGATCTGATGCATCTAAAAATCCAGTGAATCGGAAAATATACAAGGCAATGATCGCGATTTAATTTGACCGGTGTGGCCCACCTAGTGGTTAGATCACTCCAAATTTTGAGCCCTTGATATATCTTGGCGTAAGGAATCATGTGGTTAGCGTGGATCCAATCTAATTCAACCAAACGATCCCACACCAATCTCTATAGCAAGAGATTTTGCAAAGATTTACTATTTTCATCATATGCATCAATAGGTCGATGCGATGAACGTGTGGTCAATCCAACTCGTTCATTGTATAGATCTAAAAAAATAAATCTAAATTATGAAAAAATAAAATTAAAAGATCAATCACAAACCTGTACCAAAGGAGATTTAAGGTTTCCTCATTTCTCTCTTTCTTTCTATCTGTTATTCTTTTGCTCACGGTGTTATGAGTTTTCCATTCACAATTTTATTTTTTTTTAAGATAACCTACGTTTTTATAGGATTTGGATTTTTTAGGATTTTCAAAAATGGTGTTGAAGGAAAAATCTCAAAGGAGTTGCATTGGTTACATGGTTTATGATTTTGCACCAAAAACTTGTTTAAACAATGTTTTGATCTCTGTTTCAAATCCTATATGCATGGAAAGAATCTAAGTGTCCTTGTAGGATTGAAAGAAGATTTGATGGCCCACTTCATGGACGGTTTGTATGGTATGATAAAATGTTCTCAAGAACCAGTGGCTGATAGTGTTAGTGAGGAAGATGAGTTAGTTTTAATGACGGATTTTGTCTAGGTACATATTTCTGAGTTGTTTCTTGTGGATGTCTCGGATAGGTCCCGCCTAGCTTGTGGGGTCTACAAATCAAAGGTAATTGATGGTTGGCTTGGTAGGTTTGCAAAAGATCTGTTTTCCTGATATAGTGTGGTTTGGATTTGCGAATTATCTGGAGGTTGCAAGAAGGATCTGGATTAATGATTCATGATCTTTAGTTTCTAATTTCAGTTTGTAAGTAGCGAAAGGAGATAATGTTACGTACGGTTATTTTTCTATGCTGGCGCACGAGATTTATGTGACTTGATTCAGCGGTCGAGATTTCTTTAAATGAATAGTTTTAGATGCTTTCGTTGAAGTTTTGATGGGTTTCCCAAGGATGTGGGAGAAAAGATCAAGCTTTATTTGTTTCTAAAATCGTTCTTAGACCAAAAAAAAAAAATCCCTTCACGCAATGGGTCTCTTGCTAAACCACAATCCACATGAAGCTTGTTCTATGGTTGCAAATGATCTGGACTCATTGGATTACAATGAGTGCTTGTTGTTTTTGAAATAGTCGGGAGGACCGTTCCGTATATAACGTGAACTGGCCAAGTAGATAATGTGCATGGGTGAATCTTCTTTCTTTCTTTCTTTCTTTATTTCTTTATTTTACATGGTCAGCGGGCCCCACATGAGCTAGTTGTGGAGAGATCAACTCCTATTAGTTTTGTCTACTTATATTAAGACAGTGGCTTAAAAATGAGGTAGATTCAATTCTTTGGTGGGCCGCACCATGGGTATTGATACCCACTGTTAAACCATCCTAGACTCCATCTGTAATGTATAGAGAGACGTCATGGGCATGGTCTCTCTCACCTCCCATTTTACAACCAAATCTTCAATTTTACGTGTAATCAATTTGTGTCGTATGTTTAAGGTGAAACTTTACCAAGGCCCGTCATTTTATACAGTCTTTCAACGGATTAAATTTGGGCATTGATCTCTCCAGGATGACCAAGATGCCTATTTAACAGCTTATGCCTATTTAGAACTCAAAACAACGTTTACCGACATCCTATGTTAAAATTAACCTGTAGTTTTGGTGTATACGCTATGATCTCCCTAATGAATAGTTTATTTAGTCATTTGGATGGCCCAGTTGGTAGATCAGACTGTGATGGATGATCAATTGATAGCCTAAAATTTAAGTAATTAGATAGTTAGTATGTCAATCATGTTTATGGGTTATCGTACGGTCAATTTCGTAGATGGATACGTTGAAAGTAGATTTTAATTGTGGTATATGTTAGAAATGTATACCATTCAATTCTAGGGACTCATTCATACATTCTGCCATATATCAAATAACTCCAAAATCTAGACCGTCCAATTTTCCTTAAAAAAAAAAGTTTCAACGAGTATGTGTACACAGTATCTGGTTGGCCCATGTTGGATGGACAGTGCCATAAAGTTCACCAAAATTCTGAAGATCATGGCCGACTTGCATTTTTGTTTTTGTTAATGTTAAATATGGTCAGTTGCTTTATTCTTCTTTTAGGCATTATTTTCATTTTTTCCACTATTTATTATATTTTTTATTTTTAAATTAAAAAATAGAAGTATTGTGTAGCTTACGCTACACACTAATTTACGCTACAATCTATAGAGAGCTGAGCGCTATGCATCACGCTTCTGCTATTTAAAACACTGGTATTGACACACTCAACGAGTATTTCTCTTGCAGTTTCAGCTAGTCCTCGGTTCTCTGTTTGTTTTTTCCTATCAAAAAACCGATAGCAGGTCAGGAATGTGAGATGATGGTGTCCAATTCTTTGATGATATTATGCGAATGATACTATCATGGCTTCCCGTAAAGTACCTTTTGAAGTTAAAAATCATTTACAAGAAGGTGCTGGATATGTTTTTATCAATGGTTGATGAATACGCAATATATAAATAGTGATCAGGAATATTTTCTAATTGGTTTACATCACTCTCAATATAATCTATTTTTGTTAGATAATGAAGCAGAAAGAATCCTTCGTCTAAAAGACATTACTGCAATTTATGATCAAAATCAAAGTATCAACATTTGTTGGATCGTCAAAAGGATTGGTTTGCATCTCTAAATACTCTTTGCATTCTGCAAGCAGCAGCAGTAGAAGTTATAAAGGCAACATACGTATTAGCAATCCTGCTACTCGGGATGCGAGAACCCTTCTAAAGGGTAGTGATTCCGATGGGAATAAACCTTTAGTTGGATTTGACACTCGTCCGGAAAATAAGGAATATATTGTCTGTTTAATTGTTCGCAAGTTGCAAGTCAATGTCTGTGAACTATATACTTCAAGAACGAGGCCTTAGGAGGAGAAGTGTATTATTCCGTATAACCTTGATTGGAATGTCTATGCATATTCAGATGGGGCATTTCATTGACGCATCACTTCTCAGAATTGCCTAAATGTCATCCTCTCAGTTGATATGGAGGGACAATATCATATAACAAAGCTTCCAGAGCGCAACTCTAGCACTATTATCTTTTTAAGTGAGCAGAGAGGAAGTCTTTCACTATTTGTTGTCGTGGTGGTTCAAATGTAAAAGTATGAATCCTAGATGAAGAATCATTCTGGACCCAGAGATGGAAGTTTTCAGTGAAATGGTCGAGGATTTGGCCGCGAAATGTTATTACTAATGTGGCTGTTCGAAACGACGAAGTTTTATTTCTCATTGGTGGTATACAGTTACAAAAGCATAAACCATGTTAAGGGAGATTCTGTTCATCTGCCTTTACTGCCCAAATTGCTAATGGTTTCCATTCAAGTACTGACAAAGGATACTTGATACAATTTGAGCATAATGCAAAAACAGAGACTTGTTGATAGTTTCTATAGTGATTTCTAAAATTTCACATATTTTTCTTTCTTGCTCTATTAACAGGTTAGGATCCTAAAGCGTCACACTTGAACTGAATGTATCTACAGCACGTGCTTACATGAAACGCCTGCTCTCATGTAAGAAAACTGTTTTGTGTATACATGTTTGTGCATATGTATTCAGCCCAATCCAAACCCTCTTTCAATGATGGACCACCGGTATCTTTGTTGAATATAGGAAACTACGGGAACAAACAAATTTGCGTGGGCCCTACACAGTTACGGGGCACACCTACTCTCATGTAAGAAAACTGTTTTGTGTATACATGTTTGTGCATATGTATTCAGCCCAATCCAAACCCTCTTTCAATGCCCTCTTTCAATGATGGACCACCGGTATCTTTGTTGAATATAGGAAACTACGGGAACAAACAAATTTGCGTGGGCCCTACACAGTTACAGGGCACACCTATCACAATGTCGTGGGTTCTTTCTTTTCAAGAAAGCAGTAGCATTGGATTTGGTGGTTTGGGGCTAACATTTCAATGGGAATGATCTATTTCATTACATGTCTTCCATTTTACAATATGAAGGGGTTATGTTATTCATTCTCAAGAAAACATAGGCATACTATTCTTTTCTTGCTCTTAGATAGAGTTTGATATCATAGCAGTTTCTGAAATTGCATATATCTTTCTTCCTCTATTAACAGGTAAGCTTTGAGAATGATTGTCTAAAAGAATCAAATGATGGAAAACAGTTACAATGGTTTAGAAATGGAATCATTGGTCTCTCTCTCTCTCTCTCTCTCTCTCTCTCTCTCTCTCTCTCTCTCTCTCTCTTTGTTTTTTTCCCCCTACTTTGGCTTGTTATACATGTAACTCATGAACCAAGATGTTTTTGACTTTCTCATACTTTCGTTCATTCAACTCTCCAATGTGTATATAGAGAAATCAATCAACATTGTTTGGACAAGCTCACCTACACCTCTACACATGGTGGCACATGTCAAACACCTCTACACATCAATTGGTTTGAATTTTTCAATCTGCAACATTTATATGGCATCCCTCATCCATGGTGCTTGATAATCAGACTATTTTTTAATTTTTGGATAAGTGGACCATGGGGTCCACATATAAGCATCTCCTACGCTTCAACCAACTACAAATTATGAGCTTGGTGGATGATCCTAACCATGTTATCCATGGGATAGCTCAAATTGACTACATTAGAAATGATCCATTTTTGGTCCTTCTCTGAGGTGACCCATCTTTGGTTACCCATTTCTCCCAAGAGTATCTTTGGTTGTATTGGAGAAGACAAATGGCCCCACAAATTCATGAAAATATTAGTCTGTTAAGACAATTCCTACACAACTTCCATATTACTTTCTTTTGCACCATACTTCTACATTTGAACCACCCACGACAACAAATAATGAGAGACTCCCTCTAAACTCTCTTAAAAAGATAATAGTACTAGAGTTGTGCTCTAAAAGCTTCGTTACACAACAGTCCCTACATATCAAATGAGAGAATGGCATTTGGGCAATTCTGAGAAGTGATACGCCAATGAAATACCTCATTTGAATATGCATAGACATTCCAATCAAGGTTATAACAAATAATACATTTCTCCTCCCAAGACCTCGTTCTTGAAGTATATAGTTCACAAACATTAACATGCAACTTGTGAACTATTAAACAGACAATATATTCATTGCTTTCCGGACGAGTGTCAAATCCAGTTAAAGGTTTATTCCCATCAGAATCACTAACCCTTAGAAAGGTTCTCGCATCCCGAGTAGTAGAGTTGATAATATGTATATTGCCTCTATAACTTTTGTTGCTGCTTGCAAAATGCAAAGAGTATCTAGAAACACAAACCAATCCTTTTAATGATCCAACAAGTATTGATACTTTGATTTAATCATGAATTACAGTAATGTCTTTTAGATGAAGGGTTTTTTCTGCTTTATCATCCAACAAAAGTAGATTATGTTGAAAGTGATGTAAACCAATTAGAAAATATTCTTGATCACTATTTCTATATTTCATATTCATCAACCATTGATCAGAATATATCCAGCACCTCCAACTCTTGCAAATGAGTTTCGACTTCAAAAAGTACTTTACGGGAAGCCATGATTATTCGCATGATATCATCAAAGAATTGGACACCATCATCTCGCATTCCTGATCTACTATCAGTTTTTCGATAGGAAAAAAAAACAAACAGAGAACCGAGGACTAGCTAAAACTACCAGATAAATACACGTTGAACGTGTCAATACTAGTGTTTTAAATAGCAGAAGCGTAATGTATAGCGCTCAACCCTCTATAGCTTGTAGCATAAATACGTAGCGTGTAGCGTAAGCTACACAATACTTCTATTTTTTAATTTAAAAATAAGAAAAATATAATAAATAGTGGAATATATATATATATATATAAATGCCTAAAAGAAGAATAAAGCAACTGACCATAAAAAAAAGTAAGTCGGCCATATCTTCAGAATTTTAGTGAACTTTAGGGGCACTGTCCATCCAACATGGGCCAACCAGATACCCTATACACATACTTGCTGAAACTTTTCTTTTTCTTTTTTTTTTTAAAGGAAGACTGGACAATCTAGATTTTGGAGTTATTTGACATATGGCAGAATGTAAAGCTTCAAATTCATCATCAGACAGTCCACATGCAGAGAAAAGATGCGGGCTACACAGATATCATCTAATTTAGGAAATTTATTTGATTCCTATTCTAGGTAAACCAGTGGAGCTAGCTCCATTCCATTCAAAATGGCAGAACTAGGCCCCAAATTCTATCTAGGATTGCTTCCGGCCTGCTCAAAATGCATGAGATTACAACTGAAGATCAGCCATCAATATGAATTAAATTGGTGTCACCCTGCTTTAGCAATTTCTATGTTGATTTGATTAACAAATATCTGCACAATTAAAAAACAACGCTAATAAACTAAAACCTAAAAATTGAATTCGAAGTTAACTTGAGAAACCAGGCAGTGTATTAGATATTTCCAATGATACGTGGCAAGATAGAAATCATTGGAGATATTAGAGACTGGAAATGATAGATTCACCTGAGAAACATTTTTGTGGTGGGTGCTGATACCTGGAAGCCCAAATAGGTTCAGTACTTGACTCTCCATCTTAAGCACCTGCTAGTTTAGTGACATGGTCAGGGGATCCTAGGCATCCAGACACATGAGGCTGATATTAGTTCAGTGACTCTCCATCTTAAACCCCATGATCCGAATGCCACCAAATCAGTTTAGTTGCCCAAACCCCATGATCCGAATGCCACCAAATCAGTTTAGTTGCCCTTTGATCTTCTATTGCCCCATTGTTGGAACCTGGTTAGCTAGGTGCTTGGGACGAGTCAAAATGGGGTGGATTTACTGAGTCGACTCGGGCAACTCACAAATCTGCCTGACCTCTTTGTTTTTCCCATATTGGATGGTCAAGTTTTGATGCTAAGTGACTGAGCCACCATTGGTGAGTGGTGAACCAGGTGCGTGATTTTTTGAAGCCACAACACCATGAGTCACCAATAGTTGGATAATGCGAATCCAGCTTAGTGGCCAGAAGATCAGAACAGGTAATAAAAGTATGAAAATGAGCTATTGTAAAGTAAAAGCAAGAGTTCAACAAGGAAGAGGCAGGCTCAGGACTAGGAGAACTACGTATAACAGAAAATATTGAGATTCAGCACATATGAAATACAAATAGAAACCAATACAAATAACAGAATCCAGAAAAAGAAAGCGACAGAAAATCAGAAAAGTGTACCCTGAGAATATAGCATCATTACCATTGCTTTGAGCAGAATATCAATGCCAACAAAATACAATTGGGTATTGAAAAAAAAAAAAATCACAGAAGGAAAATCAAATAAGCTCACCTTCTTAGCTATGTTCTCAAAACTAGGCCTGCTAATGAGAGAGAAAGCAAGGAGAAAGACATCAGCGCCTCTGTAGCTGAGAGGTCTCAGCCTGTTATAGTCTTCTTGGCCTGCGTGGAGTTTCAATTTCTTGAAAATCAGTAATTACAATGCACAAAATAGGAAGACAGTTTTGTTTTAATTTCTTTCCCAAAACCATTAAATGCTGAAAATAATTCAAATTACTAAGATTTAGCACAACTAATTCCAACAATGGATAAAACCCAAAACAGGATATGGATTTGGTTGAATATTACAATTCAAGCTACTAGTAGCTTCTTTTTATTCTTCCTCTTTCCTTTTTCAATAGATGGCATATCTGCATATGCATATGTTTCTGGTACATTCACCTCCTTTAAATAATTCATCATATTCAATTCAAATTTCAAACATAGAAAAAAAGAGAACAGAAGAAATCTCAAAAGGTAAAAAATAAAATTCACCCAAAACAGAATATCAAAGAAAAGAGAAAAGAAAGCAGTTAACTTTCCACATTTCCAACAATACGTTCTTAATATATATATATATATATATATATATATACATACATATATATATATATATATATATATATATAGCAGAGACATTTAAACCAAGAAATTCAAAACAAAAATCAAAATTTTTAGAAGAGATTATAGAAATGTACTAGCAGTATCCCAGAGTCCAAGATTCACTGTCTGCCCATCAACCACCACATTTGCACTGAAGTTATCAAACATTGTTGGAACACAATCCTATCCAAAACAAATACAAGAACCCACCAAGGAAAAGCCATGAAATCCAAACATCTTCATCTACAAAATGCATCAAAGGGGTCCTTACTCATGCCGGTAAGATATAAATCTCTGCCTGGAAATGCCACAAGTGAACTGACATATGAAACTGGTTATCAATGGAACCTCTCCAATGACACCTGAGCGTTACTTCATGTCATTGGGTCAGTCTATGGCATCACAATCCTTGCTTATATGAGAAATAAAAAGGTTCTTTGCTAAAGGTTACCATGGATGGTGGCAAGATGGCATGCCAATGACAAAAACATTAAGGTAGATGTGGTGCCGAAAAAGCAATTCGGAAAGCTTCCATGCCAACACGGAGTAAATTGCTTTTGGGGTGCTGCAGAAACTTAGCAAACATTAAGAGCCCATTTGGATTGTAAGTTGCTTAAGATAAGTTACTTATGCCACAAGTAACTTATCTTATTTTCTACTAATTAAGAAGATAAGTATGTTTGGTTAACAACATACTTATCAGCTTATTCTCTCTTTCGTTTCTCCCATGTCTCTCTTCAGCAACTTATGAAAATTATAAAAGCTAAAAAAAAATTAACTGAAGTGATTGAGTACATTTAAGTAAAAAAGTTACTTAGAACTAATCATAAGCAAAACTTACTTGTCTGAAATAAGTTACTTATCTGCTGCTGTAAGAAGAAAAAGTAACTTATTTGGTAGTATCCAAACGGACCCTAAGTGGGCTTACATTTTCCAGCTATTCGGCCCTCAGATCACAATCAAGATTTGCACTGGAAGGTCCCAAACATATCTCAAAATCATTTTGCTGCTAGTCAATACTGTTAATCTTAGGAAATGGAAACCTCCAAATGTACCACACTTCTAGGAACTCAAGATTCTCAAATTACAGTTCTCCAAACGGTAATTCGTTCAACTCTGGCAGGTCAACTACCTTCTACTATAGCTGCTTTCCAGCGGCATAAGGCATGATTATCATGATCAGACTTAATTATAGTCAAGAAGAAATCCACATGAAAATATTCTACTTTATATTGCAACGGAAAAAAATAAAAATAAAAATCATAATCTTTTATTCTATCTATTATTCCATAGACATCACCTTAAGCATCCCATTCTTAGCAATGAATCTTCCAGCTGCTAAAGTGGCACCTCCCGCAAGGAAACTGGAATGATGAAATGTCCCTTTCTTTTTCTGTGTGCAGAACAAAATGTTAGATCTTCAGTGCATTCTCAAGCAAGGCAGAATAGTAAATAAAGCTGTTCAATTTGGAGTACTGTTCAATGGACTTTTTAAAAATAAATGTGGACTGATGGTTGTTCAATTTCAACCATCTGTTTGTAGGACACTGATCAAATGGTTAAGACATTCTGAAAAATATATACATAGAGTAATAGATGGATGGATGGATAGTCAGACAGGTATCTGACTCATGATTTTTCTTGCAAAGTATAAGGTTTAAGAAAGTTGGAGCTAACACATGCTTCCTACAGTGTGAGATAAATCATTGAAAAATATTTGCAAAATTTAATATAAATCAATAATGGCCCTATGCCACTTCTCTCTGTCAGAAATTCATAATGGCCCTGTTCCAGATAAATCAATAATTTGGATGTGTTGAAGTTTACCGACCCAAAACTCACAGTTGAATAAATCATGAGAGTATCTTAGACTCTGCAAAAAAAAAAACACAGCCAAATTATGAGAAATCCTAAATCAATCTCCACCAGATCAACAGCCCTAATCACCATACATGTTTGCATTGGGAGAAAGGAAGAGAAGATTCGACAGAGAGTAAGACGTACCAAAGTCGAATTTGGTGGAATGGTTGGAGATTCAGATGGAATTGCCGGAGATTCTCTAAGGGCTGGATTTTGCGTCCTCTGGGACAGGGGCCTTGCTCGAATTGGGGTTTGAGATGAGTTTAATTGGGGGTGTGTGAGGCCGAGGAGGATCAGGATGTTGGAGATTGATGGAAGAGAGGAAAATGGAGGAAATTTGAGAGAGAGAGAGAGAGAGAGAGAGAGAGAGAGAGAGAGAGAGATTTGGCCACGAATTTGGGGCGGGATTTTTTTAGCTTTTGGACACGGGCTCTATACTCCCCACATGGAGTGATGCGGATTTCCTGCGAAAGGCTTTCGCAGGAAGTTCCAATGCAACAATGCTAGGTGGGGCCCACTGAAATATATGTGAGAAATCCATTCCGTCCATCCGTTTTGAGAGCTCATTTTAGGTCGTCTACCAAAAAATGAGATGGATAAAATACTTAAGTCGGTCACACGAGAGGGAAATTTGGGGAAAGAAATTCCTACCATTGAAATCTTCCTGGGCTCCACCTTGATGTTTATATGCTATCCAAACCGTTTATAAGGTCATTCCCAATGGGATGAAGTGAAAATACGAGAAATATAGCCTGATACAAAACTTTTATGGCCATAAGAATGCTTCAACAGTACTCACTGAATTCCATCTGTTTCTTCTCGTGTGGCCCACTTCAGTGTTAGATACATCTCATTTTTGGTCATACATCCTAAAATGACATCTAAAAATGGATGGACGGGGTGGATTTCTCACAAGCATCTCTATGGATAAACCACATACATTCGCCGAGGCCCAACAAAGTTTACTCAGTACGATAATCGTGTATCGAGTAACTCAGTACGCAATCCGATTTCACGCTGATTAGCAGTACCAATGGCGGTGGTCGCTGCTCCGTGGGCCCTACCATGATGTATGTGTTTCATTGATGCGGTGCAACTATTTTTCTATATCATTTTACGGTATGAGACCAAAACCGAGGTATATCCCAAACTCAAGTGGACCACATTACAGTATGAGACCAAAACCGAGGTATATACCAATCTCAAGTGGACCACATTACAGAAAACAATGTCAAATGAACTTCGACCATTAAAAACTTTTTGGGGCCATGAAAGTTTTCGATCAAGATGATCTTTGTTTTTGCCCTTCATCTGGGTCTGTATGACCTAATCAACAGATTGGATGTCAAATAAATAGTACAGTGGGCCTTAGGAGGATTTCAAAAAAGAAGAAGAAGGGAAATGAAATAATTCAATTCACACAAATGGCATGTAATAAAATAAGCAGAGAAGAGAATTATTACAGAGGCTTACATAAGAAAGATGAAAGATGGTAAGAAAGAAGAAAGAAAGAGAAGAAAGTGCAGAGAAACCTCACCCCTTTCAATGCCTCTTGTCTGAAAATGCAGATCTCTCTCTCCTATGAGGAGTAAGAAATATGCAATGCTCAGCCCCAAATTTAGGCCAGCATTATAAAGGTGGAGGGGCCCAACTTTAAGCAATATAGACCGTTCGTGTGGCTGGAGTAGCTGTGTCCACCTGATATGTGGAAATGTTCCCACTGCAAATTTCTTTTTCATCTGTCCAATGCAGCCTGCAAGTCCAGTGACTGAGATTTCCCAATGGGGACTTTCTTTCATTAATATTCATTCGATGGAGAGGGGCTCACGATATGAACAGTCTGGGTCACTAAAAAGAGGATTCCAACTGTTTGGAAACTGATCTGAGTGAAAACCCCAGGTAATTCAGGCTGGTCATTGTTTATTTCCTCATTGTTATTTTGGCAGCCTGGCCTTCACCTGTCCATGGTCAGTTCAACCAGATCAATGATCTTGATCGCCAATAAGCGGGCCCCACCTGTATAGGAAGCTAGACAGAACTAAGCTCTCAATGGTAAGGCCAAACTAGATCAATGGTGAGAAAGAGAGCAGAAAAAAAACCATGAAGTCATCAAGAAATGGTGAAAGATTTGACAAAAAGAAGGGGAAAAAGAAACAATCAGGGCTGCTAAAAGAAGAGAATCCAATTCCCACAAATCCATGTAATAAGATGAGAAGAGAATAGAGAATTACAAAGAATCTAAGAAGAAAGATAGTAAGATAGAATGAAGAAAGAGAATAAATGAAGAAGAATTTCACACCATTCGACAACTCCATGAATTACATGGGGTTTTTCCCTCGGACCAGTTTTCCATACAGCTGGAACCCACTTCGGTGATCCAGACAGTTCATGTGGTGGGCCCCTCCATGTAATGCATATTCTTGAAAAAAGATCCCCATCAGAAAACCTCAGCCACCCAATTCCCGCTCTGAAAAATGGATCGCTAAAAAACATTTGCAGTGGGAAAACTTCCACAGATTCTTAAACCATACTCCATCAAGAAACGGTGAAAGATTTAAAAATAAAAAATAAAGAAGAAGAAAAAGAAGAATAGAAAACCAACCTTCAATTCATCAAGAAACGGTGAAATGAAAGAATTCAATTCCCACAAAAGCATGTAATAAAATAAGCAGAGAAGAGAATTATTACAGAGAATTACAAAAGAAAGATGAAAGATGGTAAGAACGAAAGAAGAAAGAGGAGAAAGTGCAGAGAAACCTTAACCCTTTCAATGCTCTTGTCTGAAAATGCAGAGCTCTCTCTCTCTCAGCGTTTTCTTTCGTATGAGTGTATGCAGACAGGGAAAATTCAACTGTATTCGGGCGCATTTTAAATCAATTAAACGGATTCGGATTAAAGACCCGGATCCACCGGGGCGGGTATATCCCCTGACTATGGGGCCCACCGTGATATATTTGTATTAAATCCCATCTGTCTATCTGTCTTTAAAGTTTATTGTAATTAAATATTCCAAAAATGAAGTAAATCCAAATCTTAAGTGGACGACACGACAAAAAACAGTGGTGAATGAATATCCACCGTTAAAAGAAGAGGCCACTGGAATATTTATTTACCATCCAAGCTTTTGGTAAGGCCATGAATATATGGACGAAGGGACCAAACAAATATCAGATTCGTCCAAAACTTTTGTACCCCCAGGAAGTATTTAATGGTCAATTACCACTATTTTCTCGGCTACACTTGCACAAATCTCTATGTTATTAACTCAATCAATCCATCAATCTGCCAAGTCATCCATTACTCATGTCACTCTCTCCCCATTAGTTAAACAAATGCATGTCATTCTCATGCAACCCATACCTCTATCTATGCTAACCATCATTCTTTTATTCTTTTTCTCTCCATTTTACCCCTTCATCTTCCCATTATTCTCTCTCTATCCTAAAATCTCTACCACAAAAACTCCCTAACTACCTCTCATTTCTACCATTTTATAGCAAGAGTAGAGAAGGATTAAGAAAGAGAGAGAAAGAGAGAGAAAGATTAGAAAGATTAAGAAGAGAATGACAGAGAAAGAGAGAAAAGAAAAAAGGATTAGGGAGAAATTAAGAGAAAAGAAAGAGAGATTGTGAGAGGATCATGAAAGATTAAGAGAGTAAGAGTAAGAGAAAAAAGAAAACAGTGATTAGAGGAGGTTAGAGGTGGAGAGGAGCTTGGTGGACCGTCCGATCGTCGATTCAAGCTGATCCAACAATTCATCCTTCTAAGTGAGTGCATGGGAGGGTCAAAACTCTCCTCTTCTTTGTAATTTCTCTATTTTGGTGGGCCCATAAGGGGGTAACCACCTTGATCATGTATTGAGTATGTGGTGGACCCCATAGTGGACTGGGGCCACCCCGATGGCCGGATCTATTTCTCTTCCTTCCCCTTTCTTTTCTTATTTTCATGGTGTTGTGGGACCCACAAGTGGGCCACGCCATTGGAGAGCGTGTACCACATGCTATCATAGCGTGGACCACCTTGTGTGGCCCATCGTGATGTTTATTTTCTATTTAAACAATATATTATGTAAGCACACTTGGATAGTGAAAATACACCAAAAATGTATGTGATCCAAAGCTTTTTGACCCCACTATGAGTTGGTCATTCAAATGGATGGAGTGGATTTCTTAGGTGGTCGTACCTTACCCTTAAAACACAAGAGAGGGAGAGGGATAGTAGCACCGTCATCGCTAGACGCAACAATGTCCACGGACATGTCTT
The DNA here is from genome assembly GCA_037074715.1 of Magnolia kwangsiensis. Lineage (NCBI taxonomy): Eukaryota > Viridiplantae > Streptophyta > Magnoliopsida > Magnoliales > Magnoliaceae > Magnolia > Magnolia kwangsiensis. The sequence goes on along the minus strand of CM073584.1, from coordinate 30,787,104 downwards.
TGGCGCCATTCACCTTCTAAAGCCACCAGGTGGGCTTCTCTTGTGGGCACAGATATATATATATATATATATATATATATATATATATATATATATATATATATATATATATATATATATATATATCATCCACACAGTCCATCCAAGTTCCCTTCTCATTTTAAGCATTGAGCTCAAAAATGAAGCAAATCTAAATCCCAGGTTGGCCACACCACAAATACTAAGGGATTGGGTTACTCACCGTCATTTCTTACTTTGTAGAGGAGGTTTGGAGTGAGTTTTCACTTGTGGGACCCATAATGATGTATTTCTTAGATCCATACCATCCATCCATCTGCTGGCTCATTTTACTCATGGAGCTCAAAACTCTAATCGATCCAACCATCAGATGGACCACACCAAAACTGACTGTGGGGCTGGGAGCACCCCTCACGTCAGCCTTGCATACGTGAGGTGGGGGCGTCCAGGTCATGGACCCCACCTTGATGTATATGTTTAATCCACACCGTCCACCATCTACTTCAGATAATTTCAGGCCATGAGCCAAATTTTGAGGTAAATCTGAGTCTCAAGTGGGTCGTACTAAGGAGAACAATGCTCATCTGTTAAAACCTTCTAGGGCCTATTGTGGAGTTCCTGATAATCCAAACTAGTACTATTCAGAGTCTATTTAACCTCATTCGAGGTGTCCAAGACGGTGAATGGATTAGATCATCCACTTGGTGCCCATCTTAATATTGTATGTAAAATATACAACGAATATATAATAATATTTAAAAAAAATGAATGACATGTACCTAGTCGATAACCCATTCTTGGCTGGGTCTCACAAGTGAGACCTTGTTTTGATGTTTATATTAAACCCACACTATCCACCGATTTCTCAAGATCATTTTAAGCCATGGGCCAAAAGATGAGATAGATTCAAGTCTCAAGTGGGCCGTAATAAGGGAAACGAACTATTGTTGTTGAAATCTTCCAAAACTTATCGTGGAATGCATGTTCGTCCAAATCAACCCAAATCAGAGCCCATTAGACCTGCTCGAGATGGACTATGCGATGAACGGAGTAAAAGATCCACACGGGGCCCGCACTGATAGTGTATATAAAAAAAGAGAAACAAAGAAAAAGAAAGGTGTTACTGGGCGGTTTTGACTAGTGATGTGAGGGCGGAAGTCTCCTTGTGCTGCCACAGGACCTATATGATGTATGTATCTTATCTACTCGATTCATCCATCTTGTCAGATCATATTAAGCCATGAGCCCAAAACTCAAGTTGATCCAAATCTCGGGTGGGCTGCACCATAGGGTAATGTGGGATAGAAACCTCTTGGACTTAGGATTTCTTGTTTGAGATCCCTTGAACTTGGGAATCCCAAGAATAGACATCCCTTATGTCTTTGGTTATGTTTGACATATTGAATTCAAATCCTTAAATTAGTTAGTGTGTGAATGTTAAAACTATGGTTATATTAAATCCATTTAAGTATATACTTTACCTGAACCAATGAAGTCCTAAGACTCAAATGGGCCATGAGTATAGGAACACATCCTAGTGACTAACCAATGATATGTAACCGTCAATTTACGTTAACAATGATCAGACGGTGCAAATCATTCTACTAAAGTAATTATAGTGATATCATTAATAATCTGATTATTTCAGGACGTCGTTAGTGAGCCATGTGCCCAAATGAATTGGTAGCCTGGTAACACACGTGTTGTACATGTGGGTGTCCATCGACCCCGCCTTGTTTATATATATATATATATATATATATATATATATATATATATATATATATATATATATATATATATATATAATTCATGCCTTGCAGGCTAAATGAGGAGCTGATGTTAGTTTAACGTGGGTCATACCATATAAACTCTATATTTCTAGTGGAGCATGTCGTTTAGTTCCCATTCTCTGTATATGATGTGTTGATTAAGGCTGATTATTGCCTAATATGTCTAATAACATGCTAATGTACTTGGCTTGGTAGGACAGACTAAGAACATGCTTAGTACGATGACATCATGCCTAGACATATACCCATACGTATCATTTGTATGCATGTTGTGGGCGATGATTGATCATAACATATGCCTTTAGGCGGAGATACTTAGGGGACCCACCATGATCATCGGTGTACCCCACATGTCGCGCCTTTTTAGGCTGTTATGAGCATGTTTGGGTTATAATTAGAGGCTACGACTGACACACATCTTGGACTCTTTATGTGCCCACATGGCTCGCTATGAGTGGGCCTTTCGACTATGGGCCCACCTATGTAGGAGCATGCGGGGCCCATTAGGGTAGATTTGAGTAGATCTCACCTAGTCATATCCATGTTAGATTTTTTGATTCCACAGTGATTTTATTAAATGATACCCATTGTTCATGTTGTGGCTCCTCATTAGTCCTGCTTGTATTTATATGTAGTGGTTGTACCATGGGCCAATCCTGTGGTTTATGTCGTGTTTCCACCATTGAACTACCGTTTAGATTCTACACATTACATGTATTGAGCCTATCGTAGGCCTATGTTTGGTTGGTAGCGAGCTGCCCTCTTGAGCCAGCTTAGGAATAGTTGTAAGGGCCACTTTAATGACTATTTCAGGCCCACTATGATTTTTTGTGGATCTTATAATTTGTTATCCTGTTTGGATGCTGATAGTTATATGTTTTGGCTGCTTAGGTGCGAGCTTGCTGAGTGGGCCCATTAGCTTGAAACACCATTTAAGTATAGCCCGATGGGCCTTAATAAACTTGGTTTCCAAGTAGGTTTCACCCATTATGAATGATGAATTTTCATTATCATGTGGTGTGATATTTTGCATGTGTTGGTACAATACTTCCTTGATAATTTTTGTAGTATTACCTTAGTGATTTATGCGATGTTTGCGCTCATGATTTCTATAACATTTTCCTTTATGTTAACATGGTGCTTTCTTTATATTGATGCGACACTATTTTATGTTAGATGTAGTATTGCTTTTACATTCGAGTTAACATTACTTTATATTGATTTAGCCTTACTTTATGCTTGATATGGTATTACACACTTCATGCATAGTGGTTATAATTGTATGTTATCATTTCTTATTCGTATCATGTGTGCATGACTTGGATGATGACTAATTTAGGATTTTTGGCATTGCATATGCATGGCAAGGTTGTATTGACGACTTTACAACTTTGGGCATTTCCAAGGGACTCATAAGAGATGAGGCTGCCTTGCATGTATGCACAACTTGCATGACATGGTTGTATGACTCAAATGATGGACTCATGCATTCACGCATTGTATGATGCATTTGCATTACACCCTAGCGACATCAGGGTTGTGGCCTCCACAGGCATATGGTGGATGGCCGGATTAGACACTGAAAATATCTGTTCTAGCATTAGGGCGCTAAGGATGTCCTTGGGTGAAAGTCCTTAAACTCTGTGGGTTAACAGGATGCTTCAACGTCAAGACCGAGTAGATAACATAAGTGCCCGATTGCTAAATACCAATAAGTTATGTCTCCCACTGTGACTTAGGTGGATTGAAAAGGGGTGTGACCTTATTTGCCTGAGGTTAGGGAGCTATAAGCTAAGTTGAGTTTAACCAGCTCGTAAATGGGTCCGCTATCAACGAGCTGGGTGGGCATTGACATACCACTGGTAAGGCAGATAGTGAGCTCTCTTCCACTCACCTGGGCATGCTGGGCATGCACTCGATGGAGCGAAAGTCAATGTGAAGTATACTAAACCCCGGTGATGATTCCAATGATGATTCCGCTAGGAGTTGCATGTTTAACATTTAACTCATTCATTCATTCACTATTCACTCGGGCTGGTGGTGTGTAACTAAATCCTTATGTGCACCTTCGCAATGATCATGATTTCGATTAGGTACGCAACTAGCCTAAGACCAGGAGTTTACCACATTGAATTTATCTACCCAAATCAGGTATGGGACTGGTTTGGATAGAAGTTTCTTATGATAAACCCCACAACTTGTGATACCACGTACTATCATCCCGACTACACACACTAGCTTTGTCATTCCTTTTGCATCACATAGCCTGGATAGCTCTGATAGTATTTATGGACTTGTCAGGATTTACGTATTGCATTGCATCCTCAACGTATGACATTTGGCCTACTATGTCTTTAAATCACATAACCTAGATAAGGCTGATGATATTTATGGACTTGTCAGGATTTGTCTATTGCATTACATCCTCAACATATGACATTTGGCCTACTATATCTTTGCATCGCATAACTTGGATAAGGTTGATGGTATTTATGGACTTGTTAAGATTTGCATATTATGTTGCATCCTCAGCATATGACATTTGGCCCAGTATGTCTTTGTATTGCATAGCCTGAATAGGGCTGATGGTATTTATGGACTTGCTAGTTTAGCCTCCATCTTTCCGCTTACTCTGACATTTATATGCTTGGCACATGCAATGCGCATACACGCACACACCCTCTAAGATTTGTAGTAAGCTTATGCACGTACTTTACGTGCAGTTTATGCTAGACCATAGCAGCATTGAGGTAGGAGCATGTGCCCGATCTTTTGAAGTTTTGTTATATCATGTGTTTCCTTTCATCACTATACTCAAAGATTATATTAGTGGATATGTAATGATGATGTTTTATGACTTGGGTATACATGTGGTTATGCTGCTTTACAAAAAAAATTCATCCTAAAAATCATCCTTATAGGATCCCATGATCGGAACCTAGCGCATGGGAGCTGGGAGCCGAGAATAGGGTACTACAGAGGCTGTCGGCACCAAATTCGACAACTAGGAATTTTGTGAGTCTGGTTCTCAGATTTGGAGCACGACAAATCATGCAAAAATTATATTACTTGGATTTAAAGAGTGAAAATTAAATGCAAACTAGTCATGACCGAGGTTAAATTTGTACAAGTTGTTCAGGATGGCTTAGAGTACAACCTCTATAAAAAGTATATTGGAGCGGATTTTACTGATCTTTATGATTTAACTAGAAAGGTATCCTAGTATAAAACTCTCCTTCAAGAGAGAATAAGGCAAAAGAACTCGTCTACTAGGACATACTACTATGATCCAAACTACGAGGTGGTAGCAAACAAAGTAGTGGCCAAACAACCATTTGTTTGTTTAACATTGGTTAAAGTAAAAGCAATCACATCAGTCATAGACAGAACTCAGAGTACCTGTGATATTACACAGGCCAAATGAGATCTTTGATATAATGTTGGCCCAAAATTTTATAAAATACCTATTAACCATAAAATACCTATGGTCGAAGAGTTGAAAAATACATATTATTACAAATCGCATGAAACTTGTTTCCACTCCACTAACAAATGTGTCATTTTTAGGAACGTCATCCACGATAACATTGACCAAGGATTGTTGAAATTCCCTAAGAAAGAAAAAATAACAATGCAAATTGTAAGACGCGTATCCTTGCCCGTACCATTCCGTATACCTTCGCGGTCCTCTCGGTCGAATTCCGACGACCTACGATCTGTTATCAGCGTTAGCGCGAGATCCGGAGTCGTGTCTCCCATTCCAGATTTAGCTCAACTTGAGACTTGTACCCTCACGACCGCGCCATTGCGGCGGTTCCAACGCCGCGTCTCGCTCGCTGAGGCAATACCCGTGCCAGGATATGTGGGCCCACGTTCAATTCGAGGAAAACACCGCACATCACAATTTTCAAGAGAATCTCTACCCTAGGTATCACATCAATCCATTAATGAGAGTCAAGTACACAACCTTACCTATTCATTCCTTTTTCACCAACAAGGAATGTCACACATTACTCTTTTCACCCAAAAGTCAACAAAAACCATCACCCATCACACCCATTCCTCTCCTTTCCCATCATCTCTCTCTCTCTCTCTCTCTCTCTCTCTCTCTCTCTCTCTCTTTCATTCTCTCTCATTTTTTCTCCAAAGAAACCCACGTCCATGTGAGCTCCATGAGAAAAACCTTGAGTGGCCCACTTTGTACCTCTCATCTCCACCATCCAAAGAACATCTTGATCATTAAAATCATCTCCTTGGTGCTCTAGATCGTGTTGGCGGATGAAGGAAGAAGAAATCAAAGGTGAGTGCTTCTCTTTTCCCTCTTTCCTTCCTTTTTTTTTTTCTTTCTTCAATTTGTGGCCCACCTGATGATGTATGTAACATCTAGACCATCCATCCAATGGGATCGGTCCACCTTGTTGCCCATCATCTAGCAGCCTTGCTGTCTGATTTTTGGGCCGGTCTGGCTAGGGAAAATCACTAATATTAGCTTAATCCGTGGGGTGGCCCACCCATCTGTGGACTCCACCATGCATACATGCTATCCATGCCGTCCGTTCATGGACTGGACCCCACCTTTAATGAACGTGTTTCTTTTTCCGCCCATCCTCCCGGCATTGGAATCCACCATGATGTATTTGTTTATACAAGCCGTCCAGCGTCCTTGGACACTGGACTGGCAGCGTTAACACGCTATTTTTTTTTAAAAAAAAAAGAATGGGAAAGGATATTTTTGGGAGGGCTGCCCATGTAGGCCCCACCTCGATGTATTATTCAATCCACGCCGTCTATTCCGTTTCTAAGTTCATTTTAGGCATTGATCCAGAGAATGAGGTCAATCCGATGATCAGGTGGGCCATACCATAGAAAGTGGTATTTTTACCCTTCAAAGGCTATTAGGGCCCATCTTGTTGTTTCTACACGCCAAATAAATGCCAAACATTAAATTTTTACGGCATGTTTGGGCCCTAGAATCTAGTGGGCGGAGCGGATTTCCTAGGAGTGGGCCCCACATGTGATCTTAAAAAAAAAAAAGAAACAAAAAGAGGATGGTGCAGCTGTCAGCGCTGCCAGCGCCAGGCGGACGGACCAGCCACCCACGGCTGCTGCCGTGGGCCCCACCATGATGTATATGTATCATCCACGCCGCTCATTTGGTGAGTCACTCCCTGAAGCGGGTCCCCTCCAAAAAAGAGGCCGATCTGACGCTCGAGTTGCCCACACTGTGGGAAACAGTGGGATTGAACCTCTACCATTGAGACCCTTTTTGTGGGCCCCAGAAGTTTTGGATCAAGGTGAAATTTGTGCTTTCCTTTCATTCAGGTCCGTGTGACCTTGTCAACAGGCTGGATGGAAAATATATATTACGGTGGGCCCTACGTGGGACCCACAATGATGTATGTATTTTCTTCACACCGTCCACCAGGGACGGTGGACTCTACCATGGTGCATGTGTTGGCCATACACCGTCCAGGGTTGGACGGTGGGACCCCACATGTATGCTGCTACATTCATGTCAGCATGCTCAGGCGGTCCCATCACGAGATATGTGTTATGATCCAAACCGTCTGTCCATTTGTTCCCCCCCCCCCCCCCACCCGCTGTACGTGTGCAATATTCGCACCATTCGTCCACTGTGCAGGCCCTGCCCTAGCATATTTGTAGTCACGCCATCCATCAGGTGGAACGTACGGACCCCACCTTGATGTGTCTTTCGTATCCAGGCCGTCAAGGGCCTGGACGATTCTGTATGTAATGTATTACATATTATATAATATATTACATGTAATGTGTAGTGATATATTATATATTATATAATATAATATATATTATATCTGGTGGGCCCCACATGGGATCCACCTTTAATACTTGTATTTTGCATATGCACTGTCTACCTGGACGGTACCAAGAAGGCACGCTGTTGCATGTGTGGGCCACATGTGTGGGACCCACATGAAGTATACGTTATATCCCTACTGTCCATCTGCTTTATCCAAGCTGTCCAGATGCCTGGACGTGATCAAGGACCCCACCAATGTGGCTGTTGTACTGACGTCAGTCAGTGGGTCTGACTTGAGGTATGTGTTATTCTCACACGTCCATCCATTTGGCAGGAGAGGCCCACCATGATATGTGTTTCATTCACGTCGTCCATTAGAAGGTGGGACCCACCGTGAAATATGTGTTTTGCCACACCGTCCAGACCCTGGACGGTGGGGCCCTCATCTGATGTATGTGTTATATCTCACCATCCATCAGCAGCATTTTTGCTACTGTGAAGACATCAGTACGTTCCATGGGTCCCGCCTTGATTGCATGTATTTTGTATCAGCCATCCATCTGACAGGCTATGTGGGATGCACCGTAATGCATTTGTGATCCACACCGTCCAGCTATCAGTGGACCACACAGTAGAAAATATTAGAGAACTGAACGGCTACTCTTGACACCCTTTTTAGGTCACAGAAGCTCTGGATCCGTATGAAATTTGTTTTACCTCTGATTGTCTTTGTGACCTTACAATCAGATTGGATGGAGAGTATATAGTGGGCCCTACCTTGATGTATTTATGGCCCATCCATGGGGCCCACTCGGATGAATTTTTGGCCCATCCATGAGGCCCACCCTGATATATTTGAGGCCCATCTTGCAGGGTCCACCCGTTGTATATTGAAGCCCATGCGTTGTGGCCCATTGTGTGTATTTCTGACCTAGATGGCAAGGCTTAATGTGATGTACGAGAGGCCCATGGTTGTGGCCCATTGTGATGTATTCGAGGCCCATGTGATGCGGCCCATCGTGACGTGTATTAGGTCCATATAATGTGGCCCATGTGATGTGGCTCGCTTGACATAAGAGGCCCATTGTGATATATTTGAGGCCCAGGTATAGGGCCCACCTGTTGTGTAATCAAGGCCCGATGTGATGTGTAATTTTATCGTAATGTATGTAATGATGTTTATGTGGGCCACTCCTTGAGAGTAATATTGGTTAAATGTCCACATTGATGGCCAATGGTGGTTGAATGTCCCAATTGTGACCTTTTCTTAGGCCTTGTTCGGCCGATTATCGTGACCGATTACTGATCATGGCCGATTGTCGATTGACGAGGCCGATTGTCAATTCTACTTATCGTGGCCGATTGACCGGTTACCGATCGAGGCCGATTATCGTGACTGATTACCAATCGAGGCCGATTATCGTGACCGGTTACCGATCGAGGCCGATTATCGTGACCGATTACCAATCGAGGCCGATTATTGTGACCGGTTACCGATCGAGGCTGATTATCGGGACCGATTACCGATCATGGCCGATTGTCGATTGACATGGCCGATTCCCGATTCTTCTTGTCGTGGTTGATTGACCTATTGCCAATCGAGGCCAATTATTGTGATCGATTACCGATCATGGCCGATTGTTGATTGATGTGGTCGATTTTCGATTCTGATTTATCGTGACCGATTGCCGATTATCGATCGGGGCTGATTACTGATTCTGATTTGACGTGGCCGATTACCGATTCTACTTGTCGTGGCCGATAGACCGGTTACCAATCAAGGCCGATTATCGTGATCGATTACCGATCAATGCCGATTATCGTGATCGATTACCGATTATGGCCGATTGTCGATTGACGTAGCCGATTGTCGATTTTTCTTGTCGTGGTTGATTGACCGATTACCGATCAAGGCCGATTATCATGACCGATTACCGATCATGACCGATTGTTGATTGACGTGTCCGATTACCGACTCTGATTTGTCATGGCCGATTGCCGATTATCAATCGAGGCTGATTACCGATTCTAATTTTTCGTGGTCGATTGTCGATTATCGATCGAGGCCGATTACCGATTCTGATTTGTCGTGACCGATTGCCAATCATTGATCGAGGCCGATTACCAATTCTGATTTATCGTGGTCGATTGCCGATTATCGATCGAGGCTAATTACCAATTCTGATTTGTCGTGGCCGATTGCTGATGCCGGTTATTGATACCGGTTATGAGTATGTGACTGCATAGCATCATGATCCATGCCCATACGCATCATCTGCATGTCTGTTATGAGACATGATTGACCATTGCATATGTCATAGTGCTGGTTGTTATGAGACTCCCTGATAGGGGAAGATTGTCTCACATGAGCGTATGGTTTGCGTAGGATTGATGCATGACTGGATTGTATGACTCATGCATCTTACATTGTGTACTGTGATTACTGTATGCCCTAGCGACATCAGGGTCGTAGCCTCCACAGGCATATCGTGGATGGCCAGATGGGACACCGAAAATCTGTTCTACATGAGGTGCTATAGATATCCCCGGGTGAAAGTCCCTAAACCCTCTTGATTCCAGAGGTTTCTCCAACGTCTATACTGAGTGGGTAAATGAGCGTTGAGTGCCGATTACCAGACGGTTACGCTCTCCATTGTGTCATGGTCGGTTGGAAGGGGGTGCGGCCTTACCCGTCCGAGAGTAGGGGGCAATGCTAGGCTGAGTCTGACCAGCTCGAGGAATGGGTCCGCTATCGATGAGTCAAGCCCGACATTGGCAGACGGATAGTGAGGTCTCTTCCACTTACCTTATTGCGCGCGATGTGGCGACGATCTGGTTTAGAGTGTACTAGACCCCGGTGATTTTTCAGAGAGGAACCGTACTGATATGTGGACTTATTGAGTAGGAATTGCATGCTCATTCATTCATTCATTCATTCACTATCCACTCGAGCTGGTGGTGCGCAACTAATTGTTGTGTATCTTCGTTATGGCAAGGATTTCGGTTGGGCGCGCGACTAACCTGAGATCAGGAGTTTACCACGATGAGTCTGACTATCCAAATTTAGGTATGAGACTGGTTTGGATAGAAGTCTCTTGTGGTAGACCACATAGCCTGCGATACTACGTACTATTATCCCGACTTCACACTCCAGCATGGTTATTTCATTCGCATCGCATATTGCATTACATCCGCAGGCATATGGCATCTTGGGTTGCTATTTTTGCACTTATATGGCCTAGATGGATTTAGCAGGATTTGTATATTGCATTACATCCTCGGCATTTGATATTTGCCCCTTTATGACTCCTTATTGCATAGCTATTCTATATTGTGTATTCTGATATTGATTGACTCATAGACTTGTCCATACTTTCGCTTACTCTGTTATCGTGTGAGATATATCTTGTCAGTATTTTTGCTTACTCTGATAATTCCTACTCTTGTCAATGTTTCTGCTTATTCAGACATTGTATGGTTTATGGATTACTAGTTTTCTTTTGGTATTGTATGATTATGACATTGTATTGAATACTTGGCACTTACCTTGTGCACACACTTACACCACCCTCTAAGCTTTGTGTAAGCTTATGCACGATAGATGCGTGCAGGTGATGTTAGGCTGTAGCAGTGTTAAGCTTAGAGTGTGCGGTGGTCTTCTAGGGCTTGATTCTCTATTTTGTATTTCCCTTTCAGTATTGTATTCAAATGATTATTTTAGTGGATATGTGATGACGATGTTGCCGTTGTGAATTGGATAACCTTGTGGTTATGCTTATTACTAGATAAATGTACATTTTTTTTTAAAAAAAATCCTCCTTGTAGGATCTCAGGATCGGAATCTGGCATATGAATGCTATGAGCCGAGAATGGGGTACTACGGAGGCTGTCGGCACCGGATTCGGCGATCGGGATTCCTATGAATCCGATTTCCAGGTTTAGGGCGTGACACAAATCAACATCAATCTATTTTCCACTTCACATGAATATCAATATGGCAATGATCAATCCTCAAAAGTTGGTTTGACCATAATAAAAAGTTGACCTCGGACCTTATGATGACCAATTTGAGGAGTGACAACTTAGCAAAGGATTTAGGATGTCTTCGCAAGTAGCTATGAGTGCGGTAATATGATCGAAAACAACATTGCCTACTAACCTTTGGCTACATTTTTGTGAGAAATTTGCAAGGCCAATTCGGCCGATTAGGCAGTTTCCTTGACCAAATAGCCAAAAGAAACCATGGTTGACACAGAGGTTGGAAAATGATTCTTATCACCAACGAAGTGGTCATCTTTGACTAACTCCAATGCTGCGACATAGGATAGTCAAACCTCTTCCTATCTAAGAAGAAGTCTAGAGGAGGGTTAGTCACCCCAAGTTACAGTCATGCTTGAAGGAATGACCCACACTCAGACGCGGTGTTGGCAAAGGCAATAGGCTACTAAGAGAAGACAATTGACCACTACAGAGAATCAATCTCAGAAAATGACTGTATGAGCACAATTGATGTCAACGATTCCACAACTAGGGAATAAACATATAACGATGAACATGGTGGATTTGACTATAAAACCTAATCCGCATAAGTCAGCTATGAATAACCAATAATTCGACAAAGAATGTGTTGACCTTGATGGATTGGCTGAATACCTTAGTGATGAATACCTTTTGGGTGACAATCTATTGATCAAGGAAATCATAGAAAAGGCAAAATCGTTGGAGAAAGCTTCACCCAATCTTGATGAAAAGAGAACAATTCTAACAACAAAAGACATTAAAGAATGATCAAATTCAAAAATGCCTATGGGGCAATATCTGAATCCTTTAATACAGTTTAGGTCACTTCCACCAGTTGTAATGGATTGTAATATGGTATTCACCCTACCATTGGGTTTTTAGGTTAAACCATCTCAGCCAAGCAAGATGGAAGAAGATGTGGACGAACTTAGTCTCCTATAATTATACAACATGACTCATTCCATTTTGAGGAGGAAGTTAAGCATGTATTGACTGTCACTGTTGAGTCAGGAACGCCTTCTGAAAAGGTAATCATATAAAAGTATGCTCACACTATGACTCATTATCTAAAGTCGCTATATATTTTTGTCCACCTGGAAGGATGCCTAATCACTAGGGTCCTGGTTGACAATGGCGTAATTGTTAATATCCGCCTCGCTAGAATGATAAGAAAATTAGGAAAAACCTCAGATGATCTAATTTCGACCGAAGTCACGGTTAACAATTTCGCTGAAGGGGTAACACAAACACATGGTGTCTTACCCATGTAGTTGACTGTGGGAACCAAGAAGGTGTTGGCTAATTTCTTTGTGGTTGACACTTCATCAAATTACAATACCTTATTGGAAAAATATTAGATACATTCTTTCTCATGCATCCCATCATCTTTCGTAATCAAGATAAAGTCGAATTGGTGTTAGTTGATAGCAAGTCATGGATTTAATAGGCCAAATCTTCCCTCACTCGTCGAAAATGGATAGTTTCATCAACGTAGCCGCTAATTACTTCAATAAGTGGGTAGAGGCATAGACTATGAAGGGAGTTGATCATAATGAAATAATTGAGTTCATCGAGACACATTTGTAATGCCTTGGATTTTGTAACACGAGTTTAATACTCATTTTTCAAAATCCCGAGTGTTAACCTTTAAAGATAGGCTACATCTCACAATATAATTTTTTTATTTTATTTTATAAGTGAGCACCGCAACGTAATAAAGACAAATCATGTATAAAGGAAAAGTCCAGATATACATTCCAGATACACAAGGTATATAAGTGGCTAACCATAAAGCTTATACAAACCAATGACTTAAGTCTTACGAATACATGAAGGTACAAAATCAATATAAATGAAATATAGAATCTAAAGCCGCAAGATCATACAACTCCTCATGGTCCACATGAGCAACAACTTACATATCACATATGTTTCTTGCAACAACTGAATATGGATTGATAGCGTCAATGGTTATTCCAGTGAGGTATATCCCCAAAATTTATTATACCATCTTACAATTAAGAATAGTTTTTAGTAAAAGTCTATAACAACCAATTCATAATGATCATTATAACAATAATGAAATTTTATAAGATAGGTATATATCATTTTGAATAATACACATTTATGCTCTTATTTAAATGCATGAATGCATGCACATGCATATTAGCCTATGCACATCCAACTAGCGATTAGGGCAAAAACTCATAGAGTGAGGTAAAACCCCACATGCAATCTCAAAGTGGCTGGTCACTAGCGAAAGTACAACAATTATAGGCTCAAGTGACTAGCCCACACAAATTGGGTCAATCAACAGTGGTCTGTGGGCCAGTGAAAACACCTCAAGAAAGGTATATGCTACCACAACATCAAGATTAACCACTCGATGTCGCCCATATGACTTGGAATGCGTGATTAGTCCAACCATTATTAGTCTAATTTATAAACGCCCATTTAAGGAAGCTTAAAGGTCACTATGGGGGTTCATCACTCACCATATGCCGATAGCTCGAGTATAGTGTCTAATACCACCATGCTCGGCTCAAGAGACTTCAATAAGTAAGATGTTAATGGTAACCTCCACAACTAGCTGCTTATCATGATACAACAGGTAAAACTCATTAACAAAAATTTGTAAAAAGTAGTTCATCAAAGGTACATTGGGTAAAGAGTTCATTCAATGACACAAAAAAAAGGGATTAATCCAAAAGTTATATCGGCATAAATGATCCACGAGATGGTAAGTTTACAACGAAATTTCAATTAATACGTAAATTCTAATTAATCCATCACATAAATGGCCACTAGTTCAAGGAACCTCCAATTATACCATCCAATAATCTCTAGCGATAAAACAAGCCATGTACAATATCGATAGGAAAAACACATGTAAAGTGCTCACCTTAAACTAGAATAGAGATATTTGATATCCAAAATATATTAGAATATTTGAATTGAAATCTAAGTATCAATCCTAGATAAAAAAGTATTCAAAAAGGAACTAACATTTATTATTCATTCTACTGAATACTATATTAAGCAAGTAATAGGAATAATTAAACTAATGATCATAATGCTGAAAAGCTTGAATGGTGATCCTCACCTCTCAAGTCGGGTCTACTTTTTAACATTGTTGGAATATGCATGCAACCTTTAGGATCGAATCCTACCATGAATTGCCAAATCGTATGGTTAGATTAAAGTTCTACACCATCTAAGGTTAGGATCATAACCTAGGGTTAGGGTTTCAGAAATTTTAAGTTTTATAAATATAATCTCTAATTAAATATTCAAATATGAATTTCTCCAAAAGAGACAAAGATTGCTAACCTCTTGACTCAAAATGCACGTAGTCAATTAGGATTGACTAAAATTGAATATAAATCAATTGAATGTAAGATCAACTAAGGAAATTGGGGAAACTAATTCCCAACAATTAAATGAGGAATTCTAATAAATATTAAATAAAATTGATTCCAAACTTAAACTACAAGGTTTAATCCACCTAGACATTCGATTGGAATCGACTTAGTCCTAATCTTGGATTCAAGAGCTGAGAATGGAAATTAGAATTCCCTACATTTCAATTAGGGAGACAATATCAGATCAATTTGATTTTAAAAATACATTTATGGTTTTAAAACTCTGAAAGTTTGAAATTCACTGTGTTTAACCAGTTAACTCAACTCAATATCATCCCAACATAACCTGATTCGAGCCGACTATCAACTTGATATCATCCCATCATAACCTGAATCGACTTGGCTATCAATCCACTAAGGAAGCTCAAACCTTCCTTCTCTGGAAGACCTACAACTACTACAAGGATGAAATGGCCAGAGCTAGGCCATACTTGACAAGAATTTAAGATAATCTGCCAAGTCAATGCGGGAATGACTAGGCAACAACACAGCTACACAATGTCCCCCACCTCCCTACTTCTCTTTTATTCCTTCTTTTCTTTTGCTCTCTTTCTTTCTTTCTTTCTTCTTCTTGTATTTTCTCTCTTTACTCCTTTTTTCTCTCCCCCAGAACATTCACAAAGTCTAGACTTAGAGGAAGTTTGACCAAACCCCGCCCGAGTCGTACAATGAGTACCACTACAAGAAAATAGGCCTTTAGCCTCATTCTTTTTAGCCCCAATTCAAAAAAAGGAGGCTAAATGTGTTTTTTTAGACTCGGTTATAAAGGAACCAAGGCCAAAAGTTCCTTTTTTCCTCGGTTGTAAAGGAACTGAGGCTAAAAGTCCATCGTTATACCTTAATTAGTGATAAACTGAAGCTAAAAGTCTACCATTTCGTCTCAGTTGGTGAGAAATTGAGGCTAAAAGTCTACCATTTCACCTTAGTTTGTGAGAAATCGATGCTAAAAGTCCATTAATTTTTCTCAGTTGGTGAGAAATCGATGCGAAATCTGTAAAATTTTGCCTTAGTTGGTGAGAAGCCGATGCTAAAAGTCTATAATTTTTCCCCGGTTAGTAAGAAATTGAGCCAAAAGTTCACTATTTCGCCTCGGTTGCCAAAGAACTGAGGCTAAAAGTCTGATATTTCGTCTTAGTTGGTGAAAAATTGAGGCTAAAAGCCTACAATTTTTCTTCAGTTGGTAAGAAATTGAGGCCAAAAATTCATTATTTCACCTCGATTTCCATGGAACCAAGGTTAAAAGTCTGATATTTCGCCTCAATTGGTGAAAAATTGAGTCTAAAAGTATATCTTTTTGCCTCAGCTGGTAAGAAATCGAGGTTAAAATTCTAATATTTTGACTCATTCAATAAGAAACCGAGGTTAAAAGTTCACTTTTTAGCGTAAGTTGTTAGGAAATCGAGGCTAATAGTTTTCCTTTTTGGCCTCAGTTGTAAAGGACTTGAGCCTAAAAGCCCGCCTTTTCGCCTTAGTTACTAAGGAATCGAGACTAAAAGTTCATTTTTTCGCATCCAGTTTTTGAGAAATCGAGGCTAAAAGTTTACCATTTTGCCTCGGTTGGTAAGAAATCGAGGCTAAAGGTTTGTCATTTCCCCTCAGTTAGTAAGCAACAGAGGTCTACTTTTTAGCCTTAATTGTTAGGATACTAAGGTTAAAAGTTCAAAAAATTTGAGAATTTTAAAATAGATTGAAATTATTGAAAGAATTAATAATTTTTAAATATTTGACAATTGTGAAAAAATTAAGAATTTTGAAAAAAAAAATTGGGAGTTTTGAAAAAGATTTGAATTTTGAATTTTCAAAGAACTAAGAATTTTTAAAAATTTTGAGAACTTAAAAAAAATTAAGAATTAATTAATTTTTTTTTAAATGAACAATTTTTAAAAAATGATAATTCTGAAAAAGTATGAATTTTTTAAAAAAATTGAGACTTTTTAAAAAATTAAGAATTTTGATAATTTTTGATAATTTCAAAAATTTTAAGAAATTTGATTTTGAGAATCTTAAAAAGAAATTGGAAAATTTTTAAAAATTAAAAATTCTCAAAAAAAAAAAAATATATATTAAGAAATTTTATTTATTTTTATAATTTTGAAAAAAATTGAGAATTTTAAAATTTTTTGATAAATTTCAACAATTTGAGAATCTTGAAAAATTTTAAAATTAAAAAAAAAAATTAAGAATCTTGATGTTTTTTTTTTTTTTGGGAATTTTCATAAAATTGATAAAATTAAGAATTAATTTTAGTGCATGAACCCAAAAATGATGTAGATCCAATTCTTAGGTGAACCATACCATTGTAACAATGATGATTGACCATTAAAAACTTCTCGTGGGCCACAAAAGTTTTGGATTAATTTGAATCTTGAGTTTTCCCTTCATCCTGGTCTGTGTGACCTTATCAACAGATTGGGTGAAAAATAAACATTACAGAAATATTATGGCGGGCCCTAGGAAGTTTCTAACGGTGGGCGTTCAATTACCACTGTTTCCTACAGTGTAATACACATGAGATTTTATCTCATTAATTTTTATTCACATGTCCTAAAATGATATGAAAAAACGGATGGACGGTGTGGATATACATTACACATATCAAGGTTAGCACACGGCCAAGTCACACTATGTTGGGTGAGTTCGGGGCCGCACCTGATCTGTTATGAGAGGAATTTTCGGGATTGAATAAGTATAGGTTGAATAAGTCTTTGTAATTGTAACACCCTAGATTTTGGCCAATTTGGGATTTGACGTCCTTAGGCAATGGGTCAACTAAAACACCTGGAAAGTCGCTCAGAACCCAATTTCATAGCCAAAGAAACCACTTAGGATTAATTCCTATGGAAATTTAGCGTAAGTTAGCTAGCGCAACGCTGGAGTAGCTGGGAAACAGTCCCTGATCACTTTAAATACGTTTTACAAGATCCAAATCGAGTAGAACGTATGACTCCATAATACTCTATAACCTCGGATCAAACTCTAAGCGGGTTTGTTCTCTGGACCACTTTGAATTCTTGTATTGGATTTAGACCGCGCGTCGAAAGTCCGTTACTTCCTATCTTAGACCGTTAGAACCGCCCAGCTGGACTTGACAATCATTTCGAAAATCAAGTCAAACCGATAATCACAGACTATTTCATTGAGCCCGGACTGAAGAGACCGCGAATAGGGACAGAATTGGAATTTCAAATTCAAATCTGGCACACGACTTGACACGTCAGTATTAAGCGTTCTGACCGTCAGAATTCATCCAGATTACACCCTCGGATCAGGAAAAATTTCTATTTATTATTATGAGACTTCCAGCCCTGATCTACGTGCTGTGACCGCTGAACTGAAACTGGTCCGCCACGTGTGATCTGCGAACCCTGCCGGACTGAAAACTTAATGCGCGCTAGATCTGGTACGCATGAGCTTAAGTCCGATCGCATTCGACCAGGGGACCACCAGAAAGCATCTTTTGGACCGAAACAGCCCCGATTTGGTTACCCCTCAAGTGAAACTTGTTCCCGAGTCTATTTCGGGCAAGTTTGGGCTTATAAAAGGGCTTGAAACCCTCACTCCTCTCTCCCATCCGAATTTGCAAAAACCCTAAATTGGGAGAGAGAAAAGGTGAGAGTTTGTGAGAGAAGGTGGGAGAGCTTTTCCTGCTGCTGCTGCACGTGCTTAAGCGGCGTATTCCAATCACTTTGCCGGTGATTTCTCCGCATTTGCAGGTAAGAAAACGCCCTAGAAAGTTGCTGATTTGATGCTTCTTTAGTTCCATAGTTTGTTAGTTGATAAATCTCGTAAATCAGGTTCCTTAGTCACCGTAGACGAAGCGTATACGCTCCGTTCGAACTCTCACCCCTAAAAGGGAAAAGGTGCGGATTTTAGACACTTTGATTGACTGTTTTCAAAGCTTTCAATGTTGTTTAATAGTAGATTCTTGACGGCAACGCCGTTTGACATGTACAACATGCTGTCCGTTTCCTATTTCGTAAACTAACGAAGAATATGAGATTTAGGGCATTTTAGTCATTTGTAGGAAGTATAGATTTCATTCATATTTTGCTGATGTGATTGACATGATATGTTGTCACATTAGGATGTTAGGAATACGTGCATAATTAGTTTGGCGAAGAGATTCGCCTAAATGCGCACTTCGGGTCGACATACTATATGTAGACTTAAGTGTGTAGTGTATGTGTTTGTATAAATGCTTGTATTAGTATGTATTGAATTAAATGGTGTTGTGAATTAATTTGAGATTGATTTCTCAATTAAATTGCTAATGTAAATGGTTTCCTACAAGTTGGCCATATGTACGATTTCATTATTGGTATGAAATGCATATGCTTGATGTTTCACTTAAGTGGTATGTTATAACATGTGCTTGATGATTTTCTTATGATCTAGTTGAGATCGAATTCTCAATTAATATGCTGATGGAGATGATGTCCTATATGTTGGTGCTATGTATAATTTCATTATATGCGTGATAGACATGCGTAAGATGATTTACTCTGGTTGTATGTCATAACATGTGTTAACATGCTCACGTGGTTGTATTTCATTTCCAATACTCTCACTTGATTTGCTGATGTGATTCTATGTGTTTAGGACTATGCCTAGTCCAGGCAGTCGGTAACCGAGCGAATTCGTGGTTAGCTTATCTTCGCCACGAACGACGCGTCGATGAACGCGAGCCGTGTTCTGGAGTTGGCGGCAGTGGTTAGGCCACACGAAGTGTTTTACGCACTTCATGTCGTTCAACTTGAGATGCGATCGTGCTAGTCGAGCCCGTCAAGTAACCCGACTGGTCATTGTATGTTCACCCTGCATGAGTCATAATTGCTTGAACCTAGGGTACTGAACTTACCATTGTAAACCCTGTTAACCATGGTACCTTGATCCATAAAGACTCATGAGCCGGGCATGGTGGTATGGGACACCGTGGTCGAGCTGTCGGCCTACGCTGGGGCCACAAACCTCCCCGTAGTAACCAGTGAGCACCTAGTCTCGTGAGCAGATTATGGTGGTATAGGACACTATATTCTAGCTGTCAGCCTACACTGATCAGGCGACGAGTCCTTTGTAGTGACCGCGAGCGTATTCTTAGTCTACGGGAGGCGACGACCCTTCCGTAGCAGTGGAGTACAGTAGGCCTGTATTGATAAGGTGATGGGGGAGCGGAGCAACGAGTGCGTGCAACAGCCCTGGCAGCCCTTGCAGCAACCTACGAAATATACATCGTATGAGATTACTAGGAGTGACGACCCTAGACAGGATCTGTGTTGGGATTGATATAAGGGAAGTACCTTAGTTTCCCAATCCTACTGTTTGAATGGACTAATAATAACTCGAAAATCATATCACCATAGCATTGCATGTGCCTGGAAGATGTGGAGCACTCTAGAGAGTGTGGCATGCCGCGGTCGTAAGATGTTGCCGTATGAGGGAGATCGTCGGTGAGGGCATACATCACGTCATGTCATAATTGCATTAACAACAGTATTAGGATTGTTTGATTTATTGTTTTACTATTATCGCGTGATTGATTTGAGAACATGTTAATCCTTGCTCTATTATTCCACTGAGTTAGCTACTCACTCCCACGTTACGGGACGGTGTTCCTGGACACCCACCAGACCCTTTTGTGATTGTAGATGATGGCGCGGCCTGCGAGGCGGAGCTGAACTTGATGATGATGAGGAGGATCCCTCCTTTATGCGTGTTCTGATTGACGGGATTACAGGGAGGTTGATTAGATACTTTGACACTTGTCATTTTATATTTTTAGCGCACTCATGTATATTCGTTTTGTCTACTTTTGGAGTATACATGTATGTATATAACCTGGTAACATATCCACACTCTGGAGGCATACAACAGTTTATATATGTTATACATATTATCACAGTCTTCCGCTTGTTAATTTAACCGTCTCTGGAGTATGATATGCTGTTCTAGCTTAATCTCACTCATGTTTAATGCGTTATCACAGACAACATTCAATCATACATATCTATGTTGCATAAATAACATTTTGGAACTCGGGAGTTGGGTTTTTGCTCGACCCCCCCGATTTTCGGGATGTTACAGTAATGTTACTGAACGTTGCTGTAACTGTTGCTTGTTTATCTCCTCTTTTTTAGCTCTTTTTGTTAAAGATTTCCTTGTAAAAAGAAGTTGTCTGGAGGAAATGGAATAGTAAGACTTTGTTAACGACTCTTTACAGAGGTGTTTGGAGGAACGGTTCCCCTCGAAGAGAACCTTTATCTCATCTATTGTTTTAGTTCATGCAGCCATAGGCCGGCGAAGAAGATCCAGGCGTATCAATTTGGTATCAAAGATAGATGAAATGGCTTATTTATGAGCTTCTCAAGCCCTAGAAAACATCAATGTTCAACAGGCACTCTCAGTTATCATGCAACGGCTAGCTCTTCTTGATGGCCGCTATGAAGAGGTTGTCAGTTCGCTTAAAAAGGGGAAGGAAATAACTGTTGGTGAACTTGGCAACACTAATGGATCATCCCATTGAGGTCCACAGGGCCCATCCATTCTAGAGAAGTGAAGCTTAATTTTTTGACATTCAACGGAGGTGACCCATTTGGATGATTTACCAAGCAGAACAATTCTTCGCCTATCATCACACGCCAATAGAGGAGCAATTAACCATAGCCTCATTCCATTTGGAGGATGACGCCTTGCAATGGTATGAGAAATCACAAATTTACATGTCCTGGCGGGAGTTCTTATCAGCATTGAATGATCGTTTCGGGCCGACCAAATATGAAGATCACTCTAGCTCATTCGCCAAGCTACGTCAAACCTCCTCGCTACGGGACTACGACCAAAATGAATTTGGAAGGTTGGCCAATCGGACGGACGGTCTGACTGAGGCTTTTCTCCTCAGTTGCTTCATTTGTGGCCTGCGGGATGACATCCATTTGGATGTCCAAATGTTTCATCCTACAACCATAACGCAGGCCATAGCCTTGGCCTGACTTCAAGAGTAAAAAGTAGCCACGAGATGACGTTTGGGCCGACCAAATTCTAGTAGGACCCCTTCCGTGACTGCCAAAGAAGGAGAGTATAAGGTGCTGTTACCACCCATCAAACAACTTACTCTTGCTGAGTCAAAAGTGCATCAAGATTGGGGGCTTTGTTACAATTGTGATGAAAAATTTCACCCCAGGCATTAATGCAAAACCCAAAGGCTTTTCCTAATCAATGGGCCATGGGAACCAATGCCTGAAGATGACACCAAAGATGCATATGAGGTAGAAATCGACCATGAATCAAGCACTCCACTCGAAATTTCACTTTAAGCGATTGAGGGCTCACCCACTCCTCAAACCATGCGTGTTCGTGGCTATTTATATCAGAATTCGGTCATTGTGCTGATTGATTTTGGGAGTGCTCACAATTTTGTGGACCTTACAACCATCAAGAAGGTTGAAATTTCTACTTCGGTCGGGGATGCATTTGAAGTGATGGTTACCAATGGTGATTGGTTAATGAACCAAGGTAAGTATACGAGTCTATTATTACGGTTGCAAGACTTTATTGCCTCCACCGATTGCTATATACTTCCTTTAGGTGGGTATTATGTGGTTCTAGGAGAACATTGATTACAAACTCTTGGGCCAATTTTGTGGGATTTCTCTCACATGTGGATGCGGTTCACTGATGATAAACAAGAATATACTAAAAAGGGTATGATGCAAACTGCACTACAATTGGTGAATGATCCACACTTAATAAAAAAACTAAGAAAGTAGGGTGGGAAATGGTGTTACGTCTTTGTAGCATGGAAAGTTTATGTGATCATACCCTCCCACTGTTCACTCCCCAAGTGCAGGGTTGTGATGTAGTAATAACTCGGTAAGACCGAGGTCGAATCCCAAGGGACTGAAACTTGTACGTTATCTAAAACTAACCAGAACTAGAACTAGATTAAGATGAAATCTAAACTGAATGTAATTTGAGAAATAATGGTGAAATAATTATATAAACTTGAGAGAAATCAGGAGAAGGGAACTAGGGATTTAGAGGATCCACTTGTAGAGATCAGGGAGATCTTATGCATGTTTCATGGAAATTAACTGAACTGACATTGATCTAGTTTTCAAAGAGATGAAAGGTGTATGAATTAGAATGGATTCCATCACCAAATCATGCCCAAAAGACTATGGCAAACAACAGAATTAAACTAATTACCACCCAATCACATGTATGAAAGTTAGGAAGGGTACCATCATCCAACCATGCCCAGGAGACTATGGTGAACAACAGGACGTCCTGACGTCATAAACATGAAAAGGAAATAGAAATATTCAAAGCATCGCAGACCCATTGTAATTTCAGTCACAACAGACCATTAAGAACTAAAAATATTCCCATAATAATTAACTAAAATCAAAGTCAATTCATGCATTAAAATTAAAATAAAATCAAATCTCTCATCTCACTACAAGCTTCACCTCTTAGCCCTAGCTAAGAGGTTTAGCCAGACATGGATGGGCTAAATCTTCCACAATTGAAATAAACTTAAAAAAGAAAATACTTTTTTTTTTCTTCTGCTTCACGTCCCTGCCCGAGCCTCCACGTCTCTCTTTCTCTCCCTTCCTAGACCTGAATGAATGCTCCCCACGTCCAAAAACCTCCTTTTATAGCTGCTGGAAGGCTGGAGTCAGTGACAGAGTTGTAGCAGGACACAGAGTGCAATTTTCGCAGCCAAGTTCGGTACCATGAAACACGCCACTTTCCTCGCTCAAATTCCAAAGAAACACCGTTCCTTAGTACTTTCTTGGGTCCTCTACATGATAGACGGTTCAGATCTGCCATATGATCAAAGATGGTGGGCCAAAACTGTCCGGAAAAGTCAGTTTTCGCGGATGTGCGAAACCTTTCGCACCATTTCGCTGTTGTGGTCGGTGGGCCCGACAGAAAAATTTTCTGAAAAATCCACCCCGTCCATTGGATTCAGAATGAAATTTCAGTCAAGAATGGGTGGTTTTGAACGTCCATTGACGTGGCCCAGAGAAGAAATCACAAAAGAATCAATTTTGAACGCTACCGAGCAGCCCTTTTGTGGCCTCTGTATCTCACACGTGTACACGCATGGGGAAAAAGTGATAATATGGTTTTATAGTGCTCGAAGCCCTCTACACGGTGGACGGATCAGATCGGCCATATGAGCAATGGGTGGGGCCCACTACTATCCGCAAAACGGACGCCGGCCGTCCGTTACGCAACCGTGGTGCGTAAGATTTTTTTTTTTTTTTTTCCTTTCTTTCGGTCAGAGACAGTCAACCGTCTCTGCCGTTTCCCATGCACGTGTAGTGCACTTGTACACTATGCACACTTTATTCATGTGGGGTCCACTGTGATGATTTTCAGAAATCTTCACCGTCTAAATTATTTCTCATCTCATTTAAACCGTCAATAATAATTTTGAGGCAGTTCCAGATATCAGGTGGGCCCAGAATCAACGGTTTATGGGTTGATCTATCAGTTGGGGCACTTCCCGAGATCTTCAATGGCTGAAATTTTATATGTACGGTTAATTTATGGTCCTCAGGTGACGTATGAAGTTTCGAGCCGAACGGATGGTGGGAACCTTGTGATCTTGCATTCTGGACGTCCTTCAGGCCACTTGAGCTTCAATTTCTAACTTTTCTCGAATTTCTGACCATGTATATTTGTCAATCTTGGTCCCCTAGAGTGTGTCCCTTGCCTTTGGCGTCATCAGATCGTTAAATCTCAACTTTTAACGTCCTTTTTCCATCCATGCTCATAAAATCACTTTGCCACACAAAAATGAGAAAACAAGCCATTAGAAGCATTATATTCGTAACTCCAGACAATATCTGGGGTCTAATATGTAATATTCGACCCTCAACATCCACCACCCAAACTAAAGCCTATACTTAATACCTATCAAGATGTCTTCAAAGAACCTCAGGGGCTGCCACCTCTTAGGTCCCATGACCATCGAATACCGTTGGAAAATGGGGCACGACCTGTCAGTGTGAGGCCTTACCGCTACCTACATTATAAAAAAAAATGAAATCAACGAATGGTACGAGACATGTTGGCAATCAGAATAATTCGACCCAGTTTAAGCCCGTACTCCTCACCAGTACTCTTGGTACGCAAGGCGGACGGTAGCTGACGATTATGTATTGATTATCGCGCCCTTAATCAGGTGACCATCAAAGATATATATCCCATACTGGTCATTGATGAGCTGATTGATAAACTTTATGACTCTTATTATTATTCTAAGTTGGATTTGAGGTCAAGCTACCATCAAATCCGAGTAGTAGAAGGAGATGTCCCCAAAACAACGTTAAGAAACCACGAAGGTCATTATGAATTTATGGTGATGTCATTCGGCCTCACTAATGCACCATCAACATTTCAAAGTCTCATGAATGATATTTCTCGTCCTTACCTGTGAAAGTTTATACTAGTGTTCTTCGATGATATTCTCCTCTATAGTAAGACATGACAAGAACACTTGGAGCATTTGGCCATTGTATTAGGCCTTTTGTGGTCTCATCAACTATATGCAAAAATGTTCAAATGCAAGTTTGATCAACGGGAAGCTGAATATTTGGGGTATGTCATATCTGGTGCTAGAGTAGCCATGGAGCCAGAAAAAATTCAAGCCATGTTAGACTAGCCTAGGCTCAACTCGCTCAAAGCCTTACGAGGCTTCTTGGATTTGACAGGATATTACCGTAAGTTAATCAGAGATTATGGCAAAATCGCTAGTCTGCTCACAACCCTCAATAAAAAAGATTCCTTTCATTGGAATGAGCAAGCTAACCAGGCTTTCATAAACCTTAAGAAGGCCATGACAAATCCTCCTGTGCTGGCTTTACCTGATTTCTCAAGGCCCTTTACAGTGGAGTGTGATGCCTCAGGGGGTGGGATTGGTGTAGTCTTAATGCAAGATGGTCATCCAATTGCTTTCATTAGCTACACCTTGTAAGGAAAAAGTCTAGCATTATCTACATATGAAAAGGAAATGTTAGCCTTGGTCCATGCAGTCCAGAAATGGAGGCCATACTTACTTGGCCAATGGTTCATCATCCGTACTAATCACAAACGTTTAAAATTTCTCTTAGAGCAGCGGATCGCCATGCCAGCGCAACAAAAATGGCTTGTCAAACTCATGGGTTATGATTACAAGGTAGAGTACAAAAAGGGTGTAGAAAATGTTGTAGCCAATGCTTTGTCTAGAAGGCATGAAGTGGGGGAGATCCTAGCCTTGTCCACACCTATCTCTGATTGGTTGAATGAAATTAAGAAAGATTGCCATACTGATCCAGTAACTCATGACCTCATTCAGCTTTGGAACACAGGCCAGCTAGATACTAAAAGGTATAATATGCTTGATGGGCTCCTATTTTACAAAGGACGACTATTTGTTGGTTCTTCTCAATCAAGAGCCAAATTAATGACCGAGCTGCATGCTTCATCCACTGCTGGTCATGCAGGATTTCACAAGACGTGGCAACGAATCAAGAAACAGTTTTATTAGCCAGGGATGAGAAGAGCAATAAAAGAGTTCATCATGAAATGTGATATGTGTCAACGAAATAAATATGAGAATACCTCCCCAACAGGTCTCCTCCAACCCTTGCAAATTCCCAAGCGTATTTGGATAGATATTGCTATGGACTTCATTAAGGGCCTTCTTCTTTCGCAGGGGCAATCTATGATCCGTGTGGTAATAGATTGTTTGTCCAAATACACCCACTTTATAGCTCTTAGTCATCCTTACTGTTGAGGCATAAAAATATGAAGAAAGATTGTAAGGAAAGAAGATCAAAAGGGAATTGAAGAAGTAACAAATGAAAGAAAAGTGTTATATTCAGGTGTTGCATGTATCGCGCAAATGGGTGAATAAGTCGCGCAAGTCATGCAAAAGGTGAATAAGTTACACGGGTCGCGCAACAGGTAAGAAGTTCTGTGGGTCGTGCAACTAGCATTTTTGTTATGCGGACGACACAATTAGTCCTCTCCATTGCGGGGGGTCGCGCAACCAATGTCAGAGATAGTTTATTATGGATGGTCAGATCTGATGCAAAGTAGGCCCCATGGCACAAATATCGAGAGTTTACATGTGTGGAGGCCTATAAATACCCCACTCCCCCTCTCATTTGAGAGGGAGAGGAGAATTTTGGAGAGGAGCAGAGCTTTGATGGAAGACTGAAGGTGAGAAGTGGCAGCAGCTATCGGTTGTGTGGGCCGCGCAACCAACAAAGTATGGGGATATGTAGGGAAGAACTATGTATCCAATTAAATGTTTAAATTGAACCTTATAAATAAAAATTCTTCTTTTATTTATGTAAGACCCGTATCCTAGACCGTACCGTTTCGTTGACTTCCGCGATCCTTCTGGTCGAATTTCGACAATCTTCGACCTGTATTCGATGTTTACGCTTGAACCTAAGCTGAGTCTTGTATATCAGAGTCGACTCGACCTGAAACCTATACCTTAGCGACCGCGCTGTCGCCGCGGTTCTAACACCGCGACTCGCGCACTAAACCGATACCCAAGCTGGAAGATGACGGTCTGCGTCCTTTCTGAAGAAACACCGTACGTTGTGAACTACGAGGAAATCTCTACGAGATGTCCCATCAATCAATGTCAAGTACAAGCCTTACCCAAGTACACACAACCCATCCCTCCCTTTTCTCAAAAGACAACTCTCTCTCCTCTCACCATCCCTCCTTTACCAAATGTCAACTACAACCATTCCCTCTTTTACAAATTTTCAACCACACCCATGCCTCCCACATCACCCTTTCTTACAACCACCACATCACCCCATCTCTTAAGCCATTACTTCCTTCCCTCTCTCTCATTTCATCTCTCTACTCTCAAGCAACACTCCATCACACGTCCAAACCTCCCCAACTCTCTCCCAAATCACAAGTGTGGCCCACCCTCTCATCTCTCATCCTCACCATCAAGCTCCATCATCCACCGTCCAAAGCGAAGGCAAGGAGCTAAGGAGGCTAGGGGAGCAAGAAGAAAGCCAAGAGGTGGGTGATCCACCGTTGAATTCTTTTTAGGGACCACTTATTAGTGGAACCCATTTTTTTATGTGTAATTTGTATCATGTGGGGCCCATAGTGGCGGGGCCCCATCATCACCGTCTCTTGTCTCTCTCTCTCTCTCTCTCTCTCTCTCTCTCTCTCTCTCTCTCTCTCTCTCTCTCTCTCTTTCTTTGATTGGTGATGATGATGAAGGGGTGAGTGTGGCCCACCATGAATCTCATATTTTATGTGGGACCCGTCAGAGGAATGAAGTGGATCCACGCCATCCAACCCATTAGCGGGCCCGGGTGGAAGGAAAACACAAATATTAGTTAGGCCACGTTCATGTGGGTCCCACTTTGATGTGTGGGCCACGTGCATGTGGGACCCACCACAATGAATGTGTCTAACCATGCCGTCCAGCGTCCCTAGATGCTGGACGGGTGTGGCTAACATGGGGTTTGTGCACTGACATGGGTGTGTACTTGCAAAACAAAAAAGAAAGGAAATGAAAGGAATGGTGAGCCACTAATGCAGACCCCACCTTGATGTAAGTACTCAATCCAAGCCATCCATCCTTTTTCTCAGCCCATTTGAGGCGTTGAACCGAAAAATGAGATTGATTTGATGAACAAGCGGGCCATACAGTAATAAATAGTAGTATTACCATTAAAATTCACATAAATTCTTTCATTGGGCAAAAATATATCACATATTGGTCTTGATTGGCTTGTCTGGAGCCGTAGAAGCCAATGAACAGGACGGATTCCTTTGATGTGGGTCCCACCTGAGAAAAACCCCAAAAATTTTATTTTCTTAAATAAAAAATAATCCAAAGAAGCAGCAGTGGCTGCTGCTGAGGACACCAGCGTCCACGCTGGGCGGGCGCGGGCGGACGATTAGGCTGGGGCTCACGGCCCCAACAGTGGACCCCACGTGATGTGTTTCGAACATCCATCCCATTCATCTGGTGGCCCCTTAGGGCAGTGGGCCCCCTTCAAAATTTCAGCCGTATATGGATCTCAGGTGGGCCATACCATCTAAAATCATGTGAAGACATGCCTGAAACGTATAAAAGCACTTGGTGGGGCCTACCTGAGATTTGGACATGGCTGAAACTTGGTCTGAACCCTCCGTCGGGTGGGACACACATAATGAGTGGGTTGGATTGGAGGACCACCTTGTGGTGGGCCCCTAACCGTGGCCTCATGAACGGTTTGGAAGGCAATAAGCATTACGGTGGGCCCCTAACCACGTTGCGTTGCAAATAAACATTACAGTGCCCCCCCCCCCCCCCCTCCTTGGCCGTGTGGCCTTATGGATCAACGTCACGGTGGGCCCTTGGTCCACGTGGCCTCATGAACAGGTTGGATGAAAATAAATGTTACGGTGGGCCCCTGCCCTTGCCTCACGTGACCCAACCGGGCCCAAGTTAGGTGAAAAAATAAATGTTACAGTGGGCCCCTTCCTGGCCCAGGTGACTTTATGTATAGGTTGGTTGGAAATAAACATTCCAGTGGGCCCTCCTTGCCCATGCGACCTTATGGATAGAT
Organism: Magnolia kwangsiensis; assembly: GCA_037074715.1. Taxonomy (NCBI): domain Eukaryota; kingdom Viridiplantae; phylum Streptophyta; class Magnoliopsida; order Magnoliales; family Magnoliaceae; genus Magnolia; species Magnolia kwangsiensis. The sequence goes on along the minus strand of CM073584.1, from coordinate 30,757,478 downwards.
TGTATGGCAAATAAACATTTCCGTGGGCCCATGGTCCACTTGATCTTATGAATAGGTTGGATGGAAAATAAATATTATGATGGGGCCCCATGGCCATGTAACCTTATCAACAAGTTGTATGGGAACTAAATATTTTTGGTGGGCCCCTATCTATGTGATCTTTTCAACAGATTGAGTGAGAAAATAAGCGTTATGACGGGCCTCACATGAGGCTCACTTCGATAAATATGGGCCCATGTGTTTAAGCCCATCTTGATGTATTTCAGGCCCATGATGGAGGCCCACTTGGATACATATGGGCTGATGTGTTTAAGCCCATCTTGATGCATTTTCAGGTCTATTATTGAGGCCCGCTTGGATGCATATGGACCCATGTATTTAGGCCCATCTTGGTATGTATATGACCCAATATTGAGGCCCACTTTGTTATATATGGGCCCATATGTGTAGGCCCATTTGATGTATTTGTGGCCCATTGTTGAGGCCCACCTTGGTAAATATAAGGCCTATGTGATTGGGCCCATTTGATGTACATAAAGCTCATGTGATTGGGCTCATTTTAATGAATTCTAAAGCCCATGGGTTATGACTCATTGCAAAGGACCTAAGGCCCATTGGTAAGGCTCATTGAGGTGATCCGCTTGATGAATGTAAGGCCCATATGATACGGCCCAATTAATGTACTTAAGGCCCAATTGAGTGCAACTAGGTCCATTACAATGTGTGATCCCTCCATGGCATATAATGACATTTATAGCAAGTAATGCTTTGGGAACAATAATGGTTAGATGCCCACATTGTAAGGTTGACGTCGGTTAAATGTCTACATCGTCACTCTCCCTAAGGCCCACTAATAGGCTCATACTTGTAGTAAGAAGGCTGTCTTGGCCCATCTCAGTTATATGCAGAGCCCATCTCAGTTATATGCAGAGCCCATCTCTATATACATGTTTAGTATAGATTCATGATTCATTATCATACGCATCATATGTATAACTGATATGAGAAGTGACTGATCATAGCATATGCCTTCAGGTGAACTGTTTATGGACTCCCTGATAAGTGGAGTTTCCCTACATGAGTGCATGATACACATAAGACTGTTACATGACCGGTAGTGTGACTCATGCACTTGCATTGTATGATTGTGATTATTATATGCCTTAGCGATATTAGGGCCATAGCCTCCACAGATGTATCGTGGGTGGCTGGATTAGATGCCGAAAATGTTTGGTTCTAGCATACGGGCGCCATAGATGTCTCTAGGTGAAAATTTCTAAACTCGATGGTACCAGAGGATGACTCCAACATCGAGACCGAGTGGATATATGAGCGCGCGATGGCCGAATACCAGGAGGCCGCATCTCCCACTGTGTCGTGGTCGGTTGGAAAGGAGTGTGGCCTTACTCGCCCGAGGGTAGGGATAATACTAGGCTGAGTTTGACCTGCTCTTGAATTGGTTCGCTATTGTCATGTCGGATAGGCATTGGCAGACTATTGGCCAGGCGGATAATGAGGTTTCTTACCCTCACTTGGAATGTACGGCTTGGAGAGCGGCAGTGCCATTTGGAGTGTATTAGACTCCGGTGATCATCCAGATTGAGAACTGTACTGATATATGATGAGGATTGATATGCTTGACTTGCATTCTGCATTTCATGGCCTGGATGTGGCTGATCGCATTCATATCTTGCATCGCATAGCCTTGGTACGGCTAATTGTATTCATGTACTCATCAGCACATTACAGCATTATTCTAACCTTGCATTCTGAGCACGCTCGTATTGCGCACACACTTACACCGCCCTCTAAGCTTTCTATAAGCTTATGTACAATTGATGCATGCAGGTGACGTCAGGACGCAGCCTTAATCTCGCTACTGTTGGAGCGTGCAGTTGAGCTTCTGAAATTTTTGTTATTGTCACTATTTTGTATTTTCCTTTCCTACGCATTGTACTTAAAAGTTTTTGTTCATAGTGAATTTTGTGGTGGTGTTCTTGTGGTTATTGTTCGTGGGTTATGCTTACGTTATGCTCATTACAAATTAAATGGATATTAGGAATCCTCCTTGTAGCATTCCAAGATCGAAACCTTGTATATGGGTGCAGGGAGCCGAGAACGGGGTACTACGGAGGCTGTCGGTGCCAGATTCGGCGATCAAAAATTTTATGAGCCCGATTTTTGAGTTTAGGGGCGTGACAGTTTATATGCTTGATTCACATGATATTTGGCATGCTAGATTATGACATATTACTTATCATAGTATGGATAATATATCTAATCAAAATCTAATTCCTAAGTATATAAGCCTAATGACAAAAGTAGTATTTTTGTGTAATAAAAATCGCTAGAAAATCGTTTCTAAGGTTGGAAAGAGAATTACAACTCCTAGAACTAGTTCATAGTGACATATATGAAATGAGCAGTTTAATAACAAGAGAGGAAAGAGGTACTCGATAACATTTATAGATGATTTCTCCCATTATACCTTAATACACCTATTAAAGAGTAAAGATGAGGCATTGTAAAAATTCAAGATATACAAGGTAGAGTTGAGAACCAGTTAGACCGAAAGATTAAAATTCTAAGGTCGGACAGGGGAAGAGAATATCTATCCTTAGAATTCTCAGAGTTTTGCAAAACTCATGGCATAATGCACCAAATTACAGCTCCCTATTCACCCCAACAAAATGGGATAGGAAAATGGAAAAATAGGTCTCTCATAAACATGTTAAACTTTATGCTCAATAATGCAGGTTTAAGTTCAGGATTTTGGGGAAAGGCCTTATTAACTGTCTGTCATATCTTTAATAGGATACCTCACTTTAAGACTTGTGAGACTACATGTAAACTATGGAAGAATATGATTCATAACATTTCATACTTCAAGGTATGAGGTTGTAGATCCTTAGTTCGGCTTATTAATCCTAAAAAGCCTAAGATAGGGTTGAGATCTCTTGAGTGTATTTTCATATATAGGATATGCATAAAATAGTAAGGCTTATATGTTTCTAGTTGTAGAATCTAATCATGCGATCCCGGTAAACACCATAATAGAATGTAGAGATGCTGAGTTTTATGAAAACTTATTCTCTTCTATAACTAGAAAAGAGATAAGATCTTAAGATCCTAATACAAGCAGTAGTTTTTAGATACCTGATCAAGATATCAGTAGTCTTGATAAAGAGGACATAGAACCTAGAAGGACCAATTGGATACATCTTTTGGACCCAATTTCTATCTTCTGCTAATAGAAGGAGATAAAGATAACATAACAAATGAAACCATGTTGATTTGTAACATATAAAATGATTCAGTAACAATAGATAATGCCTTTAGATTTCAGGATACTTCTTTTTATAAAGAAGTTATAAACAATTAGATGGATTCTATATTGTAAAATGGAATGTGAAAACTAGTGGATCTGCCCCCAGGATCAAAACCAATAAGCTGTAAATAGATTTTCAAAAGAAAATTAAGACTAGATGAAAATATAGAAAGGTTTAAGGCCAGATTAGTGGCTAGAGGATTTACACAAAAAGAAGGTATTGATTTTTTTCGATAATTATGCTCCAGTAGCAAGGAAATCAACTATCCGAGTTTTAATTGCTTTATCATTCATTCATAAGTTAAAAAACCACTGGATAGATGTAAAGACAGCTTTTTTAAATGGTGACCTCGATGAAGAGGTTTATATGGAGCAACCAGAAGATTTTATAATTTCAGGATAGGAAAATAAAATGTATAAATTGATCAAGTCACTGTATGGACTTAAACAAACACCTAAGTAATGACATGAAAATTTTGATAAAATAGTCACCTCATATGACTTTAAGATTAATGAATCCGATAAATGTGTATATTCAAAATTCTTTAATAATAAAGGAGTAATTATATGTTTTTATGTAGATGATATGTTAATCTTTGATACATGTTCAGAAGTTATAAATAACACTAAAATATTCTTATTATATAGTTTTGACAAGAAGGATATGGGTGAAGCTAATATAATTTTAGGTATCAAGTTATTAAAAAACAATGATGGTACAACCTTATCCAATCACATTATATTGAAAAGATACTTAAAAAGTTTGATCACTATGATAAGAACTCAATTTCTACTTCTGTTGATTCTAATATCAAGTTAATTAAAAATGAAGGCCGTAATATATCTCAGTTAGAGTATTACAAGGTGATTGGCAGTCTTATGTATGTTATAATTTCTACTCGACCTAATATTACTTTTGCAGTAGGTAAATTGAGTAGATTTACAAGTAATCTAAGTTTAGATCATTGAAATACTGTCTCTAGAGTACTCAGATACTTGAGAAAAATAATTAACTATAGTTTATATTTTTCTAATTACCCTAATGTACTTGAAGGATATATTGATGCAAGTTGAATCACTAATTTTAATGCATCCAAGTCTACCAGTGGATGCATTTTTACACTTAGAGGAACTGTCATTTCTTGAAAATCCAAGAAGTCAACTTGCATATCTCACTCTACCATGGAATATGAATTCATAACTTTGGTGGCTAGTAGTAAAGAGGCAGAATGGTTAAGAAACCTATTATTAGAAATATCATTATTGATAAGGCCTTTACCACTGATTTCTATATATTGTGATAGTGAAGCGACACTATGAAAGACATAACACGACTTATAATGAAAAATCCAGACATATTAATGTAAGACCCGTATCTTGGTCCGTACTGTTCCGTAGACTTCCGCGGTCTTACCGATCGAATTCCGACAACCTTCGACCCTTAACCGATATTTATGCGCGACCCTGATTCATATGCTGTCAACTTGTATCGACTCAACCCAAGACCATTACCATAGCGACCGCACCATCGCTGCGGTTCCGATGCCGCGACTTGCGCGCCGAGGCGATACCTTGGTCAAGAGATATGGGCCAACGTTCGGTGCGAGGAAAACGCCGCGCGTTGAGAAACCCAAGAGAATCTCCATGATGTGTCACATCAATCCCATCAATCAGTCAATCCATCAACATGTCAAGTACATGTTAAGTACACATCACCTTTCACCCATACCCAAGCAACCACAAGAGTCAAAGATTTCTTATAAGCTCATATTTTTCTTACACAAAAGGCAACAAAAGTCAAGGATTTCTTACACACCCATCACTCACCACATCCATCACCCATCACTCTCTCTCTCTCTCTCTCTCCCTTTACAACTCTCTCCCTCATTTTCAAACTCAAAATCTCAAAGGAGAGAAATCCCATACATATGAGAGTTCTCCAAGCCTCTCCCTCTCTTTCAAAGCTCCAAGTGTGACTCACTTTCCTACCCCATCATCTCCCATCCTAGCCATCCATTTCTCATCTCATCCATTGAAGTTGAAGCTAAGGTGCTAAGGAACCCATAGGAGCAAGAAGATCGGACGGTGGGTGCCTCTATAGGGTAGTTTTCTTATTTTTATGATGGGCCAAGTGAGGCCCACCGATCCATGGTGTGGATCTTACTTGGGACCCTAAGTTGTGGCCGATGGACCACTTTGACCATCATGATCATCCATGATGGGGCAATTCTCCATGGACCCCATCATGATGTTTATTTCATTACATTTAAAGGTCATCTAGACCGTCTATATTGGTGGGGAAATGATCTCCACCTTTGATTTCGATTTTGGTGGTCCCATGTGCTAGAGGATCCATTTGATGTATGATTTGTTTTACAAGAGAGGGCTCATAGTGGCGGAGCCCTCCATCACAAAGCGTGTCCCACTCTATCTCTCTCTCCCTCTCTTTTCTTTTAATTATTTGTTTTGTGTGATGAAATGGCCTTATGGCCTACTTGGATGGACCCCACCATGGGGCATGTATTGGATCCAAACCATCTAAAGGAGGGGTCCACTTTACACATGTATTATGACCTCACCACATCACCATGTGGTGGCCCACCTAAACAGGGCCCACCCTAAATGCATTTGATAAGGTCAAAACAAAAAAAAAAAAAAAAAAAAGAGAAAGAAAATGTCCAGGGACGTTGCTGGACGTGGAAAGGAAAGCACATGTATTAGTTTTTTTTTTTTAAGCTTTTGGGGTGGGCTACTTGCATAGGCCCCACCTTGATGTATATATCCAATCCAAGCCGTCCATCCTCTTACCAACATCATTTTAGCCGTTGAGTAGAAGAATGGGCCTGATCTGAGCATCTGGTGGGCCATAGCATAGGGAACTTTAGTGGTTACCCTTAAAAATATTTCCTGATAATTTTATGCATCCAAAAATTTTGAACTTTGGACTCATTTCACCCGTTAGGAGCCGTAGAATCCTATGGTTGGAGCGGGCCCCACAATCAAAAATCCTCAAAACCATTAGTTTTATAAAAAAAAAATTTTACAACAGCAGCATGGTTGTTGCTGCTGTCAGACAACAGAGAGGAGAGAGGACGCTGGCGCGTCCTGCATTTTGGGCGGGCTGACGCAGGGGCCCACGACCCTGCATGTGGGCCCCACCGTAACGTTTATTTGTCATCCAACCTGTTCATGAGGTGGGCCGCCCCCTGTAGGGGGCCCCCTCCAAAAATGGGCCCCATCCAAAACTCTGGTGGCCCACACCACATGAAACAGTGGGACTGAACCTTTACCATTGGGATCCCTCTCATGGGCCACAGAAGTTTCAGATCAATTTGAGATTTGTGTTTTCTCTTCATCCAGGTCCAAGTGACCTCATCAACGGTTCAGATGACAAGTAAACTTTACAGTGGGCCCCACATGGGACCCACAGTGATGTATGTGTTCCACGACCACTGTCCAGGCGGACGGTGGTACCCACCGTGATTCATGTGCTTCAGCTCCACCGTCCAGTGGACGGTGGAGCCCACTGGGTGTACGTGTGCATGCGTGCGGGTGTGTGTGTACGTGTGGGTTTGTGTATGTGTGTATATATTATATGTATATTATATTATATATAATATTGTATATATTATATATATATATAATGTAGTTTATATATTATTTTATATATAATATACACGATGGTGGGCCTTCATGAGGGCCCCCACCATTGACGCAGGTGCTGCATCTAATCTGTCCACCCATTTTAAAGATCATTTTATGCAATGAGTCAAAGAATGAGCCAGATCCACAGTCCAAGTGGACCCCATGTTGGCATGATTTGAGGTCCATCTTGATGTATTTATGACAGTTTATTGGGGCCCACTTTGATGTGGATGTAAGGCCCATGGGATTGAACCATTTGATATATCCTAAGGCCCTTAGGACCAGACCCATTTGATTTATATAAGGCCTATGGATTTAGGCCCCTTTGACATATAAGGCCTATGATTTAGGCCCACTTGATCTATAGAAGGCCTATGATTTAGACCCATTTGGTATGTATAAAGCCCATGGGATTAGGCCCATTTAAGACACATAAGGCCCATGTGATTAGACCCACTATGACGTACTCTGAGGCCCATGGGTTATGACCCATTGCAATGCACATAAGGCCCATTGGTTCGGTCCATTTATGTGGCCCATTTGATGAATAAAAGGCCCATATTACATGGCCCATTTGATGTATTTAAGGCCCAATGGGATGTACCTAAGGTCCATTGCAATGTCTGACCCCAACGCTGATTATGAAACGATGTTTACGACGATCGTGCCTTGGGAGCAATGTTGGTTTGATGTCCACATTGCGAGTGTAATGCTGGTTGGATGTCCACATTATGACTCTCCTTAGGGCCCAGTGTTAGGCCTGTACTTATTGTATATAGGCCGTCCAGGCCCATCTGCATTGTAAGGATAGTCCATCCCATTATAACATGTTTAGTATAGTTCCATGACTCATGACCATACGCATCATATATATGCTTGATATGAGAAGTGACTGATCATAGCATATGCCTACGGGCAGATTGTTACGGGACCCCGATTAGGAGGTGTTGCCCTACGTGAGCGCACGATACGCGCATGATTTGCTGCATGATTGAATAGTGTGATTTATACATTTCGCATTATGTGATATGGTTGATGTACGCCCTAGCGACATCAGGGCTGTGGCCTCCACAGACAGATCGTGGTTGGCAGGATTGGATACCAGAAATTCTTGTTCTACATGGGGTGCTATAGATATCCCTGGGTGAAAGTCCCTAAACCCTTATGGTACCAAGAGGTTTCTCCAACGTCTAGACCGAGTGGGTAGATGAGCGTTGAATGCCGATTACCAGACAGTTGCGCTCTCCACTGTGTCGTGGTCGGTTGGAAGGGGGTGCGACCTTACTCACCCGAGTATAGGGGGCAATGCTAAGCTGAGTTTGACCAGCTCGAGGAATGGGTCTGCTATCGACGAGTCGTGCCCAATATTGGCCGACGGATAGTGAGGTCTCTTCCACTTACCTTATTACACGTGATGTGGCGACGATCTGGTTTAGAGTGTACTAGACCCCGGTGATATCCCAGAGTTAAGCTATATTGACATGTGAATTTAGATGAGGATTGTATGCTTGAGTTGCATTTCACATCGCATGGCCTTGGAATGGCTGATATCTTTCATGTCTTGCATCGCATAGCCTTGGTATGACTCATGATATTTATGGATCCATCTGCATATTCCGCATTACTCTGATACTGCATGATCATATTACTACCATGCGCACATACTTTCACCACCCTCGAAGCTTTCTATAAGCTTATGCACGACCGTTGCATGCAGGTGACGTTGGGGCGCAGCAGCGCTGAGGTAGGAGCACTTGTAGATCATTTTTTGGATTTTTTATTCCTTACCATTGTATTTCCATTTATGCTCATTGTACTTGTAAAGTTTTTTATCATAGTGGAAGTGTAATGGAGTTCTTGGTTATTGTTTGTGGGTTATGCATTTGGTTATGCTTATTACGAATCAAACTGACGTTGAAAATCCTCCTTATAGCATCCCAGGATCGGAACCTAGCGAATGGGAGCTGGGAGCCGAGAATAGAGTTCTATGGAGGCTGTCGGCACCGGATTCGGTGACCAAAAATTTTGTGAGCCCGGTTTTCGAGTTTGGGTCGTGACAATTAGTCTAAGGCATAGTTTTATGCCACAACTACTTGGTGACAGTGTTATAACAATACAATATGTATGATCTATCCAGAATTTAGTAGACCCATTCTCCAAGGGATTGACAAGGGATGCTGTCAGTAGAACATCAAGAGGAATGAGACTTAAGCAAATTTTACGGACACCGGATGAGGGAAACCCAACCTAAGTTAATAGGTTTAATGGACAAAGTACCTCATAGGAAGTGTCTGAAGCAACATTGTACATTTTCTATCTGTCTCATTCCTGGATGTATATATAGTTCTGGGTACCTGTAATGATAAAAATGAGGATGAGTTACTGCTCTTAATGAGTCCTTTCAATGGTGCTATAGTTGCAGGGGCATTCGTAAGGACTCACTTATATGAGTATTGAAAGTGGGGCCGCTACTTGATGTTTGAGAGTTTTGGCTACTCTTATGAACTTATGAATTCAGGACAGAGCACAAGGCCGTTAATGTTATATAGTTTTAGAGCACATGATAATTGAAATATATGTGTGTGTAACATGTCTGGTTGTGTCATATAGAATACTTATTTCAAGACTATAGTCACTAAAGATTCTGATTCAATTTTGATTTATTTACACTAAGTAAATGTTCAAGTTCATAAGATACCTTCTCCTATGCATATATTTTCCTTACATACCCTAACCTCTATATTTTTAAAAATAGTGTGGGATTGTTGGTTTTTTTTTTTAAAAAAAAAATAAGAAGAAAATAATTTTAAATTTATAAAAGAAATTGGGAAAAGGGTTGTGGCTTTTGGTGATTATTGGTGACCATTCATTTATGAATGGTGTTGCCTCTTGGTAAATGGAGCATCATTTGAATTTGAAATGGAGGGATGCCATAGTTGAAAAGACACCACCATTGTTGAGAAAACACCATGGAAGAAGATGTCTTTTTATGAAAAGAGTTTTAGGCATCTCTTATAATACTATATAAACTCATCTTTGGGTCAATCCGAATTCATAATGCCAACAATCTCCTCTCCATCTTCTTCTTTTTCAACATTTTTGTTTTTGGAAGGTTTTTGGAAAGATAAAGTTTTTAGGCGCTAAATCGTAAATAGTTTTCAGGCAGTAAATTGCAAACAGTTTTCAGGGGGTAAATTATAACAGCACAGAAGTCAAGGTTGTACGCTGTAAAAGTATGTTCGGGGTGTGGTTTTTCTATTTTGCAGGCTGAAACCCACATTTCTCCGATCTTGGAGAAGAGGCTTATTGTATCCTGGAGGCGGATTTGCTGTAACCCTCTGGCAAATTAGTTTAATTACAGTAGGGTGCGAATATTGCCTTAGACATAGTCGCATCGTTATGCGCCTTAAGCCTATCTTTAAGTGATTAATTTTCTATTTTTCTGTCTCAACCATAACACTTTCAACTAACGAATTGCTATTTTTGTGTTTAAGTTTTCGATTTCATGCTTGGATTTGATCTCTAACGTCTACTTCTCCTTTTCATCTTCCCATCTGTCATCTTTTATACGTGATTGGATCGGATCATAAATAGGCATTGGTTCAGATCATGCGATTCTTTCTTCTAATGAAGAAATTTCAATTTCTTGTTCTTATATGCGATGGGTGTTTCTCTATGCCTGTTTACTCCTTCAGGTGGATGTTTTTCTGAGTAATGGAACCCTAGCTAGTGTTGTTGTTCCGAGTGGCGCCTTGATAGGTAAAAAAAAAGAAGAACTCATTTCATAATAGAATCTGTAATGCATCATGTTTGGATCTATATCAAATCTCTTGAATTTTAGCTACGATGAGGTTTTAGTTATTTTAGTTTGATTGTAGAAATAGTGGACCAGGTGTTGAGGTTTCTTATGTCTTGTATTTTGAATTATTTATGTGGCTCTCTTTCTAAGTTTCTAGAAGGAAATTGGGAATTTAATTTCCTGACTTCAAATTCATTTCTAGGGATGTGTGTGTGTGTGTGTGTGTGTGTGCGTATATAGTTGTGCGCTAGTTTGCATGGAACTTGTGCAAACTTTTTTGAGAACCCATTATATGTAATTTGACTCCAAAATCTGAATGGTCCACGTGAAGCAACACCTCATGAAACACCCTAGGCCCAATTTTTACTTTGATCCGAAACGCTGGTGGGCCATGAAAAATGAAAACAACTTCCTTCTTTGATTTGCATTTCTCTTTATTATGGCCCATCAGAATTTTAGATTGGGGTGAAAATATGTCCCTTGGGTTTCATGGGATTCTGCATCACATGGACCGTTTGGATTAGATGCCCAAGACACATGTTCAAAGGTGTGCATGTGCATAGGTGCGTAGGTGAGAATGACTCTCTCTCTCTCTCTCCATATATATATATATATATATATATATGAGTTTTTTTTTTGGATTTGTAAATATTATAGTTAGTTTATTAAGTTGAACTTGACCTATTCCACAATTTTCATGCTCTCAACTTGGTGCCAGAGCACTTTGGAATTTGGATAATTGGATCGTGTCTAAGCATGTTGGTCCTGTGACATTTACATTACCTGTACTGAGAGACAATTAATTAACTATTAAATACCACTGAATCCAATGTCGAAACATTACCAGCTTACAAATCAGAAAGGCCTTAAGATTCTCAAAATGTTAGTTACACTCTCCACAGTTAATATATGGTTCATGTATGATTTTATGAAAATGCATGATGATTTGTCAGTGATGAAAACTTTTCTAGAAAGGAAAATTTAAAAATAAGTGGAGGGCATTTTGATGATTTCAGGATGATTTGGTAAATTCAAGATACACAACATTTCAATCAATTTGCCAAAAAATGGATGGTTCTGGCAACGGTCCATTAAAATTTGTGTGTGAAGCTCATCTACATAAAGCATATAGTAGATGTCGTGTGGTGGGTCAATTGATGCCCTCCTAATTATTTATTTATTTTTAAAAAAAAAAGAAAAAAAGAAAGAAAAAGTGGCAGTACAAAGAAAAATTGTTGAATGTTGTTATGAGAGGTTGGAGACGATCATCAGAACTTTTGATACATCTTTATGGCTACGATGTTCGATTCTCCTAATGAAAACTTCCTCGAAGTAAGCTCTATCCCTGCAAAGAACCTTCTTCTCGGTGTCCAGATAGAGAGTATTGTTATATTTTTTTTTAAAATAATATTAAAATTTGAATTTTTAAATTTTCGGTGATTTTCCTCTACATTTGAAAAGTTGTGGTACTTTTGAGTTGTGGGTTTTGTCCCACATCGGAGTTGATAAAGTAAACTATCTTGTATATAAGATAGTCTTTTTTCCTAGGGCTTGAGCCCCTTTTAGGGGGCATGTGAATTTGGTCCTGTACGGGAGGGGAGGGGGGGGGGGGGGGGGTTATGCCAATAGCTCTAATCTATGTCATTGACCACACACACGCGCGCACACGCTGCACCGAGCCAAGCCGAGCAGAGCCAAGCCAAGTCCGAGTCCACGTGTGTGTGTTGCACGCGTGCGCGACGTAACGTGATGGGACAGGCTGGGTGCGGGCGCGGTGTGAGTGTACTTGCTTAGGTGTGTGTGTATGGGTACTCACAGGACTTTATATGCGAGAGTGTACTCGCACTTGCGCCTTTTCATTTTAACCAGAGAGATGCATCCCTTCTGGTTGGTCGCCCCTGTTGGGTTTAAACCCAACGGACTTAACCTTTTGTAAAGGGTGCTTATAAAACTCTCTCTGATACGGTTTTAAGTATTTTTACTGAGTTATTGCTGAGTCAGCTTAGCACTTTCGGATTAAACTACAAGTGGTTCGAGCCCATGTACAGTGAGTGCACCGCTGGGACCAGGTCATAGTCGTTATATCTTGGAGGTTGATTGCTCTGGAAACCTGTTGCACTTGGGACGCTGTCCAAGGGGAGAAAATTCGATTTTAAGCCGAGTGACTCTGTCACGCCTCGACTCAATTCAATAAGTTTTTCTTTCTCAAAAAATTTATTTTCTTTTTTGGTTCTCAATTTTCATAGTCTATTTAATTCAACCAAAATTTTTAGCAATCTTGAAATTGAATTTGTTAAATTACATATACTATGGCTACAGTAATAGTAAATGCTTCTACTGAGTTAGCCAAAATTGAACCGTTCACTGGACAATCCTTTAAACGGTGGAAATAAAAATTGATGTTCGCTCTGACCACCTTAAAAGTTTTATACATTTTATCTGAATCATTTACTATAGATTCAACAAATCAAAATGAAGTAATATATGAAAATAATTGTAAAAATTATATTCTAAACTCTTTATCTAACGAACTATATGATGTGTATGCTTCTTACGTGTCTGCTAAAGACATATGGACTGCTTTAGAAAAAGAAATACACATTAAAAGATGTAGGTGCTAAGAAACATGCAATTGCTAATTTCCTTCATTATGAAATGACAAACAATAAATCTGTCATAAATCAGATTCATGATTTTCAAAGTCTAGTTCACGAACTATCGACAGAAGGAATTAAGTTGGATGAAGTGTTTCTGTCAGGAGCGCTAATAGAAAAGTTACCGCCCTCCTAGAAAGAATATAAGAATAGAATGAAATATAAAAACAATGGTGTTTCTTTGAAAACCACTATCATACACATACGAAGAGAGGAGGCCAATAGAATCAGAGACCAAAAAAGAAATAAAAATAAGATAGATTCAAGGCGAATCTTGTGGAATCAAGTCAGACAAATAATAAGAAAAATGGTAACTGTCATATATGTGGTAAACCTGGACATTACGCAAATGAATGCAGGCTCAAAAAAAAAGAATGCAAACAATCAATTCAAGAAAGGGAAAACTGCGACAACTGTGGAAAGCTTGGGCATCATGTTAAAACATGTAGGCTTAAGAAAAATAAAGATAAGCCGTAGGCTGATCTTATAGAAACAGGAAATGAGTCTGACATTGTAGTAGCTGTGGTGTCAGAAGTCTTCCTTGTAAACAACTTGGAGTGGGTGCTAGACACTAGTGCAACTAGGCACGTATACAAGGATCGTAGTATGTGTACCTTCTACCAAGTATCAGGAGATGATGAACAAGTGTTCATGTTTAATGCTAGAACGTCTCCAGTTGTAGGAAAAGAGAAAGTACTTCTGAAACTCACTTCTGGAAAGACTCTAATGTTGAATGATGTCCTACATGTGCTTGACATTAGAAGAAACTTGGTCTCTGGTTCACTCCTCAATAAGGATGATGTCAAGCTAGTATTTGATTCAAATAAGCTTGTAATGACTAAAAAGGGAACCTTTGTTGGTAAGGGGTACTGTAGTGATGGTTTATTCATTGTAATGTATCCAATGATAATAATAAGAAGAAATCTAGTTATATTTATATCGTTGAACCTTTTTATCTATGGCATAGTAGATTAGGTCATGTGAATGTAACATCTTTAAAGAAAATGAAAAGATTAAGTTTATTACCTAATATATCTAATGAAGAATTTAAAAAACATGAAACATGTGTAGAATCAAAATTCATTAAAAAACCCTTGAAACAAATAGAAAGATCATCTGTTCTATTAGAGTTGATACACAGTGACTTAAGTGATTTTAGAAATCACATGTCTAGAGGTGAAAAAAGATATTATATAACTTTTGTAGATGACTACTCTAGGTTCACTAGAGTATATCTGTTAAGGAACAAAGATAAAGCTTTAGATGTTTTTTGTAAATACAAAATTGAAGTTGAAAATCAGTTGAATATAAAAATTAAAAGACTTAAAACAGATAGAAGAGGTGAATATGAATATTCTCAATTTAGATAATTATGTGAAAAGAATGGAATAATTCACGAAACTACAACTCCTTATATACTAGAATAGGATGGAATAACAGAACGTAAGAATAGAACTCTAAAAGAGATGATGAATGCTATGTTAAATAGTTTAGGCTTACCCTCAAATATGTGAGGAGAAGCAATTCTGTTTGTTTGTTATATTCTAAATATGATTCCTTTTAAATCTTCTAAATAAACACCATATGAACTTTGAAAGAATCATGTTCCTAGTTATAAATATATTAAAGTATGGGGGTGTCTTGCTAAAGTAGGATTGCCTGAAACTAAGAAAAGAAAGTTAAATCCTAAAACAACTGACTGTGTATTTATAGGATATGCACAAAATAGTGCGGCTTATAGGTTTCTAGTTTTAAAAACTAGGGATAATATTCTATATCCTAATACAATTATAGAAGTTAGGAATGCAGATTTCTTTGTAAAATATATTCCCTATGAAATCTAAATCTATAGGAATAGAAGAAGTTAATGAATCAGATATTGCGTCTACTAGTAAAAATGCTTATGAGAAAGTAGTAAAAGAGATACAACTAAGAAAAAGTACTAGGATTAGAAGAGAAACTAACCTAGGAGATGATTTTTTCACCTTCTTAGTAGAAGATGATCGTACAACTTATATAGAAGCTATTAACTCTCCAGATGTAACCTTTTGGAAGGAAGCAATAAATGATAAGTTAAAATCTATTGTATCTAATAACACTTGGAAACTTGTAGACTTACCACCTGGAAACAAACCAATAAGCTGTAAATGAGTGTTTAGAAAGAAACTAAAACTAGATGAGACTATTGATAAGTTTAAGGCTATATTGGTAGCGAAAGGCTTTAAATAAAAGGAAGGAATAGATTACTTTGATATATATTCCCCTGTAATTAGGATTACAACTATTAGAGTCTTAATAGCGATAGCCTCCATATATAAACTAGTGGTATACCAAATGGACGTTAAGACGACTTTCCTAAATGAAAACTTAGAAGAAGAAATATATATGGAGCAACCTGAGGGTTATAAGATATCAAGTAAAAAAAATAAAGTATGTAAACTAATTAAATCACTATATGGTTTAAAACAGACTCCTAAACAATGGCACGAAAAATTGGATGGTGTTTTAAAATCAAATGGTTATCATATAAATGATGTAGATAGATGTGTATATAGTAAAATTTTTAAAAATGATTATGTTATTATATGCCTTTATGTTGATGACATGTTTATTTTTGAAACTAATATTAAATTAGTTAATGCAACTAAAAAATTCTTGTCATCTAAGTTTGACATGAAAGACTTAGGAGAGGCTAGTGTAATCTTAGGTATTGAAGTAACCAAGAGAAATGATGTTATTATATTATCACAATCTCATTACATTGAGAAGATATTGAGAAAGTTTAACCATTTTGATTGTTTACCTGTTAGTAGTCCTTATGATTATAGTGTGACTCTCATGAAAAATACAAAAAGTAGCGTCTCAATTGGAATATTTCAGAATAATTGATAGCCTCATGTATCTAACAAACTACACTAGATCAGAAATAGCTTTTACAGTAGGAAGGATAAGTATATATACACATAACCCTGGAAAAGAGCATTGGAATACCTTGTCTAGGATTTTAAGATACCTAAAAGGCAGTATGACCTATAGTTTACATTATACCGGTTATCCTATTGTATTAGAAGGATATAGTGATGCTAACTGGATCAGTGATTCAGATGAGACAAAATCTACAAGTGGATATGTCTTCACTTTGGGCGGAGGAGCAGTCTCTTGAAAGTCTACTAAGCAGACATGTATTGCTCGGTTAACTATGGAATCCGAGTTTATTGCCTTAGAAAAGGCTGGATCAGAAGCCGAGTGATTTAGAAATCTCTTAGCTGATATACCATTGTGGCCAAAGCAGACATATTAGACTCAGACACAACATAATGAAATACATGTTGTATGATGGAGTCATATTTATTGACTTTGTGAGGTCAGAAAAGAATATAACAGATTCTCTGACCAATGGACTATCTAAAAGGTTAGTCAATGATACATCGAAGGGAATAGAGCTGAGCCTAATATATGAGCTGCCAGTGTCGACAACCCAAGCTATACAAGTGGAGATCTCATGAGATAGGTTCAATGGGTAAACAATAAGGCACGAGATAGACGATTACACTGAGTTATATGAGCCCATTTTATGATGTACAGTGCGAGCAGCAACACAAAAGGATGAATTTTTAGAACTCTTAATGGATCCATAGCCATATATTAGGTGGTGTATACAGTTGCTTCATATACTTGATGGAATTCACCTATATGGATATGGAGGTGGATGCCGCTTCTTATGAGAATCTAGGCGAATTCTCTAGAGTACTTATGAAATCCAGGTAATGGTGTATAACCGAAACATAGCAAACCGCAGAATCACTTGCAAAGGAAGAGTTGTGTGAGTGACATATACTTATGATATACATTAAAAGGATTCAGGTTCAAGACTATGGTGTCACCTGATTCCTGTAGACCTATCTTGCTGACTCTAATATCGGTTCAAGTGTATAGTGGCACCGACACCATTGCACAACTATTACGCTTTAATCTAAAAGAGTTTTATTTTAAAACATGTGGGGAATTGTTATATTTTATTTTAAAATAATATTAAAATTTAAAATTTAAAATTTTCGGTGATTTTCCTCCACATTTGAAAAGTTGTGGTACTTTTAAGTTGTGGATTTTGTCCCACATCAGATTTGACAAAGTAAATTATCTTGTATATAAGATAATCTTTTTGCCTAGGGCTTGAGCCCCTTTCATGGGGCATGTGAATTTTGTCCCGTGGGGGGGAGGGAGGGCTATGCCAATAGCTCTAATCTATGTCATTAACCACACGCGCGCGCACATGTAAAGCCGAGCCGAGCCATGCTGTGCCGTGCTCAGCCAAGTTCGAGTCTAAGTCCGTGTGCGTGCGCGACATGATGCGACCAGACGGGACGGACTGGGCATGGGCGTGGGCGTGGGCGCGGGCACAGGTGTGGGTGCGGGTGTGGGTGTGGTGTGAGTGTACTCGCGTATATGTGTGTGTGTGGATACTCACATGACTTTATGTGTGAGAGTGTACTCGCACTTTCATTTTAAACCAGAGAGATGCATCCCTTCCGGTTAGTTGCCCCTGTTGGGTTTAAACCCAACGGACTTAACCTTTTGTAAAGGGTGCTTATACACCACTTCGGAGTCCATATAAAACTCTCTTTGATACGGTTTTAAGCATTTTTACTAAGTTCATTGCTGAGTTAACTCAACACTTTTGGATTAAA
Source organism: Magnolia kwangsiensis (assembly GCA_037074715.1). Classification (NCBI taxonomy): domain Eukaryota; kingdom Viridiplantae; phylum Streptophyta; class Magnoliopsida; order Magnoliales; family Magnoliaceae; genus Magnolia; species Magnolia kwangsiensis. The sequence continues at coordinate 30,739,364 of CM073584.1, read as the reverse complement.
CTGCAAGTGGTTCGAGCCCATGTACAGTGAGTGCACCGCTGGGACCGGGTCATAGTCATTGTATCCTAGAGGTCGATTGCTGTAGAAACCTATTGTACTTGGGACGTTGTCCAAGGGGAGCAAATTCGATTTTAAGCCGAGTGACTCAGTCACGCCTCGACTCAATTCAATAAGTTTTTTTTTTCTTTTTTGGTTCTCGATTTTCATAGTCTATTTAATTCAACTAAATTTTCTAACAAGTATCATCAACACCCAAAACATTTAATGAGACCAACATGACTGCATTATATCATTTCTCAGTTTCGCTGGTAGGGAAGGGATGCAAAATCATTGTTACATCACTTTTTTATGGCCATGACAGATCACTAAGATGACTTCAAGAAAGTATAATATGATAAAAGCCATGATTTTGTTGCCTAGCCATGAGATAACTCATAGCCATCACATTCAAGTATGATATAGTGGTGTCTAGGACCTTACACATTTTGGCTGTTAAATTCATTGGTAGAATCCACCTTTAACATCAAGGGCATTGCTAAGTAGATTAACCTTTTTCCATTTCACAAGGCATTTATGCACATATTCTATTTCGAAACAAACTTGAGAACTTCTACTTTTTGGATGTGTAAGTTTCAATAACAATCCTGTCACACTGATTTTTTTGAACATTGATAATATTATTCCTAAAAAGTCAAAACCAAAACTTAACAAATATATAAAACAAAAAATATTTACAACTCCTGCCAACTCTTTAGAAAACTAGCAATAAACTTTAATTCTAACACCCATTCATTACAAGAGATTTAGCTCTTCTGAAAACCTCTAAGACCTGTCCCTTACGATTTTTGAAACATCGGTCATTCCTTTCTAACCATAGAATCAATATGCCAACTAACAAACTTAATCACCAGAATTTTCTCCCAATATTACCTATAGTCCCATCACACCACATCAAAAGAAAACTATCAACACGCGAATTTCGGCGACGCCCATGAAAATCTGAACAAATTGAAATAATTATCCCACAACCCTTTTGCAAATGAGCAATGTGTGAATTGTGCTGAGATGATTCACTACTAATTTCCTCATACATCTAGAACAATTTGCATTTGTAGATGGGGCCTTTGATGCTAGAAATGGAAAGTTGGGCCTTTGATGCTAGAAACTGAATCAGACCTAATTAAGGGTTGAGTCTGAACCAACTCGAATCTCAGTATTGGATTATTGGATTGAGTTTTTCAAGTTTAAATAGCTTGCATTGTTAGTCTAATTTATCAAGTAATTGATTGAGTTCTTCAATTTCTTGAATGAGTTGTAAGGGTGCATTTGGACACACTATCTAATTCAACCACTTTAATTGCTCTATTAAGGTGCAAATGGCTGAGGTTTACTTACTTGCGCATTTATAGTGTGGATCTCAGTTCTAATTACCATTGCATTACTCTTCCAAGTTGGAGTTGAATGGAATGTAACTTAAATTTGAGGGCTATAAAATATGGATGCCAGGAAACCAATTTTTTCTCTTTTCTTCTTGATTGACTAAAATGTTTGCAAATCCTAATGAACCTTTACTAGTAGTAGTTGTTGTTGTTTCATCATCATAATTGTAATCATTATCTAAGTCCCTCTTAGCAATTTGGGGTTGGCTTTTATATAAAAGTTGTGTTGCCGATGTCTTCAAATGATGGATGGTGTGGATACAAATAAACATACATGATGGTGGGACCCACATAACGTCACTTCAGTAGCGAATCTCATTACTTAATGTAGGATCGGGGTGCCTTGGTATTCTTCTCAACTCAAACTAGATCGAGTACTTCGTGAAATTGACCGAGCACTTCTTAAAATTAACTGAGCATTACATGAAATTGACCGAGTATTAAATGGAATTGGCAGAGCACTTTTTAAAATTGACAGAGCATTACATGAAATTGACTGAGTACTCGATGAAATTGACTAAGCACTTCTTGAAATTGACCGAGCATTACTTGAAATTGACCGACCACTATATGAAATTGACTGAGTACTACATGAAATTGACTAAGCATTACATAAAATTGACTGAGCACTTCTTGAAATTGACCGAGCATTACATGAAATTGACAGAGTACTTCGTGAAATTAGCCAAGTACTTCATGACATTGACCACTTTGGTTATTGGACGGATTGAGCACTTTATCGATGCCATCGAGAATAAATAGATTTTTTTGTGAAAACTTTCTGGACAATTTTGTCCATTTTTAGATTGCATTGATCAGGCCTTCAATGCCATCAAAATTTGAATTTCGATATCATCGAAAGGTCTTCGATTCATCGAGAAAAATTAGATTTTTCTTATAAGTTCTCTAGAAAAAGTGAGACATGTTTCGATGCCATCGGAAGGGTCTCAATTGCATCGATAGTACTTGGAGTATTTCAAAGCTTGCTGGTGACAAATGGCCCAGTTCAATTTTATCGAAGTTGGTTCAATGCCATAGAAATGCCATTGAACTTCTTTCGATGTAATCAATAATTCCCAGCATATTTTCAGTTTGTATTGGATTGTTAAGCACTTTCTCGATGCCATTGAACCTGTCTCGATTGCACCTTGATGCAATCAATCGATCATGATTTTTACCTATTTGTTCCAATTCTCCACCAACTTTAAAGTAACTCTAATCTAGGCTTACCTAAGGATTTGTAAATATATTTTTGGATAAGTTTAGACCTTTTTAAGTGAGACGTATACCTGATAGGGTTTCGTTAGGAAAGTGAGGCTTAATATACCTATATTGTGCTCTCAAACTTCTTCAAATTGATGAGTCTTGGTCTCTTAATTAGTCTTCAATTGGGGCTCACTTGACAGTAAGACTCGACATTCACGTATATTGACAAACAATGGCACTTTCACCTACTGCCTTGGTGAGTCTGGTGAATTTCACGTAGTGCTCGGTGAATTTCGATGAACGTGATTGTTGTATAAATAACCGTGTGTTCTAGACTTTATTGATAGTTCATCTCGCTTGACAGAGCTGTCTAAGCAACCAGATATAACTAGGAGTATTATAGCTTTTAGTATTCCCATAGCATTGGAGCAGTTTTCACTAAGCATGTAAGGATTATTGAAAAATACAAAAATGGTTTGGGTTACAATAGGCCGGGTCTGAACCTGTCGGAGTCGATCAAACAGGTAAAAAGTTCAACCCGACCAGCTCTGGGTCTTATATTACTTGCCCAGCCTGACACGGACCTGATGAAATCCAACTAGCCAACCCAGTCCGTTACCACTCCTAGAGAGAGTTTGGTTGAGAAATGATGATATGACCTAGAAGTGCATGGAAATCTTCCCATGCACATAGCTCAATTGAGCACTACATGAAATTGACCGAGTACTACATGAAATTAACCGAGCATTACATGAAATAGAGCTAGAAGTGCATTGAAATATGCCCATGCACATAGTTTGATTGAGCACTACATGAAATTGACAGAGCATTACATGAAATTGAGGGAGTGCTTTATGAAATTGACTGAGCACTACATGAAATTTACCAAGCATTACATGAGATTGACCGAGTACTACATGAAATTGACCGAACACTACATGAAATTGACTGAGTACTACATGAAATTGATCGAGTACTTCATGAAATTCACGGAGTACTTCATGAAATTGACCTAGAAGTTCTCCTAATTGATCAAGAACCTCGTGAAATTGAATGAGCACTTCTTCAAATTGACCGAGTACTAAGAAGGAATTCAAACTTCAAGGTCAATATGTAACACCCCGTACTTTTCAGTACTCGGGTGTTACCATTAAAACCTACGTTAGTGTGATTATGAACCTAATTAGCGAATGCAATTTAGTCTAACTCAAAACAGTAGAAATGACCTTCAACTATTCATCAAGTCATCCAACTGAGTTAGATGTACTAAGGATCAGTTTTGGAAATTTCTGATCGTCAAGTTGACGAAAGTCAACAAGAAGAATTAAAACTCATTGAGTGTGACACCCTACCAGGTGGAATCGGCCACCAAATAATCCACGATGTCCAAACACACAATCTCCACTTCGATGTAACAGATTAGCCATTCAATTCAAAATTTAGTACCAGATTCCACGTAATCTACCCTCGAAGCCCCAATAGTCAATTAAACTATACTAGGAAAAGATCTGGCCGTTAAACTTTCAAGGATCGTCGGGTATCATCATCCAGATGCATAAGACTGATATTATGGCCCACCTAAGTTGTAGATTGGACCCAGCTTTGAACTACAGTCATATTAAACCCCCCAAAATCAAATGGATGGAGTGAATTCATCGAAAACAACTCTGTGAGCCCCACACTTGAGTGCAGGTGCACTAAGTGCATCTTCGCTCGTTGCACGTGAAATCAGCCAGCTGGGTCAAATGGCCGCTGACCCGACAAAAGAGAGAAAACCTCTCTCTCACTCATTCCCGCCTAGGGCATGTTTTGAAATAGGCAGCCATGCGTGGAAGTGTGGCCCACTATCTTTGATCAGAAGGTCGATCTAAACCGTCCATCACGTCATTGAGCCAAATTCGACCGGACCCTGACCCTTTCCTCATCCATCAGGCGTGTTCATGAGCACAGTCCTTGGTGCGATATGCTAGAGTGTACGGCAAGCCTTTCCAAAAAAATAAAAAAAAGGGGCATCGCACCCTGCTAGGCTGGCGATCTGCATCAACTATGTCTCCTAAATCCTAGCCGCACAACCAGTAATCATCTCAACCCTCCTTTCGTTAAGCCATGGATTCGGTGCCATGAAAGGAGAGACATTCCATGGCTTGACAAAAGGAGGAGGATTCCCTTTCTCTTCAGGAAACTTGAGCTGGCATGATCCGAACCTTTACTTGAGCTCTGTAGAATGATCTCAGCCGTTCCCTCTAGGGCAGCAGCGGCTCTATCAAAAGGATTTTCTCGTCTCACGAGAAGACCGTGAGAGGTGGAAAATCTCGGGAGGAACAAGGAAACGGCGATGAATGGCGGGATTAGTGGCCCCCACAATGATCAATGGCCACATTTGACCCATTCAAACAGACCAGATAACTCTGTTAGACCACAGATGAAAATTCACCATTATTAGCCCAGTCATCTTCTCCGTTAGATCAAAATACCCAAGGGGATGGTGTGGGCCCCACTTGCTGATCTGGGATACTTTTTCAGTGGGCCACGATGAGGGAAATCCATCCCTCGTAATGAATTGCCCCCACACATCCAAGGAAAGGAAGTGGGGATGTGAATACGGTCACTTATCTCAACCGTTAGATGAACGACTCGAGCTTTTTTTTTACTCACACACACACCCCGCACACACACACTAGTGGAATTTCACCACCTATGGGCACTCGAACCCTTGACTGGAAGTGGAAACTCCTGAGAGTCTACCACCTGAGTTGAACCTTTGATACGGTCACTTATCTCAACCGTTAGATGAATGACTCGAGCTTGCCCTAGGCATATAAGAGAGACTCATTTGCCTCGGGACTCCTACTAGCATTCAAAGAGAGGGTCAAGGAGAGAAAATAGGAAAGAGGGAGAGAACATCGGAGTCAGCTTTGGAGCCACACTGCACCAATCTATCTGCGTCTACTCGAGTCGGGCTAGGCCAGAGAGAGTAAGGAAGAAAGAAAGGGAGAAAGAAGAGAAGAAGAGGAGCAGGAAACACCGCCTCATTGCAGCCCGACGCTGCCTCATTTTAACAAAAATGTTGCCTCATTTCAGACAGAGTAACAACCTATTGGAAGAGCAGAGTTGAGTCTACTGAGTCGGGTTACAACATACGTTATCTCCGTTGACTTCCGAGTTCACCCTAATTAGCTGGGACCGAACTTCACTGAGTTTGGACGACTCGATCGAAACGTTCCCATGCACCCGCAAGAGCCAGAGACTAGACCCATCCACCCCACCCGACCGGTTCAGTTATGGATGGCGTGACTCTTATCCGAGTTGACTCATTGCTCCACATCATGCCCTAGAAAGGCTAGGTAAGTGCGTGTGATTTCAATTACGAACCCTAGAAGTACCTGCCTGTACCAATGCCATATCAAAACTATTACAGTCGGGTGGAGATAACTCGTTCCCTGCCTTTGAGGGTCAAATATTGCATATCAGAGCCTAGTTATTGCTTGGACTTATGAACATGATATCGTTTAATAGCCCGATTTAATCGTATTTGTGATGCAAGGTACATTTGTGAGTTTGGACTGAAACATGGTGCTAAAAGTATGGAATTAATGCTCTTATGACCCCAAGGCAAGGGACAAACCCCAGGGGACCAAGATCGACGGACGTGCACACCAGAGATCCGAGAAAATCGTGAAAATGAAGCTCAAGCGGCCTGAAAGACGTCTAGAATGCAAGATCATAAGGTTCCCACCATCCTTTCGGCTCGAAATTGCATACAGGGCGTGAAGATCATAAATTAACCGTACGTATCGAATTTCAGCTCCCATATACTTGTGAAAATGGCCCAATAGACAGATCAACCCATAAATCGTCAAACTAGGGCTCACCTAATACCTGGATATGCTTCACTTTTAGTCTCAACCCATTAAAAGAGCTGGAAAAGTGGATGGACGAAGAGGATTTCTCAAAAATTATGGTGGGACCCACTTTATATGATGAAAGTGTGCACAACACACATGCACAGGAGGTGCACCAGATGGACGGAAATGGTCAGCAGTCGCTGACCTGATGCGAATTTAGAAATCTGAATTTACACAACAGGGACTTGCTGTCGACCCTTGGTGGGCCACCATTATCATATGTTTTGAAGATCCACACTGTTCAGTGAGTTCACGATGTCAAACTGACCATACCCTGGCTTGTTTACTGATTTTCTCAAATGCTGCATCAACATGAAGGTTTTGACGCAGGTTGGATGGCGCCAAGCAAGCCTCCGTGAGTCACTACGAACCCGACCCAAAACCGATTACGACCGACCAGTTTTTCATGGGCAATTCAATGGACGGAATGGATTTCCTTTCCAACTTTGATCATGGTCCCCACCAATCATTACTGCGCAAGAGACATGCACAGGCCCCTGTTTTCGCACGTCCGCGAGTTTCAGACGTTTCGAAATCCTGTGGGCCACCATCTTTGTTCAGTTGGCAAATCCAAACCATCCAGATGAAAGCCCAGTCAGAGCAGATCCCATCCAAGGAAGAAAAACGGAGATTAAGACGTTTCTCATCTCAAAATCACGTATCAAACGCAAACAGTTGCGTTGTTCTCTGGCACGTAAGTTGGTTGCTGCATAACTCCTTACGCAAACCATTCTACACCGACTCCAGCAGCCACAACACCGCCCCTAGTGCCTATATAAAGGAGGAGAAGAGAAAGAGAGAGATCATCTAATCTTAGGCTCGGCTTGAACGTGAATAAAGAGAGAGAAAGGGAGTAGAGTTTGATTTTTTTTTTCATTTTTGTTTCTGCTTTATTTTTCTAAGAGATAAGCCTCATTATGTCTATGTGTGGCTAAACCTCTTAGCTAGGGCTAAGAGGGGAAGCTTGTAGCGTAATGGGAGACTTTATTTTATGCCTTTGATTTAATTTTAATTTGTGAATTGAACTTGATATTAGTTTGATTACTAAGGGAATGTTTTTAGTTTTTAATGGTCTATTGTGACTAAAATTACAATGGGTTTGCGATAGCTTTGAGCATGTTTCTTTCCTTTTCATGTTTATGACGTCAGGAAGCCCTGTTGTTCACCATCATCTCTTGGGCATGGTCGGATGACGGTACCCTTCCTAACCTTCATACATCTTATAATTGGTTGTTAATTAGTTTAATTTTGTTGTTTGCTTTGTCTCTTGGGCATGGTCGGATGACGGTACCCTTCCTAACCTTCATACAACTTATAATTGGTTGTTAATTAGTTTAATTTTGTTGTTTGCTTTGTCTCTTGGGCATGGTTTGGTGATGGAATTCATTCTAATTCATATACCTTTCATCTCTTGAAAACTATATCAAAGGAAGTTCAGTCTTGATTTCCATGGTTACACTCTTCAACTGGATGAAGATGGGACTCTAAGTCCAGTTGAGTTCTTCAAGTAGGCACAAGATCTCCCTGATCTCTATAAGTGGATCCTCTGAATCCCTAGACTTTAGACAAATATTTTACCATTATTTCTTAAATTTATTTAATTTAAATTTCCTCTTGGTCTAGTTCTAGTTCTACTTAGTTTCAGATTACGTACAAGTTTCAGTCCCTATGGATTCGACCTTAGTCTCATCGAGTTTATTATTACATCACAACCCTATACTTGGGGAGTGAACACCCACTACAAGAGAGTTGACTCGGCTATCTTCGGGTCCTCTTGGGACTCAGAAGTTGAACTCAACTCTCAAACCATCAACAGTGGACAAGTCCAGGGCGACTCTGGTCGACTCTGCCTGAGGTAGCAAGGCTAACGGCTCGGGCCCAGTCAACTTAGGACAGTTGGGTTAAGCTCCTCTTAGTTGGAGCAAGAGAATTGCAGGTCTCAACCATTCATATAACACTAGACTTTCAAGTCAGTGATAACCTTTCATAAGGAATTGATTGAGGCCCAAGGCTAAGGACGAGCTTAACAATAACTAGAAGGCAAAGGCTCGACATAAAAGGGTTGGGACTCCTTTACATTACTTACTTCCATAATCAAGAAGCTCCACTAGTAAGGTGATGAATCTTTCCCCTTGAGCTTTCCTCTTCCTTGTTAGTTCAAGTAGTAGTTCATTTTATAATTGATATCTCTAATTCATGATAACTTATGTTAGATATTGAATCTGTTTACCAATCATATGCTCAATACTTGACTTGTATGAATATTCATATGTTGTGCTTTTATATCCTTCATGTTTATGGATTGTTTATGAATTACTGGTAGAACTTGAACTGCTACATCTATCAGTGAAAAACCTCATTTATGTATGTGCATCCACACTTGAGATGTAACTTGACTGACTATGATTATAATGACCTCACCTAATGGCTACTTTGATTGATGGATTAAATGAAACATTGATGTGGGCTTACTATTTATGGATTGATGTGCCTACGTGGCCTTTTCATTGTATATTCGCCTTAGGCGGCTTGATGGATTATTTTGTGTGACCATACGATGGCAAGTCCCACTTGATAGACTGTGATTGGCCACTGGTTGAGGAGGATGCCATTAATCATCCTAATGATGGATTCTCAGGAGCCAGGAATGGTGGAATGAGACACTATGCCCGAGCTGTCGGCCTATGCTGGGTGACGAACCCCCACATAGTGACCTTTGAGTTTTTCTAAATTGGCTGCTTATAAATTAGAATAATAATGACTGGGATTAATCATGCATTCGTGGCCCTTGGATTTTGAATGGACTGGCTGTTTGAAAGCTCCATTCTCTTATTAGGGACGAGCCGATTGTTTGAAAGGCCCATCCCCATGCTTGAATGAGCTAACTGTTTGAAAGGCCCATTCTTACTTAACTGAGTCGATTGTTTTAAATGCCCACTATCTTACTTGAGTGAGTAGACTGTTTGAAAGACCCATTCCCTTGCAAGTTGAATGAGCTGACTGTTTGAAAGGCCCATTCTCTTACTTAATGGACTGACTGTTTGAAAGGCCCATTCTCTTACTTAATGGACCGACTATTTGAATGTTCATTCTCTTATTAAAAATGGAGTTAACTGTTTAAAAAGCTCACTATTTTACTTGAGCGGGTCGACTGTTTGAAAGACCTGTTCCTTTGCAAGTTGAATGAGTCGACTGTTTGAAAGACCCATTCTCTTGGCTGAATGGACTGACTGTTTGAAAGGTCCATTCCCCTATTAAGAATGAGCTGACTGTTTGAAAGGACCATCTCCAAGCATGAATGAGCTGACTGTTTGAAAGGCCCATCATGTTTAAGTGAGCCGACTGTTTGAAAGGCCCACTACCTTATAAGTTGAATGAGTTGACTGTTTGAAAGGCCCATTCTCTTGCATGAATGGATTGAGTGTTTGAAAGGTCCATTCACTTGACTAACTAGATGTGCATTTCCAGTTGATGTGCATTCATGCATCCATTTACTTAAACAAGATCGCATCATGAGATATTTTATATGTCTTATTGTTTAAAACTATGCTTAACTAATGCGGCAGTGTGTAATCTTGAGGGGAATTCACACCGAACTGGCCATTCATTCATCGAATATATAACCGTATAGGTAGAGCAGATGGTTTAAATGATAATCACGTTCAAATTGATGAGGAGCAGGGCATAAAGTCTGCTCAAGAGGTACTACGTGATTTTGCAGTTTAAGAATAATTGCAATGTATTCGGTTTCATATGTTTGACTATTTTATTTTGTAATTGTAGGTATTGAGACATTGGTTTATATAAGCTCTATGGGCAGCCGCTTGTATATTTTGAATGTATATGTAAATTTTCCTTATGTTTGATTTGTTTCTCTTCCGCTAAGTTGCTCACTCTAAAAGAGAAAAAAAAAAATGTATGTAAAAGTTAGTTATCTTTAAAGGTTAACACTCGAATTTTTGGAAAACGAGTCGTATACTCGAGTTCCGAAAACCCAGGGTGTTACACAGTATCCCAATTCAATCTTTCAAAGTCTCAATTGTAGTAGTAACTCCGCAATTTAAACAAAATATACAAATGTTTTTGAATTAAATCATTCATCATCATATTACATCAAAACATAAAATAAATTACAACACAAATCATTTAAATACAAAATAAATTACAAAGTACATTATTCCGTAGGTATTGGAAACTTGCACCTCTAGCGATTATGCCTCGTTTGTTTGTATCTTCCACATTTTATTGTTTTTCATTCCTCTCCATGTGAAAGAATACATATCTTTTTCGATCTTCCAGTTGACCTCTTCTGTCGCGGGGGTTTAATTCTCTCACAATACAAGCTTCTCATATGTAGTCTTGACACCAACAACAACACTTTTCGACTTTCACCCTTATACGTGTATCGATTGCTTTTACATACTAACTCCACACCATTAGAGAATATGATGATTCTCATAGCCATTATATGAAAACAAATACAATGACATATTATTAACAAATCGTTAAACAATAGAAGCATACCATAAGATACAACCCGATTAAATAATAGATGACTGAGAACTTACTGAAAGAATAGATGAGGATGATGTAAAACTAAAGGAACTAAAGAATAAGTGGGGTGTAAAAGTTTTCAAATCTATAACTAGAGCTTAGATAGATATCAATGAATAAAATCCCAGTGGATGATATCTCTTAATGGAGCTATGAAATTTCAAAGTCGCAAGGAAGGCGACCTTAAAAGAGGAGATCTAATGTATACCAAAGCAATTGAATAATACTCGTAAACGCAAGAGTTGTCAAAGAGAAAATAAGTAGTCACACGTTGTATTTAGGTTCGATGTCATGGAAAATTGACCAAACACTTCATGAAATTGACTGAGCACTTCGTGAAATTGACCGAGTACTTTTTGAAATTGACCGAGAACTACATGAAATTGACCGAGCACTATATGAAATTGATCAAGCACCATGATGTATGTTTTGTATCCACATCGTCCATCCATTTGGAGGGATCATTTTAGGGCATTAGCCAAGGAATAAGTCAGATCCAAAGCTCAAGTGGACCCCACCATAAAAAACAATGGAGAGAATGACGCCAACCTTGAAAGAGGAGATCCGACAAGATATAGGGCATTCTTCTCAACTTTAACCTCACCTCAATCAATTTCATGTTCGTTATTAAGATGAAGCAACAGATGTAACACGATCGATTATTAGTTTGCATACATCCATCAACCCAAACATCACCCTAATCAATTTCAGATCACCTGCATACAATCTAATCTTCATCCCATAAAACTGTTCATCTATAGCAACAAAAGCCTTTGAGAACATAACCCAAACCTCTCTTGATGGAAGGTTTGTATCTTGTACAAGAGTTCCTATAATATATGAAAGGAAAACCAACCCAAATGGAGTTACATAGCCTTTAGAGCTCTTCGTCCATTCTCGGTTTCACAAAGTTGTCAAAAATTCATCATCAAGAAGTACTTAATAGACTCCATCAGTACAATTTCATGTTCGCTAGTAAGATGAAGCAACAGATGTAACACGATTGATTATTAGTCTACATACATCCATCGACCCAAACCTCACCCCAATCAATTTCATTTCATCTGCATACAATCTAATCTTCGATTATTAGTCTGCATACATCTAACGGCTTATCAAGTGTCCATGGGTTTACCTTAGGGTTGCTGTTGACCATTCACTCATACTGAGCAACTTGTTCATTTGCAATGAGGCACCAACTCTACCCTAGGGTTGCTGCTGATCATTCACTCATACCGAGCAACTTGTTCATTTGCAACGAAGCGCCAACTCTACCTTGTGTGACCTGCTAACCATTATTCACTCATACCAAATAACTTGTTCATTTGCAACGAGGTGCTGACTCTTATGAATTAGACACTTAAGTTGACTGAGCACTATATGAAATTGATCAAGCATTACATGAAATGGGACGAGCGTTACATGAAATTGACCGATCACTACATGAAATTGACCGAACATTACATGAAATTGGACGAGCATTACATGAAATTGACCAAGTACTACATAAAATTGACAGAAAATTACATAAAATTGACTGAACACTTCATAAAATTGATAAAACACTATATGAAATTGACCGAGCAATACATGCAATTAACCAAGCATTACATAAAAATGATCGAACACTTCATGAAATTGATCAAGCACTACATGAAATTAACAAAACATTACAGGAAATTGAAGTTGCTGATCAATTTCATGAAGTTCTTGGTCAATTTCGTGAAGTTCTCGGTCAAGTTCTTATTCAATGTGAATTTTATATAAGATATCATTCACAACATAATACAACATTTCACAAAAATTTTCTCTTCTTCCCATGCGTGGCTTCTTTGATGGATGCACCATTTTTCTCGTTCCTTGAAAAAATTGAAATGAAGAAAAAAAAAGTAACCATTTATGGTAATAATGGGACCATAGAGCAATTCCAGCATCCACTCGAAGTTTCGTATGTTCCAAGGAGAACATAAGGCACTGTACCCGAAAGACAGATGGACCACATGAAAATGGATGCCGATTTCTTGAAAAGCCTTTGGCACAAAGCTCCTTTGATCTAGGTGGGGCCATCGTGATATTTACGAGAAATTTATACTGTCCATTCGTTTTGAGAGTTCATTTTAAGTCATGTGACCAAAACTTATGTGACACGCACCAAAGGAAATAGTGGGGATTCTTTGACCACTGTTTGAAACATTGGTAAGGCCACAAAGTTCATTGCAGGCTAAGTTTTCAGCGTGTTCACTTTATCCCAATGGGAAAGACCTCGTAAACCATTTGGATGGCATATAAATATATCCTCAGAAGATTTCTAAGGTCAAAAATTCTTTCCTCGGTTTTTCTTCTGTATGTCCGCCTTCAGTTTAGGAAGCATTTTATTTTTGCTCTCATGCAGTTAATTGATCTGGAAAAATAAATGAACGGTGTGAATTTCTAACAAACATCACGAGTAGATCCCACCTAGCATTCCATCACAGCAACTTCAAGGTAAAACCTTTATACGGCAGAATATCTCTATGGCCACCGATTGGCTAGTGATGGGGACGCGGAAACAGGGCTCTGTGGGGCCCAACTTGATGTCAGTGTTTTATCTGCGCCGTTCATCGCTTTTCTTAGATCATTTAACATATTATTTTGATTCTGAAGTAGGTCTAGAGCGCCAATGGACCACACCAAAGCTGCATTGATAATGACACCCAGGGTTGAAACCTTTCTAAGGGCCACCGTGATGTTTTTTTACCATCCAAACCTATTAATAAGGTCATGTATACGTGGATGAAGTGAAAAAACAAATATCAGCTTGATCCGAAACTTCTTTTGCCTTAAAAAAAATTTTAATGGTGGACATTCAATCCCCACTTTATGGTACATTTAAGCTCTGTACCTCCCTCATTTTTTGGATCATACCTTAAAATAATCTGAGAAAAACAATGAACGGCGTGGATAAAACACTGACATCAATTTGGGCACCACAGAACCCTGCCGGACGGATTACCGGGGTTGGACACAATCCGCGTCCCCCACCGCATCTAGCTGGGAACGGGCAAGATACTTGAGTGCCCACCGTGATGTATGGGTCTTATCCACACCGTCCATACATTATTTCGTATCATTTTAAGTAAAATGACAAAAGATGAGACAGATCCAATCATCAAGTCGATCACATCATAGGAAGCAGCAGTGATAATGATTCTTACCCTTAAAACATTTCTGGGCCTGCCGTGATTTTTATTTGTCATCCAACCTATTAATAAAGTTACATCCACCTGTACGAAGAGAAAAAACAAATATCAGCTCCATCCAAAACTTCCGTGGCTCCAACAAGTTTTCAACGGTAAGAGTTTAATCACCATTGTGTAGTTCACTTAAGCCTTGAATCTGCCTCAGTTTTTATATTATAAACAAAAATAATAGGAAAAAAATGAATAGACGGTGTGGATAAGACCCGTACATCACGGTGGCCACTCAAGGCTCCTGCCCGTTCTCAGCTGGAGACGGGTGGAGGTGGAACGCAGACCGGCAGGCCGCCTCCCACGGGAAGCTAGCTGTTGAAAGAATGCCCCCGTTAATATGTTTTGGTATGAGACAAAAAAAAATAAGGGAAATTCAAAATTCGAGTGAACTACATCACATGCCCTTCATCCGGGTCTGGATTACCAATGATGTAATAAATAGGTTGGATTTCAAATAAATGGGCCTTGGGAGATTTTTAATGGTTGAAATTCAATCACTACTGTTTTCCTGTAGTGTGGTCCACCTAAGATTTGTATCTGTCTCATTTTTGGAATCAGGTTTTAAAATGATCTGGAAAAAAGATGTATAAAACATTTACATCATGGTAGGCCCATATCAATCACTACTGTTTTCCTGTAGTGTGGTCCACCTGCGGCAACGATATAGGAGTCCTTTGGTAATCAAAAGTCCGATCAAAACTAGAATTCGATTGGCGCTGTGTACGAGTTGATAGGTAGTCAAAAGTCCCACAAAAACTAGGTTTCGAATGGGCGCGGATATTCTGCCAAAGTTCCTGCACTTGAATTTAGGTGGGGCCTGAGGTGATAGTCTTTGAGAAATTCACTCCATCTATCCGATTTTGTGAGCTTATTTAAGAACACAAGGTTAAAAATAAGTCCGTTCTAGTACTCAAGTGAGCTAAAAAGTAAGAATTGAATGTATAAAGCTAAAATATTCATGAAGTTTTACATCGTGCTAATATTTATGTTTTCACTTCATCCGTTAAAAATGATGTTATGAATGGTATAGATGTTATAAACATTTTTCTTTTAATGCAGTCCACTTAAGTCTTGAATCATGCTCACTTTTGGACTCAAATTTTAAAATAAACTCATGAAATGGATACCCATGCTTGATTCAAATGGATGGTGTTTTATAAAACTTGTGTGTCAGACACAGAATGCATACATTTTATCTATGCCATACATAGATATTCTAAAATAGGCTCACGAAACGGATATCCATGCTCGATTCAAATGGATGGTGTTTTATAAAACTTATGTGTCATACACAGGATGCATACATTTTATCTATGCCATGCATAGATATTCTAAAATAAGCTCACCAAACGGATATCCATGATCGATTCAAATGGATGGTGTTTTATAAAACTTGTGTGTCATACACAGGATGCATACATTTTATCTATGCCATACATAGATTTTATTGCTCATTTTACAGCTTGGTCGAAATAATTACACATGTCAAACCTAAGTGGACCACACCATAGGAAATCCGGCCTAATAATGATTACCATTAAAAAATTCTTATATGGACCTGATGGATCAAGTTGGATTAAAATTTTTTAATATGAAGTTGTTGGATCAAGCTTATATTTATTTATTTTCCTTTCATTCAAGTACGTGTGGCCTAATCAACATGCTACTTTGCAAATAAAAAATAATGGACCATAGGAAGTTTTTAATGGTGGGAGTTCAATCACAACTGTTTCCTACAGTGTGGTCCACCTGAGATCTGGATCTATTTCATTTTTGAGCTCATGAAATAAAATGATTTGGAAAAATGGATGAATAGAGTGGATAAGATACATACATTATGGTGGGCCACTTTCTAGCACCGATTACCGAGTAAATTTTGCATATACAAAATAGTGGGACATGACTTGTGACTTACGTAAGGCGTAAAACAGGTGTTTCAAGGGTACACGGATTAGATACCGACGAGTTGAGAAGCGAGACACGCTGTTGAAGTGACGTCACCATGTTCCATGGGACCCATCATGATGTATGTGTTGTATCCACACCATCCACCCATTTGGAGAGATTATTTTAAGGCATTGTACAAGGAATGAGTAAAATCCAAATCTCCATTCTATAGCTTTGGATCTGAATCATTCTTTGTCTCATGCCCTAAATTGATATCTCTAAATGGATGAGCGGTGTGGATACAACACATATATAATGGACGGTCCCATAGAACTTGCTGATGTCACTTCAGCGAGTGTTGGTAGTCAACCTGTAAGTAGCTAATCCCGTCCGTTTCAAGGAATCCAAATCCAACGACGCAACCAATCAGAAAGTTGAGAAAGAATCGGAAAAACTGGACGCGGATTAGATAGGGAATTGGATGCTGAAGTGACGTCACCAAGTTCTGTGGGCATGTATGATTTATATCGACACCGTCCATCCATTTGAATATATCATTTTACAGAATGAGCCAAAATGAGGTAGATCCAAAGTTCAAGTTGATCCCATCGTAAAAAAACAGCGGGGACAGTTACATCCATCAATCAAAACTTCTTAGCAGTCAAAGAAGTTTCCGATGAGGCTGATATTTGTAATTTCACTTCATCTATGTCTAATGTTAACTTATGAACAAGTTGGATATAAAAAATATATCATGGTGGGCCTAGAAATGTTTCAACGGTGAGTGTCACTGTCCCCACTATTTTCTTTGGTGGGGTACACTTGAGCTTTAAATATACCTAATTTTCTTTGTTTATGCCATAAAATGATATCTCCAAATGAATGAACGGAATGGATATAACACATACATCATGGTGGGGCTCACATATCTTAGTGACGTCACTTTAGTAGATTTGGCTACTGAAATTGTAAGTATCTAATCCCCGTTAGGAAAAAATCACTATTTATTGGAAAATCCATTAAAGAAGAGTAAAAACCAACTATTAATCTATTCAGTGGTATTATTGAGAATGGAGACGAAGATGGAATCCAAAAATGAAGAAATAGATATTATCAGTTCAATGCCAAACGACATTCTGTCCACTATAATCTCCAATCTACCTCTCAAAGAAGCTATCAAAACAAGCATCCTATCGCGAAGATGGGAACATTCATGGTTGGGCTCCATCTCCATCACTTGCCTCTACATCAGTCGATATTCCATGAACTGCCGTTTAACGAAACCGCCATCTGATCCTGAGTGGATTGAAAAGGTGAATAAATGGATCGACATTGTCGATAGCATCCTCCAATCTTGTCAAGGATCGATCCGAGACTGCAAGTTTGAGTGTTGGCCGCCGAGGTTTTACCTTGAAGAGTTGCTTGATGATCTAACCCGTGGTGTGATGGAAAGGTTGGTATTCAGCTATGAGCGGTGGGCTGAGATTCTGACACGTGGTGGGATCGAAAGGTTGGTATTCGATGGTCGTTATAAACTAGACATGATGCCTTCTAGCATACTAAACTGCGATTCCTTGAGATGTTTGCATCTTCGCGACTGCTATTTCAATCCCAAATCTTCATTTAATGGTGGTAGAAATCTAAGGGTCTTAACGCTTTTGCATGTACACCTTACAAGCCATCACATCCGTGATGTTATATCGGGATGTTTGAATTTGGAAATGTTGAATTTATCGCATTGCTCTGGCATGGAAGATATCACCATCCATTCACAGAATCTCAAGTATTTATATGTGTGGTGGGAATTGGCTCAGACGGTGGTCCTAGACATCGATGTTCCAAATCTCACTGACATGGTTCTGGAGTTTTATGAGGAGGTGAAGCGCTTTTATATCCGAGCCCCCAATCTACAGTACTGTTCTGTCAACATGTCTACAGAAAAGACGTATATTTTTGAACTGCGCATTCCATCAAATAAGAATATTCTTGAATTGCTGGGCAGATCGATAGAGGTACACATAATAGATTAATACATTCACCAATAAAATATATTTTCTTCTTTGTATCTTTGTAATCCTTTTACGTCCTTTAAAACTCTATATATTCAAATGCCTAGTCAAGGATTTTTTTATTTTTAATTTATTTTTTTTTAAATGCTAATAATTTATTTAATTTATTTTTTTTTCCTATAGGTTTTGGCTGCAGATGATTTATCACGGTGCCTTCCAACTCCATTCAATATGATAAGAAAATTATCCATTGATGTAAATTTGAAATATCAAAGGCAAGCCAAAGTTGTCAAGATCCTACTCAAAAGATGTCCTTTCATGCAGGAATTGTCTGTCACGGTAAGTCCCCTTCTAGTGTAGTTACTTTCTAAGATAGCTAATAGCAAGCCACTGAAACTTTTAGCTAGAAGTTGTTCTTCCTTTGCTCTATTATAGTACGTTTTGATAAACTTAGATTAATTCTTGTATACATGCGCACTATTGCAATGTATAAGAGGCTAGAGGATATGTATGTATGTACCACTGTTTTCATAGTCATGCACATATCTACTAGATATTAATATAAGTTTATCTTAATCCAGTCTATCAACCTCTAGGCTGTGAAGCTGTGTGTCAATTCATGTCAAGGTACTGTGGCATTTATCTTTTTATCAATGGCTATATTGGCCCTTAGAGAAAGGGTAAAGAGCTAGATTCACATTTTACATAAGACTGCCAAGTTGGTCATTGGGCGGAGCTTATTTTATGCTAGAGTACATTAACGGTTGACTGATATTATTTTAAGCTAGAGCACATTGATTGATGACTAATGTTATTTTAAGCTAGGATACATGCATGGAGAGGGACGTGACGAGGTTGATCACCATTTTCCTCAAGCGATAACTAATTTGAAGCCATGGATCACTCTAGACTTTTCACAAAGCTTCGTTGAATTCATGAGAGATAAAAGCACGAATAATTCCTAATAAATTCAAAATAACTTGATTCAAAAATAAGAAAAGTTACAACTCTTTAAATAAGGAACTCAAACACTTAAAATCCAACTCAAACACTCTAAAAACATTATTTACTATAAATAGTAAACTTACTATTTATAGACGACTCTATTCCTACTAGACTTAAGTGTTATATTTGGCCCAACCACGTTATTCTCATAACTTTTCTAAGCCCTTTTTTATGTTGGGAATGACTTCTACGACTTAAAGGATCCAAAGTTATACTCGAACTAAAATTTAATATTTATAGTAAAAAAAACTAAAAGGGACTTTTGACCGTTGACTTGATGGAATCTCGCAAATCTGGTGTTGGAAACCCGGTGTAGTGGGGGTAATTGGTCGGCTTAAGTAGGTCCTCCCACTTCAAAATAATATAGACTATGTCAAAAAACTCATCCCATTTGCGAGATATGACTAATTTAATGTTTTGATGGTATGGATCAATTCTATCTCCATTCAGGCCTTCCCCGGTCCGTCTTTGACGCAAAAGTGTCTGCGACCCATTCTACATCATTACAACTCCCAGAAATGCATTTATTTTTAATTCTAACATTTATCCTCTTGCCACTCATCCATCTCAACATCTGCATTCCAACTGTACTCATCCTATAAAGAAGCTGTTATTTAACTCTCGAACATGCATGATCTTATAAGCTTTCATCATCATCATTATCTAAACCTTATCTCAACTTCTCAACTAATTGGGTCACCTACATGAACATTTTTTTGCCATTCCACTTTATCAAGGATGACAAATCTTATATCTTTCCTATAAAATTTTCCTTTTAGGTTTAAGTGGTACACGACAACATTATTTTAATTGGATTCATGATAGAAGTTATGACATAAATTTGACGCTGACTGCCAGTCTAATGCAATCCTGCTCTTTTATCTGAGCTTGGGACAGTCAATGAGAGCACAAGACTCATAGGTGCAATGTAATAGATCATCATATAAGTTGATTACCAGGCTGGAGTTTCCAGGTCCAAGGCCATCAAGCTAGGCGCTTAGGGTGGCAGGTGGCTATATCGTTTAAGCCATCATGGAGCTTACAAACTAGCTAGGAGAAGTCCTGGCCTTTCTATGTGAGTTTCTTCCTGTTTCATTTTCCTTCTTAGATGTGCGTGCTATCAAAATTACCTAGGTTTTATTTATTTATTTATTTTAGTCCTTGTTGTGTTGTATTGTTATACAAGTCCATTAAGATAATGGGGTTCTAGTTTTAAGTTTAAAACAATGATTACCATTAAGCATTATCTAATAGTCTACGACATATGTTGACCACAATCAACAACTTCATGTTATTTTTTTGTTGGGATTTAAATAAGTTCATAATACATAGCTTTTATACGATGACACTCCTAATGTTCTTCGTGCTTCTCCTTAGCTCCATGACAAGGGTATTATGAATGAGCGTTATTTGGAAGAACCCTATTCTAAATGTTGGGATGTTGATGAGCCCCTTTGTTGTCTTGATGCTTGCTTGGAGGAAGTATGGGTGAGCAATTTCATGGCTTTTGATTATGAGGTGGAGTTCGCAAAATTTATCATGGCAAATGCTCGAGTGCTCAAGAGAATGTCTATTACAGGGCATAGCCTTTGTCACTATCGTGTGGCGAATGATTTAATTTCATTGCAAAAGGCTTCTCCAAACGCGTGTATAAATTTGAAAATTTAACATTTGAGAATTGTTACATTTAATTTCCTTGCAAAAGGCTTCTTCATATGCATGTATAAATTTGAAAAAAATTGAAAATTTGACATTGACTTGGTACTTCTATTTTCATTGCAAAAGGCTTCTTCATATGCATGTATAAATCTGAAATTGACATTTGATATTAGGTATGCTGCACAAGCACCCTCTTTTAGCAGTGCATCAAGGTTTCCAATTCTAACAAGTAGGGCTTATGATTTGATAATCTTGACCATCATTCTGCTCCTTATATATTAGATGGAATTAAACTACTTGAATAACATCAGCAACCAACCCTTTCAGTTGAATGTGAACTCTTGTTGTTTTGCTTCTTTAGCCTCCATATGTAGGAGGCAATATAATTACATTATCCAAGATATTCCAGGTCATAGTCATGCACGGTGGGATGCTAGAAACCACTGGTTTGCATGGCCGAACTATGGCCCCGTTTTTCAGAACAACTGTGCATGTCATCTACCATGTGTATACCTTGTAAATGAACTTATGATTTCGAAGTTCTCGCACAACAATTGGAGGGAGTTTTGCAATGATCCTTCAAGCCATGGTTACAGTGGTCCACAAGGGATCATGATAACCATAGACTAGTCCATCATGGATTGCAATTGACCCAGATCATATGATCATAGATGTCTAATTATGGGCTTGTAAAATGGAGCAGTGAGAGTGTTTTCAATTTTTACCATCCATGTGGTGGATAAATAGTCAGTCAGGACTGTACATCTAGTCATTATCATGGATAAATCCATGCTAAATTTTTTCTCTAAACCTGGGACAGGATGGCTTTATTGTTGTGGTTTTAGAACAGTGGACCATCTAAAGATGGGACGCTGTTGATTGTCCTGATTCACCGTCTACCCTTCCACGTTGACGCAGGGTAGCAACGCTTCTATCATATCATTTCCCATCCCTATTCCAATAAACCCTGTGATTTCCATATTGATAAATACATTGATGCATGTTGGAGCAGAGCTTGATGGAGATGATAAGCAGACACTTAGAAATTACTTAGAAATCCACTACAAGAAAAAGTGTCATTTTCGACACATTTTTGCCATGATAAATTTTGGAGCTTGAAAAAATTTCAAGCGGAGTTCGAGCTTACCCGAGCTCAACTTGACTCAGATCAAACATCAACTCGAATCAACTCGGATCGTATTGGCTTGGTAACTTGGTTATTTTGATATCAATGCTGCTCACTGAGCATTTGATGAAATGACTCAACGAAGTATTGTTTCAGGTGCATAGATACCCCGGGAGATTAGTTGGTGGCAAGTAAGGTATAGATACAAAACAAATCATTACAAAAAAAAAAAAAAAAGCTTTACATTATAAGAATGCCTTCATATATAGATTTTGATGTTGCTCGCTGAGTGATTGATGAAATACATATGAAGCGTTATTACTGTTTTTCATTTTGCTAGAAATTAAAAATGTACTGTGTTTGAGAAAATGTTGCATAAGCTAGAACTTGGTTCGAACTGGCCTAAGCTACTGACCAAATGGAGCCGAGCTCGCCGGTCAGGCTCGAGCACCTAACTAAGCCGAGTTCAAGCTGGGGTTAGCTACTGGCCAAGCCGAGCCAAGCTATGACAAGCTCAAGTCAATTCAACTCATGGTTATTTATAATCAAATCAAATAAGCACCCTCACAGAGATTTTTTCCGTTTTGGGGAAGCCAATAGCTCCTAACTACTCTTTTTGCTTGACTTCACCTCTAAGCTTTTCAGTCGTATCTTGTCATCATATGATTGTATCATCTTATCATTGCTGTCTATAATTCCCTGAAAAGTCCTCCAAATATCTTTAAAGATCTTTTGTACACTATATATATTTTTATACAATAACATATTTTCTTTTTTAATTGGCTATCTCAAAAAGAGGTATAAATATGGTACAAAATTAGAAGCTATGCGTTTATGTGCAATGGCACGTCTGTTTTTTAATTAGCTAGCTCAAGAACGGTTAAATAAAGGATACAATAATCCGAAGAGGCCCACATTTGATGCCACATCATGGAGAAGCTGATCCCAGCAATTAATGTGAAGAGAAAGGCAATAGACCGGGTTGAGATCAAGGGACAACCATAAAATACCTACACATCATGTTTTGTTAACTTTATGCCCCTCTTGTATTTTGATTTTATATATATATATATATATATATATATATATATATATATATATATACTATTAAATTTATATTTTAATACCCCTTCCCAATGGGACTTACCCTTTTGTAGAAAAAGCCTTGTGAGATACACCATGATGTTTGTGTCTTATCCGCACGGTCTATTCATGCATTTTCCATCTCATTTTAGGACATTAGCCTTAAAAACTTCCCGGGGCACACAGTAATGTTTAATTGACATCCAAATTGTTAATTAGGTTAAATAGACCTAGATGAAGGAAAAACCCAAATATCAGCATCATCCAGAACTTTTGGAGCCCCAGGTTGTTTTTAATGGTGAGCATTCAATCATCATGGTTTCTTATTATGTGGTCCACCTGAGATTTGGTTCTGTCTAACTTTTCGGCTCATGACATAAAAGGATCTGTAAAAGTAGATGGACGGAGTGAATAAAACACGTACATCTTTGTAGGGCCCATCGAGCTTTTTCCAGCACGTTCCAGTACTGAGCTAAGGCACCGAAGGGGTCATCCTTGGAGTGCGGCTTCGGTGGATCCTGATTGTGGGGGCCCTCTATGATGCATATGCCTTGGATCCATGCCGTGCATCTGTTTTTATAGTTAATTTTAGAGCATGGTCCTAAAAATAAAGCATTAAAAAAATTTCAGTTGGACCACGCTACAGAAAACAGTGGTGATTGACCATTAAATACTTCTTGGGCCCACGAAAGTTTCGGACGAATCTGATATTTGTTTGGTCCCTTCATCTATATATTTATGAACTTATCAAAAGTTTGGATGGTAAATAAATATTCCAGTGGCTTCTTCTTTTAATGGTGGATATTCTTTCACCACTGTTTCCTGTCGTGTGGTCCATTTAAGATTTGGATTTACTTCATTTTAGGGTTTTTGACTTAAAATAATCTTTAAAGACGTATGGACAGATGAGATTTAATAAAAATATATCACAGTGGGCCCCATAGTCAGGGGATATACCCACCCCGGTGGATCCGGGTCTCTAATCCGAATCCGTTTAATTGACTTAAGCCGCGCCCGAATACAGTTGAATTTTCCCTGTCTGCGGACACTCCTACAAAAGAAAACGCTCAGAGAGAGCTCTGCATTTTCAGACAGGAGCCATTGAAAGGGGGTAAGGTTTCTCCGCAAGTTCTCCTCTTTCTTTCTCTGTTATAATTCTCTTCTCTGCTTATTTTTATTACATGCGTTTGTGGGAATTGAATTCTTTCATTTCCCTTTTCCTTTTTTTTTTTTTTGAAATCTTTCACCGTTTCTTGATGAATTGAAGGTTGGTTTTCTATTGTTGTTGTTCTTCTTCTTCATTTTTCTTTTTTGAAATCTTTCACCGTTTCTTGATGGAGGATGGTTTAAGAATTTGTGGAAGTTTTCCCACTGCAAATGTTTTCTAGCCATCCATTTTGCAAAGTGGGAATTGGGTGCTGAGGTTTTCTGATGGGGTATTTTTTTTAAGAATATGCATTACATGGAGGGGCCCACCATATGAACTATCTGGATCACCGAAAGTGGGTTTCAGTTGTATGGAAAACTGGTCTGAGGAAAAAAATAAAATAAAATAAAACCCATGTAATTCATGGAGTTGTTGAATGACGTGAAATTCTTCTTCATTTCTTCATTCTATCTTACTATCTTTCTTCTTAAATTCTTTGTATTTCTCTTTTCTCTTCTCGTTTTGTTACATGGATTTGTGGGAATTGGATTCTCTTCTTTTAGCAGCCCTGATTCTTTCTTTTTCCCCTTCTTTTTGTCAAATCTTTCACCATTTCTTGATGACTTCATGGGTATTTTTCTGCTCTCTCTCTTACCTTTGTGGAGAAAGAAATATGTAATGGTCAGCCCCAAATTTAGGCCGACATTATAAAGGTGGAGGGGCCCTACTTTAAGCAATCCAGACCGTTGGTGTGGCGGGAGTAGCTGTGTCCACCTGATATGTGGAAATGTTCCCACTGCAAATTTCTTTTTCATCTGTCCAATGCAGGCTGCAAGTCAAGTGGCTGAGATTTCCCAATGGGGACTTTCTTTCATTAATATTCATTCAATGGAGAGGGGCTCACCATATGAACAGTCTGGATCACTAAAAGTGGGTTCCACCTGTTTGGAAACTGGTCATAGTGAAAACCCCATGTAATTCAGGCTGTTCATGGTTTATAATTTTCTCATTGTTATTATGGATGTTTGGCCTTCAATGATCTTGATCACTAATAAATGGGCCCCACCTGTACAGGACGCCAGACAGAACTAAGCTCCCCCCTCGTCAATGGTAAGGCCAAACTAGATCAATGGTCTTCACATTAAGAGGTGGGCCCTACCTGTGACAGAACTAAACTCCCTCCTCATAAATGGCCGGGGCAACCAGATCAATGATCTTGATGACCAAGAGGCGGAATCCACCTGTACAGGATGATGGACAGACTTGTTCAGAGCGACCACTATAAAATGTATTCCCTTCCATTCCAATAGACTCAAAGTTGCCGTCCAATGAATTGCATTCATTTTATTTTTTATTTTTTAATGCCGATGAATCTAAGTTTGACAAGTGAATCATTAGACATATAATCTTTTTTCATTGGTATTAGTATTGACAAACTCTCAACTTAAATTATGAGCTGAGTTGACTCCTTAATCCCATTATAAAGCTACTGTAATTATGAGCTGAGTTTTCTCGGAAGAAGAAATTGAGAAATGGGGTGCAGATTAAGAATGAGTGATACTGATTTCTATCTCTCAGATGAAATCATTGAAAACATCCTCTCAAGGCTTCCCTTGAAGTTCCTTCTAAAGTGCAAGATAGTTTGCTGATCTTGGGACAGCTTGATACACGATCGTCATTTCATCTATATGCATCTGAGTCATTCCATAGATAACCCCAATTATCTTATTAGTTTTAGGATTGGTGTTAGGAACAAAGAGAATTTCGAGCTGTATTTCTTAGAGGATGATGGGGAAAGTGAGTGCAAGATAACGAACATCCCTCTTCCAGTCTGTAAGAAACTCAAATTTGCAACTTTTGTAAGTTCTACTTGCGGCTAGGTTTGTTTGAATGATCTTTCTTCAGATGATGTGCATATTTGTAATCCTGCTACTGGGCAAACAATAACACTCTCAAAGGATGGTCGACAACCTCGAATTGGATTTGACATTGGTCAGGAAAGCGATGAATATGTGGTGTGATGGATATTTGAAAACATTCAGGTCAATGATGTCAACCATCTTTACGATTGTGAGATATATTCATAAAAAACAAGTTCTTGGAAACACATATGTAGCATTCCGTATGACATCGATTCCCATGTGTATGCATTTGCAAATGGGGCATTTCATTGGTACAATGGTTCAGATGCCATCATCTCAGTTTATATAAAGGAGGAAAAGGAAAATGTTTGATTTACTCAGCTTCCCGAGCCCGTTGTTAATGCTGTAATTTTTCTGGATGAGTGGAGAGGGAGTCTGGCAGTATTTGTTGTTTTCAACGGTTTTTGGGTGGAAGTATGGATCTTGGAGGACTGCGGGGAATCATCATGGACCAAAAAATGGAGCTTTGTTCGATTGTGGCTTGTGGCGATTCACAGTTGATTCCTTGGCTGTTCAAAAGAATGACGTTTTGTTCGCGACCGACGATGGGAAATTTCTATCTTATATGCCTTTGTACTGGTCAGTGCTGGAAAAAGATGTGGCGCCACCATGATGTATGTCTTTTATCTACTCCGTCCATCCATTTTGACATCTCATCGCCATAGGAAACAATGGTGATTGAACGTCCATCATTAAAAACTTTCTATGGCTCAGTTTAATATTTATTTGCCATCCAACCTGTTGATTAGTTCACAAACAACTGGGATGAAGGGAAAGCACAATTATCAGCTTGATCCAATCCTTTTTCCAGTACTGACCAATATCAAGGTGGATAAAAGACATACATCACAGTGGAGCCCACAGAGCATTTTCCAGCACCCACTACAGAATCTGAGTCCCTGTCAGTCATGTTTTGAAATTTGAACCATGGTTAAGGGAGTGTCTGGATGGACCTCAAACCTGCATTAAGGCAGATAGTTTAACAGGAATGTTCTCCTTTCTATCAGATTAGCATTTGGGTTGGCCTGAAAAGCATAAACCCTGTTAGGAGAACTTCGGTTTATTTGCCTTTACCACCCCAAATCGTTATTGGTTTCCTTTTTGGTACTAACAAAGGACACTAGTGATGTCGTTATAGAATACACTTATGGGTTCTTTCTTTTCAAGAAAACAGCTTTAGATTTGGTGGTTTGGGGCTAATATTTCAATGGGAATGATTTGTTTCATTACATGTCTTCCATTTCACTATAATAAGTGGTTATGTTATTCATTCTCGAGAAAACATAGGCATATTGTTCTTTTCTTGCTCATAGATAGAGTTTGATATCATAGCAATTTCTGAAATTTCATATATGGAATCATTGCTCTCTCTCTCTCTCTCTCTCTCTCTCTCTCTCTCTCTCTCTCTCTCTCTCTATTGAATATAGAGAAATCAATCAACATTGTTTTGACAAGCTCACTTCCACATTCCAATCCGGCACACGTGGAACATCCAATCCATGTTCTGATGTTAATTGTGCCCATGTTACCAATGTAGTATATCTTTGTGCATTAGCTATGATTGAGAGGTTGAGTAGGTAAAAAGACCTGGAAAGCAGTATCAGGATTCAGGACCCACCGCATTGATAGGTATGTATAAAATACCACCTCATTGATAGGTATTTACATCCTAGCTACCTTTTAAAAATAACTTTGCATTAATCCACTGCATCTTGGATTGCCTAGCATAGAACATATCTCTGAGTTTGGTACACATGGCAAAGTTACGTGGATCCACCATGATGTATGTGTTAGATACACACTTCTCAGATCATTTTATAGCATGAGACCAAAAATGACATAGATCCAAAGCTCAAGTGGACAACACCTCATAAAGCAATGAGGACAATGATGCCCACTGTTGAAACCTTCCTAGGGTGCATCATGATGTTTATTTGCCATCCAACCTGTTCATAAGGTCATACAGGCTTAGATTATGGGAAAGCACAAATATCAGCTTGATCTAAAAACTTCTGTGACCTTTAAAAAATTTTCAATGATAGGCATTTTTAGACCTTTAAAAAATTTTCAATTATAGGCCTTTCTTTTCAATCTAAAAACAAACTTATGGCCCACTTGATGAAAGGTTTTTCCTAATTTTAATCCATAGAACAGGCCAAGTAGGGCCCACATGATAAACGGCCTGGATCTGTCATCCAAATAGGCCAAATGATCTGAGAGAGAGAGAGAGAGAGAGAGAGAGAGAGAGAGAGAGAGAGAGAGGAGGGAAAGGGGAGCGAATTAGGTGCGGAGAGGAGGGGATATGACTGAAATAAGAGGGTCAATCACTTACATAAATGGCCACAACAATACTCTTTAATTTAAAAACTCAAAACCCGACTGGCCCTAAAACTTGCCGAGCCATGTTACTCGGACAAGTCAACTTAGAGAGGATATCTGGGACCGAGTACGCTGGATGCACTTTGTGTATGTACAACACTATGTTTTTTCCTTCTGTCCGTTGACTGAGAGCCATATATATATATATATATATATATATATATATATATATATATATATATATATATATATATATATATATATATATGTGCTATCTTGATATTGGCATCTTCACCTGAAAAGGCTTTCTGAATTTTCAATTATTCCTTTATATCATTACTGAAATTGTGCCTAAAAAATACAAAACTGTGTGAAAGGTATATACCATGAAATTTGTTGTGGGACCCACTTGATCGGAGGACATTTTCTGTCAATGGCTCCTGATCTGTTCTCCTCATCTGGTTGTATTTTATGGCTGATATGAAGCATCCATTTATCCGTACGGACCACACAAATGATCCAATCGCCCAATCAGTCACCCAATAAGGTTAAATTCTCAGGAGTGGCAATGGGCCAGATTCAAGTCACATGCAAGGATAGCCACCTGCGTACCCAAAAAAGGGTCACTAAACAAACTTGGTTGATGAACATTGTTTATGTGCCGCTAATGCAGTGGCTTGTCGAGCATTTGACGAACTCACATGCATACACTTTAATGTGATGGGCACTCATAATCATTTAAACATTTTATAGGAAAAAAAAAAAAAAATCCATTTTCGAGCTTATTTGACACTCTGTCTAGGTATCTATCATGGCTAATAGGAAAGTACTTAGAAATGTACTTTGGCATGTGCTCAGTCAAAATAAACAGTCCAAAATGAGGGATTCATTGTAAATAAGTCAGCACCCAACAATTTGAACAGGCCGGCCTTCACAAAGCCTAAGCCGGTAATGGAATGTGCGGAATGCACCGTGTTTTGAGCTTAATTGAAATGCGAGAAAAGAGAAGTCAAACATTATTTCCTTACATTAAGAAAGAGATAATTGGACGTCCCTAATCCTAATTCTACTCTTGACATGAAATGGTTGACTTTGCTGACTAAGATAACTTATCACTAAGGTAAAACCCAAGCTTAGGTATGATTATTGAAACGAATCCTACGTGCCAGAACTCTCTCATGGTTAGAGACTGAAAGTTTTTTTTAAAAAAAAAACTGAAATATTTTTAGGCGATTCCTTCTGCCGCTTCTACCTGTTGGACAGAGAGGAGAATGTTCCATTGGCAAATGAACACTTGGCAGATCATTTCCATGCAAAATCTGATAGAAATCCTGAGTAGTGGGAGAATCAGTGCCACGTGTCCGTCGGCAGCCCCCTGCTGACGAGTTGGTTTTTTCCTGGGATGGAGTCTCTATTGGTCGATTACCATTGTTTTTTTTTTATTATTATAGACCACCTGAGATTTGAATCTGGTTATTTTTTTGAATCATGCCTTTAAAATGAGTTTTCAATACGGATGAACGGAATGATGTAGTAACATACATCACAGTGAACCCCACAGACATGAACAAGGGTCTCACCTAATCCGCTCCCGATTGGTTTGACATTTTTTATTTATTTTTGCCTTTTTTCCAAACTTGTTGTTAACGTCCTACCTCACAAAACCGCGTACGGAAGATTCAATGGCATTTACGCTCTTATTTATATTCTCTAGGACAGATGTAACCTTTCATCTCATGTATATGGCAAATTTGTCCAACTTCTCAATGATTTGACTCAGTTCCAACTCGTTTTATTATTATTATTTGTTATTTTAGCCTCCTCAATAGTAGCAAATGTAAAGATTTTTATGGTCAGGATTCCATGCATGCGGTGCCCAGGTTCAGTGGTCTAGACCACTGATCATGGGTCCTACATGGATTGGGAATGCAGTGAGAATATTTCAAATTGTTAGATCCAAGTCACCAAATGCCAAGGGTGTACATGAACCGAGCTAGCTTGGTTAACTCACTCGACTCGGCTCGAAAAAGCTCGATTTGAAGCTAAGTTCGAGCCGAGTCGAGTTGATTTTTTGAGCTCGAAAATGAGTTCGAGCCGAGTTTGAGCTAGCCCTAGCTCGACTCGACTCGGATCGAACCCAACTCGAATTGAACTTGGATCGATCCAGTTTAGTGATTCAGTTACTTTGATATTGATGTTGCTCACTAAGTGTTCGATGAAATGACTCAATGAAGTGTGGCTAGTGGCAAGGAAGGTATGTATATAAAACAAATACCTTTTTTTTTTTTCTTGATTTTTATGTTGCTTAGAAGGTGTTTGATGAAATACCTGTAAGACCACTGCTGTTGTTTTACATACAGTGAGATTTTGAAGGTGTAGTCCATGTGTTTGTGAAAATATTGCATAGACGAACTCGGCTCGATCTTGGCTCGAACTAGCTCGAGTTGCTGAACAAACCGTGCCAAGCTGGCCAGTCAAGCTTGAGGACCAAGCCGAGTCGAGTCAAGCTGAGGTCGGCTCAACTTGGTGTACACCCGTACCAAACGCTGTGTTCTTTGAACACTGACTGCATACTCACTTAGTATAGCATACCGAGTAAACTCTATGAGCTCCACCATTATGTATGTATCTTATCAAACAGACCATTCATTTTTTCAGCTCATTTTGTGGCATGAGCTTAAAATTGAAGCATTTCCACAGCTCAAGTGGGCCACATTACAGGATATAGTAGAAATTTTATATATATATATATATATATAGAGAGAGAGAGAGAGAGAGAGAGAGAGAGAGAGAGAGAGAGAGAGAGAGAGAGAGAGAGAGAGAGTCATACTCACCTAGGAACGTGCGCACCTTTGCACACGTGTCATGGGTGTCTAATTTAAACAGTCCATGTAATGCGGAATCCCATGAAACCTTATGGGACAAATTTTCACCATCATCTAAAATTATGGTGGGCCATAAAAAAAGAGAAATGCAAATCAAAGGAGGAAACTGTTTTTATTTTTCATAGCCCACCAAAGTTTTGGATTAAAGTAAAACTTGGGCCCGGGGGGTTTCATGAGGTGCTGCTTCATATGGACCATTCAGATTTTGGATTTACATCACGTATGATGGGTTCTCCAAAAAGTTTGCACCAATTCCTGCAAACTGGTGCGGTGGTGAGCATTTCCACACACACACACACTCGTAGGGGCCACAAATGTTCTGGATCAAGCTGATTGTTGTGCTTTCCTTCGTCCATGTTTGTATTACTTTATGAGTAGGTTGAATTTTGGATATGCTTCAACTTTGGAGCTGCTCTAAGATGAATTGATAAAACATATAAATAGCATTGATAAGACACATATCATGGTGGGTCCACAGAATATTCTCAGTATCCAATCCATGTCCCTGTTTTTTTATTCACCACAGTCAATTTGTTGGGCACGGATCTAATGGCTAGGATCTTCCAATTTGTAAGATTTTTAAAGATAATCTTATCAATTGTGTAGACCATCGGACAGCATCCAATCACAAAATCCTGTGTCCACAAATTTCTACATCTATTGTTCATGCAGAGCTATGATTTTGTCAATTATAAAATACCCAAGAAAAATGAATTGCTTATATCTAGCACATGCCTAGCTACCACATTTGTATGTAAAGGAGAGTAGCAAGTGTCTTTAAAAAAAAAAAACATATTTCCTTTGACACGGTATTTTCAACTATTTGATTTGTAAAGTAAATTATTTTTACTTTTATAATACTCAAACAAAAAATTCAAAATAACTTTTGTGAGATGAATTAAAATTTTTCACTTACAAATTAAACATGCCACCTAAATAAAATCCCTTGGAAGATATAATCCGTTTCTCAATATTATTTTGAGAAATCATCATTAAATAGTAATTATATTTCTTTGTTTCTCATGGATTTCTCTTATGGAACAGATTAAAGAAGTATTTGGATGGAAAGTTATTTAATATAAGCTATTTATGCCTTGAAGTAGCTTATCTTAATTTCTACTTGTTAAACTAAAGTGATTAGGTACTTTTAAATAAAAGAACTACTTGTAATTCTTCATAAACCAAACTTACCTGCTTCAAATAAATTACTTATGTACTTTTATAAGTGGAAAAAGTAACTTATTTAATGGTATAAAAATTTGGTTAGTCTTCCCTAGACCTTCGAATGCTTGCACAAGGAATAGACAAAGGGGACATTGGCTAAAGCAGGAGACCCTCCAATGCCAAAGTCAAGCTAATGAATATCGAGAGTAGGGTTTTAAGCTTAGAATTATGCATACCTTTCACCATTAAAGGTGCTCCTATTTATATTTGAGGAGATGTGGTGGTGTAAGAGGGATCTCTTGACTTAGCAGGATATTTCGTAGTAGGATTCAGATCCTACTATAAGTCATAAGATCGCCCTAAAATCCTAGCTGAAATCTTAGGTGGATAGTGGGCTTCCAAGACTTTCGGCAAAGATCTCAGGCAGGTGCGGTTGAGATCAGGTCAGATCCAATAGAAGGTGGGTTACGCCGACCTAGGATATGCCGACCTGAGGTTCACTAACTTGGGATCACTACAACAAAAGAGGCATTTAGCCTCAATCTAAAACCGTGGTTAAAAAGGTTAAAAATCGAGGCTAAAACCTTAGGCTCAATTTTGCACAATTCATACAGCAGGTTGGTGAAGTTAGGATACCGCTATAATATCATGAGTCATTATTTGGATTATGTGGTTCGTTGCAGCATACACCAGTCACCAGCTCCTTATTAGTATCCCTTGATTCAAATTAAGGCATCAACAATGTCACACCCCAAACTTGAAAAATGGGCTCACAAAATTCTCAATCGTCGAATCTGACACGATAGCCTTCGTAGTGTCCCATTATCGGATCCCGGCACTCACATGCCAAATTTCTATCCTGGGATCCTGCAATGAGAATTTTCAGTATGATTTTTTTTTTTTTTTTTTTTTTTTTTTTTTTTTTTTTTGTATTGGAGCATAACTACAAGCATAACCAAGTCACAAAACAACATCACCACACATCCACTATATCAAAAACTTTAAGTACAATGTGGAAAGGGAAATACATGGTGATAAAAAACTCTAAAATAATCTGATGTGCGCCCCTGCCTCAGCCTTGCTGCTATCTAATGCCACCTGCACGCAACGGTCGTGCATAAGCTTACAAAGCTTAGAGGGTGGTGTAAGTGTGTACGCAAGGCAAGCGCCAAGTATACAATATCAGAGAAATGCTAAAATATGCGGTAAGTCCATGAATGCTATAAGCTGTACCAAAGCTATATGATGCAAGGCATGAATGTTATCGGCTATACCAAGGCCATGCGATGCCAGTACTATGTAGCCAAATGTCTTATGCGAGATGTAAAGCAAGCATGTCAATCCTCATCAAGTACACATATCAGTACAATTCCTCTCTGGATATCACCGGGGTCTAATACACTTCATATTGACTGCCTCATCCCTAACTGCACAACCAAGTAAGTGGAAGAGACCACACTATTCGTCTGACCAGTAGTCTACCAATACCTACCCGGCTCGTCGATAGCGGACTCATTTGTGAGCTGGTCAAACTCAGCGTAGCTTATAGTTGCCTCACTCGGGCGGATAAGGCCACACCCCCTTCCAACCGACCACGACATAGTGAGAGATGCCGCCTACTGGTATTCGACACTCGAGTGCTCATGTATCCACTCGGTCTAAACGTTGGAGCATCCCCTGGTACCAAAAAGGTCCTGAAATTTTCACCCAAGGACATCCTAAGTGTCCATAATGCTAGAGCTAATATTTTCGGTATCCGATACGACCATCCACGATGTGCATGTAGAGGCCACGACCCTAATGTCGCTAGGGCGTGCAATGATCACGACACGCAATGCGAAATGCATGAGTCACGCTGTCAGTCAAGCAGCAATCCTGCGCGTACTGTGCGATCATGTGGGGCACTCCGTCTTATAAGGAGTCCCGTAAATATCTCAGCCCAACAACTTATGCTATGATCAAACATTCCTCATATAAAACATACATATGATGCGTATGGGCATGAATTATGGAGTTATACTAAGCATGTTATAAAGTGATGAATTATCAACAAGTATGGGCCTATCAATGGGCCTTAAGGAGAGTTACAATGCAGACATTTAACCAACATTGTACTTACAATGTGTACGTCAAACCATCATCGATTCTAAGGCATAACCCGCCATAAAGGTCAACACATAAACCACGGTGGAATCACATTCAATAGGCCTTATGTACATCCCATTGGGCCTTGACCCACGGGCCTCCAATACATCAAACGGGCCTCATAACTTGGGCCTCATATATATCAAGGTGGGCCTCAACAACAGGCCACAAATACATTAGGATGGGCCTAATCACATGGGCGTCATATATGTACCAAGGTGGGCCTCAATGGATGGCCAAAAATATATCAAGATGTATATATATATATATATATATATATATATATATATATATATATATATATATATATATATATATATATATATATATATATATATATATATAA
This sequence comes from Magnolia kwangsiensis, assembly GCA_037074715.1. NCBI lineage: Eukaryota > Viridiplantae > Streptophyta > Magnoliopsida > Magnoliales > Magnoliaceae > Magnolia > Magnolia kwangsiensis. Next base: position 30,704,333 of record CM073584.1, on the reverse strand, counting down.
ATGAATTATATCAAAAGATGAATTAGACCACACTCCAAATAGTAGTGATAATGATTTTCACCATTAAAAATATCCTATAGGGCCCACCGTTAGTGAATGGAACTACTGTGGCCCTTAAGAAGTTTAAACGGTGAATGTCACTGTTCCTACTATTTCTCCATGGTGGGGGCTCACTTGAACTAGGGATCTGACTCATTCTTTAGCCCCTGCCATAAAATGGGCTTCCAAAATGGTTGAACGGTTTGGATGCAGCACATGCATCATGGTGGATCCCATAAGGATGGATGGTGTGGAGAGAATGCCTACCTCATTGGGGTCCCACGTGGGGCCCACCATAATGTTTATATGCCGTCTAACCTGTTGATAAGGTCACGCTAACCTGGATGAAAGGAAACACAAATTTCATATTGACCCAAAACTTCACTGACCCAAAAGGGTTTCAATGGTAGATGGTTCAACCCCACTGTTTCCTGTGATGTAGTCCACTTGAGTTCTAGATAGGGTTGATTTTTGGAGGGGGCCCACTTCAAGAAGGGGCCCACCAAATGAATGGTGTGGATGATAAGCCCACATCATGGTGGGGCCCACGGCTGGGACCGTGGGTCCCTACTGTCCATCCACCAAAACGCAGCAGCAGCAGGCGTTGCCTTATTATTATTATTATTATTATTTTGAAATCGTGTTTTATCACGATTTTTCATACGTGGGGCCTGTATCGGAAGAATCCACCTTGGCCATTGCATCTCATGGCTCAAGACCGTCCAAATGAGCCTAATATACAACATGTTTCGACGAGTAGAACATCAAGGTGAGTTTTCAACGGTAACAATACGGTTTTCTATGCAATGGCCCGCTAGAAAACTAGATTGACTTCGTTTTTTTGGCTCAATGCCTAAAACGGGCTGAGGAATGGAATAGGCGGTGTGGATTGAATACATACATCAAGGTGGGGTCTGCATGAGTGGCCCACCCAATAAGCTTTGAAACAAGCTAATATTTGTGTTAGGGACGCTGGACGGTTTGGGCATAACACATGCATTGAGGTGGGCCCTCCTTAGGTGGGCCACCAAATGATGGGTGGCGTGAATACAACACATTTAAAGTGGGCCCCACCTACAAATGGCTTGGCTAAAATACATGCTTCATGGTGGGGTCCATCTGGGTGGGCCACACGACCACATCATCACATGAAAAGAAACGAGAGAGAGAGAGAGAGAGAGAGAGAGAGAGAGAGAGAGAGAGAGAGAGAGAGACATGTGATGGAGGGACCCCGACACTATGGGCCCTCCTTTGCAATCAATCATAGATCAAGTGGGTCCCCTTACACGTGGGCCCATCAAATCAAAAATCAACGATGAAAATCCTTTCTCCACCAAGATGTAAGGTCTAGATGACCCTATTCATGAAAGGAGAATAAACATCATGATAGGGTCTATGGAGAATGACCCCATTGTGGAATGATCATGAGGATCAAGGTGGGCCATCAGCCACACCTAGGGTCCAAAGTGAGATATATACCATCAATTAGTATGCCTTACATGGCCCGTCATCAAAACATGAAAAGTCTATCTAATAAGCACCCACCATTCGATCTTCTTGGTCTGTTGGAAAGCCAATCTCCTTGTGCTTCACTTTGATGGAAGGTAATGAAAGGTGAATAGTTAGGATGAAGGATTTTAGGGTGAGAAGTGGGCCACACAACACTTTCTCTTTTTCTCCTTAGAAAAACTTTGACATGTGCACCTCTAGGTTGCTTGGAATTTGAGTTGAGATAGAGAGAGGTGTGGTAGTTGTAGGAGAGATGTGAGTGATGGATGTGAGGTGAGCGATGGGTGAGGTGAGAGATTGGTTGACTTTTGGGCTTTGCTTGACTTGTAGAGAAAGAAAGCATAGGTTGTGTACTTGACATGAGGTGATTGGTTGATTGATTGATTGATGGGACATGTTGTAAAAATTTTCTTGAAATTGCAAATGTATGATATTTTCTTCAAAATAAACGCCAACTCACATCTCCCTGCCAGGGTATCGGATTGGTATGCAAGATGCGGCGTTGGAACCGCGGGGATGGTACGATCGCAATGGTACAAGTCTTGGATTAAGCCGACTCAGATCTACGGGATACAACTTAGATCGTGCGCAAATGTCGATTATAGGTCGCAGATTGCCGTAATTCGTCGGGAAGGATTGTGGAAGTCGACGGAATAGGACGGATTAGGATACGGGTCTTACAGCTCTCCCCGCCTAATAAAAATTTTCTCCTCAAAACTTACACTACCATCGCAACTAATCATAACTTATAAAGAAATATGAAACATAACATCATATATAATCAATACATAATACATCATACAATCAAACATCGAAAAGATGTGTATAGCGCTCTTGAATTTCCGCCTCGCGCTCCCAAGACACCTCATCCACACTATGATGGCCCCACTGCACCTTCACTAAGGGAATGTCCTTGCTTGCAGGACTTGCTCCTTCCGATTGAGGATATGAACTGATTGCTCAATGTAAGAAGCGCCCTCATGAACCTCCAACGGCTGCCAATCAATAACAGGCATGATGTCTGACCCACACTTTCTTAACATAGAGACATGAAAAACGTTGTGGATGCCAAACAACTGAGATGGAAAGGTAAGGCGATAGGCCACGACGCCAACGTGCTTGGTGATCTCGAAAAGTCCTATGAATCTTGGGGCAAGCTTGCCCTTCGCTCCCAAAATGAACCACACCTTTCATGGGTGAGACCTTGAGATACATATAGTCTCCAACAACAAATTCCAAGGGACAAAGCCAACGATCAACAAAACTCTTCTGCCGACTCTGAGCTATGCGCATCCTCTGCCTGATGATGTCGATAACCTTTGACGTCTGCTGCATAAACTCGGGACCTAAGAGACGTTACTCTCCAACCTCGGTCCAACAACTCAGAGATCTGCACGGTCTACCATATAATACTTCAAAAGGAGCCATGCTAATGGTTTCCTGATAGATATTGTTGTATGTGAACTCAGCCAATCGCAAGTGCTCGTCCCAGCTAACTGAGAAATCAATCGCGCAAGCCCGAAGCATATCCTCAAGGATCTGGTTGACCCTCTCAGTCTGGCCATAAATCTGTTGATGATACGCGGTGCTAACCTGCAAATAAGATCCCATCGACGTCTAAAAGCTCCTCCAAAACTGAGATGTGAATCTCGGGTCTCGGCCAGAAACAATCGAGATTGGAACACTGTGCAATCTCACAATCTCATCGATGAATAACCTCGCAGGCCAGTCCAAAGTCTAGGTTGCACGAATAGCAAGAAAGTGCACCGACTTTGTCAGATGATCAGCGACAACCCAGATGGCGTCGTGACCGCACTGAGTCCTCGGCAAACCCATGATAAAATCAGTGGATATGTGCTCCCACTTCCACATTGGGACACTCAATGACTACAATAAACCAGGGGGTCTCTGATGATCGGCCTTAACACACTGGCACGTGTCACACTCGGTCACAAAACTGGCTATCTAGCGCTTCATCCCCCCTAAAATACTGACGTCTCATATCGCGATACATTTTTGTCGAGCCAGGGTGGATAGAGAATCACGATCAATGTGCCTCGATCATAAGATCTTGACGCAACTCAAGAATATTTGGGACACATACTCAACATTTGAAACGAATCTATCATTAGAACCAATATGTCAATCTGTCTGACTCTCAGATGCTGCATCTGCTCGGTAATCACGCAATGACTCATCTGCCTGCTGAGCCTCGACCACCCTTGCTACAAGAGAGTGTTGAATCGATAGGCTCAATAGCTGCACAATAGAAGACTGCAAGTCGATCTCGAAGTCAAATGCAGACACACCCTCAAACATGCTCCACTCCTGAATCAGCATGTGCCGCCACCACATTCACCTTTCCCGGGTGATACTGGAGATCAAAATCATAGTCCTTCAGGAGTTTCATCTAATGCCTTTACCTCATGTTGAGCTTAGACTGAGAGAATAGATACTTTAAGTTCTTATGATCGAATAAGAGCTCAAACCTCACCCCATAAAGATAGTGTCTCCACACCTTTTGTGCGAAGACAACTACTACCAGCTTTAAATCGTGCGTGGGGTAGTTCAGCTCATGGATCTTGAGTTGGTGAAATGCATAAGCCACTGGTTTCCTGTGCTACATCAGGACAACACCTAAGCCAACTCGTGAGGCATTGATAAATACAACAAATTCATCACTCCCAGAAGAAAGAATGGGGACAGGAGCAGATGTGAGGTGGTACTTCAACTCCATAAATGGCTACTCACAAGTGTCGCTTCACACGAACTCGACACCCTTCTGAGTCAGCCTGGTCAACGGGGCTGCAATGCGAGAGAATCCCTCAATAAAACATCGGTAATAGCCCGCCAAACCAAGAAAATTACGAATCTCGGATGCGTTTGTGGGCTGGCCACACTGACGCGTGGCATCAATCTTTGAGGGGTCCACTGCGACACCCTGCCTCGTCACCACATGACTGAGAAACTTCACCTCCTCTTGCCAAAACTCGCACTTCTCCAGCTTCGCGTAAAGCTGGTGTGCACGGAGGGTCTGTAAGGAAATTTCTAGATGCCGCTCATGCTCCTCACAGGTCCTTGAATATATCAAAATGTCGTTAATGAACACCATAACAAACTGTTCGAGATATGGACGGAAGACCTCGTTCATCAACTGCATGAATACTGCGGGCGCATTGGTCGGTTCGAAGGACATGACCTGGAACTCAAAATGACCATAACGCGTCTTGAATACTGTCTTCGGGATATCCTCATCTCGGACCCAAACCTGATGATAACTGGACTGCAAGTCTATCTTCGAAAAGAACTGTGCCTCCTGTAGCTGATCGTACAAATCATCGATCCTCGGAAGCGGGTACTTGTTCTTGATCGTGACCTTATTGAGCTCACAATAATCTATGCAAAGCCTCAACGAGTCATCTTTCTTCTTCACGAAGAGTACCGGCGGTCCCCACGGCGAACTACTTGGACGGATAAAGCCTAGCTCGCACAACTCGTCCAACTGCTTCTACAGTTCTCATAACTCCAACGGTGTCATACGATATGGGGCCTTCGAAATATGCGTTATACCGGGCACAAGATCAATCTAGAACTCGATGTGTCGATGAGGTGGTAACCTCGGAATCTCCTGGAACACATCGAAAAAATCACAAACAACCGGCAGCTAGTCAATACTCAAAGTAATTGACTCCTCAACGGCACACAACAATAGATAGGAAAGCTGCTCTCCTCTGGGCTTGGTAACAAACTGGAATTCTGACAGGCCGGGTATACAAAACGTGACTGTCCTCGCGGAGCAGTCCAATATGACATGGTACTCAGCGAGCCAATTTATGCCCAGAATGACATCAAACTCGAACATCGGCAATACAAATAGGTCGCCAAGAAAAAAGATATCCCCAATCAGAACAAGATAAGACGAACAAAATCGGTCTAATACTGCAGTCTTCCCCAAGGGCGTCGATATTGACAAACCCTCACGGGCAGACTCCATTGACAAACTAGTCGATCGATAGAAATCATCGGCCACAAAGGAATGCGATGCACCAGAGTCAAATAATACATATGCAATATATGTAGAAATAAGGAGAGTACCCTCGATGACCCCTCCTGATGACTGAGGATCCTACTAGGAGGTATAAAATCTGCCCTGAGCTGGCTGAGGAGGTGCAGGTCCCCTTTGAGGTCTCTGCTGATATTGCTGCCACTATGGTGGCCTGATCTGCTGCCTCTGCTGCTGTAGGGGAGGTACAGGAGGCTAGTGTTGTAGTCGCTACTGCCGTGGATGAGGACACTTGTGCATACGATGTCCTATCCTACCACACTCAAAGCAAGTACCTGTAAACGGTCCCAAAGGTGGTGCTGGGGGTACTGCTGGTGCTTAGAATGTTGGGCGGGTCGTGCGTCGCTACTATGAACGATGTTGCTGATGCTGGGAACTACCAGAGGGCGCCTTCCTCTTCTGATCTCCCCTCTGGTCATAGGTTCTCTGCAAACCCACCCAAGCTGACTCGTAGATCTGGGCCCTCTCTATAATCTGCTCAAACGTCGAAAGCATGTGTCCGATCACACGACTCTTAAGGGCAGGAGGCAAACCATTCTCAAAATGGCGGGCCTTCCGCCCCTCATCGTTAACAAGGTATGTCGTGAATATCGACAGCGCGATGAAACGTGCCTTATACTGGGACACTGTCATGTCTCCCTGGACCAAAGTCTCAAACTCTAGTGCGCGTTGCTGTCGCACATGCTTGGGAAAGAACTTTCGGTCAAACCGGTTTACAAAGTCCTCCCAGGTCCACTCGAAATCGGCCGTTATCGATCGGGCTATAGATGTCCACCAATGCTGAACCTTACCCTAGAGAAGAAATAAGACTAATGGGACTCGCTACTGGGTCGTATATTTCATGGTGTCAAATATCTTCTCCACCTCGAAGCACCATATCTCTATTGCAGTAGGGTCTAGCTCGCCTCGGAAACATGAGGGATCGTGCTGTCGGAAGTCCTTGAGAAGGGCGCTCACACACTCCTGCTCATCCTCGGCTAGTGTCACAGTGGGACGCCTGCTCTGCCCCTGAAGAATAACGGTCATTGCTTGTAGCATCTGCTGCAATTGAGCAGCACTCACAGGTACGGTCAGATCCACACCTATCTCAAGTAAAGGAATAACATCCTCAGGATGGAAAACAGGAATATCCGGTGGTGGAGCGGGAGTTGTCACACCCCAAACCCGGAAATCGGATTCACAGGAATACCGATCCCCGAATCCGGTGCTGACAGCCTCCGTAGTATCCCATTCTCAGCTCCTAACATTCATATACCAGATTCTGATCCTAGGATCCTACAAGGAGAATTTTTTTTATGTACATTTAACTAGTAATAAGCATAACCACAAGATTACCAAATTCACAAAGGCAACATCATCATCACATATCCACTAATATAATCATTTGAGTACAATACTGAAAGGAAAAATACATAAATAGAAAATCAAGCTCCAGAAGACCACTATACCCTCCAAGTTCAACACTGCTGCAACCTAACATCACCTGCACGCATCTATCGTGCATAAGCTTATAGAAAGCTTAAAAGGTGGTATAAGTGTGTGCACAAGGTAAGTGCCAAGTATTCAATACAATGCCATAATCATACAATACCAGAAATACTGATAATCCATAAATCGTACAATATCTGAACAAGTAGAAATACTTACAAGATCATGAATTATCAGAGTAAACAGAAATATTGACAAGATCAGGAATTATCAAAGTAAACAAAAATATTGATAAAGTCATAAATCACACGATAACAGAGTAAGTGAAAATATTGACAAGTGCATGAGTCATAAAATATTAGAATACGCAATAGAAATCAATTATGTAAATGAGGAGTCATAGAGAGTCAAATATTAGATATAGAGGATGCAATGCAATATGCATTCCTGATGAGTAACATAAACAACGTTAGTCGTACCATATGTCACGGATGTAATACAACATGCAGTGCGAATGGAATGACCATGCTGGAGTGTGAAGTCGGGATAATAGTACGTAGTATCGCAGGCTATGGGGTCCATCACAAGGGACTTCTATCCAAACCAGTCCCATACCTAAATTTGGATAGTCAGACTAGATGTGGTAAACTCCTGATCTCAGGTTAGTCGCGCGCCTCAACCGAAATCATGACCATTGCGAAGGTACACGTAACAAATAGTTGAGCACCACTAGCCTTAGTGGATAGTGAATGAATAAATGAATGAGTATGCAATTCCTACTCAATAAGTCCATATATCAGTACAGTTCATCTTTGGGATCATCACCGACGTTTAGTACACTCTAAATGGCACTGCCACTTCCCAGTCACATAGTCTAAGTGAGCATAAGAAACCTCACTATCCGCTTGGCCAATAGTCTGTCAATACCTATCTGGCATGTCAATAGCAGATCCATTCATGAGCTGATCAAACTCAGCCTAGTAATGCCCCCTACGCTCGGGCTGGTAAGACCACACCCCCTCCAATCGACCACGACACAGTGGGAGGCGTGGCTTCCTGGTATTTGACACTAGGGCACTTATGTATCCACTCGGTCTCGACGTTGAGGCGTCCTTTGGTACCAAGAGTGTAAGACCCGTATCCTAGACCGTGCCGTTTCGTAGACTTCCGCGGTCTTACCGGTCAAATTCCGGCAACCTTCGACCCGTAACCGATATTTATGCTCGACCCTGATTCGTATGCCGTCAACCCGAGCTGACTCAACCCAAGACCTTTACCATAGTGACCGGGCCATCGCTACGGTTCCGATGCCGCGACTTGCTCGCCGAGGCGAAACCCTGTTCAAGAGATGTGAGCCAACGTTCGTTGCGAAAAGAACGCAGCGCGTTGCGAAACCCAAGAGAATCTCTACGATGTGTCCCATCAATCCCATCAATCAATCAATCCATCAATCCATCACATGTCAAGTACATGTCAAGTACACATCACCTTTCACCCATACCCAAGCAATCACAAAAGTCTAAAAGTTCTTCCATGCCCATACTTTTCTTACACAAAATGCCTCAAAAGTCAAGAAATCCTTACACAAGTCATGTCTTTCTTACACAAAAGGCCACCAAAGTCAATAAAGGTGTCTTACACACCCATCACCACATCCATCCATCACTCACTCTCTCTCCCTTTACAACTCTCTCTCTTTCTCATTTTCAAAATCCACTCCAAGAAACCAAAAACCCTTCATACGTATGAGCCTCTCCCTCCCTTTCAAAACTCCAAGTGTGGCCCACCTCTCCATCCCAAGATCTTCAATCCTAGCCATCCATTCATCATCTCATCCATTGAAGTTGAAGCTAAGGTGCTAAGGAACCCATAGGAGCAAGAAGATCGGGCGGTGGGTGCTAGTTAATACTAGTTTTTCATGTTTTTGAGATGGGCCAAGTGAGGCCAACCGATCAATGGTTTGGATCTCACTTGGGACCATAAGTTGTGGCCGATGGCCCACTTTGATCATCATGATGTTTATTTTATTTAGGAAGATCATCTAGACCGTCCATATTGGTGGGAAAAGAATCCCCACCGTTGATTTTCAAATTTTATGGTCCTATGTGTAAAGGGATCCCTTGGATTGTATAATTTTTTTTAGGGAGGGCTCATAGTGGCGGAGCCCTCCATCACGAGCGTGTCCCACCCTCTATCTCTCTCTCTCTACTTCATTTTCTTTGTTTAGATCATATTGTGTATGTGTGGCCCACTTGAATGGACCCCACCTTGAAGTATTTATTTTGTCCAAAGCTTTCTTCAAGTGGGGCCCACCTTATATGTTGTACCCACATCATCCATCAGTGGTGGCCCACCTCAACAAGGCCCACCTCTATGTACGTGTATGGTCTAGGGACGCTGGACGTTCCTTGGACGCTGGAAGAAAGAAAAAGGAAAAAAAAAAAAGAAAAGAAGAAAGAAAGGAAAAGGGAGCCCTTTTTGGGTAGACCCCTTGTATAGGCCCCACCTTGATGTATGAGTATGATCCAGGCCGTCTATCTCCTTCCCTGGGTTGTTTTAGGTGTTGAGCCAAGTGATGGGGATGGTTGGAAGGTCTAGTGGGCCATAGCAGTGGGGATTTGCACCCTTACCATTTAAAGATCGTTATTTTATTTTTCAAACACAAAAATTACTCTTCATTAGACTCGTTAGAATTGTTCCGAGCCGAGGAAGCCAATAGACGGGGTGGATCCAGTTGATGCGGGCCTCAGATGTGAAAAACCCCAAAAAATGGGATTTCACGGTTTTTGGCAAGAGGCAGCGCCTCTGCCTCTTTGACAGCGGCAGCAGCTGCACGCTACTGCGTGCAGCGTTAGGTGGGCGGGCTTCCCAGCAGCTGCCCACGGCTGCTTCCGTGGGCCCCACCATGATGTATTTGAGAAATCCAACCTGTTCATGAGGTGGGCCACTCCCAGAAGTGGGCCCCCTCCGAAAATCAGCCTGATCCAACGCTCAGGTGGCCCACATCATAAGAAATAGTGTGAATGAACATCTACCATTGAAACCTAAAATTGGGTCCACTGAAGTTTCAGATCAAAATGAAATTTGTGTTTTCTCTTCATCCAGGTCAGAGTGACCTTATGGACGGTTTGGATGGCATTTAAACATAACAGTGGGCCCCACATGGGACCCACATTGATGTATGTGTTTTATATCCACCATCCAGGCGGACGGTGGAAGCCCTCCATGATGTTTGTGTTTTATCCGTCCAGCGGACGGTGGTGCTGGGCCCACGGTGATGCTTGTGCACCGTCCAACCTCTGTGGACCCCGCCATGATGCATGTGATGCATCCAGACTGTCCATCCACTTGGAAAGATTATTTTAAGGCATGAGTTGAAAATTGAGACCATCCGTGATCAAGTGGGCCACCTATGTTTGGGTGTGGCCCATTTGATATATAAGGCTTATGGGTTTAGGCCCATTTGATATATAAGGCCTATGGGTTTAGGCCCATTTGATATACAATGCGTATGGGTTTAGGCCCATTTGATATTTATAAGTCCATGGGATTTGGCCCATTTGATGTTTAAGGGGCCTATGGGTTGAGGCCCATTTGTTGTACACATGGGGCCCAATTGGTGTGGCCCATTTGTTACACATAAAGCCCATGTGATTAGGCCCAATTGATGCATTCAAGGCCTAATGGGTTATGACTCATTGCAATGCGCATAAGGCCCATTGGTGCGGCCCATTGATGTGGCCCGCTTAACGAATGGAAGGCCCATATGATATGGCCCAATTGATGTATTTAAGGCCCAATGGGATATGCCTAAGGCCCATTGCAATGTGTGATCCCAACCTAGTTCATATAATGATTTTCACTATGGATAACACCTTGGGAGTAATGTTAGTTTGACGTCTACATTGCAAATGTAATGTTGGTTGGATGTCCACATTACGACTCTCCCTAGGTCCCCTTTGATAAGCAGTACTTATTGTGTATAGGCCATCTAGGCCCACTTGCGTTGTATGGGTAATTCATTACTTTATTACATATTTAGTATAGTTCCATGACTCATGATCATACGCATCATATGTATGCTTGATATTAGAATTGACTGATCATAGCATATACCTTCGGACACGTTGTTTATGGGCTCCCGGTTAGGCGGTGTTGCCCTACATGAGCGCACGATATGCGCAAGAATTGCTGCATGATTGGATAATGTGATTCATGCATTTCGCATTGTGTGATATGGTTATTGTACGCCCTAGCGACATCGGGGTCGTAGCTTCTACAAACGCATCGTGGTTGGCAGGATTGGATACCGAAAATTTTATTTTACATGGAGTGCTATAGATATCCCTGGGCGAAAGTCCCTAAACCCTTATGGTACCAAAAGGTTGCTCCAACGTCTAGACCGAGTGGGTAGATGAGCGTTGAGTGTCGAATACCAAATGGTTACGCTCTCCACTGTGTCGTGGTCGGTTGGAAGGGGGTACGGCCTTACCCGCCCGAGTGTAGGGGGCAATGCTAGGCTGAATCTGACCAGCTCGAGGAATGGGTCCTCTATCGACGAGTCGAGCCCGATATTGGCAAACGGATAGTGAGGTCTCTTCCACTTACCTTATTGCGCGCGATGCGGTGGTGATCTAGTTTAGAGTGTACTAGACCCCGGTGATATCCCAGAGTTGAGCTGTATTGACATGTGGACTTAGATGAGGATTATATGCTTGACTTGCATCTTGCATCGCATAGGCTTGGTACGGATCATGATATTTATGGTTCCATCTATATATTCCGCATTACTCTGATATTGCATGATCATATTACTACCTTGCGCACACACTTTCACCACCCTCTAAGCTTTCTCTAAGTTTATGCATGACCGTTGCGTGCAGGTGACGTTGGGCCGCAGCAGCGCTGAGGCAGGAGCACTTTGCAGATCATTTTAGAGTTCTTATTTTTTACCATTGTATTTTCCTTTATGCTCATTGTACTTATAAAGTTTTTGATCATAGTGAAAATGTAATGGAGTTCTTGGTTGTTTTTTGTGGGTTATGCCTTTGGTTATGCTTATCACGATTCAAACTGACCTCAAAAATCCTCCTCGTAGCATCTCAGGATCGGAACCTGGCGAATGGGAGCTGGGAGCCGAGAATGGGGTTCTACGGAGGCTGTCGGCGTCAGATTCGGCGATCGAAAATTTTGTGAGCCCGGTTTTCGAGTTTGGGGCGTGACAAAGAGGGATTTAGAGATTTTCACCCAAGGCCATGTATGGCAGCTTGATGCTTGAAAAGATTTCCAGTGTCCCATCTGGCCATCCACGATATGCCTGTGGAGGCTACGACTCTGATGTCTTTAGGGCGTATAGTAATCATGAGTCACAATGCAAGATGCATGAGTCATACAATCCAGTCATGCATCAATCCTGTGCATACCGTGCTCCCACATGAAATAACCTCCGCCTATCAGAGCGTATCATAATAATCTGTCCAACGGCATATGTAATGGTTAACCACACATCATAACAAACATGCAGATGATGCGTATGGGCATGTATGATGATGCTATGTTGTCACATACTCATAATTGATATCAATAACCGACATCAACAATCGGCTTCAACAATGTGGACATTTAACTAATATTGCCCTCCCCCTAAGGGATGGCCCACATAGAGCCAAACATATAATGGGCTCACGGCCCCACACAAAGGCCTAATATACAACACAATGGGCCTTACTCAAGGGTCACATATACACAGCAGATGGGCCCTACTCATGGGCCTCAAATACATGACATGTGGGCCCTGCACATGGGTCACGAATACATCAAATGGGCCATGCATCATGGACCTAATACATATCAAAATGGGACTTTTCCATAGGCCATGAATACATCACAATGGGCCTTGCCCATGGGCCATGAATACATCACAATGGGCCTCGTCACATAGACTTCCTATTCATCATAATAGGCCTTAAACACGGGCTGCATATACATCATAATGGGCCTCAACTACGGGTCAAATATATATCATGTAGGTCTCGACAAATCGGTATCAACCTCGATAATCAATTGGTCAAGGCTTAAGGGGAAGGTCACAATGTGGACATTAAACTATCATTACCCATCAGTGTGGACATTTAACCAACATTGCTCCCAAGGAGTGGCCCACATAAACATCATTACATATATCGTGGCAAAATCGCATATCTCAATGGACCTTGAATATATAATAGGTGGGCCCTGCACTTGGGCCTCATATACATCACATTGGCCCCTTGTATATATCACGTCGGGCCCCGCCAAAGGTCACGAACACATCACAGTAGGCCTCCTTATGTAGGCCATATATACATCAATGTGGGCCTCACCAAATGTGCGACAAATACATCATAATGGGCCTCATATATGTGCCCAGGTGGACCCCATCATATGGGCCTTAAATACAAGGCGAGTGGGCCCTATCACATGGGCCTCATATACATCAAATGGACCACACATCTGGGCCTCGAATACCTCAAGTGGGCCACACGTCATGGGCCTAATAAATATCACAATGGGCATTGTCCTTAAGCCATGAATACATCACAACAGGCCTTGCCCGCCTTGAATACATCATAATAGGCCATGCCTATGGGCCTCAAATATATTATGATGGGCCTCATAGATGGGCCGCACCAATGGACCTAATACACATCAAGTGGGCCGCATTAATGGGTCGCACCAATGGGCCTCATAAATATCAAGTGGGTCGCACCAATGGGCCTCATAAACATCAAGTGGGCTGCATCAACGGGTACCAATGGGCCTCATATACATCAAGTGAGCCTCTCAAGGTAATGAGCTCTATGGCCCAAAAATAAATGGACAATGTGTGTAATACACATACATCATGGTGGGGTCCACGTCCTAGCTGGACTGGATGGCGTGGCTAAAACACGTGCATCAAAGTGGGTCATACGTCCATCAAAATGGACAGACGGCGTGGTTATAAAATACGTACAATTAAGGTGAGCCTGTCCTTAAAATGTTATGGAAAACTAGATAGACGGCATAGGCGTACAATACATAAATCACGGCGACTCTCGCAGATGGCCGGCATGGATGCAAAATAGGTGGATGGCATTGATGAATTCAAAAATCATAGTGGGTCCCACTGATCTGGATAGGTGGACGGAATGAACATAGAGTAAATACATCAAGGTGCGACCCACCTGTTGCCAAAACAGATGAATGGCTTGGATCAAAACATAACTCAAGGTGGGTATCCATGTTGGCAAAATAAATGGACAACTTGTATAGGACACATACATCCGAGGTGAGTCCCACCGTCCCAGTCCAGCGGACAGTGTGGATGAAATGAATACATCAAGGTGGGCTCTGCACGTTGCAGGTGAACGGCCTGCATGGAACACATGCATCACGGTGACCCTCACAATAGCTAAATTGCTACTAGGCTGCTGCCCAACAGTCCAACAGATGGACGGAGCTAATAAAATACAAAAATCATGGTGGCCCACTAGCTGTATTGCTGGTACTATATTGCTACTACCATCCAAGTGATGGATGGTAGGATTAGACATACATCCTGGTGGGGTCCACACGTCCCACGTGGACGGATGGTGTGGATATAACTCATACCACATGGGTCCCACAGCTGCTGGACGTCAGTCCAACAGCCTCCACAAGTGGACGGTGAATGAAACACATACATTTAAAGTGGGCCCCACGGTCATTGATAGAAGGTTTACATACAATACATACCTCATGGTGGTTCCCACGTGTGGGGCTATAGTTGCTAGGCAGCGTGGATAAAACACTTACATCATGGTGGATCTCACATGTCCATCAAAATGGACAGACGGTGTGGATATACACATACCTCCATGATCAGACTCACATGCTGCTGACATCATGCGGCAGGTGGGGTCCACGTCCAGGTGATGGACAGTTTGGATGTAGCACATACATCAGCTGCGGGTCCCACATCTGCTAAAACGGACTGACGGTGTGGGACCACATACATCTTGGTGACGCCACCACAGTAGCATATAGCTAGTGTGTGGTAGACCAACCAATTAACTTACATGGAAGGTGGGTCCTACGTGGGGCCCACCACATACATTTGTATATCATATGTATATATAATAATAATAATAATAATAATAATATTATTATTATTATTTATAACTACTCCCAAAGTCCAGATGCTCATCGTCCAGGATTGGACGGTGTGGATACAATGCAAACATCAAAGTGGGTCCCACGTGGGGCCCACATAATATAATATTAAATTATATATAGATAATGTATATACTATATCACGTGGGGCCATGTACAGACGGTCTAGATAGACCATAAACATCAAGTTGGCCCCACATCAATGGTGCAGACATCAATACAACAGCTATTTAGTTGTGCAGGTACGTCGGCCAATCCACTTCCAAAAAGGTGGGTCCCACATGGGGCCAACCATAACTTTTATTCTCCATCCAATCCGTTCATAAGGTCACAGAGACCTGAATCAAGGGGAATAACAAATTTCATGTAGATCCAAAACTTCTGTGACACTTAAAAAAGGTTTCAATGGCGGACGTGCAATCCTCATTGTTTCTTGTAGTGTGGGCCACCTAAGCTTCAGGTACGACTGATTTTTGTGGCAGCCCACGGCTAGAAGGAGGGCCCACAAAATGCACAGTGTAGATGTTCTACCCACATCCCGGTGGGGCCCACATCTGGGACGGTGGGTCCCTGCCTCCAGCGTCCACGCAGCGGAACGTTGCTGGCGTCCTCTGACTGGCAGCGACCGCAGCAGCTGCTGCTACCTCCTCTTTTTTTTTTTTTTTTTTTTTAATTTCCTAGAGATTTTGATAGGTGGGGTCTACATTATGCAGATCCACTCCAGCCATTGCGTTCTATGGCTCAAAACAGACCGATCAAGACCAATATGCAGTATGTTTTTGGCGGATAGAAATATCAATATGTATTTCAATGGTACGATCATTGTTTTCTATACTATGGCTCACTAGATAGTCGGATTGACCTCATCTTTCGGCCCAACACCTAAAATGAGCTGGGGAATGGAATAGACGGCATGGATTAAACTTATACATCAAGGTGGGGCCTGCATGAGCAGCCCACCCCAATTACAAATATAAATATTATATCTTATATTTTTTTATTTTATATATATATATATATATATATATATATATATATATATATATATATATATATATATATATATATATATATATATATTGTTAGTTGTTAGTTTACACCCATGCCAGTACACACACTCCATGCTACCCTGCCCTGTCCAGCGTCCAGGGACGTTGGATGGTCATGTATTATCACAAGTATCTTGGTGGGTCCCACATGTACATGGTCCACATTCATCAAGGTGGGGTACATCTGGGTGTGCCACACGGCCACATCATCACACCAACATATTGAAAGAGAGAGAGAGAGAGAGAGAGAGAGAGAGAGAGAAGCACCCACCTCTAGATCGACTCTTACCACCAATGTGATGTAAAGCTCCAAGGGAACAAGATTCAATGGTTGAGATTGATTTTGAAGGGTTGGTTTTGAGAGTGGAGAGCTTGTAAAAGGGTTGGAATGGAGAGCTCTCATGGATGCTGGGAGCTCTCTCTTGCTAGGAAATAAGAAAGAAAGAGGGAGGGACAGAGATAAGAGAGAAAAGTATTATGCCTTGTCATAATGGTGTAAGGCCTTCATTAATGCATAGGTAAGGGAAGATGTTGACTTTTGAGAAAAGGGGAGGGAATGATTACCTAGCACATCACCCCATGATGGCTTAAAAAATTGTGTCATTGCAATAGGCGGGTCCTACAAATGTGATCAAGGTTCAAATAAAGTGCGACCTACATCTTTTGATGTACAACTCAGATTGCCGCATGAGACGCAGCGTTAGAATCACGACGACTATGCGGCCATGACGGTACAAGTTTCGAGTTGATCCGACTCAGATATACTGGACACAACTCAAGATCGCGTGCAAATATCGATAACAGATCGTGGGTCGTCGAAATTCGATCAGAAGGACCGTGTAATCCTATGGAACGATACGATCTAGGATAAAGGTCATACAGGAGTCATAGGTGGTAGAGCGGGAGTCGCAAGTGGTGGAGCAGGAGTCATAGGTTGTGGAGTCGGATTCGCTCGGGTCGCTCTTCTAAGCATAATGTCCTACAGGAAAGAAAAACGGCCTATCAACCTTGAGAATTATCGAAGGCATAAATGGTAAGGGTCTATGTCAAAAAATTGCTAAGTTATTCGGACTCGGAACCTATTTATAGTAGATATGTGATGTGATCCTCAGGTATTCCTAAGTTATGCTTTGATACCAACTTTTGTCACACCCCAAACTCAGAAAATGGGCTCACAAAATTTTCTATCGCCGAATCTGGCGTCGACAACCTTCGTAGTGCCCCATTCTCAGATCTTAACACTCACATACCAGATTCCAATCCTGGGATCCTATAAGGAGGATTTTCATCATGAAATTTTTTTGTAATGGAATATAATCACAAGCATAACCAAGTCACGAAACAACATCACCACATATCCACTATATCAAAAACTTTAAGTACGGTGTGGAAAGGGAAATATAAGGTGATCAAAAACTCTAAAATAATCTGATGTGCACTCTTACCTCAGCCCTACTGCTATTCAATGCTACCTGCACGCAACAGTCGTGCATAAGCTTACAAAAGCTTAGAGGGTGGTGTAAGTGTGTGTGCAAGGCAAGCACCAAGTGTATAATATCAGAGTAATGTGAAAATATGCGGTAAGTTCATGAATGATATCAACTGTACGAAAGCTATATGATGCAAGGCATGAGTGCTATCGGCTATACCAAGGCCATGCGATGCGAGGCCTATATAGCCAAATGTCATATGTGAGATCACTACCAAAAAATCGAGCAAAGGCTATGGAGGTTGAAAGCTTTTAGTTACAGATTTAATCTGTAGTAATATAGCTACGGATTTAATCTGTTGCTATAGCCTAAGTGCTTTGTCGCTAAAGCATACCTTCCCACCTAAAACATATAAAATATATATTAAATATAGATGATGCTTAAGGGGATCCATGCGGTCCATTGGAATATATGCGTTTGATCTAAGGCGTCCAAAAATTCTGATATATAATTTTAGTGCATGAGCCCAAAAATTATGTAGTTTAAATGTCTAAGTGGACCACACCATAAGAAATAATATAAATTAAATTTCTACTGTTAATATATTGTGTGGTCTCCTTATAGATTCGATCTAACTCATTTTTTTATCAGCAA
The DNA here is from genome assembly GCA_037074715.1 of Magnolia kwangsiensis. Lineage (NCBI taxonomy): Eukaryota > Viridiplantae > Streptophyta > Magnoliopsida > Magnoliales > Magnoliaceae > Magnolia > Magnolia kwangsiensis. Next base: position 30,685,989 of record CM073584.1, on the reverse strand, counting down.
TTATAATAATAATTTAAAATTAATGGAAGGAGTGGATATATGAAATACATCATAGTGGGCCCCACGGTCCTAAAACCATAAAACATCTAGGGAGTCATCCATCACGCGCCCCTCTAAAACCCCAAACCCCTCCAAAACCCAAAACACCTGTCCACCATTTTCTCCTGCTCGCTCGCTGACAAACCCATCTCTCTCTCTCTCTCTCTCTCTCTCTCTCTCTCTTGCACTTAGTCTCTCTCTTTCCCTTGCCCTCTCTCGATCTCCTGATCACTCTCACCCTCTCTCCTTGTCTCAAGGCTGCATTCCCCTCTCTGTTTTCAAAAACTCATTTCGCTGCAAGAAGGAGAAGAAGAAGGAGAAGGAGAAGAAGACGGAGCACGGTTAGTTTCTTTCTTTCTCCCTCTTTATATCTTTCTCAAATCTTTCAATCCTTCAATCCACATTCCCCTCTCCCTGTTTCTAAAATCTAAGGGCCCGTTTGGCCGATCAGATTGGAAGGGATTGGATGTTGTTGGAAGGGATTGGAAGTTAAATCCCGGGTTTCAGATCTTGATAATTCCACAAAATGTGTATTGACGTCTCTGATTATGAATCTGGATTAAACTAAATCTTTTGCAAATGTGCTTATTTATAAGTGATCATTAATGACATGTGTTCATAGTTCACCTTACATTTATTTATTTACTAATTGAAAAAAAAAAAATCACATGACATTTGATCTACATATGGTATTTGACTCAATCTCGCTGGTCAATCTCTATTTGGTCTTCCAGGCTTCTGGATCGATGTTGCATTATTCCAACAAGACAACAATTGAGGCATATCAAGCAGATTAAGCAATCCACTCTAATGCCTTGTATGTCCACAAGCACTGTGTTGAATGGTATATCTTGTTTGAAATTGGTTTTCAATAATTATGATAAAGCATATTTGAATGCATAATTGGCTGATTCCATCATACTTATTCATCATTATATTGCACAATTGACCGATGGCCCGAACCATTACCATTACATAACTGTTTTTTAATACCTTGGTTGGTCCCCACCATGAATAGACCATACTCCAAAAAGCATACATATTGGAAGCTGAAACCTGTAAAATCCAACCTTACGCCTTTTTTATAGTCTTCTCATGTTGTTAATGATCTAATTTTTGAGTTGTGTATGTTATGCAGAGATTGCTAACTCTGTATCTGGCATTTTGGGTTTTTGAGTTTGCTCTTAAGTTGTACATTTGGATTCTCATTTGAATTGAATCATTATAACTCAATTAGATATATATGAAACAACGAAATGGGTAGAATTATTTCAATTCATAATTATCCCAAACCCACATTTGGAACCACGTGTCTATTGAGTTGGACTTGAAACGATCTGAATTATTAGTTAAGGGTAGCCCATGGGTTATGAACGGAAGAGGGCTGGCACCACTTTGGTCCTTTCCAATTTTGTTGAATAAAATTATTACAATTGAATTCAGTTGATCTGTTCTTTCTTGCATACTAAGTAATAGATGTTATGTTTGTGCTTCATAGGTATCCATATGGTCATGAGGAACTTGTTGTTTGTGAGGACATTGATCAGGCAAGTTTCTGTGGAAATTGCATGAAAACTGTAAAATTGTGTAATGAAATCTGTAAAATTCCTCATCAATGTTTGTTTGTTTGTTTGTTTTTTTTTTTTTAATTATTTATTTATTTTAAAGGCTACCTTCCATTTTCTCATATGAAAAGCTGATTGTGCTAGCATTGATAAGTCCATTCAAAATTGTGTTTGTAGGCTTGGACTATTTGGGTCACACACTACAGCTGGAACCCATATGAAATTTCTCCACATGAATTTATCTCTGGTAGTTCATTTTCCACTATTTTAGGCTACATGGCATTCTCCAGCAGTCCATTTTCTTCTCATTTTTAATTGCCTGCTGTCGTAAGTTTCAGATTTAGAATTTTCATATTTCTTGCTGCTGCATGTGGCTAGTTTGAAGAACCGGAAAAAGTACGAGTCTAGAGAGAGATCATGTGTCTTCTGCATTATACTGAATCATTTTTGAAGCAGTTTCAGGCTTGAAAGATCAAACTACTAGAGAGAGATCATGGGATTCGACTAAGGAAGGGTCACTTTGTTTCTTATAGAATTGGTTGATATGGAAACTCCTCTCATTATACCCCAGCCTCCCCTTATACATTGGTAACATCAAGTCATGTGTGGGGTGCAGTAGTAGAAAAAGCATTTTGGGGCTGCATGTAGAGGACCATGACACTCATTGAATAGTAGAGAAGTGGCCTTCGTTGCACATATGGTGGTTAGAAATTATTTACTTGCCTTCTTGAAGAATGGTTGTGACACCCACAAGGATAGGAGCAGTAGGCCTTTCGAGTTTAAGAATTGGAGAAAGAAGGTGATGAAAAGCATGGAACGTAAGTTGAAATGACACACCCTCTCATATAACATAGTTCTTAAATGTAATTTTCCTTAAAAGAGATGGTATGGCATGTACCTGTTGCCAAAGAAACCAAATGCAAGCTGCAAAAATATTTAAGTGAGCAGGGTGCACGTGTCATTGCACTAATTTTGACGACATGCAATGCAACCTTAAAGTTATTGATCCTACAAAAATGTGTCCATCTTGTTTTTAGCCGTTCTCTAATCATATGGATAGAATAATTTGATCCATGTAGATCTTTAATTATCTTTATCATTCTTATGTTATTTGTGGGCATATTATTAGTTTTACACGTGTCAATGAAAAAAGTTCTTTAAAGTTATTCTTTGAAATAATGTGTTTTACACTTGATCATATATATATATATATATATATCATTTTTTCTTGTAAGGACTCCTCATGTCTACTTTTGAGAATAGTACATGTGTCAATCTCTAAGTTACACGTCTTATATGTGTGGTTTGTTTTTTTCCTTCTAAATTGTTGACCTAACCACATGTTGTAGATATTCTTTAAAGGATGGAATGCAGTTCTGCCCATTTTGTACTCAACCTTTCTCGGGTTAGCACTAATCTTCTTTAAAGTACAATGTATGGCATTTGCTAAAGATCTATACTTAAACACATAAAGCTGAAGGCGATTTGTTATCATTTCATACCAGTTATTCGTATCATGGGTTGAATGCTCAGATGGGAACTCATTAAATAGTCTACTTTTGACAACTTTTTCTTTGATGGTGGAGGGGAAAACGAGGAAATGCCAACATTAAAGCTTTCTGGTGGAGAACGAATTCACTATATTTTTCAATCAATCTTTGTGAAGAGTTTGGAAGTTTGCATCACGCTACTTTATGATCTTATCTCCAAGTAATCATTCAAATTTAAAATGTTCCTTTCTACTGCCCTGCTTTACTATTGCAACCATGTTGAATTTGTGGCTACTTGTGTTAATATATAGTTTCATTGTCAATCTAGTGTAACAAAGTTTTCTCTATTGGTAACTATTAATTATTGAACTCTCTTTCTTATCTTTGCACTTGTATGGTAATATGGCATGCTAGGGACAATTTGTCCGACTTTTACATTGCTACTAGTCCTAGCCTCATGTAATTTGGAACCTCTTTCAGGTAGTGGATCCATGTGATGACTCAACTGATAAAGACATCCACACCACTATTCAAAATGCTACTGGCCCTAAAAGTGCTTTATTTGTACAAGAGGTGAGTGTTGTAAAGCTTCTTGATTTTCGGGAGTGGACTTCCAAATGATTTGGATAAATCATTCATTTGTTTTGAAATTCTTGGTTGTTTGGTTTCCTGTGTTCTAATAGTTAATAATTAACAAAATCCTTAGGTCCCATTTGGTTTTCATGTAATTAACCAGATTTTGTTGGTGGTTCAGTCCAACTGGTCAAACCTACTTGGTCTATTTTGAAATGTTCTGGTTTTCAACAGATTTACAAGAATCTGTAGATTTTGTTTTCTTTTTGTGATACTTATACTGCAAGTGTTTTTCAAAAGATATGAAATTTGCACTTTGTGATTGAAATCATCTCATTACTTTAAGTTTATTTGAGTAGAGACGAAAATCCAATGAATTGTATTTCAATTATGAAATATTGTACTTGGTTGCCATGGTGATTTAAGTGATTTGTTTGACATGATGTTCATGCTTGAGGGGTTTAAAAGGTTGGTTGGTTCTTTGTTATTCTAGCAGACTCTGACGGTACATGCACTTGTACTCTGAAATTGTACATGCATCATGCATGTAATTCAGTTAAGTTTAGACACATTTCAGTTTATTCTTTGTTATGTTTTCCCTTTTTTTTTGGTTAGATGTGTGATTTTTTTAATTTTTTTATTTTATGAAGAAGGGTGCCAGATGGCCATTTGAACCAATCATTTTCCTCAAAATTTCAATTAAGTAAATATATTTTCAAATGGAGATTAACCACTTTGATAAGAGTAAATTCCATCAGTTTCGTCATGTTTAACTTTTAGGTGAAATTTGAGAAGAGTAAATTACATTTTAGTTGAACCTCTAGAAAAAATTGATGAAGTTAATGTATTCTTGTTCATGTAAGATGTCTTGTTTTGCATATTTGAATTTACCATAGCTGAAGATGATAGATGTAGCGATGCCAGCAAATATGGTCTGTGGGTTGCAAGATGTAGCTGGAAAGGTCAAGGAACCTCTATCTAGTAGCCTTTAGCTGGTTAAACCCTTCAAATTGTGACGTATTGAACAAAGGGGCTCATATATATATATATATATATATATATATATATATATATATATATATATATATATATATATATATATATATATATATATATATATATATATATATATATATCTTTCTTTCTTTATGCGATTTCAATATAACAATGTTATTGAATATCGCGTAGGAAGCACAAAGATTTCTTGCAGCGATGCTATAAGAGGATCAACAGGGTGCCTAGCGAGGACGAATTCATATCTTGGTTGCAGAGGCAACCAGAGTTCATTGAATCTATCGATAATGAATTTAAAGATGTAGTGAGAGGACCTCTAGCTTTTTCTATGTAATACAATAAGTATTGTATTAATAGTTTTCTCTTTGTCACTAAGGACTATGAGGAGAATAAAATGAACCAAAACAGTGGGGTTAGTACAGAGGGTATGACAACCTTCCGATCAAGTGCTAAGGATATCAATACAGTTGATGAAAATTAACCTTACTACGGAGTCCTTCGTAGAACTATGTGGGAGGATTGGAGCTGTATATTTCAGATTCAAGCATTTGGTACGTCTCTTGTCAAGAATGCATATGTGTAGTTATCATTGTGCTTATAGTTATTCATTATGTGACAGGTTTTCAAGTGAGATGAACGAGTTTCAAAAGAAAACAGTCTGCGGTTTTGAGAAGTGATTCTCAATGCCATTTTATGTGTAAATGCATATTTCAGATTCAAGCATCTAGTACGTCTCTTGTCAAGAATGCACATGATTGGAGTGGCCTGACCATTTGGATAGGCCGTATTTATATATTTGCTCGAAATTGATAGAGCAGATTCGGATGTGCGTCGGAGCTATCCGAAAGAATAGGGGTCCCTAGAAGGTGGGAACCGCTGTTATGACCATGATGAAGCTATTCATTTTCTATGGATGACATTGGAGGAGCCTGGCCATTTGGACAGGCCGTGTTTATGTATTTGCTTAAAATTAATGGAGCAGACCCGGATGTGCGTCGGAATATCCGGATGAGTGGAGGTCCTTGGAAGGTGGGAACCGCTGTTATGACCATGATGAAGTTATTCATTTCCTATGGACAACATTGGAAGGGCCTGGCCATTTGGACAGGCCGTGTTTATATTTGTATTTGCAGGGACCACACCCTTAACCTAAACCTGAACCGATTCTCAAATCCAAAAACCTATAACCTAAACCAAAACCTAAACCTGAACCCATTCTCAAATTCCAAAACTTATAACCTAAACCTAAACCTAAACCTTAACCTAAACCTATAACCTATAACCTAGACCAAAACCTATAACCAAAACCAAAACCAAAACCTATAGCCTAAACCTGAACCCATTCTTAAATACAATAACCTATAACCTAAACCTAAGCTTTCCCTAAACCTATAACCTAAACTCAATTCCCTAGAGCTAAACCTACACCTAATACTAATCTTAACTCTTTAACCTAAACCTAAACATAAACTTGAAAACCCAAACTTAAACCCAACCCCAAACCTAAACTCGATTTCTTAAACCTAAACCATAACCCAGTCTCAAATCTAAAAACCTAAAACTTAAACCTAAACCAAAACAAAAAATTTAACCTAAACTCAAACCCATTCTCAAATCCTAAAACCTATAACCTAAACCAAAACTAAAACCAAAACCTATAACCTAAACCCGAACCTATTCTCAAAACCCAAAACCTATAACCTAAACCTAAACCTTAACCTAAACCAAAACCTATAACCTAAACCAAAACCAAAACTTATAACCTAAACCCGAACCCATTCTCAAATCTCAAAACTTATAACCTAAACCAAAACCCTAACCTAAACTTATAACCTATAACCCAAACTAAAACCTAAAACCTAAACCAAAATCAAAACCTATAACCAAAACCCGAATCCATTCTCAAATCCTAAAAATTATAACCTAAACCTTAACCAAAACCCATAACCTATAAGCAAAACCAAAACCTATAACCTAAACCAAAACCAAAACCTATAACCTAAACCCGAACCCATTCTCAAGTCCCAAAACCTATAACCTAAACCAAAACCTATAACCTAAACCAAAACCAAAACCTATAGCCTAAACACGAACCTATTCTCAAATCCCAAAACCTATAACCTAAACCTAAACCGTTAACCTATAACCTAAACTGAAACTAAAACCTATAACCTAAACCCGAACCCATTCTTAAATCCCAAAACCTATAACCTAAACCAAAACCAAAACCTATAACTTAAATCTGAACCCATTCTCAAATCCCAAAACCTATAACTTAAACCAAAACCAAAACCTATAACCTAAACCCGAACCCATTCTCAAATGCCAAAACCTATAACCTAAATTAAAACCAAAACCTATAGCCTAAACACGAACCCATTCTCAAATTCAAAAACCTATAACCTAAACCTAAACCATAACCTAAACCGTTAACCTATAACCTAAACCGAAACCAAAACCTATAACCTAAACCCGAACCTATTCTCAAATCCCAAACCCTATAACCTAAAACAAAACCAAAACCTATAACCTAAACTTGAACCCACTCTCAAATCCCAAGACCTATAATCTAAACCAAAACCTATAACCTAAACCAAAACCAAAAGCTATAGCCTAAACCTGAACCCATTATCAAATCCAATAACCTACAACCTAAACCTAAACCTTAACCTAAACCGTTAACCTATAACCTAAACCGAAACCAAAACCTATAACCTAAACCCGAACCCATTCTCAACTCTCAAAACCTATAACCTAAACTAAAACCAAAACCTATAACCTAAACCCGAACCCATTCTCAAATCACAAAACCTATAACCAAAACCAGAACCTATAGCCTAAACCCGAACCCATTCTCAAATCCAAAAACCTATAACCTAAACCTAAACCGTTAACCTATAACCTAAACCGAAACCAAAACCTCTGACCTATACCCGAACCCATTCTAAAATCCCAAAACCTATAACCTAAACCTACACCAAAACATATAAAATAAACCCGAACCCATTCTAAAATCTCAAAACCCAAACCCAAACCTATAACCTAAAATCAAATCCCTAAACCTAAACCTAAACCAAAACCTATAACCTAAACTCAAATCCCTAAACCTTAACATATAACCTAACCTAAACCTGTACTTATAACCTAAAACTATTCTCAAATCCCAAAACTTATAACCTAAACCTAAACTTTTCCTAAACCTATAACCTAAACTCAATTCCTAAAACCTAAATCTAAACCTATAACCTAAACTCAAATCCCTAAACCTTAACCTATAACCTAACATAAACCTATACTTATAACCTAAAACTATTTCCAAATCCCAAAACCTATAACCTAAAATTAACCTTTCTCTAAACCTATAACCTAAACTCAATTCCCTAAAGCTAAACCTACACCTAATCCTAATTTCAACTCCCTAACCTAAACCTAAACCTAAACCTATACTTGAAAACCTAAACTTAAACCCAACCCCGAACCTGAACCCAATTTCCTAAACCTAAACCTAAACTAAAACCAAAACCTATAACCTAAACTCGAACTCATTCTCAAATAACAAAACTTATAACCTAAACCAAAACCAAAACCTATAACCTAAACCCGAACCCATTCTCAAATCTCAAAACCTATAACCTAAACCAAAACCAAAACTGTAACGACTTAGAAAAATTCATACTTAGACCCAAGTACCCCCTTTAGCATAAATCATTTAGGCCTTAAGACTTTAGAAATTTAATGTGTTTTAACTATCACTAAACTAGATTACATGTGAAATGAGCACTAATAACTTTCAATACGATCTGTAAGACCTAAAACCTATAGAATCATTGACGCTAGATTACCTTGAAATCTAGGATCCAACTCTAAACCCAGTCGCTCCCGGGAATACTGTGTAACTTCGTATCGGACCTAGACAGCACGTCGAAAGTTTGATAGCGATGAATTTAGACCATTATGACTGCTTAGTTGGACTTAACTATCACCTCAAAAATCAAGCCCAAACGATGTCCTGAGACCATTTTCTTGAGTCCGGAGTGAAGAGAGTGAGAAAATGAAAATTTTTTAAAAATTAAATATGATTTTAATTAATTTGGGTCGCATCACTTGCGCGTTATTTCTAAGCGTTCTAACTGTTAGATTTCGACCCAAGTTTATCCTTGGATCAGGAAAGGTGGCCCCTATATGTCAGAGCACTTATAGCTCCGATCGAATTTCGGTGACCGTTGAATTGAAACTGATCCGCCACGGACGATCTGGAAACCCGATCGAACTGAAAACTTAACTTGTTTAATATCCAATACTAGTGAACTTAAGTCCGACCACATTTGATAAGAGGACCTCCAGAAGTGCTCCGTTGGATCAGAAAGAGTCCGATTTGGTTATAACCTAAGTATACCTTGGCCCTAAGGCTGTTTCCGTCGACTTTAGGCTTATAAAAAGGGATTAAACCCTCATTCCCAAATCCTATATGAATTTCCTAAACCCTAGCTTTCCAAGAGAGAGTTAAGAGAGAGAAAGTGTGAGAGAACCTGTTGATTCTCCATGGGATTCCTCTCAGTTCATCTACGTATCGAATATGCGTATCTGAATCGCTATTCCGGTGATTCTGATTCTATTTTTGGGTAAGTTAAGTCAACCCTAACATGTTGTGAAGCCTAGGATAGTTTAAATGAAGTTATAGCTAACCTGTTTCATGCCGTAAGTAGCGTATCCGCTGTTGACGAAGACTTATCGTCTGAATCATCTCTAATACGCGTTTTCTGGTTTAAGGTGCGGACTATTGTTGAGGGTCAAATATTACATATCAGACCCCAGTTATTCCCTAGATTTATGAACATGATACTTTTTAACGCCCAGTTTTAACCGTGTTTGTGATGCAAGGTGTATTTGAGAGCATGAACTACAAAAAGGTATTAAAAGCATAGATTTAACGTTCAGAATTCACCAAAGCATGAGACGGACCCCAAGAAACCAAGATCGACGGAATTTACGTGCCAGATATCTCAAAAATCGAGAAATTGAAACTCAAGTGGCCCGAAATTGGTCCAGAATGGAAGATCACAGGGTTTCGGCTCTCTAATTGACTTGAAACTTCATACACGTGATGGGGGCCATAAATTAACCGTACATGTCAAATTTCAGCCATTGGATCCATGTGAAAGTGGCCCAACAGAGAGATCAGAGGGTGTTAGCCATTAAAGCACATCTTAGCAATCCATAAGTGATCAAGGGTCAAAATTAGGTGTTAGAAAGAGCGTGAAAAATAACAACTTCTGGTAAAATTTTATCTCATTTGAACGGTGCAATCAGGAGATATGGATGGTAGAAGTTATAACAAAAGAGAAGGGCAAATCTGTAAATATATGTGCATGCATTGGCATATACGTGAACGGATGGTAATTTTAACGGTGAATGTTGTTCATGCATCAATTGAGCGTGTGGCCCACCCTGAAGTCGGATATACTTCAAACTTGAGGCCATGGGCCAACATTACGTACAGAAGCCGATGGAGGGACTGGATTTCTAGGACTGACATCGCAGTGGACCCTACCTATTTTGAACAACATTCTCAAAAAGTCACTTGCCCGCATGCTGTAACAGCGCACGAAACCACCTGGCGTGAAGACGATTTTTACGTCTACATTGATTCATGGTGTGGCCCACTCAATACTCGGATCTACCCCATATTTTGACTCCTGGATTAACATAATCCTACCAACCTAATGAGCGGGATGGATTTCTCAAAGAATCACCACAAGTGGACCCCACTGGCCCGTAAAAATCAACTAAAGCTAAAGCGTTAACACTAGAACCGGGCAGAAGGAAGTTTCTGTAATTGGAAACCCGCGACTATTGATGAAATATGGACCGTCCAATCTCTGGTAGAGAGAGATCCGACCAAGGCAAAGAGATCGGAATTATATGAGAAATTTCCATGAATCAGGGAGTTCCCCCGCAAGACGTCTTGCTGAGAAATTAGCCGTGTTCCAAGGAGTTCTTCGCCCGAACCTGGAAATTCAGTTCCAATCAGAGCCGTCCAATCCCTGGAGATGGGATTTTCGACCGTGTCCCTATTAGAAAAGAGGAAGATAAGAAGAGAGTGAGATTCCAATCACGATAACCGGATCCACCGTTACACCTTACACAATTCAAGTTCCGCAAGAGATGTCCGGAACCAAGCTACGTACGGAAAAAGTTGCTGCGTAAGTTTTCGCCAATAACCGAATAGGGGATCTCAGTGGGCCACCATCACGGTCCGTCCGATAAATCTAAACCGTTCATCTTCTCCGTAATCCAAAATCTACCAAAGAGTACTAGATTTCGCACGATGACGATCATGGTTGCATGAGCAAACCAAACGGCAAACTTTCTGTTTTCTGTGATTGGGCATCCATTTTTTTTTATATGCGAAACCGACTTACCTGTTGCGCACGCTACTGTACGCACTCTCCACCGACCTTGTTGGTTCTATATAAAGGAGAGCATAGGGAGCTGAGGATCTTGGCAGGGGCTGTGGAGGCTAAGAGAGTTATTTTTTTCTTTTTCTTTTTCTTTCTTTTTATTTTTATTTTATTTTGCTTTGTTAAGAGATCTAGCCTACTCATGTGCGGCTAAACCTCTTAACTAGGGCTAAGAGGTGAAGCTTGTAGCAGGATGGGGGACCTATGCTTGTGCCTTTAGTTTAAACTGAATTAATATTAATTTTAGTTGAGTTTATGGAATGCTTTTAGTTTTATTAATGGTCTGTTGTGACTAAAATTACAATGGGTCTGCAATGGCTTTGAGCATGTTCTTTTCCCTTTTATGTTTATGATGTCAGGAGCCCTGTTGTTCACCATAGTCTCCTGGGCATGGTCGGATGTCAGTACCCTTCCTAACTTTATACATGTGATTAGTTGGCAATTAGTTTTAATTTTGTTGTTTGTCATAGTCCCTCGGGCATGGTTTGGTGATGGAATCCATTCTAATTCATATACCTTTCATCTTTTGAAAACTAGATCAATGTCAGTTCAGTTAATTTCCATAAAACATGCATAAGATCTCCCTGATCTCTACAAGTGGATCCTCTGAATCCCTAGTTTCCTTTCCTCTGATTTCTATAAATTTTAGATTAATATTTTCACCATTATTCCTCAAATTATATTCACTTTAGATTTCATCTTAGCCTAGTTCTAGTTCTAGTGAGTTTCAGAATACGTACAAGTTTCAGTCCCTTGGGATTCGACCTCGGTCTTACCGAGTTATTACTACATCACAACCCTGCACTTGGGGAGTGAACAAGTTTTTGGAGACTATATACGTTTAGGTTATGATTTTCAAGGCTTTCAATGTTAGATAATGATTTGTTCATGACGTGAATGCTATTACACATGCCAAATGCGCTATCTGTTTCGATTTACGTATATGTATAAGCTATGTTATAAATAGAGTATTTCATGTATATGATAGAATACCTGTATACGTATGGAATATGCTATTGTGATTGCCATGATTATTTGTCGTAGACATATGCATGATATGTATGCGGCAACTCCTTGGTGAGAGGACTTGCCCTAATATGTGATGGAATCGACATACGTGATGTATGTTGAATAGTGTAGTCTAAGTGTTTGTTTCAATGCTTGAATGAGTTAGTAGTTAGTAAAGTGTGACTTTTCAGGTTGTTGAGTTATGAATCTCAATCACCTAAATGATGTATATGATTTCCTCCATATATTGTGTAACTTAGATTATCCATGTTCACTACGTGTATGATTTCCTCCATGAACTGTATTTATATTCAAGTTATATTTCATAAATGTCCATATGATTGTAGGATATGAATCAAATGCCTGTTATTGAGCTTATATATGATTGGGGCTGTACTACAGTCCAGGTAATTGGTAATCAGTAATCGTACTCCAAATGGTGGTTGAGGTTGTTTTCGCCGCGTAGGATGAGTTTAACGAATCTGAGTCGCGCTTGGGATGTTTGACATTGGTTAGGCCACACGGAGTGTTTATGCATTCCATGTCATTCAACTCAATGTGTGCTTGGCTTAGTTGAGCTTATCAACTAATCCGATTGACCGATGTTTGTTCACCATATTTGGTCGCTATTATTTGAATCTAAGACACTGAACTTACCAGTGAAACTCCCATTAACCTTGCTACCGAGATCTCCTAAGACTCATGAGCCAGACATGGTGGTATGGGACACCATGGTCGAGCTGTCGACCTACGCTAGGGCGACGAGCCTCCCCGTAGTGACCAGTGAGCACCCTACTCTCGTGAGCATATTATGGTGGTATGAGACACTATATTCTTGTTGTCGGCCTACTTTGATTAGTGACGAGCCCTCTGTAGTGACCTCGAGTATATCTTGACACTGTATAAGGGAGACGAGTCTTGTTGCAGTTTTGAGGATATAACCAGACCTGTATTGATTGGTGACGAGCCCTTTACAACGATCTGGAACCGTACCATCGAATGAGATTTCCTAGGACTGACGACCCCAGAATGGATTAATGCTTGGGAATTGATATAAGGGAGGTGTCTTAGCTTCCCAATCCTACTGTATGAAAAAAGGACTAATAAGAACTTGGTAAGCATGCTCATATCATTGCACTGCATGTGCTATTGGCATTAGTGTGAGAGCACTGAGGAAGTGACTGACATGCGTAACCATAAGATGAAGATCTCAGAGGGAGATTGTGGTGAGGGCATACATCATTCCCTCATATCATTCTTGCATTAATAAGAGTATGTAGGATATGTTTGATTGTACTGCTTGATTGAATTAATAACATGTTAACCTTTGCTGTATAGTACCACTGAGTTGATCACTCAATCCCACATTCTGGGATGGTGCTTAAACACCAACTAGACTCTGACTTAGTTACAAGCAACGATGATGCTGGCGAGGCGGAGCCGAATTTTGATGAGGACGAGGAGGCGTTCTCATTTATGCAGTTCTTAGGCGGGTTCATGTGAACCTTGTCCTGATCAGAGGGGATTTTGGGATATGTATATGATGATTTTTCACAGTTTGATACATGTATTTTGATACACAGTTGTACTTATTGCCCTGGGCAAAGCACACATACTTTGGAGATTATTTTAGTTTATATATGTATTTAAGTCTTCCGCTTGAATTTTCTCAATATCCCTGAGTTATGTCTGCTGAGCTGGCTTAATCTATTTCATGTTTTATGCGCTAATATAAACAACATACATCCATCATTCTTGATGTTGCATAATTGATGTTTTGGAACTCGGGAGCTGAGTTATGCTCGACCCCCAAATTTCAAGGCGTTACAAGTTGGTATCAGAGCCTGATCTGGATTAAACTGGTCTTGGGTTAGGGTCACACAACGCACGTTAATGCTATTATAGTATAGGAGGGTGCGAGAACAATCTAGAAACAGGTTTAGGACCCCAGATGTGTCTTTTGGCGAAAGTTTACTGAAAATGATCGCCGAGATCGAGTCCGTGCACTCTCCTGATCACACACGACGATCCCAAATTACCTCTAGACCGTCAATTGCCTGGTATAGACCGCGTTTTACCCAATCCCAGCCGTTAGAAATCGGTAAAAGTGAATAGGGATCAGATTAGTTCCGAAATGACCCGATACGGCTCAAATCGGAAGATGGGGGCTAAACGATCAACTTTCAGGGGGTTTTAGGGTGGGACCCTGACATTTTTAGACCCAGGGGGTGGGGAGGTCCTCGTCCAATGGGCAAGGCCTCGCTGGACTGTCCAGTGGCCAACGAGGCCTCACCGACCAACGAGCCATTCTGGACCGGGCCTTCGAGCCGATCGCATGTGGGGCTTAGTGGGACCCAATGCTCTATGTTTCGATCCCTATTTCATTCCCAAACGAGTACTTCCTCCACAAACCTCCCTCCCATGCTTTCCTTTTTTTTCAAAACCGTCCCATTCTCTTTCAAATTAGCATTCCAATCACGCTTTCTTTCATTTTTTATTAGATCCTTCATCCCTCCACCGTGCTCAGCCATACCCATCACCTACTCCTTCCCTGTTCTTTGATTTAAGCTTCTAAATCCCTCATGTAAACTTCAAATCGTGCCAGCCCCCAACCCCTCTTATTTTGATCTTTTCTTTCTTCCATACTCCCTTTCTTTTACCCATTACACTCCTATTTAAGGCCCAAATCCGTGGAGACCTAGAAATCTCAGCCCTTTCCTTCATTTTCTTCACATTCCATGGCTTTCTTGGAGCTTGTCACGACTCTATTTTCCATTTCCACCATCCTTTCTCTAATGGGAAAGAAGCGTGCCCTTGTGGATGAGGCTGGACCTAGTCATCCCGCTCGTTCGAGGCGGCCTAAAGGAGCTGCCGCGAGTTCAAGCGCCGGGAGAGAATTGTAGACGAAGAGGGGTCTTGATCCCCAGGCTCCGGTTGGAAGAGCATTGTTGGCAGATTTGACTCATGGCGTCTATGAGAACCGTAAGGTTCTTTTCAAAGCGCATGTGGATGAGCGACTCTTTGGTGAGTACTTGTTGTTCGAGCGTTTGGAAGAAGCCGGGTGGGGTCCGCTATTTGAAGGCGAGTCTCGTGCTAATGTGAGCACTGTTCGAGCCTTCTATGCTCACATTCGGGACCCTACGCTGGAGCCGTTGTAGTTCAAGATCCCCTTCAGTAGAGACGGAGAAGCCACAATCAATGTTGGGTTGATAACTCGACTCCTGAATGTGCCACTTGGCGAGGTACATCCAAGTGTTAAGAATCTGAACAGTGTTCGTGAAAGGGATCGCCGCACCAGGTTTCTATGTGGTCGTTTAGTTGAGTGGCAGCATAACAAAAGCCTCTTAGCAACCCATATATCGGGTGATTTTCGTCTGCTTCACCATATCTGCACGTTTAATATCTATCCCAGGTGGAGCAATCGCAGTGAATACACGCGTCTCATGGTAGATTTTCTGTACCAAGTGGGACAGGGAGCGAATGTGTGCATGCCTACATTTGTACTGCGACAGATCATCCTTATCGCGCAATCAAATAGGAGGACTGAGTTGCTTCCTTTCGGCCGACTCATATGCAAGATTGCGCTAGAGTTTGCCTACAGACTTGGGGCGGAGTTGCCAGCACCGGTCCATTATATCAGCGAGACTACTCTTAACCAGATGAAGATCAGGCCTCGACAACGACAAGCTCAACTTGATGAATGCGAGGATGAGTATGATAGCAAAGAAGAAGAAAGTGAAGAAGAAGTTGAGGCAGAGATAGAGGAAGAAGTTTAGGACGAAGAAGAAGAGGAGGCTCAGGATACTGATGAGAGTCCTCCTCCTGCGACTCAGGAGCCTGATCCTGCTCAGGCTGATAGGGATACCCATATAGTTCGACTCGAGGAGGGTTAGGCTGTTTTACGATAGGATATTATGGATTTGCGGGGCCTCGTAAAGCATAAGTTCAAGAAAGTAACCCGCACACTGAAGATTATCCCGTGTTGCCTGAAGGATAAGGGTGCCCCTTCTTCATCGTCAGATTCCAATGAATAGGATTTATGTAGTCGTTGTTTGCTTATTTATTGCTTATTTTTATGTATGGTTTGGTAGTGGTTTGATAGTTATTTAGTATTTGAAGCTTTGTAGTTTTTCTCACATGCTTTCTCTATCGCGATTCATGTAATACTACACTTCATGTATTGTGACAATTTTGATAATGAAGTGCATGTTATTTCGTTGGCTTGTGAAGTTATTGCTGTAGATGGACTGTGTGAATGCTTAATCTCATTGGTTGCTACACTCTGTTGTGTATAGGGTATGCCACCTAAGGGCTAGAGATCTTCGACCAGTCTCTCTCTGGGTGATTCGCTAGACGGGACCCCTGCCCTGAGTGATAGTTTTATGGACACTCATTCGGGCCCATCTCGATCTGATCCTATGCCGAGTTCTCGGCCGGCTTCTGGCCCTGCTGCTGGGCTACCTCCTGTGACACCTCTTATGGCACCTCCTGTGACACCTTCTGTGGTGCCTCCTGTCACACCTGCGGTTCCCGAGCATAACCGTGCGTCTGCGTTGACACCTTCTACATCACAGTCCACTCCGCCTTCTGATAGGCTAGAGCAGATGATGTTGTTGATGCACCAACAACAGATACATCAGCAGCAGCAGCAGCAGATTCAGCAGCAGTTCCTGTCTTCCATGGCTGACATCTTTGCTCAGTCTATGGGGGTGACTCCACCTGCCTCGCCTTTACACCCTATTGGGAATACTAGTGCGAGTGGTGCATTCGAACGATTTTAGTGCTTGTGGCCTCTTACATTCGCGGGTACTCATAGACCCGAGGAGGCTGAGTATTAGATCGACCGCATCTCTAAGATGCTCAGACCGTTGCACTATTCTGAGGCGGAGCAGGTTGAGCTTGCCACCTTCATGTTTGAGAAGGAGACTAGCTTATGGTGGGACAGTATTCTCCACACAGTTGCGCAGGGGTTTGAGTGGATGTGGGCGGCATTTGAGGCTCACTTCCACGAGAAGTATTATCCGGTCACTTATCGACACTAGAAGGAGAGTGAGTTCCTTCGCCTTCGCCAGGGAGGCATGTCAGTGAATGAGTACGAGAACCGATTTACGGAGCTGGGCAGGTATGCTCCTTTGATTTTAGATGATCAGCCGTTGAGGATGTGACATTTTTCTTAGGGTCTGCGGCCTGAGATACGATCGAAGATGTGCTATGTGAGCATTTCTTCATATGCAGAGTTGGTGAGCATGTCCTTACGAACAGAGCAGGACAGGGATAGGTTGTCCCGCATGCATACACCTATGGCTCCCAGGCCGCGACCTGACTTCACGAGTAGGCCTTTCCTTGGTAAGAGGCCTCATATTGATTCACCGCAGGGGTTTTCTGCATCTCCTGCCCATGTGAGGCGTCCTGATGTGTGGTGCAGCTACTATAAGAAGCCTGGCCACACCAAGATATCTTGCTTTTCCAGGATGTGAGACAGTGGTTTCTTGTCACCTCAGAGGTTTGGCTGTCCGATGCCTCAGGCCATTTCTGCACCACCCCTTCGATCAGCACCAGCTCATCCTTCTTTCCGGCCTCCTGCACCTCGATTCAGGCCGCCACAACGGCCTATGGTTCCTCCACCGCATCGCCCAAAGCAGGCTCGGGTTCACGCGCTCACAGCTGAGGTGCCCAAGGCAGATTCTACACCGACATCATTTGAGGTTCCTGCTCACATCCTAGGTACGCCTATCTTCCTATTGGTGGACACTCAGTCCACTGTTTCAATCATTTCTTGTGCTGCGGTCAAGCGGCTAGGTCTGGTTACGGCTCCTGCGAAGGGAGTGAGACTCACGATAGCTACAGAGACTACATCAGACATTACTCAGACATGTGAGTCTTGCTCGATAGATTTGGGTAGCAGGACAATGGTTGTCGACCTGATTATCGCTCCACTGTGTCATTATGATGTGATATTTGGGATGGATTGGCTCACGAAGATGAGAGCAGAGATTAATTGCGAGGCCAGAGTTGTGACAGCTTATGGACCTGAGGGCACGGTCTTCTCTTTTCTAGTTCAGGTCAGTTGGTCCTGTCGTGTTAGCATGTTAGAGAGTTCTGATGTTCCAGCGTTAAAAGTTACGCCAGTAGTTCGCGATTTCTCTGATGTGTTTGAGAAGATCCTAGGGCTTCCTCCTCTGTGCAAGATTGACTTCACTATGGATCTTGTGTCCGGTGCGACACCTATTTCCCTACCGACGTATCGTAAGCCTCCATGTGAGATGGAGGAGTTAGGGAGACAGATTGATATTTTGCTTAAGACAAGCTTTATTCGAGCGAGTGTGTCACCTTGGGGAGTGCCTGTCTTGTTTGTGAAGAAGAAAGAAGGTTCCCTGTGGTTGTGTATTGATTATCGCAGGCTAAATCAGGTGACAGTGAAGAACAAGTATCCTTTGCCTAGGATTGATGATCTGTTTGATCAGTTGAAGGGGGCACACTATTTCTCGAAGATAGATTGCAGTTTGGGTATCATCAGTTACGCGTCAGGGATGAGGACGTGCAGAAGACTGCGTTTAGGACCAGTTTTGGTCATTATGAGTTCCTCGTGATGTCTTTTAGACTCATGAATGCTCCGGCCATGTTCATGGATTTGATGAACAGAGTGTTTTGGCCCATTTCTGTTCTGATTTGTTATTGTCTTTATCGATGACATTTTGATATACTCTACGAGTCGGGAAGAGCACGAGGAGCACATGAGAGCGGTATTGAACACTCTCAGGGAGAATTAGTTGTTCGCGCAGTATAAGAAATGCGACTTCTGGAAGGAAGAAGTTAAGTTCTTGGGACATGTGGTGTCCAAGGAAGGTATTGCAGTTCACCTCGCTAAGGTAGTTGCGGTTCAGGATTGGAAGTAGCCCAGTTTAGTTACTGAGGTGAGGAGTTTTTTGGGTCTGGTAGGTTACTATCAACGATTCATTAGAGATTTTCCCAAGATTGTCAGACCGTTGTCTCAGTTGACACGGAAGGACTTAAAGTTTGCTTAGAATGATAAGGTCGAAGTAGCTTTTCAGGAGTTGAAGGACAAGTTGGCGTCTGCCCCTGTGCTAGTATTGTCAGATCAAAAGGTTAAGTATACGATATATACTGACACATCTCGCGTTTGTCTGGGTTGTGTCCTTATGCAGAAGGACAGGGTGATTGTATATGCCTCGAGATAATTAAGGAAGCACGAGAAGAATTACCCTACGCACGACCTAGAGTTGGCAGCGGTCATTTTCACATTAAAGCTCTGGAGACATTAACTCCACGGAGAGGAGTTCGAGCTCTTTTGCGACCACAAGAGCCTTAAATATATATTCTCACAGCGAGATTTGAATATGAGGCAGCGTCGATGGATGGAGACCTTAAAAGACTTTAAGTTCGAGGTTTCTTACCATCCGGGCAAGGCAAACCTTGTGGTAGATGCGTTGACCCGTAAGAAGACTATGAAATTTACGGTTCCTCTTACGATTGCAGAATGGGATATGGTGGAATTCGTGCGAGACTTTGAGCAGAAACTCATGGTGGAAGAGCCATATGAAGTCGTCGCACATGTTCATGTACAACCGCTCGTAAATGGCCGTATTATCGAGGCTCAGGCAGACGATGAGCTTCTGGTGAAGATGAAGGAGCGGATTGGTACTGACGAGGACTCTGAGTGGACTATTGGTACGGAAGGGGGCTTGCGATTTCGAGGCCGCCAGTGCGTCCTAGACATACCTGACTTGAGACGAGAGATTCTTGAGTCAGCCCACTGTTCGAGGCTTGCGATGCATCCATGTAGCACGAAGATGTATCAGAATATGAAAAGATCGTACTGGTGGGACAATATGAAGGTCCACATTGCTGAGTTCGTATTCCGTTCTCTCACGTGTCAGCAGGTTAAGGAAGAGCATCGCCGACCTCCTAGATTGCTTCAGCCCATGCCCATAGCTAAATGAAAGTGGGACTTTATTTCTATGAATTTTATTTCTGAACTGCCGAAGACGAGGAAGGGACATGACTATATTTGGGTGATCATTGATAGGTTGACGAAGTCAGCTCATTTCCTACCGATCAAAGTTACGAATTCTGCAGACGAGTTGGCTAGATTGTATATCAAGGAGATTGTACACCTGCATGGAATTCCCTTGGAGATCGTGTTAGATTGGGACACACGATTCACATCTATCTTCTGGAATCGTATCCAGGAAGCGATGGGTGTGAAGTTGAAGTTTAGTACCGCGTTCCATCTGCAGACAGACGAGCAGACGGAGCGTGTGAATCAGATTTTAGAGGATATGTTGGGAGCTTGTGCGTCGGACTTCAAGGACAGTTGGGATGACTGTCTTCCTTATGCAGAGTTCGCGTATAACAACAGCTTCCAGGTGAGTATTGGTATGGCTCTCTTTGATGCACTATATGGTCGCCCGTGTAGAGCTCCGCATTGTTGGATAGAAGTGGGCGAGAGGACTTTGATTGGCCCAGAGTTGGTTCAGGCGACTTCAGAGAAGGTCGACATTATTCGGTGTCGGCTGCTCTCAACACAGAGCAGGCAGAAGAGCTACGCCGATATGAGACGGCGACCGCTTGAGTTTGATGTTAGGGACCATGTGTTCCTTAAGGTTTCCCCTATGCGAGGAGTTCTTAGGTTTGGTAAGAAGGGGAAGCTCACGCCGAGATTTATTAGCCCATTCCAGATACTTGATCGAGTGGAGGCAGTAGGGTATCGCCTTGCTTTGCCCACACCACTCGCAGGCGTGCATAATGTTTTCCATGTGTCCATGTTGAAGAAGTACGTACCTGATCCTTCGCATATTATCAGATGAGAGCAAGTGCAATTGAGCGAGGATGCCACTTATGAACTGCGCCCGACGCGTATTTTGGATAGGAAGGAGTAAGTATTGCGTAGCAAGGTTATCCAACTTGTGAAGGTACTGTGGACGCATCATAGCGAAGAAGAAGCTACCTAAGAGACTAAGCTGAGGTTAGGAAGAATTACCCCCATATCCTTGAGGAGTATGAGAAGGTACGAATTTCGAGGATGAAATTTTTTCTTTAGGGGGTAGATTGTAACGACTTAGAAAAATCCATACTTAGACCCGAGTACCCCCTTTAGCAAAAATCATTTAGGCCTTAAGACTTTATAAATTTAATGTGTTTTAACTAGCATTAAACTAGATTACACGTGAAATGAGCACCAAAAACTTTCAATACGATCTGTAAGACCTAAAACCTATAAAATCACTGACGCTAGATTACCTTGAAATCTAGGATCCAACTCTAAACCCAGTTGCTCCCAGGAATACTTTGTAACTTCATATTGGACCTAAACCACACGTCGAAATTCTGATAGCGATGAATTTAGACCATTATGATCGCTTAGTTGGACTTGACTATCAGCTCGAAAATCAAGCCCAAACGATGTCGTGAGACCATTTCCTTGAGTCCGGAGTGAAGAGTGAGAAAATGAAGATTTTTTGAAAATTAAATATGATTTTAATTAATCTGGGTCGTGTCGCTTACGCGTTATTTCTAAGCGTTTTGACCATTAGATTTCGACCCAATTTCACCCTAGGATCAGAAAAGGTGGCCCCTATATGTCAGAGCACTTATAGCTCCGATCGAATTTCGATGACCGTTGAATTGAAACTAATCCACCACGGATGATCTAGAAACCCAATCGAACTGAAAACTTAACTTGCTTAAGATCCAATACTAGTGATCTTAAGTCCGACCGCATTTGATAAGAGGACCTCCAAAAATACTCCGTTGGATCAAAAAGAGCTCGATTTGGTTATAACCTAAGTATACCTTGGCCCTAAGGCTGTTTCTGTCGACTTTAGGCTTATAAAAAGGGATTAAACCCTCATTCCCAAATCCCATACGAATTTCCAAAACCTTAGCTTTCCAAGAGAGAGTTAAGAGAGAAAGTGTGAGAGAACCTATTGATTCTCCGTGGGATTCCTCCCAGTTCATCTACGTATCGAATCTGCGTATCTGAATCGCTATTCCGGCGATTCTGATTCCATTTTTGGGTAAGTTAAGTCAACCCTAACCTGTTGTGAAGCCTAAGATAGTTTAAGTGAAGTTATAGCTAACCTGTTTCGTGTCGTAAGTAGCGTATCCGCTGTTGACGAAGACTTATCGTCTGAATCATCTCTAATACGCGTTTTCTGATTTAAGGTGCGGACTATATACGTTTAGGTTATGGTTGTCAAGGCTTTCAATGTTAGATAATGATTTATTCATGACGTGAATGCTATTACACATGCCAAACGTGCTATCTGTTTCGATTTACGTATATGTATAAGCTATGTTATAAATAGAGTATTTCATGTATATGATAGAATACCTGTATACATATGGAATATGCTGTTGTGATTGCCATGATTATTTTTCGTAGACATATGCATGATATGTATGCGGCAACTCCTTGGTAAGAGGACTTGCCCTAATATGTGATGGAATCGACATACGTGATGTATGTTGATAGTGTAGTCTAAGTGTTTGTTTCAATGCTTGAATGAGTTAATAGTTAGTAAAGTGTGACTTTTTAGGTTGTTGAGTTATGAATCTCAATCACCTTAATGATGTATATGATTTCCTCCATAAATTGTGTAACTTAGATTATCCATGTTCACTACGTGTATGATTTCCTCCATGAACTGTATTTATATTCAAGTTATATTTCATAAATGTCCATATGATTATAGGATATGAATCAAATGTCTGTTATTGAGCTTGTATATGATTAGGGCTGTACTACAGTCCAGGTAATCGGTAATCGTACTCCAAATGGTAGTTGAGGTTGTTTTCACCACGGAGGATGAGTTTAATGAATTTGAGTCGTGCTTGGGATGTTCGACAGTAGTTAGGCCACACGGAGTGTTTATGCATTCCATGTCATTCAACTCAACGTGCGTTGGCCTAGTTGAGCTTATCAACTAACCCGATTGACTGATGTTTGTTCACCATGTTTGGTTGCTACTGTTTGAATCTAGGACACTGAACTTATCAGTGAAACTCCCGTTAACCTTGGTACCGAGATCTTCTAAGACTCATGAGTCGGACATGGTGGTATGGGACACTGTGGTCGAGCTGTGGGCCTACACTGGGGCGACGAGCCTCCCCGTAGTGACCAGTGAGCACCCTACTCTCGTGAGCAGATTATGGTAGTATGAGACACTATATTCTTATGTCAGCCTACTTTGATTGGTGACGAGCCCTCTGTAGTGACCTCGAGTATATCCTGATACTATATAAGGGCGACGAGTCTTGTTGCAGTTTTGAGGATATAACTAGACCTGTATTGATTTGTGACGAGCCCTTTACAGCAATCTGGAACCGTACCATCATATGAGATTTCCTAGGACTGACGACCCTAGAATGGATCAATGCTTGAGAATTGATATAAGGGAGGTGCCTTAGATTCTCAATCTTGCTGTATGAAAAGGACTAATAAGAACTTGGTAAGCATGCTCATATCATTGCACTGCATGTGCTATTGGCGTTGGTGTAAGAGCACTGAGGAAGTGACTGACATGCGCGACCATAAGATGAAGATCGCAGAGGGAGATTGTGGTGAGGGCATACATCATTCCCTTATATCATTCTTACATTAACAAGAGTATCTAGGATATGTTTGATTGTATTGCTTTATCATTACTTCTTGATTGAATTGATAACATGTTAACCTTTACTGTATAGTACCACTGAGTTGATCTCTCACTCCCACATTCTGGGATAATGTTTAAACACCAACCAGACTCTGACTTAGTTGCAGGCGACGGTGATGTTGGCGAGGCGGAGCCGGATTTTGACGAGGACGAGGAGGCATTCTCATTTATGTAGTTCTCAGGTGGGTTCATGTGAACCTTGTCCTAACCAGCGGGGATTTTGGGATATGTATATGATGATTTTGTATAGTTTGATACATGTATTTTGATACACAGTTGTATTTATTTTCCTGGGCAGAGCACACATACTTTGGGGATTATTTTGGTTTATATATGTATTTAAGTCTTCCGCTTGCATTTTCTGAATATCCCCGAGTTATGTCTGCTGAGCTGGCTTAATCTATTTCATGTTTTATGCGCTAATACAAACAACATACATCCACCATTCTTGATGTTGCATAAGTGATGTTTTGCAACTCGGAAGTTGAGTTATGCTCGACCCCCGAATTTCAGGGCGTTACAAAAACCTATAGCCTAAACCTGAACCCATTCTCAAATCCAAATTCCTATAACCTCAACCTAAACCGTTAACTTATAATCTAAACCAAAACCAAAACCTATAACCTAAACCTGAACCCATTCTCAAATCCTAAACCCTACAACCTAAACCAAAACCAAAACCTATAACCTAAACCTGAACCTATTCTCAAATCCCAAAACCTATAACCAAAACCAAAACCTATAACTCAAACCAAAACCAAAACCTATAGCATAAACCCGAACCCATTCTCAAATCCAATAACCTATAACCTAAACCTAAACCTTAACCTAAACCGTTAACCTATAACCAAAACCTATAACTTAAACCCGAACCCATTCTCAAATCCCAAAACCTATAACCTAAACCTAAACCTAAACCTTAAACTAAACCTACTAACCTATAACCTAAACCAAAACTAAAGCCTATAGTCTAAACCCGAACCCATTCTCAAATCCAAAAACCTATAACCTAAACCTAAACCTTAACCTAAATCGTTAACCTATAACCTAAACCGAAACCAAAACCTATAACCTAAACCTAAACCCATTCTCAAATCCCAAAACCTATAACCTAAACTAAAACCAAAACCTATAACCTAAACCCGAACCCATTCTCAAATTCCAAAACCTATAACCTAAACCGAAACTAAAACCTATAACATAAACCCGAACCCATTCTCAAATCCAAAAACCTATAACCTAAACCTAAACCTTAACCTAAACCGTTGCCCTATAACCTAAACCGAAACCAAAACCTCTAACCTAAACCTAAACCTGAACCCCTTCTCAAATCCCAAAATCTATAACCTAAACCAAAACCAAAACCAAAACCTATAACCTTAAACCTATAAGCTAAACCTACACCAATAGCCTAAATCCGAACGCATTATCAAATCCAAAAACCTATAACCTAAACCTAAACCTTAAACTAAACCGTTAACCTATAACCTAAATCAAAACCAAAACCAAAACCTATAACCTAAATCCGAACCCATTATAAAATCCCAAAACCTATAACCTAAACTGAAACCAAAACCTATAACCTAAACCCGAACCCATTATCAAATCCCAAAACCTATAACCTAAACCCGAACCCATTCTCAAATCCCAAAACCCAAACCTAAACCTAAACCTAAACCTATAACCTAAACTCAAATCCCTAAACCTAAACCTAAACCTATTCCTATAACCTAAACTAAAATCCCTGAACCTTAACATATAACCTAACCTAAACCTATACTTATAACCTAAAACTATTCTTAAATCCCAAATCGTATAACCTAAACCTAACATTTCCCTAAACGTATAACCTAAACTCAATTCCCTAAACCTAGACCTAGACTTATACCTAAACCTATAACCTAAACTCAAATCCCTAAACCTTAATGTATAACCTAACCTAAACCTATACTTATAACCTAAAACTATTCCCAAATCCTAAAACCTATAACCTAAACCTAACCTTTCCCTAAACTTATAACCTAAACTCAATTCCGTAAAGCTAAACCTACACCTAATCTTAATCTTAACTCCCTAACCTAAACCTAAACCTAAACTTGAAAACCCAAACTTAAACCCAATCCCGAACCTGAACCCGATTTCCAAAACCTAAACCATAACTCATTCTTAAATCCAAAAACATATAACTTAAACCAAAACTAAAACCAAAACCTATAACCTAAACTCGAACCCATTCTCAAATCCCAAAACCTATAACATAAACCAAAACAAAAACCTAAAACTTAAACCCGAACCCATTCTCAAATTTCAAATCCCAAAACCTATAACCTAAACCAAAACCTATAACCTAAGCCTGAACCCATTCAAAAATTCCAAAACCTATAACATAAACCTAAACCTAAACCTTAACCTAAACTTATAACCTATAACCAAAACCTAAACCTATAACCTATAACTTAAACCAAAACCAAAACCTAGGACCTAAACCCGAACTCATTCTCAAATCCCAAAACCTATAACCTAAACCTAAATCTTAACATAAACCTATAACCTATAACCTAAATCAAAACCTATAACCTAAACCAAAACCAAAACCTATAACCTAAACCCAAACCCATTCTCAAATTCAAAAACCTATAACCAAAACCTATAACCTATAACCAAAACCAAAACCTATAACCTAAACCAAAACCAAATCGTATAACCTAAACCCGAACCCATCTCAAATCCCAAAACCTATAACCTAAACTCAAATCCCTAAACCTTAACCTATAACATAAACTAAACATATACTTATAACTTAAAATTATTCCCAAATACCGAAACCTATAACCTAAACCTAACATTTCCCTAAACCTATAACCTAAACTCAATTCCCTAATGTTAAAGCTACACCTAATCCTAATCTCAACTCTCTAACCTAAAATTAAACCTAAACTTAAACCCAATCCCGAACCTGAACCCGATTTCCTAAACCTAAACCATAACCCATTCTCAATTCCCTAAAGCTATAACCTATAACCTAAACCTAAACCTATAACTTTTTTTTAAACCTTTAACCTAAACCTAAACTTAAAACCTAAATGTATTCTCAAATTCTTAAACCCAAACCTACACCTAATCCTAATCTCAACTCCTTAACTTAAACCCAAACTTGAAAACCCAAACCTAAACCCGATCCCGAACCCGAACCCGATTTTCTAAACCTAAACTTTAACCTATAATCAAGTTCTCAAAAGCTATAACCTATAACCTAAACTTACCTTAACCTAAACCTAAACTTATAACCTTAACCTAAACCAAAACCTATAACCTAAACCTTAACCTATAACTTATAACCTAAACTTAATTATAACTTATAGTCTAACCTTAACCTAAACCTTAACCTAAACCTATAACCTAAACCTAAACCAAAACCTATAATCATATGGTGAGACCATTTATTTTGTGTCAATTTTATTCCTCTTTGAGTTTTTTTTTTTTTAAATTCATTAAGAAAAAATTTAGTTATACATGATGCACTTCTTTCACTTTATCTTTCTTTTTCCCAATGGGCATTCTAATTTATTTATGACATGACTGTTTGTAGGATGATGGAATATACGAAGCTGTTGAAATTTCAGGGTGAAGTCGAGCACATTTCTCTAATGAAGCCAAAGATTTGTATTTTCAACATTATTGTAATTGTAATTGATTGAATGAAGGATTGTAATTGATTGAAATTGAATGAATGAATGATTGTAATTGAATGAATGATTGATTGTACAGGTGGTAATTGAATGAATAAATGATTATATATAATTTTTTTAATGTACAAAATAGCTACGGATATTGACCGTAGCTACTAATCTGACAGGTGTAGCCTTTTCAATTTTGGTATATTGTTACGGATTTTTAGCTACAAATAATATCCGTAACTGTTTGAAGTTTTCGCTATAGATATAATTGCTGTGGGTTATATCTGTAGCTATTATACCTTATAGCTATGGATTAAATCCATAGCCATAGGTTCAAGACCTATTGTTATGGCACCTACGACCATAGTCAGGCTACGGACCAAAACCGTAACCATAGGTCTATGGCTACGGTTTTGGTTTGTAGCCTTTGATCGAATTTTTGGTAGTGGATGTAAAGCAAGCATGTCAGTCCTCATTATGTACACATATCAGTACAGTTCCTCTCTGGATATTACCGGGGTCTAATATATTTCACATTAACTACCTCCTCCCTAGCTACACAGCCAAGCAAGTGGAAGAGACCACACTTCTGCCTAACCAGTAATCTGCCAATACCTACCAAGCTCGTCAACAGTGGACTCATTTGCAAGCTGGTCAAACTCAGCCTAGCTTATAGCCCCCTTACTCGGGCAGATAAGGCCACACCCCCTTCCAACCGACCACGACACAGTGGGAGAGGCGGTCTACTGGTATTCGGCACTCGGGTGCTCGTGTATCCACTCAATCTAGACGTTGGAGCATCCCCTGGTATCAAAAAGGTT
The DNA here is from genome assembly GCA_037074715.1 of Magnolia kwangsiensis. NCBI lineage: Eukaryota > Viridiplantae > Streptophyta > Magnoliopsida > Magnoliales > Magnoliaceae > Magnolia > Magnolia kwangsiensis. The sequence continues at coordinate 30,657,663 of CM073584.1, read as the reverse complement.
CTGAGATTTTCATCCAAGGACATCCTAAGTGCCCACAATGCTAGAGCTAATATTTTCGGTATCCGATACGACCATCCACGATGTGCTTGTGGAGGCCACGACCCTAATGTTAATAGGGCGTGTAGTGATCACAACACACAATACAAAATGCATGAGTCACACCGTCAGTCATGCAGCAATCCTACATGTACCGCACGATCATGTGCGGCACTCCGTCTTATAAGGAGTCTTGTAAATGTCTCAGCCCAACGGCTTATACTATGATCAAACATTCTTCATATCAAACATACATATGATGCGTATGGGCATAAATCATAGAGTTATACTAAGAATGTTATAAAGTGATGAATTATCAACAAGTATGGGCTTATCAAAGGGCCTTAAGGAAAGTTATAATGCAAAAATTTAACCAACATTGTACTTACAATGTAGACGTCAAACCATCATTGCTCCCAAGGCATAGCTCGCCATAAAGGTCAATACATAAACTACGGTAGAATCACATTCAATGGGCCTTATGTACATCCCATTTGGCCTTGACCCATGGGCCTCCAATACATCAAACGGGCCTCATATATATACCAAAGTGAGCCTTAATGGATGGCCACAAATATATCAAGATGTATAATATATATATATATATATATATATATATATATATATATATATATATATATATATATATATATATATATATATATATATATATATATACATATGAATTATATCAAAAGATGAATTGGACCGCACTCCAAATAGTAGTGACAATGATTTCCATTGTTAAAAATATCTTACAGGGCCCACCGTTAGTGAATGGAACTACCGTGGCCCTTAAGAAGTTTAAACGGTGAATGTCACTGTTCCCACTATTTTTTTATGGTGGGGGCCCACTTGAACTAGGGATCTGACTCATTCTTTAGCCCCTGCCATAAAAAGGGCTTCCAAAATGGTTGAACGGTTTGGATGCAGCACATGCATCATGGTGGTTCCCATAAGGATGGATGGTGTGGAGAGAATGTCTACCTCTTTGGGGTCCCACGTGGGGCCCACCATAATGTCTATATGCCATCCAACCTGTTGATATGGTCACGCTAACTTGGATGAAAGGAAACACAAATTTCATATTGACCCAAAACTTCACTGACCCAAAAGGGTTTCAATGGCAGACAGTTCAACCCCAATGTTTCCTGTGATGTGGGCCACCTGAGTTCCAAATAGGGTTGATTTTTAGAGGGGGCCCACTTCAAGAAGGGACCCACCAAATGAATGGTGTGGATGATAAGACCACATCATGGTGGGGCCCATGGCTGGGACCGTGGGTCCCTGCTATCCGTCCGCCAAAATGCAGCATCAGCAGCAGGCGCCGCCTTATTTTATTTTTATTTTTTTTGAAATTGTGTTTTATCACGGTTTTTCATATGTGGGGCCCATATTAGAAGAATCCACCTCGGCCATTGCATCACATGGCTCAAGACCGCCCAAATGAGCCTAATATGCAGCACGTTTCGGCAAGTAGAACATTAAAGTGGGTTTTCAATGGTAATAATATGGTTTTCTATGTTATGGCCCGCCAGAAAACTGGATTGACTTCATTTTTCGACTCAACGCCTAAAACGGGCCTAGGAATGGAATAGACAGCGTGGATTGAATACATACATCAAGGTGGGGCTTGCATTAGTGGCCCACCAATAAGCTTTGAAACAAGCTAATATTTGTGTTTTAATTCACGATGCTGGACGGTTTGGGCATAACACATGCATTGAGGTGGGCCCTGCTTAGGTGGGACACCAAATGGTGGCTGGCGTGGATACAACACATATATAAAGTGAGCCCCACCTACAAATGGCTTGGCTAAAATACATGCTTCATGGTGGGGTCCATCCGGGTGGGCCACACGACCACATCATCACATGAAAAGAAATGAAAGAGAGAGAGAAAGAGAGTGGGACACATGTGATGGAGGGAACCCGACACTATGGGCCCTCCTTTGCAATCAATCATATATCAAGTGGGTCTCATCACACATGGGCCCATCAAATCGAAAATCAACGATGGAGATCCTTTCTCTACCAAGATGTAAGGTCTAGATGACCCTATTAATGAAAGGAAAATAAACATCATGATAGGGTCTATGGAGAATGGTCTCATCATGGAATGATCATGAGGATCAAGGTGGGCCATCAGCCACACCTAGGGTCCAAAGTGAGATCCATACCATCAATCGGTAGGCCTCACTTGACCCATCATCAAACATGAAAAATCTATCTAATAAGCACCCACCGTTCGATCTTCTTGGTCCGTTGGAAAGCTGATCTCCTTGTGCTTCACTTTAATGGAAGGTAATGAAAGGTGAATAGCTAGGATGAAGGATTTTGGGGTGAGAAGTGGGCCACACAATACTCTTTCTCTTTTTCTCTCCTTAGAAAAACTTTGACGTATACACCTCTTGATTGCTTGGAATTTGAGTTGAGAAAGAGAGAGAGAGGTGTGGTGGTTGTAAGAGAGATGTGAGTGATGAATGTGAGGTGAGTGATGAGTGAGGTGAGAGATTGGTTGACTTTTGGAATTTTCTTGACTTGTGGAGAAAGAAAGCATCGGTTGTGTAATTGACATGAGATGATTGATTGATTGATTGATGGGACATATTGTAAAGATTCTTTTGGGAATACAAATGCGCAGTATTTTCTTTGAAATAAATACCGACCCACATCTCTCTGCCAATGTATCAGATCGGTATGCAAGATGCGGCGTTAGAATCGCGGCGACGATGCGGTCGCAATGGTACAAGTCTCGGATTAAGCCAACTCAGATCTATGGGATACGACTTAGGGTCATGCGTAAACATCAATTATAAGTCGTGGATTGCTGTAATTCATTGAAAAAGATCGCGGAAGTCGAAAGAATAGTATGGACTAGGATACGGGTCTTACAAACAAGGTATGGGTCATCACTCAATACCATGTATAAACTATTAATTCATTGGTGCGGGCTTGTCACTCAAAACTAAATAAATATAAAAGAAAGGGGCTTATCACCCAATTTCGTTCATGCTCGAGCTCGGTCGTTCGAGCGGTACTCTGGCATGGAACCATCGGCCGGGTAATTTGACGATAGTCATTCAAACAATATTTTATCACCTCTATCAGTGCTCAATGGTCACTATGGGAAAGCTCATCACCCTAACATAGGCCGACAGCTCGAACACGGTGTCTCCTGCTACCATGCTTAGCTCATGAGTTTTTGGGATTGTAATACACTAATGGTTATGAGTAGACTAAATCAATGATAACAGTGATATCCTAAATTCTATTGGATATTATGCAATCACTAAGCACAAGAATGATCAAGTTTACATTAGACTGATGCGATCGACTATAAAGGAGCCCGAACAAACCGGCATTGGGTGCAAAACATACCATGTAGCTCCAACTATTGTCGATTGCCCGTGTTCAACTCTGATCGGCCATATAAGCTTGGGATATCCTCCCTAAAGAGGGTTATCCAAATATTTAGATAATTTGCGAAGCTCGATCCACCACAACAGCATGATTCAATCATTCTAGTATTTATAAGCATTCAAGATCCAAGAATTTTTTATAATATTAAGAGTTTCATATCATTCAAGCACTTCATCGAGCATATTATCAATCAAACAATAAATAAATATATTTAATTATTCTAAAATGCCATGTAGAAGCTTGGGGGTAGATATTCACCCTATAGTCAAAATCCTTGACTCGAATGCGGCCCTGGCGTCGAGAATTTGGAGAAAACGCTCCAAACCTAAATTAAAGTCCAAAACTATAGTTAATGATATTCATTTAATCCTAATTAAATGTTAAACATTGAATTATGCCTTAACTAACTCGATTGGAATGATCTCTCAACTCGGTTCTATGAATTGAGACTTGTAATCGAAGCACAACCGAAATCCTAATGAACTCGAGCTCGATTATAGCTCCCACAAGAGTATGGACCGCTCCAATCGATAATTGTGACTTAAAATCCCAACATACTCAACCCTAACACTAGGGTTTGTAAGAATCGACAGAAACAAGGGGGGGTTCTAACCCTATTGGCTTAAAATGTAAGAAATGAAAGGAAAGACATGTAGGAAACCTCTTACCTAGTAAGGGAGTAGAGAATCCAACCCGAAATCTTTGAATTTCATCCGTGGAAGACATGAGACCAAGCATAAAGATGAGATCTTCTAAGATTCGGCAAGCACGGGGTGTGGACAGTGTGATTTGGCACCAGGCCCCACATTCTCTCTCATTCCTCTCTTCCTCTCTTTCTCTTTCTCTCCTTGGCTTTATAAAAATTTGTATGGGATTGAGAGAGTGAAAATGGGAGGCTATTTATAGTGCCAGAATGTGTATAAATAGCTTAGTCACCCTTTTTTCATTAAGGTTGCCCTGGGGGAGGTTGTTTTCGACTTACAGAGCCTCATCAGAGGTCTACTGGCCTATCTACATCATGAGGCAAGTGCCCCACTATAAGATCTGTATTTCATCACAACCGGACGGTAATCGGATGCTCCGATTAGCCATGGGGACCCCACTTGCGATGGGCGGTCATCAATGATTGATCGGGGCCGTGGCTATATGGATATGTGTGGGGAAATATCCTTAACTCACACATCGAGTTTGGTTGAAACTCAATGGTCAGAAAATCGTAAGTTCGTAAAAGAGTAGAAAGCCCAATTCACTTAAATTTCAGGTTTTTGCTTAAAGCATTTGCACATCCCATGCACTCGGCCTTCGGTCTAAGTTGAGCGATTCTAGACATTATCCCAGCTTGGCATCCGCGATGGATGTCAAGCCCAGTAAAACGGTCATTATTCTATAGTTTTGAGTTTAGTGGTCTGCTACCGAGTGATCTATAGCTTATTTGAATAATCAAGGCATTTTTGGGACGAATTGGGCAACGGAATTTCTCATACACGATGACTGGGGTTTGTATTAGCTAAATTTATAGTACTATGACATGTTTTCATTTAGCAAAAACGGTGATTCGGCTCTAGTCACTCTAATCAATGACCATAATTCAACTATATTCAAAGTTATCCGAATTAGTAAAATATACTAAAAAATAGAAAATATTAATTTAACTAAATAGGATGATTCCTAGTATGATTAGAAGCAATTCCTAAGAAGACATCAAGCATAAAAAACTCTAATATGAAAAAGATATGTATGGCACGTTGACAACGTGTAGTTGTAGAAATTTTTAGTTTAAATATGTATATTTCATATAATATTTTTGGTACTTTTAGTTAATAAATTATTTTTATTATTTTCTAGTAGTTCATCATTAAGTATAATTTATCCCTATAAAATTTCATCTTATTTTGAGTCATACAAAAATTCTAAAATTTAGGGAGTACCAGCTGCCTGAAACTAATTATTTTGGTACAGTTTCCAAAACATCCTAAACTTAACATATTTTAAGTTATTTATTTATTTATTTATTTTTACATGAAACTAAACTCATCAAGCTTCAATATAGCTTTTGAATCACCTTAGTCAAAATTGTATAAAAATAAATATGAATTTTTGAAGTCAATGCATTGAAATTGTCAAAATCCAAACCAAGTTCCACTCAGTGCAATTGAACCCTGCTGTCCAGCTTTGTTTGGTTGCTTGATGTTTACTCAGTGCAACTGAGCAGTGTTGATCTAGTTGCCTTAGTTTGCTCGGTGCAACTGAACTTTGTTGTTCATATTCTTCAAAATTTTCAAATTTCACTCAGTCAAGTAGTTTTGATGGATTGAAGATCACTCGTTTTGGCCCCAAACATGTGTGTGGACATGCACTCAAGTCCAAAAATCCAATAGTTGCCCATGGATGTCCAATTTCCAACTGACAAAAATCCGGGATGTTACACCCACGTATATAAAGTGTTGCGGAGGAACATACCTTTTTTTATATATATACTTTTTTATATGTCAGGAAGTGCTAGTTTACATCCATTAGAAATTAAAATTTAAAAATTAATTTATTTTTTGGACACATGTACACAAATACTTTTTTAATATATCTATGCATCTACACCAACCTGTGTGTGTATATTATACCCAAATACTCAACTATGCACCATTTTGCATGGAACTCGTGCGAACTTTTTAAGCCATGAGTCTAAAATTTAAAAGGTGATGTGATGCAGTATCTCATGAAGCTCTCAAGCCTAACGTTTACTTTTAATATATCTATGCATCTACACCAACTTGTGTGTATCTATTATACCCAAATGCTCGACTATGCACCATTTTGCATGGAACTCGTGCGAACTTTTTAAGACGTGAGTCTAAAATTTAAAAGGTGACGTGATGCAGTATCTCATGAAGCTCTCAAGCCTAACTTTTACTTTGATTTAAAACTTTGATGGACCATTGGAAAAAGAAAATAATTTCCTCCCTTGATTTATATCTCCTTTTACTATGGCCCACTAGAGTTTTGGATTAGGATGAAAATTAGTCCCGGGGGTTTCATGGGATTCATGGGATGCTGCATCACATCGACCTCCCCCCCCCCCCCCCCCCCCCCCCCCCTAAATTCTCTCTCTCTTTTATACATATAGGGAAAAGGTACTATGCGCTCAACCTCACGAGTCCGTCCCATGAGGTCGAGCTGTGTGGGCGCCACTGTGATGTGTTTCGAACATCTACCCCATCAGTCAGATGCACCATTCCATCGTGGGCCTAGGTCTCAAAAATCAAGTCAATCCGTGACTTGTGTGGGCCACACCACATACAGAAGTGGAGAGGGGCCGTGCACCATTAAAACATTCATAATCATTTTTTGGGCCCACCGAGATGTGGTTTGCAAATCCAGCCCATCCATTATGTGTGTCCCACTTGAATAAGGGTTCAGACCAAGTTTCAGACGCATGAAAATTTCAGGTGGGCCCCACCAAGTGCTTTTATATGTTTTAACGGTGTCTTCACATGATTTTAGATGGTATGTCCCACCTGATTTTTGGGATATCCCATAATTTAAAGGGGACCCCATCATACATGATGTGGATCCAAAATCTGAACTGTTTATGTGAAGAATCACCTTGTGAAACCCCCCGAACCCAAGTTTTACTTTGATCTAAAACTTTTATGGGCCATGAAAACTGACAACAGTTTTCTCAACAGTTTCCTCCCTTGATTTGCATTTCTCTTTGCTATGGCCCACTAGAATTTTAGATTAGGATGAAAATTTTTCACATGGGGTTTCATGGGCTTCCGCATCACATAGACTGTTCAGATTAGACACCCATGACACGTGTGCAAAGGTACGCACATGCGTAGGTGCGCAGGGGAGCATGACTCTCTCTCTCTCTCTCTCTCTCTCTCTCTCTCTCTCTCTATATATATATATATATATATATATATATATATATATATATATATATCCACGTACATGGCCATGCCCGTATTTTTCAACCTCAACAAAATGGCCTTGCTGGCTGATCTAACAACTCCCACACGTGTCGATGCGGTACATGAATGCAAAATCACTGCTTTTCATCAAAACAGCCCTTCCATTTTTTACAAACACATGGCCCACCGGCTACAATTTTTTTCTTTAAATATATCTCCGTTGAAACAAGTAATGCTCTTCCTTTTGCCGGTAAAAAGGCACCTTTTTATATATTTCTTACTTAAAATACATCAAGAGGCTCAGATAACTTCCAAGGCATACCTGCGGCTTAGACCTGCACTATCGGTGCATCCGACCAGTCGCAGACGCGGATTGAGGTTGCTGCGCTCATAACTTTGGTCGGGCCACGGTGATGTCGGTGAGAAATTCACCCAATTGGTGGACCTGACTCTGATGTATTTTTATCCACTCCGTCCATCTGTATTTTCAGATTATTTTAGCCCGTAGGTTAAAAAATGAGATAGATCCAAACCTCAGGTGGACCACATCAGGAAAAGAGAACGTTTAAAAGCCCACCATTAAAAATTTCTCGAGTACTAACGGTGGGTGTTCAATCGCAGTTGTTTCCTGTTGTATGGTCCACCTGATATTTAGATCTGCCTCATTTTTAAGAACGTTTCATGTTATAAAATGATCATTAAAAATGGACGGAGAAAACACCTACATCATGGTGGGCGCATAGAGCATGTAGCGGCTCGCTCCTCGAATCGCCGTTGGAAGTGTCATCGGGCAATCCACGTCAGCTCCAAACTCGCAAACGACAAAGGGCATAAACGTCATATCCTAAGCACGTTTTCTTCGCAGTTTCCCCAGCTGCTTCTCCGTAGAACACTCATCATACATACACTCCCCTACCCTTTTACATCGCTTTCTCTTTCCCTTTCCCTTTCCCTTTCCCTTTCTACCCTTCCCCTCCAAAACCGCCCTCCCAAAATTCCACTATCCGGTTTTCTGGCAAACCCACCTTCTCCAACATGCCTGAATCCAACAAACGCAATCGCTCGTGTATAGGAATCCTGTTCTCACTCGGCCTCACCGCCCTCTTCATGTGGCTTAGCCTCCGCCCTTCCAAACCCACCCTCTCAATTGAGCAATTTTACGTCCCTGCCCTCAACAAAACCGCCATCTCAAACCTCTCCGCCACAATACCGCCTGTGAATACCACCGTCGCTTTCCACCTCAAACTCAGAAACGAAAACAAGGACAAGGGCGTTTACTACGATGCCCTCAACATTACTCTTTATTACGGCCCCAACCACTCAGTAGTAGGGAATCTGACATTGGATTCTTTCTATCAGGGGCATAAGAAGACAGCTCATAGGATGGAAGGATTAAAAGCTGAGGGAAGGGCATTTTGGGAAAATGCAACGAAGGCGGTTTCCGAACAGAATTCCACGGTTTTCAGGGTGGGTTTGTGGACGGCGGTGAGGTATAAGATCCTCGGCATCAAGACCAAGCGCCACCGGTTCCGGCTCGTCGTTGACGTCGAGGTCAACGCGGAGGGTGCCTGGCCAAAGAAGAAGGGCGTAAAGTTCCACTCGCGCGCGGCCGCGCAGGCTGGCTATCCTGCGCGGCTGGGGGTGCCGCTCGCCATGTTGGTTCTGGTTCTGGTTTGCTAGGAGTGGGATCGTTGGTGGGATTTTCTGCGGCGTGCGTGGCGAACATATACGAGATCCGAACCGTTCATCAGGTAGGGCGCGCTGTCTGCGTTCATTTTCGCTATGTCGGTTATGGACGCGGATTGGCTAACAGTACCAGTCTTCTTACTGAAATGACGTCACCACGTTCTGTGGGCCCCACCATGATGTATGTGTTGTATCCACACCGTCCATTCATTTGGAGAGATTATTTTAGGGCTTGATCCAAAGAGAGAGAAATATCTAAAGCTCAAGTGGACCCCACCAAAGAAAACAGTGGGGATTGAACGCTTACCATTAAAAACTTCTTTGGCCTACAGAAATTTTCCATCAAGCTAATATTTATACTTTACCTATAAACATGTTGATCTCAAATAAACATTATTGTCGGCATAGGAAGGTTTCAATGGTGGACGTCACCGTCCCTACTGTTTTCTATGGTGGGGTCCACTTAAACTTTGGATATGCGCTCTTTCCCTAAAATGATTTATCCTGGATGGATTGTGTGGATACAACACATACATCATGGTGGGGCTCAAAGAATCTGGTAACGTCACATCAGTAGCTACACTCGTTACTGTCGGCTTCAGTAGCTAATCCGCGTCCGTCGGTTAAGCCACCAGCGAGGTTGTATGTGGATGGAGTGGGCGTCATGTCTCCCAATCCGTTGATTTTTTATTATTTATTTACATGTAAGGCCAGTCTAATTTTTGGGCTAGGTTTGTGTGCGATGATCCTTACCTCATGAATGTCGTGGATCTCACACATGTCTGCCACGTTGGCACGTGTAGCGCGAAGCTACCCCTGCATCTCACGTCTGCGTGTACGATATGTTTATGTCTTGATTCTCGTGGTTTTGATTTTAGTGCCTGCTTGTTTTTTAATTCACTTTGTGACGAAACATTATGGAAATTCTAAACCGTTCTTTTTTAACACTAAAATCAAGGAGGGGTGAAAAACCGTTGAGCTACCCTGATGTACGGGGCTTATCCAGGTCGTCCATTTGATATGTTTAGCTGATTTTAAAGCCAAAAATAAAATAAAATGAAGTAGACCCAAAGCTCAGGTGGATCACTCCACAGGAAATGGTGAGAGTTAAAAATCTACAGGTAAATAGTCGTTGGGGTGTTAGAAGTTTTGGATAAGCTAATATTCGTGTTTTCCCAGTCAATCTTATGTGACCTTATGAATAGGTTAGATGATAAATGACGTCAATATTAGCTTTAAGAAACAAACAGCTTTCACCGGTGGATATTTTAAGACTATTATTTCTCATAGTGTGGGCCACTTGAGCTTTGGGTCTGCTTTATTTTGTGCTTATGCTCTAAAACCTTTATAAAAAGGGGTGAATGGTATGGATATATTATATACAATGTATGTGGGGGCCACTAATTTAAGCTAACTCTTTCTATACCAATAGTCGAGGTAGAAATACCTGCCTAAGGAATATTAATGGGCTGCTTATGGGTATTTACATAAAACATGAAAATCAAACAATCTGTGGATTTTTATGGCAAGATTCCTTTAGGAATTGGATTGAGTTTTTGACTCATATCCTACTTATAACGAGGGAGTTATATTACTGTTTTCATGGCATTATGCGATGCTAGAAATGAGCATGCTTGGGTATACTCTCGCACAATCACGAGCATGGTTAGATACATGCTTAGAATGCAGACGGTACACGCTTGTGTTCGCATTTGGTTCCATCAACACGCGATCTCATGAAGACGGCCATAACTCCCTTGTTACTGATCAAATCGGGACAATCTTGGGCTTGTTAGAAAGATAATTCAACAAGTTTTCAAATGAGACTAGAATCATCTCATTTGGATGTCATTTGACCTTTTAAAAATGGGCCCTAAGTTCATAAACATTTGTGAACTATTGGTCTTGTTTCTAACATCATGCGATCCAACGAAAATGGTTATAAGTTCCTCTTTACAGGTTGGATTGGTGTGATCTTGGGATTGTTGGAAAGATAATTTGATGAGCTTTCAAACGAGACTAAAATCATCTCGTTTGGACAATGTTTGACCTTTCAAAATTAGACCCAATGTTTAAGATGGTGTTCGCATTCGTTTCCAACATTATATGATCTCACAAAAATTGTCGTAAATCTCTTGTTAAATGCTGGATTGTGTTGATCTTAAGCTTATTAGAAAGGTAACTCGTCGAGCTTTCAAACAAAATTGGAATGATGTCATTTAGAGACTGTTTGACATTTTAAATTTAGACTCAAAGACCAAGATGAGGTTTATGTTCATTTTTCACATCAAGCAATCCCACACAAATAGTCATAACTCCCTTATTACATGTCAAATTAGGAAGAACTTGGACTTATTAGAAAGATAATTCAATGAGCTTTCAAATGGGACCAAAATTATTGCATTTGGACGCTACAAACCATTCAAAACTGGGCGCAAAGTTCAGCTCGCGAACTGTTCGCATGGTTTCTTATATTTAGGCCCATTTTTTAAAGGTCAAAATGCATCCAAACGAGATGATTCTATACTCATTTGGAATGATTATTGAATTATCTTTCCAACGAGTTAAAGATCACTCCAATTCGATCCATAACATGAGAGTTATGACTGTTTTCGTAGGATCGCACGATGTTAAAAAGAGTGTAAACATGAAAGTAAGCATGTATTGAAAGAGATCACATCAATGTACTAAAAGTGAATACAACTATGTACCAAAATGGAATGTTATTGTGTACCAAAATAAAACGCGATAGTGTATTAAAAGCGAATGTGACAGTTTGTGTTCGTGTTTATTTCTAGTATAGTGCAATCTCCTAAAAATAGTCGTAACTCTCTCATTACAAGTCGGATCATGGTGATCTTAAGCTCTATAAAGAGATAATTCGATGAGATTTCAAATAGGACTAGAATCATTTTATTTGGACACCATTTGACTTTTTAAAATTGGGCCTAAATATGAGAGTTGACACAATTTGTTCACGAGCTAGATTTCAGGTCAGTTTTGGAAGGTCAAATGGGGTACATATGAGATTATTCGAGCATCATTTGAAAGCTCGTTGAATTATCTTTCCAACAAACCTAAAGCACCCTGATCTGACTTGTAACAAGGGAGTAATGAGTGTTTTTGTGGGATCACGTGATATTGGAAATAATTGCATACTCCGTTATGGAGTTCAGTCCCAATTTTGAAAGTTCAAACAATATCCAAATGAGATGATTCTAGTTCTATTTGAAAGATCATTGAATTATCTTTCCAAATAGCTTAAGGCCCTATTTGGGCGTGTGACTTACGTTGGATTGAGAAGTATGAAATTATCGCCACCAGGGCATTTATTGGTGTTAGTGGATGGTCGGGCGCTTTGGGGGTACACGCCTATCCCATTCGTTGCACGTATTGTGTTTGGGCGTTGTGGGATTGCAATCATCCTACCGCAAGTACCTATTTGGGTAACAACGGATTGCAACCATCCCACCGCAAGTACCCATGTAGGTATGTTTGGATTTCAGGATTGAAGTGGATTTTACAAAAGGCGTTGGCTACTCCAACTACAGCCACCGTACAGATGCTCTATATGACACATCGTGATTTATGTGTTTCATCAGCTCTGTCCATCCATTTCTTATTACTATGTCATGTGTTCATGTGAAAGTCGAAGCACACCCAAGGTTCATGTGGACCACACCAGAGGAAACTGTATGAATTCTCAATCTCTGTATTATTTTTTGAAGTATTACAGGGACCAATACATTTCCTTTGGGGCCCAAGGAGCTTTTAACAGTGACCGTTCAATTACCACTGTTTCCTTTGGTGTGGTCTGATGCTAGTTTATGTAATATTGGAGAGCTGGTGGATCCATTGCTATGTGCCCTGTATCTCATATAAAAAATACACTTGTATCAAAAATACATTCGTAGCAAAAATTACATGACATGGAAGAAACCTAACGATTCAGTCCACTATGGCAGACGGTGATCGTTCCACGGTGTCTTGTTGCTAACGTCTCCTTGGGGCCCACTGCAACCATTAAAATTAGTTTTACGTGCAGATACCAACTAATCACCTACAAATGAAAGCGGCCCAATACATTTCTCGTCAGTCCACCTTTCTTATGGAAAATATCCTACTCTTCGACAAAGATGAACAAAATCACAAACACCAAAAAATAAACACAAAATAAAAAGAAAAAAGAAACATATATATACACGGATATCACCGACTAACATTATGCATATGGTTTCTTCATCACTTTGCAGGGGTACAACTTCAGATGTCTATTATCAAAGTAGTCAACTGTCATTATACCGCAAAGGGGGCAATTTTTATGACAACTGAAATGTCTTCTAACCCATTCCATACTCTAGGCATCGATTCAGCATCACGACTAAACAATGTGGTGAACCTGAAAGCAGCTTAAATCGAAAATGAATCAAATATTACTAGCTAATTAACTCAAACCCAAGGTCTCAATGTGCAGACTCACTACCTGTCCTTCATAATAATGCAATGAAGAGAACATCTAGTCTCAGTCAAATGTACTTTCAAATTCTTCTACCAGGTAAGAGTAGTACCTGTTCATGTCCGGGTGATGTCAATACGTTATGACTTGTGATGTGAAAAGGAAATGCACATTCATACCAGGGTTAATACACGTTCCCCCATTGATCCGATAATTACCCTCCATGCAAACAACTCTTTCCTACATATGCAGTCACCTTACTTAGCAGCTTACACACTAATCCAATCCGAGTTTCAAGTAGTCATACCTGGCCCTTGGGAACTTAGGTTCAGCTGGTCGGTCTTCATTTGTTGCGAACTCCATACCAATGGAGATTAACAAACAGATGGATAAAAGAAAGGAATGCATGCATGCAATTAAAACACAGATTACATTCACCTATAATAGATTATATACGATTAAATACATGCAGATTTAGATATAATGAAAGCGTATTTAAGATGCAGTTATACGTGTCATTGAAAAGGTTATTGGAATCAAATATCTTATGTCTACCAAAATTAGACCGAGAGTAAGTGTCGCAACACTTACTGAAACTATAGCTTAATTATTACATATAATATAAAGAATATAACCAAGATGGCAACTAGTAATGCAGCCACCATATCCCTGACTTTCGTGGGAGTATTATCTGATTGGGTACTCTTGCACACCATGGATCTCGAAATTTCTTGGATTGAATTCCGAGCATAGGTAGGCAAATCAACCTCACCACATCTCCAGGTTATTAACCCACTACTTGTACTTGCATAGTTAGCATTCCACCATGTAGTGGCATCGTGGAATGTTTTGAAGGAGTGATGTCTAGCACCGCTATATCCCTCCACATGCAAACGTGCCTCATCCCAGGACATATACATCCCGGGTCGTGGACCATTGAGTACGACATAATATTTACTTGAACCATTCTGCATTCATATAAACATGACTGAGATATAAAAAATGCATATTATACAATTCATAGTATGAAAGCATGTAATGATGATAGTATTGAAAATGATATTTTAGCATCTTTCAAAACATATAATCGCATGCATGTGGTATAGTGTGTAATATCCTACGACATATTTAATACGGTAAAAAAAAAAAGAGTAAAAACTACAAATCAGTATATAGTTATTACATATCCATCAATATAAAAATTCAAAATGAAGTGTAATTAAAGTTGTTTAATCCATCAAGAAGAACCCCCACCAATCCCTCCATTCAAATCAGACAAGGCTTTTTTCAACCAATTGATCCTCCACTCCGGTCGAAAACTTCTGAAAAAGAACCCTAGCTTCTCATCCCAAGTCAGCAGCTGACCAACCTCGATGAACTCTAGGTTGGTCAGTCCCTGAACCTCCTCGAGGATATTTAACACTTAACTAGTGCGATTGACCTCTTTACCAAGTCCAAAGTTTCGCATTGCCTCCGCCACACCATCCAGAGAACTGCCAAAGACGTCACAGGGACAAGTATAACGCATCCGTTTCGTTGTCGTACTCCCACCATGACTAGTCTCAGAGTCAGTCACTCGGTTGGGAGTGTTGCGGAATGAACGATTTTCTGATGCCTGATAATATTCATTTGAAAATTGATAATTCTCAGTCAAATTCCCGAGATGATCCTCGAAAAGATCGATAAGTACATCCGTCTCATCATCCAGGTCAGTCCAAGCATCATTCAGATCTCATTGAATATGAGATGAAGATGCGGCCATGTTCCTGCTTCTCTGGGCATAGCGGCTTGTTGCATGCTCTGAGCCGACAATTGCCGCTAAATCGTTCATTCGCTCAATCTGCTTTCTGCGTAACCTTTTTGCTCTCGGATGCGACTACATTCAAGAAAGAGATTAGGTAAGTAGATATTTTTTTTTAATATAATCTTGATTTGCAATATAAGGGGTTGTACGCGATGTTTACCTTCAGGTACTCTTCCAAGACCTCTTCGGGTGCCGTGACAACCATACACTCACTATCCCACCCAAAACCATTTGCGGCCAACATGTCCTTCACATCATTGTACTCACGCTTGTAATACCGCATTCGGTTTTGAACGTTTTGGCAGTTCACTGAAATTACAGTCCTCCTAGACACCTCAGCGACTGCATGATATGCCTTTCTCTTAAATCCATTATCTACGTTTTCGGCCTAAAGCTATCTATTCAAGTAAGGCGTCGAATAATATTTGATCCATGGTCCTGGTCCATTTGATTTTTGTGGTGCGTGATAGCAGCTTAGCAAGCGATTTAACCATCTTCTCACGTGGAGAAAATTGTGTCGGTAGAACCAAAGATCTTACTGGGGACTGCTTCAGTGTTTGTGTATCTCTTATGAAATAGTCAGACATCTCACTTAGTGTGTGGAATAACAAACAGTTAAAACCCGAGTTACACAATAATGAAGTTCAATATTTTACTAGCTAATATGTATTACTTAAAGACTAATTAATTGTATCAAGTGAATATGTAAGTGCAAAATGACAGTCTTCATCTCAACCGTCTTCTCTCATAGATATATGTGTCAATCACATCAGTTAATGCGTTTATAAAATAAAAGGATCCTATCTATTCCTACTATTTATTTGCGCGTCTGTCCACATTCGCTCCACAATCTGATCACGAACATTGATCCACGCAGATATCTCCTGTTGTGTGGCTTGAACTAGCCACTGCCGCTCATCCATTGTTGATACCTCATTTGGTATAAGATTACTCTCTGCATCCCCCATGGGTATACCAACATCCTCCAAATTTTGTTCAATTTCGTCTTCCTGATGAATGAAATTGTGTATTAAACAACAAGTTACTACAATCTTGACCTGTGTTTCAAATGGATATTGCGTAGCTGTCTTTAAAATAGAAAATCTCCCCTTCATTACACCAAAATAACGTTCAACTGCGTTTCGCAATTGCGCAGTTGTCTTTAAAATAGGAAATCTCCCCTTCATTCACCAAAACAACGTTCAATTGCATTTCGCAATTGCGTGTGTTGGTAATTGAACAACTCCTTATTCATGGGTGCTCTCTCGATTCAATATTCCTGCAGGTGGTATCGAATACCGCGGTAAGGCAACATGAACCCAGGTGAGTGAATCCTGCATCGATGACGAAATATTTTCCTACATTGAGTAAGAGTTATGATTTTGGGGGTTAGTGTGTTGAGAATGATGTTACAGTGAACAATATTGTCAAGTATTTGTGAAGAAACAATTACCGTTTAGTACAATTAGTAAACATCACTTCGCGTCAGAGCGTTACGTAAGACTCGTGCATCCGAAGTAGAACCCTCCCATCTAGTTAGCATATATAAGAATATCATGTTAAATGAATAAGCAAAAAATACATTCTGAGACATGATACCCTTCTTATTGCGAAAACTTGGGTGTTGGGATGATTCCACAAGAGTGGGAATATGTGTCCCGTCTATTGCACCAACATAATCCTATCTGACATTATATTGAATTTCATTTATAAGATAATATGACAAATATTAACTTATTTCAGAATCAAAACGGAAAAGAGTATCCCATGCCAAAAATGGTACCTCAAAATAAGTAGCCCAGTAAGGATTCGATTGAATCTCCAGGGGGGTGTCAGTAGCAACCTACTTAACAAAATCAGGGGTACAAGAACACTATCGCATCTAGGACACGGTGAAAGTGATGACTTACGGTTTCACCTAAACATATAAATCTGTATCCTATCACACGATTACATACATTATGTCCTATGGTATGGAGGAAGATGACTAGTTGCTCCTCAAGACTAACGTGACGAGTATCGCGTAGATGCGTTCTCTCACGTAGTATGTTACATAATGAGAAGAAACCTTGTCGTGTTATTCTCAACTGCGTAAAACAGTCCTGTCACTTGCACGAACGATTGAGTTGATAAACTTTGCCCGCTCATCATCCCCTTGACGTGACGGTTCTCTTAACATATACTGACGATAAAATTCCCCAATAGCAGTGGCGTATGTGGCTACAGCTTGGACCACCACAGTATCGGTCATTTCTTCTTCATCGTTACTATCGATCTCCTAAACCTCACCTACACTTGCAGATACAAGATACGATATGATCACCTTTAAAAGCCCTACTTTAATCTTCGGTTAAGCACATAAACCTCTAGGTGGCCCCATAGGGTCATATGAAAACGTTATTCAAATATAGAGTGCGAATTGAGAAATCATTTACCAAAAAATGAGTAAGTCATGTATACCACATAGGTTCTATCCCAAAATTAGATTACATGAATCGAAGGAGATTAGTGGGAAATCCAAAATCTAGCATGATGTGAATCAGAATCTAGGCATATATCATTAGAGAACATAGATTCACGTAGATTAAAGGAAAACCCCCCAATTTCCATCTCATAGTTTGTCTTAACTCAGGTAACACTGAACCTACATGAAACTACACAAGTATTTGTAATGCATGCTCCACCTTATTCTGTGGAAAGTGAAACTGAAAGCAAAACACACACATATACACACACATTTTTATATAGATATATAAAGGAACACAGATTCACTAGATTAATGAAAAATTCAACAGTTTCCATCTCATGCTCTAGATGATACTCAACTACATATGAGTGTTCGGTTTTACCTGTAGATGTATTTAGAATGCATGCACCATCATAATGATTTAAATATCTGAAACTGAATGCAGCACATGTATCATTAGAGAACACAAATACACAACACCAGCTACATGTCCAACAGTTTAAATCGCATTGTCTCACCTAGTCTCTGCATGATACATGTATTGTATTTATAATGCATGCACCATCAAAATCTATCACAAACTTGTTCTGAATGCAAAATAGACATCAGTAGAGGGCACTGATTCACAAGATTATTGGCGAAGCCAACAGTTTCCATCTCAATCTCTGCATGTTACTCAACTAAAACTGACACCACAGACATAATGGACATGTATTTATAATGCATGCACCATCCAAATATGCCAGGAAGTGAAACTGAATCTGAACATACAAAGTTATAGATTATAGATTCATCAGCTTAAAGGAAAATCCAACTATTTCCATCAGATTGTCTGCCCCTTTTCAACTAGCACTGAACCTACATGAAACTACGTAGGTATTTAGAATGCATGCACCATCAAAATGTACATCATCATTTACTGATCCTTCCTTCAAATACACATTAATTTTTACTAAAAATCCAACAGAAACTGATCCTTTACTGAAAATGTACATTAATTTTTACTGCACGTGCAAGTTCTAAAAACTTTTGATTGGGAACCTGAGGTTGGCTCCTCTTGAGGGAGTGTAGGGCTCATGTTGACCCTCAATCCGACTCATCAACCTGAGCCCCACCTGCTTAAGTTGCACGTCAACCATACAAAAACTTATTGGTCCAAGAATTATGTTTATATACCATATAAACTTGTTGAAGTTGATAGCACAAATCTGTTTGGCAGCTCAAAGCAGATCCTAATTTCAGGTGGATTCCATGGACATCGCCTGTTATATAATGATGTTGAAATATAACCAACTGAAAATGAAGGCAGATTTTGGAAAATGAAACCAAATACCATCACAAATGCTTGTTCCATAAATCTTTTTTTGAAACAGCAACTTTTTTTCTTTTTTTCTTTTTTGAAAGATAACGAAATTTTATTGAAAAAGGAAACCATGAAACAGAAAGACAAAGGCAGCAATCAAGGCTCCTAAGATAACAGTTAGTTGCTGCTGAAACAACAACTTTTTCTTCAACTTTGTCTTTCTTTTCCGTGATCACTTATACATCAGTCAGAACAAACAATTAGAAGGTATAGAATGATAGCCAATTGACCATCAGGGAGAATAGTGTTAACAGTTAAACAAATCCAACAGGTCTGATGTATGTGTTTTATATCCACTAACGTCATGTGTCTGACAGCTCAAAGTAGATCCTATCTTAGGTGGATTACACCATACTAAATCAAAGTAGTGATTGAATGTCAACCATCAGGCAAACTTGTAGGTCCAAGTATTTTGTTTATATGCCATCTAAAACTGTTGAAGCCGGTCACACAAATTTTTCTGGCAGCTCAAAGCAGTTTCTAATTGCAAGTGGATTCCATGAACCTCGCCTGTTACATAATGATTTTGAAACATAACCAAATGAAACTGAAGGCAGATTTTGGAAAATGAAACCAAACACCAAGACAAATGCCTGTTCCATGAATCTTTTTCTGAAACAACTACCAGTACAGTTTTTTTTTTTTTTTTTTTTTTGAAAGATAATGACATATTTATTAAAAAAGGAAACCAAGAAATAGAAAGACAAAGGCAACAGTTAGGGCTGATGAGATAGCAGTCAGTTGCTGTTGAAATAACAACTTTTTCTTAAAGTTTTAATTTTAGAAAATGAATGTTCATGGGTCAATACATTATTTTATTATCTTACATAAGGAAATCTAAGGGCTAAGAGAAAAATGCAACAGTTTGGAAGAGTAGATTTAAATATCCAACTTGAACTGAAACCTACACTAGATTCAAACTGTACATGTATTTAATTACAATGCAGACTCCATCAAAATTGTCACGCCCCAAACCCGAAAATCGGATTCACAGGAATCTCGATCGTCGAATCCGGTACTGACAGCCTCCGTAGTACCCCATTCTCGGCTCCTGGCATTCATATGCCAGGTTCCGATCCTGGGATCCTACAAGGGGGGAATTTTTATTATTATTATTATTATTTTTAATGTACATTTAACTCGTAATAAGCATAACTGCAAGATTACCCAATTCACAAAGGCAACATCCTCATCACATATCCACTAATATAATCATTTGAGTACAATACTGAAAGGGAAATACATAGATATAAAATCAAGTTCCAGAAGACCACCGCACGCCCCAAGTTCATCACTGCTACGTCCCAAACTCAGAAATCGGATTCACAAGAACCTCGATCGTCGAATCCGGTGCTGACAGCCTCCATAGTATCCCATTCTCGGCTCCTGACATTCATATAGCAGGTTCCGATCCTGGGATCCTACAAGGAGGGAATTTTTTTTTGTTATTATTTTTTTTAATGTACATTTAACTCGTAATAAGCATAACTGCAAGATTACCCAATTCACAAAGGCAACATCCTTATCACATATCCACTAATATAATCATTTGAGTACAATACTGAAAGGAAAATACATAGATATAAAATCAAGTTCCAGAAGACCACCGCACGCTCCAAGCTCATCACTGTTGCAACCTAACATCACCTGCACTCATCTATCGTGCATAAGCTTATAGAAAGCTTAGAGGGTGATGTAAGTGTGTGCACAAGGTAAGTGCCAACTATTCAATATAATATAATAATCATACAATACCGAAAATACTGGTAATCCATAAATCGTACAATATCGGAATAAGTAGAAATACTGGTAAGATCAGAAATTATCAGAGTAAACAGAAATATTGACAAGATCATAAATCATACGATAACAGAGTAAGCGGAAATACTGACAAGTCCATGAGTCATACAATATTAGAATACGCAAGACAAATTAACTCTGCAAATGAGAAATCATAGATAGCCAAATATCAGATTCAAAGGATGCAATGCAATATACATTCCTGATGAGTATCACAAATAGCGTCAGCCATACCTAGACCATATAAATGCTGAAACACAATAACCTAAAATGTCGTATGTCGAGAATGTCATGCAATATACGGTGCCAATGGAATGGCCATGCTGGAGTGTGAAGTCGGGATGATAGTATATAGTTTCGCAGGCTATAAGGTCCATCACAAGGGACTTCTATCCAAACCAGTCTCATACCTAAATTTGGATAGTCAAACTTAACATGGTAAACTTCTGATCTCAGTTTAGTCGCGCGCCCCAACCAAAATTATGGCCATTGCGAAGGCACACGTGACAAATAGTTGCGCACTACCAGCCTAAGTGGATAGTGAATGAATGAATGAGTATATAACTCTTGCTCACTAAATCCACATATCAGTACAGTTCATCTCTGGGATCATCACCGGGGTTTAGTACACTCCAAATGGCACTGCCGCTCTCCCAGCTGCACAGTCCAAGTGAGCGTAAGAAATCTCACTATCCGCTTAGCCAATAGTCTGTCAATACCTATCCGGCACGTCGATAGCGGACCCATTCACGAGCTGGTCAAACTCAGCCTAATATTGCCCCCTACCCTCGGGCGAGTAAGGCCACACCCCTTTCCAACCCACCATGACACTGGGAGACACGACCTCCTGGTATTCAGCCCTCGTGCGCTCATATATTCACTCGGTCTCAATGTTGGAGTCATCTCCTGGCCAGAGAGGTTTAGAGATTTTCACCTAGGGACATCTATGGTGCCCGTATGCTAGAACCAAATATTTCCGATGTCCCGTCTGGCCATCCACAATATGCCTGTGGAGGCTACGACCCTGATGTTGCTAGGGCGTATAATACACAATGCAAGATACATGAGTCATACAATCTAGTCATGCATCAATCCTGCGCATACCGTGCGCTCATGTGAGATAACCTCCGCCTATCAGGGAGTCTCATATCATTCTACCAAATGACAAATGCAATGATCAATCACATCTCATAACAAACATGCAGATGATGCGTATGGGCATGTATCATGATGCTATGTTGTCACATACTCATAGTCGATATCAACAATCGGCCTCGACAATGTGAACAATTAACCAACATTGCCTCAAGGAATGACCCACATAGATTCAAACATATAATGGGCTCATGACCTCACACAACGACCTAATGTACAACACAATAGGCCTTACTTAAGGGTTACATGTACACAACAGGTGGGCCCTGCTCATTGGCCTAACATACATCACAATAGGCTCCTTTGCCTGGCCCTCAAATGCATCATAATGGGCTTCATTACGTAAGCCTCAATATACATCACATTGGGCTTAAACACAGGCTGAATACACATTACAACGGGCCTCAAATACAGGTCACATATACATCACATTAGGCCTCGATAATCGAAATCGGCAATCGGCCATGACAATCGGAATCAACAATCGACCATGATAATCGAAATTGAGCCTCGATTGATAATCGGAATCGACAATTAGCCACGACAATTGGAATCGGCAATCGGACATAATAACCGGCCTCGATCGATAATCGGTCAATCAGCCATAACAATCAGAATCGGCAATCGGCCACCATAATCGGCCTCGCTCGATAATCGGTCAATCAGCCACGACAATCAGAATTGACAATCGGCTACAATAATCGGCCTCGATCGATAATTGACGTAGGGAAGGACGTGAGGTTGAGCACTATCTTCCTCAAGGTGATAAATATTCCGAATCCACGGAACTTCTCTGGACTCCTCACATAGACTTCTCGAATCCACGAGGAAAGAAAGCAGAAAATAAAAATAATTTCTAATAAATTCAAAATTATTGATAATTGTCTAATGTGTCTCCTTACACCATTAATATAGAAAAAAATAAACTAAAATTCGAAATTACCAAAAATAGTAAAATTCTAACTCTAATAAAAATCATAATTCTAATAAAACTCTTCTAAGGCCTAATTTCTAAAAATAAAAATTACAAATAAACTTTCTCTAGAAGAGTCCTAGTATAACTAAAAGTTATTTCTAAAAGGAAAGAAAATATAAAACTCTAAAAATATTAAAAAAATCAGAATTACTAAAAATAGTAAAATTTTTCTAAAAATTCATTTTTGAGCTGGAAGCGCGCGTTTTCTGACGAAACGGACAGGTGTGACCCACGTTGTGGGTCAGTTCACCTCAGATGGCCCGTTTC
Source organism: Magnolia kwangsiensis (assembly GCA_037074715.1). Classification (NCBI taxonomy): domain Eukaryota; kingdom Viridiplantae; phylum Streptophyta; class Magnoliopsida; order Magnoliales; family Magnoliaceae; genus Magnolia; species Magnolia kwangsiensis. Next base: position 30,634,320 of record CM073584.1, on the reverse strand, counting down.
AGTAAAGATTGATAGGTTGTACGCCCCGTAACGATACCCGGATCAAAAGTTATTGTCAATTCACAGTCTATCTTCTTTTGGCCCAAACATGCTGGGAACGTATCTGTGACACGTTCTACATCAATAATCGTTCAATCGGCCACGACAATCAGAATCGGCAATCGGCCTCGATCGATAATCAGTCAATCGACCACGACAATCAGAATCGTCAATCAACCTCGATCGATAATCGGTTAATCAGCCTCGACAATCGGCCATGATAATCGGCCTCGATAATCGAAATCAGAATCGGTATCAGCCCCTATAATCCACCAAACAAGACCTAAGGGAAGGTCACAATGTAGACTTTCAACCATCATTGCCTATCAATGTGAACATCTAACCAACATTGCTCCCAAAGAGTGTACTATGAACCATGGGCTGAACATACGGTGGACCCATGACCTCATACAAGGGTCTAATATACATCACAATGGGTCAAATACATGGGCCTAATATACATCACCATGGACCACGACCCATAGTCCTCAAATACATCATAATGGACTATGAACCATGGGCCTCAATATACATCAAGTGGACCGCATTAATGGGTCTCATATACACGATAGGTGGGCCCTGCACATGGGCCTCAAACACACAGCATGGGGGCCCTACACATGGGTCTCATATACATCAAATGGCCCACACACCTGGGCCTCGAATACATCAAGTGAGCCACAAATCATGGACCTAATGCATATCATAATGGGCCTTACCCTTAGGCCACGAATAGATCCCAATGGGCCTTACCCATAGGCCTCGAATACATCACAATGGACCTTGCCCATAGGCCTCAGATTCAAGCAGGTGGGCCCCATCATATGGGCCTTAAATACAAAGCAGGTGGGCCTCGCACATGGGCTAAAAAAATACACCACATCAGGCTTCACGATCCATGGGCTTCAAATACACAATAGGTGGGTCGCACCAATGGGCCGCACCAATGGGCCTCATATACATAACAGGTGGGCCTAACTCATGGGCCTCAAATACAACAAATGGACCTTGGCTTCAAATACATGACAGGTGGGCCTATATACATACGACAGGTGGGCCTGAAAACTAATAAACAGCAAGGATAAAACATTCATATCACGATGGGCCTAAAAAAAAATCTGGAAACAGGGTGGACGATGGATATAATACGTACATTACAGTGGTCCACACAAATGGACAGTGTGGATCAAAACATACATCATGGTGGTCCACAACATCGTTTAAATCTGTCCAGCACCATCCAGAGGTCTGGACGGTGTGGATAGAAGCACGTACATCATGGTCAAGCCCCATAGAACTTGCTGACGCTACACAGTAGTTGTAGCCGCTGGTGGGAGGTACTCCATCCATTCAGCTTCCAGGCAAGTGGGTCCCACGGAGTAGACGAAGGGCGAAGATAAAGCACATACAGCACATGTGGGCTGTACAGATGGACGACGTGTATACAACACATACATGAGGGTAGGGCCCGCCGTCTACAGATGGATGTTGTGGATAAAACATGTACGTTATGGTGGATCTCACCGTCCAGATGAGCGGTGAGGATAGATCACATATACCACATTGGGTCCCACTATCCTAGTTGATGGTGCGCATCTTAGTGGTCCCAAGATTTCATTGGTGGACTTCAATCCTCACTGTCCACAATGGTGCGATCCATTTGAGCCTTGGGACCTTCCTCCGCAGGATAAAGGATGGACGGTGTGATTAAAATATTTACATCAAGGCCTCACCAAATTTTCTGATGTCACTTACAACAACAGCTTCCACCAGCTGCTAGACTACACGTGCATTGAGGTGGGTCCATGTGGTGGACGGTGTAGATAAAACCCATACATCAGAAGTGGTCCCCACCGTCCAGACCACTGGACGGTGTGGATAATACATGTGTACTGAGGTGGGGTCCATGTCAATGTTGCCCACCAGCGATTCAATCAAGCTGGTATCTATGTTATCCTGCCATCCAGACGATCAGCAGTCTGGATGGTGCTGCTGTTGTTAGTGCAGTCCACCAATCACTGGACCTGCGCAGATGCAGATGGACGGCTTGGATGAAGCACATACATCTAGTGAGTCCCATGCTGCATTACAGCAGGAAGTTGCTGGTGTAGAAAACCAGCCAATCCGTCAGCAGGTGGGTCCTTACATGGGGCCCACCGCATACATGTATAATATATTATAAATATATCAACGTGGGTCCCACATGGGAGTGGCCACCATATCATTATTTAATATTATATAATATAACAATACATATCTCATATACAATACAGTAAGGTGGGCTCCCACGTGGATGCGGCCCCCACGACATATATTAATTAAATATAAAGTATTATATTATATCATAATATAATATATCATATACAATGTATTAGTGAGTGTGTGGGAGGGTGAATCTGTCAGTGTCCAACCATATGGACGGATGGCTGATGGTGGGGCCCACGTATTCGGACGATTGTGATGCAACACATTCATCATGTGGTGGGGCCCACAGATGTCCAAGTGATGTACGGTTTGGATTCTACGTGCACATGAGGTAGGTCCACACGTGTGGGATGAAACAAATGCATCATGATGGTGTCCCACCGTCCAGATGTTGCTGGATGGCTGGGATAAAACACTTACATCACACGTACGTCATGTGCGGCCCATGTAGCCTAGGGTTGGGATTGTCCTAGGCGCAGCAGGACGCTACACGTCCTCTGGCCATTAGCAGCAACTGCTGCACCTCTTTCATCTAATTTTATGTTTTCTTTGAAAATGAATTTTTCCATGGTTTTTCTCATGTGGGGCCCACACCAGATGGATCCATCCCACCCATTAGATCCTACAGCTCATTACAGGCTAAATGAGCACAATATCGAAAGTATTTTGGCATATAGAAAACTTTAAAGTATATTTTAATGATAAAACCTCCTATTCTCTAAGCTATGGCCCGCCAGATGATCTGGATGGCTTCATTTTTTGGGTCAACGCCTAAAATATGCTGGGAAACGGGATGGACGGCGTGGATCATATACATTCATCAAGGTGGGGCCTGCATGAGCAGCCCACCCCCAAGCTCAGTGGGTTAATACACCCAACGTCAGTTCACACTTCCCTGTTAGGCACGCCCCACGGCGGCTGGGCACGTCCAGCGTCCCTGGACGCTGGACAGATGGGATACAACACAAGCATTGTGGTGGGTCTCACGTGTACGTGGCCCACCAGCTTGGGACAACATGATATTTGTGTTTTCCCTTCATCTTAGCCATCCAATGAACCCGCTACAAGGTGGGCCTTATGATCAGATGGTCAAGATCATCTTGCACCGTGGGGGGCACAGGACATCACACAAGAGAGAGAGAGAAGCACCCACCTTTGATCTCTTCTTCCTCCATCTGCCAACACGATCTAGAGCACCAAGGAGACGATTTCAATGGTCAAGATGTTCTTTGGATGGTGGAGATGGGAGGTACAAAGTGGGCCACACAAGGTTCTCTCATGGGAGACATGGACGTGGGTGCTCCATGGAAGGATTGCTTAGAAGAAATGAGAGAGAGAGAGAGAGAGAGAGAGAGAGAGAATGGGATGTAAGGGAGTGATGGGTGATGGGTGGTATGGGTTGTGTAAGAAAGGGTTGACTTGGGGAATGGTTGTGTACTTGGGGATGGGATAGGGTGATGGGTTGCTTTGTACTTTATTGATTTGATTGATTGATTTGATGGATGGTAGAAATTCTCTCGGGATTACAACATGCGGTGTTTTCTTCAAGTTGAATGCAGACCGACATCTTTCAGCCTAGGTATCAGTACGATGCGCGAGTCACGACGTTGGAACCACGGTGACGGCACAGTCGCTATGATATAAATTTCGGTTCGAGCCAACTTCGGTATGCAGGACTCGACTTAGGATGGCGTGCAAACGTCGAAAACAGGTCGAGGATTGCCGAAATTTGATTGGAGGGACCGCGGAAGCATACGAAACAGTACGGGCTAGGATACGGGCCTTACAAAAATCTCTTAGAAACTAAATCTGAATTTGTAGATACAATACTATAGAACATAGATTCACTAAATTATAGAAAAATCCCACAGTTTCAAACTCATTGTCTGTCCCTACTGAACTGAAACGTGCACCATATTCAAACTATACATGTATTTAAATAAAATGCACACACCACTCAAAATCTCTCAGAAAGTAAATCTGAATCTGAAGATACATTGTTATAGAACATTGATTCACCAAATTAGAGAAAATTTCAACAGTTTTATCAACTTTTCTATCCCTACTGAACTGAAACTTACAGTAGATTCAAACTGTACATGTATGTAATTAAAACGCAGACTCCATCCAAAGATGTCGGCAAGTGAAACTGAATGCAGAACATACATCATTCACGATCACAGAGTCACTCCAGTTTAAAGTTGTATCCAAGTCTTGCATGACATTGTGACTGATAGTTAAACTATAAGTGATCTCAAATCAGAATCTGCATGTATATAAATTTAAAGGAGCCATGCTTCCAGTCTTTTAGTTACTGGAAATGAATATGAACATCAATCATAAGATCTGGGCATAGGTTCACCAAAATTACCTACCCACCCAACCCTTCCAAAATTACTATTTATGGAAATCCAACTGAAACTGCACCTTTCTTATTATCCTCCATTATTTACTGCACCTTTCTTATTATCCTCCATTATTTATTACTGAATGTGCAAGTTCTCAAAACTTTTGGTTGGGAGCCTGGGATTGGTCCTCTTAAGGTCGAGTAGGGCTCCTGTTGACCCTTAATCCGACTCAACAACCTGAGCCCCACCTGGCTGAGTTGCACTTTCAGAATCACTTGAAAGAAGAGATGCATCATTTACAAGCATATGTGGATGCACAAAAATATAGAACAAGCCAACATTAGCTATATATAGCCATGAAACTCATTAGGTAGAATAGTTTTGACAGTTTACCAAGTCGAAATTATTTTCTAGGAGTAACATACAACAAATACACTAGCTAATCTATAGGTAGAAGATGCTACCTATAAACAAGTATGCAAATAAGCCAAACAGCAGGATTGAATGATGTGGATTTTTACTGAACATTCTAGTCTTCAGATTTGCAACCAATTTGAAACTCAATCAAATCTCTGAAAGCAGATTGAAGCTGTAAATTGAATCTAAATGAAACTGAATCATAAATGCATGTTATAGGAATCTATTTCTGAAACAGCATCTGAAACTTAAACACCTCAAGTATTGAAAATGAAAGTTGTAATACCAACCATTTTATAAGACACCTCAAGAAACAGATAAACAGGGTATGAATAATATCAATCAATTACTTACTTTCAACTATAAAGATGGTTGAATGGAAGTACCTGGACCGCAAAGTAAGATCACACCATAGCGTCAAGGTCCCGACTCCGAGAGCTCTGCCATGCAAACCACAAAGACAAGTGGTTATTATCATTAAAATAACTAACTTTCGTGAGAGGGCCATATAGAATATTATCATCCTAGAATCCTGATCACCTACAACCTGCGACTATTTGGGTATGATGAGGAAATTCGGTATCCATGGCAGCTAACCCTACAACAATGATCTCAGAGGGCCTGTTCGCCGGTGATTTATAGGGGTAGATGAAGGACCACAACATTTTCTATCTGCCCCTCTCTTAAACAAAAACACAGATTTTCTAGAAAAAGAAACCCTATTCATGTACATGGTGGTATTTGAATCCCGAACGAGAGGAAGAAGACCTACCTCAGTGCCAAAACTTCGACAGCTCGCTCTTGCAACACCTCTTCACCTAATCAGCTCTGCAACCAACATGCATCCATAAATAACAACCAATTTTGCGCTAAAAAAATTGATCCCCGCCATCTCTCCCACCAGTGCAAGGGATTGATAAATCCCATCCCTGGTCCGTACGACGGACTCGAAGTACAAAGGGATGGGCTCGATGCGGTATCAGAGAGTGGGCGACAATTCCAACGAGAGATTTTGCAATCCCTCCACATCTCTTCCAAATCCATCAGAAGACGAAGGACATCCCAAAGACAATGCCACCCAAACAGGGCTAGTGTTAGGATAGGAGGGATTTTACAATCCTATCCCTCCTAATCCCTTGTATTCCACCGTAAGTCATGTGCCCAAACAGGCCCTAAGATCACCCTGATTGGACCTATAAAGAGGGAGTTATGACTATTTTCATAGCATTGCGTAATGTTGGATGACATTATCCAATTCGAGCTCAATTTTGAAATTTCAAACAGTCTTATTTGAAAGCTCATCAAATTATTTTTGGAACAAATCTAAGATTGCCTCGATTTAACCTATAATAAAGAAGTTATAATCATTTTTTGTAAAGTCATGTGACGTTGGAACCGGACTCAAACAAATGAGCAAGTACATTCACGTTCACATTCCAAATGCAAATGTAAGCATGTACCGAATATGAATGCAAGTTTGCATTAGATACACGCCCTCATTCATTTTCATTTCCAGCATTATGTGATCCCAATAAAATGATCATTACTCCATCATCACATGTCATATCAGAGTGATCTTGAGCTCACTAGAAAGATAATGACCTTTCAAATGAGGCTGGAATCTTCTCTTTTAAACACCACTTAAACGTTTCAATGTGGAGCTAAAGTCCATGATGGTGCTCACCAATTGTTTGGCCTCATTTCTAACATCACACGAGTCTACGGAAATGGTTATAAGTCACTTATTACAAGTTGGTTAAAGGCAATCTTGGGCTCATTAAAAAGATAATCCGACAAGTTTTCAAATGGAACTAGAATAATCTCATTTAGACACTATTTGACATTTCAAAATTGGGCCCAAAGCCCATGATGGTATTGACGTTCATTTCCAACGTCGTGCAATCTCTCAAAAAGGGTTATAAGTCCCTCGTTACAGATTAAATCAGTTAATTTTGGATCATTGGAAAAGATAATTTAGTGAGCTTTAAGAAAGGACTAGAATCATCTCTTTTGTATATCATTTGACCTTTTGAAATTAAGCCTAAAGTCTAACTCGTGAATAATTTTATTTTTTTAAAGAACCATTTTCTAAAAGTGAAACTTTTATATAAAAAAAAAAGTTTGTCTCATTTTTATCTTGAACAAGTTTAGAACCCTTTTTTTTAATATATATATATATATATATATATATATATATATATATATATATATATATATATATATATATATTAAGTATGGGTTTTACCCAAAGAAAGTAGTGGAAAAGCATGAAAGATTATTGAAGAATAGTCGAAAAGTACAAAAGATCACCAGAGTGCAATAGTAAAAGAAAAGTTAGTTAAATGGTATTAATAAAAGGTCTAAAGGTCTTTACAAGCATAAGGCACAATGTAGGGCATTTTCGTTAAAAGAAAATCCAAAAAGGGGGTCATAGTGGTAGAAAAGTAAATATTTAAAACGGGTGGTACACAGGAAAAAATGTAATTGAATTTTACCAAATTGTGTCTCAAAAATCAATGTTCCCTAAAAGTGCTATTTCAGAGGAGAAATTACATTATTAGCCACTACATTTTTTTTAATAGTAAAGTGAAAAATAACAAATTATGGGGCCCACGTGGTCTATCTCTCATATCAAACCCGTCCAACAGATGTACATCAACCTTATTATTAGATGAAACAAAAATATGACAGATTCGAGCATAAGGTGGGCTAATCAATAAAAGTAATGTACCATTCAAAATATTTCAATTCAAGTGTAGCCCATTTGATGATCTAGTTGGCTTGATGTTTTGTTCATTTTATCACCCTGGTGTGGCGCATACATTTAATTAGATGTTATACATAGACCACATGGGCACACTTATCTTGAGTTTCACTATTTTTTTAAAGAAACAAATAAATGAGGGTATTTTTATAATTTATGTTACCCTTTAATCTAGTCATGTGGCCACACGTGTAAAAAATGACACGAATTCGATAAAATGTGTGCGATTAAGATAGTGTCAGACGTGTCAAAGTTATTTTCAATCAACTGAACACTTGTGACCCTAGGCTCTAAACTATGTGGATTAGGATCAAGCCTATGAAGGTTGATCTGATTGTATAACGATCATGTGATTTTAAAAGGAGAGGGTTGGTCCTTCAGAATGTGATATTTTTTCTTAGACCTAAGGACTTTTCTTTTAGCAGTGATAGTGTGTTAAGTTTTTCAAAATAATAATAATGGACAAACAATATTAAAAATAAGGCTAGATTGACAATTTTAATAATTTAAAAAATAAGAACAGAATAATTAGTGAAAAGAAAATAAACTAAGTAAAGAAAGAGAATAAATATTCATGGCTGCTTGTGCTGGCAAATAGCCTTGCAAATACTAGATGGTCGTGGTGTGAAGTCAACAAAATGTGACAGTTGGTCTACCAAGGACTCGATGACCGGGGAATCCAATGATGATGGTCGTGGATATTTAATCTACTCTTAAAGGCATAATGCGGTGATGATTCTAAATAGTAGCGGATCTAAACTAATTGAAGGATTTTGGACTTATAAAAGCATGACTGGAAAAAGGTGAAATATTTAAGCGAAGAATCTAGACTAAGGATAAGTAGTCTTGCGCTATAGATTAATTGTGTGGTAAAGGCTTATATAGGAGGCAATGGTCGCATTTTAGTGCTCCTTATATATTCTAGGAGGCAATGGTCGCATTTTAGTTTCTTTGTAAGTCTTTAATCTTACAATGGTCAAGTCCTAGTAGGATCTGGATTTCTCATTATATGTTGTCATCATGATCTTATTTACTTCTAATTCTAAATGAACTTTACTTTAATTTCTTTGATCCTTTGCTGCATCTGAAAAATTATCACTCGTCTTTAGGGTTTTTAGATGTCAGTATGTGAGACAGCCTAATTAGAACTAAGCATTTAAGGAAGTATAGATTATAATGAAAGAAAAAGAGTTGTAATTAAACAATAATTAAAAATACTATGGATCTGTGAATCCCCATTTAACAAATTTTGAAACTAATTCGTCTTGTTAAAGTTGATAATTTAATTAGAATTAGATGTCAATCCGTTCTAATCGAAAAATAAAGCAATAAATATTGTACTCTCATGATCTCTCATGAAGATTTAGGCAATCAATCGCAGGGAATTAAAAGCATTTATTGTACTTGAAGTACACAATAGATCAATCAATTTTACAAATTGATTCTTTCTCCAATTTATGAATTCAATCAACACAATCACAATTTAACATTAAAAACTCATTAACTTGAATTAAAAATTAACTAAATATTAAAATTCATAAAGAGGTTTATCCCTTAGCCCTTGGTAAGAGATTATCTTAGCATGGCTAACATCTTAAAAGAAAAATAAAGACAAACAAACTAAGATCGACGTATTGAAGAAGAATGATGGTGCCGAAAGTGCTTCACTTCACTTGGAATCACCCTCAAAATGTAATTCGTGATTTAGAGAACTTAGACTTGCTTAAATAGAAAATTCTCCATCAACTTAAAATTTGGACAATTGCACATTTGTCAATTGATCTCGTTGATTGATCGATGGATTGATCAATCACCACCAAAAACTTCCAGCAACAAACTTTTGAAATTCAGAATATTGTCGATCGATCGATCGATCTCTCTCCTTCAGTCGATTAAAGTTGATCAAATTTGTCTAACAAGTAAATCGAATAAATTAGGGGAATTTCATTTGATTGAACCAATTCCACTGATTGATTTATCATGACCAAAAGTGTCCAGTAAGTTCTGGTCATAATTCAATGAGTTTCGATGCATTCCCTCGATCAATGGAGATCAACCGAGGATTGGTTGATCGATTAAACACATTGATTGAATGATCGAAATTTGTTGTCTTTTTTTAGTTCAATGCTATTTGATCTTCGGTTGCTTTCTCATCTCCGACACTTGATTTCATTAGCTCCTCATGTCTTCAAATCTTCATTTTTACTCTTTTAATTCTCCAATTCTTTGTTTGAATTTTTTTGGGCTTTAATTCAATACTTTAAACTCAAATTTATCTTAGACTTTGAAATCACTTTGCATAGAGAAAGCATATCCAATTAGATCATATTAGCACCTACATGCATGGGAAAACAATGCATGAATAGAGGTTAAATATGCAATATTTAAGTCTCAACAAAAACCAACTTCGGGATCATCACATCCATCCATATGCACCTGATTCGTTTATCTTATATGTTATCCAAGTACAAGTGTAACCTACTATCGGAATCATCATCTAATGACTTGCTTACGAGTACACATATACATACCATTTTATACATCTTGAGCTTACATATTTTTATACATATGATCTATCATCAATCAAAACTGTTGAGAATAATCTTTAAGGACCTATTAAGCTATCCAACCATCCGATTTCAATCTGGACCACTATATTATCATAAAATTGATAAAGATCTAATCTATGCACTTTACATCCGATTATCCATGATTTTAAACCTTTCATCATATTCCCGATGCATCGATGAACATTCTACATCATTAAGGTATATTTTCAATGGTTAAAAATGCACCATTTGTCATCCTAAAGTTTGTTATGGTGTACACGTTCTTAATCGACACTGAAACTCAAAAAACCTGTTTTTAGAAACCCAATTACAGTAAAATTTCATAAAATGCTTAGTCCAATTGAATAGTATCTTATTAAATTTAGAGTCTAACTCGCAAGATCTTTCGTCCAACGAAATTCTCATCATAGCCACTAGATGACCCGCTTTGTAAAGTCTCAGATTTTCATTATTTAGATTTCAAAAATACTTTAAAATTTTTTACTATAATTAGCTTATGTTGTCACTTACTGACCCATAACACTCAATGTTAGTCTATATGTGTGTGTTACTAGTAAACAACCAACAGTTTAGGGTGATTAGGATCGGATCGCCAATTTTGCTAGTTATGAATAGGCCATACTATAAACTTAGCTAATCCAAATCTTAATCATTGTACACAAGAAATCTTTTTACCCAATTTATTCCAAAAATACATTGATTATCCGGACAAACTTTAAACCGCTTGTTAGTGGGCCACCAAACCCGAGGCTATAGAAAGATGTTCATCTTAATGAACTTAACGTCCATCGTGGGACATTGAACGGAGATTGCACCTCAAATCGCTCAACTTGGACTTGTAAGGCCAGTGCACGAGATGTGTGAATATTTATGAAATTAATTAGGGACTTGAGTTAATTGTCTATATTTGGTCTTTGCCAAAGTTGTGGCATTTAGACCATTAGATGATGATTAAATTTAGGGCACTGATCGATATTATAACCCTTCTCACATACATGTAGTTATAGACCCGATTGATGCTCAGGGACCATCGATATAGGTTAGGGCCTTCCTTGTTAATCGGCATGTCTGATTATCTAATGTTGTATCCAAACATAAATCGCCTATTGGGGCACTTATTCCATAGCTTAGACAGACTTGTACACCTCTCAGTGAGTCCCATTGTTGGAAAAAACATTCCCTAGTATTAGTATAATGAATAAAGGGCCATTGGAGCCATTTTACACCTTCTGACACTAGAAAACTTATTTTATTTTACACCCATCCCTATTCGAATTTACCTTAGCCAAAGGAGAGAATGAGAGAAAGAGAGAAAGATGAAGAGAAGAAGAGTGAGAGTGGGAGTAGAAAAGTTTTAGTGCTTCCTTTCATCGATTCCCTCCAATTAAAGCCCTAGCATTGATCCTTTTCCTCTGCCGAATCCATCCTACTCATGATTGGGAGGTAAGAAACAAACCCTACTTCTCAACTTAGGTTATTTTATAATGAATTACATGAATCTCACATAGTTCTTAGTGTTTGTATAAGAATTAGTGATTTCCACTAAAAGTCCTAACCATAAGCGTGATTAGGTCGCGTGAAACAGTCTAAGGTATTATTATTTCTAGGTTGCCATTTATTGACCATTAATGGTCTAAGTTAATGATTCTTGATTATAAATGGTTTGATGTGTGATAAAATATTTGTACTTTGATTATAATTATAACTTATACTATTAATTGCTTCTTGATACTCACATGTTCGATGGAATGCTTGAATAAATAAGTTGTTAAATTTAGGGCTTATGTAAAATTTTATCATGATTGTCTAATGAATTGTTAGTTCTTAGTGACATGTAGAACTGCTTACGATGTTTGGTCAGACAACAAATCGTCCAAACTAAGGGGTGACTCAAGTAAGGTCGGTCACCATGTATGACAACGACCAATTGAATTTAAGATACCCTCGTTCCCATTGAACATAGATGGCCGACTTTAGTTGGACTATGTAAGATGCTCGCACCCAATGTTAATTGCGTCAGGGTTCTTACAGGTCAATTAAAGTATAGTCTAATGGTTAAACGATCATGTACGTTCAAAATATATGACAATAATCAATTGAATTTAGGTACTCTTATTCTCATTGAATGAGTCTACTTATAACTGTTAGCAATATGATCCTACAAAAATTCATGAGCCAGGCATGATAGTATGAGACACTGTGCCCGAGCTATAAACCTATGTTGGGGTCACGTGCCGGCCATACTAGTAAAAAAATAGGGTTATGATCCCACCATATTAGTATAAAATTGGGTGACAAGCCTTCCCATAATGACCATTGAATACTTGTGAAGGCTATGAACCTACCATATTATAAATGAAATTGATATCGCGACTTCACCACATTTGTATTTGAGTGAAGACTCTTACATTATTTGAGGTCGTCCTTAGGTAATGAATCCTAAAATGGATCAATAGACATAGGTGAGGAGCCACTATGGTCGTATCGAGCCTCGTGATTCAAGTAGAGACTCGTGATATAATGGCGGTATCTTAGTTTTACCAATTTGTTGGATGAACTAGGATTAATAATCACTCGGATAATCATATATATTAATCACATTGCACTAGATTAAATTATTGTGATTTAACGTTGGAGTCGCGTGATGAAGGAGTGTTAGCATTTACAAAATAGGCATTGAAGTTACTTGTAAGGGAGTACTGGATTGCAAGCCATATGCATCATTTTATATTCTCATTCATGCATTTAACAAGAGAATTTAATAAGTTATTTACATGATTTATCATTACCTACACTGATTGAGTCGATAATATGTGTAACTTAGAATTAATGGAACCATTGAGTTAGTTAACTAAACAATATTATCGATGCATGTACTATCGAGATCTTATATGGGTATGCTTAGATTGGCTTGCACCATCGCCATTATATTTTGGAGGATTGAAGAAAATGAAAAACTTTATACTTTAATCATTTTGAGTATATATAATGTGGCTTGTATAATCCCTATTTGGGCCAACACTACTTCCAAAATAGTACATTTTGAATATTAGTCATATATTTTCAGGTTTAATTACATCTGCTTAACTTTGATATCGCTGATTTAAAGCTACCATAATTTTGATCATATGTGAATGTTAACCGGATAATGCGGGTACATGGGAACTTACCCACGCACATTTTCACTAGGTTCACACCCTAGAACTCAGGATCGGAGTCTCCGTACTCGGGTGCCAATTTTTTGGGCGTGATATAGCTGAAAGCCAAAGAACGACCATCATTACAATCCACAAGTGAAATGCATCTACCAGTTCATATTTTACATTGGATCCTCTCTACACCCATTTCCAGATATCCCAAATTCTCTAAGAAGAATCCTCCAATTTTATAGTTTCTAAAAACTAAAAAGGACTGTACACATCCATCCATACCTTACATTGTATGTCCTCCACACTTTAGATCTTGACCCAACAACCAATTTGCAAAACTAACCATGTATCAATACTAAGATGCATCAATGGACCCTGTGGACTGTCCTGTTCGCATTCTTAAAATTATTAGACCGTCGTTCCAAAATCCAATCCCTTAAACCATCTATTTAAAATACTTATTTCCATTTGCCAATTGAACCATCAAATTGTAACGTTCTATAAAATTCCGCACAAAAACCCTAGTATATCCATGAGGGATACCGTCAAAGGGTCATACCAGCCCAACTAAATGCCTTAATTATGCTAGAATTGGCGAATTTAGGATAATTTGAGATTAATACACATTCTTGCTAATCACGAATGGGAACTTCTTGAACGTAATTAATCCCAACACTAGTTGACACCCACCAAAAAAAAAAAATCTCAACGTTTAACTTATTAAAGAAATACCCCAATTAACCGAATTAGGTCTAGACCGTGCCTTTATAGTCCGCTAAACTTAAAAATACAGAAAAATGTTCATTTTTTTAGGCTTGATATCCATCATGGATATTGAGCCGAGATCACATCTAGCATCGTCCAACTTGGGCTCGCAAGGCAACGTTGTGAAATGTGTGAATGCCTCAAGAGATATCCCGAACTTAGGTCAAATGTTCACTCTCCACTCTATGCCCAAGTTGTGGCTTTCAGACCATTAGATCATGATAAATCTTAAGACACTAACTTAAGATAATACCCTGCACATATCCGTATAGCCGTAACCCCAGTCGACCATCGATGATTGTTGAATTAAATTAGAACATTTTTCATTTATCAGAATGTCTGATTATCGTGGTAGTTATGTCCAAATGTAGATCTCCAAGTGGGTCACATGTCCCATACCATAGATTTAACCGTACACCTTCTTGGGGGGAGGGGGACAATGATGAGAAATAACCACCCATAAGGTTAACATACTTACCACATGTCCTTTAGGGTTACACTACTTCTAGTCCTATAAAAAGGCCCAAATTGGGCAAGCCTCTTTCCCATACGAATTTATATCCTAAATTGTTGAGAGAGAGAAGTAAAGAAGAGAGAGAATGAGAAGGAAGGAGAGAAGGTTGATTAGTGCTAGAAGGTTGGTGTTCCTCTGACCCTTCTTTCCTTTCAACCAAAGCCCTAGTCGCACCCGAATCCTTCGTCGGATCTCTTACATCAGTGATAAAAGGTAAGGATTAAACCACACTTCTCAATTTAGGTCTTTTTAGATTGAGTTTCTTAAATCTTCAATAACATGTGTGTTGCTTAGGTTTCAGTGATCTTTTCCTAAAACCCTAACCTTAAAAGCGCTCTAAGTCGAGTAAACCATAGGTGTAGACCATTTCCTTCTTGGTTTTCTTTTATCAACCCTTGAAGACCTCTCCTGCAAAGGCTTTCCACATAATATTCATGTGTTCACTGTGGTTTTTTGAATTTTTTTCTTTATTACATTGTTTGATTCTATTTGAAGTTGCTTCCGTGCCCAACAAGTTGTGTTAGCTAGGAATTGTAGCATTCCCAACATCATGATGGGTGATAGTGTTGGAGAAGGTGGATCACAGTCACATTGCACACCACTACACACAACACAATAAATGGCTAAGATAAAGTGTTGTAAAGGAACCCACCTTTCTTTTATTCTTATTCTTATTCTTTTTATTTACAGGTTCATGCATCAAGAAATGCTAATTTCTATCTATTAGTAATTAATACTTATAAATTAATTTGATTTTTGGACATTTACATACAAGTGTATAAAATATATCCATGCATCTACATGATATATACAAATATATAAAATATATACATGCTTCTACACATCCTGCCCCATTTGCCAACCTTATAACAACATGCCCTTGCGAATCTACTTACACAACTCCCACGTGTGCCCTATGTGGTACGTAAATGCAAAATCTGTGCATTTCATCAAAGGCCCCTCCATGGGCTGATATTAGGAGCAATGGTCGTTTCCTATTACCATCCATGAGCGTGGATTACGTGTGGTAGACTTTTTCAAGAACTTTCTAAGATTAAAAGCTTAGTGGGGCCACTATGATGCTTGTGGGAAATCCACCGGGCCGTTCATTTTTAGACCGTTTTGCCGGATCATGTTAGAACATGGTAAAAAATAGACAGTACAACCTGCGATGGAGAAGGTATATGGGTAAATGCGAAGTGCCTACCCTTGAAACCACACTCGGTCTACCCTAGCATGGTTACATGCCATTTATACGGTTCATAAGGTTACTTCTACTTGGATGAACTGAAAATATAAAAATATTAGCCTTATTCAAAAACTTTCAAGGCTCTGTCAATGTGTTAAGGGTGGACATTCAATCCTCACTTTTTTCCTATCATGTGGCTCACTTCAATTTTTTATTTTCCTAATAATTCAGGCCATGTCCTAAAATCATTTGGCAAAGTACATGAATGGAGCGAATTTGTCACAAGCATCAATGAGCCTTGTTGCTCGTTGTTTTTAACAATTTGATCACGTGGTAAGGACGGGCATGCGAGAATTGAATTTATGACTCAATTCAAAATGGACAACTATGACTTCAAGCACTAAGATAGGCAGATACGTAACATATGATCATGATCGAATGAGATCGATCATCTATTCAGCCCCTTACTTAATGTGTAAATAAGATCAAGCAATATCTGAAGGGTAAGTTTTATCATCTGATAATGGGTTGCACCCTTTACTTCTGTACGAAAGTACTTTTCAATATAAATAAAAGAAAAACAAGAAACAAATTCTTACCGTCAATCTCCAAAAAGGGCTGCAAGGCACCTTCCCGAATAAGGAACCGAATTTAACGTATGAGTGTAGACCTAAATTACAAGTAAGATGATTAGCTACTTGATTAATATTATGGATTACACTATTAAATATAAACATAAGGTAAAAAATAAAAAATTATATTAAAAAATATAATTGATTAATTGTAAAAAAAGTAAAGTAATTACGCTAAGTAATGTAAATGAGAGGCAATTGAAAGATATGTTTGACTTTGATTGGATTAGTGTCAGATAAATTTTTCTGTTAATTTTTTTTTCTATACTTATCTTGGCCACGTAGATACTTCTTATTTTTTTACTGTTGCTATATTTGTTAACTACTACTTAACCTTCTTTACTCTTTGTCACGTGAGTTGTAACTTTTACACACCGTAAGTAATACAGTAGCGTCACTCAATATGCTCCAATTGTAGTTAAATGAAGTCTCATCGGATTCTTTTAGTATATCCCATCGATATCCCAGTACACATACACTGTGTAAATCCATCCAAACCACGCGCATCTCACTCCGAGGGCTTTCACTGGAATCGGCGACAGTGGAGCAGTACAAGCCCCTCTTAATTTCCCTCTCGGAAGTTCGCGGGGAAGGCTTTCGGTGGAAATCAGCGTCCATTTGTAATAAACACACGCGGCCCACCTGTTCAACAGAGTCAATACCTTTCCACCTCGCCGGACGTACCAACGGCCCAGATCTCGCACTCTCGCTGCTTTCCAGTGGTTGCATCGCTCCAGACACGCAAAGGAAATGCCCATCACATTTTTCAAAAAAGAAGATGAGCATAAACGTCAATCTCCCACGCGCTCCTTTTTCGGATTCCACAGCCTTTTTCTTCTAAAACAAAACTCATATATACACTCCCCCGCCCGTTTTCTATCTTTCCCCTCCAAAACCGCCCTACCAAAAATACCACTATCCGGTTTTCTAGTAAAACCACCTTCTCCAACATGTCCGGATCCAACCAACGCAACCGCTCGTGTCTAGGAATCCTGTTCACACTCGGCCTCACCGCCTTCTTCATGTGGCTTATCCTCCGTCCTTCTAAACCTACCCTATCAATTGAGCAATTTTACGTCCCTGCCCTTAACAAAACCGCTATCTCAAACCTCTCCGCCACAATACCGCCCGTGAATACCACCGTAGCTTTTCACCTCAAACTCAGAAATGAAAACAAGGACAAGGGCGTTTACTACGACGCCCTCAACATTACTCTTTATTACGGCCCCGACCACTCAGTGGTAGGGAATCTGACGTTAGATTCTTTCTACCAAGGGCATAAGAAGACAGCTCATAGGATGGAGAGAATGAAAGCTAAGGGAAGGGCATTTTGGGAAAATGCGACGAGGGCGGTTTCCGAACGGAATTCAACGGTTTTCAGGGTGGGTTTGTGGACGGCGGTAAGGTATAAGATCTACGGCATCAAGACCAAGCGCCACCGGTTCCGGCTAGTCGCCGACGTCGAGGTTAACGGGGAAGGTGCCTGGCCAAAGCGCAAGGGCGTAAAGTTCCACTCGCGCGCGGCCGCGCAGGCTGTCTATCGTGCCCGGCTGGGGGTGCCGCTGGCCCTGCTGGTTCTGCTCGTGGTTTGGTAGAGGTGGGTCGTGGGGTGGGTTTTTCTGCGGCTTCCGTGGCGAACGTGTGTGAGATCCGAACCGTTCATCACGTAGAGCACGGTGTGAACGTGCATTTTCACTATCGATTAAGCCACCTGCGAATTTGTACGTGGATAGTTTGTGGGTCATGTCTCCGAAGCCGTTGATTTTTTATTTACATGTTAGGCCTGTATGATTTTTAGGCCAGGGTGTGTTCGCAATGATCCCTACCTGATGAATGTCGTGGATCTCACACACGTCTGCCATGTTGGCACGTGTAGCATGAAGCTGCGTGTGCGTCTCACGTCTCGTGTCCAAGATTATCTATTGGGTTTTTTTTTGTTTTTTTTTAATTCACCTTTGTAAATCTCACTAAATATGTAATCATTAATTACATATTGACATCACGTCGTCGAGGGGTGCAAAGATGTGGGGCCCACCGTGGTGTATTTGATGTATGTAGCCTATACATGTTGTCTCTGTTATGCGAGTTGATTTTTAAAGCATTAGCGAGAGAGAGAGAGAGAGAGAGAGAGAGAGAGAGAGAGAGAGAGCATCTAAGGTTCAAGTGGAGAGAGAGAGAGAGCATCTAAGGTTCAAGTGAACCCCCCGTAAAAGAAACTTTGGGAATTAAATGCCTTGCTGGTGAAAACTTCTTTTAGGATCTTAGTAAGTTTTTGGATAAGCCTTTTGTCTTTGTTTGTGTGAACCCATGAACAGGTTAGATGACAAATGGGTAACGAACCCAAGACCTTGTGTTGAAACTCTTGTTTCATGGGGTGTGGGCCACTTAGCTTTAAATGTGCTTTACTTTGGGCTCATGGCCAGTAGAATGTTTTGGTAAAACGGGGTGGATGGTGTGAATATGTCACATATATTATTGTGGTGCTCACAGATTCATAACAGTTATTTTAAACCGATTTTTGAGGTGACGATAAACGCCTAAGGAGTATTGGTGAGCTATTTATAGGTATTTATAGTAGAAATGTAAATCAAACAACCTTAAAGCCTCTTTGGATTTGCAGAGAGGGTGGGAGAGGAAATTGTATTTCTCAGAAATAAAAATAAAAAATTATTTCCATGGAAGTGCGGCAAAGGAAATGTTATTTTTTATGTTTGTTTATCAACGACATTTTCTTGAGAAAATTAAGGTCTGTTTTCTAATCATATGTTTAGCAAAATTAAATTCTCTTAAGAAATTCTTTTAGTTATAACTTCAAGTCTCAAAGTATTTAGGATGTAATGCGAGCTCCACTCTAAAGGTACTTGATCAACAACTTAGATGGAATATTTAGTATTTACATGTAAACCTATGTTCATTCTGTCTATGTAACTTCTTGTGAACAGGCCAGCTTGAGTTGTGGATCAGACTCATCTTTTGTCCAAATGCCTAAAGTTGAGGGATAATCCTATTGTACGGAGTGAATTTGACATAGAGAACATGGTGGGATTATGCGAAGCTTACTCAACGAAAGTTACCTAGCCATTTTCATTTTCAGGAAAAACAGAATGTGAAGAGTTATTTTGGTGGTGTGATCAGATTATATCCAGCCTTGGCCTCGGCCGCACCGAAGACGGTGAGGCCCTTACCATGGGCCCCACCTTAATGTATATATTTTATATCCACGCCATCCATCGGTTTTATTAAATCATTTTACGGCTTGAGTGCAAAAATAAAACAGATCCAAATCTTAGGTGGACCATACTATAGGAAACAATGGTGAATAAGCATTAAAAACTTCTTTTGGAGCATAAAAGTTTTGGATCAAGCTGATATTTTGTATTTTTTTTTTTTAACCTTCATTCAAGTTTATGTGACCTTATCAACAGTTTGGATGGAAAAGAAATTACCAAACATTATGGTAGGCCTTAGGAAGTTTTTTATGGTGCGGCATTCAATAACCACTATTTCTTATGGTATGGTCCACCTGAGATTTGCATCTACTTCATTTTTGGGTTCGTACACTAAAATGATTTGAAAAAAGGATGAACGGCATGGATATAGGATACATACATCAAGGTGGGCACTCGGTAAGGGCTTCACAATATTAGGTGATATGCTGGTGTTGCACCTAATCCAGATTATGCTATGAAGTCTTTATCTGTATTAGCTTAAATGAATCGATCTATCAGGGCATGTACTAGCAATGGTAAGAGACATAATTATTGTAATTTAGTTTATTTTAAATAGGCAGTGGCTATGGATATTGGTTGTAGCCCTAGTTCTGGAAACAGTAGTTGTTGTTAACTTCAGTATATTGCTACGGATCTCTTTCTACTTTTAGCTATAAATACTATCCGTAGCTATATATACCTTTTGCCATATTGCTACGGATCTCTTTCTACTTTTACCTATAAATACTATCCGTAGCTATATATACCTTTTGCCATAGAATGTATGGCTACGTAGCCATTATTCTATAGCTACGAATTTACTTCATAGTCATTGCTTCAAAAGCAATGACACAGTCTTGCTACGGATTATAACTATAGCCATAAATCTCTAGCTATGGCTCTTATCCTTAGCATTTGACCCTTTTTTTTAGTAGTGTCCACTCTTAAGAAAACATTGGAAAGAAAATGTGCTTTAATTTCTCACCGGTATGGGTTGGAAAATAAAATGGCAATTTGAGGGAAAAAGGTTGTGTGGGAAATTGAATTTCCTTTCCTTTCTTATGATTTTCGTGTTTTTGGTGTTTAAAAACAATGAAAACATGGTTTCTCAAGAAACCGTATTTCCCTTTTCCCCCATTTCATCGAATCCAAATAGGCCCTTAGGGATTTTTATCGCAAAATTTTTACCTCAAGTAAACTTTGCGAGCCCACAATAATATATGTGTATTATCCACATTGTCCATACATATTTTCATATCATCTTAGGACTTGATACGAAATTGAATCATATCGAAAGATTAAGTGGACCAAACCACAGGAAACAATGTGCATTCATGTATATGTATTATGCATTATCCATGTCGTCAATCCTTTTTTAACATATCATTTTAGAACATGATCCCAAAATCGAATCATATCCAAAGCTCAAGTGGATCACACCACAAGAAACATTGTGCATACAATCTTTGAGCTAAATCAAGCCTAATCTAACTGAGCCCAATCCAGCCAGACCGAGCCGGTACTACCTTGGTTTGAGCTTGCTTTATTTTTTTAAATGAACTTGACTTAGAGGCTTGGTTTGGTTTGGGATTCTATTTGAACCAATCCAAGTCGACCTTTTTCAAACAGCTGAGCTTTCGAGTTGGCTTAGTTAATTTGTTTCCAACTCTAATCATGGGAGCCACTAAATAGCTACCATTTTTAAATCTTTACTTTTCCACACTGTTGACCCTTTTTTATATATATATTTTCTTTGGACGAAAATGCCTTCCATTAAGTCTTGTGTCTATAAAGACCCCTGGACCTTCTCTTCTACACCTAAACCTTTTATCACTACTCTTTGGTTAACTCTTCATTTACCACTTCACTCTGACGATCTTTAATGCTGTCTGACTACCCTCTAGCAAAAACTCCCACTTGAGAAAATTGAATTTTGAGCTTGTTTGGGAAGAGAATGAGATGAAAATTGAACCTGGATCCAGATCAGCCAGAGTCTAATCCATGCCCATACCCAGAACCTAATCTAGAGCATCTCAATCTTAAAAAAAAAAAAAAAAAAACTAAAAAACCGAGCCAGTAACCTGTAACGCTCTATCCGAGGTTGCACAGCGTGGTGGTAGGGAATGAGGGAGAGAGGGGTGGAAGTGGTCGTGGTTGGTGGTACCGATTGAGGGAGAGGAGTGACGGCGGGTGGGTTGTCCCTACTTGTGGTGGTAGGGATTGAAGGAGGGAGAGAGAAGGCTGCACGGCCAGGGTTGTATTGAGAGAGAGAGAGAGAGAGAGAGAGAGAGAGAGAGAGGCTACATGGGGCGTCTGGTGACGGATTGAGGGAGAGATGGCTGCTTGCAAAAGTTTAGGGAGAGAAAGAGGGCTGAACAGATGGGGTAAAACAACTTTTTAAGTGGCCGTGTACGTGCTCGACCTTACTATAACCGGTTTCACCAGTTTTCTTCCCTGAATCCGTGCTTACATCTCAACCGTTGGTTTCAAAAACTCAAATTTGACGTTCAACGTGCTGCCACCAGCTGACCTTACAGAGTGCTACCGTAAGGTCGAGTGTATAGTACCTTTTCCCATATATATATATATTTTTTAGAAAAGATTTTTTCACCTCAAAAGATTCTACATAGATTGGTCATTTACTAAGAAACATAGAGAAAAAAAATAAAAGGAATAGCTAAAGCTTCACTTTTATAATATGCGTTCTTTTCCTCTCTTCAAAAGAGTGTCCTTAAATGGATTGTTTGATAAGAAATTAATAAAAGGAAAGAAAAAGGGATAATAAAATCTCCACTTTTAAAATATGGGTTCTTATTTCTTTAAAAAAATTTGCATAAATGACTCCATGTTTGTTAGCATGTATTGTTCGCAAGTTGGACTTTCTTTCTTCAAAAGAATGTCCTTAAATGGATTTTTAGCTAAGAAATTAATAGAATGAAAAAAAAAAAAAGGGATAATAAAATCTCCACTTGTAAAAGATAAGTTCTTCTTATTTCTTTAAAAGATAACGCTTAAATGACTCCATGTTTGTTAGCATGCATTGTTCGTAAGTTGGACTTTTGGCCCAATTTTAAAAGGTAAAATGGTGTCTAGATGAGATGATTTCACTTTCATTTGAAAGCTCGTGAAATTATGTTTTCAATGAGCCATATATTGCCCTGATCTGACCTGTAATGAGGGACCTTTTTCATAGGATTGTGCGATACTGAAAACGAGATCAAACTATTTCCAAATGCCACTATGAACTTTAAGACTAATTTTGATAGGTCAATATAATGCCCTAGATTTCGTAGCCCGAGTTTGGAACTCGTGCACGAAATCCCAAGTGTTATCTTTAAAGAAAATCCACCTCATTCAAATACATTTGTTTAACATTCTCAAGTAGCACCATAACAAAGATAAAAACAAACTATGCATTGAGTAATGTCCACAAAAAGATCCAAACATAATCATATAGTTTCCCACGGGGCTTATACAACCAAGTACTTAAGTTCATAGAAAAGGGAATAACGACTAAGTCTCTGAAAAGGAGGAAAACTAATTATCTAACCTTGGGCCACATGATCGCCAAGCTCCTCTTGGGACATGTATGACTACTTGTCCCTGACCTTCATGTCCTACTCCAAATCTACAATTACCTGTTCAAAATCTACATCACCTCATAGTGTGGTTGCACAATAGTATCCATGATTGGCCATCTCAATGAAAACCCCCCCAAGATTAGAATCCATAATAATAATTCAAGAAGGGTTCAAGATAAATCATATAATCAGAATAGCAATTCACAAGTGCAACTATAGATGCATGAAATGCACTCAGACTTGGGGATGTACATCTAGCTGGCAATTTGGGGAAAACATTTCATCCAAAAGGAATAGTTGCAATGTAACTAGTCACCAACGAAACTACTCAAAGGTATACGCTCTTAGTGACTAGCCACCCGGGATTGTCCCACACCAAAATTGGACGTTCATATGGTGTACTAGCCATCAATAAAACTACTCAAAGGTATATGCTCACAATGGCTAGACACCAATATGCCCACATGCCATGTACGCATGATTAACCCATCCATTATTACTCTAATTTACAAATAATTCATTTATGTAAATCCTTACAACTAGTAGCATCCCCATTCCATAATCCAACAAGCACTCTTACCATCACGAGATCATTCATTATTATAATAACAAGATTTATCCCACAAACCCATTTGGGGCACAAGTCCATCCTAGGACACCAAGTACAGATTTAACCCATATTACTAGATTCTATAATGGTAACTCTACAAACACTTCCATGTAGGTTCCAAACAACAGGAGCCATTAATTCAAGGAATAACCCCAAAACGTATATCCAAAACCATACAACATTATGTTATCTTGTAATTCAATAATCAATGTGGCAATCCACAATTCACGTATCAACCCACATTCTCAAATGTTTGTGCAACTTGTACCCAATGCCACACCACTTGTACACCTTGCATACAATGTCACACCATCTGCACACATTGCGACACTACTTGCACACTATTCACAAACACCACACTACATGCATACAATGTCATTAAATGCCACCCCAACACTATACAAATGTCACACTCATTCCACACATTGCCACACTAACTCCTATACATATGACATGCTAACACCACATAAATCCTACACTAACTTCCATGCAAATGCCACATCATTCCAAACAAATGACACACTAATTCCTATGCAAATGCCAAACAAATATCATACAAATGACACACAACTAGATAAAATGCCACATAACTCCACACGAATATCACACTAACTTCCATACAAGTACTCCACAATTCCATACAATTCCCCCATTAACTTCCATTCAAATATTCCTCAACATTATACAATTGCCACATTAACTCCCATTCAAATGTTCCAAAATCCCATACAATTGCAACACTAAGTCTAAGCATATTAGATTTAGAAAATGAAAAATCATTCAAAGTAAAGAGATCTAGTTAAAGAGAGTTCTTACCATATGTCACGATCCAAATTTCAGGTACTTGGCATGTACTTCGGACCCAATATCCACGTTATGACTTATACACTAAGTGTACTTAAATTATTTGATATATTTACACAAAATTCACCTAGGTAGTAGTACTACTATATATCTAAATTCCATTCATGCCCAACTACATCTTATGAATAAGAAATCGCCATCAATTCCAATCATCGGTTATTAACATAGCTAATGACCCTCCCATTTGGGGTTTTATGCAATAAAATAAATCTTGTCCAACAAACTTGAAAGAAAGAAATAATAATCCAAGAACATCAAATGGAATTAAAATGATAATTATGGTTGGTTTAGGGCAGTAACTTCTTCCTCTGTCAAGTAGGGTCACATGTCCCTTAGGTCCTTTTCTGACTCGACCACGTACTCTTGTTCTTGAGCCATTGATTTACCCTCAATTATATTCGTACAGTTTTACATCAATATAGGTAAGTTGGCCAAGCCTAGTGTGAAGTCGTGCATTTGGGACTTGAGTCTGGGTCGAGTCCAGGCCATGTCTAGCCATGAGAAAGAGAAAGAGTAAGATAGGAGAGTAAGAAGAAAGAAAGAAAAGGAAGAAGAGAGGGTGAGAGACACTTGTGGTCTGCCGAGTCGAGCCAAGTTAACTCGGCGTGTTGACCCGACGATTCTAGGGTTGGATGAACAGCGAGTTCTATCCATATCACTATTGGACTTTTCAATAAAGACAGTAGAAGGAAGAAGATTTAGGAAAGAAGATGAAGAAGGTGAGTTGGGGGAGTTGTCGAGTCGAATCTGAGTTCAAAATTGGGTTCGTGCTTCACATCGAGCTGAATTGAATCGAATCATCTCATAAAATGCCAAAATGAGTTGGGATTTAGTTAAGACCAAGTCAAATCAATCGGGTTCAATTTGAGAGCGAGTCGAGTTGAGTCGGGTGATTGAGGTATGTTTATCTACCTATTAGTGAGCTCAATGCTCTGTACATGTGTGATTAAAGCTCTTCATCTCATGATTGAAACTAAATTGAAGGCGAGTTAACATCTAGGTGAGTTTAATTAGAGTTAATTAGTTTTAAACATTTCCTTAGATTAGAATTGTCTATGTGTAGATTACCTTAATTCGAGGGGATTCAAAAATAAAATCGAGTTGAAACTAAGTCAAATCGGTCTAGTAAGGGAATTTGAATCTTCAATCATCTACACCTACACTCGAATGCAAGATAAGTCAAATTAGGCAATCCGATTTAAGGGTGAGGATCACCCTTCAAGTTTTTCTACATCATGATAGTCATCTTAGTTCATTTATTGCATTAATTGTCTAATTTAATATTCAGTGAAAATGATTATAAATGTTGGTTCCATTTGTGTGATTCTTCATAAATGATTGATGGTTGGATTTAAATTTAAGTATCTGAACATGTTATGGATCTCAAATATTCCTATTTTGTTTTAAAATAAATACTCTATATGTGTAAGTATTGTTGTTATTGTATGTGGCTTTTTTACCACTTGTAATTGCTTGATCGTGTTTTTGGATGTTCTCGAACTAGCGGCCATTTGTGTAACGGATTAAATAAAAATTTATGTTATGGACTTACCATCTTGTAGATCCTTTTTCCCTATGTGGCTTTGATAGACTATTTGCCCTATGTGACATCGATGAACTAATTTCATATAACCTTGCGATGGTAAGTTCCACTTGTTGAACTATGTTTGGCCACTAGTTGAAGAGGTTACCATTAAACATCCTGGTCATTAAAGTCTCATGACCCGGGGATGATGGTATGGGATACTAGGCCTAAGCTATCAGCCTATGCTGGGTAACGAACCCCCATAATAACCTTTGAGCTTCTTTAAATTGGTTGGTTGCAATTGGAATAATGATGGTTGAGCTAATCATGCATTTTCATGACATGCAGACTTTACCGGGTGGTCGATATAAGACGTTGTATTTTTTTGGGTCACTATGTGTTGTATTGTAAAGTATTTTATTGAGTGATCCTAAATTATCGTCATGTACATTCAACTACTATGGGTTATCCCTTTCGAATGGACTTTTCTGAGTACCTAGTTTTCCTTCGGTGTATCGTAGAGTACTCTTCCTGGAGGGTCGATCGCCTTCAGTGTCCTCGTTTCATGGTCTTTTCTGGGTGGCTAGTTCTTCATGTGCGTACCTATGAGTACTCTTTTGGGTGGATAGTTCTCCTTAGGTGACTCTATTTCTAGCTGTATGAGCATTCCCAGGTCTGTGAGCATGTGCATGCATTCATGCATTTAAACAAGAATGTCATTGTGAAATTCATTTAGGGGCTTTTTTATTTTCTAATTGCAGTGGTAATTCAAGGTAAATGAATAATAATTATTTACCTCTAAATTTTCAGCTACATTTTCAAGGTGATGTTAACAACCGCCTTTATTCATAGCACTCTCGCGTCACTAGAGGAAAAAACATTACATTTGTGGGGTCCACCATGATATATGTGTATTATCTACACCATTTACCCCTTTAACCAGCTCATTTTAGGGCATGAGCCAAACGATGGGGTAGATCTAAAGCTTAAGAGGACCACACTATAGGAAACAATGAGAATTGAGCTCCTATCATTGAAAACTTTTTTATGACTCTAAAAGTTTTGGATCAAACTGATATTTTTTTCCCTTTATCCATGACTTTGTGACCTTATGAACAGGTTGGATGACAAATAAACATCAATGTGGGCCCTATGGAGAAAATAGTTTTCAATAGTTGACATCTTTACAATCATTGTTTCTTAAGGTGTGGCCCACTCGACCTTGGGATTTGCCTCATTTTTGGAATTATACCCTAAAATGTATTGTTAAAAAGGTTGGATGGTGTGGATAAGTCACATACATCGCGATGGGGCCCACAAGTTTAAATCAGTAATAACATAGTTTTTATGGACCAATTTTCAAGATGTCCTCGCCGATTTCAAATATGTGAAGCTAGTCATAATTACTTATTTACACATATTTACTAGGAAAATTAAAAATCAAACAACCCCTCAATATATGCGTATCTGATGAACTCTATCTTATTACTATGATGATCATTGTGAAATATCAATTATAAACTATTCCTGACAATTATGCTTAATTATCATGGGGTTTTGTAAATCTTGGGGATTATACGTCACTATGATAGCCATTAACGCTATCAAAACATATTCAATGGGTGCAAGACATGCAAATGATGTACATGTTGACTGTGGTGTGGAGCATAAAGAGCTTGATGATCATGCGGCTCTAAATTCTAGTTTCTTTTCAATATTTAGTGGTTGAATTTTTAGTCTGGAGACATTAGTTTGTATAAGCCTTCGGGCAGCCATTTGAATATGGATATGTGTATTTGGACTTCCCTTTAATGCTTGATTTGTTCCTCTTCCGGTAAAATGTTAACTCTGAAAAACAAAAAC
The DNA here is from genome assembly GCA_037074715.1 of Magnolia kwangsiensis. Classification (NCBI taxonomy): domain Eukaryota; kingdom Viridiplantae; phylum Streptophyta; class Magnoliopsida; order Magnoliales; family Magnoliaceae; genus Magnolia; species Magnolia kwangsiensis. The sequence goes on along the minus strand of CM073584.1, from coordinate 30,606,076 downwards.
AAAAAAAAAAAAAAAAAAAAGTGAAATTTGGAGGTTAACATTCAAATTTTTTGAAAAACGAGAACCGAGGTGTGACAAATATCCTCACATCAATCACCATAAATGCATGAACACTCCATTCACAATTATATTTGAGACATAACCCGGTGAATCTCTTAGATGATGAGTACAAAACTCTATATTGAAAGTTTTTATGAATCGCAAATTGGCTCAAAACATATTGGCACTGTCTCTTATCCTTACACATTTGTCCAACGGCCATCTCAATTGGGTCATCTAATAAATCCAAATATTTTGACAGATATGCATTGTTGAATGCATTATTTTCGTAAGGCACATTAACTTGGCCGGTCATGAAGTTTGATGTTTGAGGCGGCTCGGACAATAAAATGTTACTTAGACGTACACATTCATCACTGGTGGTGGAGGATGAAGACGCATGTACTCTTATAGAAAAAGATGATACCATATATTCACATTTGAGGTTAAGGTCAACTGTCAGCTAATGCCACATTCCTGACACAGATTCTCATCCTCAAAAGGCACATTAACTTGACCAGTTATGAAGTTTGATGTTTGAGGCGTCTCGAGTGGTGGACTATCGCTTAGACGTACTCGTAAATGTGATGTCATATTTCATATTTCAAGTTAAGGTCAATTGCCCATCTAACACCACATTCCTCACACGGATTTCCAATTGTAAGGGTATCATGTTCAACGACGACATCATGTTCAATACCACTACAATCGACAGGGTCTTCATGTATTGTCTCATTAATGCACTGCATTGTTTCTATGATTAAGGGCATGTATGCATTTGAATGCTCCAACTATGTTGTCAAGAACACTCGCATATCGTCATTATCTTCGATTTTAGATGGAGGGATTGATTAGTTTGAGCATGGGTACAATACTTTAATCCTAATACCATAATCCTTCGATATAGTCTTAATAATTGTATATATTTTTAATAGAAACTCTTCATATGTAGTCTCAACACTTAAAACAATACTTTTTTAATTTCTACCCTTATAAATGTATCCATTGTTTTCACATATTAACTCCCCACCATAAGAACATAGGATGATCCTTGTGGCCATTAACTAAAAACAAACACATTAAATTATTCTCAGCGAATTGTTACACAATAAAAGCATACCATAAGAGAGAACTTGGTTAAATTTCACCTGTACTCGGTGAAATTTCACCTGTACTCGGTCAATCACCTATACTCGGTGAATTTACACATATACTCAATCAATATATTCACCTATACTCTATCAATATTCACTTGTACTCAGTGAATTTTCACCTATACTCAGTCAATATTCACCTGTACTCGATGAAAATTCACATGTACTCAATGAATTTACACGTGTACTTAATGAATTTTCACCTGTCAATTTCACTGCGAAAAAATACATTCATTCTTCATTCTTATCTCCCACAACCACCATTCTAGTAAAATACAAGTTCTCGAAGAAGAATAAGAGCGTTGTGAAGTGAAACACGATTTCAAAATAGAACGCTGAGAAATATTATAGAAAATCCTTATAGACAAAACCTAGAAGATTTCAAGTTTATCAATGTGACCGGTTTGAAGCAATGAACAGAACCTGAGAAAGATTTCATATGTAAAATGACAATAACTGAATATTTCAATGAGAGGAATAAAGAAAAGAAGATGAGTTTTTTTGGCATAGCCAAATAAAAAGAATATATCCCAAAAAATAAGAGTATTTTCATTTAGAAAAGTCAATTCTTACCATACAGGTTTTAAAATGGAAAGTAAAGTTTTGAAAGTTTACTTAGGTTAGTTGGTTAAAAGAGAAATTACATAGAAATTTTTTTCTAGATGGAGATACATGGTGGGCCCACACACAAGGCTCTCCTCTTAGGTTGATTGTACAATGAATAGCTAACCATGTTGCATAGATAGAGACAACAAGCTGCATAGATAGGGATAAGTGGTGGGCTGACACACGGGGCTCTCCTCCTTGGCTGAATTTGGTAGCACTAGGGACACGAATTAGCTACTGATAGGTTGAGTATAGAGGTGGGCATCTCGAGTTGGACCGTATTGGGTCCAACTCGGTTTGGTCTGAATTTTCAATGCACGGACCGAACTCGATCCGATCCAGGACCGAGTCTGGGTCCTCTTACTCGATCAGATCCATTGCACTGCTGGCCTGACCCAAACTGAGTCCGACTCGGTCAGAAAAATCGATTCGGACAGGGTTGGGTACAGTTCAGATCAATCTTCTGAAAATTTTTAAAAAATAAAAAATATGATTTTTACTATTAAAAAATTCGTAGGGTCCACCATAATGTTTATTTTTCATTCAATCTGTTAATAAAGTCACAACTACATGGTTGAAGAGAAAAATAAATATTCATATTGATCCGAAACTTCTATGACCCCTAAAAGAGTTTTAATGGTAGATGTTCAATGTCACGCCCCAAACTCGGAAACCGGGCTCACAAAATTTTCGATCGCCGAATCCGACGCCGACAGCCTCCGTAGAACCCCATTCTCGGCTCCTAGCTCCCATTCGCCAGGTTCCGATCCTGGGATGCTACGAGGAGGATTTTAAATATCAGTTTGATTCGTAATAAGCATAACCAAAGGCATAACCCACAAACAACAACCAAGAACTCCATTACATTTCCACTATGATCAAAAACTTTACAAGTACAATGAGCATAAAGGAAAATACAATGGTAAAGAATAAAAACTCCAAAATGCTCTGCAACGTGCTCCTGCCTCAGCGCTGCTGCGAACCAACGTCGCCTGCACGCAACGGTCGTGCATAGCTTACAGAAAGCTTAGAGGGTGGTGAAAGTGTGTGGGCAAGGTAGTAATATGAACATGCAATGTCAGAGTAAAGCGAAATATGCAGATGGATCTATAATATCATGAGCCGTACCAAAGCTTATGCGATGCAAGACATGAATGGTATCGGCCATCCCAAGGCCATGCGATGTGCAATGCAACTCAAGCATACAGATCCTCATCAATGTCCACACATCAATACAGCTCAAAATATGAAATATCATCGGGGTCTAGTACACTCTAAGCCAGATTGCCGCCACATCGCACGCAATAAGGTAAGTGGAAGAGACCTCACTATCCATCTGCCAATATCGGGCGCGACTCGTCGATAGCGGACCTATTCCTCGAGCTGGTCAAACTCAGCCTAGCATTGCCCCCTACACTCGGACAGGTAAAGCCGCACCCCCTTCCAACCGACCACGACACAGTGGAGAGCACAGCCAACTGGTATTCGGCACTCAGCGCTCATCTACCCACTCGGTCTAGACGTTGGAACAACCTCTTGGTACCATAAGGGTTTAGGAACTTTCACCCAGGGATATCTATAGTACCCCATGTAGAATAAGATTTTCGGTATCCAATCCTGCCAACCACGATACATCTGTGAAAGTTACGACCCCGATGTCGCTAGGGCGTACAATATCCATGTCATACAAATGCGATATGCATGATTCACGCTATCCAATCATGCATCAAATCCTGCGCATATCATGCGCTCATGTAGGGCAATACTGCATAACCGGGAGCCCATAAACAACCTGCCCGAAGGCAAATGCTATGATCAGACAATTCTTACATCAAGCATACATATGATGCGTATGATCATGAGTCATGAAACCGTACTAAACATGTTATAATGAAATGAACTATCTTATAATGCAGATAGACCTGGACGGTCTATACACAATAAGTACGGCCCAGAAATGGGCCCTAAGGAGAGTCGTAATGTGGACATCCAACCAGCATCACACTCGCAATGTGGCGTCAAACCAACATTGCTTCCCAGGCACGATCTTCTTAAACATCGCTACATAATCGGTACTGGGATTACACATTGCAATGGACTTTAGGTTCACCCCATTGGGCTTTTCATATATATATCAAATGACCATATCCTATGGGCCTTTTATTCATCAGATGGGCCACATAAATAGGCCACACCAATGGGTCTTATGTGCATTGCAATGGGTCAAACCCGTGGGCCTAGGATTACATCAAATGAGCTTAGTCTCATGAGTCTAGTATGTGACCCATGGGTCACTCCAATTGGGTCCCACATGTAGATCAAGTGGGCCTCAACCCATAGGCCTAACATGAGTCAAATGGGCCTAAACCCCAAGGCCTTAATCAAATAAAATGGGCCTAATTCATGGGTCTCAAATAAATCCAATGGGGCTAATCCCATTGACCCTTTTTATAATCAAATGGGTTTAGTCCCATGGGCCTTACAATATATCAAATGGCCTAGTCTCATGGCCTTAGAACATATCAATTGGGCTTACTTCTATGGGCTTTAAAATACCTTAAATGGGTCCAATACCATGGGCCTAACAAAATGTTCATTTTCCATCAAAACTAGGCCCAACGTGAAGTTCATTTGCAATACAAACTGTTCATAGGACCCACAACAATATTTATTTGCAACCCAATCCTTTCATAAGGTCACGTGAACCAGGGGCCATTGCAATATCTATTTACAATCCAAACTGTTCATAGGGCCCACGGTCAGGGGTAAGTCTCATCGTTCCAAATGAACGGCGCGGATGTAACGCATAAAACATGGTGGGGCCCACCGTCCCGGGATGGACGGCGCGAATAGAACACATACATCACAAGGGTCCCACCGTCCGCTGGACGATGGAGACCACATAAACATAAGGTGGGTGCCACCGTCCGCTGGACGGTGGACTTAACACATGAATCATTGTGAGTCCCAAGTGGGGCCCACCCTGTAATATTTATTCGCCATCCAACTCGTTCATAAGGTCACTCGGACCTGGATGAAGGGACAACATGAATTTCAGCTTGATCCAACACTTCAGTGGGCCCCAAACAGATTTCAATGGTAGCCATTTAATTTCACAGTTTCAAGTGGTGTGGGCCACCTGAGTTTTGGATCTGGCCGAACTTTGGAGGGGGCCACCTGAGGAGGGGACCCACCTCGTGAACCGGTTGGATGACGGACAAACATTACGGTGGGGCCCACGGCTGGAGCCGTGGGTCCCTGGCTTGGACGCTGCCCGCCCGCCTAAGCTGCTGCACGCAACAGCGTGCAGCGCTGCTCGCCTGACACCAAAACGCAGAGGCTCTGCCTCTTTTCAATTTTTGGGAAAAAACCTATTTTCCTGGGTTTTTCGCACGCGGGGCCCGCTAAAATGAAATTTGACCCAGCCATTGCGATCAGTGGCCCGAGGCCGTCCAAATGAGTCCAGAGTTTAAATTTTTTTGATGCTTGGAAGTGAAATAAATTAAGAAAATAGAGTTTGAATGGTGAGGGCGCAATATTTGACGCTATGGCCCACCAGGTGATTGGATCAGCTCCAAACTTCTACCCAACGGTTAAAATGCCGTGGGTAAGAGGATGGACGGCTTGGATAGGACATAAACATCAGGGTGGAGCCTATGCAAGGGAACCACCCAAGTCCCTTTCCTTTTTCTTTCTTTTTTTCTTCTTTCTCCTTTGAAACGTCCAGCGTCCCAGACGCTGGACGGTCTTGGTCCAAAAAAAAAAATGCAATGTGGTGGGCCCTGATGGAGTGGGCCACCACGGATGAATGATATGGGTACAATGTATATGGTGGGCCCCACTTGAATACATCTAAAAAAAATAATGTCAAGGTGGGATCCATTCAAGTGGGCCACACAATCATATAGCATAAAAATAAACTAAAATAAAATAAAATAAAACAAGAGAAATAAAAGAGAGACAGAGAGAGATAGAGAGTGGGACACGGCTTATGATGGAGGGACCCCGACATTATGGGCCCTCCCTTACATGAAATCATACCAGTTTTCACATGTGACCATCAAAACTGAAGATCAACGTGGGGATCCTTTCCCCACCAATATGGATGGTCTAGATGACCTTTCTAAAGAAAATAAACATCATGATGGGGTCCATGGAGAATGGCCCCATCATGAAATGATCATGATGATCCAAGTAGGCCATCGGCCTTATCTTAGGGTCCCAAGTGAGATCCACACCATTGATCGGTGGGCCTCACTTGGTCCACCATAAAAACAAGAAAAACTAAAAGGATCTAACACCCACCGTCCGATCTTCTCGCTCCTATGGGTTCCTTGGCACCTTAGCTTCAACTTCAATGGTTAAGATGAAGAATGGAGGGTTGAGATGGGAGATTTTGGGGTAGGAAGGTGGGCCACTTGGAGCTTGGGAATTTGGAGAAATTCTATACGTATGGACTCTTGTTGCTTAGAATTTTGAAAATGAGAAAGAGAGAAAGAGAGAGAGTGATGTAAAGGGAGAGAGACAGTGATGGATGGATGTGGTGAGTGATGTTTGTGTAAGAAATCTTTGACTTTTGAGGCTTTTGTGTAAGAGAGGTATGGGTGATGAAGATTTTTGTGGCTTTTTGTGTAAGAGAGGTATGGGTGGTGAAGACTTTTGTGGTTGCTTGGAAAAAGGGATGGAAGTGATGTGTACTTGACATATGATGGATTGATGGGTGATTGATTGATGGGATTGATGTGATTGATGTGACACATCGTAGAGATTCTCTTGATTTTCGCAACGCGCGGCGTTTTCTCGCACCAAACGTTGGCCCATATCTCTTGACCAGGGTATCGCCTCGGCGCGCGAGTCGCGGTATTGAAACCGCAACGACGGCGCAGTCGCTATGGTATTGGTCTCAGGCTGAGTCGACTCGGGTTGTTGGTACATGAACCAAGGTCGTGCGTCGATATCGTTTAAGGGTCGAAGGTTGCCGGAATTCGACCGGTAAGATCGCGGAAGTCTACGGAACGGTACGAACCAAGATACGGGTCTTACATTCAACCCCCGCTCCTTTTTGCAGTGTGGTCCACTTGATCTTTATATCTATCTTATTTTTCAGCTCAAGCCTTGAGACGAGCTTGCCAAATGGATGGACAGCTTGGATATAACACATACCTCATGTGGGACCCACAAAACTTGCTAATGTCAATACATCAGTACCTGGTGTGTGGTACACCTGCCAATCTGCTTCTTTATCTTCTGGGTCAGGAAATCGAATTACTGCAGTACGCTCTTATCATACTGAGTATTTACTCAGTTGGGCCCACCTTGAATGTATGTAGTCTATCCACTCCGTCCATTCGTTTTTCCATCTAATTTAAGGGGTTGAGCCCAAACTTGAAGCATATACAAAGATCAAGTGGATCATACTACAGGAAATAGTGGGGATAATGATTTCCATCATTGAAACCTTGATAGGCCCCATAGTGATGTTTATTTGTCATCCAAACTATTCATTAGATCATACATACATGGATTAAGGGAAATATATATATATATATATATATATATATATATATATATATATATATATATATATATATATATATATATATATATATATATATATATATATCTATAAGGAAAAGGTACTATGCGCTCGACCTCATGATAAGCTCCCCTTGAGGTCGAGCTATGTGGGCCCCACCGTGATGCGTGTCGACCATCAACACCGTGCATTTGATGGGTCCCCTTTAAATTATGGGATATCCCAAAAATCAGCCGTATACGGAACTTAGGTAGACCATACCATCTAAAATCATGTGAAGACACCGTTAAAACATATAAAAGCACTTGGTGGGGCCCACTTGAGTTTTGAATGCTGTTGAAACTTGGTATGACCCCTCATCCTAGTGGGACACACATAATGGATGGGCTGGATTTGCAAACCACATCTCGGTGGACCCAAAAAATGATTATGAATGTTTTAATGGTGCACGGCCCCTCTGAACTTCTGTATGTGGTGTGGCCCACATAAGTCACGGATTGACTTGATTTTTGACACCTAGCCCATGATGGAATGGTGCACTGACTGATGGGGTAGATGTTTGAAACGCATCACGGTGGCCCACACAACTCGACCTCATGGGACGGAGGTCAAGTGCATAGTACCTTTTCCCATATATATATATATATATATATATATATAAGCTTGATCCAAAACTTCTGTGGCCCCCAAGAATTTTTCAAAGGTAGACGTTTAATTCAATTGTTTCTTGTGGGGTGGTTCATTTGAACATTGGATATTCCTCATTTTTGGGATCAACATCTAAATTTATTTATTAAAATGGATTGACGGAGCGGATAAAATAAATATATCATGGTGGGCCTCACAGAGTTTACCTAATATGGTAACCATAGTGAGTTACTCACTACCCAGTCCACTTCTCCTTGTGTCAGACAGTCAGAGCTTGGTGTTCGATGCGCACCTAGAGCCATGTGCTAAGAGGACAGGTTGGCTACTCCCCTACCACCAGTCAATGGCTCATAGTCGGTGTTCTGTGGACCCCACCATGAAGTATTTATTTCATCTATGTCGTCCATCTATTTTTTTAGATCATTTTATAGTATTAAACAAAAAATGAGGTGTATATACTATTAATAGACCCCATTCACATTAGATCGGATCGGTCCAAATTGACATTGATCTGAACTCGATCCGATAAACGGTTAGATCTAACTAGGCCAACTCGATTTGGCCTGATTCTGGCCTTCAGTTTGGATCTGTCGAATCGGTCCGAATTCTGCCCAGCTCTAGTTGAGTAGAAAGACTAGCTATTGAAGTGATGTCACTAAGTTTTGTAGGCCCTACCATGATGTATGTTTTGTATCCACATCATCAATTCATTTGGAGAGATCATATCACGGGTTGATATAAAGAATGAGTCAGATCCAAAACTCCAGAGGACCCCCAACACACAAAACAGTGGGGAGAGTGACGCTCACCATTAAAAAGTTCTAAAGGCAACAAAAGTTTTGGATCAAGCTAATATTTGTGTTTTCGCTTCTTTCATATCAACGTCAACACATGAATAGGTTAGATCTCAAATAAACATCATGGTGGACATTTGGAAGGTTTCAACTGTGGGCATCACTCTCCCCACTGTTTTTTCGTGGTGGGGTCTACCCTAGGCATTAGATCTGCCTCATTCTTTGGACCACCCACTAATATGATCTCTCCAAATGGATAGATGGCATGAATACAAAACATACATCATGGTGGGGACCACATAACTTGGTGACATAACTTCAGTAGCCGGTCTCGCTACTCAACCCGTCTGTATCCAATCCACGTACATAGCACTAGGTATTGGTCCATGCTATCCGCTGCGTTCATTCATCTCCAAATTTCAAGATGATCACGCCATGGGAAACTTCTCAAGCAGCTGAAAGAGTAAAAAAAGTGTTGGACGACTCACGCAAACGGACAAAAGCAAAAGCAAGACAAGACTACAGCTTCATCCAAATTTTCCGTAGCTACCGGAAGTTTCCGATGGTCCGCGTCCAATTCCACGCGCGGATTGCGTAGTGAGTAACTCACTGCGCTAGCGTACGGAGTAAACTCTGGGAGGTTTACTATAATTTTATCTGCTCAGTCTAACCGTTTTCAGATAATTTTAGGCTTTATACTAAAAATGAAGCATATATAATGTTTAAATCGACTACACCAGGGGAAATATTTGAATTGAATGTATATTGTCCAAAAATTCTTGGAGGCTACAGATGTTGATCAAAATTATATTTGTTTTTTCCTTTCATACATGGCTCGTATGATCTTACGGACAGGTTAGATGACAAATAAACAACTCTGCGGGGCTTGAAAAGGTTTTAACGGTGGAAATCATCATCCCCACTGTTTCCTGTGATATGATCTACTTGACCTTTGGATATGCTTCAATTTTGAGCTAAACCCCTTAAATTAGATGTAAAAATGGATGGAAGGTGTGGATATATTATATACATTTAATGTGGGCCCAATTTAGTTTACTCAGTACCATACGAGCGAACGGAGTAATAAAGTATGCAATCCGATTTCCTTCTGCGCCCCTGAAGTTTCCAACGGTACGCGTCCAAAGAGAAAATGATCACTGTAGACAAAACCTTTTACCCAGCGGTTTTTATGGCAGAATACAAACTTAAGTTATCAACTTAGACTAGCACGTGCGGACAGTGACTTTGATGACGAAACTACCCCTCCTTTTCACTGCGAAGACGAGAGCTGACGCTCCTCCAACTGAGAGTTGTACGAACGGCTTAGGACAGATCAAAGTTACAAGGCCCCACAGCTATGTGTTTATCATATCCACAACGTTCATCCATATTTCAAAATCACTTCGGAGCATTATCCAAAAAAGAAAAAATCATATCCATAAATCAATGGACCACACCACAAAGAGCAGCAGGGAAATTGATTTTCACCGTTAAAAATTTTTGTAAGGCCCATCATAACATTTATTTTTCATCCAATCTATTCATAAGGTCACAAAGGCCTGAATGAAGAGGAAAAACAAATTCCATGATGATCCAAAACTTCTGCAACCCCTAAAAGGGTTTCAATGGAAGACATTCAATTCCCCATTACCTTTTACTGCGTGGTCCACTTGATAGCTAGATTTGTCTTATTTTTCATCTCAAGCCTTAATACGAGTTCACCGAATAGATGGACGGTTTGGATATAACATATACCTCATAATGGGACCCACAAAAATCAGTGGGAATTACAACTGGAAAAGGGGAAAAAAAAATAAAAATGAAAAAGGAGACAGCAAGTTGAGGTCGACCGGGTCAACCCGGTCGACCGGCCTATGGCTACGGATTATAACCGTAGCCATAACTACAATAGTATGCACTTTTTTTTCTTTTTTCTTTTTTCTTTTTTATTTTTATTTTTTACATAGAGAACTTTATTGTACCTACATTTTTTTTTAATACATGTTTATATACATAAGTGTGTGTGTGTGTGTGTGTGTGTATATATATATATTTTTTTTTTTCATTTCTTTTTTTATTCATTTAACAAGAATATCTTCTAAACTAAAATTAGTTACTTGACGTACCACATATGATTTTGGGGTAGGAGAAGCTATTTTAGCCAACCAACCTAGTTATTTTCCAAGATTCCATCAGGTCAATGGTCGAAAATACATTTCATTCACTTCACGATCAATTTCAATCACTTCATGGTCAAACTAAAAATTGAGCGAGACAAATATGAAATTGAGTGAGTAAATTGAAAATTGAGCAGGACAAGGTATGAATTGAGTGAGGGAAGCTAGAAATTGAGCGAGGTAACATAGGAGTTCAGCGAGGGAATCTAGAAATTGAGCGAGGCAACTTAGGATTTGATCGAGGAAAGCTAGAAATTGAGCGAGGGAACCTAAAAATTGAGCGAAGTTCAGGCTACGTTGAAATTGAGCGAGGGAACCTCGCTCAAATCCTAAGTTGCCTCGTTGAATTTTTACGTTGCATCGCTTAATTGCTAGGTTGTCTCGCTCAATTCGTAGGTTCCTTCGCTCAATTTATATATTGTCTCACTGAATTTCTAGCTTCCCTTGCACAATTCGTAGGCTGTCTCGCTCAATTCATATATTTTTCCAGATCATTTTATGGTATGAGACCAAAAATGAGATATATCCAATTCTCAAGTGTACCACATTACAGGAAATAGTGTTGAATGAGCGTCAACCATTAGAAACCTTTAGGGGGCCAACTGTGATATTTGTGAGAAATCCTCCTCGTCTAAGTTCATTCATAGGGTCAAAAAGACCTGGATGAAGAGGGAAAAAAATTTCATAATGATCCAAACTTCTGTAACCCCTAAAAGGGTTTCAATGGTAGACGTTTAATTTCCCATTGCCTTTCACAGTGTGGTCCACTTGATAGTTAGATCTATCTTATTTTTCGTCTCAAGCCTTAATATGAGCTCGTAAAATATATGGATGGTTTGGATATAACACATACATCATGATGGGACCCACAAAAGTAACATAGCAAAAAAAAAAAAAAATCAGTTTGCCCCGCTCAATTTCCAGTTTGCCCCGCTCAATTTTCAGTTTACCCCGCTCAATTTCCAGTTTACCCCGCTCAATTTCTAGTTTGCCCCGCTCAATTTTCAGTTTGCCCCGCTCAATTAGAAATTGAGCGGGGCAAATTGATTTTTTTTTTCTTTTGTGGGTCCCATCATGATGTATGTGTTATATCCAAACCGTCCATATATGAGCGGGGCAAACTGGAAATTGAGTGGGGCAAACTAAAAATTTGGTTATATGTTTTGGTTTATGTTTAGGTTAAGGTTTAGGTTTAGGTTATAGGTTAAAGCTTTAGGGAATTGAGAATAGGTTAAGGTTTAGGTTTAGGGAATCGGGTTCAGGTTTGAGATCAGGTTTAGTTTGGGTTTTTAAGTTTAGGTTTAGGTTAAGGAGTTGAGACTAGGATTAAGTGTAGGTTTAGGTTTAAGGATTTGAGAATACATTTAGGTTTTAGGTTTAGGTTAAGGTTATAGGTTTAGGTTAGGTTTAGGTGTAGGTTATAGGTAATAGCTTTAGGGAATTGAGAATAGGTTAAAATTTAGGTTTAGAAAATCAGGTTCGGGTTCGGGATCGGGTTTAGGTTTGGGTTTTCAAGTTTAGGTTTAAGTTTAGATTATAGGTTTTGGAATTTGTGAATAGTTTTAGGTTATAAGTATAAGTTTAGGTTAGGTTATAGGTTAAGGTTTAGGGATTTGAGTTCAGGTTATAGAATTAGGTTTAGGTTTAGGTTTAGGGATTTGAGTTTAGGTTATAGGTTTAGATTTTGGGATTTGAGAATGGGTTCGGGTTTAGGTTATAGGTTTTGGTTTCAGTTTAGGTTATAGGTTTTGAGATTTGATAATAGGTTCCGGTTAGGTTATAGGTTTTGGTTTTGGTTTAGGCTATAGGTTTTGATTTAGGTTTATGTTATAGGTTTATGTTAAGGTTTAGGTTTAGGTTATAGGTTTTTGGATTTGAGAATGGGTTCGAGTTTAGGTTATAGGTTTTGGTTTAGGATATAGGTTTTGGGATTTGATAATGGGTTGTGGTTTAAGTTATAGGTTTTGGTTTTGGTTTTGGTTATAGGTTTTTATTTAGGTTTAGGTTATAGGTTTTGGTTTAGGTTATAGGTTTTGGTTTAGGTTTAGGTTATAGGTTTTGGTTTTGGTTATAGGTTATAGGTTATAGGTTTATGTTAAGGTTTAGGTTTATGTTATAGGTTTTTGGATTTGAGAATGGGTTCTGGTTTAGGTTATAGGTTTTGATTTTGGTTTAGGTTATAGGTTTTGAGATTTAATAATGGGTTCAGGTTTAGGTTTAAGTTTAGGTTTAGGTTATTGGTTTTGGGATTTGGGAATAGTTTTATGCTATAACTATAAGTTTAGGTTAGGTTATAGGTTAAGGTTTTGGGATTTGAGAATGGGTTCGGGTTAAGGTTATAGGTTTTGGTTTTGGTTTAGGTTATAGGTTTTCGTATTGGTTTTGGGATTTGAAAATGGGTTTAGGTTTAGGTTATAGGTTTTTGTATTGGTTTAGGTTATAGGTTTTGGCTAAGGTTATAGGTTATAGGTTTAAGTTTAAGTTAAGGTTAGGTTTGGGATTTGATAATGGGTTCGGGTTAAGGTTATAAGTTTTGGTTTTGGTTTAAGTTATAGGTTATAGGTTTTGGGATTTGAGAATGGGTTCGGGTTTAGGGTATAGGTTTTGGTTAAGGTTATAGGTTATAGGTGCAGGTTTAGGTTAAGGTTAGGTTTAGGTTATAGGTTTTGGGATTTGATAATGGGTTCGGATTTAGGTTATAGGTTTTCGTTTTGGTTTAGGTTATAGGTTATATGTTTAGGATAAGGTTTAGGTTTAGGTTTAGGTTATAGGTTTTAGGATTTGAGAATGGGTTCGGGTTTTGGTTATAAATTTTGGTATTGGTTTAAGTTATAGGTTTTGGTTAAGGTTATAGGTTATAGGTTTAGGTTTAGGTTAAGGTTAAGTTTAAGTTATAAGTTTTAAAATTTAATAATGGGTTCGGGTTTAGGTTATAGGTTCTGGTTTTGGTTTAAGTTATAAGTTATAGGTTTAGGATAAGGTTTAGGTTTAGGTTTAGGTTATAGGTTTTGAGATTTGAGAATGGGTTCGGGATTAGGTCATAAGTTTTGATTTTAGTTTACGTTATAGGTTTAGGTCAATTTCATGTTTGTCCCGCACAATTTTCAGTTTGCCCCGATCAATTTCTAGTTTGTCCCGCTTAATTTTCAGTTTACCCCGCTCAATTTCAGGTTTTGGTTTTGGTTTTGGTTTAAGTTATAGGTTTTTGGGTTTAAGAATCAGTTCGGGTTTAGGTTAAGGGTATGGTACCTGCAAATACAAATATAAACATGGCCTGTCCAAATTGTCAGGCCCTTCCAATGCTGTCCATAAGAAATGGACAGCTTCATCATGGTCATAACAGCGGTTCCCACCTTCCAAGAACCCCCGCTCTTCCGGATAGCTCTGACGCATATCCGGGTCCGCTCCATTAATTTCGAGAAAATACATAAACACGGCCTGTCCAAATGGTCAGGCCCCTCCAATGCTGTCTATAGGAAATGGACAGCTTTATCATGGTCATAACAGCGGTTCCCACCTTCCAGGGACCCCCGCTCTTCCGGATAGCTCCGACGCACATCCGGGTCTGCTCCATCAATTTTGAGCAAATACATAAATACAGTCTGTCCAAATGGCCAGACCACTCCAACCATGTGCATTCTTGAGTCAAGAGACGTACCAGATGCTTGAATCTGAAATATGCATTTAAATATAAAATGGCATTAGGAATCGCTTCTCAAAACTGCAGACTGTTTTCTTTTGAAACTCGTTCATCTCACCTGAAAACCTGTCATATAATGAATAACTATAACCGCAATGATAACTACACATGTGCATTCTTGACAAGAGACTTAACAAGTGTTGTGTCGTGTTATAATGGGGAACATGGAACTTGTTCATCTTGGATCTGAACAATTTCAACCCAGCAGTGAAAACTTTGATAGCGGCGTAGTAGATAATCTTCAAAACTCAAAGCATTACATAATATGGAAAACTTATATGAATATGCACATATATTCAGAATATATCCATAATATGCCACAAGTGGAAACCACAACTGGCGTTAAATGTTGGCTGCTAGAAAAAATGCAACAGCAATGTTCTATTTTGTTATAGTGACTTAGATATTTGGCCATGGGGCCAACAATAAACAAGATATCAAAGATGAAAATCATGGAACAGTAAACCATGTATACATTTATATATGCCAGAGTACTTGCGGATAGTAAATTGGGAAGATTGGATTGGAAGATTTTAAATTGAGGAGATTGAATACCTGTCCAAATGCAAATATGGAATTATTAAACCCAACTAAACAGATAGTAAAGAACTGAATTTTTAAGGAAATTCAAACTCTCACAATCTTTAAAATCACAAATGAAATATGTGATAATAGTCTCAAATTGAATGCACAACCTCAAGGTAGCAGCAAGGCTCCATTCAATTGAGTTGTAAAATATATGATTCTTACAAAATTTACAAAAAGAAGAATATTCAAAAAGCAATACTCCATAACAATGAGAAAGTGACAATAAAAATAAGGAAAAGGCAAGCAAAAATCCCATAATGATACTTTCTTTACCTTGAAAATCTGAGAATGATAATAGACAAGTCTATGAGATTTTTCTCCTCCTGATATATACTAGCCTGAACAAAG
Organism: Magnolia kwangsiensis; assembly: GCA_037074715.1. Classification (NCBI taxonomy): domain Eukaryota; kingdom Viridiplantae; phylum Streptophyta; class Magnoliopsida; order Magnoliales; family Magnoliaceae; genus Magnolia; species Magnolia kwangsiensis. The sequence continues at coordinate 30,590,486 of CM073584.1, read as the reverse complement.
AAAACAAGCGTTGCACATGGATGAATTTATCTCATGACTTGAACTCATTTAACCTAGAGAGCATCCAAGAACCAAGGCCCACAAGTCATATTGTTTTGACATACATCAGGATCCATAATTACATATCAAGTTCAATTGCTAGGTTGTCTCACTCAATTCCTAGTTTCCTTCGCTCAATTTATATATTGCCTCACTGGATTTCTAGCTTCCCTCGCACAATTCGTAGGCTGTCTCGCTCAATTCATATATTTTTCCAGATCAGTTTATGGTATGAGACCAAAAATGAGATATATCCAGTTCTCAAGTGTACCACATTACAGGAAATAGTGTTGAATGAGCGTCAACCATTAGAAACCTTTAGGGGGCCCACTGTGATGTTTGTGAGAAATCCTCCTCGTCTAAGTTCATTCATAGGGTCAAAAAGACCTGGATGAAGAGGAAAAAAATTTCATAATGATCCAAAACTTCTGTAACCCCTAAAAGGGTTTCAATGGTAGATGTTCAATTTCCCATTGCCTTTTACAGTGTGGTCCACTTGATAGTTAGATCTATCTTATTTTTCGTCTCAAGCCTTAATATGAGCTCGTAAAATATATGGACGGTTTGGATATAACACATACATCATGATGGGACCCACAAAAGTCACATAGCAAAAAAAAAAAAAAATCAGTTTGCCCCGCTCAATTTCCAGTTTGCCCCGCTCAATTTCCAGTTTGCCTAGCTCAATTTTCAGTTTACCCCGCTCAATTTTCAGTTTGCCCTGTTCAATTTTCAGTTTACCCCACTCAATTTCCAGTTTGCCCCGCTCAATTTTTAGTTTTCCCCGCTCAATTTCTAGTTTGCCCCGCTCAATTTCCAGTTTGTCCTGCTCAATTTTCAGTTTTCCCCGCTCAATTTCTAGTTTGCCCCGCTCAATTTTCAGTTTGCCCCGCTCAATTTTCAGTTTGCCCCGCTTAATTTCTAGTTTTCCCCGCTCAATTTCCAGTTTGCCCCGTTCAATTGAGCGGGGTAAACTGAAAATTGAGGGGGGCAAACTAGAAATTGAGCGGGGCAAACTGAAAATTGAGCGGGGTAAACTTGAAATTGAGCGGGGTAAACTAGAAATTGAGCGGGGTAAACTGGAAATTGAGCGGGACAAACATGAAATTGACCTAAACCTATAACCTAAACTAAAACCAAAACCTATGACCTAACCCGAACCCATTCTTAAATCCCAAAACCTATAACCTAAACCTAAACCTATAACCTAAACCTAAACCTATAACTTATAACCTAAACCAAAACCAAAACTTATAATCTAAACCTGAACCCATTCTCGAATACCAAAACCTATAACCTATCCCTAAACCTATACTTATAACTCAAAACTATTCCCAAATCCCAAAACCTATAACCTAAACCTAACCTTTTCCTAAACCTATAACCTAAACTCAATTTCCTAAAGTAAAACCTACACCTAATTCTAATCTCAACTCCCTAACATAAATGTAAACCTAAACTTAAAAACTCAATCCCGAACCTGAACCCGATTTCCTAAACCTAAACCATAACCCATTCTCAAATCCAAAAACCTATAGCCTAAACCAAAACTAAAACCAAAACCTATAACCAAAACCCGAACCCATTCTCAAATCCCAAAACCTATAACCTAAACCCGAACCCATTGTCAAATTCAAAAACCTATAGCCTAAACTGAAAACTATAACCTAAACCTGAACCCATTCTCAAATCCAAAAACCTATAACCTTAACCTAAACCTATAACCTATAACCTAAATCAAAATCAAAACCAAAACCTATAACCTACCCATTCTCAAATTAAAAAATTATATCGATGCAATTATAGCTACGGTTATAATCCATAGCTAAAGTGTATCAAAAATTGTTATCCCTGGGCAAACTGGATTTATTTATTTATTTGCTATGTTGCTTTTGTGCGAGGGAAGCTAGAAATCCATTGAGGCAATATATAAATTGAGCGAAGGAACCTAAGAATTGAGCAAGGCAACCTAGAAATTGAGCGAGGAAACCTAGAAATTGAGCGAGGCAACCTAGGAATTGAGCGAGGTAACATAGGAATTGAGATAGGAATCCTAGGATTTAAGCAAGGGAAGCTAGAAATTGAGCGAGACAACCTAGGATTTGAGTAAGCTAACCTAGGATTTGAGCGAGGAAAGCTAGAAATTGAGCGAGGGAACCTAGAAATTGAGCGAGGCAACCTAGGAATTGAGTGAGGCAATGTAGGAATTCAACAAGGTAACCTAGGAATTGAGCGAGGGAAGCTACAAATTGAGCGAGGCAACCTAGCATTTGAGCAAGGTAACCTAGGATTTAAGCGAGGAAAGCTAGGAATTGAGCGAGGCAACCTAGGAATTGAGCGAGGCAACCTAGAAATTGAGTGAGGAATCCCAGAATTTTAGCAAGGGAAGCTAGAAATTGAGCAAGGGAACATAGGATTTGAGCAATGCGACCTAGAAATTGAGCGAGGCAACGTAGAGATTGAGCGAAAGAAGCTAGGAATTGAGCGAGGTAACGTAAAAATTTAGCAAGGAATTCTAGTTATTGAGCAAGGGAACTAAGAAATTCAGTAAGGCAACCTAGGATTTGAGCGAGGCGAGGGAAGCTACAAATTATGCGAAGGAACCTAGAAATTGAGCGAGGCAACCTACGAATTGAGCGAAGAAGCTAGAAATTGAGCGAGGCAACCTAGGATTTGAGCGAGGGAACATTGAAATTGGAGCGAGACAACTTAGGAATTGAGCGAGGGAAGCTAGAAATTGAGTGAAGAAAGCTAGAAATTGAGCGAGGCAAGCGAGGCGACGTAGAAATTGGAGCGAGGGAACATTGGAGTTGAGCAAGGCAACGAAAAAATTCAACGAGGCAACCGAGAAATTGAGCAAGGAAAACATCAATTTGAGCGAGGCAAGCTTAAAATTGGGTGAGGCTAACATGAATTGGAATGAACTTTAAATGTAATTGACCTAACCTAACAATTTGCTTTGTTGAATTTGACCGATCAGTTAATGAAATTGACCGAGATTTACATGAAATTCTCTTCGGTGAATTTGATCGAGCAATTAATGAAATTGACCGAGTGGTTCATAAAATTTTCAGTACGCACTTATAGTGCTGAGTTAACTAAGTTGGGCACACCCAGATCCATAGCTCAATTGGCAGACTGAGTAGAGATACCTCATATCAACACTTGAGGTCCTGGTATCGATTCCTAGCGGGGGTGGCTAACATGGAGTGTGTGTATTGACATGGGTGTGTACTAACAAGCTAACTTAAAAAAACTTTTTAAAAAAAATTAATAGTAAAATATTAAAAAAATTAAAAAATTAAAAAAATTGAGTTGGGCCCACCTTGAATGTATGTGGACTATCCATGACGTTCATCCATTTTTCCATCTAAAGCAAGGGTTTCAGCCCAAAATGGTGGCATATTGAAATATCAAGTGGATCACACCACAGGAAATAGTGTTTCCACTGTGGAAACCTTTTTATGCCCCTACAATGATGTTTTACTTGTAATCCATCATGTCCATAGGATGATTTTCGCATGGATGAACCAAAAATCAAGATGGGAGCTTCATTCGGCATTTCAATGGCCCACAAAAAATTTACGCCGTTTAGATAAATGTATATCATACCTGTCATGCGTACTATCTTCCGTGGAGGGAACATTTTCAGGAAAAACAAGATAATGTTGATGAATAGAGAGGGTGGGATTAGGGGTGTACATCGAGTCAAACCGAGTCGAGTTGGCCTCAGCTTGACTCGGCTCGAACAGTGGTTAACTTCAGCTTGAACTCGGCTCATCTCAGTCCTCGGGCCTGATTGGCCAGCTCAGCTCAGTTCAATTAGCAGCTCGGGCTGAGTTTGAGATAAGATCGAACCGAGTTTGCTATTGAGGCATTTCCAGAAACACCTTAATTGCAACTTCAAAATCCCACTGTTTTACCTACAAAGGCAATGATTTTATAGGTATTTTCTCAAACACCTTCTGAATAATAATAATAATAATAAAGAAACAAAAAAGTATTTGTTCCATATACATACCTTCCTTTCCACCTTGCCACTAGCCAAACCTTCATTGCCACCAGCCACATGTCGTTCAGTCATTTTATCAAACAGTTGGTGAGCAACATTAATGACAAAGTAACCAAGTCACCGAACTATTTCGATCCAAGTTTGATTCAAGCTAGATTTGATCCGAGTCGAGTTGAGCTGGCCTGCTCGAACTCATTTTTGAGCTCAAAAAATCAATTCAGCCTTGCTTGAACTCAACACCGAACTGAATCGAGCTTTTTTCAGATCGAGTAGAGCGAGCTAACCGAGCTAGCTCGATTCGTGTACACCCCAAGGTGGGATCCAGCTAGAGCGTGGTGCGATCCAAGCAACAGATGTAGCGGTGGAGTTTTCGTCCTTTTTTAAAAAAAAAAATGGAGCGAGAGAAAGGAGGGAGAGGAAAAGCAACGGCAGTAAAAAGGAGGGGTAGTTTCGTCCTCAAAGTCGCTGTCCGCACGTGCTAGTCTAAGTTGGTAACTTAAGTTTGTATTCCGGGATAAAAACCGCTGGGTAAAAGGTTTTGTCTACAGTGGTCATTTTCTCGCGTCCAAATTCCGCACGCGTTAAATTCCCGCGGTTTCTTATGGTATTCTCTGCTAAGCGTACACAGCATACTCTGTGGGTCCCACCGTAAAACTTATCTCATCCATGCCGTCCATCCATTTTTTCAGATAATTTTAGTGCATGAGCCTAAAATTAAAGCATATAAAAAGCTCAAGTGATCTAGACCACAGCAAAACAGTGTGAATTAAACAACCGCTGTTGAAAACTTCCTGGGGTCCACAAATTCTGGATGAAGCTGATATTCCTGTTATCCCTTCATCTATATCTTTGTGACTTTATGAACAGGTTGGATGAAAAATAAACGTAACTATCCTCGCTGCTCCTGTGGTGTGGTCCACTTGAGCTTTGGATATAATCCAATTTTGAGTTTATGCCCTGAAATAATCCGGAAACGGATGGACCGCGTGGATAAAACATATAAATCCACGGTGGGGCCCACCGACTTTCCTCAGTAAACAATAAGCTTCCTCTGCTTCTACTGACTACGCTGAATGTGCATTGAGTAAAATTGGTGGGATCCTCCGTGGTTTGGCTAGCGACGATGACCTATGAATTTTATCCACGCTGTCTATTTGTTTTTTACAACTCATTTTAATACTTTATCCTGTAAACGAGGTAGATCAAAATTTAAGATGGAACACACCTGGAAAACAGTAGTGATTGAATGTTGACCATTTAAAACCTCCTAGGTCCATTATAATATTTATTTGACATCCAAACTGAATAAAGACCTGGTTGAAGGGAGAAAAAAAATAAATATAAGCTTGATTCAAAACTTTTGTATCTAAAGAAATTTTTAATGGTGAGAGCTCAAACGACATTATGTGGCCCACTTGAGATTTTGATCTATCTCAGTTTTGAATTCCTACTATAAAATTATCTGAAAAAATGGAGGGATGGCATGGATGAAACATATACATCATGTTAGGCTCAGAGAGCAAAAAGGACCACTAGCCAATCCGTTTCCATTTTATACACCCCGTCCAACCATTTTAACGGTGTTTATATTTTTAAGGTTAGCTTGTTAGCACACGCCCATGTCAATATACAAACTCCATGTTAGCCACCCCCGCTATGGGTCGATGCCAAGACCTCAAGTGTTGAAATCAGGTATATTCACTCAGTGTGCCGGTCGAACTGTGGATGTTGGTGTCATTTTAACAGTTAATTGTAGTTCCGGATTCAAAGAATGATACGTAGCCAAAGGTATTGTGGACCACACCACAGGAAAAAATTTGACCTGACTATCTATTTTTTAATAATTCCGGAGGGCTACATAAATTTTGAATCTATATGAATTTTTATTTTATTTTTTCCTGCATTCATGTCTTTTTAATCTTATGAATAATTTGGAAGACAAATAAAGATAACTGCAAGCAATAATAGAAATGTTTCAATGGTGAAAATCCTTATACCCACTGTTTTATGTAGTATGGTCTACTTGAGCTTTGGATATTCTTCCATTTTTATCAACTCTTCATCAAGACGTCAAATAAACAGTATACCGGGCGTTAAGAGGATCTTAATGGTGTATATACAATCACTATTATTTTTATGTGGTGGGTCCACTTGAGATTTATATACCTCTCATTTTTAGTATCAAGCCCTAAAATCATCTTTAAAAAATTGGATGAAACAAATATATCAGGGTGGCCCCACAGAGCACCGACCCCAGCCCTATCCAATCCCTTTCCAATGTGACATGGCCGTCATTTGCGTATAAAGACAGGGCTTAAACGGCATCTCATGACAGCGCTTTCTTCCCAGCTTCCATAGAGCCACACCTACATACACACTCCCCCACCCTTTTTATCCTCCCTTTCCCTTTCTACCCTTCTGCAAAACCGCCCTCCCCAAAACCACTATCCGGTTTTCTCTCAAAACCACCTTCTCAAACATGTGTATATCCAGCGACTGCTGCCGCTGGTGTATAGGATTCCAGTTCACACTCGGCCTCACCGCCCTCTTCATGTGGCTTAGCCTCCGCCCTTCCAAACCTACCCTCTCAATTGAGAAGTTTTACGTCCCTGCCCTCAACAAAACCGCCATCTCTAACCTCTCCGCCGTAATACCGCCCGTTAATACCACCGTTACTTTCGACCTCAAGCTCAGAAACGAAAACAAGGACAAGGGCGTTTACTACGATGACCTCAACATTACTCTTTATTACGGCCCCAACCACTCAGTTGTAGGGCATATGACGTTGCCTTCTTTCTACCAGGGGCATAAGAAGACAGCTCATAGGATTGACGGATTGAGAGCTGAGGGAAGGGCATTTTGGGAAAATGCGACGAGGACGGTTTCCGAACAGAATTCAACGGTTTTCAGGGTGGGTTTGTGGACGGCGGTGAGGTATAAGATCGTCGGCGTCAAGACCAAGCGCCATCGGTTCCGGCTCGTCGCTGATATCAAGGTCAACGAAGAGGGTGCCTGGCCAGGGAAGAAGGGCGTAAAGTTCCACTCGCGCGCGGCCCCGCAGGCTGGCTATCGTGCGCGGCTAGGGCTGCCGCTGGCCATGCTGGTTCTGCTTGTGGTTTGGTAGGGGTGGGATCCTTGGTGGGGGGTTTTTTCGGCGTGCGTGGTGAACGTGTGCGAGATCCGAACCGTTCATCGGGTAGGGAGCGTTGTGAGTATCATTTCCAATATCGGAGGGCACGTGCGAAGTTGTTCGTAGATCATGTCTCTCAAGCTATTGATTTTATTGTTTTAAAACTTGTAAGGGATTTTTGGACCAGGGTGTTTTCGCAATGATCCCTACCTGATGAATGTCTTCGATCTCGCACCCGTTTGCCGTGTTGGCACGTGTAGCGTGAAGATGTTCGTCCATCTCACGTGTGCGCGTACGATCTATTTATGAATTGATTCTTGTGGAGTTGATTTTATATTATTTTTTATGTTTGACGTACGATCCAGTTGTAGTAGTTGCATAGATATTCTTACACGGTGGGCCCCACGCGCTAGGCCGTCCTCCAGGTGGCCTACCTGGGATTCGTTTTGGATATAGGACTGATTTGAGCTTAACCACATGATGGATGATTGATTGGATATCGTGCGTATATCACATAGTAGGTTAAGTACAATGGGCAATCCGAGCCTTCCATTGGTTGGGGGCCATCTTTCGTTTGTTTATGTTTCCGAAGCATCGCTAGAAATTTTTAAAAAAAATAAAAAATAAAAAATCCTTCCAATCCATTGCTTTTCGGAATGAATGGTTAGATAGAAGAAAGCCAACTAACGGTTGTGTGGGATTATTTGATATTTGTATTTTTCAACAGGTATTCCATGGAAGCTTTCGGTGCACTCAACGGACGGTTAATATCGATTGATCAGAGTATGTGTTTGTGTTATGGGCGATCTAGGTTGGATGATCAAGTGGGCCCACCTTGATTGGCTGTAACGCCAAAAAAAGAAAGAAAGCGAACGCATGTTAAACTGGCCCAGCCATTGTTGGCATCACAACGATTAGGATCGTTGAATTGGTGAGACTGCCGCAAGATTACCCGTCTCTACAAAATGGACGGTTATGAGAGGTTGTCGTGAGACAGTCGCAAATTGGGTACTACGCAGCGGGACCTAACTAGAGACGGACGGTCCTGTGAGGGGATCTGTGGGGCCACCGTGGTGTCTACGTTTTATCCAAGCCGTCCATCCATTTTAACGGATCATATTAGGGCATGAGAGTAAGATTGAAGGCTCAAGTGGACCACTCCACAGGACGCAATGGGAATTGAACGCTTACCGTTGAAAACTTATGGGGGCACAGTAGTTTTGGATCAAGCCGATATTTGTAGTTTCCCTAGGTACAGGTCTATGTGACGGTATTAGCAGGTTGGATGACAAATAAATATCAAGGTGGATCCTAGCAAGTTTTCAACGGTAAGAATTTCATCCCCTTGCTTAACTGTGGTGTGGTCCACTTGAGCCTTCAATCTGCCTCCTTTTTCGAGTTATTCCCTAAAATGATCAGTTAAAATGGGTGGACAAGATGGATAAAACGTATACATCACGGTGGGCCCCACAGATCCCTGACAGGACCGTCGGTCAGTAGCTAGGTCCTGATGGCGTAGCACCCAGTCCGCGAACCCGTGAGACGACAAAATCAAGTCAACAGCGGCAGAGGTGAAGTATAAAGCTGCATAAAGCTGCAGGAGAAATTATCAGATACCTTCGTCCGAGGCTTTTGACGATGTACCCAGTGCGGTGTGCAGTTGATCCAGTAATCCAGACCATTGGTCTGCGGCATCGCGCCGTTGATAAACCGTGATCGTCGCCACCCATCTTGGAACCTTTTTTACCCTTTTAAAGGTTACAATCGTCCAATCAAGGGGATTTGTGGGAGACAGTCCATCCATGGTGGAAAATGACAGATCAATGGTCCGGATCATCCGATCATGGGACCCGCTCGAAAGAACTGAAGACCCGACTAAAGTGTTCAAAGCCTCGGGTCGTGGATTCCATAACTCTACAGTACAAACTGGTCCTGAGCCACATGCAATAATTCACGCAGCGTACGGACTAAATGCCTTTGAGAAATTGCTACTGTAGACGCCACCTTTTACCCGGCGTCTTTTCAACGTGCTCCCAGACCTTAGTGTCCTGACGTAAATCATTCTGTGGGGACAAACTATTTCTAGAGGTAAATAATCTGCGGTTATAATCCGTAGCTATAGGTTATGTATGCAAAAGTATTTTTACCTGCAAATGGTTGTCCGTACATAATGGCTTACATAGGAAAAGTAAAATTCGGGTGCGCAAGGACGCCGGATAAAAGGTGGCATTTGGAGTAGTCAATTTCCCCTGTCCTTTGGAGAAAAATCTCGATGCTCTGGTCGAGTGTGATGCGTCATACACACGCACTGCGAAGATACCTGGTTTTAAACGCATCAACAACGCCTTTTGCTGGCAGACCTTGCTAAAAATGGATGCCCGTGTGATATTTTGATAAAATTCAAAACTCAAATGGGATACACCACAGTCACGCTGGCGACTTATACTGTGCCAGCTTTTACCAAAAGGCAAACGAATGGCATGTGCCATTCGCCACATGAAGTTCCTGTGGTCGGATGCTTTTTGCGGGCCACAGAGATGCCCTTGACAAATCCACTCCGTTCATCCGTCCGTCTGATCGTAATGGGACAGGAATCCAAAAATCATGCAGATTCGAAACTCAGGTGGGCCACGCCACAAGAAACAGTACGAATGAAAACTTCCACTGTTGAAACTCAAAACCTCCTTGGATCTAATCATGATTTATATACCGTCCAAAAATAGGTCATAGTGTTATTACCACTCAGATAAACTGTAGGAACAAATATCACCCTGATACAAAACTTATGTGGCGCCGGTAAAGTTTGCAATTGTACACGTTCAATCCCACTTGTTTCGTGTGGTGTAGCCCACCTGAGTCTTGTATCTGCTTGACCTTTTGATTTGTCCTATTAATCTTGAGAAAGTAATGGACAGTGGATCTGTCACGGGCGTTTTTTTTTTTGGGTTAACTTGTGAGTACACACCCATGTCAGTACACACACTCCATGTTAGCCACCCCCCGCTACGGATCGAGACCAAGACCTCAAGTATTGACCAGTTGAGGCATGGATCTGGGTGTCACGGGCGCTTATAACCACACGAACCTCCTGCGGAAGAGAACAGGCAATTCTGGTCTCTGGCACATAAATTCCGGAAGCTACATGGGGCCACAGGAATGCCAGTGATAAATCCATTCTGTTTATCAGTTTTTAAAGACCACCGTAGGACAAGAATATAAAAATCAGGCGGATCCAAAACTAATGTGAGCCAGACAAAACGAAAGTGGGAACGGAAATGTCCACCATTGAAACCTTCCTTGGAGCCGATCATGATGTTTATGTGACATCCAAACCGTTCATAAGGTTATTAACACTCATATAAACTATAGACACAAAATCATACTGATACAACACTTCTATGACCCCCACAAAGTTTTCAATAGGGGGCATTCAATCACTTCTATTTCGTGTGGTATGGCCCACATAAGCTTTGAATCTGCCTGATTTTTATTTTCCTGTCGTATTGTGGTCTTTCAAAACTGATAGACGGAGTAGATTTGTCATGGGAATCTCGGTATGCCACCATGGCACCCACCTCATCACCCTTCACACGGCCGGGCCTAAATATCAGGCCAATCCATCATTTCAGTGGGCCACGCCACAGACAACAATTGAGAATGGATGCCCACCCATTTAAACCTTCTCAATTGTTGATGGGTACCATTGAGATGGGGTTCAAACATACAGTCCATCCATTTTTTTTAAATTTTTTGGGGACATCTGATAAATTAGAAATGAACCCATCAGATGCAAGGTGCGGATGTGAGGTCGACTTAATGAGCAGTTCCCATGAGGTCAACCTCATGTCACCTTTTCCTATATCTACTCATTTTAAATGCTCGTTATCATTTCTACTTGGTATTTTTAATTTATAAAATTTAAATATTGAGCCGAGTGTAAGTCTTTGAGTCAACCAAACCTTGCTGAACATGGGGGAACATGGGCCCGGCTTTGGTGGATCCGAGGTAGGTGGATCCTGACTATGGAACCAAAGTGATGCATGTGCCCTACATCGCTGCTGTCCATCCATTTCGACAGCTCATTTTAGGGCATGATCTCAAAAATGAAGAAGATCCAAATCGTAGGTGGACCACATTACAGGAAACAGTAGTGATTGAATACCCATGTGAAAAATCTTCTTTGGGGCAATCCGAATGTTCATCTGCCATCCAACCTATTGATAAGGTCACAAAGACCTGGATGAAGAGGCCAGGTAAATATCAGCTTGATCCAAAACTTTTGTGACCCATCATAAGCTTAAAATGGTCAATCACCACTGTTTCTTGCAGCGTGGTCTACTTGAGATTTGAATCTGCTTCATTTATAGGATCATGCCCTAAAATGAGCTATCAAAAAAGGATGGACAGTAAAAATGTAAGGCACATACATCGTGGTGGGCCCATGTGGTTGAATAATACTAACAACGTCCAAATATCCTTGAAGTACTATGATTGCATAGGAGAGTATTTTGTTACTCAGGCTGTGCATGACGGTTTATACGCAGGCACTCGTAAACTAAAAATGTAGCATAACCAAGTATACTGTAGGACTCAACATCGCCTGCCAGTTATAGTCCAAAAATCAAATTGATTGAATAATGTTGGAAAAAATCGTAAATGCTATAAAAATTTGAATAGGCTGAAGCACGTCTGAAACGCTATCCTTAAAGCGTTATTTTCCCCTATTCAGGTAAGTTGAGTATGCTGATAGGTTAAAGGCAAATAGCTTCTAGGATACGACGAGCCTGATGTGGGTCTGCATTCAGCAAACATAATGGTCCACTAATGGAACTCTGTTACACAGTCTAAAAGAAATACAATGAATGAAAAAATCACAGAAGAAATAAAAGAAGAAGAAAATTGATTTAGACTACTACACTGGTCAAGTCTTCAGCCACTGATTCTGTTAAACCGTTATAGACCACACTGCTGGTCTGTTCTTCTTGCAAAGGGTTTAACCGTTGCTATCTTGTTAGAATCACTGGAGTATAGATAGAAGAGTAGTGAGTTGTCTCAAATTCGTATGGTAGTGCTGGATTGGGTTGTGAGATGGTTTGGAAACCCAACCGGGTCCTCCTTTTATAGGCTATAGTGGCTGAGGGTTATGGTCTAAGAAAATAAATCCCATGACCGTTTTCTAGCTGTTGGAGAAAACTATTCGTTTTCTAACTGTTGTGCATGGGCCATAAAGCTGTTGCATGCTGACTGTTGTGAGATAGCAGCTAGCCGTTTTCTAGCTGTTGGGATGATGCGCACGTGCGAAGTGCGCCACTAGCGCCTCTACAGCCACACTGCCTCACATGCCCACGCCCTCGCACCGAGCCCGTGACCGAGCCCGAGCCCGAGCGTGAGCGCGGTGTTCCTCGCATTGGAACACATAAGTCTCATGGTCCTTAGATTATGTGAGCAAATATTAGGGTACTCCCCTCTTTTCATTTAAACCACAAAATTTTCTTCTCCCTTTTCCATGTGGGACTATTCCCAAAAACTAAAAAAATAATTTTTTAAAACACTTTTAATATTATATATTATTTTTATTATAAAAACATATTTTATTAAAACAACATTTTTGTAACAAATAATACTAACAACATCCAAATATCCTTGAAACAAGACTATCAACTATTTTTCATTTTTTATCATCCAATAATACAAGTCCACTAATCTGATAATCAGATATCAAATAAATGTAATTTTTTTGTTCATGATGTAAGAAAACTGGGATCTACAATCTGGATGGCTTAGTTTGAATTACTTTTATGCTATGTATGCAATTTGTATGTAGTCACTAAGGGAGTGTTTGGATGGTAAGTTACTTAAAATAAGCTACTTATGCCTCACAAGAGTTTCAACACTGAGACCAAGGATCGAGTGGCCATGTATTATGAATGGGCGTGTGAGCGTGTGGGTGTGGGGGTGTGTATGTCATGAAAAATAAAATAATTTTAAAAAAAAAGAAGCTATTTACGCCTAAAGTAGCTTATCGTAGTTTATACTTATTAAGCTTAAGTAATTAAATACATTTAAGTAAAAAAGTTATTTATAATTGATCTTAAACCAAACTTATGTGTCTCAAATAAGTTACTTATACACTATTGTAAGTAGAAAAAGTTACTTATATACTATTGTAAGTAGAAAAAGTAATTTTTACACATCATCCACCACGCTATGCGAGAGCATCAAAGTTTCTCGTGTGTGCAAATCTATGAGAATGTTGTCACTATCTCCAAACTCATTAAAAGCCTCCATCCGCTAGTACTTACACGGTGTGGACCACCATGCATTTGTATATATGAAGAATAGTGCATGATTACATTAACATCAAAGTTTCTCATGTGCAAATCTGTGAGAATGTTGTCACTATCTCCGAACTCATTAAAAGCCTCCATCCGCTAGTACTTACACGGTGTGGACCACCATGCATTTGTATATATGAAGAACAGTGCATGATTACATTAACATACTAAGATGGGCTGCCTCTATTTATGAGATGACCATGATGAGATCTCATAGTGATCAATGAAATTGGTTCATACTAATCTAATCGTGTAAGTCTATTACTGTCCACAAGGTTGATTATCAAATGATCAAGGAGATCCCACGTGATGACCTCAAATGCGATAATGACTAGATCAACCATTCCGTGACTAATATTATATAGTTGAAAGCCATTTAATTAAGACAAACAAATTATATTCCTATTGTTTAGTGCCATTTATAAACTGAAAAATAAGCTCTGAAAATTAATTGAAGTGCTGAAAACTTAAAAAGTGCTGATTTATAATTTTGAAATAATTTTAGTTAAATGTGAAAATAAATTTTAATACACCCCCACTATCAGCATTTGACTCTCAGCATTAGGTGAGGGGAGGGAAACTGAAAAAAAAAAAAAAAAAAAAAAAAAAAAAAAAAAAAAAGATGAGGATTGGGTACTACCCCCACTGGAACCTAGTTAGAGATGGACAGTCTTGCCAGGGACTCCATGACGCCCACCATAATGTATATGTTTTATCCATGCCAGCCATCCATTTTGGCACATCAATTTAATGCATGAGCCCAAAAAGGAGGTAGATTGAAGGCTCAAGTGGATCCACAGGAAGCAGTGAGGATTGAAAGCCTACTGTTGACAATTTCTTGGGGGCTTTACAAGTTTTGGATCAAGCTGATATTTATGTTTTCCCTTCATCCAAGTCTGTCCGACCTTATTATGAACAGGTTGGATGGCAACCCTAGGAAGTTTTCAATTGTAGGAGTTCAATCTCCACTGCTTCCTATGGTGGGGTTCACTTGAGCCTTTGATCTGCCTCCTTTTTGAAATCGTGCCCTAAAATAATCTGTAAAAATGCACGGCGTGGATAAAACATATACATCAAGGTGGACCCCACAGTGCCCCTGACAGGACCGTCCTTCTTTAGGTAAGTCCTGGTGGGAGATAGTACCGGGAAATTAATTTAAGCACTATGATCATGGCAAGTACTTTAATCTCATAAGCGATTGTGTTCTTACTACTGTACTTTGTGTGATAAGATTGTAATGGTATGGCGATGCTACTTTGGCATGCTTTCTCAAGGAGTACATATTCTAAGTTGATTTTTATGATAGGGTTAGCAGAAGATAAAATGCAGTCACAAATTGGTTGATACCTGTTGTAGACTAACTTTATTTGATGTATGGGATTCAATGAACAGTCTAATTTCATTGCATAAGTATTATTTTTTTTTTAGTAGTTTAATCTATTTTTCTTTGCATCTCTTATTATTATTATTATAAACAACCCATCGTGACATGGAAAATTCATATACCTCATTACCACTGAGAATAAGAGAGGGAATCATTGTGAATTTCATGTCTCTTACACAGAGCTCTGTACAGGGTTTCTAAGCTAGATAAAACACACCCCATTCTAGAAAAGGGAAAAAAAATACCTAATGAGAAATAAAAGATAATTCTCTCATCTTATCCACTCTAATTGAGATATAAAGATAATGGCAATTAATGTAATATTTTAGGCCCTATTTGGTTGCCACTAAAAAACCATTTCATCTCATTTCAGTTAACAGTAATTATGCATTAGAGATCATAGTTTATATAAATTATGGGTTTGTCTCCACGGAATGATTGGATGATGAGTTTTCATACTAACGGTGATCAGTCCTGAATTACATTTCCACCCACCAGGCAGGCCATAATGCGGGACAATGGGCGATTTAAATCAGATCAGCTGACGCTCTGATAGAATATACATGTGCAGCCATGTTTAAAAAAAAAAAAAAAAAAAAAAAATCTTTCCGGGTCCAATTGGCAAATCTCATTCTCACCAATCTCTCAACAGGAAATTTCTCAGAATATTTTCAAATTTTGGGGAGTTTCTCTGCATACATTTGGAAAAGTCTTGCAAAAATACACAAAAATAAAAACTAAAAACAAGAAAAAGAAAGGTACAATAAGGAGATAAAAGTTTTTGGATTCCGGGCTATTATGGTGATATTATCAGAAAATAACAAGACAGATATATTGAAGGTAAAAGGAAGTCACAGGTAAATCAGTTTTCTAAAACTACTATGAGAACTCATAAGCACATTTTGACACATGATGTGTGCACAAAATCTGAACGGCCCATTAGATGAATCACCTTATAAAACCCCTAGAGCCCAAAAGTTAGCCTGATTTAAAAACATAGCGGGCCCTAGAAAAGAGAGATGTGATTTCCTTCCTTGATTTGCCTCTCACTTTGCTATAGCCCACCATATTTTTTGATCAGGGTAACTTTTCGATCATTGAGGTTTCATAAGTTGACTCATCTAGTAGACCGTTTTGAAAAAGGTATTTTGTATCGATAACGGTGGCCATAATGGTCACCACCATTATTGATACGAGTATTGGCCGATACGAGGGTGTAACGGCCATTTCGACCTATAACGTTGAAAATTTAGATTTATCCAAAAATTTCTGAAAAAAAAAATATCTAAAAAATTCGACATAATATAAATATTCTAAAAATGTTTTCATTTGTTGTTTTGAATATGTTTATGGTAGTGTATCAGTCTACTCTTTGGTGAGAGTGTTGTATCGGGCTATCTAGTGAATTTGTAAACTTTATTATAAGTCTCTAATGTTTACACATCACAATCAATCACTAAAACTAGAAATTAGAAAAAGGCATAAATACTACTTTTTCAATTTAAAAAAAATGGCCTTTGGAGGTTCTATTCGATCAAATCACTTCAATCTACAGTTTTAATATTAAAAACTATAGTAAGAGTGGTTGAAATCAGTTGTAGAATGACCTAAGAGAGTTTTTTTAATGAGAAAAGTGAAAAAAATGAGATTTTTATTTAAATAGAAAAAAAAAAAAAAGTGGCAATTTTTCAACCTTTACAGGAGTAAAGGTCGTTATGCCCTGTAATGGCCTTTACGACTACCGTAACGGCTAATACAGTCTTAAAAAATCAAACCATTTCATACCTGTATCACGTAACGATCATGGCCGTTACCTATACGTATCGGCCTTCATAGCCGTATCGTAATGGATACGAAACACCATGGTTTGGAATGCATAAATACATTATGTGAGATATGTTCTCAAAAAGTGCTAAGGAGTTCTCATGAGAACCAATTCCTAAGTGAAATGCTCTCCTAGGAACCGGTTCTCAAGAGGACTCGTGAGCACTTGTTGACACACGATGTGTGCACAAAATCTGAACAGTCCATTAGATGAATCACCTCATAAAACCCCTAAAGCCCAAAAGTTAGCCTAATCTAAAAACATGGTGGGCCATAGCAAAGTGAGAGGTAATTTCCTCTTTTGATTTGCCACTCACTTTGCTATGGCCCACTAGATTTTTGGATCAGGCTAACTTTTGGGCCATTAAGGTTTCATGAGGTGACTCATCTAGTGGACTGTTTGGATTGCATATACAAATTATATGAGAAATGTTCTCAAAAAGTGCTCAAGGGTTCTCATGAGAATCAGTTCATATATATATATATATATATATATATATATATATATATATATATATATATATATATATATATATATATATATATATATATATAGAGAGAGAGAGAGAGAGAGAGAGAGAGAGAGAGAGAGAGAGAGAGAGAGAGAGAGAGAGAGGAATGCTCACCTGCACGCCTTCTTATGTGAGCACCCGTGCGCACCTCTGCACACATGTCATGGTGCACACACATGTCATGGGCACAGAATCTGAATGGTTCACATGATGTGGCACCTCTTGAAATTCTGTGGGCCTAATTTTCAGCATGATCCAAAACTCTAGTGGGCCATAGCAAAGAGAAATGCAAATCAATTGAGGAAATTGTTTCCTTTTGCCATGGCCCACCAGAGTTTTGTATTGGGCTGAAAGTTGGGCTTGTGAGGTTTCAAGGGGTGCCGCTGTTGAGGCACAAAAGAAATTTGATGAAGAAAGGATTGAAGCAAAAGAAGATTAAGAGATTGAAAGAAAATTGGAAAAGAAGAAGAATGAAGTAGCTTAAGGGAGGTTTGTGCAGGTCCGCGCAACCGATATCCGTTGCGCGGGTCCGCGCAACCAAAATATCCGTTGCACGGGTTCGCACAAAGAAATTCAGAATTGGTTCTTTGAAAAAGATCTAAAGCATTGAAAGGTAGGTCTTAGGGTGCCAAAATCGAGGTTCCACATATGTGAGGCCCTATAAATACCCCATCCCCTCCTTCATTTGGAGGGATTGAAGATTTTGGAAAGGAAGCAGAGCGAGGAGGAAGACTGAAGGTAGGAGAGGAAGTTTCGGAGGTTTGTGCGGGTCCGCGCAACCAGACTGCCCTGTAATCTGTAAAGCAAAGGGGCCGACATACTACTGAAATGACTAAGTTTCCAGATTCCTCTTGTCCGAAGCTTCGAGAGTAAGAAACCGGCAGAAGAGATACCTGAGTCATATTCCTCTTAAAGAGATGATCGAATCATAAGTCGAAATGCTGCCGGATTTGATATCTAACTCGGGTATTCAAACTATATCAATTTGTATATTATGAACTCAGTACTAATAAAATATGATGTTTGTCTTTCGTACTCTCTCTCTCTGTTATGTTTAAATAAGATAATCTCTCAAATCAAATGCTTTTGTTTCTTATTCGAAACAAAACGGCGACTCTGCTGAGGAACTTTTATCTTATTTAATATTAACATTGAGATAGTTATGAAACTTTCATCATAGTTTGGCATATTGCTAACGCCAAAATGGCGACTCTCAGTAGAAACATCCTCCCCTTCATCTCTAGGATAGATTATTTGATCCTTCAATTACTAACTATAGTTATGTTTTATGTTCGAAGGATACTGAATCCAATTACAAATTACAATCAATGGCAAATTTTGTAAGAAAATTAAGCTTCCGTTTCACTCCGACTGGATTTGTGATAGAATACACACTGAAACAAACTTCAGATTACACGACTCAATTTCCTATAAGCAAAAACAATCTGACTTGAGTGACAACTGGGGTTGTATTTGCTTCGCCTCAACCACTAGAGGGCGATAAAGACTGGACTGTTGTAATGTCTCGTAGGACGAAAGCACGGAACGCAAGAAGCCCTAGAACGAATCTGCCTTCACCAAGAGTCAGAGGGCCGATAACATGTAACGCAGTTAAGAAGAATTTTGAGCTCACTCCTCCTGCCATATATCCTAAGCGAGTAGTTCTGCAGTTCGCATTGCGCGACTTTTCGGCTTTGACCACCTCGAGGGTCAGATGAACAAGGGAGCAGAAAGGCAAGGCATTGTTAACAAGTTCACCAATGACTGTATCATTCCAATCGATCAATAATATCGGGAGTGTAGAGAAGTCGAATGAAACTCCATCCTCTCCTCTCTTTATAAGCCCAATTACGCCGACGTACTCTCGCCCTACTCCAACTATAGCTTCATCAAAGAGTGGAGGAGTTGCCGCACATATGGCTAGGACAAATCAGGAAGGTAGGCCGACTATAGAGGATCGTATTAATGAGATGGCAGAAGCACAGAGAACACTAATGGAAGAATGCCGAAACCTTAGAGAAGCTTTGGTGACCCTTGCACACAATGTAGTCCAGATAGCGGCTCCACCAATGATGACACGATAAATGGACAGGAAAATCAGCCCAAAGGCTTTCAACCACAGGGGGAGGATCACGAGGGTCTGCTCCAGCCACGAGAACTTTAACACAAGATGAAGTGAGACAAGTTGTGGAAGAAGCTATCAGAATAGAAAGAGAACACGAAAATACTGGCCGTTTTAGGTATAGAACACCATATCCAAGGGACGTAGAAGATATCCTCTTTCCAGCCAATTTCAAACATTCAGATTTTTAGAAGTTTAATGGGGAAGGATCACCAGAGGAACACTTAATGCACTTTATTACTAGCATGGGGAATTTCTCTACGATACCGCAGTATTGTTTACAATTGTTCGGGTCGTCACTGACACACAAGGCGTTCTAATGGTATTCCAGCCTGGCTCCAGGGTTGATACATACTTGGGAGCAAATGTAGGATGCTTTTATGTTAAACTTCTTCTCTTCGGAGCGTGATGTTAGTATTACGGAATTGACTTCCGTGCGGCGGAGAGAAGAAGAACCAATAGAAAAGTTTATAGACAAATGGAAGACATTGGGAGTCTCATGCAGGTAACTACTGAAAGAAAAAGAACAAGTCAAGATGTGTCTAAATTTGATGGAGATAGGAATCACGTTTATACTCACCAGTGCGGACATCAGAACCTTCCATGATCTGGCCGCTAAGGCTCATGCCTTGGAATTGATGACTCGTAAGATACTAGCCTTTCATCACGAGAAAGCTAGGAGAGTACCCAGCAGGACGACCGTAAATACCATTGACCGTGACAAGAGAGGCAAAGATATAATGGACTCAAGGGACAAGAGGCCGAAACGGAAAGAAGAATGGAATCAGTAAAGAAGTAGATACAGTGAAAAAATACCCAGGATGCTTAATTCTCACGAGGAGTTCGCGTTCGACAGGGAGGATGTCATTCCTATGATGAACCAATTGCTAAAAGCCGGCACGATAGAATTATCAGAACCTAAACGTCCTGAAGATGTGACGAGAACCAAGGAGAAGGATTTTTGCCGCTATCATCGCTTGGTAGGACATCCAACAGAGAATTGTTATACATTGAATGTGTAATACAACGAATGATAAATATGGGTGAAATAGTAATTGGCAGAAAAAAAAAAAAGAAAAGGGCACCATGGCGACAATGAATATGATTACAATCCGGGAAAAAGCTGAGAAATGAAAAAAAAAGAAGACCGTACGATGACAAAAAAGGTAACAATGATTACGTTGCGGTGGGGAAAAAACACGACAAGTCCTGTGAAGCAAAAAGTAAGAATTATAAGAAAAGAAGTCGCTGAAAGCCAGAGTAATGATGATGAGAAAGAAAAGAAGATGTGGCAGTAAAAGTGACTTATGATGTAGTAAGTCATTTGAAGGGCATACCGGCTCAATTAAGTATATATGATGCGCTTAAGTTGTAAGAGAAATTTAGGCAAAGCTTGGTCTAAGCATTGTCTAATCACGATGTCAGAGAAACTTTGCTGACAGAATTAGAACGCGAAGAGCAAGTGAACAAGAAAATTTCTTACCAGTTGTTTCTTTCACCAATGACGATTTGATCTGCGAAGCAAAGCATAATAGGCCCTTAATGATGGAAGTTCATATCCGTGGGAGGAAGGTCAAGTGGATCATGATAGATAATGAATCGGCGGTGAACCTTTTACCACTTTCGATGTTGAGTAAGTTAGGTCATCGTCGTTCGGATCTATGCCCTAGTGGAATGATGATACAGGGCTTCAATTAGGATGGGCAGTGTGCACTGGGTAAGATTACAATGACGCTAGAAATATGAGACTTGATTACTGATGTCGTATATCATGTTATAAATGCCGTGATGACATATAATTTTCTCCTAGGAAGGCAATGGATTCATCAGTACAGCATTGTACCTTCTACACTACATCAGTGCTTCAAATACTATAGAAATGGAATACAGTATAAAGTAATGGCCGATGCAAAGCCATATACAGAGGCCGAGTCTTTCTTAATTTGCAAGTGTCAGTTACTATAAAGGGTTCGCCAAAGATGAAAGAAAGAATGACGAAAGCAGAGTCCTGAAGGATATTCAAGCAAAAGTGGTAAAAGAAGAAACAGAAAAGACAGAATCATCCAAGACTGCAGAAACAAAGAAGAAATTATATTTCATGCCAAAACACTTGAGACAACCAGGGCAGCCGCCATTAACCTTGTTATCACCTGAACAATTGAAAATTTTGCAGTTCAATTATATAGTACTATTGCCGTATATTAAAAGAAATAAGCCATTTTTGGCTGCTCCAAGAAGATTTCAGGTCAAGGCTAGTGCAAAACATCCCAAGTCAATAGAATTTTATGCCTCAGCGGAAGTGAAGGCAGGAGAGGAGAAAATGAATAATGTTTATTGTGGTAAGCTGACACCGCAAGACCTCAAGAAGCATAGTTCGGCAAGCAAGAAAATTATGAGAAGCATGGGGTTTGATTATGAAGAACCCACCAGCTTGAATCATAGAAGAGGAATTCAAATCCCTATTAGGGTTGATCAGGAAAGGCGAAGAAAATTTCAAGGACTGGGGGCAGAGTCATCAGTGAATATGGTTATAACCAAGCAATTATCAGAAAAGGATTCTCAGACAGTTGAACATCTTGAAATAACTCTAAAGCAGATAAAAGACGGGGGGCAGCTAACAATAGACAATTTGTGAGAGATAAATTTGGGAACAAAGGAATAGCCAAGGAATACCTTCATTAACATCAATCTTTCTGAACAAGAGTTTGAAGAATATATTCGTCTCCTCAAAGAAAATAAAGATGTCTTCGGTTGGACATATGCAGAGATGTCAGGCTTAGAACCTTTAGTAGCGCTGCACTGATTAAATATTTTTAAAGAAAAGAAACCGATTAAACAAGTGCAAAGGCGATTTCGTTCGGACCTGGTTCCCCTGATAGAAGAAGAAGTCAATAAGTTGATAAATGTCAGATTTATCAGGGAGGCCAAATATCCCAAGTGGATATCTAATATCGTTCCCGTGAAAAAGAAGAATGGACAAGTCAGGGTGTGTGTTGACTTCAGAGATCTAAACGAAGCTTGTCCGAAAGATAATTTTCCTTTCCCGATCACTGAATTATTGATTGATAGTATGACTCAGTATACTGTCATGTCCTTCATGGACGGCTATGTAGGGTATAATCATATTAGAATGGCACCTGAGGACAAAGAAGCAACTGCATTCAGAACGTCACTAGAAATTTATTGTTATAAAGTCATGCTGTTTGGTGTCAAAAATGTCGGGGCAACATATCAGCGTACGGACTAAATGTCCTTTGAGAAATTGGCTACTATAGAAGCCACCTTTTACCCAGCGTCTTTTTAACGCTCTCCCAAACCTTACTTTCCCAACATAAACCATTCTGGTCGGACAAACTATTTGCAAACAAAAATGTTGTTGTATTTTTGGGGGCGAAAAACCTATTGCTATGGTTATAATCCGTAGCTATAGATTGTGAATGCAAGAGTATTTTCACCCGCAGATGGTGTGTCCGTACAGAATGGCTTACCTTGGGAAAGTAAAATTTAGGTGCGCAAAGACGCCGGGTAAAAGGTGGCATTTGGAGTGGTCAATTTCTCCTGTCCTTTGGAGAAAAATCTGGATGCTCTGGTCGAGTGTGATGCGTCATACACACGCACTGCGAAGATGACCTGGTTTTCAAGGCATCAACAACCCCTTTTGCTGGCAGACCTTGCAAAAAATGGATGCCCGTGTGATATTTTAATAAAATTCAAAACTCAAATGGGATAGACCACAGTCACGCTGACGAATTACACTGTGCCAGCTTTTACCAAAAGGCAAACGAATGGCCTGTGCCATTCGCCACATGAAGTTCCTGTGGTCGGATGCTTTGTGTGGGCCACAGAGATGCCCTTGACAAATCCACTCCGTTCATCAGTCTGTCTGATCGTAATAGGACAAGAATCCAAAATTCATGCAGATTCGAAACTCAGGTGGGCCACGCCAAAAGAAACAGTACGAATGAAAACTTCCACCGTTGAAACTTGAAACCTTCTCCAAACCTTATTGGACCTAAACATGATTTATATACCGTACAAACAGGTCATAGTGTTATTACTACTCAGATAAACTGTAGGAACAAATATCACCCTGATACAGAACTTATGTGGCCCCGGCAAAGTTTGCAATGGTAAGCGTTCAATCCCACTTGTTTCGTGTGGTGTCGCCCACCCGAGTCTTGAATCTGCTTGACATTTTTGATTTTTGTCCTAATGATCTTGAGAAACTGATGAAGAGAGTGGATCTGTCACGGGCGCTTGTAACCACACGGATTTCCTTTGTCAAGGGAACATGCAATTCTCTGGCCTTTGGCACATGAATTCCGGAAGCTACATGTAGCCTACAGAGATGTTAGCGATAAATCCACTCTGTTCATCAGTTTTTAAAGACCAGAGTAGGCCAGAGCTAATGTGAGCCACACCCAACGAAAGTGGGAGAGGAAAAGTCCACTATTGAAACCTTCCCGGAGCCGATCATGATGTTTAGCTGACATCGGTTACCACCCAGGTAAACTATAGGCACAAATATCATCCTGATACAAAATTTCTATTGCCCCCCACAAAGTTTCCAACGGTGGCCGTTCAATCCCTGATGTTTCTTGTGGTATGGCCCACATAAGCTTTACATCTACCTGATATTTATATTCATGTCCTATTGAGGTCTTGCAAAACTGATGGACGGAGTGGATTTGTCATGGGCATCTCAGTGTGCCACCAATGTCTGTCTATAGGAACTTCCTTTGATTTCATGGCATCCACCTCATTACATTTTGTAAGGCCCGGTCCAACAACAAAAGATATTGTCCGCTTTGCCGAAACTCAAGAGTTTAAAATGCGCTCTGACTGTTAAGGAAGGAACCCACTTATAGCCACCACATCTTCAAACAGCTCTTCCGATGTGGTTCTGATACCATTTGTAACAGTCCATGCCCACACTGTATGATATTGTCCACTTTGCCTACAGGGCTCACGGTTTTATTCTCGGAGTCACCCCCAAAAGACTTCATACAAGGAAAGTCCAAACCACACATATAACCACCACTACTTTGGACAACTCTTTCGATGTAGGACAAAGTTTCACCCCACTGCGAGCATAGTAACCTACCAACCACTGGTAACTCGTCCAGGCTATTAGGCCCTGCCCACATTAGCATCCGCCCACATCAACGTCCACACATATGTGATACAATGACGAGGCGTCACAATATCCCCTACAGAGGGCAGAGCTGAGGACGGCTCTAATACCATTTGTAAGGCTTGACCCAATAGCACAATATATTATCCGCTTTACCGAAGCTCATGGGTTTAAAACGCATCCTAACTATTAAGGAAGGAGCCCACTTATAGTCATCACAACTCCAGACAGATCTTCTGATGTGGGACAGAGTTCAGCCTCTAATGTGTGCACAGTAATCTGTCAACCACTGGTAACTCGCCCAGGCCCTTAAGCTCCGTCAACATCAGCGTCTGCCCTTGTGTAACCGCCCATGTGTGACCACAATGTCAGGGCATCATACCTTTCACACGTGCCATGGGCCTAAATATCAAGCCAATCCATCATTTCAATGGGCCACACCACAAACAACAATTGAGACTGGGTGCCCACCCATTTAAACCTTCTCAATTGTTTATGGTCCCATTGAGATGAGGGTTCAAACATACAGTTCATATTTTTTTTTTCTTTTTTTGGGACATCTGATAAATTAGAGAGGACCCATCAAATGCAAGGTGTGGATTTCCAACAAACAACGGCGACCTCATAGCACATTTTTCCATATCTACCCATTTTAAATACTTGTTAACATTTCTACATAGTAATTTTAATTTATAAAATTTAAATATTGGGCCGAGTCTTTGACTCAACCAAACCCTGCTGAACATCGAGGAACATGAGCTCGGCTTTGGTCGATCCGAGGTAGGCAGATCTCTGACTGTGGAACCACCGTGATACATATGCCCTACATCCCCGCTGTCCATCCATTTTGACAGCTCATTTTAGGCATGATCTCAAAAATGAAGCAGATCCAAATCGTAGGTGGACCACACCAAAGGAAACAGTGGTGATTGAATACCCACCTAAATTATATTCTTTGGGGCAATAAGAATGTTTATCTGCCATCCAACCTATTGATAAGGTCACAAAGACCTGGATGAAGAAGCCAGGTAAATATCAGCTTGATCCAAAACTTTCGTGACCCACCAGAAGCTTTAAATGGTCGATCACCACTGTTTCTTGCAGCATGGTCTACTTGAGATTTGAATCTGCTTCATTTTTAGGATCATGCCCTAAAATGAGCTATCAAAAAAGGATGGACAGCATAGATGTAAGGCACATACATCATGGTGGGCCCATGTGGTTGAATAATACTAAGAACATCCAAATCTCCTTGAACTATGATTGCATAGGAGAGTATTTTGTTACTCAGGCTGTGCATGACGCTTTATATGCAGGCACTCATAAACTAAAAATGTAGCATAACCAAGTATATTGTAGAACTCAACATCGCCCAGTTATAGTCCAAAAATCAAATTGGTTGAATATTATACTAACAACAGCCAAATATCCTTGAAACAGGACCATCAACTATTTTTCAGTTTTGATCATCCAATACAAGTCCGCCAATCTGATAGTCAGATAATCAAATAAATGTAATTTTTTTGTTCATGATTTAAGAAAACTGGGACCTACAATCTGGATGGCTTAGTTAGAATTATTTTTATGCTATGTATGCAATTTGTATGTAGTCACTAAGGGGGTGTTTGGATCGTAAGTTACTTAAGATAAACTACTTATGCCTCACAAGAGTTTCAACTAAGGCCGTGCACGAACCAAGCTAGCCCGGTTAACTCGCTTGACTCGGCCCGAAAAAGATCAACTCAGCCCGACCCGGAACTGAGTTTGGGTTGGAACGGGCCGTTTTCTTCAACTCGAAACTGAGTTCAGCGCTCCCAGTTCGGCCCGACTCAGTCCAAAACCCGACTTGACCCGACCCGACTCGGCCGAACCCGAGTAGTGTATATATATATATATCTCAAAATCCTACCCTGCCCGTCCCTTTCCCCTTTTGAGATTGCCCGACCCCACCAAACCCTGCTCTCTCTCTCTCCCTGCCCAACGCCCCGACCCCTATCTAATCTCTCTCGTCCGACCAGCGGGCATACGCTGTTCGACCACAGTCCGGCGCCCCCAGCCCCCCCCCCCCCCCCCCTTCTCTCTCTCTCTCTCTCTCTCTCTCGTTTGACCAGCAGGCGGATGCTGTCCAACTACAGTCCAGCGCCCCACTCGACACTCTCACCTCTCTTATCTCACTCTCTCTCTCTCTCTCTCGTCCGTCCGACCACGGTATAATCTCTCTCTCTCTTAAATGGGTTGTACAGGCACCGAATCGGAATCAGAAAGATTCATGTGTTATTTGTGTCTTGCCAACAGATCTGAAAAGCAGCGTACTGGGAATGCATTTAATGTGGGGCATGTGTTTGGAAACTGAAGATTCATGTGTTATTTGTGTTAAGATATCCAACAGTCCTAAAAACCATGCATGTTAAGAAGCGTGTTCTTCTTGTACCTTCAACTAGTCCATAAAGAGACCTGAGCGCGTGCATATGAGATTTAGGACTTTCTCCAACACTTGTTCCAGCTTCAAATTCATGCCTGTTTTTCTCAAAAGCATAACTTTCAAGATCCAGGTCCTCATCCTCCAATAGGTCTAATTCATTATTGAAATTGTCTTTATCAGAGGATCATTTGAGACTTCATTACAATATGTCCCAATATTAGTCAGAAGCTGACACGCCCTACAGAAAGTTTCCAGTAACAATATGTGAGGCCTTGGACATTTACTAATGAAAAACAAAAAATAAAATAAAAATAAAATAAAAAAAATAAAATAAAATCTGAAAGTAAACATAACTACAAACAATGCACACACAGGGTAAAAAAGTCATACAATAAACAGAGTATAAAGTTGGAACTCAAATTCTGAAATAAAATAAATACATCAGAATCGTAATCTTAGTTGGATAAAAGAAAGAAAAATAAAATAACCAATTTCTAGTTTAACATGCTTCTGAGTTGGCCTTCAGAACATTTGGCAAAATGTATCTTGTCTCAACAGATACAAAGAGTTTTGGGAAGGTTAAAACTAGAATATCATTATACCAAACACTCTTAACTTAATCAGCAATTTCTACCAAATTGAAGATTTACCACATTTATACCAAAGCTAATCAGGTCAGTGATATAATTGTTGAAATATGAGACCAGCCATTGTTAGTCCGATTCCACACATTGATTGACCATCTTCTCCCTTGGTTTGTCAGCTTCAGTTGATTTAACTTGCTTTAGTTTGTTGGCTTGCTTTAGTTTATTTGCTCTATTTGTTTGCTTTAGTTTAGTTTCAGTCACTTAACCGGCAAAATCAAAGTTGCTATGCATAGGCGGCTACAATGCAGTAGTGACTAACCCACTAACATTGCCATACACATGAAGCGATCAAACCAAAATATGCCCAGTTTCGTCCCCTTAATCCAATGATGGCATTCACACAAAGACAGAGCTAAGATCAGTCAGTTCAATCATCCGATTTACCATTTTTTAGTGTATCCCAAAAATTCACATCCTACAATGTCAGTGCATGTTAAGTAGATGTAGGTTCTCCATACGGTGTAGGGACAATATTCGGATTTGAGAAGTTTCCTACCGGACGACCACTATATGGCCCATTCCTGAGACGAAGCCCACCCCATTTTACTTTCCAATAATACTCCCCGGGTGTACGGACGCCCTGCAAAAGGTCAAAAATGCCCCTGCTTTTTCCTTCAAGCGTTGACGCTCGTCGAACTCACAGTTGTACGAATGGTTCAAAGGAGATCAACGTTACATGGGCCCATCAGTTATGTATTTATTATATCCACAACGTTTATCTATATTTTGAGATCATTTCGGAGCATTATAAATATATATATATATATATATATATATATATATATATATATATATATATATATATATATATGTATATCCAAAGATCAACTGGACCACACCACAAAGAGTAGTAGAAAATTGATTTTCACCGTTGAAACTTTTGTAGGGCCCACCATAACATTCATTTTCCATCCAATCCATTCATGAGGTCACAAAGACCTGGATGAATAGGAAAAACAAATTTCGTAATGATCCAAAACTTCCGTGACCCCTGAAAGGATTTCAACGGTAGACGTTCAAAGCAGAATGGTATTACCATTTGCTATGGTTAGATCTATAGCTACGGATTATAACTGTAGCCATGGATACCAAAAACCGTAGTAATAGGATCCGTCCGGGGTGGCCGCACCGAACTATCAACCCCCCGCGCCACTTGCTGACCTAGGGTGGGTGCTATGGCTACGAATAATAACCGTAGCTAAAATCCGTAGCAATAGGGTGTTTGGTTTTTTTTTTTTTTTAAAAAAAAAATGGGAAGAAATTTTTCTCCCTTGCATTTTTCTCAAATACATAATTATATAAATATGTATATATAAGTATATAAAAATATTTTTCTATCTCTTAAGTAATTTCTTTGTCTGTTTATTTAATAAGCATATCTCCTAAACTAAAATGAGTTACATAACGTACCATATATGATTTTGGGGTAGGAGAAGCTAATTTAGCCAACTAACATAGTAATTTTTCAAGATGATATCGGGTCGATGGTTAAAAATACACTTCACGGTCAATTTACTTCACTTCACAACCATTTTCACGCACTTCATAGTCAATTCACTTCACTTCACCACCATTTCCATGCATTTCATGGTCATTCCCAGAAATTTCGTGTTGATTCATGGTCAATTCGACGCACTTCACAGTCAATTCACTTCACTTCGCGGCCATTTTCACGCACTTCGCGGTCATTTCACTTCACTTCACCGCCATTTCCATGCATTTCACGGTCATTCCTAGCGATTTCGTGTTCATTCACGGTCAATTCGATGCACTTCACGGTCAATTCACTTCGCCTCACGGCCATTTCCACGCACTTCACGGTCAATTCACTTCACTTCACAGTCATTTTCATGCATTTCACGGTCATTCCTAGCGATTCCATGTTCATTCACGGTCAATTCGACGCACTTCACGGTCCATTCACTTCACTTCACAGCCATTTCCACGCACTTCGTGGTCATTTCACTTCACTTCACCGTCATTTCCATGCATTTCACAGTCATTCCTAGCGATTCTGTGTTCATTCACGGTCAATTCGACGCACTTCACGGTCAATTCACTTCACTTCACGCCCATTTCCATGCACTTCACGGTCATTTCACTTCACTTCACCGTCATTTTCATGCATTTCACGGTCATTCCTAGGGATTCCGTGTTCATTCACGGTCAATTCGACACACTTCATGGTCAATTCACTTCACTTCATGGTCATTTCCATGCACTTTGCGGTCATTTCACTTCACTTCACCGTCATTTCCATGCATTTCACGGTCATTCTTAGCAAATTGTTTCGGACGACTGTGAAATGCATGGGAATGATCATGGTTTGAAGCGAATTGACTGTGAAGTGCATGCAAATGACTATGAAGTGAAGGAGTTTGACTATGAAATGCCTCAAAATGACCGTGAATCAACATGGAATTGTTTCGGACGACCGTGAAATGCATAGGAATGATCATGGTTTGAAGCGAATTGAACGCGAAATGCATGCAAATGACCGTGAAGTGAAGGAGTTTGACTGTGAAATGCCTCGAAATGACCGTGAATCAACATGGAATTGATTCGGACGACCGTGAAATGCATGAGAATGATCATGGTTTGAAGCGAATTGACCGCGAAATGCATGCAAATGACCGTGAAGTGAAGGAGTTTGACTGTGAAATGCCTCGAAATGACCGTGAATCAACATGGAATTGATTCGGACGACCGTGAAATGCATGAGAATGATCATGGTTTGAAACGAATTGACCGCGAAATGCATGCAAATGACCGTGAAGTGAGGGAGTTTGACTCTGAAATGCCTCGAAATGACCGTGAATCAACATGGAATTGATTCGGACGACCGTAAAATGCATGAGAATGATCATGGTTTGAAGCGAATTGACCGCGAAATGCATGCAAATGACCGTGAGGTGAAGGAGTTTGACTGTGAAATGCCTCGAAATGACCGTGAATCAACATGGAATTGTTTCGAACGACGGTGAAATGCATGAGAATGATCATGGTTTGAAGCGAATTGACCGCGAAATGCATGCAGATGACCGTGAAGTGAAGGAGTTTGACTGTGAAATGCCTCGAAATGACCGTGAATCAACACGGAATTGTTTCGGACGATCGTGAAATGCATGAAAATGATCATGGTTTGAAGCGAATTGACCGTGAAATGCATGCAAATGACCGTGAGGTGAAGGAGTTTGACTGTGAAATGCCTCGAAATGACCGTGAATCAACATGGAATTGTTTCGAACGACGGTGAAATGCATGAGAATGATCATGGTTTGAAGCGAATTGACCGCGAAATGCATGCAGATGACCGTGAAGTGAAGGAGTTTGACTGTGAAATGCCTCGAAATGACCGTGAATCAACACGGAATTGTTTCGGACGACCGTGAAATGCATGAGAATAATCATGGTTTGAAGTGAATTGATCGCGAAATGCATGTAAATGACCGTGAAGTGAATGAGTTTGACTATGAAATGCCTCAAAATGACCATGAATCAACACGAAATTGTTTCGGACGACCTTGAAGTGCATGGGAATGATCATGGTTTGAAGCGAATTGACCGCGAAATGCTTGCAAATGACCGTGAAGTGAAGGGAATTGACCGCGAAATGCCTCGAAATGACCGTGAATCAACACAAAAATGTTTCGGATGACCTTGAAATGCATGGAAGTGATCATGAATTGAAGCGAAATGATCGTGAAATGCATGTAAATGAAATGAACAAAATTGACCGCGAAGTGAATGAAATGAATTTTCGATCATCGAGCTGATGAAATCTTGAAAAATAACCAGATTGGTTGATTAAAGTAGCTTCTCCTACCCCAAAATCATATAGGGTACATCAAGTAACTAATTTTAGTTTAGAAGATATTCTTGTTAAATGAATAAAGAAAGAAATGGAAAAAGAAAAAAAAAAATTTATATGCTTATATATACATATTTATATAAATATGTGTTAGAGAAAATTATAAGTAGAAAAAAGCTCTCCATGTACAAAAAAAAAAAAAAAAAAAAAAAAAAAAAAAAAAAAAAAAAAACACAAAAAACCTATTGCTATGGAATTTAGCTACAGTTAATATCCGTAGCCATAGGGCCCACCCTCTGGGCGTGGCCTCACCAGATTGGCATGGCCGCGTCGGACAGGTCAGCAAGTGGCGCGGAGGGTGCCAGTTCGGCGTGCCCATTCCGGGTGGGCTCTTTTGTTACAGATTATGGTATCCTCTTTTGTTACAGATTATGGTATCTATGGCTACGGTTATAATCCGTAGCCATAAGTCTAACCGTAGCAAATGTCATTGTCATTCTGCTTTTAACGTTTACCGTTGAAACTCTTTTAGGGGTCACGGAAGTTTTGGATCATTACAAAATTTGTTTTTCCTATTCATCCAGGTCTTTGTGACCTCATGAATAGATTGGATGGAAAATAAATGTTATGATGGGCCCTACAAAAGTTTCAACAGTGAAATCAATTTTCTGCTGCTTTTTGTTGTGTGGTCCAGTTGATCTTTGGATATGATTTTTTTTTTGGGATAATGCTCCGAAATGATCTCGAAATATGGATGAACGTTGTGGATAGAATAAATACATAACTGTGGGGCCCATGTAACGTTGATCTCTTTTGAACCGTTCGTATAACTCGGAGTTCGATGAGCGTCAGCGCTCGTCTTCGAGCAGCGCCCGATCCGCTTGAAGGAAAAAGCAGGGGCATTTTCGACATTTGGGAAGGCGTCCGTACACCTGGGAGTATTTGTGGAAAGTAAAAAGGGGTGGGCTTCATCTCGGAAATGGGCCATGTACTGGTCGTACAGTTGGAAATTTCTCTTCGGATTTGAATCTCAAAATCCATTCGTGCAGTTTTGTCTGAAGTTACTGTACACCTTTTAAATTTCCTCCAACTTGTCACACGTGTAGAATATCCCATCCGTGCAAAAGGTGTCCCGCACCATGATTACCATCTGGTAGAAAAATCAGGCCGGTCTACTCATTGGGTAGGCCACACAAGTGTAGTGAGTCATACCATTGTCTGTCCAGTGATTTTGATGTTATGTCTAGATCCATGAGTGGATCTGTCTGATTTTGACATCAGGTGATCATCATGATGTCGTCTATTGCTTTCGTAGATAGGATATTATACAACATGCTGGCAGGAAAAAAGGATGTATCATAATTTATGATACAAACAGCTGCTGTATCAGATAGTTAAAAAAAACCAAAATAAATAAATAAATTTTCATCCTCTCCGTATAAAACCATCTTTCTAGCCTTCTTATGAAATGGAAAAAAAAAAACGATGTAAAATGATATATTGAATTAATAAATTTTAAAATATGTTGACTAATCATTTGCAATTTATTTCTATATGGCTTTGAATTCTCAATCAATCAAAAATGAGTTTTCTAGTTAAAGAAAAATATTCATTAGTCTATATTGAGTCAAGTGACAGTGACTCATCCATCTTATAAACGCATAACTTGAACGGTATAGATTCATCCAAATACAAAAATGAATTATAACGTCCTGACTAGTTGAATTTTTTGTAGAGTTTATAGTTCAATAATCTAAATCGTTGATCGAAGGCCTTACAATGGAATACGGATTACCTGCAAAAGCTCTTCTCATGAATTTGTTATAAAGTTCGAAATTACCCTGAACTCTGTCCGATTGTTGTCGGGCCGAGTTCAGGCTGGGTGTGGCTGGTGGCCGGGCCGGGCCGAGTTGAGCCCAGTTCAACTCGAATCGACCTGTGTACACCCCTGGTTTCAATACTGAGACCAGGGATAAAGTGCCCATGTATTATGAGTAGGCGTGTGAGTGTGTGGGGGTGGGGGTGCGTATGTCATAAAAAAATAAAATAAATTTAAAATAAATTTTTTTAAAAAAAAGCTACTTATGTTTAAAGTAACTTATCATGGTTTATACTTATTAAGCTGAAGTAATTAAGTACATTTAAGTAAAAAATTTACTTATAATTGATCTTAAACCAAACTTACTTATCTCAAAAAAGTTACTTAGATACTATTGTAAGTAGAAAAAGTAATTTTTACACATCATCCACCACGCTATGCGAGAGCATCAAAGTTTCTCGTGTGTGCAAATCTATGAGAATGTTGTCACTATCTCCAAACTCATTAAAAGCCTCCATCCGCTGGTACTTACACGGTGTGGACCACCATGCATTTGTATATATGAAGAATAATGCATGATTACATTAACATACTAAGATGGGCCACCTCTATTTATGAGATGACCATGATGAGATCTCATAGTGATCAATGTTATTGGTTCATACTAATCTAATTGTGTAAGCCTATTACTGTCCACAAGGTGGATTATCGAATGATCAAGGAGATCCCACGTGATGACCTCAAATGCGATAATGACTAGATCAACCATTCCATGACTAATATTATATACTTAAAAGCCATTTAATTAAGGCGAACAAATTATATTCCTATTGTACAGTGCCATTTATAAACTGAAAAAAAAGTCCTGAAAATTATTTTAAGTGCTGAAAACTTAAAAAGTGCTGATTTATAATTTTGAAATAATTTTAGTTAAATGTGAAAATAAATTTTAATACACCCCCACTATCATAATTCAGCTCTCAGCATTAGGTGAAGGGAGGGGAGCTGAAAAAAAAAAAATGACACGGATTGGGCACTACCCCCATTAGGACCTAGCCGGAGAAGACAGTCTTGTCAGGGGCTATATGGGGCCCACCATGATGTATATGTTTTATCCATGCCATCCATCCATTTTGACAGATCAATTTAATGCATGAGCCCAAAAAGGAGGCAGATTGAAGGCTCAAGCGGACCAATCCACAGGAAGCAGTGAGGATTGAAAGCCTATCATTGAAAATTTCTTGTGGGCCATAGAAGTTTTGGATCAATCCGATATTTATGTTTTCCCTTCATCCAAGTCTGACTGACCTTATGAACAGGTTGGATGGCAACCCTAGGAAGTTTTCAATTGTAGGAGTTCAATCTCCACTACTTCCTGTGGTGCGGTTCACTTGAGCCTTTGATCTACCTCCTTTTTGGAATCATGCCCTAAAATGATATGTAAAAATGAACAGTGTGGATAAAACATATACATCAAGGTGGGCCCCACAGGGGCTAGGTCCTGGTGGGCGACAGTACCCAACCCATGCTCGAAAAAAAAAGACCCATACTTTCAGTGAAAATTAATTTAAGCACTGTGATCATGGCAAGTACTTGAATCTCATAAGCGATTGTGTCCTCACACTACTATTCTTTGTGTGATAAGATTGTAATGGTGAATGGTGATACTACTTTGGCATGCTTTCTCAAGGAGTGCATATTCTAACTTGATTTGTATGATAGGGTTAGCAGCAGATAAAATGCAATCAAATGCTGGTGGATACCTGTTGTAGAGAACTAAATTTGATGTGTGGGATTGAATGGACAGTCTAATTTCATTGCATAAGTCTATTTTTCTTTGCATCTCTTTTTTTATTATTATTATAAACAAACCATCGTGACATGGAAAATTCATATACCTCACTACCACTGAGAATAAGAGAGGGAATCATTCTGAATTTCAGATGTCTCTTACTCAGCTCTTTACAGGGTTTCTAAGCTAGAGAATACACACCCCATTCTAGAAAAGGGGGAAAAAAAATCTTCAGAGAAATAAAAGAGAATTCTCTCATCTTCCTCCGCTCTAATTGAGATATAAATATAATGGCTATTAATGTAATATTTTAGGCCCTATTTGGTTGCCAATTAAAAACAATTTTATCTCATTTCAGTTAACAGTAATTATGCATTAGAGATCATAGTTTATATAAATTATGGGTGTCTCCACAGAATGATTGGATGATGAGTTTTCGTACTAATGGTGATCAGTCCTTGAATTACATTTCCACCCAATAGGCAGGCCATGATGCAGGACAATGGGCGATTTAAATCAGATCAGCTGATGCTCTGATAGAATATACATGTGCAGCCATCGTGGTTTTTTGAAAGCTCAGATGTCCGAGTCCAATTGGCAAATCTCATTCTCAGCAATCTCTCAACAGGAAATTTCTCAGGGTATTTTCAAAATTTGGGGAGTTTGTTGGCATACATTCGGAAAATTCTTGCAAAATTATACAAAAATAAAAACTAGAAACTAGGAAAAGAAAAGGTAAAATAAGGAGATAAAAGTTTTTGGATTCCAGGCTATTATGGTGATATTATCAGAAAATAACAGGACAGTATCAGGGCTTGGTGGATATGTTGAAAGTAACCGGAAGTCGCGAGGTAAATCGGTTTTCTAAAAAGACCATGAGAACTCATGAGCACTTTTTGACACATGATGTGTGCACAAAATCTGAAGGGTCCATTAGATAATTCACCTCATAAAACCCCTGGAGCCCAAAAGTTAGCCTGATCTAAAAACATGGCCATAGAAAAGAGAGGTAATTTCCTTCCTTGATTTGCCTCTTTTCTATGGCCCACCAGATTTTTCGGATCAGGTTAACTTTTGGGCCATTAAGGTTTCATGAGGTGGCACATCTAGTATACCATTTGGATAGCATAAATATATTATGTGAGATGTGTTCTCAAAACTTGCTCACGAGTTCTCGTGAGAACTAGTTCCTAGGTGAAATGCTCTCCTGGGAACCGGTTCTCAAGAGAACTCGTGAGCACTTTTTGACACATGATGTGTGCACAAAATACCAACAGTCCATTAGATGAATCACCTCATAAAACCCCTACAGCCCAAAAGTTAGCCTGATCTAAAAACATGGTTGGCCATAGCAAAGCGAGAAGTAATTTCCTCCCTTGATGTGCCACTCACTTTGCTATGGCCCACCAGATTTTTGGATCGGGCTAACTTTTGGGCCATTGAGGTTTCATGAGGTTACTCATCTAGTGGACCGTTTGCATTGCATATACACATTTATGTGAGATATGTTCTCAAAAAGTGCTCACGGGTTATTGCGAGAATTGGTTCTAGGAGAGCATTGCTATAATATATATATATATATATATATATATATATATATATATATATATATATATATATATATATAACAGTTTAGCGACAACGGGTGAAGTCACTGGGAGTCTCCTAATCTGCTTATGTTAGGGTTTGAATGTAATACACACAATCTAGCATTTCTCTAACAATAATATACACCATAGTTACAAGCAAAAATGAGGAAGTTCAAAAAAGGGATCGCGTCAGCATGGAGCATCAGCATGGAACTGCCCAAATAGCTAAATAAAGGGAACATTAAATGGAAAAAAGGAAAATTCCATACACAAGACTGATTTTTCTTCATTTTTCCTCGAGACGTTGCAGCACCGACTCTGCGAAGATTTGTTGCCTGAAAATGTGAAACAACAGTGCTATGATATTGCCAATGTTTTTGTATTAGATTGTCGTGTTGCTGGTGTGCTAAACTCAAGAGTCAAGACCTTCCTTTTTTTTTCTCAAATTTCCACTATACGGTTTTTTTTTTTTTTTTTTGAAGCAACAAAAGAAAGTATATTAAAAGAGAAAAGGGAACAAAAGGAACTGCTGAGATAGCAGCCAAAACAAAAGAAAAACTAGGAGCCTAATAAAACAAGATCATAATCCCTTGGACCCAAAACATTGGAAACCCACTCTATGACCAACTTTTTGGCGAAAGAGCCGACAGACGTTGCTGAAGCCTTAGAGTCGTTGAAAACTCTTTCATTCCTTTCTGTCCAAACCGCCCACCAGATTGCAATGATCGTCATTCTCCAAATACGAGTCTTGATTTTCCCAATTCTGTGACCGTGCCAAGCCGCAATTAACAAAGCAGCTGAATTAGGATTGCAACCAATATAATTGAATCTAGACGCAAAGTCCCACAAAATGAGGTTAATGAAAGGGCAGCGAACCAGTAAGTGGTCGACAGATTCCTCATCACTCATACAGCAGCTACAAATGTTGACGAGCTGCATCCCCCTTTTTCTGAGATTATCAATCGTGAGGATTCGTTTCATGGCTGCAAGCCATGCAAAACAAACGAATTTGGGAGGAGCGTGTATAGGAGAGCCCTTCCTTTTCTACATAAGTTGTATGATAAGCTTTATATCTATCAGATTTCCAAGGCCACAAGCGTGTATAGGAGAGCCCATCTACAAGCTGGGGACACATGCAAAGATCACACATGGTGAACAACCAAGCTGGCTATCAGGTGTGCCCCATTGCGTAACCACCATCTCCCGAAAATCAGACCAGTCCACTCATCCGGTAACAGGGTATGAAATGAATTGACAGCTGAAAGAACTTGTTTTAGAAGTCCATTTGTTTTGTACACTGGCCCACCTGATGAGTTGACTGGCCTCCTTATTGGGCCAGGGAATCCATGCCATGGGCCTTCCTGAGAGACAGGTCAGGGCTATACACCACAAACCTCTATATTCAACTAAAATCAGGCAGGCCATGACTGTCCATGCCAGATCCTCTATAGGTTTTTAAGAGAAAAAGATACATCTAACATACTTCCGTTCCATGTGCTTTGGACCAGGACGAGAGTATTTCAGATATCCATCCCAAGGAACCTTTTTAAGACCAGCTCGAATAGATAGTATGTCCCTGACTCTGCAACAAGAGCCATTTTATCAGACAAAAGGTTATTCCAATTGCAAGAAAGAACCAACATAGACTTTCTTTTAGAGATTAGAACAAAGAGTAACAAATGCCCATTATCATCTCATAGGAATTGCAAGGCAGTAAAAAATACCTTTCTGCAAATTCTATCAGCGTCTCGCCAGGTTTTAGATTTTGAGGTTCCAAGTACCACACGTCACAAACAATGGCCCATGATGTCATAAGATGGAGCAAATGCATTGTAAATGATTGCCTGCAAGCAAATAGCTCAATGAAAGACAATGAGACTGCAGAATATAGATTTAACATGGACAACCTAAATAACTGCTTGTTCAGCTAATTTCATTGATCCTTGTGTTTTGAAGATCCAAACCTATTTGGTTTTGAAAATCAGTTACAGTATAGCCGCATAGGCCGCGCCCATTATGTAATGCAGGGTTTAACCAATCCGTTTCAAAAACAATGGGCCCATATCAGTACCAATACACCCACAAAGTCTCCAAGTCAATTTTTTTTTCCAAGTTTCCTATTGTTTTTTAAATTTTCACTTGCTTCTTCATTTCAACCATGGAGGAAGTTCTAAAACTCTTTTTATATTTATATCTAGGCCTATTTTGGGGATAAAAACACAAAATTTAAATGAGATTTGATGAATCAAAGTAGAATGAACCATTTTTTGGAAAATTTAATGGGAGAAAACTATTTCTTTTTCTTTTTGTTTTCTGTATTCTTTTGTTGTATTGAAATGCAATATATATTGTTTGAAAGGTTGTATTCCAATATAATAGACCACGATCTATCCAATCATGCTGGATTTGTGTTCAATTCTGACCAATGTGGTTGACTTTCAGCTGATCAAGAAGACAACATTCTTACCACAAAATAGTCTGATTCACCATTGAATGAATGTTTATAAACAAATAAATAAAAAGGAATAAGAAGAAAATAGAATCCGTTGGTTTATACTTTTTCATATTTTCCTGATAAATTTTCAAAAAAAAAAAAAAAAAAAAGGCGACATAAAAATGTCTATCAGCTGATACAGCCCGATGCACCCCCCCCCCCCCCCCCGGTCATATCGTTTCCGGGCTTGGCCATGTGCCCCCCAATACCAATATTTGAAACCTTGTCCATACCTTAAGGGGCCTGTTGGGTGTACCATAAAGAGAATGAGGCAAGATGAGGCCAGACCCAGAAGCATCATGCAGAGACAGGGGTGTTTGGCACATCCCGCAGGATGCAACAGATGCCCCCATCTGGAGAACCTGCTCCAAACAGTGGATATGGTACAAACTTGGTCAGACACATCATTGTCTTCACATTTGAAGCAGTGGACACATGGATGCACCCACATCTATCTACACTCGAACCACTGAAAACAGATATTGACTTGAAAGGGAGACAAATACACAAACATACGTACACGCGTGTGCGCGCGCACACAAGCACACACCATTTGGTGTAAACAGATTACTTTTTCCAGTTAGTATGGCTTTAAAATGAGGATGCAAAATTAGTAACTCAAAAGTCGAATTTTACTTTTGTCATATTTTATATATATTCAAGTGAGAACAGCTTTTAAATGAGGATGGAAATTAGTAACCGGAAAGTCGAATTTTGTTTTTGTCATATACTATATGTCTTTTGTATGTGCATGCTGCAACAAGGACACTTGAGCTTCTAATAACTCCTGGATACGCATGTCACACATGACACCACAGCTGTTAGGAGAAAATATTAATTGTTCGTTTTCTACTTTTCTTATTTTGATAATTGAGAAATTGTCGTTTTCTTGTTTTAGGTGAGACTTGGTAGTCCCATACACTTCCTCGCATTCAGAACTAAACGTATGTGGATGCAACAATATTTGCGACAATATGAGCCACTCACCAGGCAAGCCCCCACAAAGTAGGCATAGAGGACACATGTACAACAAATGTGGACCATTGGAAATTTTTATTGAAAGGTCCGGTATTTTTGTACATCTAGCTGGCTGGCCACCTGATATATAGCATGGATGTCACACACGTGCCTGTTAGGCACTTGTGGTTGCATTTTATAGGCTCGCATGGCTGTAGCCGGTAGCAAATACAGAAATGAGTACTGGCAATATAAGCATAGAATATTACACATTTGTTACCCTTGGGGAAAGTCTTACTTCTTACTATTCCAGAAAGCATCAACGAAAATCTTATTGTACTTGATTGCAATTGGGCAAACAGTGCAGCCAAGTTCAAAGGCTCCCTGGAAATACCACAAACAAGAAGGCCAAAATCATTAAGAAGAACCACCATTTTGGGCTTTTGGATCAGCTAAGGAGCTTAAGATACTGGAAAGGATACTTCGATCAGAATCGAAAGAACACGCTACAAGACCCAGTATTACTACTAATATTGGTAAAATTCACAAGTAAAAGAAAGGCAAAACAAGACACACACACACACACACACACACACACACACACGCACACGCACGCACACATACATACAGACATACATACATACATACATACATATATATACATTCAACAGCCAACAACCACCAGTGATAATTCAATTAGAAAGCAGGGAACTACTGATAAGCTTTTGTACTACAGTAACAATTTGATCAGAAGGAAAATTTGAATAGTCTCATTAATGGACAGAAGCATGATAGAGTGGAATGGCGGAACAGGATTCGTGTAGCCAACCCCAATTAATTGGGATGAGGCTTAGAATGATTCATGGAGAGAAGCTAATGGGTCTGCACACCTCTCTAAAGCTAACATGAGATACTGTACCAGTTATAAGTAAATTGTATGATTCATGTATACCAATTCATACTGGAAATATAAAGTTCTTTTGGGATGGAATCTATATGATTCATGAATCGAATTGTACAATTTATGATTCAATTCAGTTTTACTGATTCACACAAGAAAAAAGGAAGAAAAAAAATAAATAAAATCATGATTCAGATTGTGAAACTAAAAGGAGTTTGATGTTGGCTAATTTCCTTTTCTTTTTGTCTTAATCAAAAGATCTTAAGTACCTTTTTAAACTAGAAGTGCTTCCGCTTCAAGTTCAAGATATTTGT
Organism: Magnolia kwangsiensis; assembly: GCA_037074715.1. NCBI lineage: Eukaryota > Viridiplantae > Streptophyta > Magnoliopsida > Magnoliales > Magnoliaceae > Magnolia > Magnolia kwangsiensis. The sequence goes on along the minus strand of CM073584.1, from coordinate 30,549,248 downwards.
GGTGAAACTTGAGGGTATTGGTTTTTCCCAAACCCAAACACAGGAGAAATCAACATCGAGGCTGACATTTGTATTTCTACCTTTTCTTTTAGTTGCCATATTACAACAAGCAGGGGAAGAAAAAAAAAAAAAAACAATGCTTTTCTCTTTGTGCAAGTTTTGGTGTACTGTTGAGTGCCAAATGTTGCATATTTCTCCCTGTTTATACCTTAGTTTTATGAACATGATGGTGCTTAATCGATATATTTATGCATGTTTGCCTTGCGAGGTGATTTCAAGAGCTTAAGGTGAAAAGGATGCTAAAAGCATGAAAATTGATGCTCAAGAATTACCAAGGCAAGGATGGATCTTTAGTGACCAAGATTGAAGATTTCAAGAGTCTAAGATTTAAGAAAATCAAGTGAAGAATGAAGAAAATCGAATTTGCGAAGTGCAGAAATTCAGAATTGCTGAACTTGACCAGTCGATGACATCGAACGCACTTCGATGTTATTGAAGTTAAGTGTTCAATTCCTTCAAAGGAGGCTCGATCACATCAGAAATTTTGGAAAAATCAAGTTTGGTTGCTAGAAAATTGAGTGCAAATTTTGATTCCATTAAAGGGCCATTGATTCCATTGAAGAATAAGTTCGATGTCATCCAAGCCCGTTCGATGACATGGAAGATAACTAGATTTTGAGCTCAACTCGCTGGACAGTTCTGGACCAGTTTCGATTGCATCGAGGAGCTATTCGATGACATCGACATTGAAGATCGGGCGATGACATCAAAGGCTTACAAAGTGTGAACGACGTGAAGTTTTTAATTCGAATTCAACCCGAACACAAACCTTTGATGACATTGAAGTGGCATCGAAGGTGCGTAGAGTACGTAAAATTGAGGTGGTTTCCAAAGTTGGCCGAACAAAGCCTATATATTTGGGTTCTCCAAGGGATTTTAAGCACGAATTAGCGTTAAAGGAGTAGAGCAAAAGGTGTAGCAGCTTCCAAGGAGTTCTTCTTCCTTAGTTTTTCACGTTTTTCTTTAAGAGTTTTAGCTTAATCATGTCTTTGGTTGGCTAATCTCTTAGCTAGAGCTAAGAAGTGAAGCTTATAACTTGTTCTAATGCTTTTCTTACTCTGATTCACGTTCATGAAGTTTATGTTGAATATTTCATAGTTATAGTCTGAATTAAAGAAACATTTTTTTATTATTACTTTGATCTATCATCAACCCAGGGCACGGTGGATGCTTAGGAACTTCATGAATGTTTTTTCTTTTATTTATGGTTGTTTGATTTGTAGAATTCTTTGATCTACCATTGACTACGGGCATGGTAGATGCTTAAAACTCTCTACAATCAATTCAACAAGACTGTTATACATGGATCATCACTATGGATGTTCATAATCTGTTTTGGAATAGTTTATGATATTTTAACCGCTCTATCATCCAACTGGATAGATTAGGACTTTGATTTTAGTTGAAGCATTGATTGAACCAAGTAAGGATGCATTAAAGCAACTACAAGTGAATCCTTGGCGCTCTAGTTCTCATAATCTGATAGTTTCAATTCACAATATCTCTTCAATTACAAGTTTTAAGTTTAGTTTCTAGTTCTAATTCTTTATTAATTCAAAGAAATTACACATCTTCAGTCCCTGTGGGTACGACCTCGGTCTCACAGAGATTATTACTACATCACAACCCTACACTTGGGGTACGAGCGAACATGTAAGCAGGAAGATGCTTGAATGTTGCAATTTTCTTCTAAAATCCTAAGATGGATTTTGATGTCTTTTTCCATTTATTAGTCATTTACACTGTGATTCCACATGGGAGGACAATAATGATAACATCCGATGGTTTGCATTTGCACTTAATATCCTTCTTTCAATTATAGACTTCTCATAAGTCAATTGAAATGGACATTCCTACCTATCGATTTATACTTTCCTATGACAATTTTCATAGGACTTGTTGTTCAATTGATAGATGTAGAAGGGAAATGGGTGACAAGTATCATATTTATACTGATCTTTTATGCTTTTCTCTCTTCTTTTTCTTTCTTTTTTTTTTAAGAAAGAAAGAAAATTATGATTCAACCTATATTTGATTTTCAGAATATTGAGTACTGTGCCCAGCAATCTTTCTCCCAATCTTCTTAAGATTGTTGAAGACAATCAAAGGGGTAAATTCTTGTTCAGGTGTAACAATATTACTAAAATACTTTAGGTCAAGTTACCGAAAACACTGTCTTGCAGCAATTAGAGAAAGTCTAAAGGTATTGAATTAATCTGTTTCCTATAACTTGTCATTATCTTTCCTGGCATACACAAGTTATAAGACACCAAAACTATATAAAGAAAACTGAAAAGAAATAGAGCCAGTTGAAAACTACTGGGGGCTAGCTGACTCCATAGAAGAATCTAATCCATTCCAAAAAGGAGAAGGATGATGTGCCCCACTTTAGGCAGATGATGTGTCAGAAATAATATCTCAATACACATTTCAGAAAAAATCCCTGCTATCAAGCTTAGCTTGAGTGGGACTACAAATCCTACTCTCCTATGCACAAGATCTGTGCCATACATCAGTTGGGCCCTACAATTTATGTGCTTTGTTCTGAAAATCAGATAGGTCCTTTCATAAGGTGGGCCACATGCACAAGTCAAATTTGGAGAGCTTGTCAGTTAACTTAATTGTCACATGATAACAAGACCAATTCAGGCTACAGCATATAGATAGGCACACATGATGCGCTACCTGGATCTTGAAGACAAGTGTCACATCAGCATGGGTGGGACGACTAGTATTCAAAATTCTGGTCTTGCAAGTAGCCCTCACATATCTGTAAAAGAAAAAGTGGACAACATCTAAGGGTAGTAGCATTGGAAATACAAAATACTAATTAAATCTGTTGGTTGAATGTTTCCTGTATCATAGTGACAAATCTCGTTCTTGGGAATTTCTCGGCTCAGGATTTTCTCGGGATATCTTTAAATTTGAGGTTTTTCTAGGGGATATTATTGAAAAATCTTGCATAAAATTAAAACTTCAAAAAATTAATAAACAATTTTAAAATACATAATTATATAATAATGTAGTTAAAAGTTCAAATAATTTTTACATTAATTTGGGGATAATTTTGCAAAAGAAAAGTGAAAATTTTCAAACAGCCGATATTTCAAAAATCTCACAATATTATCATAATAATATTCTTCAGCTTATTTCTTGCAAAACTATAGCAATATTTTCAAATTTTGGGCTATATTTGTCAGGCGCGGTTTGGGTACTACCCCCACCAAGACCTAGCTAGACAGGTGGTCTTGCCAGGGGGCGCGGATTGGCTACTGACAAGTTGAGTAGCGAGACTGCTACTGAAGTGACGTCACCAAGTTCTGTGGGCCCCACCATGATGTATGTTTTGTATCCACGCTGTCCATCCATCTGGAGAGATAATTTTAGGTTAAGATCCAAAGAATGAGTCACATCCAAAGCTCCAGTGGACCCCACCAGAGAAAACAGTGGGGAGAGTGACACCACTGTTAAAAACTTCTAATGTCCACAAAAGTTTTATATCAAGCTGATATTTGTGTTTTCCCTTCTCTAATGTCTTTGTTAACTTTTGAACAGGTTGGATTTCGAAAAAACATCATGGTGGGCCTTAGAAAGGTTTCAACGGTGGGCATCAATCTTCCTGTTGGATCTACCTCGTTCTTTGGATCATGCCTTAAGATAATATATTCAATTGAATGTACGTTGTGGATACAACATATACATCATAGTGGGGTCTACAGAACTTGGTGACGTCACTTCAGTAGTGAGTCTCGCTACTCAACCTATCAATATCTAATCCACGTCCTCTTGCCAGGGGCTCTATAGGGCCCACTATGATGTATATGTTTTATCCAAGCCGTCAATCCATTCTGAAAGATCATTTTAGGGCGTGAACCCAAAAAGGAGCCAGAACTAAGGCTTGAGTAGACCACACCACAGGATGCAGTGGTGACAATGACCCCCACCGTTGAAACTTCCTAGGGCCCACCGTGATGTTTATTTGCCATCCTACCTATTCATAAGGTCACATAGACCTGGATGAAGGGGAACATAAATATCAGCTTGATCCAAAACTTCTGTGGCCCCCAAGAGGTTTTCAGTGGTAGACATTCAATCCCCACTGCTTCTTGTGGTGTGGTCCACTCGAGCATTAGATCTGCATCACTTTGGGGATCATCATCTAAAACGATTTTCCAAAAAAGGATGGGCAGCATGGATAAAACACAAACATCACGGTGGGCTCCACAACCCTTGACAAGACTGTTCGTCTCTAGCTAGGTCCTGGTGGGGGTAGTACCCAATCCGCACCCATATTTGTCACTCTGCTCTATACGGGTGCACATCATCATGAAAGACATGGAATTTCTTGATTCTAAATTCGGTCACTGTGGATTTTAACTCATAAGCAGCCTAACAAAGAAAGACCACCAGATGTGATCATATACCTTCCATCAATGAAATTTTAGTGTATTTATAGAAAGCATTTGGATGAATAACTTCAAATGCATACCTTCTCGAACATGACTGTGTAGTGGTTGTTTACACAGGTTCCCTCAGGAAATATAAGAAGAGGATTATTGTCGGCACTTTGAATGTGTTCTCTTAACCTGCATAGTATGAGCTCAGTCAACTAATGATATTAACTACTACACCATACAAAGAATATTTCCATGACAGAATTGCTTACTTTCTAGCTACAATTTCACGATCCTTGGCTTCTGTACGATTGAACCAAATACATCCAACACTCTCAAGGATGGTACTTTGTAGAAGTCCTATGCCATAAATATAGATAGTTAAACCAAGGTATTCAATAACAGTAACAGTGGTGTAACAGCCACTGCTGTTACTATTATGATATTCACCAGAAAACCTTACCAACCCATCCAGGATGCTTCTGCATAATAACAGCAAATGCTGTCATCTGCTCTAGAATGATGAAATCAATCATGGAAGTATGATTGGCTATGAATACCTGTTGAAATGATTAAAAGCTTTATGAGATAGATAAAGGTAAAGATGGTTGGCATCTTTTATCTTAATTTTATGGAAAAAAAAAAAAAAATAGAATTCAATGGAAAAGAGAAATAAGATTATAGTATACAATACCTGCTTAGGGCGCATACTAGGCTGTGGTCCGTGATACTTGACAACTCCAGTCCATGAAGCAACAAACACACTGCACATGAGCTCCACCAGTACCCTCTGAAGAGAGAAAGGAAGGGAGAAAAAAACCATAGAGCTTGGCAAACAACGTCATACTTTCAAATAGAACTCTATGTTTAACCAGATTATTAGAGATGAAAGGAAAGCACTAAACCATTAATCCACAACCAGTAACTTATCATGCCACCAATAATTGTTTGTATTGGTAATGGAAACATTTGGTGGCTACGGGTCACTGAGTAGGGACATCTGGGATGACCCACTAAAGGCTTGTTTGGATTAAGGATAAACTAGGGAAAGCATTCAATTTACATCGATGAGACATTTGTCTTGCTTGGGAAGTGGAGGATGCCAGGAAAACTATTTGACTTCACCTTTCCCACCTCAACAAGGGAGTAAAATCTTTTTTGTTTTTCAAAAGCAAATGGCGGGAAAACAGTTTTCCTCTTATTTGACATTTTAAACAGCAAAATTGGAGGGAAACGAGGTTTCTCTTTAACCTTTCCAGGGAAACAAAAAAAGGATGTCTCTTTTGATGGGATTGCAACCCAAACACTTCCAAATGCATAGGGAAGCATTTTCTGAGACTTTTTTTTTAGAAAAACAAACTAGTTAAAAGGGTTTGATACCCCCCTAGCGCTGATGTCAGTTCACCATCTGCTTATGTCACAATTTTGTTTTCCCTTGCATTCCCCTAGTTTACCCACAATCCAAACAGGATCTTGCGAGTGAGACTCTAGGTATTACCGGTGTGTCAAGAGAGTCTCCAACGTATTCCTAATCCAGTGATGCTACATAGGAGTCCCTTCTATAGCACAATGTGTAATGCATAGAACACGTGTGGGATACTATTACTTATAAAACCACAAGATTGATCCCTGTACATGTCATTTGATGATTAAACGACTCAATTAACGAAAAAAATCCTCCCCAGCATTGCAAGGTAGAAGCTTTGTTATTACTAATTTTGCGTGCAATGTAGATGCCATTCAATGACTCAAGCAGGTCATGCTCATTTTTGCAAATGATGTTGGGCTGAAGCAAAGGAAAGCACGTGCTTTCTCTAGTTGCACAAAGGATAAGGGGAATCAGGAGAAGTGGAGGATGTGGGAGAGGGGAAGTGCTTGCTTTCAAATGTTAGCAAGTGTAAAGGCTGAAAACAGGAGTACAAACTCCAAAACACAAGTTCAGAGCAGGTGCAACACCAATGCAGAGGTTTCTTGGAATTAAGATCTTGACATTTACACCATGTCCTGCGTCTCTCTTCAACTGTTTCTTTGGATGAGAGGAAGAGATGTTTGCACAACTTTTTCCAAATAAAAAGTATGAGGATACAATTTTCTAGTCTAAACTAGGGTGTTGCTTATAAAGTTGCTGGGCTTTTTCCAAAGTTTTAAACCCAGACTGGGCTCCAAACCTGTTTCTGTAGGCGGTTTGGTCCAAACAGTCCAACCCATTCTGACCCAGGATATCCACACAAAGTATTGACGTATAAAAAGTAGAAAATATAAGTAATAAGAAAACAAAAGATTACCAGCACATTGGACAGTGCCTTGATTTTCTAGTAGAGGTTGTGGGTTTTGAGCCCAATCAGAGCAATCCTAAATTTTATCATGAAAAACGGTTTAACACAATGGTCCCAGGTTTTCAATGACCTTGCCCATTTTTGTGGATAGTTGTGATCCAAACCTCTGGTTCAGTCCAGGTTCTAAAACATTCAGTTTCGCAAGAAATTTTCATCCATTCACTGTTGCCCAAACAACTCATCGATGAAACCATGAGAGAGACTTTCTGAAGGCCACAACTTGTGAGATTACAAGAAATTGTGGGATCCAAATTTAACTTTAAATAGTTCCTTATTGTGACTAGTTTCTAGTCAGATCAGAATTATTATTATTTTTTTTTTTTACTAGTTTATATCTATTTCCTTTGAGAATGGTACAATTAAGCTTTTGATTAATGATTATTGACTGGCGATTACGGATTTACTAAAATTAAACTTCATTTCAGGTTCTCTCCTGCATCAGTCTCCAATTACGATTATTGATTTGCTAAAATCAAGAAGGCCAAACCAGTAAAGTTATAGAAACATATATTGTCCAGATTCACGATAAAAACTTTGGCAAACAATTGATGCCAGCTGCCAACCTGACGCAACCCTCCATTATGTGGGCTTGGGACTGGCAATGAGAATTAAGAGCACAAAATTTCCACAGGTGCTACCAAGTCCACGTAAACTCACTACTAAGATTAAATTCAGTAAGTCCTCATGAACTTATAACTAGAAATTGGTCACAGTCGTAAATATGTTATGGGCAGCCAATCAAAAGAATAGGACCTCATCATCAAGGACTGAGTCACCATAAGTCTACATAAATCAAATTGAAGGCTACAAGTTCAACCTCGATTTTCCGCCTCCATTTATCATGTCCTCTCAATAGGAAATGTGCAGGAATGAAGGATGCAAGGAATACCACCCATCCTACTGCTAGGATGAAAACCCTGCACGAATAAGAAAGGTAGTTGTGAATCTAATGATGTATAATAAACTCAAGTGCCACATACTTGTATTTTAGAAACCTGTTAAAAAAATAAATATCATAAGACCACCGTTGATATGCAAAGAAAGCAAGAAAAAGAATAGTTATTATCATTAACATGTGGCATTTTCTATTCATCAATCATCATTATAAAGTTACTTAATGATAACAATTCATCAACACGGGTTTAAGTAAAAAATTAGAGCAATACTTAGAGATAAAGCTACCATTGAGAAATAAATAATGCCAAGAAATAAAGAAAATACTATAAAAGGAAAGAGAGGCCATGATCATCGCAATTCTAAAAGTAAACCCGATTCAGCTCGTAATCTAGCAATTTCATTGCTCAAACCAATTGGGGCAAAAACAAAGGGTCCACTGTCCAACAATTTCAAGGGTGTCCTTAAGGCTAGGTTTTTTTCTTTTCTTTTCTTTTTTTTTACCACACACACCTTACTGTTGAAACTCTTGTGAGTCTACCACTAAGCCATGAGTAAGGACCAAACAATGGACTCCTTGGAACAATGGTAACTTAAGGAATCCAACTTGGTGAGAAGAGGGTAAGAAAAACATATATGAAACAGCTAAAACTTACAAAAGGGATGAATTCCGGCATCCATGTTACTCATTACTCCCAATTCCTTTTTTTTCACATTGATAACATGAATTTTATTAATGCAAATGGCTACAAAGAATAGAATAGAGAAATTACTCCCAATTCCTAAGCATAACAGAAAATCACTAACCAAATATCTTCGCTAATATCCAAACTAAATGAGCTGCCTATTTAGCCTTGCTGCAAGCATCCATGTTTAACATAGCCCTACTCCTTTTGGTGGATTCCATTCACGGAACCACCCAACCTTCCAGCTCCACCTTACTCACAATCCCAGCTGGTAAAAGATGACAAACTAGAATACCTGTAACCATTTGATGGTAACTAATCCAAAGACAACGACTTACCGCTTAAGTATTGTAGTTCCCATACAAGACCGCAACCCAAACTAAGTGATGGAGCAAAGGGGGGAATTTAAACTCAAAGAGTAGAGATTCATACCTGTCTTGTTTATTGATTTCCACCACAGTCTGCACTAACTATGCAGACTAAGAGCATGCAAAATCCCAAGGGAATCACTGCCAAAGGTTGTCTATAAGCATCTCAACCCTAGACCATGTTTCTAGGCACAAGAAACACAAGAAGAAAAGCAATTTTCTCAGTCAAAATAATTTGTATATCAATGTCCATCATTCCATCCTACACGTATATGGCTTTATGAGCTTTGCTAAGCCCATGCACCATTTTCTCAATCAAAATAATTCGTAATATTCTTGTTAATCATTCCATCCTATACATGTATGGTTTATGAGCTTTGCTAAGTTCTTACGCATGTATGGGGCATCTCATCTAGAAGCCACCAGCATGCACACAGGTAGCTGTATGCCAACATTTTGATATTATTGCACAAATCAGGCTGGTTAGCTCGAGTAGACCACAATTTAGAAAAGTGGACATACAAAAAACTTTAGGCAAGTTTTTCTATGCTGTTCCCCTATTTCTAACATTATGGACCAGCTATTGAGTGGACTAGCCTGCACAGATTTCCAAGGCAGGCGATCTACATTGTGGGACTGATAGGATCTCATGCCCATGTGCCACACCAACACATGTAGCAACGTTCACATGAACTTATATGTGCATGTGGGCTCAGCAGTCCTCTAGCTTTATAGCCTTGTCCATAATCCTTTAAAAATAATAATAATAATAACCGTACTCTTTCCCTATTCCATTCTTGTTATCAAATCTTGCCCAAAGCACTTCAAACCCCAGTGATAGCCACCTTTAAAACAAATAAATAACACAAATTGTTCCCACCCCCCAAAACACTTAGATCTACAACCCAAGCTAGAATCCAGCCCACGTTCTCTTTTAGAGATGTCATGGATAGAACACCTCATAGGATTATCCCTATCCGGACTCTCATGCCTGTCCATTTCCTTCATGTAATTCTTATCCAGGTTACCTCGACTTTCACGATCGTCCTCATATTGCCCCAAGTCTTATCCATCTTAATATGTCTCATGGCAATTCCTTGCAATAACTTTCCCGATGTTATGAATGGGGGCAGCCACATGTCAACCACTCAAAAGCATCCTATGGCATTAAAATAAAGTGATGGCCAAGAATGTTCAAGAGACGTGGCAAGAGAATTTGCGGAAACTGAAGGAGGGTACTCAAGGAAGATATTGCAAAAGAACTCAAAGAACTCAAGGAGATGATGATAGCTTGCTTCAAGCATTGATTGATCCGGAAAAATGCTATGGATTTCAATCCATTGTCTTTGGAGTTCCTAAGAAAGATATGTTTGAAGCAAGTCTAGCGATTCAAGAGGAATCCACTATCTTGGTGGATCCATGGCTGCACCTACTTATGGATCAGCGGCCTGATTGAAGGAAGCGCTAAAGAAATCAAATGATCAACCATCAAATGACACGGCAGAAGAGATTGAAGATCAACAAATATGGACATTCAGTGGTCAAGAGATGGATACTATCATTATCATAGGCCATCTCAACGTCAATCAAGACCCATAGATTGAATGCCAACAGCAATGAAGGAGCCACGATCAACATTCTGCCCATCTAGGCTTGCAAATCCACTTTTGCAAAATAAGAAAAAGTTGGCGCTCCAAACTCAAAAGACTTCAAAGAAGCGAAAGAAGAAATTACATGTTCTAAATAACCATCATATCAATGAGATTGAGATCCGTTGTATAGAACTTCATCAATTTGTCACCGAAGCCGAGGAAGACACGCTGTAAAAGTGGATTGCCACAACGAACAACTATCAACTTTAACTCAAGGGCGAGTTCACCTCGAAGCCAGGTCAAATTGGTGCAAGTTGTGACCAAATGGCCATGTGAGCCGATTGATGAAGATCCAAAGAATCCAAATGTTCAAAATCTCTTGACTAATGATCTGGATCAGATTCGTGTTATGATGATCAATCTGATGACGTCAACGATTAGAATACATTCTGGAGCTAAGAGGATCCATGAGGTGGTCAATATATTTCTAGGATTTATTTGTTTTCATTAACTTCTAAGGTTACATTTAGCAATGGCTTATTTAATAATTCCTCCCTTCGTATTTTAGTCACTATTTTGGTAGGTCACTTTTGGGCACCAAACAATGTCTAAACAATGAAAAATTGGTCCCGTTCAATAGCCCATTGAGTTAGCTTTCAAACAAACCCAAGATCATGCAATTTTGACACCTTGTTAAGTCATGGCCCATTTAGATATGGCCATGAAGAAGTGACAGGATTCAAGGGCATTTTAGTCATTTATATAAATCGGGCTTCTTTAATCTATTTAAGCCTATATATGGCTATTTTTGGAGTTATAAGGCATAGTTATGATGATTGAAATAAAATTTCTATGTTTGTGGTCTTTTTCGGAAGAAGATATGGAGAGAATTATTTGAGTTTTGTCCAACAATCTTGTTCTTCCTAAATTCATCAATTTGCATCTCTTGTAGAGCTTGCATCAACTACTATGGGCAGAGATCAAGCACCATTAGCCACCTGAGAGAACATTGAGATATGATCTCTCAAGTATTTCCTGTGCAATGAAATGGGCCATTGGGTCACTGATTGCTACTCTAAGCCCTTCGTTCAGCATAAGGGCAGGCAGCTCGTCGTGTAAGGAAGGAGGATGATGATCAAAAATTTAGCGGCAACCTGATCTATGATCATTATGACGAGGATGCCGATGATGAGATCGTGTATGGTGATGAGTGATGACAATGAAGCATTAGTGATTCAAAAAAGCCTTTTAATGCCGAAAAACACCAACCTAGAGGATCAGCTCAGTTCTAGTATGTTTTGAATAACTTGCATTGTCGATGGCAAACTATGTAAGTTGATCATTGATAGAGGAAGTTGTGAGAACATCTTTTGTAAAGAAGCTACAATTGCTAGCGGAGTGACATACTACTCCCTACAAACTATCGTGGATTTAGCAAGGACATTCAAGTAAGCATCATTAAACGACGCTCCGTATCTTTTTTAATTGGCAAGAAATATATGGACCATGCATGTTGTAATCTAGTGTCGATGGATATGTCTTCTCCTATTGGAGAGGTCGTGGCAATTTGTCATAGCCATATCCACAATGGAAGAAAGAACATCTACACCTTTTGGAAGGATGCGCCCAAGATCATTTTGGCCCCATGCAGAAGGACATTCCACCTAGGAAGCGGATTTGGTACCATACTGAGTAAACTTTGTGGGGCGCAGTGTTCGAATTATCTCTGATATTATCGAAACATCGCCAATTTTATCTTTATCTCTAGCTCAGTGATACCGATAACGCTGGTAGTATTAGAAATTGTAGGTATTAGCAATGTATCGCTAAGTATCACCAACGTATCAATATTGCTAATGTAATCGCCAATATTTTCAATTATGTAAATTCTAGGTGTCGCTTGTATTGCCAATGCATCAATATCGCCAATGTATCACCAATATTTTCAGCCATGTAAATTTTAGGCAATGCTTGTATCATAAGTGTATCGACGATATTTCAATAATATCGCCAACGTATTGATATCATCGAATTTTTGTTTATTAGGAAAAAAAAAATTTCAATTTTTTTTTCATGGGCACATGGTTGTATGTAGTGTTCAATTTGTCATTGATAATATCTTGATATTATCAATATCGCAACATGTGCGATATTGAAACCACAATCTTTCATTTCCTTTCCAATTGTTAATGATTTCTTGTTGAAATATCATGTGTTGTTGATATTTTGCAATATCGATGGATGTTTGGATCGAAGGTTGGATGGTTAAATAGGCCGGATGGGATGGTTGGACGGATATATGCATTCTTTTTGCAATTTTTTTTTCTAAATATGCAAATATGTACATTTTAACATCTCCTGAAGTTTTGTTGAAAATTCCACCGTTTTTCCCATGTTTCCCACATTTCTAGTTATCAGCAATATCGATATTGTTTCTGTATCCCTGGCCAGCGAAACTTGTAGCGATACCGATACTTCGAACACTGGTGGGGCCCACCATGACTTATGTCATTTATACACGCCTTCCACCTGTTTTACATGCTCATTTCAGGGCATGAGCCTAAAATTGAAGCATATCCAAAGCTCAAGTGGACCACACCATAACAAACAATATAAATTGAACACCTACCGTTGAAAACATTTTGGGGGCCATTTTTGGATCATCCTAATATTTGTGTTTTCCCTTCATCCATGTCTATGTGACCTTATGAACAGGTTGGATGACAAATAAACATCACTGTGGGCCCTAGGAAGGTTTCAACGGTGGACATCATTATTCCCAATGTTTCCCGTGGTATGGTCCACTTGAGCTTTGGATATGCTTCAATTTTGGGCTCATGCCCTAAAATGATTTGGAGAAACGATGGACAGCGTGGATAAGACGCATACATCCATGGTTGGCCCCACAGTTTATTTAGTACGCAATCCAGCTCCTTCCACCAAAGCCTTTGAAAGAGGAGGTTAAAAACCTTCTCTCCATGTCATTATTTGTAGAGGCGGCAAAGAGGAGGGCAAGTGTATGTGTTGGTAGCACATGACATTAGTGATAGGAAAAGTGTGTTAGATGCGGTGGAACCGTTATTCAAGGAGTATAAGGATGTGATGCCTAATCAAGGATATTTAACATCACATTGACCTCATCCTGGGTTCTAGTGTACCAAACAAGGTAGCATATAGAATGAGTCCTAAGAAGCATGATGAACTCAATCAATAAGTTCGGAAGCTACTTGAGAAGGGTTGGTTACGAGAGAGAGAGAGAGAGAGAGAGAGAGAGAGAGAGAGAATCCTTATGCCATGTCTGCTCTCCTTTTTTTTATTTATTTTTTATTTTTTTTACACACGCACACACACCCCACACAATTGTCATGCCATGCCTGCTCTCCTCATCCTTAAAAAAGAAGGTTCATGGAGCATTGGCTATAGCATCAACAAAATTACCATTAAGTATCACTTTCATATTACATGGTTAGATGACATGCTTGATCAACATGTGGGTCAACAGTGTTCTCAAAAATTTATTTGAAGAGTGATTACCATTTACCATTAAATTGATGTCCAACATGAATGAAAATAAGACCCCTTTCAAGACGAGTGAAGGGTCGTATGAGTGGCTTGTCATGCCTTCCGGTTTATCAAGCACCCAAGTACATTCGTAAGGATGATGAACCAAGTATTGATATGCCTTTAGTAGCAAGTTCATTATGGTTTATACTAATGATATATTGGTGTAAAATTATTCTTGTGAAGAGAATTTGAAGCACTTGCAGTTGTTATTTAATGCATTGAAGCTGGAGAAGCATTATGTGAAAGCTAAGAAAAGTGGCTACCTTTATGTACATGTGGTTTTCTAGGCAACATTGTATCAGCGGAAGGGGTGAAGGTTGATCAAAGGTGGATACAATTATTTTATGGTTGATGCCAAAAAATGTTGATGACGTCCTTAGTTTTCACAAGCTTACTACCTTTTACCAGTGTTTTATTTGAGGTATCATCCTTCGATAATATTATTGTGCTACTTACTAACCATATGAAGAATGGGAGTTTTTGGTGGATTGAGGCTGAGAGGCATAGCTTTCAGCTTGTGAAGATCAAAATTACCGAGGCTCTCATGTTAGTTATGCCTGACCTATTAAAGTATTTCAAGTGAGTTGCAATGCCCCTCATCTTAGCATAGGAAGTGGATTGTCGGATGACCCTACCACCAAGGATATCCCTAGTGGTAAGCACTGTGCACGCCTTCATGTATCTGTTTAATCCATGCCGTCCATCTGTCTTGGCATCTCATTTTAGGGCATGAGCCTGAAAATGAAGCAAATCCAAAGCTCAAGTGGAACACACCACCATAAACAATGGTGATTAAATGCCCACCATTAACAACTTCTTAGCGGCCACAAAAGTTTTCGATCAAGCTGATATTTGTATTTTCCCTTCATCCAGTCAATGTGACCTTATGAATAGGTTCAATGACAAATAATGTGGCCCCCAGGAAGGTTTCAACCATGGGTGTCATTATCCTCATTGTTTCTTGTGGTGTGATCCACTTAAACATTGTATCTGCTTCATTATTGTGCTCTTGCCTTAAAATGAGCTGCCAAAACAGATGTAGGGTGTGGATGCAAAACATTTACATCAAAATAGGCCCCACAGCACTGCCACCAAGGATATCCCTGGTGGCAGGGTCACTAGGGAATCTGCTTCCCTTGGCACGGTGTTGTGTTGGGGAAAGAAAACTAACCCATTGCATTCTTTATTAAGAAACTCCACTGTTTCAAGTTAAACCACTCTACTTATAACATTGAGTTCAAGGCTATTGTGCGAGCCCTTCAACATTGGCACCATTACTTGATACAAACCTACTTTGTATTACATTTGTATCACGAAGCCCTTAGGTATATCAATAGTCAACGCAAGTTTATTGTCATGCCAAATGGGTGTCGTTCTTGCAAGAGTACACATTTTTTTCTTGAGCACAAGGCCAGAGCCTTGAATTGAGTGACTAATACTTTGAGTTACCAGGTCACATTGTTGTCAACGATGCAAGATGGTGATCGGATTTTGAGTACTTGCAGAATTCATATCCCGATGACAGTGTTTTGGCAAGATTTGGGTAGATGTTTGCTAGGGGTGAAGACCGATTATCACGATCGTGATGGGTTTTTATTCAAGAATACACAACTTTTGCATCACGTATTGTTCTCTATGGGAGCATTTTGAGAGAGTTGCACAACGTAGGTCATTTCAATAGGGACAAGGCCTTGGCGCTAGTTAATGCGGAATACTTCTGGCTGCGGATGCATCATGACATTGACCGGTAAGTAGACTGTTGTCGAGTATGTCAAGTCTCAAAAGAGAGCACGAACCGCCAGGTTACATACACCTCTTCTCATTTCCTCCGGTCCATGGGTGAATATGAAGCAGGATTTTATTTCGGGTCTACCCCAAACTTAAAGGTGTTGCAATTCTATTATGGTGGTGGTGGACTGGGTTTTGGAAGATGGCACATTTTCTGACATGTCTGAAGACAATGGATGTTTCGAACACCACAAATCTCTATTTCAAAGAAATTGTACAACACATGCCTAGAAGCCTCACCTCAAATCAAGATTTGAAGTTCTGATGGTCATTTTTTGCAGTCGCTATGGAAGCAAAAGGGTACACAACTCAATTTTAGAAGTGTATATCATCTACAAACTGATGGTCCAAAAGAAGTGACAAATTGTAGCATCAACAACCTGTTGTGAACAATAGAGGGTGACAAATTTCAACATATCATCCATTCCTATATTCAATGAAATCTCTACATATCATTTGTTCCTGTACAAATGGCATATGTGAAAGGGAGGCACATGTTGTACAAAATGAAGTTGGCTTTACATATTACCTTTTCTTTTTTTCTAACTTTGATAAGAAATGCCACACCCTCTCTAGTTTTCTGTCTTTCAACATGGCCTTATTATTGATGGATCTCTTGAGCAAAAATGCACGAACCAATGAACTAGATAGCATGAGAAAAGAATTCACTAGCGTACCAATGAAAAAGCTCTACAAATGATCTTTGGCCAAAGGATGGTAAGAAGCTCAAGCAAAGAGCCCAATCTATAGGACATCATCCAATATTTGATATGAGGGAGAAAAATCACCCCAAAAGCCTAATCTTTAAATAATAATAATAAATAAATAAATAAAAACTCCTTAGACAATCTAGCCCATTCAACTACAACCCTCTAGCATTTAGAAAAACCACCTGCAACAAGCACATCTTATCCCCCAAAGGTCCTGTTGTTATGCTCAAGCCAACTTCACCATGAGGTAGTGGGATTTCAACACCCGGTCAAGGGTTCGAGTATCCATAGGTGGTGAAATCCCACTACAGCATAAGTGTGTGGGGTGTGTGTGCATGTGTAAAAAAAAAGAGCAGGGTAAGCGACAAGTTCCGGAATCTTAACCTCATAAAGATTCCTAGAAAATGAAGGATATCTCCCTTTCAAAGAGTATTCCAACTTTGAGCACTACTTCCAAAAGATGAAAGGCCATGTGCTAAGAAAACTACCTACCAAGAAAACTAACCACCCACTTCCATCTCATATTTACTCACCGTCACCCTTTTCCACAACCCACCTTCATAGCCTTCCCCAAGAGGGCCAAGTTCATTGACTTGGCTTCTAACACCAAATCCCCCAAACTCTTTTGAATTACAAACATCATCCTAACTAACTAGATGGAATTTGTTTTTATTCTCAGACCCTTACCATTGAAAATCCTTTTAGATAAGATATTAATTCACACAAAATTATGTGGATCATGCATTATATATATATATATATACATATATATATATAGTTAGTTAGTTAGTTAGTTAGTTAGTTAGTTAGCTAGTTAGTTAGTTAGTTAGCTAGTTAGTTAGTTAGTCATTAGTTAAATAGATTACCCTCAGACTGAGGATCATGCAACTCCTCCAAAATTATATAGCCATTAACCCAACAAATTATTAAGACTTGGTGTCAGCCCATAAGTTGTTCCAGGAAGGCATCATGATATTATTGTGAACATATTGTAGTGGCATAAGTTTAAACATCTAATTCAATTCACTTCACAGTAGACAAGATACCTACTTCAGTTCAACAGAGAGAGAAGTTTGCACCTTGTTGGAAAAAGAATCCCATATCTAACAACCACTCCTAAGCACCACAGAGGAAACAAATACACATTCCAGTTCCAAGGCTCTGGAGGATTAGATTTGAAGCAACGAGTAAAAGAATCCTGTTCACGCAACATGATAATTTCTAAGCGACACATGAGAAGGAAACAACAACCTCAAGAAAATGCAGACACCATGGTCAATACATTTAAAAGGTAACATGTGATTTTCTTTTCAATGGCAAGGTAACATGGGATACGTGTGATGTTGAAGGGGTAAGAGTTAAGACACATGCACAAGAATAATAAAACTTAAGGAACTAGAATATGCACTTGAGAATTGAGAAACATACAATCTAAATGAAGGACTCTTGTCCGAACAATATAACCATATAAAATCAAGTGCTTTATGAGTAATAAATTGTAGAAGCAGCGAAACACGAAGTAGTTCAACGAGCAATGTGGTCATAGCAAGGTCCGAAGTTCAAAATATCAGTACCAAGCACATAGGACCTCCTGCAAAACCAATATCAACAAACCCAACGGGCTGTTGATTTGTGTTATTTATTTATCTTGTGTGGGGTATTTGGGATGGAACCGGATGTGACAGCACCCAGAAATTATATAATCCTCGGATGAACCATGTGCGTTTGTGTGTTATCCTCAGGCTTTAAGTCCATACATGTGGGGCCCACAGGTCAGTAATGCACACTGTTGATCAGGTGGGCCCCACTAGATGGACCACACAACAAACATCTCCCACATTGGAAGATTCTAAACATTTAATCATTACCTTTTTCTGTTGAATATGGACTATAGCTGCATCTTTTTCTTAACTTTCTATCTTCACTTTTCAGGCCATCAATCAAAGGGTTAGGCCTTGCCACACAGGAACATTTTGGGGCATGGTCCATCCAAAGTTGAGCATATCGAATCAATGGTCTGACCAACTGAAAAATGGATCCCACCCAAGGTATTCAATAACGATAATGGACAAAGTAACTGCCAGCTGTTTCAACTGTTACATTACAAGCTATAATGGCCATAACAACCTTTGTGGCCATGCAAGGGTCGATTTTTTTATTTTTTTAAGAAAAAATTTGAAAAATATTCAAAAAGTTCCAAATAAATGACAGGATTCCAAATAAGTAATCTTTTCTGATTTTGAACATGTTTATGATGGTGTAATCGATAATTCTTTGGTAAGAACATTGTCTTAGGCTATCTAATGATTTTATTAACTTGAGAGGCTTTGACTAACTTCAAAATTCATATATTTAATTTTCTAAATATCCAAAATCAAGGATTCAATATAAATAAGATTATATGAGCATTGATCCAATGATAAGACAATTATATATTTATATTTATATAACAATTTTACTAAAAACAACCTCAGTATAGCTAATTTAGGACCACTCAAACGCCCCCCAAATGGCCCAAAATTTATGCAATTTATAGCATTCATCCCACCAATGCATATCCCTAATCATTGAAACAATTTTCTTTTAAAAAAAATTGAGGAAATTTTGAAAATTAGATTTGAATAAATAGTGTCGGATTGATTTAAGACCACTCTAATGCCCCTAAAATTGCTTGAAATTCATGTAATCTCTGGAACTCATCCACTAATGCATATCCATATTTGACACCATTCCCCTCAAGAAATTTAAAGAAAAATAAAAAATTAAATTCAGATGAATAGTGTTGGACCAATTTAGGACGACTTGAATGTACCCAAAATAGAGCCCGAAATTCATGCAATCTGTGAAATTTATCCCGCTAATGCATATCCATTTGACACCATTTCCCTTAAGATATTCGAAAAGGAATTAAAATTAAATTTGAATGAATATTGTCAGCCCAATTTGAGACCACCTGAATACCCCTAAAAGGGGCTAAAATTCATGTGATCTGTGGGATTCATCATACAAATGCATATTAGGGCCTGTTTGCTCCATGTATTAGGTGGGATTAGGTGGTATGGAATTGCATTTAGCCCCATGCAAATTCCATTCGGTATTTGGTAATGACAGGAAGGATTGGATAAATCCCAGCATCATATCATCCAATGCCAAAAGTAGATGTCACAGGATTTTGTGGTGGATTTCGAAATCCACCACATCTATGAGCCCCACGTTGATGCATGTGTTTTATCCATGCCGTCCATCCATATGCACCCTTTACACGTGACATTCAAGTTGCAAATGCGTACAGGTGGCCATCATCAATTGTGAAATCTAGTTTGTTGATTGCAATTCCATGGTCCACCTAACACAAGCTTCACTTAACACCATGTTTTTCCCAAAGGAAGAATTTGATCCCAAACGTGTTATTAAATAATCAAATACCATGGTATTTCCAGACATGCAATCGTTGTACAATAATGGTGTTAATTCCATCTGATGCAATTCCATACCATTTAATCCCGTGTATGCATTTGACATCATTCCCATCAAGAAATTTGAGGGAAAAAAAAGAAGTTAAGTTTGGCATTATTCAATCCAAAAATGACACAAATTTACAATTAAAAAAAAAAAAAAAAAAAAAACACACACACAGATGAAAAACGTTGATTTAGTGCATGCATATGTAGAACTAAACTCCATACAATGTTTTAAATAGCGGTAGAGTGTTGCGTAGTGCTCAACCCTCCATAGCGTGTAGCGAAATAGCGTAGCGTGTAGCGTAAGCTATACAATACTTCTATTTTTTAATTTTA
The DNA here is from genome assembly GCA_037074715.1 of Magnolia kwangsiensis. Classification (NCBI taxonomy): domain Eukaryota; kingdom Viridiplantae; phylum Streptophyta; class Magnoliopsida; order Magnoliales; family Magnoliaceae; genus Magnolia; species Magnolia kwangsiensis. Next base: position 30,529,059 of record CM073584.1, on the reverse strand, counting down.
ACATATATATATGATAAATATTAAATAGTAAGAAAAAAGCAAAATATAAATGTCACGTTCTTCAGTGGGGCCTAGTGGGCCACACCATAGAAAATAATGCACATCCCACCCCTTCACACACCTCAATGGGACCCACGTGGGCCATACCACAGAAAAAAAAAAGTATAAAGAACAAAAAACCGACAGTAACCGGCATTTTAAAAGGGAAAAAATGAGGAAAAAACTAAAAATACCAAGTTATTTTCATTATACATCGAAAAAATTCAAAAAAAAAGGAACGAGCGTACCTATTTTTGTCTCAAGATGAGATTGAATCAGTGAAAACTGCAAATGTTGAAGCTCCACAGCGATCAGTTTGAGTCTAAAAACAGTTTTTCCAACTCAAGATTGAAGAGTGGGGAGAGGAGCAGCGTCGGTTTACGCCTAGCAGCAGATTTTCGACCTCAACATTGAAGGGTGGGGAGAGGAGCAGCGTCGGCGCCTGTAAGAAGATTTTCGATCTTTAGATGGAAGGGTGGGGAGAGGAACTGCATCGGCTGCGTCGGTTTGAGTCTGGAAGCCCTTTCGAATAGGGTTTTTAAAAAAAAAAACTTTAGTTGTAGCTTGTGGTGTGAGTTCACCACTATTTCATGTAGTGAAAAAACAAAAAACAAAAAAACACCAAACAGGTGGCGCACGCTACCTGCGCTACACGCTATGCATCCGTAACGTATGCTACAACCCCTGTAGCGTGCGCTACAGGGGATAAACGCTATTTGCTACGCTACGTAGCGATTTTGCTACGCTACGCTTCATAGCGTACGCTACAAACGCTACTGAAAACACTGACTCCATATAGGTATTTGAACAATCTATATCCAAATATTTTACAAAAGACTTAAAAATAATAATTAATTGTTGGACATTATACAAAACCAACAAAAATACAAAAATTTAAAAACTATACAAACATGGCCAAATCATACGAATCTAGAGAATTTTGGTCGATTTAATAATATAATGTTGAATAAATAAATTCGCAGCAAGAAAAAAAAAAGGCGAAGAATTTTTACGTATTTTCTATTTTTCCAAATTCAATCTTGGATTCTTCGAAACAACTTAAATTTTGTGTTTTAATCTTCGAGGCTGTTTGGATGGAAGAAAATACAGGTAAATGGCAGTTGAGGTGTGTTTAGATAGAAGTAAATGCATGGAAATGAAATGAAATGGAAGTAAATAGGTCTGTAAATGAAATCCTCTCTTTGAGAGAGGATTTGGAAGTAAATGAGGTGAAATGCCTTTTTAAGCTCTCTTGGAAAGTCACATGAGTAAACAAAGATCCCACTATGCACATGTCCGCCACACGTGGCATGCTGATGATACTCTGAAACAATTCAATTATCAATTACATCACTAAAATCACACCAACAGAATGATCCAAACTATCCAAAAGTTGGCCATCTAAATGGACAATTAAAAAACGTTAGCAAGTTGCTTGTTTGTGATCCCCACATTTTCGAGGCTCAAAATTTCCACATTTTTGGCAAAAGTATATATTACAATGGGCTTATTCACATATGTACACTAATTTGGGATATTAAAGCTGATTCGGGATATCACATATGTTCCTTTGAATATATTGAAAAATTCCAATGCATTCCAATTCCTCCCATTTACTCCCACCGAAACAGAATATTTGGATTTCAAATGCATTTCACTTACTCCCATCCAAATACGACTAAGCTATTTACTCCTAATTCATTTACCTCCAATTCCACTTCTCATTTATATCCATTTACAAGATCCCAAATGGGCCCTTCAAGAAAATGGGTTAAAATTAGTCCCAAGAATCAAAGATATCAAAAAGTGGAAGAGAAATGGTGAAATTTTCCAAAATAGCCCCAAAAATGGTTGTTACACTTGACCACAATAGGGCTCTACAGGACCATTACAGTCCAATCTTTGAAAACAGGCCGTTACAACCCTGTAATGCATAATGGCCCAAACTTTTATTGTTATGTAACGGCTAGTCCCACCTGTCAAACTCAATAGCCTAGTACACTCCACAAAGGATTGGATTCTTCACCTGAGTGATAACTAGTGGGTAAATGCCCAATCCTTGTTTTATCCACTGAAGCATGGTAATTAGTTAGACGAGTTACAGAAGGTACTTAAGATCTTAAAGGGGTCACACCAGTTCACACAGACAAGGAAGCGATTTAGATACAACCTTGTTTACCCTGCCAATCTGTCATTGCAACAAGGGCTACAAAATCAAGGAGTGACATTATGTTTGTAACAGTTCTTGGATCTGTGGCCGTAAAAAAGCCATGCCTAGGTTGGATTTTTAATGAGTAATAACAATATATATTTTATATATATTCAGAAAGAAACAAAAAGATACAAGAGAGGGCCATACTCACCACGTACACATGCAACACAACAATCCCTTAATGAGGACAGTATCATCTTATCAATCACTTCCACATAATTTTTTGCAAAACCCTCTTTAGCATATATGTCAACCTTTGCATTCGCACTTCTATGCATATGGTGGAAGGACAAATCTATTGATCCACTGAGATCAATAATATATTCAACAAGATCTAATAAATCTATTCCTCAATGTTTCCTTCACTCTTGGGTGCGGTAACCATATTTGCTTCTAGGTGGATTGTTGGTGCAGCAATGGCCCTTTGGAAGTGGAGTTTCCCTCTTTGGCAAGCTTGTCCCCTAATAAGAATATATTGGTGGCTAGTTGCTTCTCTGCCAACGATGGGAGCGGGGTTTAGTGTTCTTCGTGTCGCAGGGCTCTAAACGATGATGAGGGTGACGAATTCGTGAGGCTTATGACATGCCTACACAACATCTCCCCTTGCCCCTTCTTCCCCGGATAGTCTAGTATGGAGCGCCTTCTCATCTGGGAAGTTTTCAGTCAAATCCCTCTACCAATCAATTCGCCCTGCTTCGATCACCAGTGGGGCTGACATCTTTTACACCTTTTGATCTTATGGGACTCCCCCAAAGGTGGCTAACTTTGCTTAGTTAGTAGACCACAAGCGCATTCTCACAATTAACAATCTTAAAAAATGGGCCATGATCTTTTGAACGTATGTCTTATGTGCATGAGGAACACGAAGTCCTTAGATCATCTTTTTTATTCACTACAAATTCACCCACAAAATCTGGTCTCATTTGTTCTAGGTCTTTGACTCAGCTTGGGTGACGTCGGCTTCAGTTCCTCATCTATTTAGGATGTAGCATGCAGCGCAGCTCTCTAATCCTTTTCGGACAAGGTATTCCATAATGGTAACGGTGGTCATAATGGCTACCACCATTACCTCTATGATATGGGATGTAATGGTTGTTATGGCCCCTGTAACGACTGTTATGATCTCTCCTTTTTTATTATTAAAAAAAAAAAATCCAAAGAACTTGTATCGGCCCTGCAATAGACCATTACAAGGCTGTTACGGCCCTTACAGGGAGACGAGAGCTATATTAGCCTTTACAAGTCATTTTTTTCACAACGTCCGTTACAGACTGATGTAGGACAATTAACCACTTGCTCTAAAAGCTCGAACTGATAGATCATAACAAATTAATCCATTTATCTCACGGTCCAGGCCCCAAATCCATGGGTTAGGAACTCGTCCAAACCTTCCTCGTGGGCTCCAAATCCATGGGCTCCGCCTTACACAGGCCCCAAATCCATGGCTTTTGCGGGCCGCCCACCCTGAGTGTACCCCTGCATCCCACAGGCCACCCCACTCGAGCCCAGTGTAAAAATGCTCTTGCATTAATCACTCCCGGTGAGGAGTTTCAAACACGAGACCTCCCACTCTGATACCAATTTCATGCATGACAATTAACCACTTGCTCTAAAAGCTCAAACTGATAGAGCATTGCGAATTAATCCCTTTATCTCATAGCCCAGGCCCCAAATCCATGGGTTAGGTCCTCGGCCGAACCCTCCTCGTGAGCCCCAAATCCATGGGTTCTATGGGCCACCCACCCCGAGTATGCCCATGCATCCCACAGGCCTCTCCACTCGAGCCCAGTGTGAAACTGCCCCTGCATTACAGACTTTACGACCATGTAACACGTAATGGTTGCCACTATTACCTCTACATAATGGCCATTACAGCACACCATGTTTTCGGATCTTTTGGCGAACGTCGCTTTTAGCCATCCTATGGAAGAAATGGGGGGAGCATAATGCTAGATGTTTTCGCAGCAAAGAATGTCCATTGGAAGAGGCTCTTTGGAAAATCAAAAGGAATATTTTGGAATGGGCATCTTCATCTGCTAAAGTTGATTCTTCTCTTGTGCGTCCTTTTCTTCAGTTTTAGCTTTTTCCACTGCCCTTGTAATTTTTTCTCAGCTTGTTTTCAAGCTGTTTTCTAATAAATCATTTATTACTCATCAAAAAAATAAAAATAAAAATAAATGCCAAGTCCATTGAGTTGCATTCCTTGAGTGCCCTTCAACTACAATTAGGGAAAACTAAGTTGCACTGCCATCATAACACTTTGTTGTAGATCCATAACTTCTGCATAAGGCTTGGGTTGGTTTTGGGGCTGGACTTTAATATGTTTGTGCGGGCCTGTTCAAAATGTTGATTTTTCTCGTCTCAGGCCAGGCCCATCAACATCCCTGCTTGATTATATTCCTGGTGCCCATGTTTTAAACCCTGAACTAGAACGGGCAAGCAGACCAATTTAGACTAGAACCTGCCAACAAAACAGTCTGTCATCCAAAACCCCCATCAGCTATGGGGATAACTGTTTAGTTTTGGGGGGAAGAATTGCAAGTATCCATGACTTCAAAACCAGACATTCTAATGCAAACTCCCAAGATGGGCTGAGAGGGTTGGACCAGTTGGTTTTATAACAGTGGTTTTTTGCAACACCATGATGTAATCTCGAACATATTGGACTCGAGTCAAGGGAATGACCCAAGAAATTTCATAGATGTACAGGAGAAAATGATATACGCATGTGGCACCGACAAAATAGTAAACACGAAATCATAAAGCACTAATCAAAGTCATATTTTTTTGCTTTTTCAATATTTGCCTTCCAATAATAGAGCCTACAAAGGCACATGCTATACTCCACAATTTTATTATTTTAAAACAATCCATATGCAAAAAAACAACACCCAAATAAAAACAAGGTATCATATAATGCTCGGTAGAAACAAACAACAGTTTTTCGTCCAGCACCTTTTGGCAACCTAAGCCATTCATCTGGTGGACCTTATCATAGAAGGGTCATATTCCAATATCTCTTCTCCTCAGATTAGCCTAGCCATCCCATCAGAGGCTAGTAAGAAGACAATCACAGCCAATTGCCAACATTACAGAGGCCTGCAATGAGTTGAGATCATCTAGCGACAGGACCCACTTCATGAATGCAATAGATCACCAAAAGGCGGGCCCCACATGTATGGCTCACCAGCCCAAATGAATTGCTCGATCAAACAACATATGTATACTTCAAATTTCCAATCAGAAACAATAGAATTAGCATTCACTAATCAACCCACAGTACTCAATTATCATGCATTGTAAACCGAATTCAAGAATGAAAGAAACAAAGAATTCCAAATAATCGAAACTACCAAAATATTTTTCCATCCCCAAAAAAATGAAAAGAAGAAATCTAACACCAAAAAAACAAAAGAAGAAAAGAAAAGGATAGACATACATCAATGAAGGCCCCTGCGGCTTCTGTTAGTGCTGGCGAGATGTCGAGCAGATAGCGTCTGATCGTAAGATAAAGGGCATCAATCAATTTCTGATCATTTAAACTAAAAAGAAATCTTCTTTCAACAAAATTAAAAAGAAAAATGAAAATGTAGATGGTGATGGTGATGGTGATGGCGATGAGAGGATACAGGAGGAGCTTATGGTTAGACGTATCGTGGATGGATTCGGTCAGATACTCTTCAATGTTCGGCTCGTCTATCTCTGAGCTTGACGTGCGGAGCTCAGACATGTATGATGCTCCATCGATAGAGAGGCTTTCTCTGCTGCCGCAGCGGCTTGTTTTTCCCTGCATCCTTTCTTCCCCTTCTCTCTGTTTTCCCTCTTTCGGGCCACCGGAGGAAGTGCGGCCTTCACTGTAGGGCCCACCTTGATCTATGTATTCTATATCCACGCCGTCCATCCATTTTACCAGATCATTTTAGGCCATGTTCCAAAAAAATGAAGCAGATCCTATTCTCTCATGGACCATATCATAGGAAACAGTGGCGATTGACCATTAATGGGCCATATGAGTTTTGGATCAACCTAATATTTGTTTTTCCCTTCATAAGGTTAAACAGGCTGAATGGCAAATAAACAAATCAGTAGGTTGGACGGCGAATAAATATTAACGAAGTATTATGGTGAGCCCTAGAAAGTAAGTTTTCAATGGTACGACCCTCCATCACCACTGTTTCTAAAGTATGATCCACCGGGAGATTCGCATCTGCTCAAGGTATGGGATAATACCCAAAAATGAGCTAAAACAGTAGATGGGAAGCATAGATATACAACACAATTATCAAGGTAGGCCGCACATGATAAGGGTAATAAGTTAGGGTAATACCCACTGAGCTGTTTTGGAAAACACCTAATCTACTCCATGGAAGCAAGGGATTAATAATACATGAGCTTTTAACAAATACCAAGGTGTCTTTTGTTGTATGCCATATGATTCATATCCATGCAGTAATAAAACACAATAAGGGGTTGTTTCGATGCATGTAAAGTCATAAATTGTAAAGGGATTATAGATAATCTAATTATAGGGGTTATTTGGATGCATGTATTCGCATGTAAAGGCTTAACAAGTTGTAAACATATTACAACTTATAGATGTAATCTAAATATAGTAAAAAATTATAATTTATATTACAGGTAAAGTCTCTGTAACTAAAAAGGCATTATATATGTTAGAATACAATGATTAATATACACTCATGACATGTGGGGCCCATCGTAATGTATATGATACATCCAATCTATCCATAATGTACTTCCCTTGATGCTCTCCTATGGCCTTAAAAAATAACCCGTTCATTATCAAATGGACCACACAAGGGAAAGACGGGACATCCTGTAATGATCCTAAATTTTAGTGCACTTATAACTAAAATAAATAGTTAAATATAGAATGCTCAAACCTTTACATATTTATTATTTTTTAATTATTTTTTTTGTTATTTTATTCATCTCTTCTCGATTTATGCAATGGATGATGGGGATCATCCACACGATTAATATATATGTGCTTAGATAAATTGAACAAAGAGGTTATTTATAATTTCAAATCTGAATAATAGTAATTTTAAAAAATATTTAATTGCTTGTATCCGACCATGTTAAGATAGATCTAAATGATTCATTTAATCCTAAGCACCAAAAGATATCATTGCCTTGAATTTCAGATCAATCCGACCAATGGATGAGATATTTTTATCATATTTAACCATAAGAATCCTTTATATCTTAGATTCGAAAATAGTGATCGGATATATCAAATTAGATCTCCACTACATATGCTCATTCTGAAAAGATCTAAATTGTTATATAGAGAGTATGGGTGGATCTGACCGTTTGATGGGGCATAAGGATGAAAGGTTAGGCTCATACTTATTATACTTTGAATGAGTTTTTTTTTAAAAATATAAATGGTCTAGATCTAAGCAATCTATGGACCCATTCTCAATATGAGATTTTATGATGTCAATGGATGACTTAGATATGTCCTATATGATCAATGGATTATCGGACGTATCAGATCCGATCTACGCCATCTATGTGAATTCTAGACTATATCAAAAACTTCATCTAGAATTCTAGATGGGTTTAATCATCTGATGAGCCATACTAATCGTAAGAATGATTATTATTAAAAGAAATTTAGATCTTAGATGGTTTAGATTTAGAAATTCATTAATTATCCCTTCAATCAATCATGTGGGAGATGATGAATGGTTCAGATCTAACCATATGACCAATAAATATTAAAAGTATTAAAAATAAAGAATAACACTTAAAGTTATTAATTGGATCATCATAAACTTAGTTTTTATAGCATTTGTTAAATTGATCGACAGGACGATTCGATTAATTGAAAGCAGTAAATTATGTTCAATGATGAAATTTTGAAAATTAAAATGAATTCGATTGATCAATAGGTTATTTCGATCGATCAGTGGTACAATTCGATCAACCGACAATCCGCTAAAACATTTTGTTTGATTTATAAATTTCGATATTTTAATGTGTAATATAAAATCATAATAACAATCAATCATCTTAAAACATTAGTGTGATTAAATCACCTTAGGTTAATTAAGTGGGCCCCATAGTGAAGAATGACCGTCCACAATCACATGTTAAGAATGGAAGTTTAAGGTATTCAAATAAATGATTAGATTCCTCATGTGAGTCCTACATTAAGTGATCAACAAACTGAGACATTATATAAACTACTAAAAACATAAATATATTTGGTCGTATCATGTATTTAAGTGGTTGTCACTTGATTAATTTTTCGATAACGTCTCAGAATCTACATCACCAAAATATTGGTGAGTTATCCCAACATGCTTCCTTTACGTTGTAATTATAAGAGTCATCTCATCATTGATTTAAAGGGAATCAAATCAATGGTTAAATTCCTCATGCTGGTCCTAAATTAGGTGATCAAAAAGCTGAGACAAATTATATAAACTACTGAAAACATAAATATATTTGGTTGTATTATGTATTTAGGTGGTTGTCACTTAATTAATTTTGGAATAACGTCTCAGAATCTACATTGCCAAAATATTGGTGAGTTATTCCAACATATTTCCTCTATGTTGTAATTAGAATAGTTAGCTCATCATTTTGATAATTGTGATCCTTTGTATAAAATGTTTGTTGAATTTGTTAAAAATTGAAATGTCATATGTTATTATGTATGTGTGTGTGTGTGTGTGTGTATGCAATTGTTAACATGACGCATAAATCATTCTCATACATCTGTGTCATGCATCGCATAATTACACCAAATACCTATGGTACTTCCTAGATGACCTGTAGGTACTTACAATACCTGGTGACCTAAGGGATCATCCCTAGATGCCCACAATATGTGGAAGCCTACCAAGATAGTGAAAGCCTGCCCCAAAAGGGGGGAGATGTAGGTTGATGTGATACAACTCAAGCAAGTGGATTGATTAACCTACTTAATGCATTCACGCGTACATGCATTTCATGACATTTATGCATTTCTATTTTAACTATGATAATGCACATGAACCATAGTGGGGTTCACTCACTAGGCATGACCAGTTGACGTTTTATTGATAGAAAAACTATATAGATTTAGTGGATGATGAAACAACTATTTAAGTTGCATGGTAGGAAGGTGAACCAGTGGAGAATTCACAAGGGTTATGGCTCTGTCTTAACGAAGACGAGTTGAATATGTTAAATCACTTACATATCTAGTTGAATTCATATCATTTCTTTAATCATATCTTTAAACAAATTTTAAGTTGAGTAACTGAAAATTATGAATAGTTAAAACTTTTGTCAGTAAATGGTTTAATAGAACCCCAAATGGGTGTACGATGCTTAACTTTTATAAATGTTATTAATATGTTGATTGAATGCTCATAAATGATCGTGATGGTGGATATATGTGTATGTGATTGAAATAAATGAATGTAAAATATTTTGCTGAAGGTTTGAGTTTGAAAACTTAGTTTACATTTTAATTGAGCATCTAGAAAACGGTATGAAAGAATGGTATTATTACACATGGTGTACAAATCATGTGTCGTAACTCGGGTCTAACAGTACACACTCTATATCCGAATTTCGAGGCATAACAAGTCTACCATTAAAAACTTCTTGATTGCATTTAAGGCCTATAGACACCCCTCCTTAAGATGATAAACTGATTGAGTGTAAATGGATATGGATGGACAACTGAACCTCAATCCTAAACTATAACCCTATAAGACTAAACCATAAGAACTCCAGTCCTAAACTCTAAACTCAACTCACTCAACGTAGTCAACCTAACCCTGACAGCCTACCCGACCCCACAACCCAATCAACTCACCTAGTTAAGCCCGGAACTAAGCCTAATCGAAGAAATGGTCGAAATCTCAAAGTAGCAACCTTCACAGCAGAGCCTCCACATGCTTGGAGGATGTTGCCTGCCAAAGCAGGAATTCTAAGTAGGGACCAGTGGCAGTTAGGCTGCCGATGACCACACAATACTCCCCCTATTTGGGGCAACGTCCCTCAAGCATGTGAAGCTCTTAATTTTCTAACCTTAAGTGTGTGGTTGAAGTGTATTTACTATAATACCCATCTCATTACCCAAAATTATTTTTTTACTATCTCATCCAACCTATATAATGATGTCATGTTTCAATATTCAATTCTAACCCTTCAATCATCTTTTACCCTTAGGATTACTAGGATTTATAAGAAAATCAGATCGGAGGCTAGAAATAACCGCATCTCCTTTCATTTCAAGAATCCTAGAAATAAGCCCTGCTCATTTTAAGAGATCCACTTCCATTCAAAAGCATCAGGTGGAAATCTAGGAAGCCATCCTTTTGCCAAGGAGAGAGAGAGAGAGAGAGAGAGAGAGAGAGAGAGAGCCCAACCCTTATCTAGCCTAGCCTAACTAGAGTCCAAGCCTCCTAAGCCACTTAAGTTCAAATCTGAGCCACTCAATTTAGCCTTGCGCCACTACTGTTCATCCAATCGTTTAAGCATTTATCGGTTTCATTAAATCAACGTATTAGCATCGTGTAACATTCATTTCTTTCTCAACTCCCCTGCTCCTCATACACATTGACATCATAGTGCATTTTTCAATGTTTTATCACATGTAATTGTCAGGCGTATGCTATATGACTTGTCGATATAATTAGATCTTGCCCATCAGAAACCTTAGTTAGTTAGCCATTATTTTAGTATTTACATTGCATTCCATTGTATTCTCGTATCTGACTGGCGAGCACATGCTCTGAAACTTGTCGATATAATCACAATAAATCCACTAGAAACCTTAGCCGGTTGGCTGTCATTTTATTATAAGCATCCATATAACATCATAAACATCTTATACATATACCCTGCACTTGATCATTTAGAACGTATGCTCTGTGGCTTGTCGATATAGTCAATCCTGCTTATCAGAAATTTAGATCGGTCAATCATCACTATTGTTGCATCACATTACATTTTATGTACACGAGAACTACCCTTATTCTTCAGAAATTAGTCAGTTATTGTGAAGTAAAGACCCTACATCGGTATGGGCAGAGCAGTTGACTAACACCTTCCCTCTCTATAACTACAATCCCTTACTTGAAATCTTGGAACGTAAACTCACGAGTCATCTTAGAGTTAATGATTTTTGGGTCCTCAATCTTAAGCGTTTCTATGGGCTCTAACTGACCGTAGAATTGTAACAATTAGTTAGTGTCAACTTTGGTCAAATATCACATCCTCTTTCCCCCTTTACGAAAGCCCTCGAACGAGGCAACCAGTGGAAAGAATAGAGTAGATTTCCTGTACCCTAGGAAAATTCACCCTCCATTATCCACAGGGCCCACGGTGATGGGTGGAAGACATTCAATTCGTTTATTGTGTGCATGCTTTAATGCTCTCTTAAGGCCCTAAAAAAAATCATGACTTTCTTATGTGATTTATAGTTTTTGGAAGTTTTATTGTTGAAACTTTATGATATGAATACTTATTTTATTCATTGTAATGCACGATTTGTTTACCTATGAATAGATTACCACTTAAAAGCCAAATGGAATCGCATATAAACTGATTACACCTGATATTCTTTTCAGCTGTAATGTGTTTACAACCAAAAAAATTACAGGCATCCAAACGACCCCTAAGGTTAATTTCAATAAGATTTCATTATTATAATGACCATATGAAATAAAGCTTTTGTCATTAATTGTAACACCCTGTACTTTCCAGTACTCGGGTGTTGCCATTTAAATCAAATTTAACACGAGCATGTGTAGAAACACACGTAGCTCGCCTCACACATCATCATCAATGATTCTCAATCTATCCATCTCAACCAACTAGTACAACCTTCACTCATATAACAAGCCATCAATCTAATTGATTTTTGAAATAGTGCATCACAACTTCAGAGACATCTATTTTAGGATTGTAATCGCTTTAATGGACCGATTGAACTGCGTTCACCATCGATCGAAGGACCTAAATCTAAAGATCCACTATACATCAAGTCTACATAGCCCTATCAGGCAAGTTCGCCATTAGATTGCATGGTAGACCACATGTTAGTGAATTTAACCGATGAGTTTCAATCGGGTAGCCTTAAGAGACTTTAACACTAATAAAGATTAGAATTAGAAAGGAATTAGTCGTTGGAGCAAAGGACATTCACAATTTAAGTTGAAATTCAATAATGTGGCCACTTGGACCATTTGATCAGCCATGCATCAACTCCCCTGCCCTAACTAACCCTGTTAAATGAATGAACATACTAGATTTGTTGAATACCTCCATGGGCCCCACAATTCACTAATCAAATATGAAATCAGTAAGCACAGCCCACCCGAGTGTTGGATTTGCAAACCATTCAGCCAGGGGTCCCATCTAGAAACCCTTAAGCAGATGAATGGTGTGGATTTCATGTAAGCATCACGGTGGACCCCACATAGGCGTTACGTGGGCACCATGGGTGGTGCACTCACTGTGCACTAGACCGGGAAACCTGGTCAAGCAGGTTTGACCCAATGGATAGCCAAGAGACGAGAATTCTCTCCCTGCTTTTTCTGTTTCCCGCCCATAGGGCATTCGGACTCGACGCCACTGGCATCGAGCTATGGCCCACCACCATATGTTGATTGGATGATCAGAATTGTTCATCTTGTAGGGAATCAAAATTAGAACACACCCCACCTAATCCCACACTTAGGAGCACGTGTGCATGCACACGATTCTTGGTGCAAACAGGTCTTGCACGCATAATGTTTTCCAAAAATGGAAATTCGAAACCGTTGTTGCCACGCTGGTAATCTGTGCCGTGGGAGATTCTCAAAATCTCGACCATCCAAACAAGCAAATATCAGTCGTCCATTCTCCCTCACATGGTTTAGGGTTTCTTGTAGAAAATCGACTCTAAGACCATCATTTTGCATAGATGTTTCTCGAGACCGGACAACGGGATCCAATCCTGGCCGCTCGTTGTCCATCTAAGGGTTGTGAGAGAGTTTAGGGTTTGATATAAGGTGAGTGGGTCATGTGGCAATGGGTCTCTCTCATGTTCTCGTGCTAGCTAAGAAAAACCAGCTGTTTTCTTCTCCATTCGAACCCATCAGCCCGACCTCCTTTAAGCTTCGAAACCTCTGTTCCATGAGCTTCCCTAAGCCCATCCGAACCACCCAACACCTCTAGAACGAAAGAATAGGCTTCCATTCGAGGTCCACCGTTAGAGTTGACCGTCTTCCCCACTGTGTCAAATTGAGTCGGACTCAATCCAGTTGAGCCATTTTCGGGCCCTGAACGCTTGGAGGTGCCCTTGGTGTTAGGAGAGGGAAAGAAAGAAAATAGAAGGAGAAAAGAGAGAGAGAGAGAGGACAAGCTGCTACCCATTGCCATCGTGCCACACCCAGACTCGGTCTAAGTTCAGGACGAGTCCAGGACCTGTTTAAACAAAAGAAGGTAGGCAGAGAGAGAGAGAGAGAGAGAGAGAGAGAGAGAGAGAGAGAGAGAGAGGAGTGGGGTGGTGCTGCACTCCCCTTGAGTGCAAGGGCTGCCGCACCAGGCTGCTGCATTAACCCGACTCGGTTGCATCATAGCTGGGTCGAGTCTAGAAGTTTTTGAACCTCTCTAAATGATAGAAAGAGAGAGAGAGAGAGAGAGAGAGAGGAGGAGAAATGTGAGAGAGAGAAAGTGACGTTTGCTAGTGACTCGGTCCAGCGAGTTTACGAGTTGGATCGAGTTAGGCCTATTCCAGTAAGGACTAGTCAGCTATTTCTTTCTGTACTAGTCAAATAAAAAAAGGCGAAGAGAGAGAGAGAGAGAGATAATCGGGAAGAAGAAGTAGAAGAGGGAGAGGTCAATTCACATCGACTCACTGTCGAGTTGAGTCAGTGAGTCGACTTGGACTAGATCCATGTCGGGTTGGTTTCGGTGCGATCTTGACCATTCATCCAAGTCCAGGTTGAATTCTTGCTCCATAAAATCTGTTGCATCATCATTTGGTGGCGAGTGGACCTAGTTAACTCAAAATTGGATGATTCAACTCGCTACCGAGTGACTCAGTAATTTATATTGAGTTTAGCATCACAAGGGTCTGGATTTGGGGATTTCGGTTGTTAGCTTGGGTTGAGTTGATTACATCCAAATCGGATCTGCGTCAAGTTTGAGTTGTCATAGGATTGGACTTTAAGAGCGCACGCACCTCCTAACAACATTAGAAGGTTAGTTGACACATAAGGTGATGAATCTTTCTCCTTGAGCTTTCCTCTTCTCTGTTAGTTTAAGTAGTAGTTCATTTTATAATTGATATTTCCAATTCATGATAACTTATGTTAGATATTGAATCTGATTATCATTCATATGCTTAGCATTTAGCTTGTATGAATATCCATATGTTATACTTGTGTATCCTTCATGTCTATGGATTGTTTATGAATTGCTCATAGAACTTGAACTGCTACATCTATCAATGGAAAACTTCACTTATATGTGCATATAGACTTGAGATGTAACTTGACTGACTGTGATTGTAATAGACTCTCACCTAGTGGCTACTTTGATTGATGGATTAAATGAAACATTGATATGGGCTTACCATCCATGCATTGTTGTGCCTACATGGTTTTTTCAATGCATATTTGCCCTAAGTGGCTTGAAGGATTATTTTGTATGACCATGCGATGGCAAGTCCCACTTGATAGATTGTGATTGGCCACTGGTTAAGGAGGATGCCATTAAACATCCTAATGATGGAGTCTCATGAGCCAGGGATGGTGGAATGGGATACTATGCTCTAGCTGTCAGCCTATGCTGGGTGACGAGCCCCCCATAGTGACCTTTAAGCTTTTCAAAATTGGCTACTTGCAAATTGGAATAATAATGTCTGAGATTAATTATGCATTCATGGAACTTGCATTTCGAATGGACTGATTGTTTTAAATGTCCATTCTCTTATTAAGGATGAGCTAACTGTTTGAAAGGCCCATTCTTGCTTAAGTTAGCCGACTGTTTAAAAGGCCCACTATCTTACTGTTACATCTTAGATTTTTGCTATTTTGAATTTTTAAAAACTTTTGAAAACTTTCGATATGACTAGCCTACGTGCCACTTATTGACCCTTGACGTTCGAAGTGAGCCTATAGGTGGGTGGTACCGGTAAAGAACCACACAAATCCAATTAATCAACCATAAGAAGCCAACGAATCCACCCGATCACTTAAACACCAAGTTTACCCACATAATTTGGTCACATGGAGCTTAAATCTAGCCGACCTATCATGGATTAACCGAGACAACCGTAACTAAATAAGGACCTACCAAAAGTCGAGACAATTAGGGGTCAAATCTTAATTAATAAACCAAACTAAACCACTTATCCTTTTAGCCTAAGAACCAACGGCTAAGGGTGGGTATAACTGAATCATCATTTATACTAGTTGTGAATAGGCTACACTATGAACTTAGCTAATTCAAACCCTAATAATTGCGTACAAGAAATCTAGATATCCAATTCATTTCAGAAATGCCTTAATTATCCAAACAAGCTCTACACCGCTCATTAGTGGGCCACTAAATCCGATATTATAGAAATATGTTCGTCTTAGAGGGCTTGATGTCCATCGCGGGACATCGAGCTAAGTTCGTGTCTCGAATTGTTCAACTTGGACTCACAAGTCGAGTAATTGGATTGTGTAAATACCTTATATGAAAATATGCAACTTGAGTACAATAAGTCTATTTGTTCTTTTACAAAGTTATAGCTTTTGGACCATCAATTTATGGTCAAAGTCGGGGTACTAATTCAAGATATTTCCCCATACATATCCGTATAGCCACGGCCCCTATCGATTATTGGTGACCGTCAAACAGACTTCTGATCATACCTGTCGATCAGCGCATCTAAATGGCGGGCCGATTATGTCGACATGTACACCCCATAATGGGCCCTAAAGGTTAAAAACACTCTCTCATAAGGCTAATATAATGAAAATTTAGCCCTTGGGGCCATTCACACAACTTATAGAACTATATAAGGGCTTCATTTGGGCACCCCATCTCTCCATACGAATTTGCATCTTCCAAAGGAGAAAAAGAAAAAGAAAAAGAGAAGAACAGTGAGAGTAGGAGTGGGGAGGCTTTAGTACTTCCCTTCATCGGTTTCCTTCTATCAAAGCCCTAACATCAATTATTTTTCTCCTCCGAATCCCCCTCACTCGCGATTAGAAGGTAAGAAACAAATCCTACTTCCCAACCTACGTTTTTTAGGATGAACTACATGAATCTTACCTAATTGCTTCTAAATTGGTATATGAATTATTTTTCCTAAATTTCTAATCATAGGAGTGCCATGAGTGGATCGGATCATCATGAGATGCAGACCATTATTTCTAGGTTTTCATTTATCAACCCTTGAGGGTCTCAGTTAATGATGTCTTGTGTTGAATGAGTTGTAATAGCTAGCATGTTCATATTTCATATTTGATTATATTATATGCTATTGATTGAATATGAATGTTCACATGTTCAATGAAATGTTTAAGTGGTAGAATATGTTGATTTGTCAATGTTCACATACTTGATTTATTGCCTAATTAAGTGATTGTATTACTTTATACATGCCAACATGTTTGATTTAATGCTTTAGTGAATGTAATACCCTATAGATGCTCATGTGTTCGATGAAATGCCTAAGTAGTTGCGTAGTGAAATTTACGCTATAATTGTTGATATAAAGTTTAGTCCATAAAAACACTTAAGATTGCTAAAATGTTGGGTTGGTTGGTAAATCACCCAAATCAAGAGGTGACCCAAGTTAAGGTGACCACCCTACGCTTGTTCGATCAACCATGGTCGAACATGGACCACCAACAGTAGCTGGACTACATGGGATGCTCACACCCAATGTCGGTTGCGCGAGGGTTCTCCCAGGTCAATCAAATTAGTTCACTAGCCGACTGATCATATATGTTCACAATGTATGACACGACTAAATAGAATTTAGGATACCGCATTCCCATGAATATGTCCATTCATAACCGTTAGTGCGATACGATTTCACTAAGACTCATGAGCCGGACATCATGGTATGGGACACCGTATCAAAGTTATCGACCTACGCTGGGGCGACGAGCCTCCCCGTTGTGACTAGTGAGCAACTAAGACTCATGAATCGGACATGGTGGTATGGGACACCGTATCCGAGTTGTCAACCTATGCTGGGGTGACGAGCTTCCCCATAGTGACCAGTGAGAACTGATGGAGGTGATAGATCATTGTTCGAATGACCCTTGTCAAATTATCCGGTCGATGGTTCCATGTCAGAGTATTGTTCAAATGACCTAGGCGTGAATGAAATTAGGTAACAAGCCATTTCCTTGTGGTGATTTAATTTTATGTGATAAACCCACACCTCTGTAACACCCCAGTCACTATTCATCGGGGCTGTGGTTCGAGCGTGAGTTGTTATTGGAGTCCTTGATGTGGGATCGGTCGGGCTTCGAAAATAGTGCTCTGGTCGGTCAGGGCAATGTGTTGTGGGCTGTTACAACCTCGGAACTAAGTGATCATACTCGGTTTGGGTGACGACCTATTCCGGGTTGATCCTCATACATTTAGGTATCATATTATACCTTTGGAATCGTTGATTTGTGAGATAAATGAGTGACACCTAAATTTGGATCAAAAGACACTGGTAAAGAGTCGGTATATGCGATAGCGAGTCATGTGATCCGAATAAGGACTCGTGATATAACGTCGGTATCCTAGCTTCGCTAATATGCTGGATGAATTGAACTTAATAATTACTCGGCTAACATGATCATTCATCGCATTACATTAGTTTAAAATATGTCAAAACAGGCATTGAAGTAGCATATTGAGAAAGTGTTGTCATTTACGAACCAGGTGCTTAGAGTCGTGTGTTGAGGGAGTGTTAAATGGTGAGAGCATGCATCATGTCATATCTTCATATACGCATTTAATAAGAGTATTTAAGAAATGTTTGATTTCTTATTTTATCATTACCTGTGCAGATTGAGTTGATAACCTGTGTAACTTTTTTTTCATTGATGCAGGTATTAGTGAGACCTCAGACAGGTAGACTTATATCGAGTTGTGCCAATGCCATTATGTTTTGGAGAATTGGGCATAAACTGAAAGCTTTACACTTTAATCATTTTGGGTATATATATTGTGGCTTATATAACTCCCATTTTTGGTAATAACTACTATTGAGATTATATTTTTGCTCTTAGCTCTATATTTATTGACTATTGTTATCTCTACCTCGCTTTGAATCCGCTAATATGAATTGTGTTACTTTGATTATCTGTGTGTGAAATGAATTCGAATCTTAATGAGGACACATGTACATTTTCATTTGGTTAACACCTAGGAACTCGGAATCGGAGTCTATGTACTCGGGTGCTGATTTTTGGGGCGTGATACTTACTTGAGCGGGTCGACTGTTTGAAAGACCCGTTCCTTTATAAGTTGAATGAGTTGATTGTTTGAAAGGCCCATTCTCTTTCTTAATAGACTGACTGTTTGAAAGACCCATTGTCTTATTAAAAATGAGGTTAACTGTTTGAAAGACCCATTATATTGCTTGAATGAGCTGACTGTTTGAAAGACTCATTCTTGCTTAAGTGAGATGACTGTTTGAAAGACCCACTATCTTACTTGAGCGAGTCGATTGTTTGAAAGACCAGTTCCCTTACAAGTTGAATGAGCTGACTGTTTGAAAGGCCTATTCTCTTGCTTAATGGACCGACTGTTTGAAAGGTCCATTCTCTTATTAAAAAGGAGGTTAACTGTTTGAAAGACCCATCATATTGCTTGAATGAGCCGACTGTTTGAAAGGCTCATTCTTGCTTAAGTGAGCCGGCTGTTTGAAAGACCCACTATCTTACTGGAGCGAGTCGACTGTTTAAAAGACCCATTCCCTTGCAAGTTAGATGAGCCAACTGTTTGAAAGGCCCATTCTCCTATTTAATGGACCGGCTGTTTAAAAGGTCCATTCTCTTATTAAAAAGGAAGTTAATCGTTTGAAAGGTCCATTCACTTGGCCAATTGGATGTGCATCTTCAGTTGATGTGTACTCACGCATCCATGCACTTAAACAAGATCACATCATGAAATATTTTATCTTATTATTTAAAATTATGCTTAACTAATGTGGCGGTGTGTAATCTTGAGAGGAATTCACACTAAGTTGGCTACTCATTCATCGAATATATAACTCTACAAGTAGTGCAGGTGATTTAAATGATATTTATAATCAGATTGATGAGGAGCAGGCACAAAGTCTGCTCAAGAGCTACTGCGTGATTTTGCAGCTCAAGAATATTTGCAATGTATTCGATTTTATATGTTTAACTATTTCATTTTGTAAGTATAGGTATTGAGACATTGGTTTGTCTATGCTCTATGGGCAGCCGCTTGTATATGTAAATTTTCCTTATGTTTGATTTGTTCCTCTTCTGTTAAGTTACTCACTCTGAAAGAGAAAAGAAAAGAAAAAAAACATGTACATTGTTATGAGATGATCCGAGCCTTCATTAAATTTAAGAGTAACTCAACCAAGTGCATGAGCAACCGAGGCGATGCCCATCCGACCTGACGCAAGCACCCCTGAAAGGGGTGTACGCTGCAAAGGTGTTCTTACTATGGAGTTGCAGACCGAAGTGACTTCTGCACTTCGATCGAAAGCTATACGCTATCTGCCATCTACTAACATCAACTGTGAAGAACCTGACTCGACGAGACAAATCTAACACCCCACCCTGGGCCTCAAAGCGAGGGCTTTTGGAGCCCTTGCGAGGGGCCGGGTCCATCACCTCGGGAAGGGTCTATAAGCTCAGCTCAGACTAAGAAAGTGTCCCTGTTCAACAAGTTAATAACAAGAGTTAGTTGATGTCACAACAACCAAGCGAGCCGAGCCGAGCCGAGCCGAGGCAATATATGAAGGCAGGTGCTCCGTCTGCTAAATTCGGAAACTACTATAACCAAACGTGACCGATTTCTTCGTTCACGGATACGCACTATCCACCTGATACGTTACACGATCCATGGATTGTGCATAATCTCTCCATGATCTTGGTATCTCGCTGATTGAGTAAACGTGCCGACAATAATGGATCTAGACCGTCCTACAGTCAAGTATAAATATATTAAGACTCTATTGCTACAGGTACGTAAGATCTCGCACTCTCCTCTACTCTCCACTTAAACCCAAATTCCCTTGATCTGACCTAGGCATTGGAGGGTCCCCCGGCTTAGCCAGGGTCACCTTTGCCTGTTCTCCTTGCGTAGGGTCAAGACGTTAAAGAGATCCGAGTTTCAGAAGATGGAGGAGAAAGTCATCTAGATTTTGACCTCAACATTTTTTGGCGCTGTCTGTGGAAAACTGACACTAAAAGTTAGGTTTTCATTTTTCAAATCCAATGACGAGAAAGAAGAAAGCCGTAGTTGTGGAACTAGAGCTAAACGATCAAACTCAATCTTCTTCACCACTTCATGCTGAGTCTGCACCGGGGCCTTCGCAGCATTCTCGCAACCGAGCCAGTAAATATCAAGCTATGTAGAACGAGATTCAGGCCCTGTGCGACGAAGTAAACAGGATGAAGTAACAAAGGGAGCCATAACTACACTCGATTCAAGAGAATCCCATTCCCAAGCCAGTAGGTCTGTACGTAGAGACTCACTCTGTACAGACGAGTATGAGGCCTGAGGCACCCCAACACTCTCGGGTCAAAATCCTCCTCTGGTACAAGTTAGAGGCTCGCCACAGAACACTGCCACTCGGGCCCCTACTAATGATTCCATCACCTCGGCCCTGACACCCACAGATTTTCGCCATCAGTTAGAGCGGAGAAGGGAAATGAGGACTCTAGAGTAGAAAATACCCCAGAAGTCGTTGCAGAAAATAAAGATCCTTGGAAAGCACGGTTTGCGGAACTCAACGATAAATTTTTAACCTTGAAAAAGTAATAGCAGCTGTCAACAGTTCCCGCCACAGTTCAGGCGATGATGGAAGACACCGAGCCTCCCTTCAACTCCACCATCATGGATGAGGTGATGTCGCAGAGGTTTCGGGTACCTCCCGTCATCCAGTACTCAGGGTCCGGAGACCCATCCGAGCATTTGGAAGCATATCGATTGTAGATGTAGATCCAGACGGCGACAGATGCAATGATGTGTAGGGGATTTTTCATCACCCTAATAGGGTCCGCTCGAAGTTGGTATCGTCAGCTTAAACCTAGCTCCATCGGTTCCTTTGCAGAATTAAGTAGGCTATTTCTTACCCAGTTTATAAGCGGTAAGAGAAGCCAAAAACCCAACACTCATCTGCTCACCATCAAGCAAGGCCCGAAAGAGTCCCTAAAAGACTACATTGCTCGTTTCAATGAAGAAGCGCTGCAGGTCGAGGACTCTATTGACAAAATGGCACTCGCTGCAGTCTTCAGTGGTCTGAAAGATGGAAGGTTTACTTTCTTCATCCACCAAAAATGTTAGTGGACTTCATGGCGAAAGCTTAGAAATACACCAATGTCGATAAGTTCACTAATGCCCGCAAAGGTGTACAAATAACTGACCCGAATAGTAAAGGAAAGAGGCCTAGGAACGAAAAATCTTAGTCGACCGACAAAGGGCTGGACGACCATGCCTCCCGCAATCGCCAACCAAGCCGGAGACCGGAAGGAAAATTTGTTCCTATACCCCCCTCAATACGTCTACCGAGCAAATCCTGTTAGATATCTAAGGAGACAAATGCTTGAATTGGCCTGAATGCATGAAGGCTGACCCGGAGCATCGAGACAAGCGGAAGTTCTGTTGCTTCCACCGGGATCACGGCCACAACACAGACGACTGCATGGACCTTAAGGATGAAATTGAGTCCCTCATACGCAAGGGACACCTACGTCGATACACCAGAAAAGAGAGGCCTGCTCGGAGGGAGGAACGACAACAGGAGCAGCCGAATAATCCCACGGAAGAGCCGGCTCAAATCAGCACAAGTTTCGGGGGTTCGGCTGGAGGAGGATATTCTAATAGAGCCTGAAAAACCTACTCCCGGAAGTCTGATTCAAAGCATTACATCCATTTGACCGAGCAACCGAGCAAGGAGCTCCGGGTCAACCCATGCAGTTTAACTTTTATAGAAGATGATGTGTGTGGAATCCAACATCTGCACGATGATGCCCTAGTGGTCACGATGATCATAGCAAATCACAAGGTATACTGCATCCTGGTTGATACCGGGAGCACAACTGATGTGATTTATTCTAAGCCTTTGAAAGAATGGGAGTTCCACAATCATGACTCCGACCCGTGAAGACTCCCCTGCATGGCTTTGCCGGAGAAAGAGTAATCTCTGAAGGAGCCATTTCCCTCCCAGTAACTGTGGGAGAAGGACAACATCAAGTCACCCTCATGGTGGACTTCCTCATTGTCATGTGCCGTCAGTATACAATGTATCCTGGGCCGACCTTCCCTCAATACAATGAGCGCAGTCGTTTCGAGTTACCATCTGATGATGAAGTTTCCAGCCGAGGATGGGATAGGCTACCTCCGAAGCGATCAGCGTGAGGCTCGGAGATGTTACGTAATAGCAGTCAAGAAAGGAGCTGTCAAGAAAGCACTCACCGTCAATGTCTTGGATCCCCGAGAGCCTACAGGGAACTCGTCAGTAGAAGATTTGGAAAAGATGCCCCTCGATGAAGCCGATCCAAGTAAAATTGTTCAGCTCGGATCGTCATTAAATCCCGAGCAGCGGTCAGCAATGCTGGCCTTTCTGAGGCAACACCGAGACGTCTTCACATGGTCGCACGCATATATGTTAGGGTTCTCCCCTGATGTTTTGGTCCATAGGTTGAATGTGGACCCAGTGTCATGCCTCAAATTCAAAAATCGGATTCACAGGAATCCGATCACCGAATCTGGTGCTGACAGCCTCCGTAGTACCCCATTCTCGACTCCTAGCATTCATATGCCAGATTCTGATCCTGGGATCCTACAAGGAGGATTTTTTTTTTTAATGTACATTTAACTCGTAATAAGCATAACCACAAGATTACCTAATTCACAAAGGTAACATCGTCATCACATATCCACTAATATAATTATTTGAGTACAATACTAAAAGGGAAATACATAAATAGAAAATTAAGCTTCAGAAGACCACCGCACACTCCAAGCTCAACACTGCTGCAACCTAACATCACCTGCACGCATCTATCGTGCATAAGCTTATAGAAAGCTTAGAGGGTGCTGTAAGTGTATGCACAAGGTAAGTGTCAAGTTTCAATACAATTCCATAATCATACAATGTCGAATATACTGACAAGATCATGAATCATATGATATCAGAATAAATAGAAATACCGATAAGTCCATGAGTCAAACAATATCAGAGTACGTAATAAAGATCAGCTATGCAAATGAGAAATCATAAAGAACCAACTATCAGATGCAATATCTTGACCATATAAATGCAGAAACACGGTAACCCAAAATAACATATACCGCAGATGTAATGCAATATGCGGTGCGAATGAAATGACTATGCTGAAGTGTAAAGTCGGGATGGCAGTACGTAGTATCGCAAGCTACGGGGTCCATCACAAGGGACTTCTATTCAAACCAGTCTCATACTTAGATTTGGATAGTCAGACTCAATGTGGTAAACTCCTGATCTCAAGTTAGTCGTGTGCCCCAACCGAAATCCTGACTATTACGAAGGTACACGTAATAATTAGTTACACACCACCAGCCCAAGTGGATAGTGAATGAATGATTGAATGAGTATGTAACTTCTGCTCAATAAGTCCACATATCAATACGGTTTATCTCTAGGATCATCATCGGGGTTTAGTACACTCCAAATGGCACTGCCCCTCTCCCAACAACATAGTCTAAGTGAGCGTAAGAAACCTCACTATCCGCTTGAACAATAGTCTGCCAATACGTATTTGGCACGTCGATAGCTGATCCATTTACATGCTGGTCAAACTCAGCCTAGCTATGCCCTCTACCCTCGGGCGGGTAAGGCCACACCCCCTCCCAACCGACCACGACATAGTGGGAGACGCGCGGCCTTCTGGTATTCGGCACTCGGGCGCTCATGTATCCACTCGGTCTCGATGTTGGGGCGTCTCCTGGCCATGAAGGTTTAAGAATTTCACCCAGGGACATCTATGGTGCCCGTATGCTAGAATCAATATTTCGGTGTCCCATCTTTCCATCTACGATATGCCTGTGGAGGCTACGACTCTGATATCGCTAGAGCGTACAATAATCACAATGCAAAATACATGAGTCATACAATCCAGTCATGCATCAATCCTGCGCATATCGTGAGCTCATATGAGATGATTTTCGCCTATCAGGGAGTCTTATATCAACATGCCTAATGACATATGCAATGGTTAACCACATCTCATAACAAACATGCAGATGATACGTATGGTCATATATCATGATGCTATGTAGTCACATATCCATAATCGGTATCAATAATCGACATCGACAATCAACCCCGACAATGTGAACATTTAACCAACATTACCTCAAAGGAATGACCACATGAAGCCTAACATATAGTGGACCCATGGCCTCACGCAAGGGTCAAATATACAATACCATGGGCCTCAGTCAAGAGCTTAATATACATCACGATGGGCCTTTCACATGGGCCTAACACACATCACAATGGGCTCCATCGCCTGGCCCTCAAATGCATCACAATAGGCCTCAAATACAGATCGCATATACATCATATGGGATCTTAAACACGGGCCACATATACATCACACAGGCCGAATACACATCACAATGGGCCTTAATTACGGTCGCATATACATCATATTGAGCCTCAAACACAGGCCGCATATACATCATATTGGTCTCGAAAATCAGCATCGACAATTGAAATCGGCCTCGACGATCGAAATTGGCCTCAACAATTAGAATTGACACTTGGAATCGGCATCGATACTCGGCATTGACAATCAGAGTCGACCTATACAATCGGCCTCGATACTTAGCCTCGACAATCAAAATCGGTAAATCGGTCATGACAATCGGGATCGATCGATAATTAGAATAGTAAATCGGTCACGTCAGTCGGAATCAGCAATTAGCCATGACAATCGGAATCAATCAGTAATCAAAATCGGTTAATCGGTCACATTGATCGAAATCGACAATCAAAATCATTGATAATTAGAATCGGTAATCGAACATGACAATCGGAATCGATCGATAATCAAAATCGGTAAATCGGTTACATCAATCAGAATCGGCAATCGACTATGACAATCGTAATAGATCGATAATCAGAATCGACAAATCGGTCACGTCGATTGAAATCGACAATTAGTTATGACAAATCAGAATTGGTAATCGACCTTGATCGATAATCGACAATCGGCTATGACTAATCAGAATCGGTAATCGGCCTTGATCGATAATTGGCAATTGGCCACGACAAATCAGAATCTGTAATCGGCCTCGATTGATAATTGATAATTAGCCATGACTAATCAGAATCGGTAATTGGCATCGATCGATAATCGACAATCGGCCACGACTAATCAGAATCGGTAATCAGCCTCGATCAATAATTGGTAATCAGCCATGACAAATCAGAATCGGTAATCAGCCTTGATTGATAATCTGTAATCGGCCACGACTAATCAGAATCGATAATCGGCATCGATCGATAATCGGTAATCGGCCACGACTAATCAGAATCGGTAATTAGCCTATACAATCGGCCTCGATGAACGGCCGAATAAAGCCTAAGGGAAGGTCATAATGTGGACGTCTAGCCATCATTACCTATCAATGTGGACATTCAACCATCATTGTTCCCAAGTAGTGGCCTATATAGAGCTAAACATATAGTAGGCTCATAACCTCACGCAAGGGCCTGATACACATCACTGTGGGCTGCATCACATAGACCTTGAATATATTGGATGGGCCACGTCCCATGGGCCCCGAATGCATTATAATGGGCCACAACCCATGGGCTTCAAATGCATAATAGGTGGGTCCTACACATGGGCCTAATACAATCAAGTGGGCCTCATACCTGGGCCTTCATTATATCTCAATGGGTCACAACCCATGAGCCCCAAATACATCACAACGGGCCTTGACCCATGGGCCCCAAATACATCATGTTGGGCCTCGACCCATGGGCCCCAGATACATCATATTGGGCCTTGATCATGGGCCTTAAATATATAATAAGTAGACCCTACACATGGGCCTAATATATATAACACAAGTGGGTTGCACAAATAGGCGGTATAGATATGTAATACATGCATCAATGGTGGGCCCTTAGATGGTGTGAATATAGAATACATACACCCAGGTGGGCCCCATCACATAGGCCTAATTTATATAACAGGTGGGCCACCATATACGCAACGGATGGCCCCCACCAGACGGGCAACATGGAATAAAACACATACATCATGGCAGCCCCACCATCCCATGTTAGACAGTGCAACAGATACCTCACCAAGGTGGGCCCCATGTCCAGGGATGGGTGATGTGGATACATTAAATACATTAAGGTGTGGCTCACATGACACCACTGGATGGTACAGGAGAAACGCGGACATCACAGTGGTGTCCCACCGTCCTACGTCCAGATGGACGGTGTGGGATCAAAACATACATTATAATAGGGTCCGCGGTCTAAACAAATGGACGGTGCTGATAGAATACATATAACAAGGTGGTCCACCATCCTGCTGGATGCGTGGACACAACACATACATCATACTAGGGTCAATGTGCTGGAGGTAGCGCTGGACCAGGTGGGTACCACAGCAGCACCGTCCAAATGACGGTGTGGATATTAAATAAATACATCAAGGTGGGGTCCCATCCCACACATGCAACATATGTGGGGTGGGCCTACACGGCTGCTTCAAACAGATTAAGGGTTTGAATATAACACAACCTCCTGATGGGCCACTTACTGATGTCAATACAATGGCCCCCCTTCCCAAACGGACAGACGGTTGGGATATTCAACAGATGCATCAAGGTGGGGTCCCACCTCCACATGTGTCACACGTGTGGAGTGGATCCCATGTCCAGGGATGGAGTATAAAACACATACACTTACTGGCCCCACAACACATGTTGCGTCAGTACAACAACTTACTACTGTGAGGGACCCACCGTCCTGCTGGACGGACGGTGTGGATCATCCCATCATCAAGGTGAGCCACACGTGTGGCATTGTTGGTCAGTGCAGAGGCCACAACAAGGGTGCCCCAAGTCCAATGGATGGTCCGGATGAAACACATCCATCCAGGTGAGGCCCCACGCTGCTGGCAGCATGTATAAGACACATATATCACGGTGGTCTCTTAGCACCGTCCAGATTTCTCTAGACGGTGGGGCTCTTGGCATGGCACATGGATCAAGGTGGGTCCCACCCACACGTGTGGGGTGGGCCACACGGGAGGGTAGAGTGGTTACACCACATGCATCAATGGTGGGCCCCCACAGAGTTTGGTGACGTTGCACAACAGCAACATCCAGCTGCTGGCTGTCCCACTGATGTACGATCCAGATATGCTGCATGCATAAGGTGGGTCCACACGTGTGGGACCCACCAGCAGCTTGGCATAAGGCTGATATTTGTGTTCTTCCTCGTCCAGACGGTCAGCAAGGGACGGTGTTGCTACTGCTGCAGTACAGCCCACAACCTACTGAGATCTGGGCCGTTGAGCTGAATGGTGGGGGATAAGCCCATACATCCTAGTGGGGTCCACTAGGGTGAGCCCCACAGTCTTAGATCAAGCCAATATTTATGTTTTCTCTTCACGTAGACCTGTCCAGACGGACAGGCAATAGGCCTATCCACTGGACAGGCAGTGAGGTGGGTTCCACCACCAGTGGACGGCCTAGATTGTGCATGAAGATGGCCCATAGAATTTAGGAGAGAGAGAGAGAGAGAGAGAGAGAGAGAGAGAGAGATGGTGGAACATGAGTAGCGAAGGGACCCCGCCACTATGGGTCCCTCTTTGAACGATACATATATCAAGATGGGTCCCACCATATGTGGGCCCTCTAATTAAAAAAATTACACAAAAATTATCCATATTTCCTTCTTCTTCCTCCCTAGTGCTCCAAGGCTCCTAAGAAGCTCCTTCAATGATGAAGATTATGATCTAAGGGTTGGATGGTGAGGATTGAGGGAAGTTGGAATTGGGCCACACCTAGCTCTCTCTTGAAGGCTTGGTAGTTGGATCTCTCCTTGGTTGCTTGGAATGAGAGAGAAATGAGAGTGAGGGGTGATAGATTGATAAGGGATGAGTGAGAGGTGATGGGGTGATGGGTGTGTAAGAGATGGGATGGAAAGGTATGGGTAATGTTGACTTCGGGGAAATAGAGCGGTATGGGTTGATGGGAAGTGTACTTGGCTTGATTGTGTACTTGATTGATGAGATTGATGTGATTGATGTGATGTTCTCTTGAGTTTGCAATTACGCAGTGTTTTTTCTCGAACTGAACACGGGCCCACATCTCCTGGTACGGGTATTGCCTCAGCACGTAATACGCGTCTTCAGAACCGCGACGATGGCGCAGTCACAAAGGTATAAGTCTTAGGTCGAGCTAACTCTGATATACGGGACACGACTCAGGATCGCGCGTAAATGCTGATAAAAGATCACGGGTCGCCGAAATTCGACCGAGAGGACTGTAGAAGCCTACGGAATAGTACAGGCTACTATCTGGTCTTACACCCAGATCACAAGCCGGTAAAACAAAAGAGAAGGCCGTTCGACGTTGAGTACTATGAAGCCATTGCTGAGGAGGTCTCCGTCTTGCTCGATGCGGGTTTCATAGAGGAAGTATATTACCCCGACTGGATAACAAATGTTGTGCTCGTCAGAAAATCCAATGGAAAGTGACGGGTCTGTGTAGATTGTTTGGATCTGATTAAGGTGTGTCCCAAGGACAACTTTCCATTGCCCAAGATCAATTAGTTGGTGGATAGTACAACCGGACATGAGTTGCTCTCCTTCTTGGATGCCTATTTCGGGTACAACTAGATTGCCATGCATCCCCTAGACAGGCAGAAGACCACCTTTGTCACAGACAAGGGGCTCTACTGTTACCGGCTCATGCCATTTGGCCTGAAAAATGCTGGGGCGACATATCAGAGGCTGGTGAACCAGATGTTCGCCAAGCAGATCAGACACACCATGAAAGTATACGTCGATGACATGCTGGTGAAAAGTGCTAAAGCATCCAATCACCTTGAAGATCTGGGAGAGACATTCAGCATCCTCCTAGAATACCAAATGAAGCTGAACCTCTCAAAGTGTGTTTTCAGAGTCAAATCGGAAAAGTTTATTAGTTTCCAAGTTAGTCAGCGAGGCATCGAGGCCAATCCTGACAAGATCAAAGCGCTCCTCAATATGAAATCGCCTCGAACTGTGAAGGAGATATAGTGCCTCAGGGGAAGGGTTGCCGCACTCAGGTGTTTCATATCCAGGGCAACAAACAAATGCCTCTCCTTCTTTAAACAATTGAAGGGTCATAAGAGGGCAGAACGGACACTAGAATGCGAGTACGCCTTCCGACAGTTAAAGCAATATCTGGGGTCATCCCCTCTCCTATCCAAGCCCGGAGAGAGAGAGCTCCTATTTCTTTGCCTCGCTGTCTCGGCTTCAGCCATCAGCTCGGCCTTGATCAGAGAAGTCGAGGGTAAACAGTATCTCATTTATTATGTGAGTAAGACGATGGTACCTGTAGAAACGTGATATCCATCCCTGGAGAAGCTAGAACTCTGTCTTGTCATCTCTGCTCGGAGGTTACGACCGTACTTTCAGGCTCATTCTATTGTTGTACTGACCGATTCCCCTCTGAGACAAGTTCTCCAGAGGCCTGAGGTTTCAGGTCTGATGACCGAGTGGGCGGGGAGCTCGACATCCAATTTCGTCCAAGGACAGCAATCAAGGGCCAAGCCGTGGCTGACTTCATCGCTGAATTCACTACTCCGAGCGCAGAGGAAATCAGCACTAAAGTCGAGATGACTCCGCCTGTCTCTTTGGTTGACCAAAAGGCGATATCAGACCCGGGGTGAATTCTCTATGTTGATGGATCATCCAATGCCAAAGGAGCCGGGGCCAGGATCGTCCTGGTCACACCTGACTCTATGACTATTCAATATGTGATCAGACTCTGGTTCAAAGCTTTAAATAATGAGGCAGAATATGAGGCGCTATTAGCCGGACTTAGATTGACTGTGAGTCTCAGCGTTTAAACTCTCCAGGTCCGGTGTGACTCGCAGTTGGTAGTAAATCACATCTCCACGGAGTATAACGTCAAAGAGACCAGGATGATTTCTTATCTCGACGAGGCAAGGAAACTAATCGAAAAGTTTTGGAGTTGTACAATCCGACAAATCCCAAGAACGGAAAACTTGTGGGCTGACGCCTTAATGAAGTTCGCTTCGGCCTCAGAAGGAAAGATCTCACACTTCATTCTAGTTGAGTTTGTGGAACATTTGAGTATCGGTTAGGTGGAGAAAGTTAATTCAGTGCACAGTACTCCGAGCTGGATGGACCCTATCTTCAACTACCTCTCGTTTGGCGAAGTCCCCCTGAATAAACTGGTGGCGAGACGACTTAGAGTCAGAGCGGCCCGATATGTCATCCTGGACAAAATGTTGTTTAAGCAGGGGCATTCCCAGCCTTACCTTAGATGCCTTCGACCGGACGAAGCCGATTATGTGATTCGAGAGACTCATGAAGGGATCTGTGGCAACCATTCCGGTAGCCGGACCTTGGCCTTGAAGATATTTCGTTAAGAATACTCGACCAACTCTCAAACAAGACTCAAAGGATGTTGAGGGTCAAATATAGCATATCAGACCCAATTTATATCCTGGATTTACGAGCACGATACTGTTTAATGGCCCGTTTTATCATGTTTATGTTGCAAGGTGATTTTACGAGCACGAACTGCAAAAAGGTATTAAAAGCATGGATTGGACGCTCTGAAGACACCAAGGCATTGTACGAGATTCCATGGGACCAGGATCGAGGATTTACACGCCGGAGATCAGAGAAATTCCAGCCGTTCACGTCAAAGAGGCCCGAAATTGGTGTAAAACGCAAGATTGCAGGGTTCCCACTATCTGTTCAGCTCAAAACTTTATACAGGGCTTTTGGACTATAAATTAACCGTACACGTTAATTTTCACCCATTGGAACCCTGTAGAAGTGGCCAAACAGACAAATCAGCCCATGAATCTGTGATTTGGGGCCCACCTGAGACTTGGATACGCTTCGAAATTGGTATCAACGGTTCAAATGAGGCGACAAAATGGATGGACGGCACGGATTTCATATATACATCATGACTGGACTCCACTAGCAGCGCCAGTGCACAGTGCGCAAGTGCACTTGACGTGCACTGGACCAGGAATTAAACTCAAAAGACGGAGACCCGTATCCTCCTTCTCTGCATAAAAGAAACTCCAGCGACCGCTTCTGAGGACGCTGATTTCATATAGTGGGGCCCACTCATCATTTGGATCGACGATCTGGACCGTCCATTATGTGCGGAGGAGGGATATTAACCTCATCTAGACGGCAGTTTTTATCCCATGCAAGCTGTTGGAAGATCCTGTCCATTGAAAGCAGGATAGACGGTGGAATGAAGATTCCCATGGGCCACATTGAAACTACTCGAAAAATTGTCCATTCCTAACGGTTTTTTGAGGGTAATACAATGGACGTAATGGATTCCTCTGTCATCGTCAATCAGTGTGCCACAGTCCATCACAGAGTTGACGCAGAAGCTCTGTTCACAAACAGAGGCGTCGGACGATCTAAGTGGGCCATCCTCATGGTCCAAACGTCCAATCCAAACCGCCCATCATGCAGAGAGATGATTTCTGGCCAAACCCATGTTGACCCTGTGCATTCATGCTCACACACGTGCTAGGTTCAACGATCACAAATGGACAGCCTTGCACCAATTTCAGCGAAATTCCATACCTGGGTCGCGCCAACAGGCAATCAAAACCACTCTTCTCTGGTCAAAATTTTGGGGGCCAGACAATGGATGGAGTGGATTTCCTAAACGTCAACGGAAGTGTGCCTCACCAACACTTCAGCACAAGACGGTTTGCATTGTCGCTGCGTAGCTGCCCTGGTGTGTAATGATTCGTGGAAATTTCCACCGCTTCATATTGCTGCGAACAAAATCAGCCCTTCCCTCAGCTATAAAAGAAAGGAGAGATAAAGGGAACAAGGAGGGACGGCTGGGAGCTGGCTTGGAGGAGGACGTGAAGTGAAAGAGAGAGACAGAGGGCTTCAACTGTTCTTTATTTTTTCTTCTTTTCCTTTATGCTTTTTTTTAAGGGATTTTAGCTTCATCATGCCTATGTGTGGCTAAACCTCTTAGCTAGGGCTAAGAGGTGAAGCTTGTAGCGTGATGAGAACTTTTTGCTTGCGGTTTGTTTAAGACTGATCTGATTTTAATTATAGTTTAATTAATGACATATTTTTAGTCTTTAATGGTCTGTTGTGACCGAAATTACAGTGGGTTTGCAATGGCTTTGAATATTTACTTTTCTTTTTATGTTTATGACGTCAGGAAGCCCTGTTGTTCACCATAGTCTCCTAGGCATGGTCGGATGATGGTACCCTTCATAACCTTCATACATATTGATTGGTTGGTAATTAGTTTAATTCTGTTGTTTGCCATAGTCTCTTAGGCATGGTTTAATGATGGAATCCATTCTAATTCATATACCTTTCATCTCTTGAAAACTAGATCAATGACAGTTCAGTTAATTTCCATGAAACAAGCATAAGATCTCCCTGATCTCTACAAGTGGATCCTCTGAATCCCTAGTTTTCTATCTCTGAATTTTCTTAAGTTTTAGAATAATTATTCCACCATTATCCCTCATATTACAAATAGTTTAGATTTCACCTTATTCTAGTTCTATTTCTATTTAATTTTAGATAACGTACGAGTTTCAGTCCCTTGGGATTCGACCTCGGTCTTATCGAGTTATTACTACATCACAACCCTGCATTTGCGGAGTGAACAAGTTTTTGGTGCCGTTGCCGGGGACTGACGGTTACGTATTTTTGAAATTAATTGGTTTTAGAATTAGATTAAGATTAGGATTTTACTAACTTTATTTCATTTTTATTTTTATTTTTATTTTTTTTTCTCCTAGAACTAACTTGTTTTCCTGTTTTGTAGGAGCCTGACATAAACTTCTAATTTGGTAATCCCTTCCCAATTCTTTTTCTTTTTCCCCTTTTTAGGAACTAGTTTAATTTTGAAAACTTTCTAATTATAGGGTTTCCTATTTTAGAAATTTTCTAGGGTTAGGAAACTTTCCTTTTCTTTTTAGAAACTCTTTCTAATTTTAGAAATTAACTCATCCTTCATTTATTAGAAACTTTCTATTTTAGGATTAGGTTTTCCGTTTTAGAAACTAACTTAGCTTCTAAGTTTTCTTTTAGAAATTTCTAACTATTCTATTTCTGCTTTAGGAAACTAATCTCTTTTGTTTTCCTTCGCAGGTTCTTAACATAGTACTCCAATCTGGTAACTTCTCTCTAACTTCTCCTCTACCTACTTTCCATATTGCTATAGGATCTTTTTTTCTATTCTTTAGGATTAGATTTAGATTAAGGGTTTCATCATGTATATGAATAAGTGAGCACGTCCGTATGTTGAGATAGCTTATGGAAAACAACCTATGCCTCAAAAATTTTCTAAAAATATCTTCAAGAACCAATCGGAATATGATGCTCCACCGATTAAGAAGACTTTCGGTGATTATCTGCGGGAGAATAATTACATTCTACGAGTTAAGAGAACATTACGTGATTATTGGAATGATGATGCTTATCAATCCCCGACAAATGACCCGTATGATTCTGATTAGTGGAAACAGAAATATTTTGAAGATGAGCCAGTAAAACATCACGGTAATAACTCCCATGGATCAACCACTTATGAATATCTACCAGAAACGATCCAAGAGGAGTTATTTCCGAGCTATACAGACTATATTACTGGCATGAGAAAATTACTAGAAACGCTTGAATCACGCATTGATAGGTTAATGGAGGATAGGTCGTCTCAGCCTCAACCCAATCCAGAAATACAATGCAAGGAAATTGATCCTCACTCTCTTTTGAAAAATTCTGGAATTTGGAATGAGGAGTGGAATTCCCTTAATGAGCATGTGGTTCAATTTCCTGAGGAGTCGATCTCGATGACTGTTCAAAAGAATGGTGAAGATATATGGGTGTCTTTTAAATACATTGATGATGACACACATTCCTTACATGACACACAAGATTTTAATGATGAGGAAGAGGTTAGTTTATGCAAACCTCAACTCATGCTAGGTGTAGAATGTGAGGAAAGTGATTTCATCCCAAATGTGCACTTCACTGGACTTAAACATGATTGCGATCATGAATGTGCAGCCACAGTCCTCCTAGAATCCCTCTCAAGTTTGGTCCAGATCAATGATCAAGATGTACATGAAGTGGTCGGTCATAATGAGCCACTCCCCTCACCTGATATGTCTGATTTAAAGGTGGAGAATGAGCCCCTTATGATCGACCCTTCTAACTCTTGTGAGACATGTTTAGACCACTCCTTCGAATTGAATGATGATGTGATTCGGGAGAAGGAGGAGTTGTCCGCTACAACTCTGAAATTTGAAACCACTTAGTTGAGGCCACCATCTGAGCTGCACATATTTGACAATTCAATGCCTCAATTGAGTAATTTCAATGAACAGAGTGATCACATCAATGCTTCACTTACTGATCTTCAATCTGTCTATGTAGGACTGGAGCAAGAGAGCGTACCTCCATCCACTGTCAAGGACGATGGATTCTTTACACAGATCATCACGAGCCATAATAAGTCACACTCAACTAAACTTTTCAACTCTTGAGATTGCTTGGCACACTTTGTAGTTTCAAACGATCACATGTTAAGAGACAAAGCGGATGCCTTACAAGACAACATCTCGGTAGTCATCACTGACCGAGAGAACCCTTATTCTGAAACCCTCTCTTCCCCTGATCTTAAACGTCTACTAGTAAAGGAAGAGGAGTTGAAAATTGAACCGAAGTTTGGAGTTTTGGAATGTGTTGAGACTACATCACTTTTTAGGAAGTTTTCTAAACTTTATTTACTTGTAGTCTTTGATTCACCATGTGATACTAACGTTGAAACTTCTGCTGTTACAGGTGAATCATATATATTACGGATACCTCAATCAATTCATTGGAAGATTTCTTATGAGGTACATAAGTCTCTCTGGAAAGTCATGCTCCAGGGCGCCCAAGCCTATTACAAAAAGGACTTTTGGATGATCCTGTTGAGGAGCTTACTGAGAAACTTATCAAGATATTGGTCGGAAGAGGAACCTAGTGGCATGATCAAATCAATGTTTGTGGGTAACATTACTGCAAACTCTCACGAGACTACAACTCATCCACTAGGGGTAATTAACCTAGGGGTTTAAAGGCTTGTTGTATACGCTAAATGCAATCGAGAGCACCTGCGAAAGTGGTATAAGTAGGATTTTATTTTTGTTATTTTTATTTTACTTTTTCTCTCGTACTAACCTGCTCTCTCCCAGCGATCTCTTGAAAATCCTCTCTCGATTCGTTATCCAGGTACTATCCTCCCATCACTTCTCATTTATTTTCGTTGTCCCATGTGCATTGCATGCTCATATATCTTTTACATTGAGGACAATGTAGATTTTAAGTTGGGGGTGGGAGATTAGGTTTCCTAATCAGTATTTTCTTGGTCTTGAGCAAAAATTATGAAAATTGTGAAAATTTTCACCGCTTCATATTGCTGCGAACAAAAACAGCCCTTCCCTCAGCTATAAAAGAAAGGAGAGAGAAAGGGAACAAGGAGGGATGGCTGGGAGCTGGCTTGGAGGAGGACGTGAAGTGGAAGAGAGAGACAGAGGGCTTCAACTGTTCTTTATTTTTTCTTCTTTTCCTTTATGCTTTTTTTATAAGGGATTTTAGCTTCATCATGCCTATGTGCGGCTAAACCTCTTAGCTAGGGCTAAGAGGTGAAGGTTATAGCGTGATGGGAACTTTTTGCTCGCGGTTTGTTTAAGATTGATCTGATAGTTTAATTAATGACATATTTTTAGTCTTTAATGCTCTGTTGTGACTGAAATTACAGTGGGTCTGCAATGGCTTTGAATATTTGCTTTTCCTTTTATGTTTATAACGTCAGGAAGCCCTGTTGTTCACCATAGTCTCCTGGGCATGGTCGGATGACGGTACCCTTCCTAACCTTCATACATATTGATTGGTTGGTAATTAGTTTAATTCTGTTGTTTGCCATAGTCTCTTGGGCATGGTTTAATGATGGAATCCATTCTAATTCATATACTTTTCATCTCTTGAAAACTAGATCAATGACAGTTCAGTTAATTTCCATGAAACAGGCATAAGATCTCCCTGATCTCTACAAGAGATCCTCTAAATTCCTAGTTTCCTATCTCTGAATTTTCTTAAGTTTTAGAATAATTATTCCACCATTATCCCTCATATTACAATTAGTTTAGATTTCACCTTATTCTAGTTCTATTTCTATTTAATTTTAGATAACGTACGAGTTTCAGTCCCTTGGGATTCGACCTCGGTCTTACCGAGTTATTACCACGTCACAACCCTACACTTGGGGAGTGAACAAAGGACTACGTCTAAAAGTGTGACAAATGTCAACGTTATGTGATTGTGCCGAGGTAACCAGTAGAAGAAATGACTTCCATGAGCGGACCGTAGTCGCTCGCCCAATAGGGATCGACATCATCGGCCCCTTATCAACTGAGAAAGGGTAAGTCAAGTTCGCCATCATCGCAGTCGACTACTTTACCACGTGGGCCGAGGCCAAGCCTATAACAAAGATCACCGAACAGAAAGTAGTCGATTTCATTTGGAAAAATATTATCTGTCGGTTCGAAATCCTGCGCACCATCGTATCCGACAATGGCCGACAGTTCGATAATGATAAATTTCGCGGTATGTGTTGGGGGCTCGACATCACAAACGCATATTCGTTGCCTCGGTACCCACTGTCCAATGGACATGTGGAAGCGGTTAACAAGGTCATCAAACACCACCTCAAAACGAAGCTGGAAAATGCAAAAGGTAACTGGGCCGAAGAGCTCCCATTCGTCCTTTGGGCTTATAGGACCACGACCCAGTCCTCAACTGGAGAAACCCCATTCTCTCTCTCCTATGGCTCGAAAGCAATGGTGCCTGTGGAGATTGGATTACCTACTGCGCGGGTAAGGAACTATCAAGAGGACCAGAACTCCGAGCAGATTGCCACTAACCTATATCTACTCGAGGAAGTCCGAGATATCTCAAGCAATGGTGGCGTGCTTTTACAACTCCAAAGTCAAGGTCAAGCAGTTCCGCCCTGGGGACTTAGTCCTTCGCCGGGTTTTCCAGAACATCGTCGAGCCGAGGGCGGAAGTACTCGGGCCAAACTGGGAAGGGCCGTACTGCATAGTCCGATCGACCAAACCTGACTCCTACCATTTAGAAGACCTTAAAGGCCGACCACTCCCTCATCCTTGGAACGTCGAGCACATGAAGATCTACTACCCCTGATGTAATGGCCTTTAAGGCCCCCAATAAAGAGTAACACCTCCGAGCGACTAGCCTTTAAGGCTTTCAATAAAAGTCATAGTTCAACTTCTACGCGAACCAGTTGTCTACTAAGTTGCCCCATTGGTATGAAGGTGAACGAGATGATCTGTTCCCTTAAAGAAGGGGTCGGAGCGTAATCCCATGAAAATGCGACACGGCATTCCCTCTGAGTTAGAGATATAGCCTAATGATGACCCGACTCTTCGACAGAGTAGGCAGGTCATCATCCAACTAATGGATGAAATGGAGTCTTCTCGCCAATAGTGGGACAAGCCACCTTCCCCCTTAGAGGTTTGGGCTCAATGATGATATGAGCCAAGGAGGCTTAAAAAGTCTACTAAATGGTAATAGAGAGAGCGAACCCTTCAAAAGGTCAGCTCAACCATGCCTCAGAATAAATCAACATGCTAACGAATCATCTCGGTGATCAACAATTATTACTCCAGTATGGGCGGGAGATCCTCTGCATGTTTACTCTCCGAGTTCACAAGTGAACTCGAAGAGTAGGAGGCTTCTGTTATGGGATGATTCGAGCCTCCATAAAATCCAAAAGTAACTCAACCAAGTGCATGAGCAATTGAGGCGATGCCCATTCGACTTGATGCAAGCACCCCTGAAAGGCATGTATGCTACAAAGGTGTTCTTACTATGGAGTTACGGGCCGGAGTGACTTCTGCACTCCGATCGGAAGCTCTATGCTATCTGTCATCCACTAACATTAACTGTGAAGAACTTGACTCGACGAGACAAATTTGACACTCCGCCCCGGGCCTCAAAGTGAGGGCTTTCGAAGCCCTTGCGAGGGGTTGGGTCCATCACCTCGAGACGGGTCTGTAAACTCAGCTCAGACTAAGAAAGTGTCCCTGTTCAACAAGTTAATAACAAGAGTTAGTTGATGTCACAACAACCAAGCGAGCCGAGCCGAGGCAATATATGAAGGCAGGTGCTCCGTTTACCAAATTCGGAAACTAACATAACCAAACGTGACCGATTTCTTCGTTCATGGATACGCACTATCCACCTGATATGTTACACGATCCATGGATTGTGCATAATCTCTCCATGATCTTGGTATCCCACTGATTGAGTAAACGTGCCGATAATAACGGATCCAGACCGTCCTACAGTTATAAATACATTAAGACCTTATTGCTACAGGTACGTAAGATCGCGCACTCTCCTCTACTCTTCACTTAGACCCAGATTCCCTTGACCTGACTTAGGCATCGGAGGGTCCCCCGGCTTAGCTAGGGTCACCTTTGCCTGTTCTCCTTACGTAGGGTCAAGACGTTAAAGAGATCCAAGTTTCAGAAGACGGAGGGGAGAGTCATCCAGATTTTGACCTCAACATACATGAAAGTTAGTTATCTTTTAAGGTTAACAGTTGGTTTTTGGAAAACAAGTTGTATACTCAGGTTTCGAAAACTTGGGGCATAAACTAATTTTATTAAGAGTAAGGAAATTATCATTTTATGCCTTGTATTTAAATATAAAAAGATAATACATTTTCTACAATTCAATTCAAATGTCATAGATAACCCATCATTGCATAGTTTGGATAATTTTCCTATGAAGGGGTTCACAATACAACTGGTTAAAATCTCACTTAAAATATATAAACATTATTGTGTTTGTATAGCATAATTGAAATTTCCTTCATTTGTACCAAATTATGGACAAAAGTATTATTTCACATAATCAACAATTGAATTTAACAGAAGTTAACCCTTGTGTGTGTGTAAAGGGAGGGAGGGAGGGAGGGAGGGAGAGAGAGAGAGAGAGAGAGAGGGGGGGGGGGGGGGGGGGGGGGGGGGGGGGGCTATTTAGGCGTAGACAAAAAGGAAAAGGTTTAATTAGGGCATGTTTGGATACCACCAAATAAGTTTTTTTTTTTTTTTTTTTAAAGAAAACTTATTTTAAATCATTACGTACCTTTTACATTTAAGTTAGTTTGGTAAACATCATTATAAAAGTAACTTAATACTAAAAATTACTTAGTTCAATAAGTTTTTTTTTTTTTAAATAACTTTTCAACTTATTATTCTTTTATTTTTCTCTCTCCGTCATGGTCAATGTCAACAAAAGCTCTCCCGTAGTCCTTATCAAAGGAGACCACATGTAATGGATTGTCCCCATCAAAGAAGGGGCCCACATGATGGAAAGTCTACATCAAAGCTGAGTCCCACCTGAGGGATGACCCTATATTAATGTGGGCCCACGTAATGGGTGATCCACATTAAAGGTTAGCCCCTAATGATAAATAGCCCACATTTAAAGTGGACCGATATAATGGGCCACCTAGTTCAAAGGTAGGGCCTACATGATAGACGGTCCACATTAAAGTTGGTCTACGCATGATGGGAAGCGGGCATTGAAGTGGGAACCCCACATGATGGATGACCCACATCAAGATGGGCCAAAACTGATGGATGGTCCACTTTGAAGGTAGACCCTTAAGGATGAATGGCCTACATCCAAGGCGAGCCCCATGTGATGGACAACCCACATTGAAGGTAGGACCCGCATGATGAACAATCCACATCGAAGGCTTCATAGGATGGATGAACCACATCAAGGTGAACCCCACATGATAGACAGTCCACATCAAAGGTTAGCTCTAACGATGAGTGGTCACATCCAAGCTAGGCCCAACATGATGGACGACCCACATCCAAGCCGAGCCCCGCATGATGGACGACCCACATTAGAGGTGGAGCCCACATGATGGATAGTCCATAGGTGGGTGGTGGATATTGAAGGTGAACCCCACATGATGGATAATAACATTATGGTGGGTCTCACATGATGGATGACCAACATCAAAGGTGGGCCCTACATATATAACATATGAGGAACATTAAGGGTCGGCCCCTAATGGTGAATAGCTCACATCCATTGTGAGCCCAACATGATAGATGGCTCATATCAAAGTTGGGGCTCACACAATGAACAATCCACATCGGAGGTTTGCTTCACATGATGAATAGTGAATATGAGGGTGAACCAAACAAACAAGAGGGATGAATACCCATGTGATATTGGAAACATAATATTCTTTTTTACTTTTTAGCCGACATACGTTGTTTACTAAGCAAGCTTATTTACTTAATAAGTAGAAACAAAGATAAGCTATTTAAGGCCTTAGTAGCTTATCTAAAGTAACTTAACAGTCAAAACCACCCCTTAGTGTAAACTAAAAAGAGGAAGTAGTACATGTCAAAATTTTTTTGTATTATAGTACTTGGTTATTGCTTTGTAATAGTCCGGCCCACTTTGATCCAAACTGTTGACATATTGGGATGCAGCGTGAAGGATCAAGCAACAAATATCTAGCATGGTTCGAAAAAGAAAATGACAAAGTTTGCATTCAATGAAATACTCTATCATCATTAGGATCTTCCAATGTGAGGGATGGGGGGCAAGAAGTATTTACGATGTGTCCTATCATATCAACATTTTGGATCATTGGAGCATTGGGCCACTTGTATAAACTGATAGACCGAACTTACTACACAATATCTCAGCCCGAGCATACTGTAAAGGGTTGGTAATGGAGCCTGTAAAAATCAAGGGTGAACATCTCTCCTAACATTTTTCTTTGTTGTGGCCACCATAATCATAGGCAAGCCTTTTCTCTGTTTTTAGGCCTAAATAAGGGTAAATATCTGCCTGTTGGAATGGATCTTACATAAATATTATCATGGGCCTCATGCCTCATGCAGCATCTCATACAATGGCTAGAGTGGAAGTTAACCCTTTTTATGATTGTATATGAAAAAGTAGTTATTTGGAAGAGGTTCATTGTTATAGTTATCAAGTTATTGTTTTGTGGAAATGCAGCCCATTGTTCACTGATCGAGATTGCCGATGACTGGGATCCAACATAAAGGGTACATGCAACCAAATATCTAGCAAATATATATACAAATGGTTCAGAAAGAAAATGGTAAAAAGTTTGCATTCAATGAATAAAAGATCAAATATATCATAACTTAGATCTTCCAATTTGAGGGGATTTTGGTGCACAAAGTATTGACCTTGTGTTACATGGTATCGACATTCCATATCATTGATCATTGGGCCGCTTGTATGAATTGAAAAACTAAGTGTACTACACAACATCTCCGTCGAGAGCATTGTATATAGAGGGCTAGCAATTGCTATTTATTTACCCCATTACCCAATATAGCTAACTCGAAAAATTGAATTTAGATGTGTTTTTACCTTATTAAAAACTCCTACCTTACCCAATTACTTAACTTCTAAGTGGGCATATCCACTTACACCTTTTATCATAGAGTATTTTTATATTTTAATATTGAGAATTTTACAAAAAAATACCAAATTAATATGGAATTTACATACCAATACCTTAAAACAAAAGCTACCTCATTAATCATATAATTATCATTTCATTACCGTTTGTCAAGGAGAAAATGATTTAGTGGCTTAGGTGGGTCTCACAATGATATTTACATATATCCACCCCGACCACTAGGTGTATGTCACCAGACGTTAGGCCACATACCTGGAAATCAATTCCATTTATTACTGGGTGGGCCACATGATTGGAAATAATGTATAGGGCAATGCTCACCCTCCAAAATATTTCCATTACCCATGTGAATTACATATGAGTATAATTTTTGGGTCACATACCTAAATTTGTGTCTGTAATCTAATAGTTGGAGTGAGTTTCATATAATTATCATGGTAGGCCCAATAAAAATCAAGGGTAGACGTCTGTCTACCAATTGTTTCTTCTGCTATGGCCCAACAAAATCACAATTGAGCCTTTCTTTTTATCTTTAGGCCTAATATGAGATTAAATATCTAGAGGTTGGAGACATCATAGTGGGCCCATGCGGTGCCCATACAATTCCCTTTTTTTTTTTTTTTTCTTTCTTAAGCAATATCTCTATGCAATTAAATTTGGATGTTGAACTTGATTTTTGGTGGGGCCACCATAGTGTGTATACGAAATCCACTTTAACCTTTAGATGTGTAATCCTAGTTTGAGCTTAAAGCAAAAAATTAAGCTGACTCGTGAGGTAGGTGGGCCATCCCAAAAGAAAAAAGTTGGGAGAGACATGTCCATCCTTGATTTTTATGGGTTTATCATTGTGATTATATGAAATCACTATAACCATTGACAGAAAATCGTTTCTTGTATATTTTCAATATCTTTACAATGATTCAGTACAAAAATATATAGAAGATATGATAAATCTATATTTAGCGATAATTACGGACAAAAAAAGATTTCTCATTCAAACAATGACCTCTGATCCTCCCCTAATTTCTCTCTGACAAATAACTATGACAACTCACGCTACTGATTTCTCTCTGACAGATAACTATGACAACTCCTACTACTGATTTCTCTCTGACAGATAACTATGACAATTCACGCCAACACTCTCCCTCAAGTTGATGCATACATATCTCTGATGCGCAACTTGTCAAGTGAGTTGTGAAAGTCTTTGTTCGAAACATCTTTAGTAAGAATATTTGCTAACTAATCTTCAGACTTAACAAATGGAAAGCTAATGATCTTGGCGTTAAGGTTTGCTTTGATAAAGTGCCTATCCACTTCCACATGCTTAGTCCTATCGTGTTGGACCGGGTTATGAGAGATGTCGATGGCAGCTTTATTATCACAGAACAAATTCATCTTTGTAGTAGGAGCAAA
Organism: Magnolia kwangsiensis; assembly: GCA_037074715.1. Taxonomy (NCBI): domain Eukaryota; kingdom Viridiplantae; phylum Streptophyta; class Magnoliopsida; order Magnoliales; family Magnoliaceae; genus Magnolia; species Magnolia kwangsiensis. The sequence goes on along the minus strand of CM073584.1, from coordinate 30,485,384 downwards.
ACCAATCTCTGTTAGCAACTGTTTGAGTCAGAGAAGTTCACAAAGTCCTTTAGCCATTCCACGGAATTCCGCCTTTGCACTTGAGAGTGCTACCACTTTTTGTTTTTTACTTCTCCAAGTAACTAAATTTCCACCAACAAATGTGAAATAACCAGAAGTAGACATTCTATCCGAGAGATTCCCTGCCCAATCTACATCCGTATAGGCATCAATGCCCAAGTGATGGTTCTTTGAAAATAAAATACCTTTCCCAGGAGAAGCCTTCAAGTATCACAATATGCGGGTTATAGTATTCATATGGTCCTCACTTGGGTAATGCATAAACTGACTGACCACGCTGACAAAATATGCAATGTTAGGTCGAGAGTGTGAGAGAGATAAATTAGTTTGCTCACTAACCTTTAATACCTCTCCTTATCTGTCGATACTTGATCTTGATATTCGCCTAGTTTGTGATTTTGTACCATTGGAGTGTCCGCAGGTTTGCATTCTAGCATTCCTACTTCGGATAGCAAGTCTAAAATATATTTCCGTTGTGAGAGGAAGATGCCAAGTTTAGACCTAGCCACCTCTATTCCCAGAAAAGTTTTTAGTCCCCCTAAGTTCTTCATTTTAAATTCAGCTGCTAATTAACTATTTTTAAAGTTGAGATATTTTTTCTATATCATCCCTAGTAATTATCATATCATCGACATATACTATCAACGTTGTTACTTTACTTATTTGATGCTTCAGAAAGAGGGTGTGATCTAAATTACTTTGTCTGAAACCGTACTTTAGCATTGCTAAGCGAAATCTCACAAACCATGCTCTAGGCGACTGTTTTAATCCATAGAGTGCACACTGCAATTTGCACACCACTTTTTTTTTTTTTTTTGAAGATGTTGTATATCCTGGTGGAATCTCCGTGTAGACTTCTTCCTCTAGATTGCCATTGAGAAATGCATTTTTTACGTCAAACTGATGTAATGGCTAATCTAAGTTTGTTGCGAGCGACAATAAAACTTTGACTGTGTTAAGCTTGGCTACAGATGAGAATGTCTCCTCATGATCTACTCCATATGTTTGTATGTACCCCTTCTCCACGAGCCTTGCTTTATATCGTTCAATGGTTCCGTTTGCCTTGTATTTGATAGAAAAAAAATCCATTTATAGCCCACTATTTTTGCTCCTTCCAGTAGTGGAGCCAAAGTCCATGTCTTATTTTTTAACAACGCATCCATTTCCTCCTCTATTGCCCGAGCCCACTTAGGATCTACTAGTGCCTCTTAGATGCTCATGAGAATGTGGTGAGATGACACTTCACGCACAAAGGTCTTTAGAGGTTTAGATAGACCCTTTGTGGACACATAATTTGCAATTGGGTATCTCGACCGTCATTCCTCAACCTTTGGGGAGTGTTTGTCAGGTGGTTTGCCTCTGTTATGCCTGAAAGGTAAGTTGTAAGTAGCAGAGATATCTACTTCATCATTGAGTTGTAATATTGTCACTTACCTCAGGGATATTCTCAGGAGGTGGGCCGTCGGGTACTGGAGAAAGGGGAGAGTGGGGTGCTTCAATTTTGGTTTCGTGTTCCTTCGTCGCCGTTTTGTGTTCCTCCTCCATTTACGTTTCATGAGAACTGAAATTCACACTTTGTTCCTCTGTCGCCATTTCGTGTTCCTCATCCATTGCCATTTCATGAGAACTAGAATTGGCGCTGGAGTTCGCCCACCAATCCCATTTCAACCAATTCATTGTTTCATCTTGTGTCTCCCCCTGAAGCGAAGAATTAGGGTAATAAAGGTTTCGGATTCTGAAAACGTGACGTCCATAGTGATATAAGTTCGCTGAGTGGCGGGATCAAAACAGCGATATCCCTTTTAGTGAGTAGCAAAGCCCTAAAAAAGACACCGGAGTGCACAAGGGTCAAGCTTGGTTCTTTAATTTTTTTGGAGATGAACATACACAACACAGCCAAAAACTTTAGGTGGAAGCATTAAGACAGAGGGCAATGGAGTGAATTGTGAAAGAGTTTGCAGAGGAGTCTTAAAATCTAAGACTTTAGAGGGCATACGGTTGAGGAGATGAATAGCAGTGGTAACTGCAGCTGCCTAATGTCATTTAGGGACATGAGCTCCAAGAAAAAGTGCCCTTGTGGTCTCAAGGATGTGTCTATTTTTCCTCTCAGCAACACCATTTTGCTGAGGGGTTTGTGGGCATGAAGTCTTATGGATAATGCCCCATTGTTGAAAGTAGGCTTGGAATTGGTGGTTAACATATTCTCCACCATTATCAGATCTTAAAATCTGAATTTTCCCAAAAAATTGAGTCTGAATCATAGAGTGAAAGGACTGGAAGATAGGCAACACTTCATCTTTATATTTGAGAAAATACACCCAAGTCATACGGATTCAATCATTCACAAAAGTCACAAACTAGCACATACCAGACACATTAGGAACTGGGGAAGGACCCCACACATCAGAGTGTATCAATGCAAAAGGAACTTTACTCTTATTCAAATGCAGTGGGTAGGAAACCCGATGACTTTTAGCCAAAACAAAAGTCTCACACTTAAAGTCAAACGTCCACAAATGTGAAACAATTCAGGAAATATATGTTTTATGTAGCTAAATGATGGGTGTCCTAATCGACGGTGCCAAAGCCACATTTGCTGTTCTTTGTTACCAGTGAGAAGATGCATAAAGTTTGCCCGGCCTATGTTGAAATCCTCCATATAATAGAGACCCCCTCTCCTAGTACCATGCCTAATGATCTCCTTGGTGAGAATATCCTGAAGAAGACAAAATTTGGGATAAATTAGCACTGCACAATTTAGATCAGTAGTAATCTAGCTCACAGAGAATAGTTAATACGATAGGGATGGAACAAGTAGAGTATTATGCAGTTGAAGAGAAGGAGATAAGGTCACTGTGCCGGCTTCTGTAACTGGAGAGATCACACCATTGACATTAGCAATGTTGGTGCATCGTGGTAACAAATTTTGAGTGAAATCGGTGACATTGAAGGTCATGTGGTCGGTGGCTCTTGAGTCGAGCAACCACATACTCCTATCAGCATCTCGGTGAGTACCATGGAGGGCAGTACCAGAATTACCTGGATTTAAAATGGTAGGCATTCCTTGAGAGGATACACTGGTTGGTATAAGGGATAAAGGAGGTTCAGTAGTTACCATAACAGTTGTACCAGTGCCCCCATTGGTACCTACAGCCACCCGTGCCATGCCTCCATCGGTGCCAGCCTCACGACGTTTACGAGCCTGAAGTTCATGCCACCAGTTAGGATACTCGTGGAGTTTGAAGCAATTTTTCCGAGTGTGTTTCATATTTCCACAATGAGTGCACTTGATTCCATCAGGTGGGTGAGACTTGGAAGAGGCGTGTGATTTTCCGCTACTCAAGGAGAACGAGCCAGCAGAGGAGGATACTTGTTTGAGACTTTTGGCAGGAAGGACTGCTCCAAAATGATTATCAGTGTTGCCAGTGATTATGACAGCCTGTTTGATGGCTTCTCTACGAACATGGGTATATGCTTGTTCAACAGTGGGGAAGGGACACATCTGCAGCACATCCCTACGAATCTTATCCAATCGTTCATCAAGTCGTCTAGGAAAATATATACTCTGTCCTCCTGCAATAGGGTAGTATAGTGCTGAATGTCCATAGCACACTCTATTGGATTTGGTCTTCGGAAGTCTATTTCATGCCACAACCCCTGGAGGTTATTATAATATTCTCCAGGGAACCACTAGTTTGCTTCAGTTGTGTTACACGGCGTCTAAGGTCATAAACTTGAGATGTATCACTACCATCAAAGTATGTGGTAGCAATAGAATCCCAAACTAATTTCGCCGTTGGGAAGCGAATGAAATTGCTAATCAGTGATGGATCTAAGGAGTTGATTAACCACCCTTTGACAATGGTATTGTTAGTACACCATTTTCGAAAGGATAGATCGTTCAGTGAAGGTGATGGACAGTCACCGTTGATATAACCCTGTTTGTTTTTGCCAGAGACGTATATCTCGACAACCTGAGACCATAGGGGGTAGATTGTGTCATCCAACTTGACGACAATTGGGGTAGTGGGAGGGTCGGTAGTTTGGGTTGAGGTTTGCACTGTGGTAAGTGCTTCCGTCGTTCTTGTTGTTAATTCCGTCGGTATAGAGTTGGACTAGGACGCACCAACTTTGTCTTCGACATCAGATTCCGACATAGTTGTGGAGAGTAAGGGAAAAATTTGGGGAAGGCTATTAGGATTCAGTGATAGCACAGAGCCAAGAAACGAAAACTTGCTTTGATACCATGACAAAAAATCATTTCTTGTATATTTTCAATATATTTACAATGATTTAATACAAGAATATATAGAAGATATGATAAATCTATATTTAGCTATACGGGTTTTCTAGCTATAATTATGAATAGAAAAAGATTTCTCATTCAAACAATGATCTATGATCCTCCTGTGATTTCTCTTTGACCGATAACTATGACAACTCTCGCTACTGGTTTCTCTCTGACAGATAACTAAGATAACTATGACAACTCACGCCAACAACTATTACGTGCCACACGATTTTTATCTTTTGGAAGGTAACACAAGCAGGAATTGAACCCTTAATCACTCATCTATTACAACGTCCCTATCACCAAATCTATTAAGTGGAAGAGCCACACAAAAATTTAGGCCTGAGACTTAAAATTAAGGCTACCTGTGATTCAGGTAGGCAATACCAAAGAAAACAGTTTGGAGGGCAATCGTTGCCTGGTACACTATTTCCAACCAAGTGCTCCACCCGAATCACGGGTGACCATGTCCTAACATGACGTGACACACCTTGGTAGTTAGGATGGATTTTACCTAAGAATCATGGTGGGGCCTCCTAAGAAGCCAACCCATTTGCATGCATGCATGCCCACCCAACCGTCTGTTAAAAAAAAACAAAAAAAGCTAATGGAATGATAATTATATAGATTAATGAGGTAGCATTTTATAATCTTTTTAAACAAGGTAATGAGATATAAATTATATATTAATTAGATAGATTTTGTAAACTTTCCTTTAATATTTTAACCAAATTATAAAAAATATTTATATGATTAAAATGAAAAATATTCTGTGGTCCAATTTTAACCAACAAATGTCATTGAAGAGGAAGTTAGGATTTCTGAAACACTAGTTTTGGAATTGTGAATTAGAGAGTGGATCCCACGATGTAGCCAATTGAACCTGGAATGTAAGACCATATACACAATATCTAGTGCCTGTGTATTAAGCATAGTACTCTATCAGAGTACCAAACTAGTGCAGTGGACTAAGCTCGTAAGAGTACAACACCTGTTTTAAGCCGTCGGTAAAACACCCCAGCTTTGTGGGTTCCGCAATATTGTATATGTAACATCCAGTACATTCACTAGGTGTTCTCTTCAACAGAAAGCCCTGGGATAAAAATTATCCACAGCTTAAGTGGGCCACACCACAGGGAGCTATGGGGATGGCATGCTAAATATAGCTATATATAGGATACCACTGCATGTATATTTAATCAAACCTATTAATTACACAAGCCTAACTGGCTAGGATGAAGTGGAGAGGAAAATCCACCATATCCAATACTCAGACAAGTCGTGATAGTCGGACATGGAGGATTTGGGAGCAATTTTACAGTGTTTGCATAGGTGGGACTTAGATGTATAGGATGTTTCACTTGCTGCTGCGTAAAACAGGTGCGGTAGACTATCTAGTCTACAGCCCATGTTAGAGGAAACAAGAATAAATAAAATCTTCATGAGGCCCACCGTGATGTTAGTGTGTGACATCCATCTATTAGTTTCTCATTAGGATATTAGCCCAAAAGTGAGACAGATCTAAATCTGATCAAGTGGGCCACAATGAATACCCACCATTGAAACTTTCATGGGCCACTATGATGTTTGTGTGCCCTCCAACTTGTTAATAAGGTGTATACCAAAGGATGAAGGAAATAAATAGGCATGATTTAAAATTTCTGCTGGACCCACAGAGGTTTTATTGTGGGCATTCAATCCCACTGATTTTTATAGTGTGATGCACTTGAATTTTGAATCTACTTTATTTTTAAGTTGGTGTCCTAATAGGAGTTGATGGAGAGGATGGACGAAATGGATATAACAAATACTTGATGGTGGACCCCGCATACATTTTGATTATGCCGGCTCACTTCAGCATGTGTTTATAAAAGTGAGGTTCCAAGTACCAATACGTTAAAATATGGAAATTGGCAGTTGGGGAGGATTTCGACGTGAGTCCTATATTGCATTAGAGTGCCATCCAATCCGTTCATTAGATGGAAAACTTCATATTAAGTTTACCCTCCAAATTTCAGCCTAATCCTTAAACATCGTTGTGCCACACAAAAGGGAACAACCGCGGGAGGTTAATGCCTACCATAAAAACTTTCAAATGGACCGTGTATTCAATCATGGGATGTATATGTCATCCATCCCAGTGATGGGGTATGATCCATCAGGATGAAGGGACACCGAAACTCAATTCATTCCAAACCTCATGTGGGCCAAATTCCATGAAAATATTAGGTTTGTGTGCTATACTGCATTGCTTTATGTGGTGCATTCAACCTGAGTTTCGGATTAGGATAATTTTAGGGAATGTACTGTACGAGGAGATGCACCAGATGTATAGAATGATTCCACATACACATGATGGGTGGACCACACACATCTCGAATGCATGATAATTGAATTATCATAAATGCGCGTAACATTACTGATTGATTCAGCTTCTTCTCTCCGCTGGCTGTTTTATACGGTGACACATCTCTCTCTTTCCTGGCTGTGAGGGTGATGAGACACTGTGAATAGATCTTTCTAGTTGAGATGATGGTGACTGTGATAAATCGGATATCCATTTACCCTTCTATCACACACATGCTGTATATATTTGGCAATATCTAGGGCTGTCAATAGCCGCATTAGAGTGTAGCAATTTCGGGTCAGGCCTGGTTTGGGCTGAAGTGTCATGCTGGAGGGTTGGGCTCACGCTTAAAGCTCCAGCCCATTTCTCAACCGGCCTAGGCTTGGATAGTGTATGGAAGCCCGTCAGCCCAGCCTAAATTTTAGCTTGCCATGTGATACTTGGAGTGGATTTTAAATAATCATCATGGTGGGCCTGAAGATAATCAAAGAGCAATGTCTCCCCTCTTAAACATCTTAGTGGGCTGTGTAAAAAATTAAGGCTATTTCCTTCATATAGCCCACCTGAACCACAGATTGGGCTTTATTTGGGCCCTACGGCTAAAATGGGGTGTTGCACCAGGTGATCGGGCTGGACCACTTAAACATCATGGTGGGGCACACTTCAGCTGGCCACACCTTAAGACCTCTGTCTCTACACACACCAACCCTTTGGCTTGGGCTGAAGTCCATCATAGACATTAGGAGCCAAGCTCGATCTGGACTATCTTGGCTCGTCATGGGCTTGCACTAGGCCTGGACAAAGTTTGGCCTGGCCTTAATCTGCCTGTTGACACCCCTAGGAATATCTGACCCGAAGCCTGACCCAACCCTAAACTGGCCTGTTGATACCCCCAGGAATATCTGACCCGAAGCTTGACCCAACTCTAAACTGGCCTGTTGATACCCCTAGACTCGTTTACACCCCCCACCCCTTTCACTATTTATTAAGAAATAAATGCTATGGGAGTCTGTGGGACTATGCAATCAAAAATACCATAGACAAACAAGATTCAAACAACCATCATGAAATCTAAATTAAGTCAAGCCAAATATCTCACACCTCCTAGACAGAGTGTTTTGTGATCTGTTTCAAGAAAACATTTTGAATGTGATCACTTGTGTATTCAATCCACATTATACAGACAATAAGTATAAATAGTTCAAACAAAGTAAACCGAAATCAAAAAGATAAATAAAAAACAGAGAACTAAACAAGGTGCTAAATCTTTTCAGTCGAGGAGCAGACACACATGCTGTAAAGATGGACAACCGCCAAGATTCTTGCAAACCTACATTCCACAGAGGAGAAGAAAAGCAAATGTAAGACGAAAACATGCAGTAATTGCATTGGTTTTACGTAAATTGGCGCTCCAATGATTTTCCCTTGCTTGTTGGTTAGCCCAACTTCACCATATATGTCACAATCATTGATAGATATTTTATCAGGTAGGCCACACAATGAATGAGCCTAGACAGTGATAGAACTATATGGTGGACAACTATACAAAATCAAAGATAAACTCAAATTGAATTTAAACATATCCCGATGTCATTAAATATATCATAATCCTAGCATTCTAGTTTCCTCCATACTGTTGGACGTTCACTTTTCTTTTTTTTTTTTTTCTTTTTCTTTTTCTTTTTTTTTAAATTTGTATTTGAAAGACCATTGGCTATAATGTTGTGATAGTCCCATGGCAACAATTTTGGGAATGCACCATATGATTTGTTTGATGGCTATACACATAGCAGCTTATTACAAACCATTAATGAGTCCGATGAATAGTCATGTTGAGTAGCTTACATTAATTTGATAGTGTCATTCCATGTAGTTTTCTTTCTTGGCATTAGCAATCTCGCAACATGTTACCAGTGCAACTAATATGTAGCAGATTGAAGGATTTACCAATATGCTGAAACCCTTGAAACCCTTTTAATTTGTCACTAACGACTCTATACATAACTCATTAGTTTTAAATACTTTCAAGTTTGAGTGGAACTTGGATTTATGCTTGCAGTATGGAATTTCTTGTTTTTCACCCAAAATATACTACTACACGAAAAATAATTTATTACATAGATTGCTCCAAAGGAGGGAAAGAGAAGAAAGAATAAAAGGTTTGTAATAGAATATTAAGGAGAAAAGAGTGGAATGCATTCTCTTTTTATTCTTTTCAATTAGAGTTATTAGGCTCTTATTTTTTTCAATTCATTAATTGAAGGCATGAATTAGCCAAATTTATCTTCCAAACTATTTTAGTGTAGTCAGTATCCAATTTGTGTGATGGGCAAAAGTTTTCAATTTTAGTCAGTGATGTAGAAAAGTAAGGAAATATGTATTTACCTCACTTTGTAAAGAGAAGAAGAAAAAACAAGTATTAACAACATGCCAAAGCCTTCACATTTAATAACTGAACTGAAAAGATAACAAAATGAGCTACAATGACTCTAAATACCTAAGAGGAAAAGCAGATGTAGAGTTATAGAGTAAACATTGAATGAATTACAAGAAAATTCAGATAGAAAAAGATCCAGTGAATGATTATATTATCCTCTCCAGAAATGAAAATACCAAATGATAAATTAGATCTGCCCATCAATGTATAGATTACTAGATAGCTAGGTTTTTCACATGGGGGCACTATGGTTCAAAATACTGAACTGTTTATCTGAGGGCCCACCATGGATGGGAAGTGCCGTGAAAATCTCCAATAAGAAAATTCAAACGCTTCAATAGGTGGGCACTTTCCTCATCAAATGTGGATGGATGGTCTACTTTATTCTCTTAACCATATATTTGAATTAAAGAGGTATAATCTTTCAATATTGGAGACTTCTTGGACAACCTCCATTTTTGTTGGGCCCATCAAATCAACAATTTAGATTATTGAATGATGGGTCTATATGTATGGAGCTCTTGACCATTTACTCTTCACCATCATTGATTTTGTATGATGTTTTAGGTGTGACATAGAGGCCTTGCTATCTGGATGGTTTCAATTGAGGAACATAAATTTCATTCATACAGTGGCTATGTGCATATGCATTGTCACTAATAATTGCCTCCATGAAAGGAAGTGCTAGTGTTCCGGGCCTTAGAAGTCTTCCAATTTATTTGTATAAGATGTATAAAGCTGAATATAATTTCGGGGTGCTAATGTTCTAGGCCTTGGAATTCTTCCAATCTATTATTATAATATGTATAAAGATGAATATATGAAATCCACTCCAACCATTATATGTCACACCAAAAGTTAGACATGTGTCCTAAAATTAGGCCCACAGGTGATTCAGGTGGGCCACACTAATGGAAACAGTTTAGAGGGTGAGTGTTGCAATGTACACTGATTTAAATCATGTGGTCCACCTGAATCATGAATGGAGCTGATTTTTAGAGCATGGGGCCTAGCGACGTATCTGGTGGTTGGGATGGATTTCACATAAACATTACAATGGGACCCACCTGTGCTGCCCACCCCTTCGGCATCACTTGTCCCCATTGAGAAATATAAGGGAAGGTATTTTATTGATAATTACATAGATTGGTGAGATAGCTTATTGAAGACCTTTTTCCAAAGGTACAAGATTGTAAAATCTATAATAAGTAGGTAGTTTATCATAAAATTCTCTTAACGAGACTACAGTATACTCCTTTCTACTTTAATAAACTAATAACTGAATTTCAATCCTACATCACATCCAAATGCAGATTGGGAGAAGGCTAGAAATCAGGAATACTCATAAAACAATACAAGCACTTCAAAAAAAGGTATTGTTTTAGTGGATTCGAGGAGTAGCATCTTTAAATTAAAGGAGGAGATAAATAAAGAAAGAAGAGAGAAGTTGATTACGCTAATATTCACTGCAGTTGTCATTTGAGGAGCCTGTGTAAAGAGAGAAAAAAGAAAAGAAAAAGAAAGACAAATAAATAAAATATAAGGTTTTAGATGGGAATAAAAAATTGATAATGAAACTACATACAAATTGACCATTACAAGGTTCTAATATGTAAGAATACAAACAGAGCTCATGCTTCAAGTATTGTGACCGTTGGTATGAAGGAGCCCACAACGGATCATGGTTGGTGAGAAATACAACATCATTCTGTGCATGGATCCAATGGATAGAATTTGGGGCATGGTCCATTAGACTAGTACTCATTATATCAAATGACTTCCATCACATAAATGTGGGTAGACTAGGGCTTGAAAATCTTCTCAAGGGAAGAATTCTAATTAATTAATGACAAAAAAAAAAAAAGGAAAATTGTAAAAATTCAACTGAAAAGAGGGAGCTGGAATACTTATGTCATGGCTTATCAACAACAGGCCACCTCAGATTGATGGTCTTTAATTCTATGCTTAGAGACCATAGCCCTAAAAAATTCAAAATCTGGAAATTCATGACACCGTCCCATTGAAGGTAGGCCATGACAGAGCAATGGTTTGGATAGCGCTGATGCATGGGCAGACCTGTAAGGGAGCTGATTAGGTGCACCCCTGCCTCACCCAACACGGTGCAGCCCTGACTGTGGGGCCTACTTTGAGTACGTATTGTATATACATGCTGTTTATCCATTTTTTTTTCAGCTCATTTTAGGGTATGAACCAGAAAATGAAGAAGATCCAAATCTCGAGTGGATCACACTATAGGAAAGAGTGGTGATTGATCATAAAAACTTCTTTTGGGCAATAAAAGTTTTTTGATCAAGCTGCAATTTGTTTTTTCTCTTCATCCAAGGCTTTGCGATCTTATCAACAAGTTGGATGATAAATAAACATTACTGTGGGCATTCAATCATCTGTGTTTCCTATGGTGTGGTCCACTTGATAATTTGGATCTTCTTCATATTTGTCTTTACATACTAGAATGAGCTGTAAAAACGGTTGGATGGCATGGATATACAATACATAATTCAAGGTGGGCCCTACAGTAAGGGTTGCACATAATCCACCCCCAAATGTAGAAACGGAAAACACAAGTGAATAATGCATGTCTTCCGTGTCATTTTACCTCTCATTCTACCATTTTACGAGAAGGGGTTGAATGCGGGATTTAAGGCTGTCGTCTTCCCACTCCACCTCCTCCAACCATTCTTTGGTCGAATAGATTGCCTTTAGGTTTGGAGCGCTGTGAGGTCCCATTTGAATTTTCTTGAAATTCCGACACAAGTGCACCGTAAGATATTCTAAGGAATGCCAATTGAAAAGTACCGCAACTCCTTGGTAGAAGCTTGTTAGCTGTTCTAACGCCCATAACTTTAGGGTCCTTAACCTCGGAAGCATGCCTTGATCCACCACTTTATCGTCTGCCTCCTTTGCTATTATCGCTCCGATTCTCTTGCAGCGATGAACTTTGAGATATTCAAGTTGCAAGAGACCTTGGGCAACACTCAACGAAAAGAGATTCTGGAGGCCATGACATTTATGAATGTCTAATGTTTGAAGGTTGGGGAACATTCTTCCATGTGGAAGTGGGTGAGGGAGACATCAGTTCTGATTGCCTTGACCCAGCTGAAGACGATAATGATGCACTTGTGCTCTCTTCTACTTCTACCCCTATCAATTTCTCCATCTTCTCACACACCCAAATGCGAAGCCGCTTTAATTGTTGAAGTCTTTGTGCTAGAACAGGTGAGACGAGATATCTCAGTCTCTTGCAATCTTCAACATTTAGGTACTCTAAATGGTGGAGGCTACCAAGATGAGGTATGCCCCCCTTCCAAATACTTGTCAGTTCTGGTAGATTATACAATTCGAGTATCCTTAATTTTGAAAGCATAGTATCTGAAAAGACTTCCACCAACTTATCGCACCAACTTATTTTGAGTTCCTCTAGATTCTGCGGCAAATCAGATGGCATGATATTGATGAATTTATTACAACCGGATATGTTGAGCTTTCTCAGGTTTTGGAGGGAACCGGCTGGAAGTGGGCCCTGACAGAATGTCTTTAAATTCGTTAGCCGATCTAGTGTCAGCTCCTTCAAATGCTCGAACACATTTCGTCGAGGCTCTTCAACTTCTTCCACACTTACAAAATGTTCCATTTTACCAAATTTTCGGATAAGGAGGATCTCTAAGCTGTTGAAACTTATTTCATGTGACTGCATGAGATTGTCGACACCCTCATAACGCACTAATTCTAGCTCGAATGTTCTGTTAAACAGCACCTCAACCCACTTTGCATTTGAACAGGGTGAATTCTTAATTTTTATACTCCTTGCTGCTTCACTGTCCGTGTAATCTCGACCTACACATATGCGGAATTTCTTCAGGTTTTTCCATGGACCAGGGATGTCCTGAGACAAGCATTCAACATTTTCCAAATGGATGTATAAAACGGTTAGCCGAGACAAGGATGCCATCTCAGCAAAGCTAGCTTGTCTTGCATCTCCATTTCCCATAACCTCCTACTTGCCAAAGCTATTTCCCATTCGTAGTTCCTCTAAACGAGTCATCCTTGATATGACATTTGGTGCTATCATTTCAAGAGAATTCGTTTCCATCAAATCTAAGAGCTTTAGATTGTCTAACTCACCCATTTTTTCTGTCAGTTCACAGATGCCAGTTTTTTGTAAGCAAAGTATTTCTAGCTTCTTCAATCCACCAATTAGAGTTACGTCTTTTAACCGAGGACATCTGTCCAACCACAGCGTCCGAAGGTCTTTTAGGCATTCCAGTGATGGGGGCAACATTGACATATCAATGCCACATATATCCAAAACTTTAAGGGAATTCATCCCTTGAAAGAAACCATTGGGAATCTCTTTCAAAGAATGATTACCATCCAAAAGCAAGGTTAGGAGCTGAGGACACTCAATTTGATTAGGAAGTCTACAAATTTCATTATCTAATAAAGAAATCCTCCTACATTCCTGCACATTTCCAATTTCTGGCCACTCTTTCAAACCTGCTTTGGCTCTTACCAAAAACCCATGCTCAGCTCTTGATGCTATTGATATGGCGACGTCTCGAACAACATCATGCATTTTTACAGAGTTTGATCTATCTCCTTCTAGCAACAAGCATGAAGCCTTAAGTTTGTCAAACAACGTATGAACTCTACACGATGCTTCCTCCAATGTATTGCTTCCTCCAATGTATTAACATCCTTGAAGAGACCTTCCCCAATTCCATATATCGTCATCCCATTCTCGGAAACAGAATAACCTTCTCGAAATAAACAGCAAAACAAGAAACATACCTGGGTTTCCTTACTTTCTAAGTAATTGTAACTTATCTCCAAAGAAGAGAACACCTTCTGATCCATACCCTCGAGATTTGTAGGATTAGACCTCTGTAATTGTAGTAGTGCATCATCCCACACTTTTTTGTCCTTATCTCGTAATGCCATTCCAAGTGTGATAATCGCTAGAGGCAAGCCCCCACATTCCTTTACAACTTTTCTTGCGACAACATGCAATTCAGAGGAGTCGACAGCATCACCTGCATTTTCCTTGAATAGATGCCATGCCTCTTCTTCTGATAACACATTGACAGGGATCTTTGCTTGGCTCTTCATGTGACTGCATACTTCCACTTTTTGTGTAGTAAATGCAATCTTACAACCCCTATCATTCCATTCCAAAGGGATTCCTATGTCATCTAGATCCAACCTTTCCCAAAGATAATCAAAGATTAAAATGATCTTCTTGCTTTTCAACAGGTTTTGCTTCAATATCTCTGACAGCTTCCCTGCTCTTACTACTTGACTCTGTTCCTTGAGTTCCAGTCCCAATTACTCTGCGATCTCACCTTGAATCGTCTTCAATTCAGGTTTCTGGGTTAGGGTCATCATGATCACCTCTTGAAAAAGTTCTTCGCTTTTCACCTTTCTGGCCACTTGTTTCATCAAGGTTGTCTTGCCCACGCCCCCCATGCCGTATACCCCAATCATATTGATGTTGTTATCCTTGAGTGCATCCATGACATGATTCATAGAAAATTTTGTGGATTCAAGAGGCATAAAGCCCCTATAAGGCAAGGATTCGATGGTAGGAGGCAGCGGAGGGTATGATGCATTAATGGATTTCACCTCTGTTTGGAGCCTACAAACATCATCCATCTTCTTTTTTGCTTCTTTACCGAGAGAGTGACGTGAGCACAAATTGAAATGGCTGATGCTCTCTTCAACTTGGTCATCCAAACTCTTTGCATCTTCTTTGACATCTTCTACCTTTTTCAGCCATTTCTGGACTACCTCAGTGATCACTTGCCCATTCCGACTATCTGCATCCACCTTTCCCACTACATCATTTCTTGTTGTCACCAAGTTTTCAACTTCTTTGCTAAGATCATCGACATTACTTCTATAACAAAGGAGATAACTGGCCTGCCGCTTTATGGTAACCACTAAAGCTTTTCCGGCTGGTTTAACCACAATCCCCAAGATTGCCAAGATTGTAGCCATTGTATCTTTTGAATAGATGAAAGGGATAATCTGTGGAGCAGCAGCAATTGCTCAACAACAGAAAAGAAAAACCTTAAATAAGCATGATAGATAAGATGATAAGTTGAAATAAAAATAAAATAAAAATAAAGAGAAATTAGTTGTAAGCCAAGAAGAAAAGAAGGTACTAGTATTATCCTATCTTTTCTTAGCAATTGCTTGTCCCAGTGAAAACTGAAAACTTATGGTAGGACCAACTCAAAGGAAGCTCCTTACTTCTCACCCCAATATAAGAGAAGGCTCCAAATGCTACACCGGCCAATTAAAGAAGTCTGGAAACATAGCTTTGATGGATATAGCATATACTTGTCGTAAATATGCTAAAAGAAAAAAAAGACTGGATGTGTATGCATACTTACTTTCTAATTCATGATGGAGCCTAGACGCAGTACAAAGCTTTGCAGGTAAACTTACCAGAAGTCTCGTGTCTAGGGAATCATAAATCAAGTAACTTGTGGCGAATGCTATGTAATGTTTAACACAAAATACAATCGTCTGTTTTGTAGGGCAAAGGATTTTCCGGTGCATGCCCTGGATTCTTATTGGCCCATGTCATCCATGATGACATCAGCATAACAACTGAAAAAAGAATTTTTTTTTTTTAAAAACAAGATTTACATTTCAGTACTATCTTACAAATAAAAAAATGCTCCACTAACTTCCATCGTTACCTACTGCCACTGTCTGGTCCAAGCAAATGGGTTGGTGGTTCGGGTGGACCCAATGTAATGTTCATGTAAAATCAACCCCGACCATTCAGTGTGCCTCACCCCATTTAGGCCAAGGTTGTAGAAATCAGCTCCATTTATGATTTAGGCGGACTAAGTTAAGCACTAATGGGTATGGGTTTTGGGCCAAATGCCTAAATTTTCATGTGCTAATGGTTGGAATGGATTTCGTATAATTATCAGTTGGAGCCATGTATATATCAAGGGTGGGTATCTCTCTCCCAACTTTTTCCATTGGTGTGGCCCACCAGAATCATATGTCAGACTGATCTTTTGTCTATGAGCCTTATATGGATTCAATATCTAATAGTCGGCGGATTTTACATAAACATCAGGACCGGTCCATCAAAATAAAAAAGTGCTCTTGCACTTCTGTACAATTTTGATTTAAAAATAAAAAATAAAATAAAATAAGCATTAGCACCTTATATCATGCTGAGTAAATTCTGTGGGGCCACCGTGATGTGTCTTATCCATGCCATCCATCTGTTTTTCAGCTCATTTTTGGGCAGGAGCCCCCAATTGAAACATATCCAAAGACCAATTGGACCACACAACAGGAAATAATGGATACTGACATACACCGTTAAAACCTTCCCAGGGCTCAGAGCGTTGTTCATTTATCATTATATAAGTTCATAAGGTCACACAAACATGGATGGAAGGAAAAGACAATTGTCAGCTTGATTCAAAGCTTATGTGGTCCCTAAGTTTTCAACGGTAGGCATTTAATTTAGACTGTTTCCTGCAGTGTGGTCCAATTGAGCTTTCTGTATGCTTCAATTTTATTTTATTTTTTCTCATGCACTAAAATGAGTTGAAAAAATGGATGTACGGCATAGATAAGACACATACATCACAGTGAGCCCTGCTGAGTTTACTGAGCATGCCAAATCATGCTGAGTTAGCATGCAAGTGATGCAACCCACGTTCAAACTCTGTATGGAGAAGTAGGGCTGAGCTCTGTTCAAGCCCGGCTTGCAATTCTGAACCTAAGCCCATATCCAACCCGGGCTCGTGACTGACTAAAATTGTCCAGCCCGAGTTTGGCCTGGACACTTACACAAAGCCTAACCCAAGTTCCCTTGAGTCTGAGCGCTGAATATCCTTGTGGATAAATGATATTTTGGTGTGCCTCGTGTGTGTGAGAGAGAAGGAGAGAACCAAAGATAAGGGAGAAGATTAGGTTTAGAAAAGACCTATCGGGCAAGGGCGGGTATACTGGCTTTTTGGGAGCTAAGCTTGAATCTGCCTTGATTTACAATTGGGCTCCTGATTTAAGCCCGAGCCTGACCGTGGGCTTGAAACACCAGGCCATGCTCAAAGGCCCATCATGATTACCCGGCCCATTAACAACCCTATGGAGATGGCTCTCTGTACGGTTGGAGTGGATCTGATGTAAACATTAGAGTGGGTCTCATTGAAATCAAGAGCAGTGCTGGGGGCTATTGTACCAGTGAAGAGGGGCGCTGGAACTTTAGTTTAGGTAGGGCCATTGAGATGTGTGTGCAAAATCCACCCCGACTATTAGACACCTAATCCCAATTTAAGCCATTGTCCAAAAAAATAAGGCAAACTAGTGATTCTTGTGAGTGACATTAAAGAAAATAACTGAGAGAGACGTCTACCCTTGAATTTTCCAGTACCATTGTGACCATTATATGCAATGAATGTGGATTGCTTGCGACAACTTATGTAGGCTAGGTGGAGCTTCCTATGATGTTAGTGAGAAATCCAGCCCGTCCGTCCATTTTGCTAAATCATGCAAGGACATGATATATATATATATAATAAAATTGAGACAGGTCCAAAGCTCCACTAGCTGCTTGACCCGAAGCAGCTGCCTGCGCAAGCAAATGGGTCAGTGGCACAGGTGGGCTCCACTATGATTTTTGTATAAAATGAACAACGACCACCAGGTGTGTCACCCATGATTGGTCAAGGGCCCAAAAATCAGCCTCATCTATGATTTAAGATTACTATATGATTAGCAACAATGTACAGGGCCACACTCACCATCCAAATTGTTTCCCTTAACGTAGCCCAAGTGATTGATATATGGGTATGACTTTTGGGCTGGACCCTAAATTTGTGTGTGTAACTAGTGGATTCATGTAAGTACTAGGATGGGTCCTTTAAAATCTAGGGTGGTCATCTTTCTACCACGGTTTCCTTTGGGGTGGCTCACCAGAATCACAGGTTAGCCGTTCTTTCTTTATCTATGGGTGTATTATGGGACTCAATAAATAATGGTCCTAGTGTATCTTACATAAACATCACGGGGGGCTCCAGCAAAATCCAAAGTCGCATCCAATGAAATTCTTTTATTTTTTAAAATAAACTCTTCATGCAGTGAGAGATGAATGCGAGACATGTTTTTTTGGCAATGCCTACCTTTATGTGTATGCAAAATTCACTCTGATCATTAGAATCATAATCCCAATTTAGGCCTGAATTATAAAAAAATGCTAACTTGTGATTCATGTGTGCCACACCAAAGAAAATATTTGGGAGAGATGTCCACCCTTGAATTTTATAGGACCCACCGTGATGTGACACCATGTAATAGGAAATTCCTGCACTAAAAGGATATCCTTAACCTTCAACCCTCACAAACTAAAATTGTTCTTCTCATCAAATTTAGGACCTAACATCTTACCTGCTTAGACCCGATACTCTAATACCAGTTTATTGAAATTCAGAAACCTCAACAAGCCCAGATTAACCCTAATTATTAGAAATTCCGATCTAATACTATTGTTAATTTGTGCCCTTTGTGAAAGTATGTTTAATGAAGGTAGAACAATAGAATAAAATAGAATAACCAAATAATAAAACAAGCAACTGCAAAACATAAGATATTTTACATGGAAAATATTTATAGAAAAAAAACACAACATAAAGTGACAGAGATCTACTATAATCGAAACCTTAGAATTTAAACCACTCACCTTCTTCAATTTCAGATAAAATTGATCTCCCATTGCGATGCATACCTAGGAAAAACCTTAGTCCCTTGAGAAAATACCTTCCAAGCCCCATAAAGTTTTTAGAAATCCTCTCACCTCATAAAACACTCATATTAACAAGCCCTAATCGTGGTCAGACTTAAATGCCCTAAATTGTTCTAATATCCATAACTTGTTTAGTCGAACTGGATGTAACCTTTGGTGAGGTGAACTAAACCGACTACAATTTTTGGTGGAACTAAAACATCCAAATCTTCACCGCATTGAATTTGAGAATCCACCCAATTTTTGGTTGAGTTGAAAATGACCTCGTTGGAATTGAGACAGGACTTCTTTACATAAAAGATTGATACTATCATTCTGCCTACCAACCCCTTCACTATTTCTAGTACAATCCCATCACTTTACCTAGCCACCCCATCACTTTCTCTAATGTCACTCCATCACTCCTCCTGGCAAATCCATCACTTTGTCTAGTGTAACCAAATCAGTGTACATGGTAACCCCATGACTTTGTCATGTGTAACCCTATCACTTTGCCTAGCAACCCCATCAATATATCTAGTGCAACTCTATCACTTTACATGGGAACCCCGTCACTTTGTCTAGTGTAACCCTATCACTCAACCCCTTCACTTCATTAATCTACTATTAATCTACTAGGCAGCCCCATTACTTTATCCAGTACAACCTCATCACTCTGCTTGACAACCCCATCATTTTGTCTGGTGCAATCCCATCACTATGCATGTAAACCTCATCATTTTTTCTTATGCAACCTCATCACTCCACTTGGAAACCCTTCTCTTTATCTAGTGTAATCCCGTCACTTTGTCAAGAAACTCCATCACTTTGTCGAGTGTAACCTTATCACTCTAGCTGACAACCGCATCACCATGCATGGCAACCCCATTACTTTGTATAGTGTAACCCCATCACATTGTCTTGTGCAATGCCATCGCATTGTTTAGTACAATCCCATCACATTGTTTAGTGCAATCCAATTATTCTACCTGGAAATCATCTCAATCAACTTAGTAAGCCATTCACTTTGTCTCATGCAACTCTATCACTCTTCCTGGAAACTGCACCACTTTTTCTAGTAAAACCATTTACTCTTCATGGAAATCCCATTATTTTTAGTGCGAAATCTCGTGTGTCCCTCTCCATTGGTATAAGAGCCCTCTCTAATTGTACGTAATTTTGTGGGGAACCACTCTTGATTTTGATGGGACCTATCATGATATTTATGTAAGATCCCCTCCAACCATTTAATATTTATGCCAAAAATCAACTCTCAAGGTCCCTCTCCAACTATGTGATAGGGTTTTCCTCCTTGGGTCAGAGGAGATGTGGTGCAGTTCAGATGCCACAGAGTGAAATCACCGCGCTGCTCGACTAGTCGAGAGCACTGCTCGACCAATTAAGTGAACAGTGCTCAGTCGAGGGTCACTCGACTCAAAGTCCAACGAGCTCAGTGAACAGTGCTCGACCAGTCAAGGACTCGGCTCGACTAGTCGAGGACTCTGCTCGACCAGTCGAGGTTATGCAGATTTGAGTCCGGATCTTGCACAGACTGCGAAAATCTGAGGCTCTTTCACAAAGGATGCGAAAGGGAGTTTCTTAAACTATAAATAGGGGTGTCTACGGCCTTTCTAGGCAATGCAAGAGGGTTTCCTAAAGCTTTGTAAGGGTTTGTTAAAGGGTTTAAGGCTATCAAAGGTGAGAGAGAGAGAGAGAAAGAGAGAGAGGAAGCTTGTGAAAGAGAGGTTATACTTGTAGAGGTGATCTACTGTGCATTCGACATTTCAGCGCTTCTACGTCCTCGTGATCGGTGAGATATCTCTGTTTTTCTTTTATTCTCTTATTGTTTATCCACTTCTATGTGAGTGAAGAAGGTTGTAGCGTTCTACTTCATATGGATTGTTGATCTGGACGAGGTCCCGTGGTTTTTACCTCTTTGAGGGTTTTTCATGTAAAAATCTCTTGTGTGGTATGGTTTATGTTTTGATTTATTTCATTACTTTATTATCCCATAATTCTAGTTTGATTTGTGAGGCTAGATTGTAAGGTTTTGTGCAAGGCCCCCAACAAAGTGGTATCAAAGACAAGTTCATTGAATGGAGTGGGATCGATTCTGAATTATGAAAAGTGGTTCATCAAGGATGATCAGCCTCAATGGTTCTAACTGGACCATATGTAAGGCTAAGATGGAGGATTTACTTTATTGCAAGGACTTGATTCTCCAATTCAAAGCATATCAGTAAAGTCAGAGGATATGACAAATGATGATTGAAAGAAATTAGACCAAAAAGTAGTGAGGTTTATTAGACAATGGCTAGGTGATTCTGTATTCCACCATGTGTCTACGGAAGCCTCAGCTGGTAGCTTATGGCTAAAACTGTAAGGGCCGTATGAGAGGAAGACAGTCGACAATAAGATTTTCCTAATATGACGACTTGTGAATCTCAAGTTCAAAGATAGTGGTTTAGTGGGTGAGCACATGAATGAGGTCAATAATATTTTGAACCAACTCTCCACTATGAAGATGGTCCTAGATGATAAATTGCAGGCTTTGCCATTGTTTAGCTCATTACCTAATAGTTGGGAGACATTAGTTGTGTTTCTAAGTAACTCTGCGTCAGACGGAAAGGTATCCATGGAACAGGTAACTAGTTGTCTCTTCAATGAGGAGATAAGGAGGAAGTCTCAAGGGTCTACTCAGTAAGAAGCCCTTGTGACACAGGAATGGAGGAGAGGAAAGAACAGGAAGGGTAGAAAGGCTTGAGATGAATTAAGAAGCAAGTTGAGTACCAGGAAGGATGTTAAATGCTGAAATTATAATAAGAAGGGCCACTATAAGCATAAATGTCATAAGAATAAGAACAACAAGAAAAGAAAAGGAAATGAGAAGGAAGATGAATCAGATTCCACTACGGCCGCTTTAGATGGTGACGTTGTAGTAATTCTTTCAGCAAATCATGATGTTTGTCTCACGGCTACGAGTCAGGACACTGACTGGGTAATTGAATCAGGAGCTACTTCATGTAGGGACTTCTTCACAAGCTATAAGTCAGGTAATTATAAGATCGTGAGATAGAAAATTCTGGCATATTGAAGATCGTAGGGGTCGATGATATTTGTGTGAAGATCGATGTGGGCTGTACATTAGTTCTCAGGGATGTGAGGCATATCCTATACCTTCGCTTCAACTTGATGTTGACAGGAAGGTTACATGATGATAGTTATAAAAGCCGATTTGCTGATGGGCGCTGGAAGCTCATCAAGGGTTCATTAATTGCTGTCAGAGGAAAGAAGTATTGCACCCTTTACAAGGCAAGTATCAGTGTGTGCAAGGGTGGGTTGAACACAGCGGAAGATTCAGCTATTGACATGTGGCATAAGCGTCTAGGCCACATGAGTGAAAAGGGGCTTTAGCTACTAGCAAGGAAGCAACTCCTTCCAGACGTGACAGGTATACATCTCAAAACCTGTATTGATTGTTTATCATGAAAACAACATAGAGTTTCATTTGTTAAATCTGCTTATCATTTTAATAAAGTGCATGTATTAGATTTGGTTTATTCTGATATTTGTGGCCCTATAAGGATAAAAATCTTAGGTGGGGCATTGTATTTTGTCACTTTTATAGATGATGCATTTAGGAGGGTTTGGGTTTATGCTTTGAAATCTAAGGATGAGGTATTTGGTGTGTTTAAATTGTTTCATATTATGGTCGAGAGAGAGACAGGTAGATTATTAAAGTGCATCCACACTGACAATGGTGGTGAATACATTGACGACTTTCATGAGTATTGTAAATCCCTGGGGATATGGTATGAACAGACGGTTCCCAAGACCGCCTAGCAGAATGGTGTGGTTGAGTGAATAAATCACACCATTATAGAGAGAATCAGATGCATGTTATCCCATGCGAAATTGCCCATGATGTTATGGAGAGAAGCAATACACACAGCAATGTATCTGATAAACAGGTCTCCATCAGCCCCATTGAATGGAGAAGTGTCTGAGAAGGTGTGGACTGGATATGATCCATCGTACAGTTATCTTAGGGTGTTTGGATACACGACATCTGTTCACGTATTAAAGGACGAGAAGTCCAACCTCGATATGAAGATCAAGTAGTGTGTGTTCTTGAGGTACAATGATGAAAATTTTGATCGCAGACTGTGGGATCCGATCGAGAAGAAGCTTGTTAGGAGCAGAGATGTGGTTTTCTTTAAATATCAGTATATAAAAGACATTGATAAGCTAGAGAAGAACCAGTCTAGTTCAGGTGAGCTAGATAACATGAATCCGATTATTTCTCCCGTGGTGCCTGATGACGGGGGAGTACAACAAGGTACAGAGGACGAGTGAATTCCTTCAGAAGATGGACCAGGGGAGCAGCCCCCACTTGATATACCTGTTGAGCCACAGGTGAGGAGGTCATCTAAGGACAAATAGCTGTCTAAGAGGTACTTGCCACATCAGTACATTGTGTTGACTAATGAGGGAGAGCTAGAAGATTATTCTGAGGCCTTAGCCGACGAGCATAAGGGGGAGTGGTTGAAAGCTATGTAAGAGGAGATGAAATCCTTGTATAAGAACCACACTTATAACATGATGAAACTGCCTAAGGGCAAGAAAGCTTTGAGCAACAAGTGGGTATTCAGAAAGAAGGTTGAGTAGAAGAATTTACAGATGAGGTTCAAGGCTAGACTTATGGTGAAAGGGTTCGGTCAAAGGAAAGGCATAGACTTCGAGGAGATATTCTCACTATTGGTGAAGATGACACCTATATGGGTGTTGCTTAGGTTGGTGGCTAGCATGGATTTGGAGATAGAGCAGTTAAATGTTAAAACTGTCTTCCTCCATAGTGACCTGGAAGAAGAGATTTACATGCACCAACCAGAGGGGTTCGAAGTTAAGGGCAAAGAGCATATGGTGTGTAGGCTGAGGAAGAGCTTGTATGGGCTGAAATAAGATCCATGACAATGGTATAAGAAATTCGACTCGTTTATGTTAAAGCATGAGTATGACAGAATGGAGTTAGACCATTGTGTGTTCACGCGCAAGTTCTCAGGTGGTGATTTCTTAATTCTGCTGTTATACATTGATGACTTACTCATCATGGGAAAAGACATTAAATCGATAGGCTGAAACAAGAGTTGGGCAAGTCGTTTGCGATGAAAGACTTGAGCCCGGCTAAATAGATCCTAGGAATGGAGATAACCCGTGACAGAAGCAGCAGGAAGCTTTGATTGTCACAAGAGTGTATATTGAGAAAGTCTTAGAGCGGTTCAATATGAATGCAGCGAAGCCGGTCAGTACTCCACTGGATGGTCACTTCAGATTGAGAGACAGATAGTGTCCTGAGACGAAGGCAGAGGTGAAAGAGATAGAGAAGATATCCTACGTGTCAGCTGTAGGAAGTTTGATGTATGCTATAGTGTGTACACGCCCAGACATAGCATATGCAGTTGGTATTGTCAGCTGATGTCTTGCCAATCTTGGTAGAGAGCATTGGGCAGCAGTGAAGTGGATACTACGGTATGTAACAGGCTCATTCAAGTTAAGCCTATGCTATAGTGACGAAAAACCTGTGTTAGAGGGCTACACCGATGCAGATATGGCAGGTGACATAAACTCCAGAAAGTCTATATCGGGGTTCATGTTCACGTTTGTAGGGGGAGCGGTTTCTTGGAAGAGTAAGCTACATAAGGTCGTAGCATTGTCGACGACAGAGGTCGAGTACATTACGGTCACAGAGGCTTGTAAAAAGATGCTTTGGATGAAGAGGTTCCTACAGGAACTTAGCTTGAAGCAGGAGCAGCACATGGTCTATTAATATTGCGATAGTTAAAGTGTTATACACTTGAGCAACAATCTAAGTCAAGACTCCAAGTCGAAGCATAAAGAGATTCGGTATCACCAGATCAGGGATACTTTGGAGCAGAAGGTGTTACAACTTAAGAAGGTCTACACGGACGATAATGGGTCAGACATGATAACCAAGGCTTTTTTCAAGGGCAAATTTGAGGTTTGTAGAAACTAAGTTGGCTTGAAGAAGGTGAATTCCTCCTGAGTCAGAAATGGAGAGATTTGATG
Source organism: Magnolia kwangsiensis (assembly GCA_037074715.1). Taxonomy (NCBI): domain Eukaryota; kingdom Viridiplantae; phylum Streptophyta; class Magnoliopsida; order Magnoliales; family Magnoliaceae; genus Magnolia; species Magnolia kwangsiensis. The sequence continues at coordinate 30,460,387 of CM073584.1, read as the reverse complement.
GGGTTTTCCTCCTCGGGTCAAAGGAGATGTGGTGTGGTTCGGATGCCACAAACAATGGAATTATCACGCTACTCGACCAGTCAAGAGCACTACTCAACCGATTGAATGAACAGTGCTCGACCAGTCGAGGGTCACTCGACTCAAAGTTCAACGAGCTCAGTGAACAGTGCTCGCCAGTCGAGGGCCCGACTCGACCAGTTGAGTGAACAGTCTCGACCAGTTGAGGACTCTGCTTGACCAATCGAGGTTATGCAGATTTGAGTCCAGATCTTGGGCGGACTGTGGATATCCCTTTAGCAAGGGGTGAGAAAGGGAGTTTCCTAAACTATAAATAGGGGTGTCTGGGGCCTTTCTAAGCAATGGAAGAGGATTTCCTAAAGCTTTGCAAGGGTTTGCTAAAGGGTTTAGGGCTATCAAAGATGCGAGAGAGAGAAAAAAAAGAGAGAGGAAGCTTGTGGAAGAGACGATATGCTCGTAGAGGTGATTTACTGTGCACTCTACATCTCAACACTTCTACATCCTCGTGATCAGTGAGATCTCTCTATTTTTTTAATTCTCTTATTATTTATCCACTCCTGCGTGAGTGAAGAAGGTTGTAATGTTTTACTTCATAGTAAATTATTGATCTGAATGAGGTTCCATAGTTTTTACCTCTTTGAGGGTTTTCCACGTAAAAATTTCTTGTGTGGTGTGGTTTATGCTTTGATTTATTTCATTGATTTATTATCCCATAATTCTAATTTGATTTGGGAGGCTAGATCCTAAGGTTTTGTGCAAGGCCCCCAACACTATATAGAGAGCCCGATGTGGACTTCATGCAAACTTAGCAAGTTATAACATGACCAATAAACTCTTTGGAGCCTGCCGTGATGTATGTGTCTTATCTATGCCATCCATTCATTTTTTTCCAGCTCATTACAGTGCTTAAGCCCAAAAAATGAAGCATATCCAAAAGCTAAGGTGGATTACACCACATGAAACATTGGGAATTAAACACCTAATGATGAAAACTTCTTAGGGGGCCACAAAAGTCTCGAATTAAGCTGATTGTTGTGTTTTCCCTTCAACAATGTTTATGTGACCTTGTAAATAGGTTAGATGACAATAAAAATCATTGTGGCCTTAAGAAGGTTTCAATGGTGGACATAGTTGTAGACCCTAGGAAGGTTTCAATAGTGGATGTCATTATCCTAGTGTTTCTTGTGGTGTGCTCCACTTGAGCTTTGGATATACTTCAATTTTGCACTCCTTCCATTAAAGGAGGTGGAAAAATGGATGGATGGCATGGATAAGACATATATGATGGACCAGTGTACTCAGTACACTATAATGTGTTGAGTTACTAGTATACAATCCGCATCCACAGAGTTTATTACATAGTTATATAGATTTACAGGGACACATATTTCTTGATTTCGATGGGCCAACCATGACACTTATATGAAATCTCCACTCCCACTACTAGAGTACACACAAAAAAAAGAAGGTATTTGGCCCAGAAAACATACCCATACATTATTCATTTGGGATATATTAATGGAAAAAGTTTAGATTGCTACCATTGCCATGTACACTATTTCTAATCATATTGTCCACTCGAATCGCAAATGGAGCTATTTATCGGACCCTTGGCTAACATGGAGTAAGGCTCCCAGTGCTTGGGTTTTGGACCTTCAATGGGCATTCCATCACATTTAGAGTTGTACTTGAGTCACGCTTGCTTGACTTGGCTTAATCTACCTTGGTATGAGTCAGCTTGAACGATTATTCGATGCGAGCCAAGCTTCATATGACCTAGTTTGTTTGAAAACGAGTCCAAGTCGAGTAGACTGGAGCTTGACTCAACTCGACTCGAAGCTCGAAGTTCGATTTCAAGATTGGTAAGCTCGAACTTGGTTGGGTCTGGCTTGTGTGTGTATATGTGTGTGTGTGTGTGTGTGTATATATATATATATATATATATATATATATATATATATATATATATATATATATATATATATATATAACCCTAAAGGCCCTACCCTACCCAACCCAACCCACCCATTTCTTTACATTTCCTTTTGCAAACCCAACCTGCCACGCCCACTTGAGCTCCCCTCTCTCTCTCTCTCTCTCTCTCTCTCTCTCTCTCTCTATTTATCCTTCTCCTCCCCACTCGGCCACTCACCTAAGCTCGACTCAACGTCTCAGCCGTATGGCCCGTACCCCCCAAATTCACTCACTCCCTCTTTCTCCCTCAACTATAAGGTACCTCTAAATATAATCTTTGATTTACTTTTTTAATGTAATTGCTTAAAAATAGAAAAATTCTAAATTTTAAAATTGAGATTTAATTATAATTTTGAATATTTGATTTGTAAATTGAAGTTTTAGGGTTGAGTTGGGTCAGGTTGGGGCTAGGTTGAGACTGGGAGCTCGAATGGTAAGGTTGAGGGTGAGCTCGAGCTCGAGAAGAGCATGGATGAGTCAAGCTAAGCTCGGCCCACCTTGACTCGACTCGGATCGATGTATAACCCTAATCACATTTATCTTCACTGTCATGAATGACATAAGATATGGTCCTAGAATGAAAAAATTGACAAACATAGTCTTTGCATCATATCTTTTTGTTAGCAAAAAAAGAATCCTTAGTAATCCAGAGTTTACCAAATAATGCTCCCATGGTTAAAGCTAAACACAAGTCGAGTTCGAGTCAAGCTAGGCCAAGTTCGGCTCAACTCGACCCCACCATGACCCAAGCTCGAGCTTAGCTCAACTTGATCTTCGAACTCACCCCTTTAGCTCGCCTTGGCTCAATGATTTGAGCCGAGTCAAGCTAGGATCGAGTCGAGTTGAGTGAGCTAGTTGAGTCGAATCGAGTCAAGTCGAGTTATATGAATTTTTAATACTATTTTAAAATTTATTATAAAATCATTAAAATGAAAAAATTAAGATTGTTAAAACTGAGATAGGTGTAGTGACAGTGCATAACAAGTTATTACAAGCTAACAAGTAACAACATGAGAATATTTGTTACTACAAAACATTAAACTCACTCGACATTCATCAACAACTTGTTAATATGGTCCATATGAGGAATGCCTTCCCAACTGGCAGATAAGACAATTATCACCTTCATCTGAATTCGATACATCAATATTGTTTTCGCTATCCCATCCACTTGATGCGTTTTTAGTTTCATTGATGACTGGAAATATGTTTGTAGATCCAGAAGTGTTATCTTCTCTTAGGTAATTGTTTACTTCTTCTAAATCAGAAGGTGCTGAAACTTCATGATCATATTTCTGTATAGATTTAGCTAAATTTTTAATCCTTCTTTATGAGCTGATTTATAAGGAGTTTCCAATATTTTATAGAATGAGGAAGGCCTAAAGAGAAACTTTGATGTTTTATAGCTCTTCTTAATTTTCCTGTTTGGCCTTGCCTCGGCGTTATGTTGTTTTACAGAAGATCGATATCTAGATGCCTCCATTTCTTTCCTACTTATCTTCAGGTCAAGTTTTAATTTTTCTTCTTCTAAAGCTTTTAATTTGACATTCTCCTCTTCTTTTTTCTTACTAATTCATTATAATCTCTCTGTTTTGGAATCTTCATCTATTATAATAGGCTTGTTATTATATTTTGTGGCTAGTTGAATTGAGTGCGGAAGGGACAGATTTTTTCCTATTTGAGTCTAAGAGATCATAGAATAGAATTCATACTTCCTACGAGGCATTGGGACATGGTTTTGCATCTCCTCCCCAACCAGATAAGTGTATTCTTAGCCGGTTTATTTTGTTCACAAATTTGTCTCCACACAAATGATATTTAATCTTCATTCTTTTAGATGTTTAGGAGTAAACTTGGGTATTGTAATCCAAAATGTAGGTGGTTATCAGATGACATTTCTACACAAGGACTTTTGTTAATAAAGAATTATATTTTTAGGCAAAGTCATGAAGCCAATATAATTTACAAGAAATAAATTATACTATGTTTAAAATTTAAATGTCAATGTCAAGGCACTTCAAAAATAACATAAATTAAAGTCTTACATAACAAAATATGAATTATAACAAGTAACAAAATCAAGATGTGCTAAATTTTTTTTTAAAAAAAAAACGTTTAAACTTTACACAGATGAAGGTGCAGTCTCATCTAGACCCTCGGTCTCGTCCTCTTCATCATTCTCTTCATCAAATAAACTATCACCCTAAACTGGACACAACCAATCTTGTGTACAAATGAGCGCTTTAATTGTTTTAGGTGCAAGAGAGCTTATATACTTGTTCACGACCCTACTACAAATGCTAAATGTAGACTTTAATGCTACTGTTGTAATTGAAACTGATAAAATATTTTGAGTTATATATCAACGATAGTGTAGGGTATTTTTCTTCATGATTTATAGTCTTATACCATTCTAAAACATCAAAGTCTTAGTTGGAGACCTTCACGATTGGCTCCTTAAGATATACATCTAATTTTGACTCATTTGTTTACTGATACGCTTCATCTTGTTCTAAGGTTGTGAAGTACTCATTTAGAAAATATTCATCACCTATTAACAAGCAACAACCGCGTTCATGCATAAGTTGTATCCTGTCTTGTGGTAGAATTACCCACATAAGAAGATTACAATTCTTCAACCGTGACATGAACCCTGGATGTTTCAACTGTTGTCTTATCAAACAAATAGATCTTCTTATAAATGTAACTAACCAATCTCATTTTGTAGTGAGATTAAGTACAACATTTAAAGCCATTAACGAGTGACATTTGCTCCGGTACTTTTCAATTTTCAGTTGCATGCTTAATGTCATATTCTGAATATAATCTGAACCTATTGTGACACTTCTCTAAAGAGCATTATTAATCTCCCAAAACTTTGGAAGAAGCATATTTATCGCTGGATATTTATTTCTACAAAATAACTTCGTGCAGTCATAGTAAACTCAAAAAAAACCACAAACGTCTCTAGTTTTTTTCCAATCATCTTCATTAGGTAACTAAACATATGCTTTATCATGAACTGCAAATTTTGAGAATTCAATTTTTAAATCGACAGCTACATCTAACATTTCATATATTGAATTCCAATGGGTGCACATATTTAACTTTAATTTTTTTTATAATCTAACATTCATACGTTGGAGTATATCATTCCATATACTAAGTCTTAATGGTGGCCCCCTTATATACTTCACGCTTTCTCTTATTCTTCAATTGTTTCGTCAATTATTTTTAACCCCTCTTACACAATCAAATTTAGAATGTGAGCACAACATTTGACTTGAAAAACTTTTTTCCTAAAATATAGATTCCTTGTTGTCTTGAATTGGCTCCATAAAAAGAAAATCACATCATCATTTACATATGCATTATCTAGCGTAAATAAAGATATCATACTTTCGATGACCCACTTCTAAAGACAATTGTATATGTAGTCTGAAATAACCAAACTGATTTGAGAGGGAGGAATGTGACGAAAGTTTAAAATTATCTTACGTAGATTTTAATATGCTCCACATAATGTGCAATTAATGACATATATCCTTTCCTTTAATTGGACGTCATTCACAAGTTTGAAGTAAGACTTATATGTGAGACTGATGACAAAAGGGCTTTCATCTTTGTTTTCTCATTCATATATATTTTCATGCACTCTTTTCATCATGACCTGCGAACACTTCTCAAATTAATTGAGATTCAAGTATCTGCTGTATTCACTAAAAACACTGCTATCTATTAGTCTAAATGATTTCTCCTCTACAATAACTATTTTTGTAAACCAATCTTTCTATTTGTCTTTTTAAAATTTATGAGTGATGAGAGCAACTTGCGTATCAGAGTCACTTCCTTCAAATGAGGAAAATGAGAACAATTGTTGGCCTTATCATGTGATTTTTGGGCTCTTAGCACAATTAATATTGTGTCTACGATGACGTGAAGTTGATCCCCCAGAATGCTTTGTGAATGTTAACTTTCAATGCTTACATATAACCTTGGTAACATGGTTCGAACCCTCTTTTACCTCAACCTCTTCCAAATCATCCCAAATTGCTGATCTTTTCTTTCTTTTATTAGATGTATCTGAATTTAAGTTTTTCTCATATCATTCAACATCAACACCTAGAGGGGATATGGTAGATGTACCAACACCAGAAGTAGTGGGGGCTTGCTCACAATATATATATTTAAATATGAAAATAAGAAAACCCGCATAAGATATGTGTAGTTGGAAGGTGTCATTGTAATTTGTGATTTTTAACTATACATTTTTAAACATGTCCTAAAATTTAATTTCACTTTTATCCCATTTAGTAATCTATCATGTACTTTACTCACATAATTTATATGCGATTCAAAAATTCGGCAACATCTCCCCATTATTCTCCAAAAACATGTAAAAATTCTCAACTGTTTGAGTGTCATCACCATTATCTATTATTTATAGAGGGGAGGCAGTTAATTAGTTGGAAACTATATGTTTGGAGAATAAATTGGGTTGATGCACCGAATCTTGAACTCTATAAAAATTGTGTAAGCAATATTAGGTATATGATATATTACGAAATTGTCCAACTTGGACAATTTAAGAATTCATATATATAAAGAATATCAGACTAATAATTGTTTTAAATATAATTTATTATATATGAATTCTTAAATGGGTAGGTAGATTATTGAATTCATCTGTCAAGTATGTCAAATATCAAGTGAGGTGGCTTTAAAACTAATTAATTTATATTTAATTGAAGTATATAACTATAAATTATATATTTAAATATGATTTACAGATCAATACTTGAATTAAGTATAAATCAAATTCATGTAATAAACTACGAGTCTACATGAGTTTAAAATTTCTCAAGTAGTCAAAAATTCAAATTCAAGTAATTAAGAATCAAAATCAAGTAATCAAAAAGCAAATTCAAGTCTACACATGTTTAGAATTTCTCAACCCCAACCCAACCCGATGGAGCCTAACCCCAACCCCAACCCAACCCGAGCCCAAGGAGGGTTTTGGGGACTCAAGAGATGAGATGGATGATCCAGATCATCCAAATTGGACCATTGGGTATCCAATACATGTCGGGGGAACTCTAACTCCCTTCAGTTAACTTTTTATTCAATGCCTAACAACAACCTCTCCTTCATCATTCACACTCGCTCCAACTTCGAGATTCCTCCATTTAGCCCCCCTCTTATCGTCTCTTCTTGGACCATTCATAAATTTTATGGGGCTCACTCTGATGGTGTTATCACTATTGGATGGCCTTCCTTTACTTGATAGTGGGGAGGCATTGGAGAGTGTGCCCTTATGTGCAATTAGCTCCATCCAGGTCAGACATTCTCAAATTAACTCTACCATTGGATTGACAATTTGACCCTGAAGGAGCTATTTAATCTCAAGCTTGTGGCTTTGTAAGGTGATTTAGCTACGTACATAAGGTGACAAACAATTGGCTCATGCTTAGTGCGATGACTTGTATGTGGGTCTCGTCACTAAACCTATTTCTGTTTAATGGCATGGAAAAAGTTGTCCCCAACCATTAGGTTGGGTGTGAGATATTAGTAGTAGGGGTTGGGGTAATCCCTAACGAGGGCCACATGCCCCTACATGTGGTGTGAAGAGAGGAGACACTAAAAAAAAAAAATCACTTAATCATTCTCACTCTCCACCCTCCCAAATCACTTGCTCGCTCTCGTTATCACAGCTCTCTCTGCACCTGTGGCCATAGGACCATGCAACGGGTGCTCCATGTAGGAAAGCCCTCACCCCCAAAGTATCGTACTTGCATCCTATTTAGTGAATTGCACACACTCATCTTGGTAATTGATTGTGTACTCTTACCTCTTTTTAGTGGTCACAAATTACATATATATTTTTCTAACAAACTGCACACTCGTGCCTCTACTTAGTGGACTACCCACTTGCACTTGTTTCATTAAGAGCTGAGAGAGAGAGAGAGAGAGAGAGAGAGAGAGAGAGAGAGAGAGAGAGAGAGAGAAATGACATATGTAGTATAGTGCACTTATTTGTTCACCTTGTTTGTCAATCACGCATGTGTGTTGATGTGTTAGGAAGTCAGTTGAGCCCTTAAAAACTAAAAACCGAAGACACATGAAGACTTGAGCATCAAGGAGGTGCCTTGGTGACCTTAACCCTTGAACCAAAATATCCCTAAACCTCTAGATGATCATGGCCTAATAGGTAAACCTTTGATTGATCATCCATTAGCCATATGATCCCCAATTGAACATGCTTAGACAGGCTATAGGGTTTCGAGCTACTATAAACCTAACTGCTCAACAACACGGACTTATAGGTGTCCTCGATCGATCGATCTTAAGCGATCGAACATGGCACAAATAGTCCAACAAGCTTTTGGAAAATCACTAGAGTTATAGCAATCGATCGAAAAGGAGTTCGATTACTCGAAGGCTCGAATCGATTAATCGAACCAACCATTTTCTGCATGTTTTTTTACTGTTAGAATTTGGTTCCTTTACAAAAGGCATACGAATCTGGGATATTTTTATAAGTTTTTTGGTGCAATTGAAGGCTAGGTGTTTTTCGACTCATACCACACGTCTTAAACAACTAATCCCATGAGTTCCAAGTCACATTTCTTTAGATTTTAACTCTAATGAGGATTCCAACCTCCACATGATCTTGAACTCCACCATTTTCTAAAGTTTAGGCCCAAAACTCTTGATAAACCCTTTGTCTAAATCCTCTAGAAGACCTGTTTAGGTGAATCCCCTATGAATTACAACCTTCCCATGTGTTGTAGAAGATTCACTCAACTTTCATTGCCTTGGTCACTTCATTGGCACATCATATGCAAGGCAAACGATCATAGGAGCTAAAGCATCGGCATCAACATTCAGGGAAGAAAAAGGAGAGTGTATTCAAGCATAAGAGAGCTTTGAAGTAGCAACCCTAAAAAGACACATTAACGAGGCTCAATTTGACAAGTGTCATATATGAGTCCATACTTTCTTTCCTTTGGTAGGATTGATGGTAAGAGTTTATGACCCAAAATTGAATAGGTTCTTGTGTAGGACCTAAGCTCTTATGTAGGTTGAATTCACCAAACATTTGTGCGTACCTGTTAATCTTCATGAGAGCCTCTGGAAGAAGTAAACGTAGGTCCTTAGATCAAGACCGATGTTGTTGGTTAGCTAATAGAAAACCAACTAAAGTCTCTTGTAGAAGCCTCTAGCATAAGTTTACATTTGATGAGTTTTTGTACATGCCTCCAATGAGAGCGTACGACAGTGAATACTTGTACACTCAAGGAGAGTGCATCTGCTGGGAGTGGGGTGGGGAAACCAAATCACTATATATGTTTATGTTTGTGATTGTGAATTGTGTAAATTCTATTCTTGCTTATGTATATGATTAGTTAAATAATTTGATTGCTTGAATTGGATTGTATGCTAGACACTTAACTTGTAATGCACACACAAGCTTATTATCAATTATAAACTAATTACTTCATTGACATATCTTGTGTAGTCTATGTGCTTGTAACCACTTTAGCTTGAAAGCTTTAATGTTAAGTTGTCTTACTTAGTTTAAATTGACATATTAATTTTAGTAGACAATTGTGGAATTAATTGGTAAAAATTTTATTGGTCCTATTCACCCCCTCTCAAGGACTTATATCCATTCACTCCTTAGCTCCAATAAACTTCCGCATGCATAGCCCATGTGGCCCACCACCTCACGCAATTTCATAGTTTAGGGTCTATCCAACTTCATTTGACTGGGACCGTTTCATCGACACTATCGTCTTCACCATTGGATCGAGAATGTGAATTGAATTGTCTTCCCATATGTGGTTGATTTGAGCGGGTCACTATGTCCGGTGTTTCAACTTCCCGACTCAGTCACATAATCATGTCACTCAATCTATAATAATAATAATAATAATAATAATAATAATAATAATTTTTATTTATTTATTTATTATTATTATTATTATTATTTATTATTATTATTATGCACCATGCTACTCGCATGTCCCTAACACCAAAGGCTTCTCCCATGCAGGGATGTATGAAGTGATAATCGAAGCCATTCATCATCAAGTCTTGGGGTTAGAGGAGTGTCGTGAATCACTACAATGATATAGCTCAAGATATATGGCTAACCCCACTTCTACTTTGTGGTTTTCTAGATGATATCTTTATCTAATGCATGCCTATTATAATCTTATTGATTATTTAGGGAACCATGACCTTTGATTCAATTTCATGAAAAGTTAACAATGTAAGCTAGACACAAACCAAGCCAGCTTGAAAGCTCTGCTCAAATTGGTTTAAAAAAGCTTGGCTTTGATTGGTTCAAATAGAAGTTCAAACCAAACCAAGCCCCAAAGTCAAGCTCATTAAAAAAAATAAAAATAAATAAAGCTCAAACCAAGGTAGTACCAACTCGGCTCGAAGCTCGAAGCTGAACTTATTCATCTCGATTTGATTCGGCTTGATTTGGCTTGCAGATTGTATGTACACTATTTCTTGTGGTGTGATCTACTTGAGCTTTGGATATGATTCAACTTTGGGATCATGTCCTAAAATGATATGTAAAAATGGATGGATGGTGTGGATAATACATATACATGACAACATGATTAAGCTCGGTTTGATTTGGCTTAATTCGGCTTGCAGATTGTATGTACACTTTTTCTTGTGGTGTAATCCACTTGAGCATTGGATATGATTCAATTTTGGGATCATGTCTTAAAATGATATGAAAAAAATGGATGGACTGTGGATAATACATATACATGACAATGTGGATAATACATAATAAATATGCAAGAATGCACACAGTTTCATGAGGTTTGGTCCACTTGAACTTTGGATATGATTCAATTTTGCATCATATTTTAAAACGATATGTAAAAATGGATGGACAACATGGATAATACATGTACATGATGGTGGGCCCACAAAGTTTACTCGGTACACTAAAGGGAGATTCGATTTGGTTGGTGACCTCAACACCGGTCACGTAGTCGGTGTCAAAGTGTTGTGGACCCCACCATAATATATGTGTTTTATCTAGCCATATATACAAAATTTTGGCTTATCTTACAGTATGAGACCAATATAAGGAAGATCCAAACCACCGATAGACCACAACACAGGATCCAAACTTGTTGAGGGACAAAAGCCTCGAATCAATATTGTTTTCCTGTGGTGGGGCGAACTGAAATGTATGTAATGCATATCGATGTCGCCCATCCATTTTTCCAGCTCATTGTATGGCATAGGCCAAAAAATGAAGTAGATCTAAATATTAGGTGGGCCATACTCAAAGAATTAGTGGTTGATTGAACAGCCTACCAATCAAAACTTCTTTGGGATAAGCTTAATGTTTCTAGTAGTTTTTATTTGTCATCCAATCTTTTGATAAGTTCACATAAGCTGGGATGAAGAGAAAAAATAAATATTAGCTTGATCCAATGCTCTTGTCGCCCATTAGTTAATGGTCAATCGCCACAGTTTCCTATCATATGGACCACCTGATAATTGGATCTGCTTATTCTTTTTTAGATAATGCCCTAAAATGATCTTAAAAAATGGATGGATGGGGTGGATACAAAATACACATGTCAAGGTAGGCACCACCATAATGTCCGCACCATCTTCCGTGACACCGATGTCTCACCTAATCCGCTCCTTGCACCACACAACTAGCAACGAAATTTCTTGAAGTGTGAAATTTTTGTAGGCCCCACAATGATGTATTTCTTATATCCACATTGTCCATCCAAATTTTTAGATCATTATAGGAATTTATGCTACCGTTGAAAACTTCTCGGGGCCACGGAAGGCTCTGATCAAGCTGATATTTGTATTTTAATTTAATCTAGGTGTTTTTTTAATCTTATGAACAGATCAGCCGGAAAATAAGCCTCATAGTTGGCCCTATCAAAGTTTCAACAATAGTTTGTTCAATCCCCACTACTTTCTATGGTGTGATCTACTTGAGCTTTGGATGTACATAAATTTTGTGCTCATGCTCTAGAATAATCTAGAAAATTTGATGGATGGTATAGATCTAACAAAAAAAATCATGGTAGGACCCAAAAACATTTCACACATTAGAAGTTATGTTGTGTAGTTAGTAATCTATTTGGGAGGGAGAAATCCAGCGTATCTTGTTAGTGGGAGTCATTGGAAATGACATGGACCAATGAGAAGCCACAACACTAGAATTTTTAGTGCCTTCAAAATAGATGATCCACTCTCTCTAAAATGTATACCCTATCCTATCGTGTATCTTTCTCTAACGTTCCAAGCATGGATAATAAATGAGAGGACTCTTTTCCGTTTTCCTTTTTGACTCGCAGTTACACATGCGGAATAAGCTTGGCGGGATCCATCATTTGTCAAGTTCCACTATAAAAGGACTTCATCCTCCTCGTTTATATATATATATATATATATTAAAAATGATAGATATATATATATATATATATTAAAAATAAAAAGTAAAAAAGAAAGAACCGCTGATCACCTACTAGCAATTGAACAATAAGATAACCACCTGTCTAGAATTAAGATTCCATAGCATATATATTCCAACTGTTAATACCTTTTTCACTTCTGAAAAACAAAACAGAAATCCTTTGTCAAACCACCAACGTATGCATGCACGGTATCCCTCGTACAACAGGAGTCCGAAACCTGAAAGATCAGAGGAAACTATTTAATAAGAGCTCTGTAAATATTCAAAGGCATGAAGAGATCCATCCAATTAGTAAAGAGGAGGAGAGGCTTTGAATGGTAGAGTGCAAAGAAAAGTCAAAGTCAGAGCAATGGTCAAGTCGAAACCAACGATCTATCGCTTCTCTATTGATGTTCGTCTCCAAGGTCATCGATTAAAGCCAAAATAGGGGAGTCGTCTCGTAGGAAGTATATATCTATCGTTTTAGTATTATTTTTCAAGTAACGAAAATTCAATCTGAATACTGTATAGTTGAACGTATGAAGAACTCTAGTAGAGTTATGCTCACAAATCCGTGTTACCAAATGTACAGATCTAATCTTATGCTTTAACCTTGCATATGGTACGTGAGAGAGAAATCCTTTCAAGGGTCTAAACAACCCTTGACATGGGAAGAAGCAAAGAATCGGTGATGGAGAAGGTAAAAAAGACGGAAGAAAAAAATGGAAGAAAAATGAGCTGATCACTGTTCGAACTTGGCTTGGCTTGGCTAGGATATTTGGACCAAACCAAACCAAGATCAAGCTCGTATAATCTGACCAAATCAATATCAAAGAGTAGGGATAGAGTCAAAGCTCCGCTCATGAAAAGCACGAACACATGTACATGTACACATACACACATGGCTGGCTCTAATAAACTTATTGGTTATGAGAAATTGAAGCAGTTGTTTTGTGGATCCTTACTCTTCGGTGCTATGCTCTCAGGAGTTTCAACACCCGGTCAAGGGTTTGAATACCCATGGGTGGTGAAATTCCACTGAAGTGTGAGTGTGTGTGCGTGCGTAAAAAATAAAAATAAAAGAATTAAAATTTAATTTTTTTTTTTTTTTTAAAAGCATTTGTTTTGCAAATGAGATAATAGAGGTACTCGCGTGCAAACTCATCAAACCATGGGTGACAACGTAGATTTTCTTCCTCACTTTTTTGGGGAAATTGACAACGAGTCTTGCACTCGTAAGAATCCTAAACCCGTGATTCAAGTAATCATAATCACTACAATTGTGAGGAAAGCTAGGTCATGTTTAAGACAAAATACAATAATGACTACAGTAGCACTAAATGAATCGAGAAGAAAATAACTGAATTAAATGGTAGTAGTGAATGTGAGAACAAAGCATGTACCTTTTTTCTTGAAGTTTTTGCAATGGCGCTTCTCAATCCAGCAGCAAAGATGAAACCAGTAGTTGTAGATGCACCGAGACAAGTCAATGGATGAAACTCCACAGCAAAAGTATACAACTATGCGCACGGGGAGCAAGGAGGTATTCTGCAATAGTTGGGCGGAATAGTGTACAATACGCTTGGGCTTTCAGTTTCTGCATGTGGCTTACTTGTTTAAATGATCCCAGACGTTGGTATGGTGGGCCTCACCATGGATGTCCTATGGACCAAAGATTATATAGGATTTAATTGATTGAATGGAAGAACTTGTTATATTTTCTTTCTTAACCGTTTCATTGGCTTCCCAATTGAAAGATCAAGGATTTGTCCATCTCCTATGGGATTTTTTTTTCCCATTGATTATACACAGGTAGGAACACAATATTGAGGGTTTGGATCATTGAACAGTAGACCACTTATGCAAACTGAAATATTCCTAACCACTACTCACAATCTTTTGGCCGAGGCAGTGTGTGGCAGATGGGTGGCTTTGAATATACTAGTTTAGACAACAGAAAGTAAATTCAATATACGTTAACCGAGTAATGATTCTAATTAAAGATTTAAAGATTAGGTATTTGGTGAATGTCACAAGAAATTAAATAATGAGATGGCAATTTGACTATTAGGGCAAGTAGGCATTATTTGCAATTTTTAATCCTCACCGACTTTCTGATTTCTAAATCAGATTAGCAAATAAGAATCGTCTACCATACCTATTTTAAAATACAACACCTTCTTTACACAGCTACTTAAAAAAGCTAGGCTATGTGTGGCCCACCAGTTGTACATGTAAATCTACATCATCCACCTGGTGAGAACCCATATTTGAACCGTACTTACAAAATATGATAACAACAAGAAACTTAGATGGTCTACAGCAATAAGAACAATGTAAAACTGCACCTACAACCTTTTAATTTCACCTGGTGTGGCCTGCCTATGTTTTGGATCAAGCTGATATTTGTATTTTCAGTTCATTTTGGTGAGTTACACATGATTGATGGATTTGATGAAAGACATGCAACATGGTGATATTATATACAAACCTATAGGTACTCTTTGGTGCGACCCTACCAATGGATGGTCACAAGATTTACCATAATGAACTTCTACTATATGTGTTTTCAGAGCGATGCTCTGTGTGTAGTGACCCTTCCAGTCTTGGTCGATGCCGAAAAAGTTATATACACCTCGTCCTAAAATATGTCTTTTCCACACCGTAAATCCATATTTTCTAGCTCATTTTAGGTCATGGGTAAAGAAATAAGGAAGATCCAAGGTGAACTACACCGGAGAACGGAAAGCATCAAATATATGCTTGATATAAAACTTTTGTGGCCTCTTAAGAGTTTTCAACAGTGAGTATCCAATCACCATTGTTTCCTATGATGTGGTCTACCTTAAATTTGGATATACCTCTATTTTGGAATCATGACCTGAAATGAACTGAAAAAATGGATAGACAGCGTGAGGATGAAACACATACATCATCGAGTGGCCTACAAAGCTTTTTTCAGCACCAGAAGTGGTTGGTGCCACTACGGAATCTGAGTACACGGCCGGCTGCATGCTAACCTGACATTCGGGACTACGTTTCCTCCTCCTGGTGCAGGACATCAGAGCAATGTAGAAGGTAAGACCCATCATAAAAAGCCTGTCTCACCTTGATCATATGTTATATATGAGGTAATGCTAAACCGTGCCCAGTTTCACGCGTTAGCTAGGCCCTAATCCGCTTATACCCAGGGGACGCGGATTAGCTACTGACGACCTGAGTAGGTGTTAGCATTACCGTATGCCTCACCTTGATCATATGTTATATATCCATTCCGTCTATCCGTTTTTAAAGCCTATTTTAGGCCATGTAGCAAAAAAATGAAGCATATAAAATCTCAGCTCTGGTGGATTACACCATAAGAAACAGTGATGATTTTTTATTTTTATTTAGTAAAATATAGAATTCTAGCTTTTGTGGAAGATTTCAAAAGGTTGCTACTTCACCTCTTAGATTTGTGTAGGACCAACTGAATCTGATGGCCTTGGTGTGTCCCTGACAGCTACAGAAATCAGTACTCTCTTCCCCCCCCCCCCCCCCAAAGGGCAGCCGGAGGCCCTGATTCCATTCAAATTTCAACAAGATTTACATTCGGGATTGCCCAGGAAAAAAATTCTGGGAAAACCTATCATGGCTACCTGAAAAGTGCAAATAACACCAAGTACAAGAAAGTGCGAAGGTCAAGATTTAACTCTCCCTAACTACACCCAACCCCACTGTATCAAGTAAAATAATCTCTCTGACCTGAGGAGGAAGCTCAGCTAGCGAGGAGAAATAAGAGAGGGATTGGGTCTCACTGCCTAAATGGGCCAATGTGTCGGTCGGATAGTTAGCCTCCCTAAAGATATGCCCAAAACAAGCCTGCCCTGTAAGCTTGAGATTCTCAATTCTTCTGAACCAAAAGCTCTATTTCCAGCCCGGGCGAGAAGCCCCATTCAAGATACTAACAACCAACTGAGAATCTAATTCAACCATCACCTTAGAGAAGCCCTTGCGATGACAAAAGGAGAGGCCCTCATGGATGGCCCAAAGCTCTGCACATGTCTCTGTACCATGACCATAACTGATCGAGAATGCATAGACAAAATCTCCACTATCACCCCAAATCTCTGCACATGTGTTTGTACCATGGCCATAACCGATCGAGAACGCAAAGAAACAGTGATGATTGAGCACTAACCATTAAAAACATCCCAAGGCCCACTGTAAGCAGATCCTTAATGTTTATCTGTCATTCAATCCGTTGATAAGGCAAAAAAGAAATGGAAAAGGAAAAAAATATAAATATTAGTTTGATCCAAAACTTTTATGACCAACAAAAAGCTTTTAATGGCCATTAACCACTTTTTCCAGTCGTATGATTCACAGGAGATTTTGAAATATATACCATCCTTAGATGAGCTGAAAAAACTTAGATAAAAAATAAATTTATTAAGGTGGGCCCAGACAGTATGGGTAACACCCACTGAGCCGGTCTCCAGGTAACAGCTAATCCGCTCTCCGTCAAACACTTCACCTGTAGAGTATGACCAAGGTCAAAATTATAATGAATTAACAGGCCTGCATGAGCCGTGGAGGATGTGGTTTAATTCGAAACAGCATGCAAAATCTTACTAGTCTTAGTGAATCAACTGTCTCCACTGGTGGGTCCTTACTCTTACCCGGGTGGTAGACTCCCGGGAGTTTCAACACCGGGTCAAGGGTTTCGAGTACCCACCAGTGGTGAAATCCCACGGCGTGCGTGTGTGGGGTGTGTGTGAGTGTGTGAAAAAAAAAAAAATGTCTCCAAAATAACGGAGGTTCATAGAAGGCACGTACGCCAAAGCCATTGAATATCTTAAATATATAACATTTTCAAGGGCAAACGTGGAAGCTTAATTTTCTACATGTTCGATACACCTGATTCGGTGCCTCTCCTCGCATGCAGTGCATCTGTTTTATTTTGGGTGAAAAGTGCACCATTGGATGGAATCAGTTAAGCATGACTCACTCAGATGACCGAAATTTCACCTGAATGTCCGGTGGGAGATGAGCAGCAGCGGATTAGGTGCAGTCCAGCCTTGACCATAGGCCCATTTTGATTTATGTATTGTATATCCATGCTATTCATCTGTTTTGCTGGATCGTTTTAGGGCAGGAACCAAAAAATGAATCAGATCCTAATTTCAGGTGGAGTACTGAGCCAGAGGAAACTGTGGTGATTGAACACCCACTGTTAAGAAGTTCCTACGACCCACCATATTGCCCACTGTGATATTTATTTACCACCCAACCTGTTGGTAAGATTGTGGGAATGGGAAAAGAATAAATATAAGGTTGATCTAGAACTTCTATTTCCCACACAAAATTTTTAATGGTCAATCACAACTGTTTACAGTTATATCGACCGAAAGGATATATAACATATGATCAAGGTAGGCACCTGGTTATCTCCCCAGATGAGGAGTCACCAACAAGCCATGCCTAGAGTTCGTTGAAAGCTGCGTCTTTCTTCCTTTTATATATATATATATATATATATATATATGAAGGCATGTATGATTGTAAAAAGGATGGGAAACCAAAAAAATAAAGTTGTATGTTAAGTAAATGGTTAGATATTAAAATACTATAGCGTGCGTGTACATTTTGATGATTTATATGGTCCATCGTACATGATATTGCATGGCATACGCGGGTTACCGAAAAAGCATATATAGCTATGGAGGGTTTTATGAAATTTTACACACGCTAAAAAATAGCTAGCCAGTTAATAGAATTTACATTCCAATATCTTTTTTATAATGATTTCCAATATGCTAACCACTTTATAAATAATTGTAATTTGATTTGGAGTTTGACCGAGCCAGAAAAATGTTCAGCTGCTCAGACAGGCTATGACATGTGAAAGTCACCCTGACAATCATGTTTTTCATCCTATGTTACGACCAGAGTATAAAAATTACTCATATTGGTGGTTCAGGTGGACCACAGAGTTGAAAATAAAGTACAAATTAATAACACCCACCCTCTAAGTTGTTTTATTCACATGGCCCACCAAAATCATGAATGGGCCTATTTTGGGCCCAGACCTAGATTTGACTGTGGCATCTAAGGATCATCACTGTGGGTCATTCTGTTAAAATCAAGGGAGCATGCAATTCATAAAACATGACAGGAAGGGTATTTTGTCCTTATCCCTTGGCCTTAACCATTATCTGTTCCCTTCTCCCCAAATTCATTGTTACGTTCGTCCAGTCCATGTGATTTTTACGATCTGTCACATTAAATGGGCCACATGCGGGTAAATATCACTGCCAATTAACTAGTGAATATGCCTCTAAAATCAGTCTATACGAATGTACAATCGACATGATTAAGGGAATGCACCGCAACTTTAATGGGCCCCACAATTTTGAAGGGTTAGATTTATATTTGCTGAATTTACTATGGCTGTGTGTATGAGCATGGCATGCAGGTCATATTCTCTCAGAGTATAAATATCTCTCTAATGCCCACTACACAGGCGCAATGTGTTGGATATGGCAAATAGGCTCCCATACACGTTTGAATAATAAAAAAGATATGTGCTCGTCTATTTGATGGGACCCACCATTCACGAGTGGAACGGGCAATGAATTAAAGGCAGACAAAAGTTCAAACAAAAGGCAGAACCCCATTTATCGGATGATTAGGACCATCCAATAACCCATGTTCCCCCGCATGGGGCCTCACCAGATGACTTGGACTTGCTCAACGTAAGGTAGAAACTTCTGTCCGTAGGCTCGAGTGATCGTATACCACGAAGAAATTCCATGGTAGGTGTTTCATAAAGTGGTCCCATTAGTGTATCTTAAAATTTATACAAAATTGATGACCTACAGCTGGCTGCATGATGTAGAGCGGGTCGCGGACAATTTCATGGCCAAGATGGATCAGAAAAGCAAGGTCGGCGACAGAAGTGATCCGGACCATCTGACCTTAGATCAGGCGTATCTCACAATCCGAAATGAGTTATCCGACGTAAAATATATGATTTTGGGGTAGAACGAGCTACTTTAGCCAACCAACCCCGCTACGTCGGGTTGCGCAGCCCGGATTTGCGAAAAACCCCCTGATCGACGGTCGCTTCCTCGTTTTAATTTTGTTTTTACTATAAATAGTAAGTTTTAGTTTGAGTATAACTTTTCATCCGTTGGGCTTTAGGAGTTGTGTCCAACATGAAAAGTGCTTAGGATAATTAGGAGAACCGTTTGGTGAAGCCAAATAGGACACTTACTATTTTTGGCCGAAAACTTTGCACACTAGTAGACATCATGACCGTCTATAAATAGTAAGTTTACTATTTATAGTAAGTTGCGAATTCTAGGAGTTTTAGTTGTAGTTTGAGTCTGATTTCTTTTTTATTGCTTTGTTCCCTTATTTAAAGGGTTGTGAACTCAATTTTGGGAATTCATCAATTAATTTCGAATTTATTAGAATTTATTTCTATCTTCCTGCTTTCTTTCCTCGTGGATTCGAGAAGTCTCTGTGAGGAGTCCAGAGAAGCTCCGTGGATTCGGAGTAGTTATCCTTGAGGAAGACGGTGATCGACCTCATCACGTTCATCCCTGCGTCAATTTGGTATCAGAGCGAGGTTTTCCCTCGGGCCGATGGCAAACAACTAAGGTATGAATCAAAATCCTGTGGACGGTGATCCAGGGATTCGTTATCTTTCGGAAAGAATGGAAGCTTTCCATCGGGAGAGTCAGTTGACCATGCAAGGGCTGCAGGCAACCCTCGACCGTCTTGCGGATGCGTTATTTCCGCCCCGAGCCCTAGGCGGTGCTCCACCACCTATGGCCACTCCACCACCCGTGGTTGCTGTACGACGTGACCCTGATTATCGCAGAGTACTACCAGCGGCAAACCGTAGGGCTACACCAGATGACTCTAGTTCCAACGATGAGGACATTAATGAGGGTTTTGACCGACGGCCAATCCATAGAAGCGATCGTCTAGATCGTGCTGAAAGAGACTATCAAGGTAAGGATGAACTTCCTAGTTTTAACGGTTTATTACGTATCGAAGATTTTCTCGATTGGCTAGCCGAAGTAGAGAGATATTTCGATTATATGGATGTGTCAGATCATAAAAGGGTGAAATTGGTAGCGTTTAAATTAAAATCTGGTGCTTCTGCATGGTGGGAACAATTGCAACTCTCACGAGCCCGCCAGAACAAGGCGCCCATCGCATCATGGCCTCGGATGAGACGTCTTCTTCGTTCACGATTTCTCCCCAGTGATTATGAGCAGATATTATTCCAGCAATACCAGAATTGCCGACAAGAAAATCGGACTGTTACAGATTACACTGAAGAATTCCAGCGGTTGGCTACACGAAACGATTTATCAGAATCTTAGTCACAGAAAGTGGCACGATTTATAGGTGGGTTGCGACCGGTAATTCAGGATCGAGTTCAGATGTACCCAGTCGGGACCGTAGATGAAGCAGTTCAATTGGGAGGAAGGGCAGAAACACAGCTTGCAAGAGCTCCTGCTCGTCCCTATCCTTCAAATCGACCCCCTATGACAGGTCCCACACAGGATCCAGTGCTGGCTCGAGGAAAAGATCCGGTAGGAGAACGTCCTCAACCTCCTCCACCCGCGAACCGTGATATGGGGAGCGGACCATCCAGACCTCAACGGGCAGCACCCACAACAGCGCGCCCGAGTAGGATTCCAAATCCTTATGCTCAGCCAAGGCCGAACAATTGTTACCGCTGTGGCTAACCAGGCCACTTATCAAACACTTGTCCTCAACGTCCGGCAGCACACTTGACTATAAACGAAGGGGGCACTGAAGATGAGGCCGCAGAAGAAGATCATGGCTTTGATGAATATGAACAAACTACTGAAGAAATAGTAGGTGGCGATGAAGTAACAGGCGAGGATCGTGGCGAATCTCTCGTTGTGAGGCGACTACTGTATACCCCACGAAAGGAATTACATCCACAGCGGCACAATATATTTCGTACTCAGTGCACTGTCAACGGAGAGGTCTGTGATGTGATCATAGACAGTGGTAGCAGCAAGAACATCGTCTCAAGAGTGATGGTGGATAAGTTGCAGCTACCAACGACGAAACATCCTTCCCCATACTCAATTGGCTGGATAAAAAAAGTGAACGAGACCAAGGTAACTGAACAATGCACTATCTTATTTTCAATTGGTAAACATTATAAGGATCAGATACTTTGTGACGTGGTTGACATGGAAGCCTATCATATGCTACTCGGTCGACCCTGGCAGTCGGACCGTGATGCGACCCATCGAGGGCGAGCCAATGTCTACATATTCGTCAAGGATAGTCGAAAAATAATTCTTGCCCCTATGGTACCAGAGAACTACCCTGAAACCTCTAAAGTGAAGGGGAGTTCTCTCTTGACTATTCAGGATTTTATGGAGGAGTCCAAGGAAACTGGCGAGGTATATGCCGTAGTGGTGAAGGGCGAGAAAGAGGAACCCTCAAACATCCCTCCAAGCTTAAGACTGTTATTAAACGAATTCAAAGAAGTCTGGCCTGAAGATTTACCTGATGGATTGCCCCCCATGAGAGACATCCAACATCACATAGACCTCGTCCCTGGGGCTAGCCTGCCCAATTGCCCTCATTATCGGATGAGTCCGAAGGAGTGTGAGATACTTCAGGGGCAAGTGGAGGAATTGATCCGTAAGGGTCTATTGAGAGAGAACATGAGCCCATATGCTGTACCAGCATTATTAACGCCAAAAAAAGATGGAAGCTGGCGCATGTGTGTCGACAGTCGAGCAATTAACAAAATTACTATTAAATATCGGTTTCCAATACCACGGTTGGACGATATGCTCGATATGTTAGGAGGGACTAAAGTATTCTCTAAACTCGATCTAAAGAGCGGGTACCATCAGATTCGTATTCGACCCGGTGATGAATGGAAAACGGCATTCAAGACAAAGGAAGGGTTGTATGAGTGGCTGGTCATGCCTTTCGGCCTATCGAACGCACCAAGTACTTTTATGCGTTTGATGAATCAAGTTCTAAAACCGTTCACTGGCCGATTTGTGGTAGTATATTTTGATGACATATTGATATATAGCCAGGATGAGGCGGAGCACAAGAAACATCTCAGGCAGGTGCTGCAGGTCCTATAAGATAACAAGTTGTACCTCAACTTGAAAAAGTGTAGCTTTTTAACTGACAGCCTGTTGTTTTTAGGATTTGTTGTAATGTCCATAGGCATTCGGGTGAACGATGAAAAGGTGCGAGCTATTAGGAAATGGCCGATCCCGACAAACATTCATGAAGTGAGGAGTTTTCAGGAATTGGCAACTTTCTATCGTCGATTTGTGTGAGATTTTAGCACCGTAGTCGCGCCAATAACAGACTGCATAAAAAAGGACCATTCCAGTGGACCGATAAAGCTGACAAGAGCTTTCATGAGATCAAGCATCGTTTATCTACAACACCGGTCTTGGTGCTTCCTAATTTCGATAAATTGTTTGAGGTGGAGTGTGACGCTTCATATGTCGGAATAGGAGGAGTATTATCATAGGAAGGCAGACCGTTAGCCTTCTATAGCGAGAAGCTCAGTGAAGCCCGAAAGAAGTGATTGACTTACGAGCTTGAGTTGTACGCAGTTGTTCAGGCGCTGCAACATTGGCGGCATTATCTGATTCAAAGGGAGTTTGTTCTGTACACCGACCATCAGGCATTAAAGTTTATTAATAGTCAGACTAACGTGAATCGTGTGCATGCTAGATGGGTTACGTTTTTACAGGAATTTACGTTTGTTCTGAAGCATAAGTCAGGTCAGCAGAATATAGTGGCTGATGCACTTAGCCGTCGTGCATCACTACTTGTTACGGTGAGCAATGAGGTGGTCGACTTTGACTGTCTCAAGGAGCTATATGCCGAGGATGAAGACTTCAAAGATTCTTAGTTGAAGTGCAAAGAAGGTCACCCCAGTGACTTTCATATACAAAATGGTTTTCTCTTCAAAGGGAATCGATTGTGCATCCCCCAAAGTTCTCTAAGGGAGCAGATTATTCAGGAACTATATGGAGGTGGCCTCGGTGGACACCTTGGGCGAGACAAGACGCGAACTCTTGTAGAAGAGCGATATTACTGGCCGCAATTAGTACGTGATGTGGGAAGATCCGTACAACGTTGTCATATTTGTCAGACCTCCAAGGGAGAATCTCAGAATACGGGCCTCTACACCCCGTTACCTGTGCCTGACGGTCCTTGGGAGGATTTATCAATGGACTTCGTGCTTGGTCTTTCACGAACACAAAGCGGCATAGATTCGGTGTTCGTAGTGGTCGATCGTTTCTCCAACATGGCGCACTTTATCCCATGCAAGAAGACCCTTGATGCAATACATGTGGCAAATTTATTCTTCAGGGAGGTCGTACGGCTACACGGGGTCCCTAAGACCATTACTTCTGATCGTGACACGAAGTTCATTAGCCACTTTTGACAGACTTTGTGGACTCGATTCGATACACGACTTCAATTCAGCAGTGCTTACCACCCACAGACTGATGGGCAGACCGAAGTTGTGAATCGCACTTTGAAAAACCTCCTTCGATGTATTTCAGGAGAGAAACTGAAGCAGTGGGATTTGGCCTTATCTCAAGCGGAGTTTGCATTCAACAACATGGTGAACCGCTCGACAGGAAAATCTCCGTTTCAGGTTATTTACGGACGAGTACTTCGCCACACATTAGACTTGGTCCCTCTGCCCAAGCTCTCAGGCATGAGTATTGCAGCAGAACATATAGCAGACAGGATCATGGGTATTCATGCGGAGGTACAGACTAAGTTACATGCCTCGAATGAAAAGTACAAGGAACAAGCGAACAAGCATCGTCGACAAAATGTGTTCGAGGTGGGCGACCAGGTAATTGTCCATTTGCGAAAAGAAAGATTTTCGACCGGGACGTACAACAAGCTGAAGAATAAGAAGATTGGACCGGTACCGATCATCCGAAAGATCAATGACAATGCTTATGTTGTTTATCTTCCAGATGACATGGCGATCTCACAGACTTTCAACGTTGCGGACCTGACCGAGTATCATGAACCAGCGCAGGAGGAGAACTCGAGGACGAGTTCTTTTCAAGTGGAGGGGACTGATGTAGAGCGGGTCGCGGACAATTTCATGGCCAAGATGGATCAGAAAAGGCACGGTCGGCGACAGAAGTGATCCGGACCATCTGACCTTAGATCGGGCGTATCTCACAATCCGAAATGAGTTATCCGACGTAAAATATATGATTTTGGGGTAGAACGAGCTACTTTAGCCAACCAACCCCGCTATGCCGGGTTGCGCAGCCTGGATTTGCGAGAAACTCCCTGATCGACGGTCGCTTCCTCGTTTTAATTTTGTTTTTACTATAAATAGTAAGTTTTAGTTTGAGTATAACTTTTCATCCGTTGGGCTTTAGGAGTTGTGTCCAACATGAAAAGTGCTTAGGATAATTAGGAGAACCGTTTAGTGAAGCCAAATAGGACACTTACTATTTTTGGCCGAAAACTTTGCACACTAGTAGACATCATGACCGTCTATAAATAGTAAGTTTACTATTTATAGTAAGTTTACTATTTATAGTAAGTTGTGAATTCTAGGAGTTTTAGTTGTAGTTTGAGTCTGATTTCTTTCTTATTGCTTGGTTCTCTTATTTAAAGGGTTGTGAACTCGATTTTGGGAATTCATCAATTAATTTTGAATTTATTAGAATTTATTTCTATCTTCCTACTTTCTTTCCTCGTGGATTCAAGAAGTCTCTGTGAGGAGTCCAGAGAAGCTCCGTGGATTCGGAGTAGTTATCCTTGAGGAAGACGGTGATCGACCTCATCACGTTCATCCCTGCGTCACTGCATGCTGACCTAATATTCAAAGCCATGTTTCCTCTCAAAGTGTCGCGGGGCAGGACATCAGAGCCATGTAGGTGGGTCCCATCATTAAGAAGCTGTCTCTAAAATCATGTTCATCAGAGTGGGTTGGCACTCGGTTTATTGTTTTTCATGTGTGGTGTGTGTAGGCGTGTCAGATTCAATATATCCACTCGATTCAAATTGATTAACTTTGATCCCAAGCGTCGAGATAAGCAGATACATCCAATATGAACGTATATGAGAATTTGAGATGATCAGTCACCTACTCAGTCGTTTGTAGAATTTTGTAATGATCAGGTGTTAATCGAAGGGTGGGATTCTTTTTTCAAAAATGAGTTGCATTTTGCCTTTTGCAAGAATAGAGATTTTAGTATAGCACTGCAATCAAACAAAAGGAAAAACTCACAATTGGTAAGTATGAATGACTACAAGAATATATCTCTTGAAAGAAATGCTTAGTATAAGATAAAAGATATATCCAGCATATGAGTGTAAATTTAAATTACAACTAATAACTATATCTAAGAGTTAATGCTACTGGATTATCGCTACTCTTAAGATAAATTGAGATAAAAGATAGATTTGTTTTGTTTTGATTGCATGTTAGATACATTTTTTTTATTGATTTTCTTTGCTACTTATAGATCTATCCTGCAGCCTTCATTTAAGCATTTCTTCTATTCAATTCATCGGTTAAAACAATTGAAGAGTCTCTTTAAATCTTTCTTTTTGTTACATTTTTTCTTTTTGATTGTTCATTTTCTCTCGATAAAACTCCATTCTACCTTCTCAATCACATTTTGACTCTTGGTCATACTCTAAATTTTTTACTTATGTTGATTTCAAAACCTTGATAATCGCACCTCGTCCTCAAATAACATGTAGTGCCAAATAAGTATCAGCTATGATTCCGTAAAAAAATTATTATATCTTTTAAAAATTCTTTTCATATATTTCCTATCATTTATGTAATGTCAAATGTTCATTTCCTTATTAGTTCTGTTCCAATTGAATTTATATATATATATATATATATATATATATATATATATATATATATATATATATATATATATATATATATTAAAAGGTACAATAGAGTGGATCAGACTGCTTTTTCATGGCAGGTGATCAAGTGATGGTCCAGCATATACACTGTCGATGTTCCAGACAAGTGACAACATTAGCAGAAAAATGGGAGTGCGTGCCAGGTAGGCACATAGTGCCTGCTTTAGCTGATCAACCGTCTTCAAAATGTCATTAGCTTATAACATTTTCAAGGGCAAAAGTGAAAACGTAATTTTTTACTTGTTGGATACAAGTGGTTCGGTGCCTGTCGTCAATTCTGGAACTTTATCGGAAACAAGAAATGTTTGTGGCAGTGGATACCGAACTGTTCCATCCGTGAGCATCTTTGGTTTCATGATATTGTTCTGAGATCGTGTGACCATTTGATGAGGACGGTGCACAGGGAGTTCTTCGGCAGCAAATGGTGGTTGGGCTGGTTAGGTGGTGAGAGCAGAGTCGTTGGGTGGATTAGAGGAATCTATTTCAGGTGGTGAAATGTTTGAAGGAGAAGGAGGTAACGAGGAAGATAATGATATAGGGTGAGTATTAGGAAACGGTGTCGTTGGGGTAAATGAGTTTGTGACATGGGACAGGTCGGTTTGTGGTGACAGCAATAGAGGTGGGCTTTAGCCAGTGAAATGTTAGGAGCTAGCACTTCAAACTAGTCCATTTGAAGTTCATTATTGTGATTGACGCTAGGGCATGAGAGGACGCCGCTCCCCTTCCTGTAGGAGGGGAAAATCACCTGGCGATGGTCGTAGGAGAAATCTCACAGACCCTAAGTGCTTATTTGTGGGTAATCTGCCATTCAGCTGTTCCACTGAAGATGTGTTCAAAATCTTCCAGAAATATGGGCGGATTACAGAGGTTTACCTTCCGTTTTTCCCAGGAACTTCCAAATCTAGGGGATATGGATTCGTCCGATTCTGCTATGAAGATGATGCTAGGGCTGCAATGGGTGTTTTACATGGGAAAAGAATCGATGGTAGGGAGGTTACTGTGAAGATTGCCCGACCGAAACCCATTCAGCGTCCTGCCAGTAAAAACGCTGAAGTTCCTCACACTCCCCAACCCCAACCTACAGAGCATGCTGAGAAAAGGGGTATGCCTCAACCTCCTCGTAGATGGGGACCAAAAACTATCCCTGCTCCTCCAAAAAAATAAGGCCCCCTGCAGGTTGCGGCAGACCCGGCGCAAGTCTCCCGTAAGCTGAAAGATCTCGAACTGGCGCTGGTGGGTTCATCTGGCTCCAAGGTGATTTTCATCCTTTAGATTATAGAGACTATCAGATCCTCTAAATTTATCGCCTTTGCGATTGACGTGGCCAGAATATCGGCCCATCTTTTTCTCATCTCCTTTAAGTCCAGGAAGGACCTTTCTGACTTTGTTGCAGATTCATCTCTCTGGAAGAAGATGCGGCTGATAGAACTCCTTCCCTGGTCTCCCTCGATCTAGGTAGTGGAAGAAGATTTTTGGATTCGGATTTTCAGTATTCCGGCACATGCGTGGGATGAATCGGTGATTCATGATCTCGAAAGCCTCTTTGGAGTGGTGATGGGTATTGACACCCTTTCCAGATTTGGTATTTTTCAGATGTTTGCCAGGGTGAAACTATCATATTTGAATGCAGATGTTCTGGAATCTCCAGTTCAGCTTCTTATGGCTGGTGAAATTTTTCATATCAAGGCCAAACTGGAATGTAAAAAAGATGTATCACAGCCTTTCAGCAAAATGCCTCGCTGCCCTTTCAGGAACCATTTCCCTGCCCAAGATCCTGAGGTTGAAGGGGCTAATACCAGAGCGAAGAATCAACTAATTGTCTATACCAAAACAGAGAATGCTGATGCGGTGCCTCAAAATCTATCTGAACTAGACGAACTAGTGGGAGGGACACATCGAATGCCCCCTGTTCAAGAGAATGCCCCTGACCACCAAGTCCACAGTTCAGCGGTTGAAAATAACCCCCACAATCCTCTACTTCAACTTGACGGATCCCCTCCACTCAGGCAACTGCAGTTGGTGCTCGTCTCCCCTGCCCCGCTCTCCTTTTCAACTGTTCCCACTCAGGAAGCAAACCTGCATTCTGGTCCTGTCAGTCACCCCTGCAAATCCTAGGTCAATGGCACTCGGCTCGATGATGGAATAGCTGATGATAACCCCTCAGCTCCTCCATCTGCTTCTCAGACTACAGACAACCTCTCTTAGGTGCGTTTCTCTCCTTCTTGCAGCCCTGTTGACATGTTATTGCCTAACCATCAGGGTGCCGGGATAGTCACAAGTTCCCCAACTGAGTCGACCTCCCCTGTGAATAGGCAAAGGTCGGCCTTGGGTCTTCCTATCCTATCAGAAACTCTTCCTCACCGATCTCAGTCCCACCCGAAGTAGGGAATATTGTTTAGTCCCCTCTCTTCCCCAGACATCACCCCCAGTAAGCAGCTAGAAGCAGATGATAACTCCCTGCCTCTAAAGGGGCTCACTGATGGCTGTATTTCAGTTTACAGGCAACTGAATCTCTCGGTTGACCTTTCCCCTTACAAGATAGCGAGCTCGGATGGTAGGCTGTGCTCAGACCCTCTTTCAGGATCGGAGAAGATTGATTCAATTCAAAAGAAGGGCTGATTACATGGGAAATGTGTCTAATGGATAGCATTATTCCTGGAATGCCCGTGGGTTGGCCAATGCGGCCACTATCCGTACTTTGAAAAGGATGATTCGTCTACATAATCCTTCAATTATTGCAATTCTTGAACCTATGACTAGAGACAATTGTTGAGTGGGGATCGGTCTCAAACTGGGTTTTCACTCATCTGTCTCTAATGTCCCCGAAGGTGGGAAAATTTGGGTTTTCCATCGTCAGGATCTCTCCATTTCTATCGTTGGGAAATCAGACCAGCTGATCACTTTACATATCTGTGTACAAAATAATTTGACTTCTTTCAAATTATCCTTTGCCTATGCTAAGTGTTCTAGGATCAGTCGTAGATCGCTTTGGAGTTCCTTGGAATCCCTCGCAACAGGTTATTCGAGTCCACGGACAGTTGCTGGTGACTTCAATGTGGTTCTTGACTCATCTGAGCATATAGGTTATTGGGTTCCCGATCTGGGAAGCATGAGAAAATTCAGAGAAGCAATTGATAAGGCTGGTTTATGTGATGCAAGCTTTTCTGGTAACAGATTTACCTGGAGTAACAATCGTGCAGGCCTCTCTCGAGCTTGGGCTAGGCTTGACCGTTCTCTTTGCAATGTCAGCTGGTTGCAGTTGTTCCCGGGTTTTCTCGTGAAGCACCTTCCCAGGTTCAAATCCGACCATGCTCCTCTATTGCTGTCTTTCCCCTCTCCTCCTATCCCTGGCCCAAAACCTTTTAGATTTCAACGGATGTGGATGCTCGACGCCTCTTTCTTCCAAGTGATTGAGAATGGTTGGGCGATTGACCTTTCCCCCCTTTCTATGATAAATGTACTGCTGAAACTCAAAAGCAGTCAAATGGGCGCTTCGTATCTAGAACCAGGAGGTATTCGGCAACATTTTTCTAAAAATCCAAGAGGCTGAACAATCATTGTCCTCGTTGGAATCCCAAGCCTTTTCTGATCCCTTGGTCCCTGCAGCAGAGATTGAGAAAGCTCGTCTCCATCTATCCAAGGCGGAGCTTGCAGAAGAAATTTTTTGGAAGCAGAAATTCAGGAATTCCTGGCTTGAGGAGGGAGATAAAAACACAAAGTTCTTTCATCTTCAGGCTACTGAACAGGTTAGAAGGTTGGGGATTCAGGAGATCCAATCTGGGGATGGTGGGCTCCTTTCGGATCAGTCGGCTATTCAAAGAGCTGTTGTGGCTTTCATGCAGTCTCTGCTTTCCTCTGAGGCTGCGACTTCTTCTTCAGCTGATCTTCATGATCTCTTGGATTGTATCCCTCACGTCATCTCGGATGTAGACAATGTCGACCTCATGCAGGAGCCTTCTCTGGAGGAAGTTAGACTAGCGGTTAATAAGATCCCTAAAGACAGTGCGCCCGGGCCAGATGGCATATCTGGGGCTTTCTTCTCGGGGTGCTATAACATTATTGGGAAAGACATCCTCGCCGCTCTGGTCGCCTTCTTTCAAGGAACCAAACTTCCTAGGGCCTTTTCTTTCACACTGATTTGCCTGGTTCCAAAGAAAGTGGGGGCCGAATCCTTTTCAGACTATGGGCCGATCAGTTTGTGTAATGTAGTGTATAAGATTTTTGCCTCTATTATCTCTGATCGGCTCAGCACTATCCTCCCAAAGGTGATTTCTCCTGAGCAAGGAGCCTTTGTGCGGGGTCGCTCTATTGCAGAAAACATTGCACTCACTGAGGAATTGTTCAGAGATGTGGACTGCAAAGTAAGGGGTGGGAACATTGTCCTCAAGCTTGATATGGAGAAAGCATATGACAGGGTAAATTGAAATTTTCTTCATCAGGTTTTGTTGAAATTTGGTTTTTCTGCATCCTGGGTTAACTTAGTTCAATCTTGTTGGGAGAACGTTTGGTTTTCGGTGCTTATTAATGGCGTCAGTTGTGGTTTCTTCCAATCTTCTCGCGATCTGAGACAAGGGGATCCTCTCTCGCCGAGTCTTTTCATCCTTGTTTCTAAAGTTTTAAGTAGAGGGTTGTCCAAGCTCAGCTCCAGCGGTTTATGCTTCCCTTATAGGGTGAAACAAGGTTGCTTCCCTGTTTTCCATTTACTGTATGCGGATGACACAGTTTTATTTTTTAACGGCTCAAAGCAATCTCTTTTAGCAGTAAAGAAATTCTTCTCCAATTACCAATCCTTGTTTGGACAAAGGATCAACCTTCTTAAGAGCTCCTTTTTTTGCTCCTCCAAATTATCCAATGCGAGAATTAGAGGCATTCAGCAAACCATAGGTATCAATAAATCTTCAAGAAATCTTGTCTATCTTGGGGTCCCCATTTTCAAAGGTCAAGCTAAGCGGTCTTTCTTTGCCCCTCTCTTGGATAAGATGGCTGCAAAGACTCAAGGCTGGTCAGTCAGAATTCTATCTCAAGCGGGCAGACTTGCGCTTATCTCTTTTGTTCTGAGCAACATCCCAATTCATACCTTAGCGGCAGTGATTATGCCTAAGAGTATTTTGAAGGATGTGGAGAGGATGTTTGCCAATTTCCTCTAGGGCTGGCCGGATGGTAGGCCGAACCTCTATTGGCAAAAGTGGTCATACATTGCTAAGCCCAAAGCTGAGGGTGGTCTAGGTATCAGACAGCTGAAAGATGTGATTGCAGGGCTTCATTTAAAAATGGCTTGGATGATTAAGCAGAAGGAGAATAGAAGTTTATGGGGGCATTTCATCCGATCCAAATACATGAATTCCTCTCTTCCCAGATCAGGTAGTTAGCGAGCGGTGTCATCTCCTATTTGGAATAGGATCATGGGCCTCTTCCCAGTCGTTAATAAATTCGCTTTATGGATCTTGAGGCGGGGGAACTACAATATGTGGAGTGCCAATTGGACTGGTCTAGGCCCATTGGATGGTCTCCCTTCTCTTCACATCTCAGAGCCCACGAGACATATGAAAGTGTCTGATTTCTTGGACGGTGAGGGTATTAGACTGGATACAGCTATTGTGATCCCTAATTGGCTCGAGGCTCATATCGCCAACAGTGGTTTTTGCACCTCCGATGTAGAGGATAATCTCATCTGGCCTCTGGAGCCCTCGGGGCATTTCTCAGCTAAATCGGCTTGGAATATATCTCATACTCCTGGTCAGGTTCTTCACTGGTCCACCAGGATTTGAAGTCCAAAAATCCCCCCCACAATATCTGTTTTCCTTTAGCGTCTGCTTCACGACACCCTTCCTGTAGATGTCTTGGTGCAGCGAAAAGGGATACAGCTTGCGTCTGCTTGCAATTTTTGCCCTGCTGATTCCGCTACAGGCCCTCAGCCTGAATTGATATCTCATCTCTTCCTTCGGAGCATTCTTGCTAACTCAGTTTGGAGACGCATCGCGGCTTTCCTTGTGATACAGCTATTCAATCATCTCTCCATCTCGAATAGGCTTCATTGGTGGTGGCAGAGACCTCTTCCCCCTGGGAGCAGCAATCCAATCATCCGCATGGCCCCCGTTTTCATTTTGTGGGAGATTTGGAAGGCCAGGAATGCTGCCAGATTCGAAGAATGTTTGTTCTCAGCATCTGCTATTTTCAAGAAGGTAAGATGTTGGTTGCATACTATTTTCCCTCATCTCGATCATTTATTCCTCCTCCGGCCCCAGTCCTCTCCAGCCCCTGCGTATGCTTCTCACTCTGGCCCCTCCTCCATTATCAAATGGATCAAGCCTCCTGTTGGTGTTTACAAACTGAACGTGGATGGTTCAGCTCTAGCCAATCCTGGCCCTGCGGGTGGGGGTGGGATACGCCGTGATCACCAAGGAGATCTTATTTTTGCCTTTTCTTGTGGATACGGCTCTGCAACCAACAACATGCTGAAATTCGTGCTGTGCATGACGACATACAATTCTGCCTAGCTCTCGGGTCTCTAACGTCATCATTGACTCGGACTCTAGTTGGGTGGTGGCCTACCTAACCAAGGTTTTCGCACCTTCCGGGAAGTGGTACTACTGGCAGACCAAGATCAAACGTCTCTCCTCTCAGGGAAACTTTCGGATTCGCCACGTGTTTCGAGAAGCAAACAGCCCGGCTGATCATTTGGCTAAGATTGGCAGCTCGAAGCAGGTTAATTCTTTCTTCCAAGGTCTGGTTTCCCTCCCTCGCTTGATCAGGGGTCAAGTTTTATTGGATAAAATAGGGCTTGGTTACATTAGAAATAGACCCCACACTTTACATGTATAGCATATGATAGGCAGCCCCCCACACTTTACATGTATAGCATATGATAGGCAGCCCCCCACACTTTACATGTATAGCATATGATAGGCAGCCCCCCACACTTTACATGTATAGCATATGATAGGCAGTCCTTTTGCCCGAATTAGGATTGTAATTCTTCCTCAGTAATGAAATCTTCCTCTCTTTTTTTTCTTTTTTTTTTTAAAAAAAAAAAAAAAAAAAAAAAAAAACAAGAAGATAGAGGTGGGCTTTGAGGAATGGCATGACTGAAGAAAGAAAACGGGAGAGATGTATGTGGGTTAGATTGAGGCTGAGCTGGGTTTGCGTCTGGGCTAGCAAAAGGGAATGACCCTTCATCGAAGATCACATGGCGGGAAACAAATACCTTGTCAGTAGAAGTATCAAGGAACTTGAACCCACGGTGTGAGTTGCTATAGCTAATGAAAATGCAGCATTTTGATCTGAAGTCAAGTTTGTGACGATTGAATGGGCGAAGAAAAGGAAAACAAGCACACCTAAATATTTTTAGTGATGAAAAATCTGGAGCATGTTTGTAAAGTTTTTCAAATGGTGAAATGCCGAGAGGAGTGGATGGAAGCCGATTAATGAGATATGTGGCCATGAGAAAAGCGTCATCCCAATAAGTGTGAGGAACACGACCATGGGATAAGAGTGAGAGGCCCGTTTCAACGATGTGATAGTGTTTCCATTCAACGGACCCATTTTGTTGGGATGTATGGAGGCATGTGATTCGGTGTTGAATGCCAATATTTGTAAAATAGGTGTGAAGAGAGCGATACTCTCCACCCCAATCAGTTTGCACAGATTTAATCTTATAATTAAATTAGCATTCAACAAGTCTTTGAAATGAGCAAAAATTTTGCATGACATTAGATTTGCTTGGGAGTGGAAATAGCCATGTAAATTTGCTAAAATGATCAACAAACAAAACATAATATTTATTTCCATTGGTTAACATAATAGGAGAAGGACCCTAAACATCTGAGAAAATTAATTCAAGAGGATGATTAGAAATGGATTGAGAACTAGAAAAAGGAACACAATGGCCCTTTCCTTGTTGACAAGCCATACACACACCCGAAATTTTATTAGACGAAGTAGGTAAAGAGAACTTGGAAACAAAATGGCGGACAGTTTGATAGGAAGGATGCCCCATCTGATAGTGCCAGACATTAAGAGGCGCCCGTTGAGATAGGTATGTTTGAGGATGGTTTGTTGGTGACATGGAGGTCGGAAAAATGTAGAGCCCATCTTTAGGTTTGCCGCGCAGAAGAACTCTACCCGTTGCCTCGTCCATCACCAAAAAGTAAGAAGAGTGAAATTCAAGATAAACATTATTATCACTCGTAAACTAACTCACAGAAATCAAATTTTTCTTAATCTGAGATACATGCAGTAACTTATTTAAAATAAAGGAATTTGTGGGGGTTGAAAGGGTAGTGGAACCAATGTTTTTTATAGTTAAACCTGCCCCATCGCCAACATAAATTTGGTCATTGCTAAGATAAGATTCTGATTGCACAGTCAAGTTGTGGAAGTCGTTGGTGAGATGGTTTGTGGAGCCAGTATCTGGATACCAGTTGGTATCATGTTGTAGTGAGGGAGATGCTACATAAGCCGCCATATTAGGAGGAGTGCCTTGGTAGACATGATCGAACCTGTAATAACATTGGATGGCTGTGTGGCCAATTCTTCCACAGACTTGGCATTGTGGTCTTGGGTTAGAGGAGTAGTTTTGAGGCGGACCACCTCGTCCTCTATTTCCACGTCCCCTTCCTCTGTTGATGGAGTTGGAACCATAGGACTGGTGTGGAGAAGAGCGTTGTTGTTGTGGATATTTTCCACCGCGCGACCTGGAGTCATTCCGGGTGGCCATGTTCACCGAGCCAACAGAGGTGTCAACGACAGTTTGTTGCTGCTCAAGGCGTAATTCAAACCCAAGAAGATGGTTAAACATATCTTCTGAAGTCATTTTGTCAATTTGAGTGGAAATGGACGTGACAATAGCATCATAAGAAGTATCGAGACCATCAAGAAGGTAAGCTGTAAATTCATGGTGTTGAAGGGGCTGTCCGATGGCAGCCAAGTTGTTCCAGAATGATTTCATTTTTGGAAAGTAATCGGAAATTGACAAGTTTCCTTTCTTAGTGAGGCAAAAAATTGTCGAGTCTGTATGGCGCGAGCAGAAGAGTGAGAGGCGAACATTCTCTCAAGGACGACCCAGACTTCTCTAGAAGTTGAGAGGCCGACCATTTGGGCCAGGATATTCTCGGATAAGGAGGAAACCAAGACACTTAGAATAACCTGATCTTGATCATACCAGGTAATGTATTTGGGATTTGGTATTTCAGTGGGAGCGGTTTGGGAGGTTGCTACTTCAGGATTGGGAATGGTGGGGCTAGGACTAGAGATGGTTCCATCAACGACCCAAACAAGCGCTGACCACGTAGGTAGGGGACGATCTGAGTTTTCTAGAGAATGTAATTGTCCTTGGTGAGCTTAACCGTGACGAGGCTATGGATGTTTATGGGAGTAACCGAGTTCGAAGGAGATGAGGCCATATTGGTGGAGCGGAAACGGAGGTTATGTTATGGCTCTGATACCATGAAAGTAAAACAAGAATGGTGGAAACTCTCGTGTCCCATACAGCGAGAGATCATATATATATTTATATCATTAACTGTACAATTGTTGAGGATTTAGTTTACGGCTGTCTAATGTTTATAAAATCGGATTTACAGGAATCTACAAATAAGGAAATGTATCAAGGAGGTCTACATGGAAAAGAGATAAGGTTGTGGCCGTGAATCAAGGTGCAATTACACTTGATTTGCTGTCGTGATCTTCTATAGTATTTTTCTCCATAATAGTTAAGTAGGTCGTCTGCTGTATAATAAATGTCCTGCTCATCAGCGGACACGGATTGTGTCTGACTATATTTGTGTGGGGCCGCCATGGTGTATCTATCTATCCATGTTGAAACATGAGGCAGATCCAATGCTCTAGTGGACCACATTAGCTATGATTGGCATTTAATGCATGCAACTTGAATTTAATGTTGTGTGCATTAATTGCAACCCAATCTTACTATATAGTGTGGTCCACTGAAGCATTGGATCTGCCTATTTTTGTGCCCATACTTTAACATGATCTTAGAAAACGAATAGACGGCATGGATACACAGATACAATACTAGGGGTGCACATCGAACTGGTAGAACTGTGGAACCAGCCCGGAACCGACCAAACGGTCCGATTTGATCCAGTTCTAGAGTGCACCGGTTCTGGTTCCAGTTCCAAAAATCAAAGAACCGATTACAACGGTTCGGATCTCGGTTTGGGGGTATGTAGAACTGAATCGAATTGTGAACTAATCCGTAGAACCGAACTGCGGATCTGAACTGTGGAACTGAACCTAGAACCAAACTTGGAATCGAACCAGGAACCCTTTGATTGTTTCCATATTTGACACATGATTTATGGTTTACAATGCACTATTTGATTGTTTCCATAAATGTATATTTGCACACCATATATAATATTTAAACCATTCATCAAATGGATCACAATACGAATGGACATGGGCTAGATTATAAAATAAAACATACAATTGGGCTGGATTATAAAAAGCCTATAACCATGGAGCCGATCCGGAACCGAACCAGTTTTAACGTTCCGGTTCCACTTCGGTTCTAGGGTGCTAACGGTCCAGTTCCGGTTGCAAATATCCTAGAACCGTTAGGAACTGTTCGGTTCCTAACGGTTGCAAATATCCTAGAACCATTAGGAACTGTTCGGTTCCGGTTTCAACCCAGAATCGGACCGAACCGACCTGTGTGCACCCTCATACAATAATACGGTGTGCCCCCACACAGATCTGGTCAAACTATTAAAGTTAAAGGGGAATGGGTGAACGCAATCTGCTTCCCTCATCACCAACCGTACAGTTTATAGAAATTTGGATCTTTCGTTGCCGGAAACAATAATTTCCTATTTCATGCATTTTCACTGGGCCATGTCATCAGATGCAGTAGTGTCTGAAGCTCAAAAGTTGCATGCAAGTGGACCCATGGTCAAGTGATCGAAGACATTAAATTCATGGTCAAGCACCAAGGATAAGGGACCCATATCAATATTGTAAATTGAAAAAATTCAAACCCATTGATATCACATGACATATGGTTGCGAAAAAAGTACAGCGATGGCTCTCATTAAACAGGTAAAAAGAAAAGAAAAAGTATATATACAGAAAGATCAACTAACATGTCAGCTTACAGTCGCCACATACATCCACAACGAGGAGTATCTGACCGACGGTTTGGATCACAGAGACATGCATGGACCCCACATTCATGCAAACCTGATCTTAGGCAGACAGTACATTTGGTGATGAGCAAGAACATGTAATTCCTTGTTCTGATACTACTTCAAGCGCCTTTCTATCTGCTCAACTTCTCAACCATAGTTTATTCATGCGTAAAGACAACAAAAAAGAAATGGGCTACAGTATCAACAGTAAGGCTCTTTCTCCAAGGATAAATAAAATATCCCCTCCCTATTGTGAAATGGGAAAAAATATGTAATGAAAAATATCTCCTTCCTATTGTAAATGGAAAAAATAAAATAAAATGTAATGAACCTGATAATTCCCATTGAAAGGTTAGACCCCCCGCCCCGCCCCCTCCCCTCCCCCCAAAACACCGGATCTAAAGCCCCTTTATTGAGAAGCAAGAAACCCATAAATCTACTACCTAAAAATTCACGAGTCTATTATGTAACAACATCACTAATCAAAGACGTCTCTATATATCCTCAAGTAAAGAACACCCATCCGCACAGTGTGGGTGGATTGTGTTCTACCAAAATTGTCGTGGCTGTCCTTTATTAGTAACAGAATGAAACCAATAGCCATTTGCGGCAGAAAAAAATAAAATTTCTCCTAACAGTTTTTATGATCCAAACACTTGTTCGAAAGAAGGAGAGCATCAACACAGGTCGAAGGTCCATACGAACATGCCCTTAGTTCAAAATTCCAAACAAAATAGACAATTCCCACTTAATACATGCACTTACATGAAAGGAGGCTCTTTGTATAAGCATGTACAGTAGGTACACCAAGTCCAACTTTTCTAGAATCAAATTCCCTTCCATATCATATTATAAGATGGTAGTTTAGCACCATTTATAACAAACGGAACCTCATTCTTTCAAAAGCCAAGGAAACAATTGTGCAAAACCATACAGGAGACCATACGCAAAATAATAATAATAATAATAATCATATTTTTGTTATGAGCGTTAATTAAATCAACAATAAATTACTATGATAGAATAATGATTTAATCAACTTGGGTATATGTGTTAAGACGGGATTATAAGATTCTAATGTAGCAATGCATATGAAATATTGTATGGAAGTTACTCAAGTTTCATAGCAGGAAGGTGAACCAGTGGACAATCGACCCTTTCTTAATGAATATGAGCTGAACATAATAATCAGTATCATATTTAGTTGAATTATGATTAATTATGTTTTTGAGCCTATTTTAATTAAATAATTCAAAAATCTTGAATATTTTATAGTATTATTAGTCAATAGTTTAATAAAATCTTAAATGGGTGGATTGTAGTACATGCTAAGCTTTTGTAAATAACATAGATATGCAAACTAAATGTTTATAAATTATTAGGGATTGATATAAATGTATGATTAGAATAATTGAATGGAAGATGTCTTGCTGAATGTTTGAGATTATTGCCTTAAAGTAAATATAAATTATCTCTGGGAAATGATATGAAGAAATGATTTTAATATATTTGGTGTATGAGCATGTGCCATAACTCAGGTACGAGCCTGCACACTCTGAATTTAGGGATATGACAACACAAATAAATAAAAACTTCATGGGGCCTACCATGATGTTTGTGTGTAACATCCGTCCATTAGTTTCTCCACCGATATTAGGATATTAGCTGAAAAGTGAGATGGATCCAAATCTCGAGTGGGCCACAATGAATACCCACCATTGAAACTTTCACAAGAACACTGTGATGTTTGTGTGCCCTCTAACTCATTAATAAGGTGATTACCAAAGGATGAAAGTAAAAAAAAAAAAAAAAAAAAAAAGCCTTGATTTAAAATTTCTGTTGGCCCCACTGAGGTTTCAGTGTGGGCATTCAATCCCACTATTTCTTATAGTGTGATGCACTTCAATTTTGAATCTACTTTATTTTTAAGATGGTGTCCTAATAGGAGTTGGTGGAAAGAATGGACGGAATGGATATAACAATTACTTTATGATGGACCCTGCATACATTTTGATTGCGCCCGGCTCACTGCAGCATGTTTTAAAGTTGACGTTCCAAGTACCAATGCTTTAAATTATGGAAATTGGTTGTTTGGGGAGGATTTCCATGTGAGTCCTATCTTTCATCATGAGTGTCATCCAATCCGTTTATTAGATCGAAAGCTTCATATTAGATTTACCCTCCAAATTTCATTGGTGTGCCACACAAAAGGGAACAACTGCGGAGGTTAACACCTACCATAAAAACATTAGAATGGAAATAGTCCATCATGGGATGTATATGCCATCCATCCCAGTGATGGGGTGCGATCCATCAGGATGAAGGGACACCGAAACTCAATTCATTCCAAACCTTATGTTGGCCAAATTCCATGAAAATATTCATATTGGATGTTATAGTGTGTTGCTTTCTGTGGTGCCTGATAACCATATGATTCAAACCACCGAGATTCCCTTGGCTTCTCCCTTATCTTATCCACCAGATTAGTTACGTTCTACAGATAAACATTATCTACCTTAGGAGATAACTCTTAACTATATTTGAATTTCTGTTACTTTACATCTTTGTATTTCAAACTTCTTCTGTAATTGTATATAAATGAGAATAGTCACACCGTTTTTGGCATTGAGGCCAATACCATTTTACATGGTATCAGAGCCATTGGCATATGCCTAATTTCAATTGATCCTTTTCTTCTCACCTATGGCTTCCTCTTCTTCCGCTTCCTTTGCTCCTCCAAACATTGGTCATCTTGTATCAATCAAGCTGAGTGACTCAAACTATCTCATATGGTCGTCTCAGATTGTGCCAGTGCTAAAAAGCCATGACTTGATGGGCTTCGTGGATGGTTCTGAGCCGTGTCCATCAAAGTTCATTTCTGATAGTGAAGGGGGACTAACTCATTCTCTTAATCTAGCTTATATTCTCTGGAATAAGAAAGATCAATGTGTGTTAAGTTGATATCAATGCCACTCTATCTGACAAGGTGTTAGCTTCTGTATATGGCATCACATCTGCTCGACAGGTGTGGAGTTCTCTAGCAAACAAATTTGCCTCTCATTTCAGAACCCGTGTACACCACCTAAAGCGAAAGCTGCAGACTCTTCATCAAGGGTCAATGAAGTGCACTGATTTTCTTGAAAAGGCGAAGCTACTATCAGATGAATTAGCTGCAGTTGGTAAGCCACTTGACGATGATGACTTAATGTCCTATCTCGTGAGTGGTCTCAACCCCTCATTTAATCCTTTTATAACCTCCCTGTCGTTTGCTACTAGAGACAAGAATGTTTCTTTTGAAGATTTTCAAGCCGAGCTTGTAAGACCCGTATCTTGGTCCGTACCTTTCCGTACACTTCCGCGGTCGTACCGGTCGAATTCCGGCAACTTTCGACCCTTAAACAATATCGACGCGCGACCTGGATTCATGTACCGACAACCCGAGTCGACTCAACCCGAGACCAATACTATAGCGACCGCGCTGTCGTTGCGGTTCCGATACCGCGACTCGCGTGCCAAGGCGATACCCTGATCAAGAGATATGAGCCAACGTTCGGTGCGAGAAAACGCCGCGCGTTGCGAAAACCAAGGGAATCTCAACGATGTGTCACATCAATCACATCAATCCCATCAATCAATCACCCATCAACCCATCAAAGGTCAAGTACACATCACTTCCATCCCTTTTCCCAAGCAACCACCAAAGTCTTCTCAACCCATACCTTTCTTACACAAAAAGCCACAAAAGTCTTCCTAACCCATACCTTTCTTACACAACCATCACTCACCCATCCATCCATCACTCTCTCTCTCTCCCTTTACATCACTCTCTCTCTTACTCTCCCTCATTCCAAAAAAAAAAATCCAAGCAACAAAAATTGCAAGGAGCTCCCACGTATGAGAATTTCCAACCTCCCTCTAAGCTTCAAGTGGCCCACCTTCCTACCCCCAAAATCCCCCATCTCAACCCTCCATTCTTCATCCTAACCGTTGAAGTTGAAGCCAAGGTGCCAAGGAACCCCTAGGAGCGAGAAGATCGGACGGTGGGTGCTTCTATAGGGTAGATTTTCTTGATTTTATGGTGAACCAAGTGAGGCCCACCGATCCATGGTGTGGATCTCACTTGGGACCCTTATTTGTGGCCGATGGACCACTTGGATCGTCATGATCGTTCCATGATGGGGCCATTCTCCATGGACCCCATCATGATGTTTACTTTCATTTGGAAAGGTCATCTAGACCATTCATATTGGTGGGGAAGGGATCCCCACCGTTGATCTTTAATTTTAAGGGTCACATGTACAAAAGGACCCAATTGATGTATGATTTCATGCATGGGAGGGCCCATAGTGACGGGGTCCCTCCATCACTAGCCGTGTCCCACTCTTCATGTCTCTCTCTCTATTTTATTTTATTTTATTTTATTTATTGCAAAAGGATGGTTTGGCCCACTTGAAGGATCCCACCTTGATATAATTATTTTATTCAAGTGGGGCCCACCCTAGACGTTGAACCTATGGCATCCATCAGTGGTGGCCCACTTCATCAGGCCCACCACAGAAAGTTTTAGCCAGCCGTCCAGCGTCTAGGACGCTGGACGTTTCCAAGGGAACGAGAACAAGAAGAAAAAGAAAGGAAAAAGAAAAAAAAAAAGAAAAGAAAAGGGAATGGGGTGTTTCCCCTTGCATAGGCCCCAACCTGATGTTATGATTCGATCCAAGCCGCCCATCCTCTCACCCATGGCATTTTAGCCGTTGGGTAGAAGTTTGGAGCTGATCCAATCACCCGGTGGGCCATAATACTAAATATTGTATTGTCACCATTCAAATGATAATTCTTATTTTATTCCACTTCCAATCATCAAAAAAATTCTAACTCTGGACTCATTTGGACGGCGTCGAGCCACTGGACGCAATGGCTGGGACGGATTTCATTTTAGTGGGCTCCATACGTGAAAAACCCCAGGAAAACAAGTTTTTCCCGAAATTGAGAAGAGGCAGAGCCTCCTTTTTTTGTGTCAGGCGGGTGGCAGCGCTGGACGCTGCTGCGTGCAGCCGTCCAGCGGGTGGTGGCGGCGTCCGTTTAGGGACCCACGGCTCCAGCCGTGGGCCCCACAATAATGTTTATTTTGCCATCCAACTCGTTCATTTGGTGGGCCACCCCAGTGGTGGGCCCCCCTCCAAGAATGGGACAGATCCAAAACTCAGGTGGCCCACACCACATGAAACAGTAGTATAGAGTGTTGCCATTGGAAATTTTCCTGGGGCCCACATAAGTTTTGAATCAGGCTGAAATTTTTATCTTCCCTTCATCCAGGTCCAATGGACCTTATGAATGGGTCGGATGTCAAATAACTACTTCAGAGTGGGCCCCACATGGGACCCACATTGATGCATATGTTATAGCCACCGTCCAGGCGGACGGTGGCACCTACCTGACGCACGGGCTGCCTCCACCGTCCACGGACGGTGGGGCCCTGTGTGATGTATGTGTTATACCCATACTGTCCACTGGACAGTGGGACCCCCCCCTTGATGCATGTGAGGCATCCATACCGTCCATCCATTGATTTGTAGCAGGCCTATGGGATAGGCCTATTTGATTTGGGAAACGCTTATGGGCTAGGCCCATTTGACTCATTTTAGGCCTAAGAACTTGGGCCCACTCGACATATGTTAAGCCTATCGGTTTAAGCCCACTGATTATGTTCTAAGTCCATAAGAGTAGGCCCTTTTGAAGTATGTCAGGGCCCATGAAATTTGTACCCATCTGTTGCATTCTTAAATCCTATGGAAGTGGACCCATTTGATATATTGTAGGGCCCATGGGACTAAACCCACTTGATTATAAAAAGGGGTCACTGGGAGTAGGCCCATTGGATGTATTTGAGACCCATGAGTTAGGCCCACTTTATTTAATTAAGGCCTGGCGGTTTAGGCCCACTTGATCCACGTATGGAATCCAATTGGTGTGACCCATTTGATACATATTAGACTCATGTGACTAGGTCCAATTGATGCAATCCAAGCCCATGGGTTTGACCCATTGCAATGCACTTAAGGCCCATTGGTTTGGCCCATTTATGTGGCCCATCTGATGGATGAGAGCCCATAGGATATGGCCCATTTGATATATATATACGGTCCAATGGGGACAACTTACGGTCCATTGCAATGTGTAAATCCATCTCAGACTAAGTGTTGATGTTTACAAAGATCGTGCCTTGGGAGCAATGTTGGTTTGACGTCCACATTGCGAGTGTAATGTTGGTTGGATGTCCACGTTACGACTCTCCTTAGGGCCCATTACCGGCCGTACTTGCCGTGTATAGGCCATCCAGGTCCGTCTGCATTGTAAAATAGTTCATTTCATTATAACATGTTTAGTATAGTTTCTTGACCCACGATCATATGCATCATATGTATGCTTGATATGAGGACTGACTGATCATAGCATATGCCTTCGGGCAGGTTGTTATGGGCTCCTGGTTAGGCAGTATTGCCCTACATGAGCGCACGATATGCGCATGGATTGTTGCATGACTGGACAGCGTGAATCATGCATTTCGCACTTGTGTGACATGGGTATTGTACGCCCTAGCAACATCAGGGTCGTAGCCTCCACAGACGCATCGTGGTTGGCAGGATTGGATACCGAAAATCTTGTTCTACATGGGGTACTATAGATATCCCTGGGTGAAAGTCCCTAAACCCTTATGGTACCAAGAGGTTGCTCCAACGTCTAGACCGAGTGGGTAGATGAGCGTTGAGTACCGATTACCAGACGGTTACGCTCTCCACTGTGTCGTGGTCGGTTGGAAGGGGGTACGGCCTTACCCGCCCGAGTGTAGGGGGCAACGCTAGGCTGAGTTTGACCAGCTCGAGGAATGGGTCCGCTATCGACAAGTCGCGCCCGATATTGGCAGACGGATAGTGAGGTCTCTT
The DNA here is from genome assembly GCA_037074715.1 of Magnolia kwangsiensis. Taxonomy (NCBI): domain Eukaryota; kingdom Viridiplantae; phylum Streptophyta; class Magnoliopsida; order Magnoliales; family Magnoliaceae; genus Magnolia; species Magnolia kwangsiensis. Next base: position 30,415,877 of record CM073584.1, on the reverse strand, counting down.
CCACTTACCTTATTGCGCGCGATGTGGCGGCAATCTGGTTTAGAGTGTACTAGACCCCGGTGATATTCCATTACTATGAGCTGTATTGGCGTGTGGACATTGATGAGTATCTGTATGCTTGAGTTGCATTGTACATTGCATGGCCTTGGGATGGCCGATACCATTCATGTCTTGTATTGCATAGCCTTGGTACGGCTCATGACGTTTTGGTTCCATCTGCATATTCCGCATTACTCTGACATTGCATTCATATTACTACCTTGTGCACACACTTTCACCACCCTCTAAGCTTTCTGTAAGCTTATGCATGACCGTTGCGTGCAGGTGACGTTGGACTGCAGCAGCGTTGAGGCAGGAGCGCGTTGCTGATCATTTTGGAGTTTTCTGTTATTTACCATTGTATTTCCCTTTATGCTAATTGTACTTGTAAAAAATTTTTGATCATAGTGAAAATGTAATGGAGTGCTTGGTTGTTGTTTGTGGGTTATGCCTTTGGTTATGCTTATTACGAATCAAACTGATATTTAAAATCCTCCTCGTAGCATCCCAGGATCGGAACCTGGCAAATGGGAGCTAGGAGCCGAGAATGGGGTTCTACGGAGGCTGTCGGTGCCGGATTCGGCGATCGGGAATTTTGTGAGCCCGGTTTCCGAGTTTGGGGCGTGACAGAAGTTGGTATCAGAGCATAACTTGGGAATAACCGAGAACAACATTACATGTTTGCTATGAGTGAAGAATGGCTAAGTTCTGAAGTTCGGATAACTTCACGACCTTCTGATTCAGACCGTTAACATGCATACATTCGGGAGTTTTGGAAGATGATAGGCGCTTTCGCTCTTTCCTGTAGGGTATGGCGCCTGTTACTCGATCGACTCCCGCACCACCACCTGAGGATTCCACTTCACCATCAGAGACTCCAGCTCTACCACCTGCGTCTCCCATCCCACCCTCAGAGATCCCTGATTCCTCCCATGAGGATGACATTCCTCCACCCGAGGCTGATGAGGAGCCGACTGTGACTGTGAGTGCCTCTCAGTTACAGCAGATGTTGCAGGCTGTGACAGCTGCACTACAGGGACAGGGTAGACGCCCAGCTGTTTCACCAGCTCAGGCGGAGCAGGAGCGCGCGAGCGCTGTACTTCGTGAGTTCCGACGGCATGATCCCCCTCGTTTCCAGGGCGAGCCAGATCCGACCGCTGCTGAGAGATGGCGCTCCGATGTGGAGAAGATATTCGATACCATGTTGTGCACGACCGAGCAGCGCGTCCGGTTAGCAGTATTTCTCTTCCACGGTGAGGCCGAGCATTGGTGGACCTCTGTCGCCCGTGTCGCTGGACCTGATTATGTCTGGACATGGGAGGACTTTGTGGAGCGATTCGAGGAGCAGTACTTCCCTGACCACATCCGTCGTCAGCGAGCCTTAGAGTTCGAGACTCTGGTGCAGGGAGACATGACCGTGGCACAGTACGCGGCCCGTTTCATGGCACTGTCGAGATTCGCACCATATATGGTTGATGATGAGGGGCGGAAGGCCCGCCGTTTCGAGCACGGCTTACGTTACGGCCTTCGAGGTCGTGTCATTGGGCATGAGCTTCCTACCTTCCAGGCAGTGGTGCGGAAGGCTCAGATATACGAGACTGAGTGGGCCGGTTCTCAGTCTGATCGTGGTCAGAGGGGAGACCGGAAGAGGCAGGCTTCTTCCAGTCATTCGCAGCAGGGTCGACCACAGCAGCAGAGGCGCACTGGTCGCCCAGCTTTCCGTGCACCATCAGCACCATCAGCACCTCCACCACCACCTCAGAGACAGTTCACCGGCACTTGCTTCAGGTGCGGTGCGACGGGACACCGTTCATGGGAGTGTCCCAGTCCCCAGCAGCAGCAGAGAGGCCCACAGCAGCAGAGACCCCCACAGCAGCAGCGACAGCAGCAGCGACAGCAGCCTCTACCACCGAGGCCACCTCAGCAGCAGCATCAGCATCAGCACCAGCCTCAGAGGTCACAGCAGCAGAGGCAGCAGTTTCGACCACCTCAGCGACCCCAGCAGCAGCAGCAGCACGTTCAGAGAGGACAGGCACCTCCCCAGCCAGCTCAGGCTAGGTTTTATGCGGCTCAGCAGGATCCGCAGTCATCTGGGGGAGTCGTTGAGGGTATACTGCCAGTTTCTGCATGCATTGCACGTGTATTGTTTGATTCTGGTGCATCACATTCTTTTGTGGCCGAGAGCTTTTGTCGATCGGCTGGCTTACCGTTAGAGTCTGCTGGTGAGAGTCTATCAGTATCGACTCCCTTGGGGAGGACTGCAGCGTTGGGACGATTCTGTTTGTCTTGTCCCGTTCTAGTTGGGGATACCTTCCTTCCCGCTGATTTGTTTGTTTTACCGATGTCCGAGTTCGACGTCATCCTAGGCATGGATTGGCTCGCTGAGTATTATGCCGTTTTGGACTGCGCCGCGAGGACCGTCACGTTCTGTATACCCGGCGTGCCACAGTTCCAGTTCGTTGCAGAGGCCAGAGGAGAGCAGTTGTCTTGTATGATGTCGTGCGCCATAGAGGAGCATGTCGCCGTTGGCATCGACCATTTGCCGATAGTTTGCGATTTTCCCGATGTGTTCCAGGAGATTCCGGGATTACCGCCTCGTCGACTCACCGAGTTCCAGATCGATCTCGTGCCTGGTACCGCGCCTATTTCAAAGGCCCCGTATCGTATGGCACCGTTGGAGTTACGGGAACTGCAGAAGCAGTTGGACGAGTTGCGTGAGCTGGGCTTTATCCGTCCGAGCAGTTCTCCGTGGGGAGCACCGGTACTCTTCGTGAAGAAGAAGGATGGTTCGTTGAGGCTCTGCGTTGACTACCGCGAGCTCAACAAAGTCACGATCAAGAACAAGTACCCGCTCCCTAGGATTGATGATTTATTTGACCAGCTGCAGGGTGCACAGTTCTTTTCGAAGATTGACCTGCGTTCCGGCTATCATCAGATTCGGGTCCGAGATGAGGACATTCCGAAGACAGCATTCAGGACGCGTTACGGTCATTTTGAGTTTCAGGTCATGTCCTTCGGACTGACCAATGCACCAGCGGTCTTCATGCAGCTGATGAACGAGGTTTTTCGCCCATATCTGGATCAGTTTGTCGTAGTCTTCATCGACGACATTCTAATCTATTCGAGGACCCGTGAGGAGCATGAGCAGCACTTGGAGATTACTCTACAGACCCTCCGCGCACACCAGCTGTATGCGAAGCTGGAGAAGTGCGAGTTCTGGCAGGAGGAGGTGAAGTTCCTCGGTCACGTGGTGACGAGGGAGGGTGTCGCAGTGGACCCCTCGAAGGTCGAGGCAGTGCGTCAGTGGGGCCAGCCCACGACTGCGACAGAGATCCGTAGTTTCCTTGGTCTAGCGGGCTATTACCGGCGTTTCATCGAGGGTTTTTCTCGTATTGCAGCCCCGCTGACCAGGTTGACTCGGAAGGGCACAGAGTTTATTTGGAGTGACGCCTGCGAGCGAGCATTTACGGAGTTGAAGGACCGTCTGACGTCCGCTCCTGTCCTCACTCTTCCATCTGGGAGTGACGGCTTCATTGTATTCACTGATGCCTCGCACATCGGTTTAGGTGCTGTCCTGATGCAGCACGGGAGACCAGTGGCCTTCGCGTCTCGTCAGCTCAAGGTCCATGAGCTGAACTACCCTACACATGATCTGGAGCTGGCTGCCGTTGTCTTCGCACTGAAGGTGTGGAGGCACTACCTTTACGGGATTAGGTTCGAGCTCTTCTCTGATCATAAGAGCTTGAAGTACCTCTTCTCACAGTCTGAGTTGAATATGAGACAGAGGCGCTGGATGGAGCTCCTGAAGGACTATGATTTCGACCTTCAGTACCACCCGGGCAAGGCGAACGTGGTGGCAGATGCCCTCAGCCGTCAGCCACGAGGCCTAGTGGCGCACATGATGATTCAGGAGTGGCGGATGCTTGAGGATATTGCTGCATATGACTTTGAGTTCGGCCTGCAGTCTTCCATTGTACAGTTATCGAGCTTGTCGATTCAATCCTCTCTTGTCGCTAGGGTGATCGAGGCTCAGCAGGCTGATGAGTCGTTGCAGAGTTATATGGCTGAGGCGGCATCTGAGGGTCAGGCAGATTGGCAGATCGGTACAGACGGTGGACTTCGTTTCAGAGGCCGATTATGTGTCCCGGATATTCCAGAGTTACGCAGAGAGCTTATGACCGAGGCACATCGATCGCGGTTTTCTATCCACCCGGGCTCGACGAAGATGTACCGTGACATGAGGCGACAGTATTTTTGGGCGGGGATGAAGCGCCAGATCGCGAGTTTTGTGGCCGAGTGTGACACGTGTCAGCGTGTCAAGGCCGATCATCAGAGACCTCCTGGTCTATTACAGTCGTTGAGTGTCCCGATGTGGAAGTGGGAGCACGTGTCGACTGATTTCATCGTGGGTTTGCCGAGGACTCAGCGCGGTCATGACTCCATTTGGGTTGTTGTGGATCGTCTGACGAAGTCGGCACATTTCCTTGCGATGCGTGCGACTTGGTCTATGGACCGGCTTGCGAGATTGTTTATTGAGGAGATTGTGAGACTGCATGGTGTTCCAGTCTCGATCGTTTCTGACCGAGACTCGAGGTTCACATCTCAGTTTTGGGGGAGCTTCCAGCGTGCGATGGGGACTGATTTGCAGCTCAGCACCGCGTACCATCCGCAGACCGATGGCCAGACCGAGAGGGTCAATCAGATACTTGAGGATATGCTTCGGGCCTGCGCGATTGACTTCGGGGGTAGCTGGGATGAGCATCTGCGATTGGCTGAGTTTGCGTACAATAACAGCTATCAGGCGACCATCGGCATGGCTCCTTTTGAGGCACTATATGGCAGACCATGCAGATCACCGAGTTGTTGGACCGAGGTTGGAGAGCGCCGTCTCCTAGGTCCCGAGCTTGTGCAGGAGACTTCAGAGGCTATTGACATCATCAGGCAGAGGATGCGCACAGCTCAGAGCCGACAGAAGAGTTCTGCTGATCGTCGGCGTCGTCCCTTGGAGTTTGATGTAGGGGACCATGTGTATCTCAAGGTCTCGCCTATGAAGGGCGTAGTTCGATTTGGAGCGAAGGGCAAGCTTGCCCCGAGATTTATAGGACCTTTCGAGATCACTGGGCGCGTTGGCGCCGTGGCCTATCGGCTTGCCTTACCATCACAGTTGTCTGGCGTCCACAACGTGTTTCACGTCTCCATGTTGAGGAAGTGTGGGTCAGACATAGTTCCCGTTATTGATTGGCAGCCGTTGGAGGTTCGTAAGGACGCTTCTTACATTGAGCAGCCAGTCCGTATCCTTGATCGGAAGGAGCAGGTCCTCAGAACCAAGGTCATTCCGTTGGTGAAGGTGCAGTGGGGTCACCATTCTGTAGAGGAGGCTTCTTGGGAGCGTGAGGCTGAGATTCGAGAGCGATATCCTCATCTCTTTGATGGTTGATGATCGTGTATTGTATTTTGTACGTTGTCCCTGATTCTATATGATGACGTTATATTTATTATTTTTCGCGAGTTACGCTTAGTTGCGATGCTTGTGTAAATTTCGAGGACGAAATTTTTATAAGGAGGGAAGAGCTGTAAGACCCGTATCTTGGTCCGTACCTTTCCGTACACTTCCGCGGTCGTACCGGTCGAATTCCGGCAACTTTCGACCCTTAAACAATATCGACGCGCGACCTGGATTCATGTACCGACAACCCGAGTCGACTCAACCCGAGACCAATACCATAGCGACCGCGCTGTCGTTGCGGTTCCGATACCGCGACTCGCGTGCCAAGGCGATACCCTGATCAAGAGATATGAGCCAACGTTCGGTGCGAGAAAACGCCGCGCGTTGTAAAAACCAAGGGAATCTCAACGATGTGTCACATCAATCACATCAATCCCATCAATCAATCACCCATCAACCCATCAAAGGTCAAGTACACATCACTTCCATCCCTTTTCCCAAGCAACCACCAAAGTCTTCTCAACCCATACCTTTCTTACACAAAAAGTCACAAAAGTCTTCCTAACCCATACCTTTCTTACACAACCATCACTCACCCATCCATCCATCACTCTCTCTCTCTCCCTTTACATCACTCTCTCTCTTACTCTCCCTCATTCCAAAAAAAAAAAAATCCAAGCAACAAAAATTGCAAGGAGCTCCCACGTATGAGAATTTCCAACCTCCCTCTAAGCTTCAAGTGGCCCACCTTCCTACCCCCAAAATCCCCCATCTCAACCCTCCATTCTTCATCCTAACCGTTGAAGTTGAAGCCAAGGTGCCAAGGAACCCCTAGGAGCGAGAAGATCGGATGGTGGGTGCTTCTATAGGGTAGATTTTCTTGATTTTATGGTGAACCAAGTGAGGCCCACCGATCCATGGTGTGGATCTCACTTGGGACCCTTATTTGTGGCCGATGGACCACTTGGATCGTCATGATCGTTCCATGATGGGGCCATTCTCCATGGACCCCATCATGATGTTTACTTTCATTTGGAAAGGTCATCTAGACCATTCATATTGGTGGGGAAGGGATCCCCACCGTTGATCTTTAATTTTGAGGGTCACATGTACAAAAGGACCCAATTGATGTATGATTTCATGCATGGGAGGGCCCATAGTGACGGGGTCCCTCCATCACTAGCCGTGTCCCACTCTTCATGTCTCTCTCTCTATTTTATTTTATTTTATTTTATTTATTGCAAAAGGATGGTTTGGCCCACTTGAAGGATCCCACCTTGATATAATTATTTTATTCAAGTGGGGCCCACCCTAGACGTTGAACCTATGGCATCCATCAGTGGTGGCCCACTTCATCAGGCCCACCACAGAAAGTTTTAGCCAGCCGTCCAGCGTCTAGGACGCTGGACGTTTCCAAGGGAACGAGAACAAGAAGAAAAAGAAAGGAAAAAGAAAAAAAAAAGAAAAGAAAAGGGAATGGGGTGTTTCCCCTTGCATAGGCCCCAACCTGATGTTATGATTCGATCCAAGCCGCCCATCCTCTCACCCATGGCATTTTAGCCGTTGGGTAGAAGTTTGGAGCTGATCCAATCACCCGGTGGGCCATACTACTAAATATTGTATTGTCACCATTCAAATGATAATTCTTATTTTATTCCACTTCCAATCATCAAAAAAATTCTAACTCTGGACTCATTTGGACGGCGTCGAGCCACTGGACGCAATGGCTGGGACGGATTTCATTTTAGTGGGCTCCATACGTGAAAAACCCCAGGAAAACAAGTTTTTCCCGAAATTGAGAAGAGGCAGAGCCTCCTTTTTTTGTGTCAGGCGGGTGGCAGCGCTGGACGCTGCTGCGTGCAGCCGTCCAGCGGGTGGTGGCGGCGTCCGTTTAGGGACCCACGGCTCCAGCCGTGGGCCCCACAATAATGTTTATTTTGCCATCCAACTCGTTCATTTGGTGGGCCACCCCAGTGGTGGGCCCCCCTCCAAGAATGGGACAGATCCAAAACTCAGGTGGCCCACACCACATGAAACAGTAGTATAGAGTGTTGCCATTGGAAATTTTCCTGGGGCCCACATAAGTTTTGAATCAGGCTGAAATTTTTATCTTCCCTTCATCCAGGTCCAATGGACCTTATGAATGGGTCGGATGTCAAATAACTACTTCAGAGTGGGCCCCACATGGGACCCACATTGATGCATATGTTATAGCCACCGTCCAGGCGGACGGTGGCACCTACCTGACGCACGGGCTGCCTCCACCGTCCACGGACGGTGGGGCCCTGTGTGATGTATGTGTTATACCCATACTGTCCACTGGACAGTGGGACCCCCCCCTTGATGCATGTGAGGCATCCATACCGTCCATCCATTGATTTGTAGCAGGCCTATGGGATAGGCCTATTTGATTTGGGAAACGCTTATGGGCTAGGCCCATTTGACTCATTTTAGGCCTAAGAACTTGGGCCCACTCGACATATGTTAAGCCTATCGGTTTAAGCCCACTGATTATGTTCTAAGTCCATAAGAGTAGGCCCTTTTGAAGTATGTCAGGGCCCATGAAATTTGTACCCATCTGTTGCATTCTTAAATCCTATGGAAGTGGACCCATTTGATATATTGTAGGGCCCATGGGACTAAACCCACTTGATTATAAAAAGGGGTCACTGGGAGTAGGCCCATTGGATGTATTTGAGACCCATGAGTTAGGCCCACTTTATTTAATTAAGGCCTGGCGGTTTAGGCCCACTTGATCCACGTATGGAATCCAATTGGTGTGACCCATTTGATACATATTAGACTCATGTGACTAGGTCCAATTGATGCAATCCAAGCCCATGGGTTTGACCCATTGCAATGCACTTAAGGCCCATTGGTTTGGCCCATTTATGTGGCCCATCTGATGGATGAGAGCCCATAGGATATGGCCCATTTGATATATATATACGGTCCAATGGGGACAACTTACGGTCCATTGCAATGTGTAAATCCATCTCAGACTAAGTGTTGATGTTTACAAAGATCGTGCCTTGGGAGCAATGTTGGTTTGACGTCCACATTGCGAGTGTAATGTTGGTTGGATGTCCACGTTACGACTCTCCTTAGGGCCCATTACCGGCCGTACTTGCCGTGTATAGGCCATCCAGGTCCGTCTGCATTGTAAAATAGTTCATTTCATTATAACATGTTTAGTATAGTTTCTTGACCCACGATCATATGCATCATATGTATGCTTGATATGAGGACTGACTGATCATAGCATATGCCTTCGGGCAGGTTGTTATGGGCTCCTGGTTAGGCAGTATTGCCCTACATGAGCGCACGATATGCGCATGGATTGTTGCATGACTGGACAGCGTGAATCATGCATTTCGCACTTGTGTGACATGGGTATTGTACGCCCTAGCAACATCAGGGTCGTAGCCTCCACAGACGCATCGTGGTTGGCAGGATTGGATACCGGAAATCTTGTTCTACATGGGGTACTATAGATATCCCTGGGTGAAAGTCCCTAAACCCTTATGGTACCAAGAGGTTGCTCCAACGTCTAGACCGAGTGGGTAGATGAGCGTTGAGTACCGATTACCAGACGGTTACGCTCTCCACTGTGTCGTGGTCGGTTGGAAGGGGGTACGGCCTTACCCGCCCGAGTGTAGGGGGCAACGCTAGGCTGAGTTTGACCAGCTCGAGGAATGGGTCCGCTATCGACAAGTCGCGCCCGATATTGGCAGACGGATAGTGAGGTCTCTTCCACTTACCTTATTGCGCGCGATGTGGCGGCAATCTGGTTTAGAGTGTACTAGACCCCGGTGATATTCCATTACTATGAGCTGTATTGGCGTGTGGACATTGATGAGTATCTGTATGCTTGAGTTGCATTGTACATTGCATGGCCTTGGGATGGCCGATACCATTCATGTCTTGTATTGCATAGCCTTGGTACGGCTCATGACGTTTTGGTTCCATCTGCATATTCCGCATTACTCTGACATTGCATTCATATTACTACCTTGTGCACACACTTTCACCACCCTCTAAGCTTTCTGTAAGCTTATGCATGACCGTTGCGTGCAGGTGACGTTGGACTGCAGCAGCGTTGAGGCAGGAGCGCGTTGCTGATCATTTTGGAGTTTTCTGTTATTTACCATTGTATTTCCCTTTATGCTAATTGTACTTGTAAAAAATTTTTGATCATAGTGAAAATGTAATGGAGTGCTTGGTTGTTGTTTGTGGGTTATGCCTTTGGTTATGCTTATTACGAATCAAACTGATATTTAAAATCCTCCTCGTAGCATCCCAGGATCGGAACCTGGCAAATGGGAGCTAGGAGCCGAGAATGGGGTTCTACGGAGGCTGTCGGTGCCGGATTCGGCGATCGGGAATTTTGTGAGCCCGGTTTCCGAGTTTGGGGCGTGACAGAGCTCTTCTCATATGAATTATTATTAGAAAATCAGAATGCTTCTATACCACCTGAGACCAATAATTTTGCATTCTTCACTCCTAAATCTAATCAACAGCAGTACAATCGTAAATCCAAAAACTCAAGTAAACCAAATTCACGTCCTTCATATTCACCAAACCTGCTTCCTCTCCTTGTACCTCAGGCCTTAAATTATCCACTCATGTTGGTGAGCCACTCACAGCTTCTCAAACTACAGAATATCGACAAACTGTGGGAGCTCTCCAATATTGCACCTTGACTAGGCCTGATATAGCATTTTCTGTCAACCAATTGTGCCAACATATGCATTGTCCTAATTCTGTTCATTGGACAGTAGCAAAACGTGTCTTGCGATACTTAAAAGGCACCATTGATCTGGGATTGTGGTACTCGAAGGGCGAGCAAACTCTTCAGGCTTTTTGTGATTCAGATTGGGCTGGTAATCCCGATGATCGACGATCTACTACTGGATATGGCGTTTTCTTTGGCTCTTGCTTAATCTCATGGACTGCCAAGAAATAATCTGTGGTAGCTCGTTCTAGCACTGAAGCAGAATATCAGGCATTAGCTATTACTACTGCTGAGCTTTATTGGATTCGTATGCTCCTCAAAGAACTTCATATTTCTTTGCCTACTGCTCCTACTATTTGGTGTGACAATAGTGGTGCTCTTACTCTTGCTTCTAATCCCGTGTTTCATGCTCACACTAAACATATTGAAGTTGATTTCCACTTCGTCCGGGAGAAAGTTGTTAATCGAGATATCACCCTTCAGTTTATTGGTTCTTATGATCAAACTGCTGATATCTTTACAAAGGGACTCAGTGCAACCCTGTTTTGTCAGCTTCGTGACAAGCTAATGGTGGTTTCTCTCCCCATTAGCTTGCGGGGGAATGATAACCATATGATTCAAACCACCGAGATTCCCTTGGCTTCTCCCTTATCTTATCCACCAGATTAGTTACGTTCTACAGATAAACATTATCTACCTTAGGAGACAACTCTTGACTATATTTGAATTTCTGTTATTCTACATCTTTGTATTTCAAACTTCTTCTGTAATTGTATATAAATGAGAATAGTCACACGGGTTTTTGGCATTGAGGCCAATACCATTTTACAAAGTTTTACAGTGCCTCCAACTTGAGTTTTGGATTAGGATAATTTTGGGGATGTACGGTACGAGGAGATACGAGTGGGCCCCACATATCTCAAATGCCTGATAATTTAATTACCATAAGCGCTTATAACATTCCTGATTAATTCAACTTCTCTCTTCGCTGGCTGTTTTATACGGTCATACACCTCTCTCTTTCCTGGCTGTGAGGGTGGTGAGGCGCTGTGAATAGATCTTTCCTGTTGAGATAACGGTGACTGTGATAAATTTAATATCCATTTACCCATCTATCACACATATAATGTATATATTAGGCAATCTTTAGGTCTGTCAATGGGCTGCATTAGCCCATAGCATTTTCAGGCCAGGCCTGGCTTGTACTGTAGTATTAGGTTGGAGGGTTTGGCATGTAATGGTTGGAGTGCATTTTAAATCATCATCATGGTGGGCCTGAAGATAATCAAAGATCAATGTCTCCCCCTTTAAACACCTTAGTGGGCTGTGTAAAAAATTTAAGGGTGGGTATCGTTCTGCCAACTATTTCCTTCATATGGCCCACCTGAACCACAAACTGGGCTTTATTTGGGCCCTACGGATAAAATGGGGTGATGCACCACGTGATCGGGCTGGACCACTTAAACATCTTGGTGGGGCACACTTCAGCTGGCCTCACCTTAAGACCTCTGTCTGTACACACACCAACCCATGGGCTTGGGATCAAGAACATCAAAGACATTACGAGCCGGGCTCAAACTGGACAATTTTGGCTCTTCATGGGCCTGCAATTGGCTTGGACAAAGTTTGGCCTGGCCCTAATCTGTCCATTGACACCACTAGCAGTATCTGACCCGAAGATTGACCCGGGCCTAAACTGGCCTGTTGACACCCCTAGACCCGTTTACAACCCTACCCCTTTTACTCTTTATTAAGAAATAAATGCTATGGGAGTCCGCGGGACTACGCAATCAAATACCCTAGGCCAACAAGCTTCAAACAAACATCATGAAATCTAAATTAAGCAAAGCCAAATATCTAACACCTCCTAAACAGAGTGTTCTGTGATCTATTTCAAGCAAACATCCTAGAATGTGATCTTGTGTAATCAGTCCAAATTATACAAACAATGAGTAGTAGTTCAAACAAAATAAACCATGACCATATGGAACTTGTAAAGATAAATATAAAACAAAGAAATAAGCAAGGTGATAAATCTTTCCAGTTCTTGAGGAGCCCAAGCACATGTTGTAAAGATGAACAACGGCCAAGCTGCTTGCAAACCTACATTCCAAAGGAGAAGAAAAGCAAATGTACGATAAAAACATGCAGTAATTACATTGGTTTTATGTAAATTGGCACTCCAATGATTTTCCCTTACTTGTTGCTTAGCCCAACTTCACCGTACATAAAAATCATTGGTAAATCTTTTATCAATGATTTACCAATGTATGGACCTAGCTAATGATAGAACTATATGGTGGAAAACTTCTGTTTGTATCCCACGGAGAACTAATGTTTATAAACAACTATACAAATCAAATATAAACTTACATTGAATTTAAACATATCCTGATATCATCAAAGATATCATAATCCTACCATTCTAGTTTCCTCTGTATTGTTACCTGTTGAATGTGAATGGACGTACAATTTATTTATTTTTCAGCTCTGTATTTGCAGGCCATTTGCTATAATGTTGGGAAATTTTAACCCTTCAATAGCTGGGCACTTTCCTATTAAATGTGGATGGATGGTCTACTTTATTCTCTTAACCATTTATTTGAATTAAAGACGAATAATCTTTCAATATTGGAGACTTCTTGGACACCCTCCATTTTTGTTGGGCCCATCAACAATTTAAATTATTGAATGATAGCTCTACATGTACGTATCTCTCGACCATTTACTCTTCACCATCATTGATTTTGTATGATATTTTTGTTGTGAAATTTATACAGATTAATGTAGTTTCTGTATAATATGGAAACCGAAAATAATATGGACAGGCTGAAGCACGTCTGAAAACGCTGTCCTTAAAGCGTTATTTGCCCCAACTCAAGTAAATTGAGTATGCTGATAGGTTACAGGCAAATTGCTTCTAGGATACGACGAGCCTGGTGTGGGTCTGCGTTCAGCAAACACGAAGGCCCACCAAATGGAACTCAATTTCACTATTTCTGGCAGTATTACAATATAAAGGAAAATCCCAAAAATAAGAAAAGAAGAAAATAGAAAAGTGGTTTGCTCGATTAAGTTCTAATCTTCAGCCTGCTGGTTCGGTTGAACCGTCCTAGACCACACCGCTGGTCTGTTCTTCAAGCTAAGGTTGACACCTTGCTGTATTGCTGGATAACACTTAGAATATATGAGTGGAGAGGCTATTTTCTGGAATTCGTATGGAGTGAGTTGAGATGGATTTGGAACCTATCCAGGCCCTCCTTTTATAGGCTATGGTGGCTGGGGGTTATGGTCCAGGGAAATAAATCCCATGACCGTTTTCTGGCTGTTGAGAAAACTAGCCGTTTTATGGCCGTTTTCTGACCGTTGTGCATGGGCCATTAAGCTGCTGCATGCTGACCGTTGTGAGACAGCAGCTAGCCGTTTTATAGCTGTTGGGGCTAGCCATGCAGCAGTTTCAGCTGGACCCTGCACTTATTGCACAGCTGTTACAGAATTTCTGCAACAGCTCTTTTTCAGCCCTCTATATATTCTAAGGGACTCTCATTCAGTCCTTTAGATTTTCGTCCAACCAACCATCTGCCTTAGCCACTAGTCGCACCGCGACTCGCACACGTCTCGCTGCGGTTCGCGAAGGGAGCGACCCTCTGCGACACGATGCGCACGTGCGAAGTGCAAAGTGCGCCACTAGCGCCTCTACAGCCACACTGCCTCACATGCCCACGCCCTCGCACCGAGCCCGAGACCGTGACCGAGACCGAGACCGAGACCGAGCCCGAGCCCGAGCGCGAGCGCGAGCGCGAGCGCGTGCGCGTGCGCGGTGTTCCAGTGCTTCGCACTGGAACACGCAAGTCCCATGGTCCACGGACTAGGTAGGCAAATATTATGGTACTCCACTATTATCATTTAAACCACTTTTCTTTCTCTTCTCTTTCCCATGTGGGACTATTCCCAAAGCCCCAAAAGTTTTTCAAAAAATAACTTTTTTATTATTAAAATATTTTTTATTAAAATCAATATTTTACAACAATCCCCCACTTGATTTTTTATAAAAATATTTTCTCGGTTAAACATACTGCCAGAAGAATTAGCTTATATGCATAAAGAAAGATATCTTTCGATTTTAATCTTCCCTTAGTGTAAGTATCTCAAAACTCTATCGAAATGACTGGTAGCCGCAGCTTTGAACCAGTTATTTCTAGATAACAGAGTTGGAGAAACCACACACATATTCGCTATGTGTTGTTAGAGTTCCCACAATCTTGCTCAGCACAATTAATGGCCATGTGCTTATCCTAATTCGTGAACGATCCCGAGAGAAAACTCTTAACTCTCATGAGAGACGGCACCATCTCTACGTTCATATAGGTGAAATCCTTCCAGTGTCTCCGTTACTATAAGACACTTGTCCTAAAGACTGGAATTCATTAAGAGTTCTAAGACTCAACCCTCTTTCGTAACGCTCAGCACTTATCTATTATGGATGAGGTTATATAATTTAGTGCTGAAAACTTTCCACTTATCAGTGACTTGTTCTTACCCATTAAACCCAAGATTAGAGATTTTCTGATTTTAGGTTGGGTTACCATCACTGGTGGAACTTTGGTTGAAGAGTTTCAACCCCATCCCTCTAGATGTAGCCTTTACTACCTCTCTCGGTAGAGGTTTAGTGAAAGGATCTGCCAGGTTATTGCTTGATTTCACATATGAAATAGCAATGATTCCATCTTGAATCAATTGTCTGACATAATCATGTCGAAGACTAATATGTCTAGACTTACCATTATAAGTACCGCTATAGGCTCTAGCTAATGTGGCTTCACTATCACAATGTAGTGATACAGCCGATATAGGCTTTACACAAAAAGGAATTTCTAATAGAAGATCCCTTAGCCACTCAGCCTCTTTGCCTGTTGCAGCTAGGGCTATAAATTCAGACTCCATAGTCGAGTGCGTTATGCAAGTCTGTTTCTTGGATCCCCAAGATACAGCAGCACCTCCTAGAGTGAATACCCACCCTGTAGTAGACTTATTGTCCCCTGCACTCGATATCCAGCTCGCATCGGTATATCCTTCCAATACGGCAGGAAACTCTGAATAAAATAGTCCTAAGTCTTTGGTTGCTTTTAAGTAACCAAGGACTCTACTGATTGCATTCCAGTGTTCATTACTGGGGTTACTAGTAAACCTACTAAGTTTACTCACAGCATATGCGATATCAGGTCTAGTGCATTGCATAGCATACATAAGACTTCCTATAGCACTCGCATATTCTAATTGTGCAACTGTTCTTCCAGTATTTTCTTTTAGTTTGATACTTGGATCAAATGGGGTTTTTGCTTCCTTTATATTCAGATGGTTAAACTTGTTTAGTATCTTCTCAATATAATGAGATTGACACAAAGCATAACCCCCACAATGTTTTTTAACTTTGACACCTAAGATGGTATCAACTTGTCCAAGATCCTTCATTTTAAATACGGAAGAAAGAAACTTCTTTGTTTCAGTCACACCTTCCATTTTATTACTTATTATTAACATATCATCAACATATAAACAGATAATAATGATATGACTACCATCTTTTTTAGAATATATGCATTTATCAGCTACATTATGCATGAAACCATGAGATAGTATTTTGGAATCAAACTTCTCATGCCATTGTTTAGGTGCTTGTTTTAATCCATACAACGATTTGACTAATCTACATACTTTGTTTTCATTTCCTGGTAGAACGAAACCTTCAGGTTGTTCCATGTATACCTCCTCATTGAGGTCACCGTTCAGGAAAGCAGTCTTTACATCCATTTGGTGGATGTGAAGATGATGTATGGAAGCTAGCGCAAATAATATCCTAATGGATGTTATCCTAGCTACAGGTGAGTATGTGTCAAAGTAGTCTATCCCTTCTTTTTGTCTAAAACCCTTAGCTACTAGTCGAGCTTTAAAGGTTTGGATAGTCCCATCAGTGTGATATTTCTTCCTAAATACCCATTTGCAACCTATGGGTCTAGAACCTGGAGGTAAGTTTACTAGTTCCCATGTTTGATTTGATAGTATAGATTCCATTTCATCATTTATAGCTTCTTTCCAAAAAGCTGAGTCTCTAGAGGATACAGCTTCCTTATATGTTTTAGGATCATCTTCTATAGTCATTACTATAGGTATTCGTCTTATAACATTTTCTCTATCTGCTTCTACCAGATGAAAAATGATGCGTTGTGAGTCTATATAGTCATCTCCAAAACTCTTCTCTATTCTAGTTCTTTGACTCCTACGAGGTTCAGTGGGAGCTTCCATTATATGTGGAGTTGTGCTATTTGGTTCTCTATTAGGAGTTTGAATTTCATTATCCTTTGACTCCAAGGATAGTGAGTTCTCAAAGAATTCAACGTCTCTAGATTCTATAATTGTATTAGACTCCATGTCTAGAAGTCTATAAGCTTTACTATTTTGTGCATACCCTACGAAGGCGCACTTAATAGCTCTTGGTCCTAACTTGGTTCTTTTTGGGTCAGGAGTTCTGCAGTATGCAAGACACCCCCACACTTTAAGATATCCTAGGTTAGGTTTTCTACCTCTCCATGTTTCATATGGAGATACTTTATATTTTTTAGACGGAAGTCTGTTTATTATATGGCATGCTGCAAGCAGTGCCTCACCCCACAGATTTAGTGGCAACTTTGCTTTTATTAGCATTGAGTTGACCATTTCTACTAATGTTCTATTCTTCCTTTCAGCTATTCCGTTTTGTTGAGGTGTGTATGGAGCTGTACATTGATGTACCAGTCCATGTTCTTCACAGAAGTAATCGAATTCATTCGAGAAGTATTCTCCTCCTCGATCGCTACGGAGAATTTTTATCTTCTTACTTAGTTGATTCTCTACTTCTGCTTTATATATCTTAAACATGTTCAATGCTTCATCTTTGCTCTTTAATAGATAAACATACACATATCTAGAGCAATCATCTATAAAGGTTATGAAGTACCGTTTACCTCCACGAGTAAGAATGCCGTTTAACTCACAGATATCACTGTGCACAAGATCCAAAATTTGAGACGATCTTTCAACACTTGGAAAAGGTTTTTTCGTCATTTTGGATTGTATGCACACTTCACATTTATTAGTTTCATTATCTGTGTATGAGATTAAACCATTCTTAGCCATGAACTTCAAAGTACTATACCCTATATGGGCTAGTCTATCATGCCACAGTCCAGCAGATTCAACCATATACGCAGAAGTGCTACTTTCATTCAGAGAAAACTTAACCATCCCGTTACAAGCATATCCCTTTCCAACAAAATTCCCATTCTTGGATAGAATCAGTTTTCCTGACTCGTATACCACCCTTATACCTGGTTTTCCCAGAAGATCCCCAGAAACTAAGTTTCGCCTCATGTCTAGGACGTGCAGTACATTAGTTAGAATCACTTTCTTTCCAGAAGTGAATATCAGTTCGACAGTTCCTTTGCCGACGACCTTCGATCGGACTTCATTACCCATTTGGACTTCTTGACCATCGGTCAATTCCTCATAGGTTTTGAAGGCTGATTTGTCGTAGCACACATGTACTGTAGCGGCAGTATCATACCACCAGCCTGGAACTTTGCCTTGGATGGTATTCACTTCAGTGATCATAGCCACGATATCGCCTTCTTCTACTGCACTTGCCTCTTTTTTAGATTTGCGATATCGGCATACTCGAGCATAGTGCCCGATTTTTCCACAGACATGGCATGGGCCTTTGAACTTTCCGTTCTTCTTTTGGGCGTTTTTCTTGAATTTCCCTTTATTGGGTTTTAGGGAATCATCTTTCTCGGGATTCTTGTTATTGGTGTTTTCTACTGCATGTACCTTGGACGAGGCATTCCCGTTATCATTCTTTTTATCACGGTTACGGGATTCTTCCTCAATCCTTAGGTGTTTCTGGATTTGTTCCAGTGTGTAGTCCTCGGTTTTATGCAGCAACTTCTTTCTATAGTCTTTCCACATTGGTGGCAATTTAGCGATTATAGCCCCAACTTGGAATGATTCAGGAAGATCGATTTTGATCGCTTTGATTTTGTTTACTATTAGCTGCAGTTCTTGGATTTGGGGCAGCAGCGGTTTATTATCTACCATACTGAAGTCAAAATACCTGGCGATGAGAAATTTGTTGGTCCCTTCTTCTTCAGCCTTGTACTTGAATTCCAGTGCGGCCCAGATCTCCTTTGCTGATGATGTCTGTTGGTACAGATCGTACAGGCGGTCGGAGAGTGCGTTCAGAATGTGTCCACGACACAATAGTTCGTCTTCGGCTCTTTTAGCACGGGCAGCCACTTGCTCAGGTGTGTCTTTGTCGGTTGCTTCAGGCAATGCTTGCAGATTTGGATCTAGTATGTAGTAGATCTTCAGCGCCGTCAGGAGAAATTTCAGCTTGTCTTGCCATCTTGTAAAATTGGTTCCATCGAACCGATCAAGACGTATCAAGTCCTGATTCATCAATTTAATAGATGAAACGCTATCGGCTTCCATTTTAGAAATAACGCTTTAAGATTGTTGTGAAATTTATACAGATTAATGTAGTTTCTGTATAATATGGAAACCGAAAATAATATGGACAGGCTGAAGCACGTCTGAAAACGCTGTCCTTAAAGCGTTATTTGCCCCAACTCAAGTAAATTGAGTATGCTGATAGGTTACAGGCAAATTGCTTCTAGGATACGACGAGCCTGGTGTGGGTCTGCGTTCAGCAAACACGAAGGCCCACCAAATGGAACTCAATTTCACTATTTCTGGCAGTATTACAATATAAAGGAAAATCTCAAAAAGAAGAAAAGAAGAAAATAGAAAAGTGGTTTGCTCGATTAAGTTCTAATCTTCAGCCTGCTGGTTCGGTTGAACCGTCCTAGACCACACCGCTGGTCTGTTCTTCAAGCTAAGGTTGACACCTTGCTGTATTGCTGGATAACACTTAGAATATATGAGTGGAGAGGCTATTTTCTGGAATTCGTATGGAGTGAGTTGAGATGGATTTGGAACCTATCCAGGCCCTCCTTTTATAGGCTATGGTGGCTGGGGGTTATGGTCCAGGGAAATAAATCCCATGACCGTTTTCTGGCTGTTGAGAAAACTAGCCGTTTTATTATTAAAATATTTTTTATTAAAATCAATATTTTACAACAATTTTAGGTGTGACATAGATGCCTTGCTATTTGGATATTGGTTTCAATTGAGGAACCTAAATTTCATTCATACAATGGCTATGTGCATATGCATTGTTCGTAATATTTGCCAGCATGAAAGGAAGCGCTAGTGTTCTAGGCTTTAGAGGTCTTCCAATCAATTAGCATAAGCTATATAAAGTTGAATATAATTTAGGGGTGCCAATGTTCCATGCCTTAGAATTCTTTCAATCTATTAGTATAAGAAGATGTATAAACACGATCATATGAAATCCACTCCAACAATTAGACGTCACACCAAAAGTTTGTCATGAGTTCAAAAATCAGGCTCACATGTGATTCTAGTGGGCCACACTAGTGGAAAAGGTTTAGACGGTGAGTGTTGCCTTTTACACTGATTCCGATCGTGTTGTCCACCTGAATAATGAATGGAGATGATTTTTGGATAATGGGCCTGGTGACAAATCTGGTGTTTGGGATGGATTTTACTGTAGTATGGTCCACCTAAAATTTGGATCTGCTTTATTTTTGGGATCTTGCCCTAAAATGAACCGTGAAAATGGACGAACTGTATGGATGTAAGGAACGTACATCCCAGTGGCCCCAAAGTAAGGGATCCACCCAGACCACGGCCAGTCCCGATGGGGTTAGTACGTAATCCGTGTCATCATGAATGGGTTTACTAAAAAAAACCACCAGCAGTTTATACATCACTTGGGCCGCACATTCGTGTGGTGTCTTTTCTTTCTTATATTCATCGTATGTCACACCTGGTGTTTGTCACTTTTGTTTCTTATATTCACGTATGTCACACCTGATGAGTGGTAGGGTTTACACAAGGCACGTTGCTCCCATGACAGCTGAGTAAAGATTGCATGTTTGCATGTTTCTGGCGTGGCAACATCATCTGAAACCACTGAGCAAAGATTGCATATATTGTTGGTTGCAGAACCACATTGTGGTTTTTGAGGGGTTCTTGGCCAGGTTGTGTTTCTTGGACAGCCATGGGTGAAGCAGATTGTGCTTGTTAGCTGGATTCAAGGCCATTGAGTGATGTTTGATGTTTGTAGTTCTTGGAGTTCAATGGGATGTTGTACGATGGGAACCGGGGGTTTAGGAAAACTAGGAAACGGTTGGGAACATTCTTCCATGTGGAAGTGAGTGACGGAGACACGTTAGTTCTGATTGCCTTGACCTGATGATGACGATAATGATGCAGTTGTGCTCTCTTCTACTTCTACCCCTATCAATTTCTCCATCTTCTCACCCCCCAATGCGAAGCAGCTTTAATTGTTGAAGTCTTTGTGCCAAAGCAGGTGATATGAGATATCTCAGTCTGTTGCAATATTTGACATTTAGGTCCTCTAAATGGTTGAGGCTACCAAGAGGAGGTACGGCCCTCTTCCAAATACTTGTCAGTTACCGGTAGACCATACAATTCGAGTTCCCTTAATTTTGAAAGCAGAGCATCTTCTTTTGAGGTCCCCTGGAAGTGAAAGACTTCCACCAACTTACATCGAGTTCCTCCAGATTCTGTAGCGGATCGGATGGCATGATATCGATTAATTTTTTACAACAGAATATATTGAGATTTCTCCTAGCATCAGCTCCTTCAAATGCTCGAATACATTTCCTGGAGGCTCTTCTCCTTCTTCCACACTTACAAAATGTTTCATTTCACCACATTCTTTGATAAGGAGGATCTCTAAGTTGCTGAATCTTAGTTCATCTGATTGCACGAGATTGTCAAGACCCTCACAACACACTAAGGCCCCGTTTGTTAAATCTGAAGTCTAAAGCCTAAATCTGAAATCTGAAATCTAAAGTCAAAAAACTTGTACGGTAATTATGGCTGAAGTCTGAAAATTAAGTACCGAATTTGAAACAATCTGTTAGTTAACAAACATATGAAATGTCTAGAATATGTTAATTTGACACATTTGCCCCTATTTCCTGTTTGGAAATGTTTTACATTATAAAAAATTTATTTTTTATTAAATGAAAATAAAATTATTCTATTTAATTAAAATAAACTATAAAGTACTTAATAGAAATTTTAAATATCATTATTCATAAAAACAGATAAAAATTAATGATTTGCATGTATAAGTGTGGCACCAATTTCTTCTCACACATTGGACATAATAGTTTGTTTAAAGTTTCCAAATACTCCTTCCACTTCAGGCATATCATTCTCTGATTCGATATTCATCTCCGAAAGAATATTTTCATCATTATATTGTTGAAAGAGTGGATCGGAGATGGATTCTTTTTTTATGTAGTTGTGTAGTGTCATGCATGCAATAACCATGTCTCTTTGCGTCAGGAATGAATATAGTGTCATCTGCTTCAAAATTGCAAAATGCACTTTCAATATGCCAAAAGACCTTTTGATTACATTTTGTAACTTTGTATGCATATGATTAAAAACCTCCTCTTTACTAGTAGGCTGCCCATCACTACGAAAGTCACCCAACCAATACCAAACATTACAGTATGGTACCGTAAATCCTCTTATGTGAGTGTAAGCAGCATCAACCAAATAATATTTATCTACATAAAAACAATTGACATTTTAGCAAAATTTCAAGTAATAATTTTACCAAGTTATATGAAAAAATATATTAAATATTACCAGGAGAGGGCAACAGAAATTTCTTTGTTGAATCAAGCACAACATCCATAAGGACCCTTGAATCATGTGTCACCCCTTCCCATCCAGTTATGACATATGTAAAAATCATATTAAAGTCACAGATGGTCATAACGTTCTGAGCACATTCACCTCTTCCTCTTCCTCTGTAAGGTATTTGTTTATCTGTTGGGATACATGCAAGAATGAGGATTCCATCTAACGCACCAACGACACCCTAAACATTAAAAGTAAATTGTTAACCCTTCAGTAGGATGATTTAATTATAAGTAAATATATTTATATGGGCTTGTTTCAAAACTTCTGTGGCCCCCCAAGAAATTTTCAACTATAGACGTTCAATTCAACTGTTTCTTGTGGGTGTGGTCAACTTGAACATTCTATATACTTCATTTTTTTAGACTAATGTCCTAAAATGAGTTCACAAAATGGATGGACGGGGTAGATTTCTCACAAAAGCTAGGGTAGGCCCCATATAGGTTTCCAACGCAAGAACTTCCTACGAAAGGCTTTCCTACGAAATCCGCGTCCATGGGCTGTTGTACCACACGAAAAACGGATTGGCTACTCCCGCTGCCACTGGCCAATGGATGATGGTCGATGCTCTGTGGGCCCCACCATGATGTATGTGTTTCATCCATGTTGTCCATATATTTTTCTAGATCATTTTATAGTATGAGGCCAAAAATGAGGTATATGCCAATCTCAAGTGGACCACATTACAGGAATAATGTTGAATGAGCTTTGTCCATTGAAAACCTTTTGGGAGCCATAAAAGTTTTGGAGCAAGCTGATTTTTGTTTTTTCACTTTATCTGGGCATGTATGACCTAATCAACATATTATTTGTCAAATAAAAAGTACAATGGGCCCTAGGATGATTTTAATGGTGGATATATATCCAATCACTAATGTTTTCCTGTGGTGTGGTCCACCTGAGATTTATATCCCTCTTATTTTTGGGATAGAGACATAAAATGATGCTTAAAAATGGATGAACGGAATGGATAAAACACATACAATATGAGGGCCACAGAGCACAGACCACCACCCACCGGGCTGGTGGCAGGGGGAGTAACCAATCTGTTTCTGTACCAAACAACAGCTATATAGATGGTGTAAATACGTGTCATGCGAAGACGAGCACCGAGGCTCCGAGTTATATGAACGTTTCAAAGGAGATCAAAGTTACAATGCCCTAAAATAATGTATTTATTATACCCACACCGTTCATCAAATTTTCTGGATCATTTTAGAGCATTATGCAAAATATGAGTCATATCCAAAACTCAAATGGCCCACACCAAAAATAACAGCAGGATAATGATTTTCACAGTTAAAAAATTCGTAGGGCCCACTATAACGTTTATTTTCCATCTAATCTATTCATAAGGTCAAAAATAGTTGGATGAAGAGGAAAAAAAAATTTCACGTTGATCCGAAACTTTTGTGACCCTAAAAGGGTCTCAATGGTAGACGTTTAATCCCTCACTTCTTTTTGCAGTGTGGTCCGGTTTATCTTTAGATCTGTCTTATTTTTCGGCTTAAGCCTTACGATGAGCTCGCAAAATGGACGGACACTTTGGATATAACAAACACGTCATGATGGGACCCACAGAACTTGCTGACGTCAGTACACCATCCCATCCACTTCCCAATCCCGTCCCTAGCCCATCCGCTTCGAACGCGGATTGTGTCCTACCCCCGCCCGAACGGATTACCGTCTGGGCAGGGCTCTGTGGGGCCCACTGTGACGTAAGTGTTTTATCTAAGCCGTTCAACATTTTTCTCATATTATTTTAATATATGATTCTAGAGATGAAGCAGGTCCACAGCTCCAGTGAACCACACCAAATGATGCTACAGTGATAATGACATCCACCGTTGAAACCTTTCTAAGGGCCACTGTAATGTTTTTTTTAACCATCAAACCTATTCATTAGGTCATGTAGACATGGATGAAGTGAAAACACAAATATCAGCTTAATCTGAAACTTCTCCAGCTCCCAAGAAGTTTTTAATGGTAGACATTCAATGTAAGGCCCATATCCTAGTCCATATCGTTCCTTAGACTTCCGTGGTTCTCCTAGTTGAATTCCTGCAAAACGCAACCTATAATCAGCATTTGCGCGTGACCCTAAGTTGCACATTGTCATCTCGAGTCGACTCGACCTGAGACTTATACAATCACGACCACGTTGTCGCCACGATTCCAATGTCGCGTCTTACGCACCTATGCGATACCCAGGCCAAGAGTTGTGGGCCCGCATTTATTTCGAGAAAACGTCATGCATTGCAATCCCAAGAAGAGAATCTCTACAATCTTTCAAATCAATCCCATCAATCAATCAAGTACAACACTCATCCCTCTCTCACCTAAAAGTCAACACAACCCATACCTCTCATGTCACTCTCTTACACAACCCATTACCACCCATCACCTATCACCCCATCCATCACCCATCCCTCTCTCCTTACATCTCATCTCTCTCTCTCATTCTCCCCACTATTCTTTCCTAGAAACAAGGGTGGACGTCCAAGCATTCCAAGGGAGGATAAGCCAGGTGTGGCCCTGTCACGCCCCAAACTCAGAAATCAGATTCACAAGAATCTCGATCGCCGAATCCAGTACCGACAGCCTCCGTAGTACCCCATTCTCGGCTCCCAGAGTAACATACGCCAGATTCCAATCCTGGGATCCTACAAGGAGGATTTTTCGAACGTACATTTGTCTTGTAATAAGCATAACCACAAGTTTGCCCAAATTTTAAAAGAAACATCATCATCACATATCCACTAATATAATCATTTGAGTACAATGCTGAAAGGGAATACATAAATAAAGAAAAATCAAGCTCCAGAAGACCACTGCACGCTCCAAGCTCAATGGTCCGACCTTCCATCACCACTGTTTCTAAAGTATGATCCATCGGAGGTCTGCATATGCTTTAGTGATCGGATGATGCCCTAAAAATGAGCTAAAACAATGGATGCGACTCGTAAATATACAACACATTCATGAAGGTGGGCCGCACATGATAAGGGTAACCCCCTCTAAGCAAAGGTAATACTCACTAAGCTGTTACCTGGATAATACCTTATCTACTCCATGGAAGCAAGGGATTAATATTATACGAGCTTTTAACATATACCAAGGTGTCTTTGTTGTATGTCAAATGACTCATCTCCACAAAGTAATAAAACACACCACGGGTCATTTCGATGCATGTAAAGTCCTTAGTTGTAATGGGATTATAGGTAATCTGATTACAGGGGTTGTTTGGATGCTAGTGTTTGCCTGTAAAAGCTTAACAAGTTGTAAACATATTACAACTTTTACCTATAATCTAAATCCAGTAAAAAGTTATATTTCATATTATTGGTAAATTCTTTATAGCTAAAAGGGTATTATACATGTTATAACACAATGGTTAATATACACTCATGATAGGGCTTATTGTAATTATGGTAGATCCGATCTATCCATAATACACTTCCCTTGATGCTCTCCTATGGCCTTAAAAAAACAACTCGTCCATTATCAAATGGACCACATGAGGGAAAGATGGGACGTCGTCTGACGACCCTCAATTTTAGTGCACTTAGAACTAAAATACATAGTTAAATATAGAATGTTCCAACCCTTAAATTTTTATTTTTTATTTTTTATTTTTTTGCTATTTTGTTCATCTCTTCCTAATCTATGCAATGGATGATGTGGATCATCCACACGATCAATATATAGGTGCGTAGAGAAATTGAACAAAGATATGATTTATAATTTCATATATGGACAATAGTAATTTAGGAAAAGGTTTAATTTCAGATAGATCTGAAATTAAACCAACCGTGTTAAGATAGATCTGAACAGGTCATTTGATCCTAAGCATTAAAAGATATCATTGCCTTGAATTTCAGATTAATCAGACTAGCAAATGAGACATTTTTATCATTTTTAACCATAAGAATCTTTTATAACTTAGATCCTAAAATAGTAATCGGACAGATCAAATCAAATCTCCACTATGTATGCTCATTCTGAAAAGATCTAAATTATTATCTAGAGAGAATTGGTGGATCATACTGTTTGATGAGCCATAAGGATGAAAGGCTAGGATGGTACTTATTGTACTTTGAATAAGTTTTTTAAAAAATATAAATGGTTTGAATCGAAGCGATTTATTGACCCATTCTCAATCTGAGATTTTGTGATGTCAATGGATGGCTTAGATACGTCCTATATGATCAATGGATCATCGGATGTATCAGATCCGATCTACGCTATCTATGTGAATTCTAGAAAATATATATATATATATATATATATATATATATATATATATATAATCATCTAGAATTATAGATGGGTTTGATCATCTGATGAGCCATACTAATTGTAAGAATGATTACTATTAAAAGAAATCTGGATCTTAGATGGTTTAGATTTAGAAATTCATTAGTTGTCTTCTCAATTGGTCATGTGGGAGATGATGAATGGTTTGGATCTTACCATATGACCAATAAATATTAAAAGTAGGAAAAATAAATAATAACATTTAAAGTTATAGATTGAATCAACATAAACTTAGTTTTTATAGCATTTGTCGAATCGATCAACAGGACGGTTCGATCGATTGAAGGCGGTAATTATGTTCAGTGACCAAATTTTGAAAATCAAAATGAATTCGACTAATTAATAGGTCAATTCGATCGATCAATGGTACAGTTCAATCAACTGACAATCTGCTATAACATTTTGTTTGATTTATAAATTCTGATATTTTAATGTGTAATGTAAATCAGTGACCAAATTTTGAAAATTAAAATGAATTCGACTAATTAATAGGTCAATTCGATCGATCAATGGTACGGTTCGATCAACTGACAATCTGCTATAACATTTTGTTTGATTTATAAATTCTGATATTTTAATGTGTAATGTAAAGTAATAATAACAATCAATCATCTTAAAACGTTAGTGTGGTCAGATCACCTTAGGTTAAGCTTATTTAGTTGATTGAGTGTAAATGGATTGATGGACAACTGAACCCCAATCCTAAACTATAACCTTATAAGCCTAAACCCTAGGAACTTCATTCTTAAACTCTAAACTCAGCTCATTCAACCTAGTCAACCTAACCCTGACAGCCTACCCAACTCCACAACCCAATCAACTCACCTAGTTAAGCCCAAAACCAAGTCCAATCGAAGAAATGGTTGAAACCTCAAAGCAGCAACCTTTACAGCAGAGCCTCCACATGCTTGGAGGATGTTGTCTGCCAAAGTAGGGAGTCCAAGTAGAGACCAGTGGCAGTCAGGCTGCTGATGACCACATAACACTCCCCCTCTTTAGAGCAACATCCCTCAAGCATGTGAAACTCTCCATTTTCTAACCTTAAATGTGCAGTTGAAGTGTACTTACTCCAGTCAGTTGAAGTGTACTTACTCCAATACCACCATATATATATATATATATATATATATATATATATATATATATATATATATATATATATATATATATAAAATAAAAACTTATTTTAAGTCATTACAATTACTTTTTATACTTAAGTTAGTTTGGTAAGTTTCATTATAAAAGTAACTTAGTACTAAAAGCTACTTAATTCAATAAGTTTTTCTTTTTTAATAACTTTTCGACTTATTATTCTTTTATTTCTCTCTCTCTCTCTCTATCATGGTCAATGTCAACAGAGTCCCTCTCATAGTCCTTATCAAAGGAGACCACATGTAATGGATTGTCCCCATTAAAGGAGGGGCCCACATGATGGAAAGTCTACATCAAAGGTGAGCCCCACTTGATGGATGACTCTATATTAATGTGGGCCCACATAATGGATAATCCACATTAAAGGTTAGCCCCTAATGATAAACAGCCCACATCTAAAGTGGATTGATATAATGGGCCACCCACTTCAAAGGTAGGGCCTACATGATAGACGGTCCACATCAAAGTTGGTCTACGCATGATGAGAAGTAGGCATTGAAGTGGGAACCCCACATGATGGATGACCCACATCAAGATAGGCCAAAACTGATGGATGGTCTACATTGAAGGTTGACCCTTAATGATGAATGGCCTACATCCAAGGCGAGCCCCACGTGATGGGCAACCCACATTGAAGGTGGGGCCCACATGATGAAAAATCCACATCGAAGGCTTCATAGGATGGATGAACCACATCAAGGTGGGCCCCACATGATAGACAGTCCACATCAAAGGTTGGCCCTAACGATGAGTGGCCCATATCCAAGCTAGGCCCAACATGATGAATGGCGCACATCCAAGCCGAGCCCCGCATGATGGATGACCCACATTAGAGGTGGGTCCCACTTGATGGATAGTCCATAGGATGGGCGGTGGATATTGAAGGTGAACCCCATATGACGGATAATAACATTGATGGTGGGTCCCCCATGATGGATGACCAACATCAAAGGTGGGCCCTATATATATATATATATATATATATATATATATATATATATATATATATATATATATATATATATAATGTATGAGGCACATTAAGGGTTGGCCCCTAATGGTGAATAGGTCATCCATTGTGGGCCCAACATGATGGATGACCCATATCAAAGGTGGGGCTCACACAATGAGCAATTCACATCCAAGGTTTGCCCCACATGATGGATAGTGAATATGAGGGTGAACCAAACAAACATGAGGGATAAATACCTATGTGATATCGGAAACATAATGTTCTTTTTTACTTTTTAGCCGACATACTTTGTTTACCAAGCAAGCTTATTTACTTAATAAGTAGAAACAAAGATAAGCTATTTAAGGCCGCAGTAGCTTATCTAAAGTAACTTACAATCAAAACCACCCCTTAGTGTAAAATAAAAAGAGGGAATAGTATATGTCAAAATTTTCTTGTATTATAGTACTTGGGTTATTGCTTTGTAGAAGTGTGGCCCACTTTGATCCAAACTGTTGACATATTGGGATGCAGCGTGAAGGATCAAGCAACAAATATGTAGCCAACATACAAATGGGTCCTCACTCTTGCTCGGGTGGTAGACTCTCAGGAGTTTCAACTCCCGGTCAAGGGTTCGAGTACCCATGGGTGGTGAAATTCCACCAGCGTGAGTGTGTGGGGTGTGTGTGCGTGTGTAAAAAAAAAAAAAAACATACAAATGGTTCGAAAAAGAAAATGACAAAAGTTTGCATTCAATGAATAAAAGATCAATGAAATACTCTACCATCACTAGGATCTTCCAATGTGAGGGATTGGAGGCAAAATGTATTTACAATGTGTCCTAACATATCAACATTTTGGATCATTGGACCATTGGGCCACTTGTATAAACTGATAGACCGAGCTTACTACACAGCATCTCAGCCTGAGCATAGTGTAAAGGGTTGGCAATAGGGCCTGTAAAAATCAAGGGTGAACATCTCTCCTAACATTTTTCTTTGTTGTGGCCACCATAATCATAGGCGAGCCTTTTTCTTTTTTTTTCTGTTTTTAGGCCTAAATGAGGGTAAATATCCACCGGTTGGAATGGATCTTACATAAACATCATGATGGGCCTCATGCAGCATCCCATACAATGGCTAGAGTGGAAGTTAACCCTTTCTATGATTGTATATATATATATATATATATATAAGTTATTTGGAAGAGGTTCATTGTTATAGTTATCAAGTTATTGTTTTGTGGAAATGTAGAACGATTGTTCACTGATCATCCAACATAAAGGGCACATGCAACCAAATATCTAGCCAACATATATACAAATGGTTTAGAAAGAAAATGACAAAATATTTGCATTCAATGAATAAAAGAGCAAATATATCATAACTCAGATCTTCCAATTTGAGGGGATTTTGGTGCACAAAGTATTGACCATGTGTTGCATGGTATCAACATTCCAAATCATTGGATCATTGGGCCACTTGTATGAATTGAAAAACTAAGTGTACTCGACAATATTGCAGTCGAGAGCATTGTATATAGAGGGCTAGCAATTGCTATTTATTTACCCCATTACCCAATATAACTAACTCGAAAAATTGAATTTAGATGTGTTTTTACCTTATTAAAAACTCTTATCTATTTACCCAATTACTCAACTTCTAAGTGGGCTTATCCACTTACACGTTTTATATCGTAGAGTATTTTTAGATTTTAATATTGAGAATTTTACAAAAAATACCAAATTAATATGGAATTTACATTCCAATACCTTAAAATAAAAGCTACCTCATTAATCATATAATTATCATTCCATTACCTTTTGTCAAGGAGAAAATGATTTAGTGGCTTAGGTAGGTCTCACAATGATGTTTATGTATATCCAC
Source organism: Magnolia kwangsiensis (assembly GCA_037074715.1). Taxonomy (NCBI): domain Eukaryota; kingdom Viridiplantae; phylum Streptophyta; class Magnoliopsida; order Magnoliales; family Magnoliaceae; genus Magnolia; species Magnolia kwangsiensis. The sequence continues at coordinate 30,385,488 of CM073584.1, read as the reverse complement.
CCCGAGCACCAGGTGTATGTCACCTGACGTTAGGCCACATACCTGAAAATCAACTCCATTTATCATTTTGTGGGCCACATGATTGGAAATAATGTATAGGGCAATGCTCACCCTCCAACATATTTCCATTACCCATGTAAATTACAGATGAGTACATAAATTTTGGGCTACATACCTAAATTTGTGCCTGTAGTCTAATAATTGGAGTGAGTTTCATATAATTATCATGGTAGGCCTAATAAAAATAAAGGGTAAGCATCTCTCTCTCAATTGTTTCCTCTGCTATGGCCCAACAAAATCACAATTGAGCCTTTCTTTTTTCTTTTTTCTTTTTTCTCTAGGCCTAATATGAGATTAAATATCTAGAGGTTGGAGACATCATAGTGGCCCATTTGGTGCCCATACAATTCTTCTTCTTTCTTCTTAAGTAATGTCTCTGTGCAATTAAATTTGGATGTCCAACTTGAATTTTGGTGGGGCCACCACAATGTGTATACAAAATCCACTTTAACCATTAAGGGTCAGTTTGGGCGGTGGGATTAGAAGGGATTAGGTGGGATGGGATTCATCTCGTCCTGTGTCAATTCCACCTCATGTTTGGGAAGAATGGAAAAGCTTGGAATTACATTAAATGGAATTGCATTGGTCCCGTGCCAATTTAACTTAATGTTTGAGAAGTTGTGTAGGTCCCAACATGATCTGTGGGCTATATCCACACCGTCCACCCATTTATCGAGATTATTTTAGAGCATGGGCAAAAAAATCAGGTAAATAAAAAGCTCAAGTGGACTCCACCATAGAAAGCATCGGGGATCGAATACTTACCGTTGAAAACTTCTTTGGGACTACATAAGTTTTGGATCTACCTCATTTTTAGGCCCATGCCATAAAATGAGGTTACAAAACAAATGAACAGTTTAGATATAACACATGTGTGTTATTCTCAGTAGCTTTAAATGTGGTGGGTATATCCATTCAATGTACCACCGTATTATCAATAAAGCATGGCATTAATTTTATCCCATGGCAACGGGAGACAATCCCTGCCATGGGTAATAGTTATGTTTTTTGAATCCCATCCCACCTAATCCCTTCTAATCCCACCGCCGAAACTGACCCTAAATGTGTAATCCCAGCTTAGGCTTAAAGCAAAAAAAAAATAAAAAATAGGCTGACTTGTGATTTAGGTGAGCCATACCAAAAGAAAAAAGTTGATGTCCATCCTTGATTTTTACGAAGTTATCATTGTGATTATATGAAATCACTCTAACCATTAGATGCCACGCAATTTTTATTTTTTGAAAGGTAACACTAGCAGGAATTGAACCCATAATCACTCATTCATTACAATGTCCCAATCACCTAATCTAACAAGTGGAAGAGCCACACAAAAATTTAGGCCCGAGAGTTAAAATTAAGGCCATCTGTGATTCAGATCGGCATGTACCAAAGAAGACAGTTTGGAGGGCAATCGTTGCCTGGTACACTATTTCCAACCAAGTGCTAGCTCCACCCGAATGACGGGTGACCTTGTCCTAACATGAGGTGACACACCTTGGTAGTTGGGACGGATTTTACCTAAGCATCATGGCGGGGCCCTCCTAAGAAGCCAACCCATCTGCAGGCATGCATGCCCACTCAACCGTCTGTTAAAAAATTTTAAGAAATGCAAATGGAATGATAATTATATAGATTAATGAGGTAGCATTTTGTAATCTTTTTAAACAAGGTAATGAGATACAAATTATATATTAATTAGATAGCTTTTGTAAACTTTCCTTTAATATTTTAACTAAATTATAAAAAATATTTATATGATTAAAATGAAAAATATTCTGTGGTCCAATTTTAACCAACAAATGTTATTGAATAGGAAGTTAGGATTTCTGGAACACTAATTTTGGAATTGTGAATTAGAGACAGTGGATCCGACAATGTAGCCAATTAATTGAACTTGGAATGTAAGACCATATACACAATATCTGGTGCCTCTGTATTAAGCGTAGTACTCTATCAGAGTACCAAACTAGTGCAGTGGACTAAGCTCGTAAGGGACAAACACCTGTTTTTAGCCGTCAGTAAGACACCCTAGCTCTGTGGGTTCCACAATATTGTATATGTAACATCCAGTACATTCACTAGGTGTTCTCTTCAATAGAAATCCCTGGGATAAAAATTATCCACAGCTTAGGTGGGCCACACCACAGGGAGCTATGGGGATGGCATGCTAAATATAGGTATAAGGATACCACTGCATGTATATATATATTTAATCAAACCTATTAATTACACAAGCGTAACTGGCTAGGATGAAGTGAAGAGTAAAATCAACCATATCCAAAACTCAGACAGGATTTAGGAGCAATTTTACAGTGTTGCATAGGTGGGACTTGGATGTATAAGATGTTTCACGTGCTGCTGCGTAAAACAGGTGCGGTTGGCTATCCAGTCTACAGCCCATGTTAGAGGAAATAAGAATAAATAAAATCTTCATAAGGCCCACCGTGATGTTAGTGTGTAACATCCATCTATTAGTTTCTCCGCCAACATTAGGATATTAGCCCAAAAGTGAGACAGATCTAAATCTGATCAAGTGGGCCACAATGAATACCCACCATTGAAACTTTCATGGCCCACTATGATGTTTGTGTGCCCTCCAACTTGTTAATAAGGTGTATACGAAAGGATGAAGGGAAAAAAAGGCTCGATTTAAAATTTCTGCTGGACCCACGGAGGTTTCATCGTGGTCATTCAATCCATTGTAGTATGATGCACTTGAATTTTGAATCTACTTTATTTTTAAGCTGGTGTCATAATAGGAGCTGGTGAATAGGATGGACGGAATGGATATAACAAATACTTGAAGGTGGACCCCGCATACATTTTGATTATGCCGGCTCACTTTAGCATGTGTTTAAAAAAGTGAGGTTCCAAGTACTAATACGTTAAAATATGGAAATTGGCTGTGGGGAGGATTTCCACCTGAGTCCTATCATGCATCATGAGTACCATCCAATCCGTTCATTGTATGGAAAGCTTCCCTCCAAATTTCAGCCTAATCCTTAACATCATTGTGCCACACAAAAGGGAACAGCCGCGGGAGGTTAATGCCTACCATAAAAACATTCAAATGGAACGTGTATTCAATCATGGGATGTGTATGTCATCCATCCCAGTGATGGGGTATGATCCATCAGGATGAAGGGACACCGAAACTCAATTCATTCCAAACCTCATGTGGGCCAAATTCCATGAAAATATTAGGTTCGGGTGCTATAGTGCATTGCTTTATGTGGTGCATTCAACCTGAGTTTCGGATTAGGATAATTTTAGGGATGTACTGTATGAGGAGATGCACCAGATGTATAGAATGATTCCACATACACATGATGGGTGGACCACACACATCTCGAATGCATGATAATTGAATTATCATAAATGCATGTAACATTACTGATTGATTCAGCTTCTTCTCTCCGCTGGCTGTTTTATACGGTGACACATCTCTCTTTTTCCTGGCTGTGAGGGTGATGAGACACTGTGAATAGATCATTGTAGTTGAGATGATGGTGACTGTGATAAATCGGATATCCATTTACCCTTCTATCACACACAGACTGTATATAAGTATCATGCTGGAGGGTTGGGCTCACGCTTAAAGCTCCAGCCTATTTCTCAATAGGCTTGGATAGTGTATAGAAGCCCGTTAGCCCAGCCTAAATTTTAGCTTGGCATGTAATATTGGAGTGGATTTTGAATAATCATCATGGTGGGCCTGAAGATAATCAAAGATCTTAGTGGGCTGTGTAAAAAATTAAGGGTGGGTAACGCTCTCCCAACTATTTCCTTCGTATAGCCCACCCGAACCACAGATTGGGCTTTATTTGGGCCCTACGGCTAAAATGGGGGGTTGCAGCAGGTGATCGGGCTGGACCACTTAAACATCACGGTGGGGCACACTTCAGCTGGCCACACCTTAAGACCTCTATCTCTACACACACCAACCCTTTGGCTTGGGCTCAAGTCCATCATAGACATTACGAGCCAAGCTCGATATGGACTATCTTGGCTCTTCATGGGCCTGCACTAGGCCTGGACAAAGTTTTGCCTGGCCTTAATCTGCCTGTTGACACCCCTAGGAATATCTGACCCAAAGCTTGACCCAACCCTAAACTGGCCTGTTGATACCCCTAGACTCGTTTACAACCCCCACCCCTTTCACTATTTATTAAGAAATAAATGCTATGGGAGTCTGTGGGACTATGCAATCAAAAATACCAGAGACCAACAAGATTCAAACAAACATCATGAAATCTAAATTAAGTCAAGCCAAATATCTCACACCTCCCAGACAGAGTGTTTTGTGATCTGTTTCAGGAAAACATCTTGAATGTGATCACTTGTGTATTCAATCCACATTATACAGACAATAAGTATAAATAGTTCGAACAAAATAAACCATGAACATATGGAAATAAAAAAGATAAATAAAAAACAAAGAACTAAACAAGGTGCTAAATCTTTTCAGTGGAGGAGCTGAAACACATGCTGTAAAGATGGACAACCGCCAAGATTCTTGCAAACCTACATTCCACAGAGGAGAAGAAAAGCAAATGTAAGACAAAAACATGCAGTAATTGCATTGGTTTTACGTAAATTGGCGCTCCAATGATTTTCCCTTGCTTGTTGGTTAGCACAACTTCACCATATATGTCACAATCATTGATAAATATTTTATCAGGTAGGCCACACAATGAATGAGCCTAGACAGTGATAAAACTATATGGTGGAAAACTTGTGTTTGTATCCCATGGAGAACAAATGTTTATATACAACTATACAAAATCAAAGATAAACTCAAATTGAATTTAAACATATCCTGATATCATTAAAGATATCATAATCCTAGCATTCTAGTTTCCTCCATGCTGTTGGACGTTCACCTTTTTTTTTTCTCAACTCTGTATTTGAAAGAGCATTGGCTATAATGTTGTGATAGTCTCATGGCAACAATTTTGGGAATGCACCATAGGATTTGTTTGATGGCTATACACATAGCAGCTTATTACAAACCATTAATGAGTCCGATGAATTGTCATTTTGAGTAGCTTACATTAATTTGATAGTGTCATTCCATGTAGTTTTCATTCTTTGCATTAGCAATCTTGCAACATTTTACCAGTGCAACGAATATGTAGCAGATTGAAGGATTCACCACTATGCTGAAACCCTTGAAACCCTTTTAATTTGTCACTAACGACTCTATACATAACTCATTAGTTTTAATTACTTCAAGTTCATGTGGAGCTTGGATTTATGCTTGTAGTATGGAATTTCTCGTTTTTCACCCAAAATATACTACTACACGAAAATAATTTATTACATAGATTGCTCCAAAGGAGGGAAAGAGAAGAAAGAATAAAAGGTTTGTAATAGAATATTAAGGAGAAAAGAGTGGAATGCATTCTCTTTTTATTCTTTTCAATTAGAGTTATCAGGCTCTTATTTTTTTCAATTCATTAATTGAAGGCATGAATTAGCCAATTTTATCTTCCAAACTATTTTAGTTTAGTCAGTATCCAATTTGTGTGATGGGCAAAAGTTTTCAATTTTAGTCAGTGATGTAGAAAAGTAAGGAAATATTTATTTACTTCACTTTGTAAAGAGAAGAAGAAAAAACAAGTATTAACAACATGCCAAAGCCTTCACATTTAAGAACTGAACTGAAAAGATAACAAAATGAGCTACAACGACTCTAAATACCTAAGAGGAAAAACAGATGTAGAGTTATAGAGTAAACATTGAATGAAAAACAAGAAAATTCAGATAGAAAAAGATCCAGTGAATGATTATATTATCCTCTCCAGAAATGAAAATATCAAATGAGAAATTAGATCTGCCCATCAATGTATAGATTACTAGATAGCTAGGTTTTTCACATGGGGGCACTATGGTTCAAAATACTGAACTGTTGATCTGAGGGCCCACCATGGATGGGGAGTGCCGTGAAAATCTCCAATAGGAAAATTCATAAGCTTAAATAGGTGGGCACTTTCCTCATCAAATGTGGATGGATGGTCTACTTCATTCTGTTAACCATATATTTGAATTAAAGAGGTATAATCTTTCAATATTGAAGACTTCTCGGACAACCTCCATTTTTGTAGGGCCCATCAAATCAACAATTTAGATTATTGAATGATGGGTCTATATGTATGGAGCTCTTGACCATTTACTCTTCACCATCATTGATTTTGTATGATGTTTTAGGTGTGACATAGAGGCCTTGCTATCTGGATGGTTTCAATTGAGGAACATAAATTTCATTCATACAGTGGCTATGTGCATATGCAGTGTCACTAATAATTGCCTCCATGAAAGGAAGTGCTAGTGTTCTGGGCCTTAGAAGTCTTCCAATTTATTAGTATAAGATGTATAAAGCTGAATATAATTCCGGGGTGCTAATGTTCTAGGCCTTAGAATTCTTCCAATCTATTAGTATAAGAAGATGTATAAAGATGAATATGTGAAATCCACTCTAACCATTATATGTCACACCAAAAGTTAGACACGAGTCCTAAAATTAGGCCCATAGGTGAATTCAGGTGGGCCACAGTAATGGAAACAGTTTAGAGGGTGAGTGTTGCAATGTACATTGATTTAAATCATGTGGTCCACCTGAATCATGAATGGAGCTGATTTTTAGAGCATGGGGCCTAGCGACCTATCTGGTGGTTGGGATGGATTTCACATAAACATTACAATGGGACCCACCCATGCTGCCCACCCCTTCGGCATCACTTGTCCCCATTGATAAATATAAGGGATGGTATTCTATTGATAATTACATAGATTGGTGAGATAGCTTACTGAAGACCTTTTTAGCAAAGGTACAAGATTGTAAATTCTATAATAAGTAGGTAGTTTATCATAAAATTCTCTTAACGAGACTACAATATACTCCTTTCTAGTTTAATAAACTAATAACTGAATTTCAATCCTACAGCACTTCCAAATGCAGATTGGGAGAAGGCTAGAAATCAGGAATACTCATAAAACAATACTAGCACTTCAAAAAAAGTATTGTTTTAGTAGATTAGAGGAGTAGCATCTTTATATTAAAGGAGGAGATAAATAAAGAAAGAAGGGAGAAGTTGATTACGCTAATATTCACTGCAGTTGTCATTTGAGGAGCCTGTGTAAAGAGAGAAAAAAGAAAAGAAAAAGAAAGATAAATAAATAAAATATAAGGTTTTAGATGGAAAAAAAATTGATAATGAAACTGCATACAAATTGACGATTACAAGTTTCTAATATGTAAGAATACAAACAAAGCTCATGCTTCAAGTGTTGTGACCGTTGGTATGAAGGAGCCCACAACGGATCATGGTTGGTGAGAAATACAACATTCTGTGCATGGATCCGATGGATAGAATTTGGGGCATGGTCCATTAGACTAGTACTCATTATATCAAATGACTTCCATCACATAAATGTGGGTAGACTAGGGCTTGAAAATCTTCTCAAGAGAAGAATTCTAATTAATTAATGAAAAAAAAAAAAAAAGGAAACAAGAAATTGTAAAAATTCAACTGAAAAGAGGGAGCTGGAATATTTATGTCATGGCTTATCAACAACAGGCCACCTCAGATTGATGGTCTTTAATTATGCTTACAGACCATAGTCCTAAAAAATTCAAAATCTGGAAATTCATGATACCGTCCCATTGAAGGTAGGCCATGACAGAGCAATGGTTTGGATTGCTGCTGATGCATGGGCAGACCTGTAAGGGAGCGGATTAGGTGCACCCCTGCCTCACACAACACGGTGCAGCCTTGATTGTGGGGCCCAGCTTGATTATGTATTTTATATCCACTCTGTTTATCCATTTTTCAAGCTCATTTTAGGGTATGAACCAGAAAATGAAGCAGATCCAAATCTCAAGTGGATCACACTACAGGAAAGAGTGGCGATTTATCATAAAAACTTCTTTTGGGCCACAAAAGTTTTTTGATCAAGATGTAATTTGTTTCTTCTCTTCATCCAAGGCTATGCGATCTTATCAACAAGTTGGATGAGAAATAAACATTATGGTGGGTATTCAATCATCAGTGTTTCTTATGGTGGGGCAACTTGATAATTGGATCTTATTCATATTTGGCTTAACATACTAGAATGAGCTGGAAAAACGGTTGGATGGCGTGGATATACAGTACATAATTCAAGGTGGGCCCTACAATCAGGGCCGCACTTAATCCGCCCCCAAATGTAGAAACCGAAAACGCGACTGATGCATGTCTTCCCTGTCATTTTACCTCTCATTATACCAGATGAATAAGGGGTTTAATGCGGGCTTTAAGGCTCTCGTCTTCCCACTCCACCTCCTCCAACCATTCTTTGGTTGATCTGAATTTCTTTAGGTTTGGAGCACTCTGGGGTCCCATTTGAATCTTCTTGAAATTCTGACACATCACCACGCCAAGACATTCCAAGGAAGGCCAATCAAAAAGTACCCCAACTCCTTGGTAGAAGCTTGTTAGCTGTTCTAACCCCCCTAATTCTAAAATCTTTAACCTTGGAAGCATGCCTTGATCTGCCACTTCATTGTCTGCCTCTTTTGCTATTATTGCGTCCACTCCCTTGCAATAGATGATACTGAGATATTCAAGCTGCAAGAGACCTTGGGCGACACTCAATGAAAAGAGATTCTGGAGGCCATTACAATCATAAATGTACAATCTTTGAAGGTTGGGGAACATTCTTCCACGTGGAAGTGAGTGAGGTAGACATGTCAGTTCTGATTTCCTTTGCCCTGATGATGATGATGATGATGCAGTTGTGCTCTCTTCTACGTCTACCCCTATCAATTTCTCCATCTTCTCACACTCCTCAATGTGAAGCAACTTTAATTGTTGAAGTCTTTGTGCTAGAGCAGGTGAGACAAGATATCTCAGTCTCTTGCAATATTTGACAGTTAAGTCCTCTAAATGGAGGAGGCTACCAAGAGGAGTTACGGCCCCCTTCCAAATACTTGTCAGTTCTGGTAGATTATTCAATTTGAGTTTCCTTAATTTTGAAAGCAGAGCATCTTCTTTTGAGGTCCCCTGGAAGTGAAAGACTTCCACCAACTCATGGCACTGACTTATTATGAGTTCCTCCAGATTCTGCGGCAGATCAGATGGCCTGATATTGATTAATTTATTACAATCGGATATGGTGAGCTTTTTCATGTTTTGGAAGGAACCGGCTGGAAGTGGGCCTTGGCAGAACATCTTTAGATTCGTTAACCGATCGAGCGTCAGCTCCTTTAGATTCCTTAATTTTGAAAGCAGAGCATCTTCTTTTGAGGTCCCCTGGAAGTGAAAGACTTCCACCAACTCATGGCACTGACTTATTATGAGTTCCTCCAGATTCTGCGGCAGATCAGATGGCATGATATTGATTAATTTATTACAATTGGATATGTTGAGCTTTCTCAGGTTTTGGAAGGAACCAGCTGGAAGTGGGCCTTGGCAGAACATCTTTAGATTCATTAACTGATCGAGCGTCAGCTCCTTCAAATGCTTGAATAAATTTTGCAGAGGCTTTTCTTCTTCCACACTTGCAAAATGTTCCATTTCACCACATTTTTTGATGAGGAGGATCTCTAAACTGTTGAAACTTAGTTCATGTGATTGCATGAGATTCTCGGTAACCCCGGTAACCCCACACCTCACTAATTCTAGCTCGTTTGTTCTCTTAAACAGCACCTCAACCCAATTTGCAATTGAACTTGGTGAATTCTCAATTTTTATACTCCTTGCTGCTTTGCTGTCCATGTAATATCTACCCACACATATGCAGAATTTCTTCAGGTTTTTCCATGGACCAGGGATGTCCTGAGACAAGCATTCGACATTTTCCACATGAATGTATAAAACAGTTAGCCGAGACAAGGATGCCATCTCAGCTAAGCTTGCTTGTCTTGCTTCTCCATTTCCCATAACTTCCCACTTGCCAAAGCTATTTCCCATTCGCAGTTCCTCTAACTGAGTCATCCTCGATATGACATTTGGTGCTATCATTTCAAGAGAATTCGTTTCCATCAAATCCAAGAGCTTTAGATTCTGTAACTCACCCATTTTTTCTGTCAATTCACAGATGCCAGTTTCTTGTAAGCAAAGTATTTCTAGCTTCTTCAATCCACCAATTAGAGATACGTCTTTTAACTGAGGACATCTATCTAACCACAGTGTCCGAAGGTTTTTTAGGCACTCCAGTGATGGGGGCAACATTGAGATATCTATGTCACTTAGATCCAAAACTTTAAGGGAATTCATCCCTTGAAAGAAATCATTGGGAATCTCTTTCAAACAATAATTCATAAACAAAAACAAGGTTAGGAGCCGAGGACACTCAATTTGATTAGGAAGTCTACAAATTTCATTTTCTGCTAAAGAAATCCTCTTACATTCCTGCACATTTTCAATCTCTGGCCACTCTTTCAAACCTGCTTTGGCTCTTACCAAAAACCCATGCTCAGCTCTTGATGCTATTGATATGGCGACATCTCGAACAACATCATGCATTTTTACAGAGTTTGATTTATCTCCTTCTAGCAACAAGCATGAAGCCTTAAGTTTGCCGAACAACGTATGGACTCGGCATGATGCTTCCTCCAACGTATTAACATCCTTGAAGAGACCTTCCCCAGTTCCATATATCGTCATCTCATTCTCAGAAACAGAATAACCTTCTCGAAATAAACAACAAAACAAGAAGCATAACTGGGCCTCCTTACTTTCTAAGTAATTGAAACTCATCTCCAAAGAAGAGAACACCTTCTTATCCATACCCTTGATGTTTGTAGGATTAGAGCTTTGTAATTGTATTAGTGCATCATCCCATACTTTTTTATCCTTCTCATATAATGCCATTCCAACTGTGACTATCGCTAGAGGCAAGCCCCCACATTCCTTAACGACTTTTCTTGCCACAACATGCAATTCAGGAGACTCGACAGCATCACCTGCCTTTTCTTTGAATAGATCCCATGCATCGTCTTTCGATAACACATTGACTGGAATCTTTGCCTGGCTCTTCATGTCACCACATACTTCCTCACTTCTTGTAGTAAATGCAATCTTACAACCACTATCATTCCATTCCAAAGGGATCCCAACATCGTCTAGCTCCAACCTTTCCCAAAGATTATCAAAGATTAAAAGAATCTTCTTGCTCTTCAGTGGCTCCTGCTTCAATGTATCTGACAGCTTCCCTTTTCTTACTACTTGACTCTCTTCCTTGAGTTCTAGTCCCAATTGCTCTGCAATCTCACCTTGAATCGTCTTCAATTCAGGTTTCTGGGTTAGGGTCACCATGATCGCCTCTTGAAAAAGTTCTTCACTTTTCACCCTTCTGGCCACTTGTTTCATCAAGGTTGTCTTGCCCACACCCCCCATGCCATAGACCCCGATAATGTTGTTGTTTTCATCCTTTAGTGCATCCATGACTCGATTCATAGAAAATTCTGTGGATTGAAGAGGCATAAAGCCCCTAACAGGCAAGGATTCGATGGTAGGAGGCTTCGGAGTGTATGATACATTACTAGATTTCGCCTCTGTTTGGAGACTATGAACATCATCCATTTTCTTTTTTGCTTCTTTACCTAGACGGTAACGTGAGCGCAAGTCGAAACAGCCTATGCTCTCTTTAACTCGATCATCCAAACTCTTCGAATCTTTTTTGACAACTTCTACATCATCCAACCATTTCTGAACATCGTTAGTAATCACTTGCCCGTTCCGCCGATCTGCATCCACCTTTCCTTGTACACCATCTCTCGTCCTTCCCAACTTTTCAACTTCTTTGTTGAGATTGATGACATAACTTCTATAGCAAAGGAGATAACAGGCCTGGCGCTTTATAGTAACCACTACAGATTTTCCGGCTTCTGTAACCGGTGTAAGCACGATCCCCAAGATTGCCAAGATTGCAGCCATTGTACCTTTTGGATGGAAGAATGGGATAATCTGTGGAGCAGCAACAATTGCTCAACAACAGAAAAGAAAGACCTGAAATAAACATGGAAGATTAGAAGATAAGTTAAAACAAACAAAGATAAATGAGTTGTAAGCAAAGAAGAAAAGCAGGTTTGGTGTTACCTTATCTTTTCTTAGCAATTGCTTGTCCCAGTGAAAACTGAAAACTGAAAACTGACCTGTCGTAGCGCCGACTCAAAGGAAGCTCTTTACTTCTCACCCCAATATAAGAGAAGGCTCCAAATGCTACACCACCCAATTAAAATAAGTGTGGAAATATAGCTTTGATGGACATAGCATATACTTGTAGTAAATATGCTAAAAGAAAAAAAGGACTGGACGTGTATGCATGCTTACTTTTCAATTCATCAGGTAACTTGGACCCAGTACAAAGCTTTGTAGATAAACTTACAAAACGATTTGTGGTCCCCATTGTGATGTGTGGATGGCATCCAATCTGTCTATCATCTACACTCCCTCGTGTTATCCCTGAATGCCAAACATCGGGCTGATCCAAAACTCAGGTGGGCCACACCATAGGTACCTTTTGTAATGGGGAGGCCCACCATTAAAAACTTCCAGATTGTGTGTGGAGCCTACCTTATTTTGTCTATGTCATCTAAACCATTCAGAAGATTCACCTGACACCTTAATAATCTGCCCATTCCAAAACTCAGGTAGACCACAACCCATGCAGAGGAAGGCGTGGCTTCGGTGGATCACTGAATCCACCGAGGTGGGTGAGATCCCTGCCCGCGGGCTCACCTTGACCGTTTTGAAAACTCATTCCCCGGCATGATAAAAAAAATGAAGCATATCCAAATATCAGTTGGACCATAATACATGAAACAGTAATAATTAACATTTAAACTTCTCATGGACCACAAAAGTTTTGGATCAAGCTGATATTTGTGTGGTCTCTTCATCTAAGTCTTTGTGAACTTATCAAAAGGTTGGATGGCAAATCAATATTTTGGTGGCCCCCATGAAGTTTTTAATGGTGGGGATTCAGTCAATACTGTTTCCTGTGGTATGGCCCACCTAAGATTTGCATATGTTTCATGTTTTGGATCATGTTTTAAAATGAGCTTTTCAAAATAGATGGACGGTGTAGATGCAGGGAACATACATCACAGCGGGCTCCACGGGGATCCGCCCAAATGGACGCCCTATAGAGGTTTTAGGCATGATTTAACATGCGCCAAGTGGGCAACCAAAACTATTAACATGAAAGAATTTTGAAGAATTTATCAACCATGCACCTATTAATCACTGCAATCGTGGGGAATGAATAAAGAAGAAATGGGTGAATGTGAGAACAAAACTGCTTCAAGATCTTGCTATGTACTCTCTCAATCTAGCAACTAAGCCGTACGGAAAGCAACTATAGCTGATGCACCAAGTCAAGTCAATGGATGTAATTGCACAACCAAATATATAACTATGCACGTGGGAACGTACTCTGCAAAACTCAGGTGGAGGATATGTTTATTTAATGATCTCGGACGTTAGTATGAAGGGCCTCACCATTGATGTTCTATGAACCTCGATTATTTAGGATTTAATCGATTGAATGGAAGCACTTGCTGGGTTTTATTTCTTAATAATAGTTTCCTTGTTTGCCAACTATTGAAAGATTATGGACGGTTTGGATCATTTAACAGTGGTGCAAACTGAATACCCAACCACGGAAACGGATTGGCTACTCGAGAAATCGACCACTGTAGACGCAACGTTTTTACCGAGTCCAAGGCTTACCTTCCCAACTTTGACGAACATTTGAGGACCAAAATACCCTGCCTTCCTTTCAAAGGCGGATTGGCTGGTGTGCGAAGACGAGCGCTGATCGCGGACTGGCATAATTGCTACTTAAGTGACGTCACCAAGCTCTATGGACCCCACTATGATGCATGTGTTGTATTCATACCGTTCAACCATTCGTAGAAATCTTTTTATGGCATTACAAAGAGAATGAGATAGATCTAAAGTTCTAAGTGGATCTACCACAGAAAACCCTGGGAGCAGTCACACCACCGTTGAAAAATTTATAAGGCCCGCTGTAATGTATTTTTGAGATCCAAACTATCCATAAGTTAACATAGAGATTGAAGTGGAAAAAAAAAATATCAGCTTGATTGGAAACTATTATGGCGCCTAAGAAGTTTTGAACGGTTGATGTCACTATCCCCACTATTTTCTATGGTAGGGTCTGTTTGAACTTTAGGTCTATCTCATTCTCTTTGTAATGTCCTAAAACGATTTCTAAAAATGTTGGACAGTATGGATACTACACATGCATCATGGTAGGGTCCACAGAGCTTGGTGACATCACTTAAGTAGGGATTTGGCTACTGACGTTGTCAGCATCCTCCGCGCCCAATGGCTGGTGGTCGGTGTTCTGTGGGCGTCAGCATGATATATGTGTTTCATCCATGCCTTTCATCTATTTTTCTAGATCATTTTATTGCATGAGAGAAAAAATGAGGTATATCCCAATCTTAAGTGGACCACATTACAAGAAATAGTGTTGAATGAATTTGGAACATTAAAAACTTTTTGGGGGCATAAAAGTTTTGAATCAAGCTTATCTTTGTTTTTCACTTCATCTGGGTTTGTATGACTTAATCAACATATTGCATGTCAAATAAACAGTACAGTGGGCCTTAGGAGTATTTTAAGGATGGATATTGAGTCACTATTGTTTTCATATGGTGTGGTCCACCTGAGATTTATATTCTTATCAATATTTGTTTAGAGCCTAAAATGATCTGCAAAAATGAATGAACGCAATGGATGAAGCAAATACCTCATGGTGGGGCTCACAGGGCACTGCCCACTGGCGACGGGGCTGGTGGCAGGGGAGCAGCCAATCCGTTCCCAGGACGCGGATTAGACACTGAGACGTTGAGTAGCGGGTCAGTTACTGAAGTGGCGTCACCAAGTTCTATGGCCCCACTATGAAGTATGATGTATGTGTTATATTCACGCAGTCTATCTATTTTTAGATATCCAAAGAATGAGCCAAATAAAAATCTGTAATGGACCCACTAAAGATAACAGTAGGGAGAGTGATTTCCACCGTTGAAACTATCCTAAGCTTAGTATAATGTTTATTTGAAATCCAACTAGTTCAAAAGTTTTTTTTAAAAAAAAAAAAAAACAATTTATAAGTTGGTCCAATCTATTGCTCTTTCTTTGTGCTTATTCCGCTTTAGGAGGTTAGTTCACAGGTACAACCTTTGTAACTTCACGGTATACCTATGGATTGGCCAATTCTTATTTGGAAGGCTGCAATTTCTTAACCGCTGCTTCTTTCCTATTAATCTGGAAGTTTTTCCCAAATATGATTCAGTTCCAGAGCCAAAGATCGTAGTTCTCGAACGAGCAATCGAAAAGATTCTGGAGCATCATCAGGATTAGGTATTGTTCCTCCTATGGTCATAGTACCAAGTACTTCCTGACGAACTCTAATATGATCAGATTTATAAGCATCTCTTGTGAAATATGAGTAACACTGAATCCCTCTAGATCCCAAACTTTCATTTCTCCCACTCGTTGTCCAGAGAAAACACAAATATCAACTTGATCTAAAACTTTGAGGCATTTATAAGTTTTTAATGGTGGGAGTCACTGTCCCACTGTTTTCTGTGCTAGGGTCTACTAGAGATTTGGATTCAACTCATTCTTTAGATATTGCGGAAAATGCTCTCCAAATGAATGAAAGGTGTGGATACAAAACATACATCATGGTGGGGCCACGAGCGTAAGCGCTCGTCTTCGCACACCGCCAGTCCGCTTTCGAAAGGAAGGCAGGGAATTTTGTTCCTCAAATGCTCGTCCATACGTTCAACGTGGGAAGGTAAGTTTTGGACTTTCCAGAAAAAGAAAAGAAACGGGATAAAAAGTTGCGTCTACGGTGGTCAATTTCTCTTGGCTACTCCCCCTGCCACACAGCTCCGTCGCTGGTGGTCATTGCTATGTGAGCCTCATTATAATGCATGTGTTTCATCCATTCTTTTCATCCATTTTTAAAGATCATTTTAGTGTTTAAACCCTAAAATGAGAGGGATATAAATCTCAGCTGGACCACATCACAGGAAAATAATAGTGATTGGATATCCACCATTAAAATCCTCCTAAGGCCCACTGTACTGTTTATTTGACATTCAATATGTCTATTAAGTCATACAGACCCAAAAGAAGGGAAAAAAACAAATATCAGCTTGATCCAAAACTTTTATGGCACCTCAAAAGTTTTTTTAAAATTCAACACTGTTGCCTGTAATGTGGTCCACTTGAGATTGGGATATACCTTCTTTTTTGTTTCATACCATGAAATGATCTCGAAAAATACACGGACAACATGGATGAAACACATACATCATGGTGCGGCCCATGGAGCACCGACCACCACCATTGGCTGGTGGCAGGGGCGTAGCCAATCCGTTTCCCCAACAACGGGCATCGTGTTGGAAATGGGCGACCGTGGATATGCGATAGTTAAGTAAGGATGAGGATTGAGTGGTACATGGGCTTGGAGTGACCCACTATGATATATGGCTTTTAGGATCGGTGACGCAAGGATGAACGTGATGAGGTCGATCACCGTCTTCCTCAAGGATAACTACTCCAAATCCACGGAGCTTCTCTGGACTCCTCACAGAGACTTCTCGAATCCACGAGGAAAGAAAGCAAGAAAATAGAAATAAACTCTAATAAAATTCAAAATTAATTAATGAATGACCAAAAACGAGTTTACACCCCTTTAAATAAGGGAACCAAGCAATAGGAAAGAAATCAGACTCAAACTACAACTAAAACTCCTAAAATTCGTAACTTAGACGGTCGTGATGTCTACTAGTGCGCAAGGTTTTTGGCCAAAAATAGTAAGTGTCCTATTTGGCTTCACCAAACCGTTCTCCTAATTATTCTAAGCACTTTTCATGTTGGACACAACTCCTAAAGCCCAACGGATGAAGAGTTATAAGCAAATTAAAACTTACTATAAATAGTAAAAACGAAATTAAAACGGGGAAACGACCGTCGATCAGGGGGTTTCTCGTAAATCCAGGGTGCGCAACCTGGCGTAGCGGGATTGGTTGGCTAAAGTAGCTCGTTCTACCCCAAAATCATATATTTTGCGTCGGATAACTCATTCCGGATTGCGAGATATGCCCGATCTAAGGTCTGATGGTCCAGATCACTTTTGTCGCCGACCGTGCCTTTTCTGATCCATCCTTGCCATGAAATTATCCGCGACCCGCTCTACATCATTTTAGGACCCCAAAAAGAGATTGATCCAGGGCTTTAAGTGGACCACAACATCAGAAGCCATAGGGATAATGATGTACAACTGATTTTGGGGTAGAACGAGCTACTTTAGCCAACCACCCAGCTTGAATAAAAAACTGTAACAGATCCAAATGTAAGATAGACCACACCAACAGAAACAATGATGATTCAACACCCACCATTAAAAATTCCAACGGCCTACAGCAATGTTTATTTTCCATAAAACCTTTTAATAAGCTCAAGCACACTTGATTCAAAACTTTTCTAGGCCACAAAATGTTTTTAATGATCATTCACCATTTTTTTTTTCCATGGTGTGTTCAACATCAGATCTGGATCTGTTTTATTTTTTACCTCATGCTCTAAAATGAGCTGGCGAAATGGATGAGCGGCATGGATATAAAACATACATTATGGTGTGCTCCTCAGTCAAGGATCCACCGAAGCCATAGATCCATGTCTAGAGGAATCAAAATCAATACAATTGTGGCTAATGCTATGACATCTTTAAGACAAAATACAATAACGGCTACAGTTGCACTAAATGAATAAAGAAGAAATAACTGAATCAAATGGCAGTAGTGAGTGTGAGGATAGAACACATACCTTTTTTCCTCCTTGCAACGGCGTCTCTCAATCTAGCAGCAAAGATGAAAAGCCCTGTTAGCTGATGCACAGAGTCAAGTCAATGAATAAAACTTCACAGCTAACGTATACAGCTATGAAAAAGGGAGCAAAAAGATATTATGCAATGCTTGGGTGGATGACTATACATATTTAACTGATCCCAGACGTTGGTATGGTGGACCTCACCATGGATGGCCTATGAAGTACGATTATTTCAGATTTAATTGGTTGAATGGAAAGCCTTGCCATATTTTCTCTCTTAACCGTTCCCTTTTTTGCCAACTAGTGAAAGATCAAGGAATTGTCCATTTCAAAGAGTTTTTGTCCAGTCACTATATACAAGGAGGATCATAATATTAACGGTTTGGATCATTGAACAGTGAGCTCCACTTATGCAAACTGAATGCCACTAGTGTACAATCTTTTTAGCCTGGCATTGCAGTGGATATGGGTTTTTGGTCCCAGTGGCCCTGTTCTGTCAAGTGGTTGTCACAGGAGCCTGTCTAGGCCAAAGTTATGGAATTGTAGCCTGAATCCGCCTCTTCATTTGTTGGAATGTGAAAATGCTCTTCCGCACATATGCCACTTGTACAGTGGGCTCTGATCACGATATGCAAAAAAGTTCTTTAAAAAAGGAAGTAGGCCCACCAAAAACTTAAATTTGGTTCACCTCTTAGCTGATATGATGCATTTATTTTAATTGGACAACTATGATATGACAGAAGGGTCTTTCCAATTCTATATTTGAAGCTCTCTATGACTCATAACTATCGGAATGTTGTACATTAGTTATGAATTATTTTCTCATGTATAGTCCATCTATTATAAGTTGTCTTAAAACCTTGGGCAACGACATGAAATTAAAACCCCTTACACATGCACGGGATGAATTTGATTCAATATTACTTAGTGGGCCTCGTATCAAAACATTATACCCTTACGCACGAGGGCCATTTGATCATTTTCTTCTTAGTTTTGTTCACGTGATGGGAGGATTGTGTATTTTAGCTTCCTTCATTAATTTTCTTTGTATTTGTTTTTTTGATTTTTATATTTGATATAAATGGCGAAAGTTTGTGAAAAGGAATATGGTACATAAGAATATCGTAATAGATAAATTTTTATAATGGAATGATATATCCAAGCCATCCATCAGTTTTCTCAACTCATTTTAGAACAGTCCTAGATATGAAGCAGAAACAAATCTCAAGTGGACCACACAACAAGAAACGGTAGTTATTGAACACCCACCGTTTAGAAAATTCCTATTTGCCATCCACATTGTTGGTAAGGCTAGGCAAATTTGAATGGAGGGAAAACACAAGTATCAGCTTCGTAGCCGCAAGAAGGGTCTGCTGATTGAGTCCATGCTGACCACGGTGATTTAAATGGACCATGTGATTATAAAAAAGGTCCTATTTTTCTTGGTATGGCTCATGTATAATGGATGGGCATCATTTTTGGCCCTAAGGTTAACTTTTGGTGGTCATGCAATGGAGAATACATGATAGCGGGGGGTATTTTGTCCTTACCCCTTCATCTTAACCATTATATATTACCTCTCTCTCCGAATTAATTGTAAAAGTCGTCCAATCCATATGATTTTTACGATCTGACACATCTAATTTAGGGCCTCACAAGATTGATTTTGATATCGTTATTAAATGTGCCACATGTGGCAACGGTCACTTAAGAATAATTAAGAAATATGGAAGTAACATAATCATATAGGATTGTACAATCGACATACTTACGGGAGAGATTGATGCACCGTACCATAGTGATCTCAAAATAGAAAAGTGATGACCTACAGCCGGCTGTATCCTTAACTAACATGCGGCATTATGTTTCCACCCAGAGTGTGGCTTGTGCAGGACATATGAGCCATGTAGAAGGTGGGTCCCACCATGAAGAGTCCATCTGAGTGAATCAACCTGCTTTTTGTGTCAGATCATCTTTATGTCATGGCCCAACCTGTGTATGGTCTGGATGTTCTACACAAGCAACAATGTCTGTTTATGATCTACCATTTACAAAACAATTAAGGCTTATAAAAGGCGGATCATGAGCAGACTCGTAAACACATAACATCATCAAGGGCAAAAGTGGAAACATAATTTTTTTTACTTGTTACGCACAACTTCTAACTCATGTTCCTCTTAATGCTTCCAACGCCTTTGTACCATAGTCAAACCTCTCAACCTAGATATACCACATTGGTAACGTAGACACAACTCTCATCATAACATGGATCAGATGTCACACGTGTGCTGAGTGGCACATGTGCCCCCACGTGTACACGTGAATAGATTAATGAATGCGTATGAGAAAGTTAGAAACGTCCTAGTTCATGACTTGGTTACACATAAAACAAACAAGAGTAGGAATGTGATAAGTAACATATTATTCTCAGTCAGTTCCCAATTCCAAACAGACCAAATGAAAAAAATCCAATCACATCGTTGAAAGGATCAATGGCTAGTTTCATGTAACCATCATCACAAATCAAATCTCAGCCATTGAAATCATCCATGCCCCACAAGTTGTGTGAACAATTGAAAAATGCTTTTTAACACGCATATGGCATTTGCACTGTACATCAGGAGATGGATGCAATGTAAACAGACCATGTGGCCAAAAAAAAAAAACACTTCAGAGTGTCCAACTATCAGATATGAGCCACACAGGGTTCCAATTGTTCTTTATTTCATTGTTAGTTCGGCCTGGCAAATGAGTAGCTATTTAGACCGCCTACAAGAAAAACAAGAGGTGAGAGAGAATGAATATAGGAAAAAACATATTGGGGGGAGACTTTACAGGGAATAAGACTAGAGTTTCTTTGAGTGCATACAGCATAACCTACAACAAACATATTGGAGGAAGACTTTTTTTGTTTTTAGAAGGTCAAAGCACCGAGTACCCCACCTGAACTTTGTTGAAAAAGAAAACAAATACAATTTTTGGGCGGGGCACAACAAAAAGGACCGAGCCTTGCCTATCATATATCCCAACCACAACTTTGAAAAACATCCAACAGCCCCTCTACTTGTACACACACTGCAACAAAAAAGAAAAGAAAACGGAAAAAGAAAACATCAAAGCCATAAAAAAAAATAAAAAATAAAAAAATAAATAAAATAAATAAATAAATAAAATAAAAAAGAAAAAAGAGGCCCAACTGAGGAGCATCTCCAAGGTTCTCATAGAGAAGAAAAATCGGACCGAAAACACCAGCCCTAACACCAGGCAGACTCGAGCTTCCCAAAGAGCATTTGCAAACTGTGGATAGACTTGAGAGGACCAAGTCAATCCAGCCTCCATAAAGCACCTTACTTGCGAATTGAAGGCATCCTTTTGAGCAATTAGAAAACATCCAGCCTAACAAAAGATACTGCACAAGCAGTAGAGGCCATAAACCCAAAGGTTCAGCAGCATAAGGCATAATTTCCAGCTGGAAACCATTCTCCACCCATGCTCTGGAGCCACCCTTGCTCTGCACCTGCACGGATAAAACACTGCCTTTCTCCTACAACTGACTATTCGACTACAAACCAGCTGCAAACAATCACTAATATATGCAGCATCCAACTGTATACAAGCTCCAATGCATATCAAATATACCTGAACCTTGAAGCAATTCCATTGCAGATCACTAGCAGACATCCCATCTTGCCTACAGCCGCATTCTTGCAGTTTTTCAAATCCATAAATTTAAAATGGTTGTGCTCAAAATCAATCAGGGTTGTAAATATTTATTCCTACAACACTTGCTATAGAAAAAAAAAAAAAAAAAGAAGAGGAAATCATAGCCATAGAATTTGGAGAGCACCTACCCAACATAAATTTCAATTCCCAAATTGAAAATGGAAAATCAAAATCATTCTGGTTGTAAATATAAATTCCCATGCTAAATTACTATAGTATATGCAAAAAGGAAAAAAAAAAAAAAACTACATAAAATGAACATGAACATGGGATTTGGAAATAAGGAATGTGTGTGCCCACTAAGATTGATTTGCACACCCCTTATTTTGCATACACCTTCATTTGATTTTTGCATTATTTCAAATTCCCAAATTGAAAATGGGTGTGCTGATATTAATGTGGTTTTAAATATCAATTCCAATACTAAATTACTATACAAGCTATATATATAATTTAAAAAATAAAAATAAAAATAAAAATAAAAGAAAAGAAGAGGGTAAAAAGGTAAATAAAAATAAAAATTAAAAAATTAAAAAAAAAAAAGAAGAAGAGGAAGAAGAAGAAGAATCAAAAAGTGTTTTTTTTTTTTTTTTTAACGCACCTTGGGCCCTGAAGGAACACCTTTCCACAAGGGTGTTTTGGCAGTCCTGCAATCAGCACAACTCCTCTTCAACTCATCTGAAACCTCCCCTGCAGATTCCAATTACTGCAACAGACAGAAAATTAAAAACAAAAATCAATTTGAATGTTTATCTCAAATATCGAAAAGCCCCACAAGAAAGAAGGCCTTTTTAAACTAGAAACATGGTGAGATCCTGTTCTGACAGTAGTGATACATGTATGAGAAGCAAAAACTTATTCTTATTTTGACTAAAAAGGAAAAAACCCTCCTTTTTATCCACTTCTCCCATTAACCATTCATAAAATATTTCAAATTCAAATTCAAGCATAGAAAAAATTTTAATTTCAGAATCAGTCTAATTCAAATTATTCAATAGATTAAGGTCATCCACATACACTTAAATCAGTGCATCCCAGTGCCACAACAACTGCTCAACTATATTCTCATGAATGATTAAAGCATTCGATAAATCTATTCTGCAGGTGAAAAGATTATATGGATGATAAACAAGGGGACATTTTAGTGATTACATTCTAATTGTAAGGCAGAGAGAGGTACACCAGCAACTGGCAAACTATCTTACCACCTGCCAAGAAATTTTAGGTCTTGTTTGCATGCGAACGACTCTGATTGAATCAGCTTGCATTAGCCAATGGAAAGCAGCTAACTGGAAATGGAACCCATTCTAACAAGTTTCTGTTTCAGTGCAGGGAATTTTTAGATGAAATGAAACACAAGTTTTTGAGGGAAAAATTCCTAAAATTGCAAGATTCGTCCGTCCACTTTCGAAATGGTTCCTTAACATGAATCCAGATTGTGATATTCACATATATGTAATAGATGGAATAAAGAATGAAACAAGACCAAAGAGTTGCCATCAAACACAACCGCTACAGTACCTCTGCTTTCTGAGAAAAATAATGTGACACACATAAGAAGAAAAATATAGCTTATTAAAGCATTGTAAAATGGCAATGATTTCAGGCTCTTTTAAAGAAACAGGCAGGGAACAATTCAAACTAGTAATTAGTATTCAATGCCAAAACCGTCAAAAGTTGCTTGATAAAAGAACCCCAACAATATTTCTTCCATGCCATAATACAATGTGGAAGGCATGACCAAAGCATGATGCAGAGCAACTACCACTTACAAGTTGCAACCTACAAGTTTCACGAGAGCTTGTTTGTTTTCTCCTGCATCGATGTACGAGAAGTTCGCCGGACAAAAGGGATACGGAGATGAACCACATGCTTGCAAGAATGAAAAATAGCTAATGAATGAAGATACAAACAAAAATTATAAATTAACCAAATATAGTCTTAATGCAAATTACATAGTACAAAG
Source organism: Magnolia kwangsiensis (assembly GCA_037074715.1). Taxonomy (NCBI): domain Eukaryota; kingdom Viridiplantae; phylum Streptophyta; class Magnoliopsida; order Magnoliales; family Magnoliaceae; genus Magnolia; species Magnolia kwangsiensis. The sequence goes on along the minus strand of CM073584.1, from coordinate 30,361,878 downwards.
TCCACTATCAGTACTAAGGAAGTTTCTATGGAGAATTAGGGTAGAGGACGGAAGATTATGGAAGCAAGTAACTGAAAGGTGGGTAGGGGGTGTTATAACAGCGACTCACCCCATAATAGTGGATCGAGTTTATGGGAAACAGTCTATAGAGTGAAGGGGAATTCTCTGCAAGGATAATTATCTGCACTCAGGCTAGATTTCCACTTCGATAAAATGTTTTCTGCATGGATCATTAACCATGCTCTTGTAATGAAAGGATTGAAAGCTGCTATTCTGTTGACTGTATGATACAAGCATATAACAAAGCATATAACAAACTATCTAAATGCTAGATGTTCATTCAACATAGCGAGATGCATCCACATCCATAAAATGAAATGCTGCTGGAATGTCTACTTAAGAATGCAACCTGATTAGCTTCCTGAAAAGTTTGAGAAGCTCTCAATTTGAATTCTCTAAGCCCGTGCCTGTTTGGGAAGATCATCTCGTACAGGTGCTCCATCGAACACCCGACGGGAACTTTTCACATCTCCACACTTTCCAGACCCTGCAATCATAGTCGTTCATGACACTGCATTTTTCTCTGGCATTTCATCGAACAGGTCTTTGGCGACACCAACATCCCCTAAATCTGCATACCCATAACCATTTGATCAAATCGCAGGATTTTCAGCACATTTTGGAAATAACGAACAAAATCTAATTCTTGGAAATAAGATCGAAATAATCAAACAAGTATAAAACAATCAGTGAAAAGAAATAAATGGAAAGAAACAGATCAATATCCTAAATCATTAAGAAATCAAACCCTAGCAACTAAAAACCCTGATTACTGAACATCAATGTAGAAATCTACAAAGAAAGCATGAAAAATTGAAAGAAAAAGCATAAATCCGGGAAAAAAAATTACTACCTAAAAGCTCATAACAAGATCTAGAACGGGAATAGAAAGAATTGGATATTTCAATTGGAATACTATATTTAGAGAGAGAGAGAGAGAGAGAGAGAGAGAGATGGCACCTGATTTTCGTTCGATGCTTCTATTCCTTGGTTCGGATATCTCTCCCGATACCTTCTTTAGTAACTTATGAAGAGTAAAAGAACTAAAATAAATAAAATAAATAGCTGAAATAATTAAGTTTAAGTAAAAAATTAACTTATAATTAGAGAGAGAGAGACGGCACCTGATTTTCGTTCGATGCTTCTATTCCTCGGTTCGGATATCTCTCCCGATGCCTTCTTCAGTAACTTACGAAGAGTAAAAGAACTAAAAAAATAAAATAAAATAAATAGCTGAAATAATTAAGTTTAAGTAAAAAAATTAACTTATAATTAATATAAACCAAACTTACTTATCTCAAATATGTTATTGAATTACTGCTGTAAGTAGAAAAGTTACTTATTTGATGTTATCCTATCCAAACGGGCCCTTGGTGAGGATGAAAAACACAACCCCTTATTACTGTGAAATGAAAGGGGTAATGAAATTGATCATTCCCATTGAAATGTTAACTCCCCAAACCACCAGATCTAAAGCCGATTTCTTGAAAAGAAAGAACCCAGAAGTGTATTCTAGAACCACATTACTAATCAAAGACATCTCCATATACCCTCAACTTAAGAATACCCTTCCGCACAGGGTGGCTGGACTCCAAATCCCTTACTCTTTCCTTCTAAACCTAAACCCACTACCCCAAATCCATTATTCTTATTCCTCACTCCACCAAACCCAATTGGTCAGCCCATTCTCTCCATTTTCTTCCATTTCTTCAATTCATCTTCCTATCCCATAAATCCTAATCCCCAATTCCCTATGAAACCCTGATCCTCGATTCCATATAAAACCCTAGATTTCCATATCCCTAACCCTAGAAAGACTAATCAGCCCGTTTGAATTAGTCCTAAGCCTATGCTACATGGGAAAGTTCTACCTTCCATGATCCTTTGAAATTTTATGTTTTATATGATTTATTTTATTGTGGGATTATGATTTCAACTGAAATCTGAATTTTATTGTTTATTTGATTTCTTAGATTTGTGGTAGATTATTATATCTTATACTTTGAATTGCTCTTCAATTTGTCTATAATTTCCTTACATCATATCTAGCCTAGATCATGCATCCTGCATCAAATTTTGTTATCAGATGCTAGGTTTAGCATAGGACTTTCATGTTGCATTTAGGATAACTTTTCATATTGTCGTGTTGAGGGTTAGCAATCTTCCTATTCTCATTACATTGCATCTAAAGTCTTTCGCTCTTATGTTTCCCAGTAGATTCCCACTTTATGCCTACTCGCACTAGGTGTGGTTTTAGTCTACACTTCACAATGAATTCGGAACAGCTTTTGGAGGCTATCAATTCCATCAATAATCGTCTCGCAACCATTGAGGCCCAAAGTAAAGCCACCAATCACCAACTGGCAGTCCTCAGGAATAAGACCCATACTCGCATGACTCAGTTGGAAGCTTCCATCCAAGTAAAACCTTGACAATAAGGAAGACAACTAATCTTAAGCGGGAAGTGAAGTTGGAGGAAACCAAATTGGAGGGCGTTGATGCAGAGCGGGTCGCGGACAATTTCATGGCCAAGATGGATCAGAAAAGGCACAGTCGACAACATAAGTGATCCGGACCATCAGACCTTAGATCGGGCGTATCTCGCAATCCGGAATGAGTTATCCGACGCAGAATATATGATTTTGGGGTAGAACGAGCTACTTTAGCCAACCAACCCTGCTACGCCAGGTTGCACAGCCCGGATTTGCGAAAAACCCCCTGATCGACAGTCGTTTCCCCATTTTAATTTCGTTTTTACTATTTATAGTAAGTTTTAGTTTGCTTATAGCTCTTCATCCGTTGGGCTTTAGGAGTTGTGTCCAACATGAAAAGTGCTTAGAATATTTAGGAGAACAGTTTGGTGAAGCCAAATAGGACACTTACTATTTTTGGCCAAAAACATTGCGCACTAGTAGACATCACGACCGTCTATAAATAGTAAGTTTACTATTTATAGTAAGTCGCGAATTTTAGGAGTTTTAGTTGTAGTTTGAGTCTGATTTCTTTCCTGTTGCTTGGTTCCCTTATTTAAAGGGGTGTAAACTCGTTTTTATGCCTTCATCAAATAATTTCGAATTTTATTAGAGTTTATTCCTATTCTCTTGCTTTCTTTCCTCGTGGATTCGAGAAGTCTCTGTGAGGAGTCCAGAGAAGCTCCGTGGATTCGGAGTAGTTATCCTTGAGGAAGACAGTGATCGACCTCATCACGTTCATCCCTGCGTCAAGCGTGGAAGAGGCCATGGTCGTCTTAGGGTACATACCTAGCCACCCCATGGAGAGTATTTAGACCACAATGATCCTAATTGATCGAGTCACAAAGAGTGTGAAGGTTGAGTCCCCAAACTATGATGGTCGCTTATACCCCAAGGTCTTCCTTGATTGACTTGCGGACATGGACCATTATTTCGAGTGGTACGATATGTCTGATTGTCGTCAGGGAAAGTTTCTTCCATGTTCTAAAACGTCTAATGCCACTAACGTGGCAAAGATAGTCCTTGGGGAGATAGTTCGTGTACATGGTTTGCCGAAGACCATTGTGTCAGATCAAGACATATAGTTTATGAGTTATTTTGGAAAACTCTATGGCACATGATAGGGACTAAGTTACAGTTCACTTCGGTATACCATCCTCAAATTGATAGTTAGATGGAGGTTGTCAATCGAAGCACAGGAAATCTGTTATGATGTCTAGTGGGAGACTATATCAGGACTTGGGATACAGTTTTACCCATAGCCGAGTTTGCATACAACAATTTCATCAATAGGTCCACAGGAATGAGTCCTTTTGATATAGTATTTGGGTACAAGCCTAGAACGCCTATAGATCTCATACCCATGTCTGTTTCACATAGGCCATCTGAGTCTACAGACGCATTTGCACGGCATATTCATGATTTGCATAATGAGATCAAGAAGCGCATTAATGCTAGCAATCAACATTATAAAATCTCTGCAAATTCACATCGTAGGTTTAAGGAGTTTCAGGTGGGTTATTATGTCATGGTCCGCATTAGGCCCGAACGATTCCCACAGAGAACCGTGAGGAAATTGCATACCCGTAGTGCAGGTCCATATAAAATTTTGACAAGAGTGGGCCCTAATGCGTATGTGGTAGATCTTTCATCTGACATGGGCATTAGTGCAACATTCAACGTGGAGGACCTTGTGCCTTGTGATGGACCCACAAATCTATCTTTTATCCCTCTTGCAAACCTTTCTCCTATCCCAGATGATAGTGTCCTTGACCCCGTCCCCAGCCCATGGCCTTTATCAGACTTTACTTCCCACCCATTGCCTTCTCTTCCATCACTACCTGGTTGGAAAGAACAAATCGAGGATGTACTGGACCACCAAGCGGTCTACCCGCCATGAAGGATATCAGAAATACCTTGTGAAGTGGAAGAACAGGCCAAAGCTAGATAACACTCGAATTATAGAGGTAGATTTTCAATGCATTGATCATGACCTCCTCCAGCGTTATCACAACTTTCTTTCGCCAGTGGCGAATTCTTCTCACTCGGGGATAATTGATGGGAACATCAGAGGACCTACTTGGGTGTACTAGAGACAAAGACAATCATCCACATTAGCACGACTTCCTTTATGGATGGGAGACGAGTTCCAGATGGAGCCTGTCAGGCCATTTTGAAGACCTCACATGAATTGGACGTGCATCAGGAAGACCCCACTTTGGGATGATGCATGTGGGCTGCTTAGGAGACCATTTTAATCATAGGATTTCTATTTCGTGTCGATCCGACCGTTGGATCTTATCATCGGGCTATTGGGCCACCAAATCTTCCTGATTTAGGTCCCTTGGACTTTGATCTTGCTTTCTTTGTGCTTATTTTTAATGATTTATTTGATGGTTGGGATTGATAATAAATGTTTTAGTTTTCCTATTTTGGATGATGGACCACTTTACTTAAGTGAGTGACATAGGTATAATTATGTTGAATTTTTAATTATGAAACCAGGGGGGGGGTGGATCTCCAACCTTAGTGGTGTTATTGAGAAAAAAAAAAAACCCTCTCGTGTGAAGAAATGTTTCTACTTATGTTTTAGGGTTTATGAGAAACCCTCTATTCTAAGGGCCTGTTTGATTTTTATCATTTCACCTGTAAATGGTAAGTACCCAAGAAATGGGTGATTATTACCGTTTCACCTGTTTGAATATTCACGGGGATTTCACTTCTTGGAAACCGTTTCAAAAATAGTAGTGGCCATTTTAAGACCCCATTTTGATGTATATGATATATCTACTCCGTCCATTCATTTTATCACAACATTTTGAGATATTAGAAGAAAAATGAGTTAGATCCAACAGTCAACTGGTCCGTACCAAAAGAAACAATGGCCACATGAAGTTTTTAATGGTAAGTATTTAATTCACATATTTCTATGGCGTGGTCCACTTAAGCATTGGATATACCTCATTTTTTGGCTTATATCATAAATTTATCTGACATAATGGATGAACGGTGTGGATACATGATATGCATCATGGTGGGACCCACAAATGTTTTATAGTATTTGCCATTTTAACCTCCAAAAAGTAGCCGTCAAATCAGTTACGGGGAAGAGTGCGGCAACTACGGAGGGAAATAATTATTATTCTTTTTCCGGGTATTTACCATTCCACTGGAAAATCAAACAGGCTCTAATTGAATTGTGGAAGGGTAAAAGCTTGTTTAGTGGTAGACTCCAAGGTACATCATTCCTCTTCCTCTGCTTCAAAAGACATTCTCGTTCTTATATCAGTCCTCTCTCTTCTTCGAAAGGTTTTTTTTTTTTTCTTCTTCTTCTTCTCCTGTCTTCCTCTTTTCCTTTCCATTATAACCTTCTAAATCCTAAATCCTTTGAATCCCTAAAACTCCAATATTCCTAAATTTTCATCCATGAATCCAAAACCCTAATCAAAATCTGAATTTTTTATTTTAACTTTTGTGAAACTTTCCCCAAACCAGAATTTTGCTTGCATTATTACTTATCCACGTGGTTGTTGCACTACCCACGCTAGATTGGAAGTCCCGACTTCCATGCGGGCCGCTCTTGAACTATTTCATATTGTCATGCACTGTGTATGTGAGAACCTAGGATATTCATGTTATAACTCTGAATTTCTAAATCTATTGTGAGGATATGCTTGATTTTACATGTTGATTACTGAAATTAATGTGTAATTGATCTCTCATCTTACATCTTAGGATAGTTTCCATCATTCTACATCATTTCTTCTCCAAACCCTAAATTCATTTACTCATTCCTTCTAAACCTAAACCTGCTATCCCAAATCCATCCTTTCTTATTCCTCACTCCACCAAACCCAACAAGCCAACCCATTCTCTCCATTTTCTTCCCTTTCTTCAATCCATCTTCCTATCACATAAACCCTACTCCCCAATTCCCTATGAAACCTTGATCCTCAATTCCATATAAAATCCCAAATTTCCATATCACTGACCCTAAAAAGACTAAATCAGCCCTTTTGAATTAGTCATAAGCCTATGCTAAATGGGAAAGTTCTACCTTCCGTGATCATTTGAAATTTATGTTTCATATGATTTAATTTATTGTGAGATTGTGATTTAGACTGAAATCTGAATTTTATTGTTTATTTGATTTCTTAGATTTGTGGTAGATTAGTATATCTTATACTTTGAATTGTTATTCAATTCGTTTATAATTTTCTTACATCATATCTAGCCTAAATCATGCATCATGCATCAAATTTTGGTATCAAAGACTAGGTTTAGTATAGGACTTTCATCATGCATCAAATTTTGGTGTTAGAGACTAGGTTTAGCATAGGACTTTCATGTTGCATCTAGCTTAGGTTTTCATATTGTCGTGTCTAGGGTTAGCAGTCTTCCCATTCTCATTACATTGCATCGAGAGTCTTTCACTCTTATATTTCCTAGTCTACACCTCACGATGAATTCGGAACAACTTTCTAAGGCTATCAATGCCATCAATAACCATCTCACAGCCATCAGGGCCCAAAGTAGAGCCACCAATCACCAACTGACAGTCCTCAAGAATGAGACCCATACTAGTATGACCCAGTTGGAAATATTGTTAGCCCATTCTCTCCGTTTTCTTCCAATTCTTCAATCCATCTCCCTATCCCACAAACCGTAGCCTAAAACTCTAATTCCCAATTCCATATAAAACCCTAACCCTCAATTTCATATAAAACCCTAGATTCTAATATCCCTAACCCTAGAAAGACTATATCAACCCCTTTGAATTAGACCTAAGCCTATGCTAAAGGGAGAAGTTCTACCTTCCATGATCCTTTGAAATTTCATATTTTATATTATATAGTTTATTATGGGATTGTGATTTAGATTGAAATCGGAATTTTATTATTTATTTGATTTCATAGATTTGTGGTAAGTTAGTATATCTTATACTTTGAATTGCTTTTCAATATGTCTATAATTTCCTTACATCATATCTAGCCTATATCACGCGTCCAACATCAGGTAGGGCCCACTGCTCACTGATCAAGACCATTGATTTGGATTAGCCTTGCCATTGACGCGGGGGTTGCTTAGTTCTGCCCGACATCCAATACAAGTGGGGCCTGCTTATTAGTGATCAAGACCGTCGATCTGGTTGACCTGATCATTGACAAGTTCAGGCAGAGCAGCCATAAAAACAAAGAGGAAATAAATGATGACCAGCCCAAATTACCTGGAGTTTTCACTCAAAACAGTTTCCACAGAGGTGGAACCCACTTTTCAGTGATTCAGATTGTCCCCATCGGGAAATTGCGGCCACCAGATTGGTAGCCTGCAATGGACAGTTAAAAACGATTTGTAGTGGGAACACTTTCACATATCAGATGGCCTTCCATAGTTGCACAAAGCATTAGGGGAATCAGGAGCAGAGTGTAGGATATGGGAGAGGGGAAGTGCCTGTTTTCAAATGTTAGCAAAGTGTGAAGGTTCAAAGCTGGAGCAGGAGTAAAAACTTCAACGTGCAAGTTCGGAGCAGGTGCAACAACAATGCAGAGGGTTCTTGGAATTAAGATCTTGATGTTTACACCATGTCCTGAATCTCTCTTCAACTGTTTCTTTGGATGAGAAGAAAAGATGGTTGCACAACCTTTTCCAAATAAAAAGTGTGAGGGTACAATTTTCTAGTCTAAAATAGGGTGTTGCTTGCAAAGTTGTCAGGCTTCTTCCAATGATTTAAAAAGCAGACCAGACTCCAACCTGTTTCTGTAGGCAGTTTGGTCCAAACAGTCCAACCAATTCTGACCCAGGATATCCACACAAAGTATGATGTATAGAAAGAAGAAAATGTAAGGAGTAAGGAAACAAAATGTTTCTAGCACATTGGATGAGACCTTGATTTTCTAGTGGAGGCTATGGGTTTAGAGCCCAATTGAAACAGTTCTACATTTTATCATGAAAAACAGTTGAACACAATTGTCCCAGGTTTTCAATGACCTCGCCCATTTTTGTGGATAGTTCCGATTCAAACGTCCGATCCAGTCCAGATTCTAAAACATTCGTTTTTGCAAGAAATTTTCTTCCATTCTGTTGCCCAAACAACCCATCTACAAAACCATGAGAGCTTATACCCATTTCCTTAGAGAACAGTGCAACTTAGCTTTTGATTATTGATTTACGATTACAGATTTAATAAAATTAAGCTTCATTTCAGGCTCTCCTGCATCAATCTACAATTATGATTATTGATTTGCTAAAATTGAGAAGGCTGGACCAGTAAATTTATAGGTTTGCGGAGAAACATACTCTCTGGATTCACGATAGAAGCTACGGCAAAAGATTGATGCCAGCTGTCAACCTGATGCAACCCAATCACCTCGTAATCTAAAAATTTCATTCCTTAAACCAATTGGAGCAAAAACAAAGGGACCACTGTCCAACAATTTCAAGGGTGTGCTTAAGGTTGATATATCATTCCACCAAACAATGGACTCCTTAGCACAATGGTAAATTGGCCGATGATCATAGCAATTCTAAAGGTAAACTCAATTCACCTTGTAATCTAAAAAATTCATTGCTTAAACCAATTGGGGCATAAACAAAGGGTCCACTGTCCAACAATTTCAAGGGTGTGCTTAAGGTTGATAGATCATTCCACCAAACAATGGACTCCTTAGCACAACAGCAAATTTAAGGAATCAAAATTGGTTAGAAGAGGATATGGAAAAATTATATGAAACAACTCAAAATTGCAAAAGGGACATGAATTTAAGCATCCATGGTACTCATTAATCCCAATTCCTTATTTTTCACATTGATAACATGAATTTTATTGACGCAAATGGCTACAAAGAATAGAATAGAGAAATCACTCCCGATTCCTAAACATAAGAAAAAATCACTAACCAAATATCTTCGCTAATATCCAACCTAAATGAGCTGCCTATTTAGCCTTGTTGCAAGCATCCATGTTTAACATAGTCCTACTCTTGGTGGAATCCATTTACAGAACCACCCAACTTTCCAGCTCCACCTTACTTGCACATCCCAACTGGTACAAGATGACAAATTACGATAGCCTGTAACCATTTGATGGTAATCTAATCCAATGACTTCGACTTACCTCTGAAAGCAAAAGGGGGAATCTGAACATGAAGTGTAGAGATTCGTACCTGTTTTGTTGATCAATTTCCATCACAATTTGCTCTAATGCGTCTCAATCGGCCCAATGGAAGCAAGACCAAAAAAAAGGAGGGGGGAGGGGGGGGGGGGGGGGGGAACTATGTGGACTCAGAGCATGCCAAAGCCTAAGGGAATAACTGCAAAAGGTTGTCTCGACACATCACCTCTAGACCATATTTCTAGGTGCAAGAAACAGAAGAAGAAAAGCAATTTTTTTCTCAGTGAACAAAATAATTTTCCATGTCAATGTCCTTCATTCCAAGAGATACATGTATGGCTTTATGAGCTTTGCTAAGCCCACGCACCATTTTCTCGATCAAAATAATTTGTAATGTCATTGTTCATCATTCCATCTTGTATATCTATGACTTTATGAGCTTCGTTAAGTTCATATGTGGTATGGGGCATCTCATCTACATGCCACCACATGTATGAGCGTGCACACAGGTAACTGCATGCCATTGTTTCGGTATTATTGCACAAATTGGGCTGGTTAGCTCTTCAAGTAGACCACAATTTACGAAAGTGGACATTAAAAAAAAAAAACTTAAGGCAAGTTTTTCTTAGCTATTAGCCTATTTCTAACATTATGCCTACCTAATGAGTGGACTGTCCTGGCCTGATTTCCAAGCAGAGATCTACATGGTGGGACTGATAGGATCGCATGCCCATGTGCCCCGCTGGCACGTGTAGCAGCGTGTTCACGAACTTATATGTGCAGATGGGCTCAGCAGTCTAGCTTTGTCCATACTAAAAATAAAAGAAACAAAATCTTCAACCCTAACCGTACTCTTTCCATTTTCCATTCCTTTCTCAAATCTTACCCAAAACACTTCAAACCTAGTGAAACCCACCTTTAAAAAAAATTAAAACAAACACACACACACACACACATATTGTTCCCACTCCCCAAAACACTTAGATGTACAACCCATGCTAGAATCCAGCCCATGTTCTTTTTTAGAGATGTTGTGGATAGAACACCTTATGGATTATCCCTATCCGGACTCCCATGCCCATCCATTTCCATCACGTAAATCTTATCCGGGTTACCTCGACTATCACGATTATCCTTCATATTGCCCTGAGTCTTATCCATCTCAATATGTCTCATGGCAATTCCTTGCAATTCCTTTCCCGGTGTTATCAATGAGGGCAGCCACATGTCAGCCACTAAAAAGCATCCTATGGCATTGAAAATAAAGTGATGGTTGAGAATATTCAAGAAACACAAGAAAAGAATTTGCAGAAACTCAAGGAGCCTAGAGCAGTCAAGGAAGATGTTGCGTAGAATTCAAAAAACTCAAGGAGGCAATGATAGCTTGCTTTGAGCCTTGATTGAATGGGAAAAATGTCATGGATTTTAACGCATTGTCTCTAAAGTTCCTAAGAAATATGTGTGAAGCAAGTATGGCGAGCGGCGACTCAATCCATGGCTACGCCCAGCAGCCTGACCAAAGGAAGCACCAATGAAATCAAATGATCAACCATCAAATGACACGGTAGAAGAAACTGAAGATCAACAAATATATATATATGATTTAATGGTGAAGAGATGGATACTATCAGGATCATAGGCACAAACACTATGGAGGTAAAAACCATTATACCATCTCAACATCAATCAAGACCAATAGATTGAATGCTGAAAGCAATGAAGGTGCCACAATCGAACTTCTGCCCATCTAGGCCTGCAAATCCACTTTTTGCAAAAGAAGCAAAATTCGGTGCCCTTAATGCAGAAAACTGTAGAGAAGCAAAAGAAGAGATGAAGCATTCTAAATAACCATCTTATGAATGAGATCGAGATCCGCTGTAGAACACTTCATCGATTGTTGTTGAAGTTGAGGAAGACATGATGTAAAGGTGGATCGTCACAACAAACAACTATCGACTTTAACTCAAGGGCAAGTTCAATTAGAAGCTGGGTCAAATTGGTGCAAGTTGCAACCAAATGGCCACGTGAGCCAATTGATAAAGATCTGAAGAATCCGAATGTTCAAATTCTCTTGATTGATGATCAAGATCAAAATCGTATATAATGATCAATCGGATGAGATCAACAATCAAATTACACTATGGGGCTGAGAGGATAAATCAGGTGGTGAATATATTTCTAGGATTTTGTTTCTTTTCATTATCTTCTAAGGTTAGATTTAGAATGGCTTATCTAATAATTTCTCCCTTTTTAATTTTAGTCACTATTTTGGTAGGCCATTTTTGAGGCACCAAATACCGTCCGAACAACGCAAAATTGAACCCATTTAATAGCCCATTGAGTAAGCTTTTATATGAACTCAAGATCATGCAATTCTGACACCATCTTAGTCAGTCATGCCCCCTTTACATACGGCCATGTAGTGGAGATGGGATTAAGGGCATTTAGTCATTTCCATAAATTATGGCTTCTTTCATATGTTTAAGCATGCATATATATATATATATATATATATATATATATATATATATATATATATATATATATATGGCTATTTTTGGAGTTGGAAGGTGTGATTATGATGATTGAAATAAAATTTCTATGGTAATGGTATTTATTTTCTTTGGAAGAAGAATTGGAGAGGGTGTTCATTATCTCTAGCTTTTGGCTAAATGATTATTTGAGTTTTGTCCAACAATCTTCTTCTTCCCATCTTTATCCATTTGCATCTCCTCTGGGTTTGCATCAACTATTGTGGGCGGAGGGCGAGCACCACTAACCACCTGAGAGAACGTCAAGATATTATCTCTCAACTGTTTCCAGTGCAGTAAAATGGACTATTAAGCTGCTGATTCCTACTCTAAGCCCTTTGTTCACCCAACGGCAAGCAACTCATGGGGCAAGGAAGGAATGTGATGATCGAAAAATCAGTAATGACCTGATCTATGATCATTATGAATAAGATTCCAGTGAAGAGATCGTGTATTGTGATGACAATGAAGTATTAGTGATTCAAAAAATCCTTTTCATGTTTAAAAACTGACCCGGAGGATTGGTTTAGTTCTATTATTTTTTGAATTACTTGCACTGTCGATGGTAGTGTATAAGTTGATCATTGATAGAAGAAGCTATGAGAACATTTTTTTAAAATAAAGAAGTTAGAATTGCCGGTGGAGCAACATCCTACTCCCTACAAACTATCGTGGATTAGCAAGGATAATCAGGTAAGTATCATTAAACAATGCTCCATATCTTTTTTGATTGGAAAGAAAAATATGGATCATGCATGTTGAAAGTTGGTGCTGAGTCTCTGAAAGTGGAGGTCAAAAACCTTATCTCCATATCATTAGTTTTAAAGGTGGCGAAGGGGAGGACAAGTGTATGTGTTGGTAGCAGATGATGTTAGCAATGGAAAAAGTGTGCCAGATGCGGTGGAACCATTACTCAAGGAGTATAAGGATGTGATGCTTGACGATCTTCGGAAGGGCTTAACCCGAGGAGGGATATCTAACATCACATTGACCTCATCCTAGGCTCTAGTGTACTGAACATGTATACTTAAAAACTCCAATAAGAAACAATAGAATTAGCATTCACTAATCAACCCACATTACTCAATCACCACAGGTTGTAAACCCAATTCAAAAATGAAAGAAACTAAGAGTTCCACATAATTGAAACTACCGAAATATTTTTCCATCAAAAAAAGAAAAGAAAAGATGAAATCTAACACCCAAAAAAAAAAAAAACAAAAAACAAAAAACAAAAAACAAAAAACAAAACAAAACAAAACAAAAGAAGAAAAAAAAAAAGAAAAGAAACGGATAGACATACATCAATGATGGCACCTACGGCTTCTGTTAGTGCTGGCGATATGTCGAGCAGATCGCGTCTACTCGTAGGATAAAGGGCATCAATCAATTTCTGATCATTTAAATTAAAAAGAAATCTCCTTTTAATAATAATAATAATAATTAAAATGAAAAATGAAAAATGAAAATGCAGATGATGATGATGATGATGATGATGATTGTGATGAGAGGATACAGGAGGATCTTATGGTTAGACGTCTCATGGATGGATTCGGTGAGATACTCTTCAATGTTTGGCCTGTGTAAGTCTATCTCCGAGCTTGATGTGCGGAGCTCAGACACTGTATGATGTTCCATCGATAGAGAGGTTTTCTCTGCTGCTGCTGCGGCTTGTTTTTGCCTGCTCCCCTTCTCCCCTTTCTCTCTGTTTTCCCTCTTTCAGGCCATAGGAGGAAATGCGGCCCTTACCGTAGGACCCACCTTGATCTATGTATTCTATATCCACGCCGTCCATCCATATTACCATATCAATCTAGGGCATGATCGAAAAATGAAGCAAATCCAATTCTAGAACAACCATATCATAGGAAAGAGTGGTGATCGACCATTAATGGGCCACCTGAGTTTTGGATCAACCTGATATTTGTTTTTCCCTTCATCTAAGGTTATACGACCTGATCAACAGGCGTTGGATGGCAAATAAACATTACTGAAGCACTACCGTGGGTCCTGGTAAGTTTTCAATGGTAGAACCTTCAATCACCACCGTTTCTAAAGTATGATCTACCGGAGATTTGCATCTGCCTAGGTTTTGGGATAATGCCCTAAAATGAGCTAAAACAATGGATGGGGCGCATGAATATAGAACACATTCATCAAGGTGGGCCTCACAAGATAAAGGTAACACCCGTGAGCTTGGGTCACCCCAACTACTAGGTTATCTCCTGGATAATACCTACTCCACTCCCGTCCACGAAGGGAAGGAATTATTATTTGGGCTTTTAATGTATACCAAGGTCGTCTTTTGTTATATACCAAATGACTCATCTCCACATAGTAATAAAAAACACTACGGTTATTTTTCAGTAAGATTTTAGTGTTATAATAACCATATGAAATAAATCTTTTGTCTTTAATTTTATAAAGAAGAAGGCAAATATCATTTATACCTTGTATTTAAATACAAATGATTATAAATTTTTGGCAATTCAAATCAAATATCATAGATAACTCAGCATTACATAGTTCGGGTAATTTTCCTAAGAAGGGGTTTCTAATACAAGTGATTAAAATCTCACTCAAAAATTCAAAATATATAAACATTATTAAGTCCTATAGCACAAATTCAAAATTTCCTTCATTTCTACTGAAATGGGAATGAAAGTATTATTTCACACAATCAAAAATCAAATTTTACAAAAATTAACCCATTACTTTTTACACTTAAGTTAATTTAGTTAGCATCATTATAAAAGTAACTTAATATTAAAAGATACTTGGGGCTTGTTTGTTAAATCTTAGATCCAAAGTCTGAATCTAAGATCTAAATCTAAAGTCGAAAAACTAGTGGTGAATTTAGAACAACTGGTTTGTTAACTAACATCTGATATATTTGAAATATGTTAATTTGACACATTTACTCATATGAAACAATCATATTGAGTCCTTACCATTACAAACTTCATGAATTCCACTGAAACATTTATTTTCCATCTAACTTGTTGATGAGGTCACAAACTGCTAGATAAAGAGATGACACAAATATTATCTTGATCCAAAGCTTTTATGTCCCATAAGAAATTTTAAATGGTCAATCACCACTGTTTCCTATACTATGCTCCATCTAAGATTTGGAGCTATTTTATTTTTTGGACCATGCCTTAAATTGAGCTTTCAATACTGATGGATGGTGTGAATGTAGTCACATACATCATAGTGGGCCCGACAGTCAGGTTTCTCACCCACCTCGGTGGATCCAGGGTCACACCTAATCCGCTCCCCATTTCCAGATCACGGATTTCATGTGAAAGCCTTTTGTAGGAAGTTAGTGGATTGGAAAACTAGGTGGGACCACCGTGATGTTTGTGAGAAATCCACTTCGTCCATCCGTTTTATGAGATAATCTTAGGTCATGGGCTAAAAATGAGACGAATCTAATACTCAAATGGACAAAAAATGTGAGCATTGAACATCCATAATTGAAATATTCATGGGTCACATAAGTTTCGTATCAAGCTAATATTTGTGGTTTCAAATCATCTGAGTAGGAATGACTTTATGAATGGTATTGATGGCATGTAAACATCGTTGTCGACCCAAGGAGGTTTCAACAGCAGGAATTCCCCTTGCCACCTTTTCCTGTAGTGCGGCCCACTCAAGTCTTGTATTTGCTCAATTTTTGTCTTAGATTTATCACAAAAATCACAGTGAGCCCCACGTAGGTTTCCATCGCAAGAACTTCCTAGGAAAAGATTTTGCATAAAATTCATGTCGACAAATTTGGGTGGGGATTGCATAATACCCCTACAGGATGTGTCCAGAGACTGAAAGTCAAGGGCTTATTGGGCCTACCATGATATATATATATATATATGTGTGTGTGTGTGTGTGTGTGTGTGTGTGTGTGTGTGTGTGTGTTTTATTCATGCTGTTCATCTAAGGCTTAAGTTGGCCTAATACAAGAAATGGTGGAAATTGGGTGCCTACCATTGAAAACTTTTTTTATCAAGCCGATTTTTGTGTTTTCCCTTCATCCAAGTCTATATGACCTTATGAAGAGGTTAGATGGCAAATACTCTTCACGGTGTACTTTGGGAAGGTTTTAACAGTAGTCTTTCCATTCCCACTACTTTTTGTGGTGTGGTTGACTTAAGTTTTATATGTGCCTAATTTTTCAGATCATGCTTTTAAATGATATAGAAAAGTTAATGGACAGTGTCGATCTAACACATAAATCGTGGTGGGCCCAGAGAAGTGCCCCATGTTAAAAGTTGGGTTGTGTATTATGTAAAGGAGAAAATCTGTCCCATAAGGTAATTTTAGATTTTTTTTTTTAAAGTTCACGATTCACGTTAAGCTAGACCTCTCTCACCGAAAATTTTTGGTATAAAATGACGGAACGCTTTCCACGTTCGGCATTAACAAACACCACTAAACATCAATTACTTTCCATATTCCGCATTAAGTAAAAAATTCAGAATTAACAAACAGATTCCCACTACTTTTTGTGGTATGGTTGACTTGATTATCTCAATCTTTTACATGATAATGTTTGGCGGGACACAATGGAAGACAAGTTAAAGTCATGAGTGGGTAATCACACATGGGATCTTGTTCCTCATCCATGGCCAACATGCAAGTCATTTGTAATAAATGGGTGTACTCCATAAATTCAAATTGGATGGAACTCTTAATCGGTACAAGGGTCATCTTATGGTCCAAGGATATAAGTAGGAGTACAACACTGACGATAAGGGCCCTTTTGGCCGGGCGGATTGGAATGGATTGAATGGTATTAGGGTGGATGGCATGGATTTCTAGGTAATGATGGTGTTGTCAGTGGATTGTCTTGAAATCCATGGGATTGTTATATCCCTGTATTGCTATATCCAGTCTGTTTGGCAAGCCCGACCAATCCCGGGATTAAACCTTCCCATTCCTTCCAATCCCTCGAACCAAACACGTTCAAGGCAAATTTGAATGGATTAGGGTGGATTGGATGGGATTTAAAGGTAATGATGGTGTTGTCAGTGGATTGTCTTAAGACCCATAGGATTGGGATCAAATCACCGACTCTGTTTGGCATGCCCGGCCAATCCCGGGATTTAACTTCCAATCCCTTCCAATACCATCCAATCCCTTCCAATCCAACCAGCCAAACGGGCCCTAAGGAGATCTTCACCCTTGTAGCAAGATGAAGACTATCCAAACTCTTATAGCAATTGTTGCTACTTGTAGTCAACTTATTCAACAAATGGACGTAAACAATATTTTTCTTCACGTAAACTCATAAGAAACCATGTACATGGCTTAACCTCCTAATTTCAGCAATAGTTCAAAAGATTTCATATGCCAACTTCGAAAAGCCTTATATGGGCTAAAGTAGGCCCATCGTGCTTGGTTTCAACTGTTCCACAATGTAGGCTTTATCAAGAATGGTCATGATCCTTCATTATTTATACGTCATTCATCTTATGACATTGTGGTTCTATTGGTTTATGTTGATGATTTGATATTGGCAAGGAGTGACAAAATTGGAATCACAGAGCTCCAACAGATCCTTTAATTATCATTCCATATGAAAGATTTGTGCCCCATTACATACTTCCTTGGATTGGAAGTCTCTTGTACTAACATAGGTAGTCAGAGAAAATATAACCAAGATCTAATCACCCCTGCCCAACTTCTAAATCAAAGGACAATTGAAACTTCGATGGAGTTAAATGCTCAATATCGTAAATAAGATGGTGATTTATTAGAGCAACCGATTCTCTTTCGTTGTCTTGTTGGGAGTCTTGTTTACCTAACAATGATCATATCCGACATTGTTTATACCATTCAAGTGGTTAGTTAATTCGTTACTGAACCTCATACTTTACATATGACTGTTGTCCATAGAACTATTTGCTAGCTACTTGCACAACACCATCGATCAAACCTCATTTTTCTCCTCAACATCCTTCCTTGGGTTAGTTGCTTATGTCGATGCTGATTGGGCTAATTTTGTTAGTACACGTCAATCTACCACCGGATATTGTATGTTTTTTACACTTCTCTTATCTCTTGAAAGTGTAAGAAGCAGCCCATGGTCTCTGCACGTAGTGAAATTGTTTGGTTATAAGACTTCCTTTTATATTTTGGGATTCGTATAACTGGACCAACTCCACTCGATGTAGATACTACCAGTGCTAATCAAATTGTTTTTTAATCTTGTATTTTATGAACGGACAAAATACATTGAGGTTGATCATCACTTCATTCGAGAAAAATTTCGGTCTAGAATTATTTCACTTCCACATGTGGTGTCTCAGGATCAAATTGCAGATATTCTCACAAAAATTATGATGACTGCCCGTCACTCTTTCCTAGTTCGCAGTTATTGGTTAATCTCCTGCATCAATTTGAGGGGGGGTGATAATGAATCATTTCCTTCCATTTGTATAGATGATAAAAAATTAATTCATTCCATATATATATATATATATATATATATATATATAGTAATTAGTGATTGCTTCTGTATATAGGTTGTACATCTTTATAAAAGCTTCATTGAGGCTAAAGCAACAGACAAAAAAACTTAGAAAGAGAATTCTCTAAAACCTCTAGTTTTACTCATGTTATCAGTCCTAACATGAGATGACACACCTTGGTGGTTGGGATAGATTTTATGTAAGCATCATGGTAAGGCCCTCTTAAGAAATCGACCCCTTTGCACACACGCCCACCCACCATCTGTTTAAAAAAGTATAACAAGAAGTAATGGAATGATAGTCATATAGATTAATGAGGTAGTATTTTGAAATCTTTTAAAAAAAAAAAAAAAACAAGATGAGGATATGCAAATTCTATATTAATTAGATAGCTTTTGTAAAATTCCCTTTAATATTTTAAGTAAATTATAAATTTTATTTATGTGACTAAAATGAAAAATATATGATGGTCCAACTTTAACCAACAAATGTCATTGAATCGGAAGTTAGGATTTCTTAAACACTAATTTGTGATCATGAATTAGAGACAGTGGATCTCATGATGTTGCTAGTTTAACTTAGAATGTAAGACCATATGCACAATATCTAGTGCTTGTGTATTAAGCATTGTACTCTATCAGAGTACCAAACTAGTGCAGTGGACTAGCCTCCTAATAGCCAACACCTATTTCAAGCCATGGGTAAAACACCCGAGCTCTGTGGGTTCTACGATACTGTATATGTAACATCCACTACGTCCATTAGGTTTTCTCTTCAATAGGAGGCCTTAGGAAAAAAATTATCCACAACTTAGGTGGGCCACACCACAGGGAACTATGGGGATAGCATGCTAAATATAGATACAAGGATATCATGATGTATCTTTCATCAAAGCTATTAATTACTCAAGCCTAATTCACTGGGATGAAGTGAGGAGAAAAATGAACCTTGTTCAAAACTCAGACAGGCCATGCCACTCGAAGATAAAAGATTTAGGTGCAATTTTACATTGTCCCCGTAGGTGAGACTTACATGGATATTTCACGTGCTGTGTAAAACACGTGTGGTGGACTATTGACGCAAGGATGGGTGTGATGAGGTCAATCACCGTCTTCCTCAAGGATAACTACTCCAAATCCATGGAGCTTCTTTGAACTCCTTACAGTGATTCGTCAAATCCACAAGGAAAAAATAAGAAATAATAGAAATAAATTCTAATAAATTCTAAATTTTATTGATAAATAATTAAAAATGAATTTACAACCATTTAAATAGTGATACCAAACCTTAGAAGAAATTTTAGAATCAAACTCTAACTCAAACTCACTAAAATTCATAACTTACTTAACTATTTATAGTAAGTATCCTATTTGGCTTAACCATTTTATTCTCCTAATCTTTCTAAGAACTTTTCATGTTAGACACAACTCCTAAAGCCAAACTAATGAAGAGTTATAATCAAATTAAATTTTTTTATAAATAGTAAAAACAAAAATAAAATGAATTTTCAACCGTCGATCTGATAGAATCTCATAAATTCGATGTGGGCAACCCAGTGTCACAGGTTGGTTGGCTAAAGTAGCTTCTCCTACCTCAAAATCACATAAGGTACGTCGAGTAACTCATTCTAATTTGCGAGATATGTCTATTGTAAGGCTCCGACGGTCCGGATCACCTCTACCTCCAACCGAGCTTTCTCTGGTCCATCTTGGACATGAAAGTGTTTGCGATCCACTCTGCATCAACTTTCCAATCTACAACCCATGTTAGAGGAAGCGCGAATAAATAAAATTTCCCCGTGATGTTTGTGTGTGACACTCATTAGTTAGTTTCTCCCACAATATTAAGATATTAGCCCAAAAGTGAGATGAATCTAAATCTGAAGTGGGCCACAATGAATACCCACCATTCAAACTTTCCTGGGCCCATCGTGATGTTTGTGTGCCCTCCAACTCGTTCATAAGGCGAATACCAAAGGGTGAAGGAAAAAAAAAGGCTTGATTTAAAATTTCTATTTACCCCATGGAGGTTTCAGTGTGGGCGTTCCTGTAGTGTGATGCACTTGAGTTTTGAATCTACTTTATTTTTTAGTTGATATCTTAACAGGAGCTGGTGGAAAGAATAGACGAAGTGGATATAACAAAAACCTGATGGTGGACCCACAAAGCTTTTTATTGTACCAGCTCACTGCAACCTGTTTAAAAAATTGACGTTCCAATTATGGCAATGGGCTGCTGGGTAGGATTTCCATGTGGGTCCTATATTACATCATGAGTGCCATCCAATCCGTTCATTAAATGGAAAACTTCATATTAGGAATACCCTCCAAATTTAAGCCTAATCCTTAAGTCAAGTGTGCCACACAAAAGGAAACAGTCGCTGGAGGTTAATTCCTACCATAAAAACATTGGAATGGAACGTTTTAATGGTGGAAATTGGGTGCCTATCATTAAAAACTTTTTGGGGCAGGGAAGGCTTTGATAAAGCTGATTTTTGTGTTTTCCCTTCATATAAGTCTATGTGACCTTATTAAGAGGTTAGATGCTAAAAAAGCTTCACGGTATACCTTAGGAAGGTTTTAATGGTAGTCCTTCCATTCCCACTACTTTTCGTGGTGTGGTTGACTTGAGGTTTGGATGTGCCTAATTTATTGAATCATGCTTTAGAATGATATAGAAAAGTTAATGGACGGTGTGGATCTAATACATAAATCATGGTGGACCTAGAGAAGTGTCACATGTTAAAAATTAGGTTGTGTATCATGTAAAGGAAAAAATCTTTGTCCCACAAGGCAATTTTAGATTTCTTTTTTTATTTTTTTTTATTTTTTAAGTTTGCGATTCACTGTTAAGCTAGACCTCTCTCGCTGAAATTAAATTTTCAGTATAAAATGATAGAACGCTTTCCGCCTTCGGTATTAACAAACACCACTAAACATTGATCACTTTCCAGATTTCATATTAAGTAAAAAAATTCACAATTAACAAAGAAACCCTTAGTTCGATAAGTATTTTTAATAACTTTTTGACTTTTACTTTTTAATTTCCCTCCCAATCATGGTCAATGTCAAAGGAGGCTCTCTCCTAGTTCTTGTCAAAGGAGACCCCCATGTGATGGATTGTCCACATCAAAGGTGGGGCCCAAATGATGGACAGTCCACATCAAAGGTGGGCCCCATATGATGGATGGCCTCATATTAATGTGGGCCCACATAATGGATTGTCCAAGTTAAAGATCAGTCCCTAATGATAAATAGCCCACATCCAAAGTGGATCAATATAATGGACAACCCACTTCCAAGGTAGGGCCAACATGATAGATGGTCCACATCAAAGGTGGGCTACGCTTGATGGGAAGTGGACATTGAAGTGGGGCTCCCACATGATGGATGACCCACATCAAGGTTGGCCCTTAATGATGAATAGCATACAGCCAAGGTGAGCCCCACGTGATGGATGACCCACATTAAAGGTCGGGCCCATGGGTTGGGCCAAACTAAATCTTGATGGATCGGCTAGAGGAGACCAAGGGCCATCGGGTGGTAGTGGGATCTGTAGAGATTCCAAAGGAGATCTGCTGTTTGCTTTTTCAGTGGGCTTTGGGGTTGGTTCTAGCAACAGTGCTGAACTTCGTGTTGTATGGAATGGGCTTTCAATCTGCTTAAGTAGGGGTTTATCTAGAGTGGAGATCGAGTCTGACTCCAGGTTCATGGTTGATCTTTTGTCGGGGGAATCACACCCCTCTTGGCCTTCGAGACACTGGTTAAAAAGGATTGGTGAGTTTAGAACCAGAGGGTCTTTCCCAATTCATCATATCCCGAGAGAGATTAATGGGTCGGCGGATGGGTTGGCAGCGGGTCTCGAGGGAACAACCTCTTCTTAGCCGCGAGTGAGCTCCTAGTCCAGATCAAAGGTCTCATCTTTATAGACAAAACCAGGTTGGGTTCAACTAGGAATAGGTCCTAATCTTCCGTTCATTTTCTTAGTCATTTGATAGCGCCCCCCCCCCCCCCCCCCCCCCCCCATCTTGTTGGTGGGGTGCCCGAATGAGTTGTCCAGTTCATGTAAAGCTTGATTTTTGTGGAATGAAATCCTACATTTTCCTAATAAATAAATTTTTTTTAAAAAGGTAGGGCCCACATGATGAATAGTCCACATCGAAGGATTCATAGGATGGATGACCCACATCAAGGTGGGCCCCACAGGATGGACAACATACATCAAAGGTCGGCCCTAACGATGAGTGACCCTCATTCAAGTTTGGCCCAACATGATAAATGACCCATATTTAAGCCAAGCCCCGCATGATGAATGACCCATATTTAAGCCGAGCCCCGCATGATGAATGACCCACATTAGAGGGGGCTCACATGATAGACAGTCCACATGATGGGCGATGGATATTGAAGGTGAATCACATGTGATGGATGACCAACATCAAAGGTAGGCCATAATTGACGGTGCGCATTAAGGGTCAGCTCCTAATGGTGAATAGCACACATCCAAGGTGCGCCCTGCATGATGGATGACCCATATTAAAGGTGGGGCTTACACAAGAATAATCCACATCCAAGGTTTGCCCCACATGATGGATAGTGAATATGAGGGTGGACCAAACAAACCTAACGGATAAATACCTATGTGATGTTGGAAACATAATATTCTTTTCTACTTTTAGCCAACAATTACGTTGTTTACTAAGCAAACTTATTTAGTTACTAAGTAGAAATAAAGATGAGTTATTTAAGGCCTAAGTAGCTTATTTAAAGTAATTTACAATCCAAAGGAACCCTTAGTGTAAAATAAAAAGAGATTGTAATATATATGTCAAAAATTTCTTTTATTAGAGTACTTAGGTTATTGCTTTGTAGAAATGTAGCCCGCTTTCATTGATTCAAAGTGTTGACATATTGGGATGCAACGTGAAGGATCAAAACAACGTATATCTAGCCATCATATAAATGGTGCAAAAAAGGAAATGACAAAAGTTTACATTTACTGAATAAAAGATCAAATACTCTATCATCACTAGATCTTCCAAAGTGAGGGATTTCGGGGGTAGGAAGCATTTATGATGTGTCTTATCATATCAACATATCTCACAATCCGGAATGAGTTATCAGGCGTAAAATATATGATTTTACCCACACACAGGATTTGCAAATTCCATCATATCGACAGTCGAATTCCATATTTTATTTCATTTTTACTACAAATAGTAAGTTTTAGTTTAATTATAACTCTTCATCCATTGGGCTTTAGGAGTTGTGTCCAACATGAAAAGTTCTTATAATAATTAGGAGAATAATGTGGTTAAGCCACATACGAAACTTACGATAAAAAGAAAATTTACTATTTATAGTAAGTTGCGAATTCTAGGAGTTTTAGTTGTAGTTTGCTTCTAATTTCTCTTCCATTGCTTGGTATCTCTATTTAAGGGCTGTAAACTCGTTTATTTTATTCATTAATCAATTTCAAATTTTATAGAATTTATTTTCTATTTTGCTTGTTTTCTTTCTCATGGATTCAAGAAGCCTCTGTGAGGAGTTTAGAGAAGTTCCATGGATTTGGAATAGTTATCCTCTTGAGGAAGACGGTGCTCGACCTCATCACGTTCATCCCTGCGTCATAGTTTAACTTGGAATGTAAGACCATATGCACAATATCTAGTGCCTGTGTATTAAGCATTGTACTCTATTAGAGTGATGTTTTATTTAAACCAAACTGATTTAAATAATTTTTAAACTCACAAGTATACAAATAAGATGTAGATTTGGTACGTATTACGAGATCGTTCTCACGAGGACTGGTTGTCACAATTCTAAATTTATGATTCCTCTTAACTAATTCAACAAATATTTTAGCTAGTAATTAAGTAAACTAACAAAAATTAATAAAAAATATCTAAGAGCAAGGAGGAAAATTCAATCAAGGAGAACACTAGGACTTTCGAATCCACCCCTAATTATCCTGACCCTTGTTTTACCTGTTGATTCATCATAATTCAGATTGATATAAATAAATAAATAAAGCACACTCTATGTTCTTGGTCGAGCACACAATGTATAATCCCTTAAAGCATACGGATCACATCTTTCCATCCATGGTCAGGCATGGAGAGATGTAGATTCGTATTTCTTCCTCTATAAGAAACTTGTTCATGGTCAAACACAAACACCTAGAATAATATTTCAAACAACATCCACATCTAAACTTTGGTTAAGCTCATAGAATAGAGAAGCACGGAGATTTCAGTTAAGCACAATAGAGAAAGAAATAAATCAATCAAATCAGATGAAATCAACACATACGAGAGTCATTCAAATTGGGGCTTCATCTCAGCCCTGGTAAAACAAAATTAACAATCCATGAAATCAACTAGAAATTCAGTTGGAAAGAAGAAAACTATAGGTGAGAAGCACATCCCTGGCCAATCTCTTTCTCTCTTTTGTGCTTCATGTTTCCAAGAATTTCTTCTTTCTCTTTCTTTCCTTTTCTTTCTTCCTCTCCTTTTCTTTTCCAAGCTCTGGATCTACTCTCCCCTTCTCCTCCTCTTGCTTTGCACGTCTCAGGCCCTTTTATAGATGCCAGGGGCGGTGGAGTGCTGAAGTTAGTGAGAAAATCGGATGTTTCGTAGCAACAGTCGTGTAACGAAAGCCTTTTCGCAACCAAGTTCGGAGCTTCATAACTCCTGATTTCCTTGCACTTTATCAGTGAAATCAACGTATTTTGGGACGTTTTTGACTGCTCTACATGATGGACGGATCAGATCTTCCATATGATCAAATATGGTGGGCTACAACTGCTTGGAAGTTCATTTTTCACAGACGTGCGTAAGCCTACGCACGTCCTTCGCTGCGATGCACGGTGGGCCCCACAGTGGTGTTTTCGTGAAAATCTACCCCGTCCATTAGATCCAGGACTAAATTTCAGTCAGAGATGGATAGTTTTGAATGTCCATTGACGCGGCCCAGAGAAGAAATTACGCTGAGATCATTTTAAACATCGCAGGGCAGCCTATTTGTGGCCTCTGTATCGAGCACGTATATATGCATGGGTGCAAAACGTTAGCATGGTTCTGACTATCACGAGGCCCTCTACAAGATGGACGGATTGGATCGGCCGTACGTGTCATGATGGTGGCCCACTGCGATCCGCAAAATGGACTGCCGGTCGGTCTGCGAAACAGAGAGTTTCCGTCTCTGTTTTGACAACTGAGATGGTGCGGTCAAAGGTCAGTTTTACTATGGTGGAAGTACAGCGCACGGCTAGTGCACTTGTGCACGTGCACATGTCACACAAGGTGGGGTCCATTGCAATGTTCTGGAGAAATCTATACTATTCATCTGTTTTTTCTCCCAAATTAAGGGGTTGAGACCAAAGTTGAAGCATATCCTGTTATCAGGTGGGCCCCACTTAATGAATTAAGGGGCTGATCTGGCCGTTGGGCCACTTTTCGAGATATCTAATGGCTAAAATTTTATTTGTACGGTTAATTTATGGCCCCCAGGCCATGTATGAAGTTTCGAGCCAATCAGATGGCGGAAACCATGTGATCTTGCATTCTGCACCAATTTCAGACTTCTTTAACATGAATGACTTGATTTTCTTGGATCCCTGGCGTATAAATCTGTCAATCTTGGTCCTCTGGAATCCGTACCCTACTCTGATGACTTCAAAGCGTCAAATCCACGCTTTTAATACTCTTTTTCAGTCCACGCTCTTAATTACTCCCCACAAGAAAAACACGATTAAAATATTCCGTTAAGCCTTATCATGTATGTAAAATCAGGTAATAACTGGGGTATGATATGTAATATTTGACCTGTAATACCTGTATTCTAGACCGTACCGTTCTGTTGGCTTCCACGGTCCTACCGGTCGAATTCCGGCAATCCTTGACCCGTTTTCGACGTTTGCGCACGATCCTAAGACAGGTCCCGCATACCGAAGTCAGCTCGAACCAAAACCTGTATCATAGCGACCGCGCCATCACCGCGGTTCTAACGCTGCGACTCGCGCATCGAACCGATACCCAGGGTAGAAGTTGTGGGTCCGCGTTCATTCCGAAGAAACGCTGTGCGTTGTAAATTTCGAGGAATTCTCTATGATATGTCTCATCAATCAATGTCAAGTATACACCATTCCCTAAGTACAACAACCCATCCCTCCTTTTTCTTAAGTTAATATTCTCTCTTTCCCCCACCATATCTCTTTTTACAAATTTCAAACACAATCTTACTTTCCCATCACTTTTCCTTACACCCACCACTCCATCCATCACTCTTAATATTATCTTTCTCTCATTTACTCAAACACTCTCCCAAGAAACAATTCCATATGTCCAAGCTCCCATCCATAACAACAAGTATGACCCACTTTCCCTACCCTCTCATCTCTCATCCACACCATCAAAATTCCATAATCCACTGTTAAACATTGAGCATGGGAGCTAAGGAGGCTAGTGGAGCAAGAAGAAGGCTTAGAGGTGGATGATCCTCTGTTAATTTCAATTTTTAAGGGCCCACTTATTGTGGGACCCACTTGATGTATGTGTTGTATCCATAAGGGGCCCATAGTGGCGGGGTCCTTCTATCACCGTCTCTCTCTCTCTCTCTCTTTATCTCTCTCTCTCTCTCTTTGAATGGTGATGATGATGAAGGGTGTGTGGCCCATCTAGTGTGTGTGTCCCACCATGGATTTCATATTTTTAATCCATTTACCTTCATGTGGGACCCATCATTTGGATGTGTTGGATCTACACCATCCATCCCATTAGTGGGCCCGGATGGAAGGAAAGGCACAAGTATCAGCTTCATCCAAAATCAGGTGGGCCACGTCCCTATGTGGGACCCACCACAATGCATGTGTTTATCCATGCCGTCCAACGTCCAGGGACGCTGGACGGGCGTGGCTAACATGGAGTGCGTGTACTGACATGGGCGTGTACTAACAACTAACCAAAAAAAAAAAAAGTTTGGGGTGGGCTGCTCATGCAGGCCCCACCTTGATGTATGTATATAATCCATGCCGTATATTCCGTCCCCTAGCTCATATTAGGCGTTGAACAGAAATTTGAGAACAATCCAATTTTCGGGTGGGCCATACCAAAGGAAATAGTGCTATTCCCATTAAAACTCACCGTGTTTCTTCTATTTGCCAAAAACACATCGCATATTGGTCTCATTAGGTCGATCATGGACCGTAGAATTCAATGGTCGGGTTGGATTTTTCAGACGTGGGCCTTATCTATGAAAAACCACGGAATTAAAAATAAAATTAAAAAAAAAAACATCAACAAGCGCTGCTGCCCTGACACAAGGACGCCACAACGTCCTTGGATGCTGGCGGGCAGACGAACGGGTTGGGACCCACGATCCCAGCTGTGGGCCCCACTGTGATGTATGTGAACATCA
This sequence comes from Magnolia kwangsiensis, assembly GCA_037074715.1. Classification (NCBI taxonomy): domain Eukaryota; kingdom Viridiplantae; phylum Streptophyta; class Magnoliopsida; order Magnoliales; family Magnoliaceae; genus Magnolia; species Magnolia kwangsiensis. The sequence goes on along the minus strand of CM073584.1, from coordinate 30,333,817 downwards.
ATGCCGTGCATTTGATGCCCCTTTATGGCGGCGGACCCCCCTCCAAATATCAGCCGTATACGTGGCTCAGGCGGCCCAAATCATAGGAAACAGTGTGAGATTGAACGGCTGCCATTGATACCCTTTTGGGTATTTCAGAAGTTTTGCATCAATATGAAATTTGTTTTTCCACTTTGCCTGGTCCACGTGACCTTATGAACAAGTTTGGATGGCAAATAAACATTACAGTGGGCCCCTGGTCCACGTGACCTTATGAACAAATTGGATGAAAATAAACATCACCGTGAGCCCCTGGTCCACGTGACCTTATGAACATGTTGGATGCAAATAAACATTTTGGTGAGCCCCAGTCTCACCCCAGGTCTATGTGACCTTACTAATAGGTTGGGTGGAAAATAAACATTATGGTGGGCCTCAGACGGGACCCACTGATATATGTACTGTGACCCACACCTTCCATAGTGTGGGCCCCCACCATGAGGTATGTACCTCATCTATGTCGTCCATCCTTCCCATATGGAATCCATCATGATGTGTGGGTTACATCCAAGCCGTCCAACCATTTTTAAAAGATCATTTTTTAAGGCTTGAGACAAAAAAAATAAAACAGATCTCGGATCAGGTGGACCGCATTATAGAAAATAGTGGATTTGAACATCCACCCTTAAACCCTTAGAAATTTTAATGGTGGAAATCCTTGTCACCACTTATATTTGGGTGTGGCCCATTTGATATACGCGTGGCCCGTTGTTAAGGCCCGCCTTGATTTGTATAAGGCCCATTGTAATGCATGTAAAGCCCATGGGTTATGGCCCATTGCAATGTACGTAAGGCCCATTGGTGCAGCCCATTGATACGGCCCACTTTATGAATATAAGGCCCATGTGATACGGCCCATTTGATGTACTTAAGGCCCAATGGGAGGTATTTAGGTCCATTGCAATGTGTGATTTTCCCGTGGTATTTATAATGATGTTTATAACGGGACGTGCCTTGGGAACAATGGTGGTTAGATGCCTACATTGTAAGGATGATGTCGGTTAAATGTCCACATTGTCACTTTCCTTAAGGCCCATTGGTAGGCTCATACTTATAGTGTGTAGGCTGCCTAGGCCCATCTTCATTATGAACAGAGCCCATTACCATATAACATGTTTAGTATAGATCCATGATTCATGATCATACGCATCATATGTATGCCTAATATGAGGAGTGACTGATCATAGCATATGCCTACAGGCGGATTATTTAGGGGCTCCCTAATAGGCAGAGTTGCCTTACATGTGCGCGCGGTACGCGCATGATTGTTGCATGTTTGATAGGGTGATCATGTACTTGCATTTGTGTGATTGTGATTATTGTGTGCCCTAGCGACATCAGGGCCATAGCCTCCATAGACACATCGTGGGTAGCTAAATTGGATATCGAAAATATTATTGCTAAGTATCGGGGTGCCATAGATGTCCTTGAGTGAAAATCTCTAAGCCCGATGGTACCAGAGGATGACTCCAACGTCGAGACCAAGTGGATATATGAGCGCATGAGAGCCGAATACCAGGAGGCTGCGTCTTCCACTGTGTCGTGATCGGTTGGAAAGGGGTGTGGCCTTACTCGCCCGAGGGTAGGGGGCAATACTAGGCTGAGTTTGATCAGCTCATGAATGAATCCGCTATCGACATGCCGCATAGGTATTGACAGACTATTGGCTAGGTGGATAGTGAGGTTTCTTACGTTCACTTGGACTGTGCGGCTAGGAGAGCGGCAGTGCCACTTGGAGTGTACTAAACCGCAGTGATTATCCAGCATAAGAACTATACTGATATGTATGATAAGGATTGACATACTTGAGTTGCATCTCGCATCGCATGGCCGTGTTATGATTGATAACATTCATATCTTGCACCGCATAGCCTTGGTACGGCTGATTGCATTTATGTACTCATCAACATGATTCCGCATTACTCTGACCTTGCATTCTGAGTATGCTTATATTGCGCGCACACTTACACCACCCTCTAAACTTTCTATAAGCTTATGCACGATTGATGAGTGCAGGTGACACCAGGACGCAGCCGTAGTCTTGCCGTAGTTAGAGCATACAGTCCGCAGTTTGGAGCACACAGTCGAGCTTTTGGAATTTCTGTTATTTTTATTATCTTGTATTTTCCATTCAGATGCATTGTATTCAAAGTTTTTGATCATAGTGAAATTTTGTGATGGTGTTCTTGTAGTTATTGTTCGTGGGATATGCTTATGATTATGCTAATTACGAATTAAATTGATGATTAGAAATACTCCTTGTAGCATCCCAGGATCGAAACATGGTGTATGGGTGTCGGGAGCCAAGAATGAGATACTATGGAGGCTGTCAGCGTCGGATTCGGCGATCTAGAATTTTGTGAGCCCGATTTTCGAGTTTGGGGCGTGACACAACCCTCATCATAGAGTACCAAACTAGTGCAACGGACTAGCCTCCTAATAACAAAGACCTATTTTAACCCATGGGTAAAACACCCAAGCTCTGTGGATACACAATAATGTATATGTAACATCCACTACGTCCATTAGGTTTTCTCTTGAACAGGAGGCCCTAAGATAAAAAATTATCCAGAGCTTAGGTGAGCCACACCACAGGGAACTATGGGGATGGCATGCTAAATATAGATATGAGGATACCATGAGGTGGGCCACACCACAGGGAACTATGGGGATGACATGCTAAATATAGATACGAGGATAGCATGACGGGTATCTTTCATCAAAACTATTAATTACTCAAGCCTAACTCACTGGAATGAAGTGAGGAGAAAAATGAACCTTGTTCAAAACTCAAATAGGCCATGACACTCGAACAAAAAAGATTTAAGAGCAATTTTACATTGTTCTTGTAGGTGAGACTTTTTTTTTTTTTTTCTTTTTAACCACCCCGTAGGTGAGACTTACATGGATATTTCACGTGCTGCGTAAAAACACATGTGGTGGACTATTGACGCAGGGATGGGTGTGACGAGGTCGATCACCATCTTCCTTAAGGATAACTACTCCAAATCCATGGAGCTTTTTCAGACTACTCATAGAGATTCCTCAAATCCACGAGGAAAAAAATAAGAAATAATATAAATAAATTCAAAATTTCATTGATAGATAATAAAAAATAAATTTACAACCATTTAAATAGTGATGCCAAACCTTGCAAAAAGTTTCAGAATCAAACTCACTAAAATTCATAACTTATTATAAATAGTAAATATACTATTGATTGTAAGTGTCCTATTTGGCTTAACCACTTTATTCTCCTAATCTTTCTAAGTACTTTTCATGTTGGACACAACTCCTAATGCTCAAATAATGAAGAGTTATAATCAAACTAAAACTTTTTATAAATAGTAAAAACAAAAATAAAATGAATTTTGACCGTCCATCGATCCGATAGAATCTCATAAATTCGACGGGGGCAACCCAGCATCACCTGTTGATTGGCTAAAGTAGCTTCGCCTACCTCAAAATCACATATGGTACGTCGAGCAACTCATTCCGGTTTGCGAGATATGCCTGTTGTAAGGTTACGACGGTTCGGATCACCTCTGCCTCCAATCGGGCCTTCTCTAGTCCATCTTGGAGATGAAAGTGTCTGGCTCTACATCAACTATCCCGTCTACAACGCATGTTAGAGGAGGCACGAATAAATAAAATTTCCATGGTGCCCACCCTGATGTTTGTGTGACATCCATCCATTGGTTTCTCCGAAAATATTAAGATGTAAACCCAGAAGTGAGATGAATCTAAATCTAAAGTGGGCCACAATGAATACCACCATTCAAACTTTCCTGGTCCCATTGTGATGTTTGTGTGCCCTCCAACTCGTTAATAAGGTGATTACCAAAGGACGAAGGAAAAAAAAAGGCTTGATTTAAAATTTCTATTTACCCCGTGGAGGTTTCAGTGTGGGCTTTCAATCCCACTGTTTCGTGTAGTGTGATGCACTTGAGTGTTGAATCTGCTTTATTTTTAAGCTGATGTTTTAATAGGAGATGGTGGAAAGAATGGACGAAGTGGATATAACGAATACCTGATGGTGGACCCACAAAGCCTTTTGTTGTACCAGCTCACTGCAACCTGTTTTAAAAAATGACGTTCCAATTATGGCAATGGGCTGCTGGGTAGGATTTCCACGTGGGTCCTATATTACATCATGAGTGCCATCCAATCCGTTCATTATATGGAAAACTTCATATTAGGAATACCCTCTAAACTTCAGCCTAATCCTTAAGTCAAGTGTGCCACACAAAAGGAAACAGTCGCTGGAGGTTAATTCCTACCATAAAAACATTGGGAATGGAACGTACGTTTAGTCCATCATGGGATGTATATGCCATCCATCCCAGAGATTGGGTGTGATCCATCAGGATGAAGGGACACGGAAGCTTAATTCATTCCAAACCTGCATGTTGGCCTAAATTCCATGAAAATATTCGGTTTGGGTGTTAGAGTGCAATGCTTCATGTAGTGCGTTTAACCTGAGTTTTGGACTAGGATAATTATGGGGATGTACGGTGAGTATGAGGAGATGCAACAGATGAATAGAATGGATTCCACATACGCATGATGGGTGGTTCCCACACATCTCGAATGCATGGTAATTCAATTACCATAAACCCATGTAACATTTCTTGTTGAGATTATGGTAACCGTGATAAATCAGATATTCATTTACCCGTCTATCACACAGATTTTGTATATATTTTCAGTTATCGACACGGATTAGGATATCAAATGTCAAAGTTGGGAACAGACATCCTATGTGGCAATATCTAGGGCTGTCAATGGGCTACCTTAGCCATTAGTGTTTTCAGGCCAGGCCTGGCTTAGACTATATATCACGTTGGTGGCTTAGTGTCCAGCAGCCTGCCAGCCTTGTAGTGTGGCATGTAATGGTTGGAATGAATTTTATAAATCATGTTGGACCTGAAGATAATCAAGGATCCTAGGTAAAAATTAATGGTGGGTATCACTCTCCCAACTATTTCCTTCATATGGCCCATGAGAAATTCATCCCGTCCATCCCTTTCCCCGGCTTTTGCTAGAACATGGTCTAAAAAAGAAAAAATGAGGTAGATCCATAACTCAAGTGCACCACATTATGCTAATATTTTTCATTTACCTCATACCATTTTGAGTGAACAACGGTATGTCTGCCCTATAAACATCATAGTGGGCCTTAGGACGGTTTCAGTGGTGGCCATTTCATTCCCTTCTCAGTACAGCTCCTTTTGCAATATATATGGATATAATCTTTCTTCAAAAAAAACAAAAATCAGCTTCATGTTTTTGGATCCCCACGTAAAATGAGCTAGAGAAACTGATGGACAGGGAGGGTTTCTGATAGACATCTTGGTGGGCCCCATATAGTATCTGTTGAGATATGTCTTAAATTTGAACGTGCGTGACCAGTCGTGGGAGGGGCTCGACCGGTCGTAGCCTGCTTGACTCAAAATCTAGCGAGAATAAAATTTTGGAGTCTGAGGTGCTCGACCGGTCGTGGGTAGCGCTCGACCGGTCGTGCAGTCTGCACGACCAGTCGTGGTTATGCAGATTCGTTCTACAATTTTGTGCGGATTGCAGATTTTGAGTCCTTTCGCAACTGGGATGCGGAAGAGAAGTTGCCTAAACTATAAGTAGGTGTTCCTAGGGCTTTTTTAGTATATGAAAAATATTTATAAGGCTTTCTAAAGGAGTTCTAGGGAAATTAAAGGGTGTAGCAAGGGTGAGATTCGAGGTTGTTCGAATCGGGTAAGTCTTATTTCTTTGTAATTTCTATTTTCATAGTGGAGATCTGTCGATTTGTACCGTGGTTTTTTCCCGTAAGGGTTTTTCATGTTAAATCTGTGTGTTCTCTTGTATGTGTTTGGTGTCATTGAATTGCTATCCTAAATCTAGATCTGTGTGATTCCGAAGGCAAAATCTTCAACAAGTAGTATCAGAACTATCGTTGGGGCACAGATCTGAATCTGAGGGATTATTAATAATGGCGAGTACCAGGTATGAGATTGAGAAGTACTTAGGAAAAAATAATTTTGAGTTATGGAAAATCAAGATGATGAGTTCCTTAATCAAGCAAGGCGAAGATGGTGCTCTTGAGGAGCGGAAGTCTATTATGACTGATGCTGAGTGGAATACTCTTGATAAGAAGGTTTTATCATCGATCCGTTTATGTCTCACGGATGAGGTTCTCTACAACGTCATGAGGGAGAAAACTGCGGCTAAGTTATGGGCGAAGTTAGAGGATGTGTATGCGAAAAAATCCTCTGAAAATCGCTTGCACTTGAAGCGGCAATGGTATAACTTTAAGATGGCAGAGGGAGGAGATTTGGAGGCTCACATCAGTAACTTTAATAAATTAGTTTACAAATTGCTAAATATGGAGGAAGTAATGAAAGATGAAGAACAAGCATGTACGTTGCTGAATTCTCTTCCGGCATCGTATGAGTCATTCAAGGACACTATGTGCAGCATGAATAAAACCCTGAGTGTCGACACCGTTATCTTAGCCCTTCAAGGGAAGGCTATGAGACAACTAAACAGCGACATGGGGACATCTTCTGATACACTGTTTACAGTGGATAGGAATTCTGGACAAGGTATAGGTTCTTCAGGTTCTAGATCCAAATCTAAGGGCAAGGGTAAATGAAAGGTAAAATGTTGAAACTGTGGGAAGGAAAGACATGTGAAGAAGGATTGTGAAAATCTTAAATCGAAGAGGAAAAATTCTGAGGCTTCATGCAGGGAGACTAACGCTGTCACATCAGATGGATGTGATGGTGATTTTTTATCTGTGTCTTTACTCAGACGGCCATACGATGATCGTAAGGACGAGTGGATGCTAGACATAGGGGCGTCTTTTCACATGACTCCTCATCGGAGTTGATTCACCAGCTACAGGGAGTGCGATGGTGGACAGGTATTTATGGGCAATGACATTACCTATAATGTTATGGCTGTTGGTTCGGTGCGCATCAAGATGTTTGATGGGATAGAGCGTACCATTACAGATGTGAGGCACGTTCCTAATTTGAAGCAGAATCTGATTTCTCTTGGTGTACTTGAGGTAAAAGGATACACGTACACAGGTATTGATAGTGCCCTTAAGGTATCTAAGGGGGTACAGGTAATAATGAAAGCGCAACGACTCGATAATTTGTACAGGTTGATCAGGAGCACTTCAAAAGGTGGAGCTGCAGTAGATATAGCGGATTCCACCTCTGCACGTGTGTGGCATGTTGGGCATGACCACATGAGCGAGCAGGGCAGGAAGGCCGAGACACACGGACAGGGATATAGAGCAGGTGGAGTAGCCACCTGTGAGAAGAATCACACGGCATAATTGCAAGATATTGGCGAGGTACATGAACGACTCCAATATCGTAGGGGATTCATCTTCTATTCAGATGACTCTAGGTAAGCCTGGTGCTGAGAAGTAAAAGGTGACTATGGGCGATATGATGGATTCATTGTACCAGACCGACATATGGGAGCGGGTGGAGCTTACGGTGGGCCAGATAGCGGTTGAATGCAAGTGGATCTTCAGGAGGATACAACATAGATATAGGGCGAGGTTAGTAGCAAAGAGTTATGCTCAGAGAGAAAGGATCAACTTTTCAGAGATATTTGCGTCGACGGTATAACAAGTATCTATTAGATCCGTGATTGGCGCTGGTTGGCTAATGTGATCTTGAGCTGTAAAGATGGATGTGGAGTCTGTACTTCATGCAAGGAAAAGTGAAGAGCAGATCTACATGATACAACCAGAGCGATTCGAAGTTAAAGGGGCTAAGAAAAAACTTTGCAGGAGGTCGTGGTTCGACCTGTCGCCTAAGCAGTGGTTTGATTCCTTCATGGATGAAGGATCGGGGGCTACAAAGATGGTTCTTGGCATTGAGACTGAAGGAGGAGTAGGATTTGGTAATTATAGCAGGAATACCTTGTGTGTAAGTATTGATCAAGGATGTGATGGACCAGGTAAAGCCAGAGAGCGTTCCCTACGCGTCTCTCCTCAAATTTTTCTCAGGACATGTCCCAAAACAGATGAGGAAAAGCAGGATACCTCATGAGCCTTATTCGAAGGCGGTTGACAGTGTATGTCATGGTCTAGATTAGATCGGTTATTTCACAGGCTATTAGTATTGTGAGTAAGTACCCGGTAAGCAATATTGGGTAGCGGTGAGATGGTAAGAAGACTACGTCTTTTCTTTTGAGAAGACAAGAGTAAAGGTGGTCGAGCTTGTGGATTTTGATAACTTCTTTGAGCTTGGTAATGGCGTAAAAGAAAGACGGAGTGTGCACAAGATGCTATGATATGATACAGAAATAAGAGAAGAGGTCAAGAAGCTACACAGTTCAAGATTGAAGACATGGTGGAGATTGTTGAGATATGTCTTAAATTTGAACGTGCACGACCGGTCGTGGGAGCAACTCGACTAGTTGTAGCCCGCTCTACTCAAAGTCCAGCGAGCATAAAATTTTGGGGTCCGAGGTGCTCGAACGGTCGTGGGACATGCTCGACCGGTCGTGGGTGGCGCTTGACCGGTCGTGCAATCTGCACAACCAGTTGTGGTTACGCAGATTCGTTTTGCGATTTTGTGTGGATTGTGGATTTTGAGTCTTTTCGCAACTGGGATGCGGAAGGAAAGTTTCCTAAACTATAAGTTGGTGTTCCTAAGGCTTTTCTAGTATATGGAAAATAATTCTAAGGCTTTGTAAAGGGGTTTTAGGGAAATTAAAGGGTGTAGCAAGGGTGAGATTCGAGGTTGTTCAAATCGGGTAAGTCTTCTCTCTTTGTAATTTCTATTTTCATAGTGGAGATCTGTCGCTTTGTGCCGTGATTTTTTCTCGTAAGGGTTTTCCACGTTAAATTTATGTGTTCTCTTACATGTGCTTGGTGTCATTGAATTGCTATCTTAGATCTAGATCTGTGTGATTCCGCAGGCAAAATCTCCAACAGTATCCGATCATAAGAACTTCTTGTGCACGGGTATCAAGCTAAGGGCCGGGCTTCGGCTTAAAATTCAAGGCCATTTTCTATCTGGATGGGCTTGGACTGCATATTGTCCATATGGCCTGAAATCAACCTGACTTATTAATGTTTGCAGGAGCAATTTTATAATATAAAAGGAGAAACTCTCAAGTACGTACAACCAACTTATAAATAAACTATTAACTAATGTTTAATTCATTTTAATAAATAGAAAATACCAGGAAAAGAAAGAAAAGGATGTTAGCTCGGGTGAGCCCCATCATGGTGTTTATGTAAAATCTTTGTTGAACACCAAGTGTGTCACTCTATGTTATGCACAAAATAAAAAATCAGCCCCATTCATTATTCAAGTGAACCACACAATTAGAAACAACATGCAGGGCAACGTTTATCCTACAAACTGTTCTCCTTGGTTTGGCCTACCTAAATTACATATGAACTAGATTTTTCGATCTAGAGTTTAAGATTTGGTGTGTAGATTTCATATAATCATAATAGTGGGCGTTGTAAAAATCAAGGGTGGACATCTCTCTCCCACTTGCTTTTGTAGGTGTTGGCCCACCTTAGTTACCCATAAGGTTAATAATTTAGCCTTGGGCCTAAAGTGGGATTATACATCTATTGGTCAAAGTGAATCTCATAAATACATTATGGTTGGCCTCATAAAAAATTAAGGTTGTACATACTATCAGTTTTTATTATTTTTTTAATATCTTAATTGTAAATAACTTGGAGAGAGCTACCCGCTTTTAAAATTCCTTGGGCCTATTTGGATTAAAGATTACTATTATAATACTAATTTAAAAGTGTAACGATTACAGATCACTTTACCTACCTCCTTGAAATGATTACAAATCCGTTTCACCTGCATCCTTGGAAGCATCCCTATTTAATCAAAGATTGTTGTATTTGGTCCATGGACGATAAAATTATAATAATGATAATTTTTTGTTACTTTAATATCAAATCATCAGTATGTTAGTATTTGAGATTTTTATAATAATACAATAAAAAAGTACAGTAATTATAAATTCTTTTATCTATCTCTACTAAGTATTTACATTTTAATGACAGGTATTGCATTTGATTTCCCTATGAGAAAATTATAATGATGGCAATTTTCCAATTAGACCACCGTGGTAATTCTCAACTCAAAATTACCGTTATCCTAAATAAGTTAGGATACCCACGTCATGTCAATGAACTTGTGTTGCCACACACGTAGGCCTACAAGCTGAGATGGTCCTACGATTAAAGGTCCATCGCTCCCTAATGATGATCCTTATCTTTGAGTTTTATGATTAGTCTTTTGATTGTCCTAAATTCATTACAGATAGCAACGGCAAAAAGTAATCATTTCAGCACAATTTTATTATGGTGGCCTGCATAGAACAGATTCTGGAACGTGGACGGTTCGGATCATTGGAAGATTCAGTGGACTCTAGTGGGCGGCTAGGCCTGATCCTGACTCGGACAGAGGCAAGCCAAAACGAACTCTATGGTCCCGAAACGACGCTTCAACGATGCCCTGAGTTTTTGAGTCGAACGAGAGCCGTTGAAAATTTTCTTTTCATTGGTTTAAATCATCTATACATGTTGACGGTCAAAATCACTAATTAAATAATCATTTCAAGACATGGACGGTTCCGATCTTCGGATCACTGAGCATGTGTGCCTCGGTGGATGGCGACAGATACTAGAACCTGACTCGCGACATACGCAACTCGAAACCCGCTAAAACAAGACCAAAAACCCTTCATTCCCTCAAAAACCCTAGTTCCAATCTCCCGCCACCATGACTCTGGTTGCAGGCTTTTATGAGAAATACATATGGGGCTTCCGCATCAAAGGCCCACCAGATCAAGGGCCAGGATCAGAGGCCCACGTCCTAAAACCGCTCCTCCTTTTCCTTTCATCTCTCCCCCATCAAATCCCTCGCCTTCTCTCCCCCCCTTGCCGCTTCCGGCGCTGCCTCAGATGACGCCGTTAAGATCTACGATCTCTCCTCCCTCTCCGTCATTGGCTCCCTAACGGACCATAACGGTGCCGTTACTTCTCTCTCTTTCTTCACTCCTCCCTTCCTCTCCTTCCCCCGTAACCTCCTAACGGCGTCTGATGACGGCACCATCTGCATCTACGATGTCGACCCCTTCGTTTGCCTCAAGACCGTTGTGGCCCACAAGAAGGGGGTTAATGATCTGGTCGTTCATCCGTCGGGGAAGTTGGGGCTTACTGTGGGGCGGGACGCGTGCTTGGCCATGTTGAATTTGGTCCGGGGGAAGAGTAGCTTCTGCTGCCGGCTGGGCCGGGAAGCATCGATCGTGCGGTTTGATGATGGAGGGGAAAGATTCTATATGGGGACAGAGGAGAAGGTGTCCGTCCATGATTGGGAGGACGCGAGGTTGCTGCTCGAGCTGGAGAATCAGAAGCGGGTCCTCTGCGTTGTGCCTGGGGAGGTAAGTGAATCCTACCCATCATAGATGCAGTGATTGTTCATATGATTGGGACTGTTGATTTGGTGTGGCATTGTGTGAATGGGCTTCTCCCCAAGAATCAAGGTAATTGGATTATGGAAACTTTAGTGGATGGTTAAAATAGTCAAGTGGTTGCATTCAATGGGCATGCATGATTTATAATGATAGAATGATTGGAATTGTTAAATCGCCACGATTTCAGTGTGATGGCCCACCCATGGGATGTCCTGCCAGATCAGTGATCCTGATTGTTGGAAATGTTTTCCATGTGTATGTTGGGGATCAGAGCATTGTGGGACTTCCATGAAGCAAGGATCATGATGAAATGTTGAATTTTTATTATAGAGTTGATTCCTTGTTGGTTTCTAGGTTGATAGTGTCTTCAATTTTGAGTTAAAAATTTTAAAATTTCAACTTGTTGATTCCATATAGCTTCTATCTTGTTGTTCAAACTTTAGGAATCTAGACTAGAGGTGATGCAGGTGATACAATGTTGAATTTGTCCCAATACATGTTGGGGCCACCTGTCTTGCAATCCAAATTTCCCATTATGGAGAGGAGAAACCCCAAACGATCATCGTTGGATGATCCTATCTGATTGGGCTCACATCAGAGGTGGACCATCGGTATGTATTTCTCCATTTTCATTGAATGGGTCCTTACTCTTGCCCGGGCGGTAGACTCACAAGAGTTTCAACACCAGGTCAAGGGTTCAAGTACCCATAGGTGGTGAAATCCCACTATGGCGTGAGTTTGTGGGTGTGTGTATGTGGAGTGTGTGTGCGTGTGGAAAAAAATGCATTCAGTGCAGGCAATAGAGTTTCCAATGGTAGAGCCTTCCATATGATTAGGTTAACCACCTGCACCATGCTGGCTCAAAGTAAAAATGTGGTGTCTTTTGAGCAAGTACATATAATACCTATAGAGAGTAAGTGTTAATCACACATCCCATACACTTGGCGTACTTGTAATTTAATCCAAACCATCCAAATTGCCAGACCCATTACGATGGCGCATGCCTAAGAATCAAACCAGTGAGATGATTCTACCTTCCAATCAGTTGATGTCGAATGGATGTCTGAAAAGAAAATTGTCAAGACTCCAAATTCAGCGAGCTAAAATGGATGGTTCAAAACGACCAATTGGTTTTTATTTGGGTTGTATTATCTCTGCACCAGAATGGAGATCACATTTTGGATAGTCTGGATTGATATGAATTATATAATGTGACCCGCATCTCTGCATACACATGTTTTTAATTCTGACAACTGGAGCCTGTAGTTCATAAGCCAGACTGTTTGTCTGTTGAATCTCAAAATGGATGGAGAGCACCCCAAAAATTTCCCTGATGGTGAATCTTAACGAACAATAATATTGGAACCATTTCCAGTTGAATGTGGACTGCTTTTTGTATCTTCTCTTTGTCACCATCAATCTGTGGGTGAAAAATCAATAGGCTAAGATTGTCCTATCAAGGAGATTGTGAGTCCTAGTTCATCTACAGTGGGACATGACAGACCAATGGTCTAGAATACGCAATGGCCCTTCACTTACCGAATCGAAACCCCGTGTATGCTATGCAAGCATGCGGTCAATGTAGTATATGATTCTTCATGGATTGATGTCCTGTGTACCATGGATGTGTTGGCAACATGGTTTTGGATTGCGGTTTTGGAGAGTGACTCTCACAGAGACTGGAACTTGTACAGCTCACCCCGACTCAGTATCATTTCAGGGTGTAACTTGCCCATTGACTCGTTTTGTTCTCCCCGGATATTGAGTCAACTTATTTTCAGATGATATTTAAAACCATTGTACGCAATCTTTCCTCATGTTGTAACAAAGTCATGTGTAAGGCTAACCCTTCTCTTGGCCACAACAAATGCCAATATGCAGGTTGCTGCTTAGAAGTTCTATGCAGTTCCCTCCCAATGGTAGCAAAACATGTTTGATAATCAAGAATATTGATCTGATGGACACATTCTGGATTGGCTCTACAGAAAAAATTGCAATTATTGCACAAATCTGACCATCCAATTGTTGTCTTTCTGTGGTTGTATCATGTATGTAGACCACTATCTAACCTCTCCTTTCTCAGCACATTGATCAGATGGCTACACAGTCCAATCCCTTTTCCTTCTGGGATTGGGGGCCCACCAGAACAGTGGTCCCAATCACCATACACGTTTGCCATTTGCATCTTGTAGAGGGAACTCAAATTTGCTTCTATTTAGCAATTTGCATATTGATGTTCCTCTTCAGTTATTGGTTTAGGAACATTTATTGCTTATTATTGTTTGAATTTTTTGTCAAGGTTGATTCCCTCTTGTTTTTGGTTGCACTAAAATTGTAAGATTACAAAGAGTTTAGAAGCTGTTGACCCCATATAATATTTTGGAGGATTAGGATTTTTTATTTATATTCTAGGGAACACTAGGCCAGTTGCGTGGATAGGAAAAAAAAAGGTACTTATGGGACTGTCGATAGGACACTTGGATAAAACAAGGGCCATGGGGGTGTTTGGATCAATATGAAATGTGCTCCTGCTCAGGTCATCAATAAAGCTATACATGGGTCCCTTTTCCCCATCTGTGTGACTGCATTCAACATTCTTACTTTCTTTGAAGATTTTTCAATGTTTTTTTATTTCTTGGAATTTTTAAGAAAAAAAATCCTTGAAAAACCTGATTTCATGAGGAAAATAGGCTTGTCTGCTCTTAATTTGCAAAGGAGATGGAGGGAGGCTAAATAGACCAAAATTTCATGTGTTTATTTTAAGAAAAGTTGCATAGTGAAGCATTACATGGCCCATGCGTGTGTATGACATCCGACCAGTCAAATAGGTGGGCCCCACAATGGTTATCATACAAACAAAAAATCACACTGATTTAATCGTCAAGTGAGCCACATCATAGAAAACAAAATCATCATCATCATCATCAAAGTCTTATCCTAGCTAATTGGGATCAAGTCGGCTACATGAATTCATTTAGACTATAGGTTATTAATTCTTCTCTTATTACCTCCACCCATGTCCTTTTTGGCCTTCCCCTTACCCTTTTAGAGCCTTCAACTTGTACCAACTCATTTATATCTAGAGCAGTTCTTAGTCTCCGTTGCCATTAACCAAACCAACTAAACTAAGTCTTCTTTCCCTCATCTTGTTGCCCATTGTGCTACTAATAAATTCCCTCAAACATTCATTTCTAATTCTATCCTTGTCTTGCCACTCATCCATCTCAACATCCTCATTTCAACTATGCTTATCAAGGTATTCTGTAACGATAACGGTGGCCATAACTGCCACCACCATTACCTTTACGATACGGGTTGTAATAGCTGCTATAGTTCTTGTAACGGCCATTACACTCTTTTTTTATTTTATTTTATTTTTTTAAAAAAAAACCCTCCCAAAGACCTATATTGGTCCTATAATGGACCATTACGGGGTTGTTACTCCCTTTATGGGAGGCGTAATGGGGGTTGTAATGGCCTTTACAGTTTTTTATTTTTCATAACGGCCTTTACGACCCTATAATGTGTAACGGTTGTCACCGTTACCTTTACGTAATAGCCTTTACGGCACACCATGATGCTCATCCTATGAACATGTTCATTAACTACCAAACATTTTGTCCCATATAGCATGTGTGATCTTATAGCAATCCTATAAGATTTTCCTTTCAATTTGAGTGGTACAGGACGATCACATAAACTCTAGATGCACATCTCCATTTCTTCTACTTGCTTGAATTCTAGGATGATCATTCTAGAAGAAGACGTCCACCCCCGCGAGGGTGCAGTTCGTAGATTGGATCCACTCTCACCAACTTGTTGACCTTCCTTTATCAGGTGCTAGGTACACCTGGACCAATGGTCGTGCTAATCTTGTCCTCTCCCGTTTGGATAGGTTTCTTATTTCCTCGGAGTGGCTCGATGCTTTCCCTTCTGTTCAACAAATTGTGCTGCCAAGAACAACTTCTGATCACTATCCGATCTTCCTCTCGGTGGAAGAGGAGAACTGGGGTCTGAAACCATTCAAGTTCAACTCCTCCTGGCTCCAGTTTGAGCCCCTACGGCAGCACATCAAAGAGTGGTGGGCCAAATTCAGGGTGGAAGGAGTCGCTGGCCATAAGTTAATGTGCAAACTTCGTCACCTTAAATTCAAACTGAAGGAGTGGCATCAACAGGAGGTGAGGAAGAAAGAAGCAGAGGAAGTGGCTCTCCAAGAGGAACTCCAGCGCATCGATGCTGAGGCGGATTCTACTCCTTTGTCGACTGAGGCTATCTCTAGGAGAGTTGTTATTATTCAACTCCTCTCGAACAGAGCTCTGGATGCGGAAGCCTCGTGGAGGATCAAGTCCAGAGCCAAATGGATCGCTGAGGGCGACAAGAACACCAAGTTCTTCCACAATGTGGCTAACATGCATGCTTGTTCGAAGGCAATTCTCAGCATTTTCGACAAAGGGACTAGAGTGGATGATAGAAAAGGTATCGAAGATCTCGCAATTGCTCATTTCAAGGATCTCTTGACATCCGAGAAGTGGGCCAGACCACAGCTGGACAATGCTCCTCTCCCCTCTCTAAATGCCACCGATGCCGACTCGTTGGAAGACTAATTCTCTGAGGAGGAACTGAAAGTCGCAGTTGATGCGTTGGGAAGGGACAAATCGCCAGGCCCTGATGGATTTCCGCTCTCCTTCTTTCAGACTTTCTGGGATTTGGTTCGTGTTAATCTTCTCCTATTCATCCAAGAGTTCCACGATCGAGCCAAGCTGTCTAAAGGTCTTGGAGCTACTTTTATCTCCCTTATCCCTAAGAAGCCTGGGGCCAATTCTTTCTTTGACTTTTGACCTATCAGTCTTATCGGGAGTCCTTACAAGATTCTTGCTAGAATTCTTTCAACTAGGCTATCCAAAGTCATCGGGCAGTTGATATCCCCAACCAGAACGCTTTCATCAAAGGTCGTCAGATTACTGGTGGAGCATTGATCGCAAACGAAATCCTCCACTCGTGTCACAAGGCTAAATCATCGGGGATCTTCTGCAAACTGGATGTGGCCAAAGCTTATGATCACGTTGATTGAAACTTTTTGCAATACATAATGCTCAGGATGGGTTTCGGGGAGAAGTGGAGACAGTGGATGGCTGCTTGTATTGGATCCGTTCACTTCTCTCTTCTCCTTGACGGATCTCCTAAAGGTTTCTTCAAGAGCTCCAGAGGTTTGCGCTAGGGCGACCCCCTTTCTCCCCTCTTATTTCTCATAATTGAAGAGGCTCGCTAGGTTCTTCTTACTCGGGGTCAGGTTCAAGGTCTTCTGCGTGGCATCATGGTTCCTGGCTTGATAGATCCCATTACACACATCCAGTTTGCGGACGACACGCTCATCTTTTCAGAATCCTCTACGGAACGCATCGACAATCTTCTTATCACCCTGGGCTGCTTTGAAGTTGTCTCTGGTCTTCACATCAACATGTCCAAATCTAGATTGTTGGGTATCAATATACCAGCCCCTATGCTCCAGACCTGCGTGGACTCTCTCGGCTGTTCGCTCGGATGCTTCCCCACCCTGTTCGTCGGTCTTCCTCTATCGGCGGGACGTCCGCCTATCTCTATGTGGGATAAGATCATTGCAAAATTTCACAACTTCCTCGCATCCTGGAAATGTCAGTACTTATCCCTCGGGGTCGTCTAACGCTCATCAAAGCCACTTTGTCCAGCCTTCCTCTCTATTTTATGTTGCTATTCAGGTGCCCCGGGAGAGTGATCAGTGACATTGACAAACTCAGAAGAGATTTCCTTTGGTTCGGATCTGACACACAAGAGAAATTCCACCTCCTCAAATGGAACGAAGTTTGCTAGAATTATAGGGAAGGAGGAGCGAATGTGAAGAATATGAAAGCCATGAATCAAGCCTTGTTAGGGAAATGGACATGGAGGCTTGCTACTGAGAAGGACGTGCTGTGGGCGAGAATCATTAGAGGAAAGTACGGGTCTTCTGTTGGGGACTGTTGGCCTGCTATTACTTCATATTATAAGGCATCCCACATTTGGAAAGGGATCTTCTCTTCTAAAGATCCGGTGATTTAAAACAATTCTTTCGTTTTGGGAAATGGCGCGTCAATCCGATTTTGGGAAGATCCGTGGACTAGCAACATGCCCCTCAGGCTTCAGTTTCCACTCATTTACCATCTTTCTCCTAAAAAAGAGGTCTTCATCAGTGAATGCTATTCCGCTTCTTCGACTCAAATCGTCTGGGATATCAGAACTTGTAGAAACCTCTTCGATACTGAAACAGAGGAGTTTCAAGCCTTCATGGCGTGTATTTTTCGCTCAGCCCCAATCAACAACCAACCCGATGGAATTGTCTAGCAGCTTGAGAAGTCAGGTCTCTTCTCCATTAAATCCCTTTACGGTGTTACGTGTGGCAGTCCTCAACACCTGCATCAGGCCTCATCTTTTATATGGAAATCCCTTGCTCCTAAGTTTATCTGTTTCACCTGGTTAGCAGGGCGGAATAGAATTTTGACGATCGACAATCTCATCAAGCGTGGAATGCAACTTGTGAACATTTGCTTGTGCTGTATGAGTGATGCAGAATCGGTTAATCATCTGTTCATCCACTGCTCATTCACGTCAAAAATCTTGGCTGAAGTTTGTCACATCTTTTCAGTTCCCTGGTGCAATCCTCTATCCACCTCTAGCTTACTACAGGCTTGGAATGGTCTTCGGTTGGGAAGGACTATCGCTGTTATCTGGCGTTTGGCTATTATCGCTATTTGGTGGGCGATTTGGGCGGAAAGGAATGACTGTTGTTTTAACAATGTTGCTTCGTCTGTTGTAGTGGTCAGGTCCGGGGCTAAAAGATTTATTATTGAATGGGCCTCTTCTGTAAACAATCTCAAGTCGGTTGATTTTAGTTTTCTAGGCTTTTAAGGCCTGTCTACTATCTCAGTAGTTGGGCCTTCTTTTCTCTCTCTTGTTTTTTCTTGTGCTCCTCTTTTCTCCTTTTAATGAATTTCTCAGTTGCTTCTAAAAAAAAAAAAAACATCCTTCTCAGTCTCTCTATTCATGAATTATCGACTCAAGATGTCAAAAGTGGTCATCTTGGGAAACTTCTTGGTCATCAATCTTAATTAATTCCTCCATTTTGGCACTGGCCTTCTAATAATATTCCATCATCTTTCAAAAAAAGAAAAAGTAATTTTAATTAATTCCTCATTTCCACTCCTATTGTTACTAAAATTGCACTCCATATACTCTGGTTTAGTTGAACTTTTTTAAAAAAAAAAAGATAACAGAACTTCTAAAATTAGTCTGGCTAATTTTAAATCCTTTAGATTTTAAAAGACCCCTCCATAAATCTAGCTTTGTTCATTGTAAAAATAATAAATTAATATTTTTAAAAAAAAAGTCCAAAAAATCTCCAATTCCACATGTGGCCCAAATGATAATTGGATCGGCCTATTTTTTTTGGGGCATTTAATCATGACAACGGGGCGCTTTTTTCATCGGGCTGGATGTCATACATAAACCATGTCGGCCCTAGAATGCTCGATCACACTTCTTTGAAAAAGAAAGCTGACCACGGGCATTTCGGTCTTTGTGCCTTCCATTTAGTCAAAGGATCATTCTGGAAATTCAAAATAATTGAGGCATTTTTTCATTAAATCAGGTTTTCCAAGGACTTTTTCTGATTATAAAAATCCCTTATTTCTAAAGTATTGTTGGTTTGCTAATGCTGCTGTTGTTATTTGACCTTTTAGGCAGTTATTATTTATGGGTTTCAGACGATGTTAAACACTGCTAAAAAAAAAAGATTAAAAAAATTTAAAGTAAAATAAAAAATAAAAAATCAATGAATTCATGCTTATAATTGAGGTTCAGGTTTTACATGGTCAAATGAGCCGAGGGCACTTATGGCCACTTATGATGGTTTTATGCAGTGTTCGCATTGTCGACGAAATGTCGATAATATCGCCGATAATATCGGTGTCGCTAGACTAGCGACACCGAAACCCCCATTTTTCGTTTCTCTCTGGATTATCGGCGAAATATCGGCGATATCATCGATAATTTTGGATTTTTTTGCGACAAAATAGGTAAAAAGCGAAAAAAAAATCGAAAAAAAAAAACCTTTGATTTCGGTAATACCTGGTTGATGGTTGATCGGAACTCGGAAGAAAAGAATCTCGTGGGTAGCAATCGACAGCTCTCGTCTTCAACAGAGGTAAAGAAATTTGAAATTTTCCCTTTTCTTTGTTCGATTGGAAGATTGATGTCACAAATACATGATTTCGGTGAAAAATCAGAGATTTTGGAAGATTGAGATAGGATTTTGAAACCCTCAGTCGAAAGTCTCCCCTCTTCACAGATGAAATCCCCTCTTTTTTTTTTTTCTTTTATGCTTCAAAACTTTTGAAGCAGACCGGGCGCATGGTGTGCTTCAGCGAACTGAGTAAACTCTCTGGGCCCACCGTGAATGTATGTGATTTATCCACGCCGTCCATTCATTTTTCTAGTTCATTTTACGGGTAAATCCCAAAATTAAAGCATATCCACAACTCCAGTGGACCACACCACAAGAAACAATGAGAATAATGATTTTCACCGTTGAAACCTTCTTAGGCCCCATAGTGATGTTTATTTGTCATCAAACCTTTTTGTAAATATAAAAAGGCATGGATGAAGGGTTAAAATAAATATTAGCTTGATTCAAAATTTCTGTGGCCACCAAGAAGTTTTTAATGATATGCGTTCAATTCACACAGTTTCCTGTGGTGTGGTCCATTGAAGATTTGAATCTGGTTCATTTTTCGGATCACGCACTAAATTAAGCCGTCATATATGATGGATGGTGCAGATGTAAGGTACATACTTCATAATGGGTCCCACAGTTGTACTAACGGTTCAAAGGAGATCAAAGTTACATTGGCCCCACAGTGATGTATTTATTATATCTATACCGTTCATCTGTTTTTAGAGTTCATTTTAGAGCATTATCCAAAAAATGAATCATATCCAAAGATTATATGGACCACACCATAGATAGCAGCGGAGATAATGATTTTCACCGTTAAACAATTCGTAAAGCCCACCATAACGTTTAGCATCCAATCTGTTCATAAAAACACAAATATCTGAATGAAGAGGAAAAACAATTTTCATATTGATCCAAAACTTCTGTGACCCCAAAAAGGGTTTCAATGGTAGACGTTCAATCCCCTACTGGTTTTTGCAGTGTGGTCCACTTGATAGTTATATCTGTCTTATTTTTTGTCTAAAGCCTTAAGACGAGTTCTTCAAATGGATGAACAGTTTGGATATAACACATACCTCATGATCAGACCCACAAAATTTGTTGATGTCAATAGCTAGTGTGAGGTACACCAGCCAATCCGCTTCCGGATCCACCGACCTCGATAAATTTTGGGATCCATACAAACTGTGCCAGAACGGAAGTGGATTGCGTACTGAGTAAACTCCGTGGGCCCATTGTAATTTACGTATTTGATCTACTTTGTCCATCCATTTTATTAGATGATTTTAAGGCAAAAGCCAAAAAATGTAGCATATCCAAAGCTTTAGGTGGACCATACCACATGAAACTGTGTGAATTGAATGTTTACCATTGAAAAATTCTTGGGGGCCACAAAAGTTTTGTATCAACCTGATATTTCTGTTTTTTTTTTTCATCCATGTCCCTGTGATCTTATGAATAGTTTGGATGACAAATAAACATCACTGGGACCTATGAAGATTTAAATGGTGGAAATCATTATTCCCACTGTTTCATATGGTGTGGTCAACTTGGAACTTAGATAAATTTATTTTGGTTATTATTAGAGTAATTTCATATGAAAACGTATGCTTTTTTGGGCCCCAATAAATGAAAAATTATTATTTAATGCATTTTTTTTACAAATTTTTAATTTCTAAATATGCAAATGTGTATTTAGGCATGTCCTGAAGTTTCATTAAAAAATTTCACCGTTATCTCCATGTTTTTGCATTTTTCTCCACTTTTCCGGTTATCGGCGATAACGATATTATATCTTTATCTCTGGCCAACGAAACTTGTATCGATACCAACAACTTGAACACTGGTTTTATGTGATCGAATTTTTCATGGAGGTTTGCTTCCTGCTGTTTGAATGGTTGGGAATTTTCTTGTGGTATTTACCAATCCCTTTGGCGGAACGTTTTACCTTTCGAAAAAAAAGTTGGGTGTCTTTATTATTATTATTATTATTAAGGGAGTTTCATGTCTTTTATCATTGAAGTACTCATCCAGAGAATTCCAGAACTGTTTTTAAATAGCATTTTGGTTTTGGGAGAAACTTCCCTGTTAGGTTGAAATAATAGGATCTACAACCTGAGCTTTTCCATGTTCTGCTTTGGTTTTCCATTCTGACAAGTAGGGCCCATTGCTCAGTATACAGACCAATAGTCTATTTCTTCCTACCGTAGATGGACCATGCTCCAAAACTCATCCTGATTGAAAGACCCAAGCCACTAATCTCGGGCCCTTAACAGTTGGATGTGGACCGTCGCTGTATATATCAACCATCTATTTCTAGGCCACAAATTGGAAAGAATAGGACTTTCGGGTTATATAGTCCATCAACAGTGGGAACCAGCAGACCAAAGATTGGGATCACAGAATGATGGGGGCCCCTCTTTGGAACTGAAAACCTGAATACACAGTTGAAAGCATCCAGTGGAGCATCCAGTGGAGTGCCCTAAATTCCTCAAATTGGAAAGAGGGTTATAGAGGACTATGCTTCCCCAAAATATCTGAAATGTTGCTCTGCATGGGATATAACTCCCATCCAAAATAATGCAGTACTCTTGATGGTTTGAAGGAATCCCTAAATATCAGCCTCACTTTTTCTTCTTCGTTTTTGTTAACTCTGTCCAAGTGGTTTCTGCTTTCAAAAGATTGGAGCTGTGAGTTTTTCTTTTCTTTTTTCCTCTTTTCTTTTTTCATTATTACATCTTGTTTGGGAGAATGTTTTGGCCCTTGATAAAGTGAAATGGCCGAAAAGATTCATGTAGCCAACCCCATTTATTTGGGATAGGCTTTAGATGATAACAAATCTTTTTTGGGACAGAGTCTTTGGATCTCAGTTATTCATTGTAAGATATGGTAGCATTTTCTTTATATCACTTCTATGTTATTCTTACCTGTTTGGATCAGCAGAACTTATTCTTTTAGTTCATTTTCTCTTCTTAAACAACAGAATGGACTCTTATTTACTGGTGGAGAAGATTGCAACATCACTGCCTGGGATACAAGGACTGGAAAGGTGGCATATTGCATTGAAGATGCTCATTCAACCCGCGTGAAAGGTCTCGTTGTTCTTGGGAGTAGAAGCAGCAGCGACGAAGATGCTGAACTCCCTTATCTCGTGGCATCTGCATCATCGGATGGTGTCATACGGGTCTGGGACGTGCGTATGGCCAAGAAGGAGAAGCCAAATCCGTTGACAGAGGCCAAAACGAAATCAAGGCTGACTTGTCTTGCCGGATCATCAGTTAAATGTGAGTGCTTCATCTCCTTTCCATGCTCATCCCTCTGATTTTCAGCATTAATATCTTTTCAGTTCCTGGAAATATTAATCATGTTTCAATTACTGGGATGTGGCTCATTAGAGACATGGTGGAAGTCTAACCCGAGCACATACTGCACCACTTCCCTTATCTGTTGTGCAGGTGTGCCATTAAGACCGTTACATAAAGATAACGGTGGCAACCGTTACACGTTACGGGGTCGTAACGGCCGTAACATCCGTTATGGAAAAAAAGACCAGTTATTGCCGTTAATGGCACGTTACATCCCCTATAAAGGCCATAATAGCCCCGTAATGGTCTATTAGGGCACATATACATGTTTTTCATACTTTTAAATCAACATTACGGGCAGATACAGGTTTTTCGTGGGTTTTTTTTAATAAATAAAAAAATAAAAAAGAGAGACTGTAATGGCCGCTACGGGCCATAACAGCCGTTATGCCCTGTGTCGTAAAGGTAACGGTGGTGGCCGTCACAGCCACCATTACCGTTATGGAACACCTTTGTGCTACACACCCAAATTGGGCACAGGACAACGGTCTAGAGTCTGGATTGCCCATCATGTGGGCCCAACTATTCAGGCGTACTTTAGTCAAAATGCACGTGGCACAACGGTCGATTCCCGATTGTTCATCATGTGCACCCTACTGTTATCAAATCATATGGGAGAGTATCCTACCCATCCAATTGGTGAGCTTGATTCCTTCAATGCTGACCATTGCCAACATTCTTAGGTCAATGGCCCTATGGTTAAGATCATCCACTTCCTATCATGGCCAACGCTCACAGTGGGATGCACCCAATGAATGATCATGAGCATGGGCCTGTGTACCACTTGTCCAATGGCTGTGGGAGCTCAAAAGGAGCATTGGTGCATTTTGCAACGACTGGACAATCTCCCAGTTTTATGTGAGCAGATGCCCATTACACCGCCAAGGGGTCAATTGGCAATATGGATGTTGGGCAGTTAGGAATTGGTATATAGAATTTTCAATTCAAATCATGTTTGGTGCCCCACAAAATCCTTGATTTCAAATCCAACTTGGATTGAAATAAAATCCTCAAAAGGAACCTTTTTAGTGTCCAAGAGAAGAGGTAGGGTGTAAAATCCTGGATTTCGTTCTTTGCCAACTGACATTACTGCTCTCTCCTCTGTTTTGAGGCCCCCTTAAATCAAGGTCCAGGCTGCCAAACATGATTTCTTGTTTGCACAGGATTAAAAATCTCAGGCTGCCAAACACAATTGAAAGGATGCAAAATCCATGTTCAGGATCTGGATTCTCAAGTCTGAATCCAATGCATGCTGCCAAACCACCCCTAATGTGAATCTGTCGAATCTCTAAATTAATTTGGCACTATTTTCCTTTTTCTTGTTTGTGTAGCTTTCAAGAGACCAGTAGCTGGAGGTAAAGAGGAGGCGGTCATTGCACAGGAAGATTCATGGACTGAAAAGAAGCAAATTTTCTGTTACTTACAAGATTTTTGGAGGAACGGATAAGTCTTCATATGACTGCGGGGCTCTCGGAGGCTCGTTTGCTGTGAACTCATTTTTGTAAGAAATGACGGTACCGAGTGGAACTAAAGATGGCTTGCTCTGTGATTCCATTTTTTTTTTTTTTTTGAAATTTTGGCTCTTTAATTTGTAAACAATGGATTAGACTTCGAGGGCATTTTGAAGACTTGAGTTTATTTAATTTTTAGTAGTGAAGTAACTCTCTTGCTTTATTCATTTACGCAACTGGTGTTTGGATGACACCGACATTCAGTTTGTATGGAATTTCTAGGGGAGATGTGTTTGTACTTAGCTCTCGAGGAATGTTTGGTGTTTCAGACATGGTATTACACCATGTTCTGGTGGTTTTTTTTAATGACTTTGAAACTTTCCTAATAGCAGCACACACTGCTGAAATTTTTCTGCTCTTAGTTTTGGCAAACGTAGCCTCATTGGATTGAATTTTGTTTGAATCAAATGTTCCATGAATGGTTCATCCTTTCAGCTTCATTTTAACCAATCTGATCTGCTTAGTCTCATTTAAATAAGATATTGGCCACTTGGAAATAACTTTGAACTTTTAACTAATATTGACAGATCTGTGCATTGAACAGCTGGGCCCTTTGGTGTATGGACATAATGGACGGTTCAAATGTTTTAACCACTTGCCACCCCACATGCATATGTTGCCACATCCGAGTGGCTTGATTTTCCAACCACATCACTGACATGGTGGATACAGATGGGCCACTATTATGACTGTGCCCTGGCCAGAAATATATATATATATATGGGAAAAGGTACTATGAGCTCGAGCTCGAGCTTACGCGTCCATCCCATGTGGTTGAGCTGTGTGCCCCACCGTGATGCCTTTCGAACATCTACCCCATCAGTCAGATGCGCCATTCCATCGTGGGCCTAGGTCTCAAAAATCAAGTCAATCCGTGACTTGTGTGGGCCACACCACTTACAGAAGTGGAGAGAGGCCGTGCACCATTAAAACATTCATAATCATTTTTGGGGGCCACAGAAGATGTGGTTTGCAAATCCAGCCCATCCATTATGTGTGTCCCACTTGTATGAGGGTTCAGACCAAGTTTCAGTAGCATTAAAAACTCAGGTGGGCCCCACCAAGTGCTTTTATATGTTTTAACGGTATTTCACATGATTTTAGATGGTATGGCCCACCTGAGTTCCGTATACGGCTAATTTTTGGGATATCCCATAATTTAAAGGGGAGCCATCAAATGCACGGTGTTGATGGTCGACACGCATCATCGTAGGGCCCACACAGCTCGACCTCATGGGAGCTTATCGTCAGCTCGAGTGTATAGTACCTTTTCCCTATATATATATATATATATATATATATATATATATATAAACATAAACTAAAGCCCTACCAAAATGATTTCATGTCATTTTAGTTAACAGTAATTATGTATTAGAGATCATAGATTATAAAGATTACTTTTAATCCCTACCAAAATATCTAATACATTTCTGCTCTTAACTAAATTGAGATTTAAGTGGGCAACCAAACAGGGCCTTTGTTTCTTGCAGTTCTCCCAGTGAAGGAAATAAACTGACATGAAAATTGCAATAAAGGAGATGATTAACAGTACCCGAGTGTCCATATAAACACGTGTTTAATTAATGGATGTATAATCGAGCAAATAACGCTACATTTACATCCATGAATCAATAACAAACCATTAATGGCCCAGATCTTCTAGTCCTGAAAAAAGACCCAGATCAATCCACAATTCTCTCTTGATCAAGGCAATGAACCTTTTCAAGTCAGTAATTTTGTACACAAACACACAGGAGTTTCAAACACTTTAAAATACACCTTTCACAGCTGTTGCATTATTCCACCCTCTCTTTATCTTTCTGTTGCCCTTATTTACCTTGTTAGCATTGCTGACCAGCACTCTCTGCGCCAGCCTTCCTCGGCTCCCAATTGAGATCCCCACCTTTTCTGTCCCGCCATGTGGCCCGCCACCCCTTCTGATGTGATGATGCAGTGGGGATATGTACACTTTCTTCTGAACGCTCGGCCTCAAAATGTTGCTTATTTTCTTACCACTTTTCAGCCCCTTGGAGCAGCTCCAAGGTGTTGGCTCTGGACAGTTATTTTCAGTTTCTTCTTTGATGGGATCTGCCAGGAGCGGCAGAGGTGGCAATGGCAGCGAAATAGCGGTGGGGTCCGGTAATGGCTGTAGTGCCACTGCTGCGGGGAATGGAATGAGTGAGTTACGTCGAGGGGCTGGAATTATCGGGACCCGCCGTGCAGTCGTGCAGATGGATGCTCTGCCGGTCCGTGCTGGGACTGACGGTTGTTCAGGCATCTCGGGCTTGTTTTCTTTCTGTGTTTTGTTGCACTTGAGAACACTGTTGTTGTCTGGTGGGGGCGACATATGTCATTTGTTGCACTTGAGAACGCTATTGTTGTCTGGTGGGGACGACAGATGTAATTTGTTGCTGTTGTTCTCTGTAAGTGGTCGAATGACGTTTCCCAAGTCCTTTGCTAAAGCTGTTGCTGGTTCTGTGGCATGTTTATGGTTTCCAAGCTGCCGGGCCACAAGCGGGGGCTTCATCGATGATACGTGCTGTTCTTCTTGCTGCTGCTGCTGTTGCTGTTGTTCTGCTATTTTTGTGTCAACATGCTGCCTTGCTAGTTTTCTCTCTATCAGCTGTGATTCCAACTCCTTCAACTGTGCACAACAAAATCCACTTCAGATTATGGGGCCTATTGCTTGGCCTGAAAATTACATTGTGTTGATTATAAGATCCTAAGCATTGCCTTCAAATGGATGGCTAGAGAAAAGTCGACCAGTGATTCAAATTTGCATGCGCAGACGGCCTGAAATCAGGTCGGTCTTGTCATTGCCTGGTGCTTGACATGTACATTGATGCGGTCCCATCCATATACAGTCAATCTTGTCGTTGCGCAGACCAGCCTGATTTTCAGGTCCCTAATGCATGCACAGTAAGGCCCACGTGATGAAATGACCCACATCCGCAGGAATGGATGTCCCACAAATTTATTTTCAATTGCTAACTAAAATAACAGTTAGCTTTGTAAATTGCTGTAGTTTTGTGAATTGCTGACTAAAACAACAGTAGCTTTTGTAAGTTGTTGATGAGAAAAAGAAGAAAATTCATAAACAAGACGTCTTCTTAAAAAGACAATGGACAGACAATGGACAGAAATTTACTTCTTTTTTTTTTTTTTGAATTGCTAACTAAAATGACCATTAGCTTTGTGAATTGCTGACTAAAACAACAGTAGCTTTTGTAAGTTGCTCATGAGAAACAGAAGAAAATTAATAAACAAGATATCTTCTTAAAAAGACAATGGATTGAAATTTGCTTAAAGGCTAATTCGCATACCTTGTCTTGTAGGTTTTTATTGCTCATGTCTCTTGCCTTCATCTTCAATTCAAGACCGTAAATGCTATCTTCCATCCTCTTAATATACATGTCCTTGCTCTTAATATCTTGCTTTGCCTTCTCAACCTAACATAACAAGATTTAGTATGAGATGGTCTCTTTCAGGCAAATGCCAAAAATAGCAATGGGTAGATGAAACCGATTCTGTAAAAATACACCTACCTTAAGTTGATGAGAAAAAAATACCGGGACCCATGTACCAATGTGTGACGTGTGTGTGAGATCTAGGCCATTCATCAGGTGGGGCTCCCTGTCTGTGCTGTGGCTCAAATGTCGGTCTGGCACAGTCATCACTGGGGCCCAACATGCCCAAAGAGATGGACAGTTAAAAAGAAGATCCACAGCCCGCAGTCAGTTTACATGTGAAGCAGTTTGGCCCATATCATATGTAAAACTGCCCAGATTTTGCACATGTTGCATTGGCACGTGTGAGGGATCCATCTCTAAAGCTAACATGAAAATGTTCTGAAGGGCCACTGGACTGAAACTGACTATACTGTAAAAACCTTAAGACTTTTAGATGAGCACTGAATACAGGAAAGCAAGTCACTCCGATATGTAGTACAGGAACAGGTATGTGATATGCTAGGGATAGGTTCATATAGGTTGCTCTACCACAGAAATTTAGGTATATACAATATAGTTCTATATGCGAATTGATGCAGAAATTCGAGACCAGATCTTCTGCAACCTTTGTAGAAAAGTTGTTCTACAACTCTGCTCATGCAGCACACTGGTTTTTGTATGGAATCCAACCATCCAGAAGCATCTCCCCACCAAGAAAGTGGGAGACACCAAAAGTAAGGCCAATCCAAAATCATGTAGGCCACCACTTGAATTTGGAAGTTTTTGGGTGGATGTCCATTGTTTTCCACAGCACCACCCACTTAATGATTGTATAAATGCTATTTTACGAGCATTCCATCATCATGGTGTCTCACTCACTTGATGTGTGGGTTGGGTGGCACATGCACAGCAAGGTGGACCCACCCAGAAGTTGAATACCATTTTCACATAGGTGAATAAGTTCTACGCATGTCGATAACCATTACAAGCAGGTGAATAATATTTGTAGTAAGTATAAATCTCTACATTCCAGACATATATTGACATTGTAACTTAATCAATGCTAAATGTATAGAATCATAATTTCAGGTCAGTAAAAATATCAGTCTGAATCACAGATGACCCATAATCCAGATTGCAGTTGTTCAGAATGGAAAAGTTGGGGTGTTGGCATTTTGGTAAGAGTAATCCGTACCAGCTGTTTTTGTCTGGAAAGCTCACTGATATCGAAGTTCTTCTTGGCAGGGCCCAACTCCACTCCCCTCACTCTGCTTGCAAAGTTGAGAGAGCACAGAGTCTCACTCACATCATTCTCATTGGGGCTGATCTGCACAAACATCGGCGTCTTTGAATCTCCTACTGTGAGATTTGAGTACCTCTGAAATCAGCTTCTTTTTACTGTCTAGAAAAATTCCATGACAGAAATATTATTTTCAAAAGAAAGGTACCTAGAGAGTCTTGCAGCAAGTGGGTAAGCTTGGAATTCCTACACCAGATTTGAAGGAAATTTCAGAACTCAAAACATCCAATTAGACAACTGCGACGAAGAGTAATGTTATTTGTGTGTATGCCCATCTGCAAGTGCCAAACAGAAGCACCCCAATGTTCCAATGTGGTACAAATGTATAAGAGGTCTAGGCCATTATCTGGCTGGCCATGCCAATGAGTGTGCCTAACCCCCCCCCCCCCCCCCCCCCAAAAAAAAAAAAAAAAGGCCGGTCCAATCAATGAGTGGGTCAAACATTCAAGTGGAGATGGTTAATTTAAGTTTCTATATTGAATGTACATGTGGGCCCAGCTAATGAGTGAGCCATCCTGATCTTTAGGTCAAGGCAACTTCACGGTAAGGCACACCTAATAAACACGAGTAAATCTCCCACGCGTGCCACATTGACCTGTGTCGGTGCTTGGTGTTTCCATATGGGCAACAACAAGCATATGGGCAACAACAAGTAGCATTCCTCGTATGACAACTAGAAGATTTCTGTCTCAATAACCTGAAGGGGATATGTGGACTTTTAGTCGCAAGAGCGGATATCACATTGTCGAGTGCAGAAAGAGATCTGTTAATGTTCTGTGTTTCCTTCAGTCACTCCCCTTGAACTTCCGTCTTCGCTATTCTCTCACTTCCAGCTAGATCAACCAGCCATAATTTACTTCTCATGCATTCTCCATTCATCAGGTTCTCCCCCCTCACCATCACACAATGAATGCTGCATATCGAAGAGCACAACATTACAAAGTTCAGTACACTTCTATCTCCAAACAGGTTAGATCGAATTAACTCAGAGATTCAACTTGGTATTCTAAATAGTATTTTAAAACATGGTGCATATATGGTCTACATGGAATGACTGCCTACAACAGATTGTATCTTGCATTTTCACTTGTTTATACATAAGGTGGACCTACCATGAAGAGTTGAAGACTGCCTGATCCAAAAATAAGGCTGGTCCACTCATCAGGCTAGCCTCAGGTGTACACCATCAATTGTTTCTGTACAATATACCCGCTGGATGAGTTGGACCATTCTGATCCATGTGATCTTCATGGTTCGGCCTACCTTACACATGACGCGCTGGCATGTGAGATGGATTGCATGTGGAAGTCAAACAATAGTTTTTTAAGTGGCCATAACTTATTAAACATTGCATTATGACACTCCCCCCAAAAAAATAAAAATAAAAATAAAAATAATCTCTAAAAATGGCCACACTAAACCTTCTTTTACCATTTAAATTAGTTGAGCCTATGAAGTGACTCAACTATGAAGTCCAACCGAGTTGATTCAACTCAATAAGTTTTAGAATCAAAGTAGGCTTTAACTGTGTTTCATAACATTAGAACATGAAAAATAGAACCTCTTTGGATTAGAACAAGGAAATTGCTTGTTTTGATGCCATGTATGGGAATACGAACCAGTGCGATCGACTGCTGTGCTCATTTGCATTGGTTGAGCCCACTGCTCTTGCATTGCTGCCTGTTTGTAAAACATCCCATACCTCATTGGTATTGTTTACATGGGCTTCTACCAGTCCTGGAACGTGATGAACTCCTTCTGCAACTTGCCTTATTTCAAGCCTATTAGAGACATTTAAAGCATACAATTATCATGGACTAGACCACCATTATTTGTAAAGAGGTATGCTAGTGGTATATGTGGCAAACATTTCACGTGATTGGTACTAATCTGGTGGGCCACCATGGGTAGGGGCCACCATGGGTATGGGCTACTGGCAATTGCAATGAATGGACTATGATCATTCAGTTGCTGTAAGTTTTTCTGGTTGAATGCGGGGGCTGCTGACCAGATCGCTATCATATTCACCAGTCACCTCAATTTTAGGGAAATGACCAACCCACGACATGGTGTGTTGGCCCACCAAAACAAAAGTCCCAATTACAAGATATGTTACCCATTTGTAATGTGAGGAGAGAACTGCATGGAACTTAGATGCAGTGGCCTGCATATTAATGAGCATTCCTCTTTTCTAAGTCGTGGTGACTTATCCAATCTACCAGGGTACACATGCATTACACTTTCCAAATCACAGGCCATGGTGGGGCATAAGTTGAAAATTAACTCCAAATAGTTGAACCATCTATTTTTGAACCGCTGGCCAATTCGTTTTCAGCTGTCCATTTGATGGTTACCAATTGGACAGTTGCGATCATTCAATCATTACAATTTTGAGGCTACACCGCATCTTCAGTTGGGCCCTCGATTTGGACGGTCAAGATTGATAAACATGCATGCCACATGTAAGGTGGATGAGCCATCGTCACTCAAAAATGGCACAGTTGATGAAAACAGTAGGCTTCTTTCCTAGATTACCTCCTTGCAACCACTCCAGGCTGAGAAGCAGATGCGAGTAAATCATGTATTTGCTCGTTATAGACTTCTAACACGCTTACGCAGATTTCATATCGGAAGAGACCCTGTCATTCTCTAATGATCCGGAACAGCTCCTCGAGAGTCCTGTAGTTGACCCCGCAAGCTACTTCAGTGCCCTCCATCGTGAATGTCTTCCCAGTTCCCGTCTGGCCATAAGCAAATATGCAGACATTGAATCCATCCAAAACTGATGTCGCAAAGGGTGCAGTGTCTTCAAAAACATCAGCTATTTTCGTTCGAGTTCAGGAAAGAAATAAGTATTTAGCATGTTTGCTGATGAGAGGTAATCTTTCTTTAGATTATGGCCGCATTTGGATTCTCAAATTCTTTGAATTACAATATTCAATTCAATGAAGTGAAAATGACCAAAGTTAGCTAGGCCCATTCTATTCACAACAATGGTTATGTGGCCCTGAAATTAATGTTACAATCTGATGGGGACATCATGTGCACGCACGCCCGCACACCACTACCCCTACGCACGTACGTACGCAGGAGGAGGACCCCACCATCGATATGGCTCGATGACGACATCCAGGGAGGGTCTCCTAGCTAGAAGACAAGTTTTGGTTCAGAAAAGTGGGCCCGATAGTCAAGAAAAGCCCATCATGGGATCTCATGATCGTGGCCCGCTAGTCGGATTGATTTCATATTTTAGATTTTGCTTATTGTTATTATTTAGAACATCGTGAACGCTTTAGATTTCTTTGTTTGATTTTTATTTTAGTTTACTTCATCGCCAAGTAATAGGTTACGCACAAGGTGCGAGTTTTTTAGGTATAGGGTTTTTCCTATAAATAGGCACCCCTTGTAGTTTTTTTTTCATTCATTCAAGTTTAATAAAAAAAAAATTTCTGCTTTATTTTTCTGCTCTCTTCGTGAGTTGTGGAAGAATTCAAAAGTGGGTGCGAAGCCCTCCCTTTTCGAAGGGCCAACTACCGTGGTGCGAAGCCACATTAACCCCGATTTACCCCCATCCTCCATCATCTTCTTTTCCATCTTCCACCACAATCCATACTTCGAATTCGTCCCTTTTGTTGCATCAAATTTCTTCATTACAGCAGGTTTTCAGATTTTGGCCCATAGGTGAGCTGAAACTTCGGCGGAGCACCACGCACAAACCGTACATCCGATCGAGCTGATATTTGGGGGTTTTGGAGTCCATCCCTGGCCGACCAGGGCCAATGTGGCCTTTTTCTGAATAGTGGGCCCCACACACGTGCGGCCGTGATCACACGCACATGCGTCTGGGCCATTGTTGCTATCCGCGCACTGGAAGTGTCTTTCAGTTTAGGTTTTCTCCTTATTTTACCCTCTCATACCGGTTTTTCATAAACTCTAACTCTAGATCGCATTATCCTTAATTTATTTGCCTCTTTTCTCACCCTAGGGTTCCCCGAATTGGAATTTCTGAATCCCTTGGATTAGGGGCTGATTACTATACATGTGTGGGTGATTATTTCTTATCTTTGAGTGTCGTTTGGTTTATAATTTTTATTGATCCAGTCCCATCATGTGTAAGCCTGGACCCGCATAAATTCCCCTTAATTGAATGTTTGGACTTTCGTGTGGGATATGGAATTTGTATAATTGTTTATGAACTAACGTGATCTTAAGCCTAAAATCTCGCATACCATATTTAATTTTCATGTCCTGCATCACAATCAATTCAGTTCCAACGTGAAAGTTGGAAAGCATTGAATTGCAATTAAGTGTCTGGTCATAATTACTAATTCAAATGGCATCACCTCTACTTTGGTTGTCTTCTATATTGAATTGAATTTTTTTGCAATTCACTTAAATTGAGCATCCAAACATGACCCAAGAGTAGAAATGTCTTAATTGAATTACCTTGATCTACTTGTGGGCTTAAAACAGAGTCGAACTTGAAGACCTTCTTAGGTGCTCCATTGGCTTTTACAGTAAGTTCGCCATCTTTTGCAGATTCAAAATCAATTGCCAATGAAGCACCTAATGCTATTTCTTCTGCATTCAAAGGCCGACATCTGCAAAAGACTCTTATGTTTCCTGCAAGAAAGAAACATCTATTCTTTAAGCCTTTTTAGTTCCAAAATCATAATACATTTCCATCTTAGATCCGTCTAAATTATTTATCTAACCTTTCAGCTCCAAAACCTTATTATACAGTTCTTTCCGTTCCTTTGCCCCTTCGACGAATTTGAGTTTGAGATCCTCGTGTTCCCTTTCCAAATCCACACGTCGATTCACTAACCAAAAAACACACAATGTTGATCATGATCTTCTTGTGTTGCCTCCCAAACCCCCATACCAGGCAAACGAAGAAGTCAAAAAATGGTCAGAGATAAATGTTTACCAATGGATTAAATGGCAGCAGTCATATGGGTCATATCACTGAGGCACTTCTTACATTCCAATGCTTCATCTGATAGCTTGAGGTGCTGTATCTTCAGAATCTGTTCAAATTCCCCATCAAAAAACAAGGGAGTTGTTATGCAGTGCTCAATCGAACTACACAACAATTTTCATTTGGCTGAGCAATTGTACCAGTGGAACCCACCCTCCAGTGATCCAGTCCGTTCATCTGG
This sequence comes from Magnolia kwangsiensis, assembly GCA_037074715.1. NCBI lineage: Eukaryota > Viridiplantae > Streptophyta > Magnoliopsida > Magnoliales > Magnoliaceae > Magnolia > Magnolia kwangsiensis. Next base: position 30,299,262 of record CM073584.1, on the reverse strand, counting down.
TAGGCCCCATTATGGATGATCCATGTCCAAAAGTCTTCTCCATCAAATGATCCAAGGTAACCTGGATTGTGGGTTGCTCTCATACAAGGAATGGGAACATGTATGGGGTATAATACTTTGTCCAATGTGTGGTACGCTAGTTGTTGGATTATGTGGGTTGCTGCAGTACATACAATAGGATATATAGGATAATTTTATATACGAATTCATATTGTAATTTGTATATGAAATGGCGAATATTATTTTAGGTCCCACATGCATAATACCATATAGATGTGACTCTGTGTGGGTATGTTTGTTTTTGCATAAATCAAAGTATAACCTCTACATTATGATTGACATCACAAGTTAATTTACACTAGGATTATAGAAACATAATTTCAGATCAGTGAAAGTAGTGTTCCAGATTGCAAATGACCCATAATCTGGAATGTGGGATTTCAAATTGATATGATCTTAGGCTTTGATTGCCGAACTGGTTGATGGATAGGTTCAGTGAATGGTCTACATTCAACAAGAAGTCCACTGACTATATCAGTAATATTTTTTGATGCAAGACTTTTGAGGCGCCCATTCACAATGAATGGTTTGAATCACATAAGGATGGGGCTGAACCGTATGGTCAATGGTGGAACTAAACACTGTTTTTGTATGTATATCTCCTCACAATAAAAGAATGTTTGATGCTTTTCCATAAACTAGGTTTTGTTAGCCTGGAAAATGGATTTCTGTACCTTGAATTTCTCACTCAATTCTCTGAGGGGACAAAAACCACCGGCTCCTCCTTCACCTGTCCTTCTACAGCATAAGCTGCAAAAAAAAAAAAAAAATAGTAATAATAATGATAAATAAATAAAATAAAATAAAATGTTGCAAAGCTAACATGCATCTCTACTTGCAGTTGCATGGCATCTGATCCATAGCATCCTATGGGTCATCACATGGCAATTGATTTTAACGGTCTACCGTTTTGTATATGTTAACCAGGTCATCTACTGATGGATCACCTCTGATGCATGGCTTCGATTTCTTACACATGTACCAGGTCATCATGTGTGGCTGCACATGGGTTTTGCAAAGTTCTATGTAAGGATTTATTTACAAACTGCAGTATTCTGAGCGAATTTCTGTACCTAGGGAGCCAATATGCATTGACTTGCGCATGAGCTCATTTTGAAGCTCCTGCAGACACATCCAAGCTTCATGGCATTCTTTGCTCTTGAGCTCACTCTCCCTTTTGAATTCTTCCAGAGCCCTTTTGGTTTCTGTTTGCTCCTTATGCAATGAATCATAAGCTCTTTTCGGCTTCTGAGCTTCTCTTTCTGCATTGCAATTACAATGGCGACATTCCTCCTGTAAACGTCACCCATACTAGGAAATTAACTGAAGAATCAAGATTCTCTCCATCATTTGAGCAAATACAATCTGTTAAAATTACTTCAACAGGTCAGTTAAGAGGGAATTACTTTCATTGGTACTCCGTCTCCTATTTGAGAAATTCTATGATCCTGCCCTTGAATTATTGACACAATGTTGTTTTCTGCAATCTGCGTCTGACATTGCTTGCCTAATGCACAAATTCACAGAAATTTATCAGACATTGAATCAAGGCGGCACAAATATCACACTTCAATTGCTGTAGAATTTTGTTTGAGGGAACTCTCTTCCAAACACAAATGTCCCACAATGGCATGCAAACTGTTCATCAGTAGGTCCCACAGTGAAACATGCCCTTAATCCCACTCCTTAGGTGGGCCATACACGTACATTGAATGTGGAATATTGGATATCCTTTTCTAACCAAAAAGGATTTTGTTTACGAGTAGGCCCCACTGTGAACAGGCCCTTGATCCCACTCTTTAGGTGGGCCATACGCATACATTGAACATGGGGATATCCCTTTTCTAACTGCCATTTTCTGGACATTTGTGGTGCACCTGATCAGTGGCCGCTTGATGAATGGCACGGATCGCACAGATGTGTGTCACATTTGTTGGGTTGTTTAGTATCAGAAACTGGAAGAAAATAGAGGACACCTGTGGAAGGATCTTTCCTTATCGAAATACCACAGACGAGGGGAGTTCCGAGTACCCCTTCAAATCTAATAGATAAATCCTTGCTGTCGTCAACCAAAGCTTTCAGGTCAGATAAAACAAGAGGTTGATTAGAACCAACCTGAGCATCAATGTCTATACCAGAAACAACCTGCAAAATCATCACCACAGAAATCATTGGACGGATAATGGAACTTCTCTGATTTAAATGATTCCATCATGAAAAGAATAAATGGCTCTGGGCACACATGCAAGATCAGAGCTATTCCCCACTGTAAGCATGCCCTGGTCGAAAATTAGTCCAGCCACTCATCAGGCAGGAAACAAGTAGGAGAAGATGAGACACTGGATTTCCACGCCAGGTCTTGTTCACAATGGTCCCCACCTGATGAATGGCCCGCATCTCACACGTGTGCCATGAAGAGAACCCAGGACTCTTCGGAGTTAGGACTGTCTCCTTAGCATGTTTCCTTTTTGGTTTCTTACCTTCTCCTCCTGTATAAATACATCAAAAACTCTCATTCCTGGAGGACCCTCCGTGAATATGATCTCTGCGAGATGCAGGTCGACGACGTACTTTCCAGCCGACAAGCTCTGAAACTTATAGGAAAAGTTCCCAAGTCGAGCTGTTTGGTACAAAGCAAGACCTTCTCCTCCTCCGATCTTTGCTTCTGTTCTTATAACATCTCTGCCCATGAAAAAATCATCTGATTGGAAATAAATACCTCCTGAAACTAGAGTTTTACCCATTCCTCCAACATTTATACTAAGAACAGGCATGGAAATTTCTTGAAACCCATCTCTTTCTTTCTCAATCGGAACTACTGATAATACTGGAAGCTCGAGAGAAGCTTCCAAAGACTCGTTTTCATTCGATGTTTGCAATTCAGGAAACAATGCTTCTATTGTTGCAGCTGATGTCTATTTGTTTCTCAATCCATTGATTCCATTTTCTAGTGAGAGCTCAACGGATGTGATCAGATTCCTTCGGCAGGCTTTTCTAATCAAATCAGGTGTTTCTTCGAAATTGTTGCCGGCTATATCAGGTGAACCAGCACAAATAACCAAATCTGGCGATGTAAGAGAAAACCCAGGCTCTGATTGGGCTGCAAATGGAACCAAAAGCAAGTCCTCATAAGAAAAATCAAAAGCCAAGATCAAGTATTGGAAAAAGATTCATCATTTCTTGTAGAAAATAGCTAGAAATGATCAACGGCATTACTATAAATTCTATTTTCGTGAAGTGGGTCGCCAGCCTTTTCCATTTTTTCTGTTTCTAATATCTGTTTGTTGATGTTTTCATGAAGAGGGATGCCGGTATTTGCAATTTCTGCTATTTCTAAGCTGTGATCTTGCTGAGGAATGTCTGTAAAGAGAACCCACTCAACTAATCAGCAACCCAGATGAGAGATTGCATGAGATCGATAATTTCTCACAGAAATGGCAAGAAAGATTGATAAAACTGCAGTCGATTGTATCATCAGGAAGCAGGTTTTTCAACATTTTAGCTCTATGGAATGGCCAACTTGAATTTTGGATCTCCCTCATGTTCGGGATCATTTCCTAAAATGAGATGGATAAACGGATGAACGGAGTGGATGCAACATAAAAATTATAATGGGTCCCACAGTGCTTGGGGTTGCAGGAATCTTTTGCTATCGGGTGTTGTATGCAATCACACAGGAAACAGATAAAACATGAAGTGATCTAACATGCGCCGTAGGCTTCCATAACATGCGACCAACCCAATGGTCAAGACATCTCTTCAAGTACCCATTCAAATTCAAACCCGACACCCAACAATCCCAGCCTCTCACTTCCTTCTCTTCCCTCTTAAATCTCTGCAACAAAATCGAATTCCTCCAACAAATCCACGCCCGATTCATCTTACATGGCCTCCAACATAATCCAATCCTCTCCTCTAATCTCATCACTCGCTATGTCGATCTCGGCCGACTTGATCTCTCGCAGACCATCTTTGATTCCAAAGACGACCCAGATGCCCTTTTATACAATACAATCATCAGAAATCTTTCAATCCATGGAAAATCCGAGAGAATCCTTTTGGTTTATCATCAAATGGTCACTAAGTCTATGTACCCAGATGAATTTACCTACCATTTTGTTGTGATATCGTGTGGTGATCTTTTGGGTATTGAAACTGGTGTAAAAATCCATACTCATTTGATTAAATTGGGTTATGAATCAGATGTTCATGTGGGAACAGTTCTTATTGATATGTATGCAAAGTGTAATGAAATCCTTGACGCACGGCGTGCGATCGAGGGAATGCCTATGAGAGATTGGGATTATTGGAATGCATTGATTTTCAGCTTTTATCATAATGGAGACCCTGTGGGGTGTTTTAGGCTGTTTAAGAGAATGAGATTGGAAGGAGTCAAGCTCGATGTGGTTGATATATTTTATCTTTTGCGATTGGCAGTTAATTTGGAATACTTGGAAGCAGGAAGATGCATTCATGTTTTAATTGTTTTGAATGGCTTTGGAAGCAATTTATCTGTGAGTACTTCTCTTTTAACGATGTGTTCCAAGTTGGGTAGTTTGGAAACAGCGGCATTAGTGTTTGAAAAGATGCCCAAGGGGGATTGTGTGGTGTGGAATATCGTGATTACAGCATATTTCCGAAATGGGTATTCAAAGAAAGCATTAGAACTGTTGATTTTGATGTATAAATCAGGTGTCAAAACTAATCTATTTACTTCAATTGTTGCTATTACTTCAGCTGCTGAATTGAAATCTATTGATCAATGTAAACAGATTCATGCTCACGTGATTAGAAATGGGTCTGACTATCAAGTTTCAGTTTGCAATTCGTTCATCGAAATGTATTCCAAGTGTGGGAATTTGAATTCAACACGAAAGATTTTTGATTCATCGGCAGACAAAACTGTGATTTCATAGAGTTCAATGATAAAAGGATATGTGAGCCATGATTGTTCTTCTGATGCTCTCTCTTTAGGCAAATGAGAATGGATGGCATAAGGTTCGATTTTATAACGGTGATTAATATCCTTTCGGCTTGTGTAAATATAGGAGCATTGGAACAAGTCAAAAACATTCATGTGCATTCAATCAAACATGGTTTAAGCACAATAGTAACCACAGTTACGACTATTCTCGTCAGCTATACGAAATGCGGGTGTATAGAGATGGCGAAAAAGATGCTTGATGAAAAAGAAATCGATGCCAAAGATATAATTTCATGGAATTCGATGATCAGTGCATATGCTAAGCATGGAGATTGGGCCCGATGCTTCGAACTGTACAACCGAATGTAGGATTCGAAAGTGAGACCGGATCAAATAACTTTTGTTGGACTATTGACATCCTGTGTTAATTCATACTTGGTTAAAGAAGCGTGGGAGCGTTTCAATCAGATGAGTGAACTGTATGGTTGCCGGCTCACCCAAGAACACTATGCTTGCATGGTGGACCTTCTTAACCGCTTGGGTCATCTCGGTGAAGCCATCAACCTTATAAAAACAATGTCGTTCGAACTAGACGCACGTGTGTGGGGCCCATTATTGAGTGCTTGTAAGATGCATTCAGAGATTGGATTGGCGGAATTTGCGGCCAAGAAGCTTATAGAGATAGAGCCAAAAAATGTTGGGAACTATGTGTTACTTTCGAACATATATACTGCCGCAGGCAAATGTGATGATGTTGCTAAGATGAGGGGCTTTATTAGAGACAGGGGTTTGAAGAAAACCCCTGGCTGTAACTGACTAGAGAAAAACGAGTGGGTACATGAATTCCGTGTCGCGGATCACTCCCATCCTAGGTCGGAAGACATATATACTATTTTAAAGAATCTAGATGGTTGAAATCAGATACAATACATCCTTCCATATGTGCATACATAATTATGAAGTAAAGTAAGTATTTTTTTAAAAGTGAACAAATTTTATATTTTTTCATAATTTTTAAAACTCCAAATTTTTTTTTTTTAATTAAAAATGCAACAAATCACTCGTCAGCATCAATTCCTAAAAAGAAAACATTATTTAGTTTATCATGAAATAGGGTCATTATTTTTAAAAATAATTTGTTACCATTTTAAAAATATTAAATAATTAAAAAATCTAAAAATCAAAGAGGATGGTTGAAATCCCCCCACCAAAAAAAAAAAAAAAATGTTCTAATTTTTTCTCTACAGATTTATGCACATTTTCTCCCTCCCAAAATTTTCCTCAAATTGAGGGATTTGATTAATGAAAATGGAAGAGAAGTAGACCAAATCCAACAATCTGCATACCTGGGACTTAAATTGGAACCTTTTATGTATCCATCTTTTTCTAATTTTTATAATTTCTTGATTCCTAAATATGCAAATATGTGTATTTCAGCATCTCCTAAAATTTCACTGAAAAATCTCATTGTTTTCCCCATGTTTCTTCAATTTTTCCCTCAATCAACTAACATTTCTAAGGAGTTTCCCAAAATGACTACTTTCGATTCCTGGGGTCAGTACCTCGTGAGAGTGGAGAGATTGAAAAGGATGCCGCCCATATAATTCAAGCTGGGTGGAAAAAATGGAAGTGTGCCTCTGGAGTTTTATGGGATTGTCATATGCCACTAAAACTGAAAGGGAAATTTCATACGACAGTTATAAGACTAGCCATGCTTTATAGGACAAAATGTTGAGTAGTTAAAGAACAAGATGTTCATAGGATTAATGAAACTTAAGTGAGGATGTTGAGATGGATGACTGGCAAGATGAGGAAGGATAGAATTAGAAATGAATGCATTCAAGGGAACTTAGGAGAAGTACCAGTAGCCAATAAGATTAGGGAAAGTAGACTTAGATGGTTTGGTCATGTGCAACAAAGACCCGAAACTGCATCGATTAGGTGTGAGTTGGTACAAGTTGAAGACTCTGAAAGGGCAAGGGGAAGGCCCAAAAGGATGTGGATGGAGGCAATAAGAAAAGACTAGATGACCTATGGTATAACTGAAGGTCTGGGCCTAGCCATTAATGGGAAAGCTATGGGAATGATGGAATTTGTGACTACAAAGATTCTATTGAAAATGTATCTTAAAGATTCATTGAGTGGAATGGCCGAACCAAATAGAACCAATTGATTTACTCTGAGAAGGCATGGGTTGACCCTACAAATGAAGAAAATATTGAAAGAGTAAATGTTCACTTGTAAAACTTGATAGAGTGGACTGGTGGAATAAGATTCAAGTACTTAACCCCAATTAATCGGGATAAGGCTCAAATGATGATGATGAAACTAATAATTGCAATTCAATTCGATAGTGCATCCAAACCTGCTCGAAGTGAGATCACCACACTAAATAAATGATTCACACACACACACACACACACACACACACAAAAAAAAAAAAAACGTGAAGGGCATGAATCTGACCTCAAGATAACAGTTTTGAGCCCATGTCAGCATCATCCTTAATCTTCAACTCCAGATTCTTTAAAATGGTGTATATGTCTTCCGACCTAGGATGGGAGTGATCCGCGACACGGAATTCATGTACCCGCCCGTTTATCTCTAGCCAGCTACAACCAGGGGTCTTCTTCAAACCCTTGTCTCTAATAAAGCTCCTCATCTTAGCAACACCATCCCATTTGCCTGCGGCAGCATATATGTTCGAAAGCAACACATAGTTCCCAGCATTTTTTGGCTCTATCTCTATAAGCTTCTTGGCAGCAAATTCCGCCAGCCCAATCTCTGAATGCATCTTACAAGCACTCAATAATGGGCCCCAGACACGTGCGTCTGGTTCGAACGACATTGTTTTTATAAGTCTGATGGCTTCGTCGAGATGACCCAAGCGGCCAAGAAGGTCCACCATGCAAGCATAGTGTTCTTGGGTAGGCCGGCAACTATACAGTTCACTCATTTGATTGAAACACTCCCACGCCTCTTTAACCAAGCCTGAATTAACACAGGCTGTCAATAGTCCAACAAAAGTTATTTGATCCGGTCTCACTTTCAAATCTTGCATTCGGTTGTACAGTTCGAAGCATCGGGCCCAATCTCCATGCTTGGCATATGCACTGATCATGGAATTCCATGAAATTATATCTTTGGCATCAATTTCTTCTTCATCAAACATCTTTTGCGCCATCTCTAAACACCCGCATTTCGCATAGCTGACGAGAATAGCTGTAACTGTGGTTACTATTGTGCTTAAACCATGTTTGATTGAATACCCGTGAATATTTTTGACTTGTTCCAATGCACCTATATTTACACAAGCCGGAAGGATATTAATTACCGTTACAGAATCAAACATTATGCCATCCATTCTCATTTGCCTAAAGAGAGACAAAGCATCAGAAGAACAATCATGACTCGCATATCCTTTTATCATTGAACTCCACGAAACCACGGTTTTGTCTGCCAAGGAATCAAAAATCTTTCGTGCTGAATTCAAATTTTCACACTTGGAGTACATTTCGATGAGCGAATTGCAAACTGAAACTTGATAGTCGGACCCATTTCTAATCATGTGAGCATGAATCTGTTTACCTCGATCAATAGATTTTAATTTAGCAGCTGAAGTAATAGCAGCAATTGCAGTAAATAGATCAGTTCTAACACTTGATTTCTGCATCAAAATCAACAGTTCTAATGCTTTCTCTGAATACCCATTTCGGGAATATGCTGCAATCATGATATTCCACACCACACAATCTCTCTCAGGCATCTTTTCAAACACTAATGCTGTTGTTTCCAAACTACCCAACTTGGAATACATCGTCAAAAGAGAAGTACTCACAGATAAATTGCTTCCAAAGCCATTCAAAACAATTAAAACATGAATGCATCTTCCTGCTTCCAAGCATTCCAAATCAACTGCCAATCGCAAAAGATAAATTATATCAACTACATCGGTCTTGACTCCTTCCAATCTCATTCTCCTAAACAACTTAAAACACCCCACAGGGTCTCCATTCTGATAAAAGCTGAAAATCAATGCATTCCAATAATCCCAATCTCTCACAGGCATTCCCTCGACCGCACGCCGTGCGTCAAAGATTTCATTACACTTTGCATACATATCAACAAGAGTTGTTCCCACATGAACATCTGATTCATAACCCAATTTAATCAAATGAGTATGGATTTTTACACCAGTTTCAATACCCAAAAGATCACCACACGATTTCAGAACAAAAGGGTAGGTAAATTCATCTGGGTACATGGACTTAGTGACCATTTGATGATAAACCAAAAGGATTCTCTCGGATTTCCCATGGATTGAAAGATTTTTGATGATTGTATTGTACAAAAGGGCATCTGGGTCATCTTCGGAATCAAAGATGGTCTGGGAGAGATCAAGTCGGCCGAGATCGGCATAGCGAGTGATGAGATTAGAGGAGAGGGTTGGATTGTGTTGGAGGCCATGTAAGATGAATCGGGCGTGGATTTGTTGGAGGAATTCGGTTTTGTTGCAGAGATTTAAGAGGAAAGAGAAGGAAGTGAGAGGTTGGGATTGTTGGGTGCCGGGTTTGAATTTGAATGGGTACTTGAAGAGATGTCTTGACCATTGGGTCCGTCGCATGTTATGGAAGCCTACGGCGCATTTTAGATCACTTCATGTTTTATCTGTTTCCTGTGTACTGACATGAATTTCGTATAGGAGATTGCATACAACACCCGATAGCAGAAGATTCCTGCAACCTCAAGCACTGTGGGACCCACTATAATTTTTATGTTGCATCCACTCTGTTCATCCGTTTATCCATCTCATTTTAGGAAATGATCCTGAACATGAGGGAGATCCAAAATTCAAGTTGGCCATTCCATAAGGGCTTGTTTGGATGCCTGTACGTTGGGTAAGTGGGAAGTGACTTACAGGGAAGTCACTTACAGGTGGTGTTTGGGGGAGAAAATTCACCTGTAAGTAACTTACAGCCTGTTACTTACAGGCAAATCTACCAAAAAACTGCAGGGCAATGGGGGTGAGAAGTCACTTCCCTGTAAGCCACTTATAGGCTCAACGGTCGGATTTTTCAAAAGAGGGGAAGATGGAGAAACGCACTCTCCCTCTCTGCAATCTCTCTCCGTCTGCAACGACCGCCCTCCGCCTCTGCAATCTCTCTGTTTGCAACGACCGCCCTTCCTCTCTGCAATCTCTCTCTGTCTGCAACGACCGCTCTCCCTCTCTGCAATCTCTCTCTCTGTCTGCAACGACCGCTCTCCCTCTCTGCAATCTCTCTCTCTGTCTGCAACGACCGCTCTCCCTGTCTGCTCCTCCCCAAAACGGTAGGGTTTGATCGCAATGTTTCCTTTTCTGCTTTCAAAACGGGAGTGGATCAGGTGTTACTCGTACGCATGCTCACCTGTGCACGTTCGCACGTGCTATCCTTTCTACACATGTCATGGGACTATAATCCGAACGGTTCATGTGATGAAACATCCCATTAAACCCCCAGGGACTAATTTTCACTCTGATCTAAATCTCCATGGCCCATATAAAAGTGATATGAAAATCAAAGGAGAAAACTATTTTCTTTTGTCATGGCCCTCGAAAGTTTCGGATCAATGTAAATGTTGAGGCATGTAGGTTTCATGGGATACTTCATCACGTGGACCATTCAGATTTTAGGCTAACATAGCTTATTATGAGTTCTCATAAAGTTCTCACAAAAACCGAATCGGGTATTGAGTAAACTCTGTGAGATCCACTGTGATTTATGTATTTGATCCACCGCATCCATCCATTTTGATAATAAACTCTGGATGATTTAAAGTAAGACATGTCCAATAGTATATATATGAAGGTACACTGTACGCTCATTAGATGGCTGGTTTGTTTGATGGAGTTTACCTCTATTCATAATCCATTCATTGGCTTGTTTGATTGAGGTTACCTTTATTCATAATCCATTCATAGTGTACCAGAAATATGAACTGGATCACTAGAAGGTGAGTGCACGTACATTCGTATGATGCTTACATATTGTGTTGCTGCTGTGGTTTGAGAACAAACTGCCAATTTACCTCAAAAAATATACATGCTTTTTTCAAGCAAAAAACAGTACAGAACGAGTGTATACTCATTTTAGGATTATCCAAATCTCATGTGAACCCGTCCACATAAACAGTTGTGACTAGTTTAATGAACTCATGGGCTGTTTGCCTATTTCTAATGGTGTGGTCCACCTAAGATAGATTCTTTTTTACATTTATTTATTTATTAATATATTAAGGTGGGCCACATATGGATTCTTTTTACGCATTTATTTATTAATATATTAAAGTGGGCGGCACAAATCTTATCCTAAAATGCTCCCTTGGATTCTTTTAATGCATTTATTTTTTAATTTTTATTTAATTATTTTCATGCATTTGGATTCTAAAAATTGGACGATAATGATAATTTTAATTTTGTTATATATGGACCATTTATGCTTAATGGTATATATTTCATCCACTTTTATGGCATGCTTGATCATTAGTTTGGCCTAAATATTAACTTAAATATTCATCTAAATCGGCTTAGTAAAATTACATATTTGATCTCATGCATTTTTATATAATCATAACATTTTGAAACAATTTCTTAATCTAAGTTTTGCTCGATATGAATATACAATTTTTTATCTCTAAGTAACTTACAGGTTATCCAAACATAAAAACTACATAAAAACTAACTTATCTATAAGTAACTTACAACTTACATCCAAATAAGTTACTTGTAAGTCACTTATAACTTAAAAGAGCTTATAGGCATCCAATCAGGCCTTAAAAAAAAAAAATAATAATAAATAACATTAGGGATGGAAATGCCCACCGTTGAAACCTTTCTGATCCCAACCGTGATATTCATATAGCATCATACACATTTGTAAGGTGATTTCAACCTGGATGAAAGGAAGATACAAATATCGGCCTCATTCAAAACTTTTGTGGGCCCAAGAACATTTCAACGGTGAGCGCTTAATCCCCACTAATTCTTGTGGTGTGGCCCCTCTTTGAGTTTGAATCTTGCTCCCGTTTGTGCCGATGTCTTCAAATAATTTGATGAAATGGATGGATAAAGTGGATATAACACGGTGGGCCCCGCACTACTTGGGGTTGCAGGTAACTGGTATCCTCGTGAATGAGATGGCCAGGAAAAGCGAGATGTAGAAGAGGGGTCGAAGCACCCTTGGTGCACGCCTGGAACATCCACACCATTCATCTGGTGGGACACACCATTTCTTCGGATTAAGAATCAGGCAGGCTTGTGCACTAGGTGGACCAAGTGGCCAAAGTAGATAATTGGAAAAAAAAGAGACCAAGTAGTCCCTATTCAATGCACATGCAGGTACACCTGATGAGTTGGACGGATTCAAATTAATGCATGTACAACGCACGCGTGTGAGATCTGCGCCATTCATCGGGTGGAGCGTAGTAGGGACATGATCCCTAAGTGTTTCAAGTAAAATTATATGTCAAAAGGGGATGCGTCGCTTTGTTTAGGCGTTTTCTTTAAGAACCGTTGATCATTTCAATGCACACGTGTGGTCCACCTGAAAAATAGACAACTTAACTGTCACATGACGAACGGCTTGGATCTTGCACGAACTCACCTTGCTTGTACCCGTGCACCAATCCCACTTCTGCATGTCACACTCGATCAGACCAGTTCGATTCTAGTTCAATTATAAGGTTACGAGCTTTTTATAATTAAGCTCAATTGCATGTTTATGTTATATATATATATATATATATATATATATATATATATATATATATATATATATATAAGCTCTTCTACCAAAAAGAGAGTAATCTTGTCATGGTTTGTTTGTACGACCCTTTTGTGTTTCCAAAATAATTTTATTTTTATGACCCTATTGTGTAATCAAGGGGTCTAGTCTATGTACGGTTTTTAGGATTTGGTTCTACCGACCGGTTTTGTTACGCAGAACTCCAACAGAGAATCGAACTAAAATAACCAGTTCTTTGAACTCGAACTGGTGCACTTTAGAAGAGTGGTTTGGCCAGTTCTGGTCTGATTTACCGGTTCTGTGTACACCCTTATTAGGTGGTATGAAATTGTGTTATGTATTTGGAGAGAATGGGAAGGATTGGAATTACTCGAGATGGAATTGCATTTGGTCCTGAGCAAATTTAATCAATATTTAAAGAGGATGGAAAGGGTTGGGATTACCTGGGATGGAATTGCATTTGGTCCCAAGTGGGTTTTTAGTGGATTTTGAAATCTACACAACATGTGGGCCCCACATTGATGCATGTGTTGTATCCCTACCATCCATCTATATATGTCCTTTACATGTTACATTCTAATTATACACATGTACAAGGGTCGTTGTGAGTTTGGTTCGTTGATTACAATTTCATGGTCCGCCAAATAGGATTTTGCTTAATTCAGTGTTTTTTTTCATAACAAGAAAATTATCCCATACATGGGAATTGGATAGCCAAAATATCATGGTATTTTCGAACATACAATCATTGTGAAATAATGGTAGTAATTATATCTAATGCAATTCCATACCATTTAATCCCACCTACCAAATAGGCCTTAAGGACGTGTTTGGATGATAACTTAATATAAGTTATTTATGCCTCGGAGTAATGTATCTTACTTTCTACTTGATCAATGGATAAGCATGTTTGGTAAGTACATTTTTAAAACGCCTCGACAAAAAGCCTCACGTTACCATGTTGAAACACCCAATCTGATAATGTTGCAATCATGGGGCCCACTTTAATATGTGTTAGATATCTACTTTGTTCATCCATTTTGTCAGTTCATTTTAGAGTATTGGCCCAATAATGAATCAGATCCACATCTCAAGTGGACCACACTATGGGAAATAATAGTGTTGATTAATGCTCACCATTAAAAACCTCTAAGGGCCCATTGTAATCTTTTTTTGCTATCCAACCTGTTGATAAGGTCACATAGACCAGGACAAAGGGAAACATAAATACCAGCTTGATCCAAAACTTTTGTGGCCCCCTAGGAACTTTTTAATGGTAGTCATTCATTCACCATGTTTCTTACATTGTGGTCCACCTGAGATTTGGATATGCTTCATTTTGGGGCTCATGCCCTAAAATGATATGAAAAAATGGATGAAAGGCATGAATATACAACACATACATTAAAGTGGGTCCACAATCAAGACCAAATTGAATGGCTTGTTTCTCAACTAACCTAGTGGGTGAACCCAACTCCACTAGCGTAGGTGCACCATGATGTTTCTTAGAAATCCACCCATCCATCTATTTTACCAAATCATGTTAGGATGTGGGCCCAAAAATGAGGTAGATCCAAAGCTTAAGTAGGCCAAATTGAAAGAAATAATGGAGATTGAACGACCACCATTGAAATCTTCCTGGGGCCCACTATGATGATTATATGCCATTCAAATCAGTCATAAGGTCATTCCCACACCGTAAGATCCTATGAAGAAACCAGTGGACAAGTGAATATTTTAAAAAATCAATATAAGCCTCGTGACTATGAAGAAACCACACGGTTCAATGCCACCGTTTCAAGTAGTGTGGCTTACTTGAGTGTTGGATCTATCGCATGTTTGGGCCCACAAGCTAAAATGACCTGATAAAAATGGTAAAAATGATAGATTTCTCAAAAAAATCATGATACGACACTCTAGTTTTTTTAGCTCCTCCGTTGGGACGGTGGAGGTTCAATAACACTATTTCAAGCTGCCTAATCTACTTGAGTTTTGGATATTCATTATATTTTTGTAACACCTCGAAAATCAGCACCTAAGTACATGAGCTCTGATCCCGAGTTCTCAAGTGTTAACTTAATAAAATGCACATGTATCTTCATTCAGATTCACATTTATTCTATACACAAACGATTAAAGTTGCGCAATTCAACTTAGCATAACCAAAGCGAGGTAGAGATAACAAAAATCTATAAATATAAGATCAAGAGTCAAAAATACAATTTCAATAGTGATGATTGTCAAAAATGAGAATTATACAAGCCACAATATACATACCTAAGATGATTAAAGTATAAAGTTTTCAATTTTCGCCCTATTCTCTGAAACATAACAATGGTGGCACAAGCTGATTTATGCCTACCCATCTGAGGTCTCGTTAGTACATGCATCAATAATATTGCATGTTTGGAATTTTAAAATACCATCTAAAATGGAAGTGAGTAGATAATTCCATGGTTCAATTAGTTCTTAGTTACGCATGTTATCCATCCAATAAGTGCAGACAATGATAAATAAGAAATCAAGTACTTCCTAAATAATTTTATTAAATGCGTGAATGAGATTATAAAATGATACATACGTCTTACAATCCAACACTCCCTCACAAACAATTTTAACGTCTATTTTACAAATGACAACACTTCCTCATCATACGACTCCAATGTTAAATCGTAACATCCTATCTAATGCATGTGATTGATGTGCATGATTAGTCGAGTGATTATTAATTTTCAATTCATACAACAGATTAACAAAACTAGGATACCGATGTATATCACGAGTCCTTATCCGGATCACATATATTGTTGCAGCACATAGCAGCTCATCACCAGTGTCCTGTGATCTAAATTTAGGTATTATCTGTTTATCTCACAATTCAACGATTCTAATTGTACGACATGATACCCAAAGGTATGAGGATCAACTTGGTATGATCATCACCGAAACAACAAGTATGATCACTCAGTTCCAAGGTGCGGGCTTGTCACATAAAACCAAATCACTATAAAGGAAATGGCTCGTCACCCAATTCCATTCATACGCGAGTCATTTGAATGGTACTCTAACATAGAACCATCGGCTTGGTAATTTGATAACAGTCATTCGAACAATGATCTATCACCTCTATTAGTGCTCATTGGTCATTATGAGGAGGCTCGTCACCCCAGCATAGGTCGACAGCTCAGACACTGTCTTATACCATCATGCCCGGCTCATGAGTCTTAGTGGGATCGTATCACATGTTGAGGGTCAAATATTGCATATTAGACCCCAGATATTGTCTGGATTTACGAATATAATGCTATCTAATGACTCGTTTTCTCACTCGTGTTGCAAAGTGATTTTATGAGAATGGATGGAAAAAGGACGTTAAAAGTTGAGATTTAACGATCTGATGACACCATAGGCAAGAGACGGACCCCAAGAAACCAGGATCGACAGAATTGTATGCCAGGAATCCAAGAAAATCGAGAAACTGGAGCTCAAGTGGCCCGAAAGACGTTCAGAATGCAAGATTACAGGGTTCTCGCCATCTGATTGAGTTGAAACTTTATACATATGATGGGGGCCATAAATTAACCGTACACGTCAAATTTCAGCTCTTGGATCATTATATAAGTGTCTCAATGGATATATCAGCTCATAAAATCTTGAACTGGGGTCCACTTGATATATGGATATGCTCCAGTTTTGGTCCCAACCGTTTAAATGAGACGAGAAAATGGATGGACGGCACAGATTTCTCATAAACATCACAGCGGACCCCACATGGGGGGTGTGCGAATACAAGGGCGGTGCACTCTCGCAGTGCACCGACTTTCTAAAAACGGGTCAGCGCTACTGACCCGTATTTCCTTCTTCTTCTCTGTTTTAAACGGACGCAGCCGCGACCGCCGGTCTCTAATAGTGGGGCCCATTACGCACTCAAATGCATGATCTGGACCGTCCATTCACTCCAGAGGGAGACCAAGCCCCTAGCCTAGGCGTCCGTTTTACACCATGCAAGGTATTGGAAGATTCTGGCCGTTGGAAGCAGAATGGACGGCAGAATCAACGATTAAGTGGACCACACCGAAATGGTTCCAAAACTCAGCATTTCTGGACGATTTTTCATCCTGAAGCCAATGGACGGTGTGGATTTTCAAAAAGAAAGCTCAGTGGACCCCACCGATCATCACAGCGGAGGAAAATTCTGCTTTCGCACCGCGTAATGCATGGCCGCTAGCCCTTTTTGCGATCGACTGTGGGCCCCACATGTGCCCCATAAGCTCAATCCAAACCGTCCACCGTGTAGACAGCCGCGAGCACTACAAAACCATGTTGTCACTTTTCACCCATGTATGCACACGTGTGAGATACAGAGGCCACAAAAGGGCTACCTGGTAGCGTTCAAATCTGATCTTTTAGTTATTTCTTCTCTGGGCTTCGTCAATGGACGTTCAAAACCACCCATTCTTGACTGAAATTTCGTTCTGAATCCAATGGATAGGGTGAATTTTCCAGAAAATGCTTCTGTGGGGCTCACCGATCACAATAGCGAAATGGTGCGAAAGATTTTGCACATCCGCGAAAACTGACTTTTTCAAGCGGTTTTGGCCCACCATCTTTGATCATATGGCAGATCTGAACCGTCTATCATGTAGAGGACCCAATAAAATCCTAAGGGACGGTGTTTCTTTGAAATTTGAGGGAGGAAAGTGGCGTGTTTCGAGGCACCGAATTTGGCTGCGAAAATTGCACTCCGCGTCATGCTACAACTCTGTCACAAACTCCAGCCTTCCAGCAGCTATAAAAGGAGGTTTTGGACGTGGGGAGCATTCATTCAGGTCTAGGAAGGAAGAAAAAGAGAGACGTGGAGGCTCGGGCAGGGACGTGAAGCAGAAGAAAAAAAGAATATTTTCTTTTTATTTTTTTTTAGTTTATTTCAATTGTGGAGATTTAGCCATCCATGTCTGGCTAAACCTCTTAGCTAGGGCTAAGAGGTGAAGCTCGTAGTAAGATAAGAGATTTGATTTTATTTTAATTTTAATGCATGAATTGACGTTGATTTTAGTTAATTAGTATGAGAATGTTTTAGGTTTTTAATGGTCTGTTGTGACTGAAATTATAATGGGTCTGCAATGACTTTGAATATTTTCATTCTCTTTAATGTTTATGATGTCAGGAAGCCCTGTTGTTCACCATAGTCTCCTGGGCATCGTTGGATGTCGGTACCCTTCTTAACTTTCATAGCATGTGATTGGATGGTAATTAGTTTGATTCTGTTGTTTACCATAGTCTTTGGGCATGGTTTGGTGATGGAATCCATTCTAATTCATACACCTTTCATCTCTTTGAAAACTAGATCAACGGCAGTTCAGTAATTTCCATAATTTTTTATGCAATCATAAGTTCTCCCTGATCTCTACAAGTGGATCCTCTGAATCCCTAGTTTCCTATCTCTGATTTGTTTCCTAAGTTTTAGATTAATTATTCTACAAGTATTCCACCATTGCTAATTGATTTAAAATTCATCTTAGCCTAGGTCTAGTTCTAGTTAGTTTTAGATAACGTATAAGTTTCAGTCCCTTGGGATTCGACCTCGGTCTTATCGAGTTATTACTACATCACAACCCTGCACTTGGGGAGTGAACATCACACTAACAGTTATAAATGGACTCATCCATTGGGAACAGGGTATCCTAAATTCGATTTAATCGTGTCGTACATTTTGAACATACATAATTAGCCAGCTAGTGGACTAATTTGATTGACCTAAGAGAACCCCGACGTAACTGGGATTGGGTGCAAGCATCCCATGTAGTCCAGCTACTATTGGTCATCCATGCTCAACCTGGGTCGATCGAACAAGCCTAGGGTAACTGCCCTAACTCGGGTCATCCCTTTACTTCGGGCGGTTAGCCAACTGACCCAACATCATAACAGTTTTAAGTATCACTATAGACTAA
Source organism: Magnolia kwangsiensis (assembly GCA_037074715.1). Lineage (NCBI taxonomy): Eukaryota > Viridiplantae > Streptophyta > Magnoliopsida > Magnoliales > Magnoliaceae > Magnolia > Magnolia kwangsiensis. The sequence goes on along the minus strand of CM073584.1, from coordinate 30,280,546 downwards.
ACACTATATCACGCAATTATACCATAAGTTCTACTACTACACAACCACTTAAGCATTTCATCAAACATGCCATCATAACAGGGTACTACATTCACTAAAGCATTAAGTTAAGCATGTGAGCATGCATAAAATAATACAAACCACTTAAGCATTAAATCAAGCATATGAGCATCAACAAAGTAAAACATTCCACCACTGAGATATGTCATTAGACATGTGAGCACCCATATCCAACCAATAGAAAAATTAAAATGTTAACATATTAGTATACACAAATTCATCTACAAATAACTAATCATTAACCGAGACCTTCAAGGGTCAATAAAAGATAACCTAGACATAATGTCCGCACCTTTAAGAAGGAATCTTCGATTTTGAGCTGCTAGGGTTGGGGATTTGAGGGGAAGCAATTTCTACACTAATTTTCGAAGCAATTAGGTAAGACTCATGTAATACAATATAGAAAAACTTAGGTTTGGAAGTAGGGTTCATTTCTTTCCTCTCGATCACGAATATGATAGATTCGGCAGAGGAGAACGATCGAGGCTAGGGCTTAGTCAAAAGAATTCCATTAAGAATACTTCAAGATTTTCCTCACAAGATCTTCATCCTTCTCTCTCTCTCTTTAAGATAAAATTCGTATGGGGAGAGGGGGTGCTCAAATGACGGTCTTATATAGTGCCAAAAGTGGTGCAAATGACCTGGTTAGATTATCATTATACCAGCCCTACAGGATGATGTTTCTAATCTTTAGGGCCCACTATAGGGTGTAGGGGTTGATATCCACCATAAGATAGTCGTAATGATGATCTACGTGTGAATATGATTGCCCCGTCATTTGGATGTGTCAATCGATGGGTGTGATCAGAAGTTTATTCGATGATCATCAATGGTTGATCAGTGCCGCGACTATACGAATGTGTGGGGCAATATCTTTAGTCGGTACCCTAACGTTGACCATGAATTGACGGTCTGAAAGTTACGACTTTGTAAAAGAATAAAGTGGATAGTTTCACTTAAGTTCCAGATTTTTATATAAGGTATTTACACAACCCAAGCACTCGCCTTGTGAGTCCAAGTTGAGCGATTCGCGACGCGATATTGATTCGATGTCTCGTGATGGGCGTCAAGCCCGCTAATACGAATGTCTTTTTATTGCCTTGAGTTTAGTGGCTCACTAATAAGCGGTTTAAATCTTATTCGGATAATCAGGGCATTTCTAAAATAAATTGGGTAGCGAGATTTCTTGTGCACGTCAACTAGAGTTTTGATTAGCTAAGTTTATGGTATGGCTTATTTGTAATTAGCGAAAATGACGATTTGATCCTAATAATCCTAAATCGTTGGTTCTTAGGTTAAAGAAGTAACTTGATTGATTTGGTTTATTAATTAAGATTTGAACCCTAATGGTCTCAACTTTTGATAGGTCTTTATTTAGTTGCGGTTGTCATGATTAGTCAGTGATTGGTCAGCTAGACTTTGGCCCTAGATGAACAAATCACGAGGCTAGACTTGATGTTTAAGTAATCGTGCGGATACTTTTACTTCATATAGTTGATTAATCGGATTTTCGCAGTTCTTTACTGGTACCACTCACGTATAGGCTCACTTCGAATGCCAAAGGTCAGTAAGTGACGACGTAGGCTAGTTATATTAAAAATTTTCAAGGATTTTTGAAAGTATAAAATAGCAAAAATTCAGGATGTAACAATTTTGGCCAATCGTTTAAAATCATCTGAAAATTTGGTGAACGGGTTGGATTCTCAAAAACATCATGGTGGGCCACTCAATATTAGGTGTTGTTCAACGCTAGGCATTCAATACCACTACTGTAAGTTGTGTGGCCCATTTAAGTGTTCAATCTACATCATTTTTGGGCCCACCTCATAAAATGAGATGAATAAAATGATTTACCGGATGGATTTATGAAGAATGTCATGGGTGGATTTCCCAACATGGCACATCTATTCATTATGGTTAGAGAGCACTCCTCGCAGTGCATTAAGTTACTTTTCATAAGTTAAAAAGCAATAAAAAAAATTAATTAAGAAAATAAGTAACTTTATTTAATAAGCTATATATTTAAGTTGATTAGCCAAACTATTTTTAAAAAAAAGTAGCTTATTTACTTAAATAAGTTTAAAAAGCTACTTATTTAGTGGTATCCAAATGGGTAGAGACTCTCGAAAAGTAAAACTTTTGGCTAATCCCAACCTACTATTGTTTGTCTATATATCTTTTGTTGGAATAAAACCATTTGTTATTTTGCATTTTAACCATCTAATAAATGTTAACCAATCCAATGGTCAAATAATTAAATGAGCTTTAATTTTGGTTCACCATACATCCAAGTTGCAGCAATAATTTAGACCATTTAGGGAGTATTTAGATCATAAGTTACTTTGGATAAGCTACTTATGCCATAAGTAGCTTATCTTTGTTTCTACTTATTCAGCCAAGAAGTACGTTTGGTAACTAACATACTTATCAACTAAAAAGTAGAAAAGCATATTTGGTTTTCAACATCATAAGTAATTAGTTCTCAAGTTTATTTCATCCCACTCACATCTACTATTCATCATGTGGGGCTAACATTTGATATGTACCATTTATTGTGTGGGCCCCTCCTTTGATGTGGGTCATCCATCATGTATGACCCACCTTGGATATGGGTCATTCATCATTATGACCCAATCTTTAATGTGCACCATTCATTATGTAGGGCCCACTTTGCTACTGGTCATCCATCAAGTGGGGCCCACCATCAATGTTTTTGTCCATTGTGTGGGGCCCACCTTCAATATTCATTGCTTTATCGTATGTAGCCGACCTTTGATGTGGACCATCCATCATGGGGGCCCCGCCTCTAATGTGGGTTGTCCATCATGCAGGACCCGCTTTGGATATGGGCGACTCATCATTAGGATTGGCCTTTGATGTGGACCGTCCATCATGTGGGGCTCATCTTAATGTGGATCATGCATCATGTGCGGTCCACAATTATTAATTGCTCATCATGTAAAGCCCACTTTTGATGTGGAATGTCCATCATGTGGGCCCCACCTTCAATGTGGGCTGCCCATCATGCAAGGCTCACCTTGGATATGGGCCATTCATCATTAGGGGCCGACCTTTGATGTGGACCGTCCATCATGTGAGGCCACTTCAATATGAGTCATCCATCATATGGGCCCAACTTCAATGTCTACTGCCCATCATGTGGAGCCTACATTTGATGTGGATTGTCCATCATGCAAGCCTCATCTTTGAAAGGGTCATCCATCATATTGGCCCGGTTTAATTGTTGGCTTTTTATCATTATGGGCTGACCTTTGATGTGGACCATCCATATGTGTGGGCCCACATTAATATGAGGTCATCCATCATGTGGGGCCTACCTTTTATGCAGATCGTCCACCGTGTGAGCTCCACCTTCAATGTAGACATTCCACCACATGGGGCATCCTTTGATATAGACCATGAGAGATAGCCTCCTTTGACATGGACTATGAAAGAGAAGTGGAAAAGTCATAAGTTAAAAAGCTAAAAATAATTAACTATCACGATGAGTAGCTTTTGGCACATAAGTTACTTTTACATTAATGCTTAACAAACTAACTTAAGTAAAAAAATAACTTAATTATTTAGCATATATAAGTTAAAAAGTAATTTATTTGTTAGTATCCAAACGGACCCTTAATGTAAATTACCCATATGCCATATGGAGCATCTAAGTATTTTCTAAGTACCAACATATTGTCCTTCAAAGTCTATTTTGTTGCGGAAAACATTGCACGTGATCAAGAGAAACATAAACATATTTAAGTCTTTACCAAAAAATGAATGCTAGAGGATTAGGTCCTCTAGATCAACCAACCTAGACCATGTAGGGGTCAGTTTTTTGTTTTGTATTTTTTCTATTTTTATTTTATGTTGCTTACATCAAATTGGTCAAGCTATTTTTTTGCATAAATCATGCCCTAACCCAAGTAAAAATATAGGGACGGAAATAGAGTTGAACTCAAACCATATATGAGGGAAAAAGCTTAATTTAAACCAAAGTTGTAAGCCAAAAATCCAACACACGAGCAAGAAACTAATACAAACCTAATAAATCCATACTGGGGGTGGGGTATGGTAAAAAAATCCATTCATCTCTGTTAATCTGCAACAAGAAAATGAAAAAAAAAAGAAGGTCTTTTGAATTTAAGGGGAGCAGATTGTATCCGGCCCCTCGCCCATCTCTAGCAAGGAACGGGCAGATTTATGTGGGGGGCCACTATAATGTATATGTTTCTCCATGCCATCTATCTCTTCTCGTAGATCATTTTAAGGTATGATCCTATGGACGCGGGCATCTCGGACCGAATTCGACTCGAGGGATGCTTGGCTCCACGGGTTGCCTCTTTTAAGGGCTTTTACGTTATGATTGATTGATAATGTTTGATCGGAGTCATGATTAGCCAATTCTTCATTTCTACAGTCGGCTAGACCCTATAGAAACGTTAGGGTGGATATCCGAAGATTTTCAGCCCTAAGACGACTCTTTGGTTCTGCGATAAGAAATTTTAAGGGACCGTAGTTACAAAGAAGGAAGGTGTTAGGCACTTAGTCTGCCCATATAGATGTATGGTCTCTACTTCACAGGATCTTGACTATTCGTGAGGGTTAGGATTCAACTCTCTTATATGGATGTGTGCAATGCTTGTCACACAATGTGAAATAATTGACAGATTTTTTGTTGGGCATGATTTAGTTAAATCGGCAAGCCTAAGAGCATACTTTCGAGCTAATTTGGTGTATAGTGTGTTGAATGATGAAATGAATGTTATGCTATGCAGATACTATGGACTACATGAAGCTTGATTGAAGAACAGTTGGAGGAGCGATAATGTCACAAGGATCGTATCGACTGGCTTAGATTGAACTTGGATTGGCTCAAGCAGGTAGTATAATTAGGGTTAGACCTGGGCTAAGCTCTCTTCCTCACTCTCACTCTCCTTGGTGGGGGATGGCTAAGGGGGTTAGGATGCTTCTGAATTGGTAAGGAATAATTGAGGATGCTTGAAATGTGGAAGGAATGAGGGTATTTATAGCCTCCGATTTGATTTTTCAATAATTTCTGTAAAGCTTGAGATTAAAAAGGGTTTGGATGGCTGAGATTTGAGATTGCCATGTGACAAGATCTCATGTGCCGGTTTGGATGACATAAGGTGTAATTTTGGCTCAAGGGAGGGGTATAGGAGTAATTTCTAAATTTTGCACATGCATGAAATAAGGAGGATAACATCACATGAGTGATCAAGTTGGCCAAAGTATGGCCAGTGCCACATGGTGAGCGAAACCTTGTGTGCCGCTCATCATTCAGTTTTGGTTCAACTTCGGAGGGAGCCCCCTCTCTCCCCCCCCCCCCCCCCCCCTCGGTACTCGGTATACGTGGACATGTTTGATCCTCCGAAGTTAACTTGTTGTCTCCCATTTTCTCTGAATTGGACTTTGGAATGGGCTTGAGCCAAAATGGGTTATGGGCATGCGTTTGAAGAGGTGAGTTGATTGGGAAGGCTATGCGAGCTGACTAATTGAGTTGACTTAGTGGGTTGACTTTATAGGTTAGGTTTTTCCTAGAGTTTGGGTTCACGACTAGGTTTAGGGTTTCGTCGGGTTACTAGGATTAGGTTAATTGAGTTTTACGGTTTCTAGAGTCCTAAGGTTTGGACTCGAGTTTAACGTTTGGATTGGAGTTTTTGGTTTGAATTGGAGTTAAGGGTATGGATCAAGGTTTATGTTCAATCATATTTATTGGCCTGAGGTGGGGTATCTATAGAGCCCAAAAATGAGGTAGATCCAACGCTTTAGTGGACCATGCCAAATAGCAAGATCAGATTGCATTAAATGCACAATGCATTAAATGCAAGAGTCATCTCAAGTATGGTCCACTTGAGCGTTGGATTTGCCTCATTTTTTGGCTCATACCTTAAAGTGGTCCGAGAGAAGGGATGAACGACATGGATAAACAAATATATCACGATGGGCCCTCACATGGATATGCTTGTTCCTTATTAGAGACCGGGGAGGGGGGTAATTTAAGTATTCAATTTCACCAATAAAATATAGAGACTTTAATATTTTGAATTCTTATTTTTTAAATTCTAGACCATGAAAACTATTTGTTTCAATTTGTATCTTTTTAATAGATATGGTTATTTATCCTTATGTTGTTCTTTAGCTAAAGAAGTTGACATGGTAGAAGCTATTGAGTTGAAAATTTTTAGGTTTGATCCAACTTTTTTATTTTTATTTTTTATTAGACACCCACACACACCATAATGGGTACTCAAACCCAAAGCCCCTATGTTAAAAACTCTTGTGAGTATACCACTGAGCCATAATTAACCTGATTAAGAAATGTTTAGCTTATTATGTGGGATCCACTAAAACATATTAAGAAATTAATAAGTTTATTCTACAACTCTAAAAAATAAAACAAATGGAGCCATTGCATGAGCTGCCATGTGAATTTGGAAGTCTTAGATGTATAGCTTTTTTCCTATTGCCTGGCCCACCTACTGATTGTATAGTCCTGATTTATGGGTCGGGGCCCTATCATCCTGGTAGGGTTCACTTGATATGCTAGTTGGATTGCATACACATAATACGATAGACCTGCACCGACATTTGAAAAAGGTTTTCATGATGGTCAATGAGTTCCCAGGCCTGTTAATCACTTTTATATATCTTGTAATAACCTTTACAGGCAGATTTTCCGAGGGCCTTTTTTCTACAGACGTTTGTAGGGGTAGCAATGGGCTGGGTTTGGGATGGACCAAGTTAGGCCTGGTCCACTAACATATGATCCAGGCCCGGATTGGCCCAAGCCCAGCATGAGCCTTGCACAATTGGCTTACGCCCTGCAACCAAACCAACCTAACCCGGCCAGACCTGAAAATTTTGTGAAATCCTTATTCTCCTCTTGAATGTTCCAAATCTATCCATTAATCAAGTGGGACACACATGCACAAAGACATTTTAGAGCAAGGAAGCCAACAACCAACGGTCTATATAAAAGATGGATGGTATGCCCAACCAAGGATCAGGATGAAAAAACTAATGGGATAAAGTTAGAATGGGCTAAAATTACTTGAGTCCAATCCCAGCCAAAAATTGATCGGTCGGTAAATGAAAGGCCCAAGCTGGATCGGGCTCATCAGGTTGGGTGGGCTACGTGGTCCATTGATAACTTTAGGACTCGGCCTAAGAGTAGAGAACAAAGATCGACCCATGATGAGTTAGGAGATGAGCTGATGGGATGGCCCACCATATGGACTTCCTATCGATTGGGAGTTATGTGAGCAAGGTTGCAGATGGGCCAGATATGGTTGATTTGGGTGCACTTTGAACGGATTGGGTTGGGATTGAGTTCAGCCCACGAAGAGTAGAACCAGAACCTAGCCACCTAATCTCACCTAAGCCCATGTATCAACCCGTCTCTTAGACCTAGCTAGGGTTTACTCTGCTTGATTTGAGATGGTGTATGAGCCATCCATACAATTCTTATTGCATGTGTATCAATGGTCTTGCTCTGCCAAAATATCAGATAACTCCCTTTCATGTCATAACAAAAAAAGCTGCTCCATCAAAGTGTCAAATAACTCTCTCTTTCATTTCACGACAAAAAAGCCACTCCATTAAAGTGTCAAATCTCTCTTTCATTTCTTGACAGAATAGCTGTTCTACAATGGTATTAAATAACTCACTTTTATTTCATGAGGCGAGGCTTTCATTTTCGGGGCCGAGTGTGATGGATGAGGTGGTCAATGGGCCGGGTTGGATTCTTGGGCTTTAATTGCTGTTTGAAACGGGCCAACTTGAGTTTGAGTAGTAGTAGGCTTGAGGATTGAGCTGGGTCTTAAAACTTAAGCCCGTTTCTCAATTAGGCCAGGTTTGGACCATGTCCCTCTCATCCTCTGTCCATGCTCTAATGGACCAACCCTCAGGGTCGGAACCTTGGGCTTAGTTCTTTAATGAACAATCTGGGCTGGGCTAGGACAGAGCTTGGCCCAGCCCTAACCCGGCCTGTTAACACGGCTACTGATGGATGATGCAGTGGCACTTGAAAATTAGAAACTGCATACGTTGTGTTGTGGCTTGAACCTAGATGGATCATGACGAAAATTAAGCTTATCTGATCTTCAGACCATCAACCTGGTGGTTGGTTCTTTTTAAAACGACCAAAAATGCAAAAAAAATCGTCTAATCTTCCTATTTCAACAAACAGTCAGTGAATCATGGTTTTAGGTCTTAGGAACAGTGGGTCCCACAAATCACTCGGTTTATTTGAGTTAAGGTATGCCACCCGTACAGTTAACGAGTGCCTGCATATCAATCGTCAGCCAGAGTATCAAATAACTCTCCTTCGTTTCCCTGGCACACCGCGGCCGAAGCGGACTGCGTAGCGGAATCGGTCCAGGTGCTCTGTGGGGCCCACATCGATGTATAGATTTTATCCACGCCGTTCATCTAATTTTCCAGATCATGTTATTATACGAGTCTGAAAACGAGGTAGATCCAAGGCTCAAGTGAATCACACGGTGGGGATTGAACGATCACCATTAAAAGATTCTAGTGGGCATACAAAAAATCATTTAAATTTGTATTTTCCCTTCATACAGGTCTATATGACCTTATGAACAGGTTAGATGGAAAATAAACAAGACAGTGGGCCTTAGGAAGGTTTCAACGGTGGTTGTCATTACCACCGCTCTTCCTGTGGTGTGGTCCACTTGAGCCTTGAATCTGGTTCATTTTTATATTTTCATCCTAAAATGATCTGAAAAAAATGGATTAACGGTGTGGATAAAACCAAAACATCACTGTAGGCCCACAGATCCCCTGTCTGGACGATTCTGTCCAGGAGGGGGCAGGACACAACCCGGTTCCCACCACGCCGGTCGTCTACTCTGCGCATAACGCACAAGTTAGCAACTGCGCTTCTAAACTAACATGCGCCCATCCGTTTTAACGCCGTTCTGTCTGTTATTCCACCCCCAAACCAACGAGTCGTCTCTCTCCCTCTGCGAAAAGGATTCTCTTCGTAGTTCTCATTCAAAGGAAAGGAATATAAGAGAAAAGAACTCCTTTTCTCTCTTACAAAGCAATCTTCAAAAAGCTTGAAGAAACCCTAACCTCTCCCTCCCTTTCTCTGCAAATCCGCTCGATATTCTCATGTTACAGGACATTTTTGCAAATATCAGGGTTTCAATCTCCTGGTGAAGTCTGTCAATCTAGGGTTTTTATTTGAACAAATGTAGGTAAAGATTTACGCCATGGATTACACTGATGCTGCATTTGTAGGGATTTTTTATAAAATCTAGGGTTTGAATTTCTCGAATTCTATTGGAGAATGTCTTCGAAGAGGGCGAGTTTCAGAGAATAGTAATTATTATTATTATTATTATTTTTAAATAGATGTTGGGGGGAATCGCTTGTGAGATCTGGGGATTGATCTGATGGATATGGATGGAGGGAGTATATCTGGTGCTGGCGTAGGTCCTCAATCCGTTCCGAGAAATTTGAGGCGGTCTAAAGGTATGATTATGCTCTCTCTGTCTGTTGGTTTAACCGGATTTCATATTCCCCTTTTATGTCTTTTATAATTAATAATCGTTTAGAAATTCTTACAGTGCGTTTGGATGCACTATGGTATTGAATTGCAAATATTTAGTCTAAGAAAGTGGAGGTGACCAACTTGGAATTCATTCTCTATCATTACTTTTTAGAGATTAGGCTCTAAATTGCAATTCCATTACTTTTAAGTTAAAATAAAAAAAGAATGCAATTGCAATTCGAGGGTTTTCCGACATTTCGAATACTTGGAATGGTGATTGCTATTTGTGTATCTCCTCTTGTTTAGAAATGGTCGTTGACTTGTGTATGCAAGTCAGTTCACTTCAATTATTGCTTAAAGTTCCATTGAGTTCGAAACATTTAGAAGAAAATAGGAAGGGACATATTGAAGGATTTTGTTTTGGAATGATGAAAATATGTAAGTTTGACTCTTATTGATGTTATTTGTTTGTATTGGGCTTAGTGCTTTCAAGTTGGATTATGGTGTCCATTCTATCCATTGATAGAACAAAAAGCTATTCCTTTTCCTTTCGATTTGAAAATGAGCAACTGTAGTGCTATAGGTTTGAATCGAAATTCGTTTGACCATTTGGTATGGATGATGGCCTAAAAATTGCATCGATGGGATGACCCTAGCCGTTTAATTGGTGGTCATCATTGGACCACTAAAAGGAAATTTTTGAATGGGTAAAATCAGATTGTTAAGAATTCTCATGTATTGAAGACCCCATTCACAACGTAGGTTCACTATATTGATCAAGGTGTTCTGTAACGGTAATGTTAATTAATTGAAAAAACTCCCGAAAAACCTATATTTGCTCCGTAATGTTGATTAAAAAGTATGAAAAACTTGCATATGTCCCGTAATAGACCAGTACGAGGCTATTATGGCCTTTATAGGGGATGTAACGTGCTGTTAACGTCAATTACAAGTCATTTTTTTCCATAACGGTTGTTACGGCCATTAGGACCCTGTAACGTGTAACGGTTGCCACCGTTACCTTTACTTAACGGCCTTTATGGCACACCATGATATTGATATATTTTTTACTGAAAGTGGGCCTAGCATTCTAGCTCTTGCTAGGCATACATAATCATCACACTTGTATCCTTTTTTTTTTTCCCCAGTTCACAAATTGGTTTGCTCCCTATTGCTCATTGACTCGTGCTAGTCAAATAACTCAAAATAGGTGTCATGTCTGTCTCATACTCTCTCTTATTATTTTTTTAAAAAAAGCAATGAGAGATTTTTTTTAGGCAACACATACATATTTTTTTTTTAAAAAGCAACGAGAGATTTTTTTTTTAGGCAACACATACATTTTTTTTTTTTTTTTTTTAAAGCAACGAGAGATTTTTTTTAGGCAACACATACAAATTTTTTTTTTTTTTTTTTTTAAAGCAATGAGAGATTTTTTTTAGGCAACACATACATTTTTTTTTTTTTTTTTTTTTTTTTTAAAGCAACGAGAGATTTTTTTTTAGGCAACACATACATTTTTTTAAAAAAGCAACGAGAGATTTTTTTTAGGCAACACATACATTTTTTTTAAAAAAAAGCAATGAGAGATTTTTTAAAGGCAACTCATACATTTTTTTTTTTTTTTTTAAAGCAACGAGAGATGTTTTTTTAGGCAACACATACATTTTTTTTTTTAAAAAAGCAACGAGAGATTTTTTTTTTTTAGGCAACACATACATTTTTTTTAAAAAAAAGCAACGAGAGATTTTTTTTAGGCAACACATACATTTTTTTTTTTTTAAAAAGCAACGAGAGATTTTTTTAAAGCAGATATATTTTTTTAAAGGCAACACATGCTAGATTTGTGAGATTCCATTAGATCGACGGTCAAAAGTCTCATTTAATTTATTTTTACTATAAATACTAAGTTTTAATTCGAGTATAACTTTTGATCCTTTAAGTTGTAGAAGTCTTGCCTAACATGAAAAGGGCATAGAAAAGTTAGGAGAATAACATGGTTAGGCCAAATTGGACACTTATTATTTTTATTCGAAAACCATGAAGTCTAGTAGGAATAGAGGTTATCTATAAATAGTTAGTTACGTTTTTAGGGTGTTTGAGTTGGAGTCTTAAGTCTAAAACTCCGTCCTAGGTTTGAGGTCCTTGTTTAAATAGTTGTAATTTCATTTTTTTTAAATCATCAATTAAGTTATTTCAAATTTATTAGAAATTATTTCTATTTTTATCCCTCGTAGATTCGAGGAAGCTCTTTGTGGAGTCAAGAGAGCTCCATGGATTTGGAGTAAATATTGTTTGAGGAAGAAAATGTTTGATCTCATCGCGTCGTCCCTCCCTACCTCACTTCCACAAATTCTTAAACTATCCGCCATCAAGTAACGATGAGAGATTCCCCCCCCCCCCCCCCCCCCACCAAAAAAAAAAAAAAGGAAGGAAAAATCTAAGAAGAAGAATAGAAAACCATCCCTCAATTCATCAAGAAATGGTAAAATATTTCAAAAAAAGAAAGAAGTGAAATGAAAGAATCAGAGCATTACATAAACATGTAATAAAATAAGTAGAGGGGAATTATTATAGAAAATTACAGAATAAGGATGATAAGAAAGAACCACGAAAGAAAAGGAAATGTTGGAAAACCTTACCCCCTCCAACGACTCGTCTGAAAATGCAGAGCACTCTTTGGTAGGAGTGTCTGTTGGGGGGGAAAATTCAAATGTATTAAGAGCAGCAATTAAAGAGACACAGAGTTGGGAGTGGCTTAAATGAATACCCGGATCCACTGAGGTGGGTGTATCCCCTGATAGTGGTGACCACCCTGATGTATTTGTCTTAAATCCCTATTGTCCATCCATTTTATAGCTCATTTTAGAGTATTGTGCCAAAAATGAAGATCTAAGTGTATTGTATCCTATTTCCGTCTGTTCCTTCAGAAAGTAATTAAACAGAGGTATGTGTAATGCTGCTCAAGATGCGTAGTGTATTTGAGATCTGTTGAAATATCCAAAGAGGATTTTGTGGGTATATAACTGGTGTTTTTCGAGCGGTGCTACATTATCCATAAAGCACTAGTGACCGAGCAGAACGTGGTCGAGTCAACAAGGTGGCTTGGAGTGGTTATTGGTACAGGCGGTAGGCTTAGAAGGATTAGAAGATCAGTAGTGATAAAACAATTATAACAACCGTTAGAACGTGGGAAGCATCTAAATGATCAGCTTGAAGCTATAAATAACAAATAAATTAGCAAACGAATTTGTCTCATACCAACCAAATATATCTTTCAATTATCATTCATTAACATTCCTTAGTGTAATCTTTATCTTTATCAGTTATTTACATTCATCAGTATAATTTATAGTACTAATCGAGTGGCTGAGTCTACACTCATGTGTTGGGTTCAATCTGAGCATCAAACAAGGTTCTCCATCCAGAGATGTGTTATGCGGTTGTTCTCCACGATCGACTTTCTTTTCTTTTCTTTTTTATTATTCATATTATAAAGAAAAAGTTCTTTCATAATTTGTATTAGAAAGAAAAAGTTCTTTCATACGAAAAGTTAGACGTGTGACCCATTTTCAGAGGACGAACCCCACACTTGACTATCGTATATTCATCAAGTGACTGATTATGCGACCGATCTTATTAGAACTCGATTATATACAGTCAATTTCCGACATACGTGACTATCTTAGAGATTGAAGTCGGTAACTATTTGGCTTGATTGGAATGTGGTGATTGAATATTCAGTAATAAAATGATCTTGGAGGCCACTTGAATGTTTATTTACCATCCAACCCTTGATAAGGTCACGAAGATATGGACAAAGGGACCAAACAACTCTCAGATTGATGCAAAACTTTTGTGGCCTCCAAAAAGTATTTAACGATGAGTCACATAGTGTGGTCCACTTGAGATTTGGATGTGCTTCATTTTTGGGACCGTGCCCTAAAATGAGCTTTAAAAAAAGATGCATAGTATGGATATGAAGCATTGACAGCATGGAGGGCCTAAAATGAGCTTTAAAAAAAGATGCATAGTATGGATATGAAGCATTGACAGCATGGAGGGCCTAAAGTAACGGATACACCCACCTCGGTGGACGGATCCATTGAAGCCTCATTCCTCGGATTCGATAATGACTCAGTGACCCCTCCAATTCCCAGCTCCTACGGATCGGTGCTGTAAAAGTCTCTGTGGGCCCTATCATGATTTGTGTGTTCTATCCACTCTGTCCATCCATTTTTACAGATACTTTTATGGTATGAGCCGAAAAATTAGACAGTTCCAAATCTCAAGTGGACCACATAATCAGAAGTAGTCATGATTGAACACCCGCCATTCAAAACATCTTGAGGCCACAAAACTTTTGGATTAAGCTGATATTTGGGTTTTCCCTTCATCCAGGTCTGGATAACCCAATCAATAGTTTGGATGGCAAATAAACATTGAAGTGGCCTAAGAAGTCACCACCGTTTCTATTTTGTGGCTCACTTGAGATTTGGATGTAACTAAATTTTGGGTTAATGTCCTCAAATTAGCTGGAAAATAAATGGACGGTGCATATAAGAAATTCATCATTGTGGGGCTCATATGGCTTTTCCTGCGGAAGGGTGAGTCTGATGGTAGGGGAGCGGATTGCCAGGTGGAACCTCCCTGGCGTGTTGACGTGGCAAGTTCTTAGGCTGCAATGATGTATGTGTTATATCCACACCGTCCATCAACTTTGCGAGATCCCTTTAGGGCATGAGCCTAAAAATGAGGCTGATCCAAAACCTCAAGTAAATGACAACCCTGAAACCTTCGTACGGCCTTATTTGCCGTCTAACCTGCTCACGAGGTTACACCAACCTAGATGAAGGGAAAAAAATATATATCAGCTTGATCCAAACACTTCTGTGGCCCTTAGAAGTTCAATCTCTTATGCTGTCTTCGTGTGGTCCAATTGATATTTAAATTTGCCTCATTTTTGGGCTCACGTTCTAAAATTATTTTGTAAAGTGAATGAACGGTGCGGAAATAATACATCATTGTGAAGCCCAAATAACTATGTCCATGCTGTCCATCCATTTTGCTGAGGATCACATTAGTGCATGAGCCCAAAAGATGAAGAAGATTCAAATTTAAGGTGGAGCATTCAATGTAATAGGGCGATTGAATGCCCCACCATTAAAAACTTCCCAGGCCACCTTCATGTTTGTTTTTTTTTTTTTGTCATCCAAATCATTGATAAGGTCACATAAACCTGAAAATAAATGAATATCATCCAAAACTTATGTAGCTCATTAATGGTCAATCATTACTGTTAATATGATATGGTCAGGTTGAGAATTGGAGCTACTTAAAATTTTGGATCATGCACTAAAATAATCTGAAAAATTAGACAGACTATGTGTATATAAAATACATATATTAAGTTGGGCCCCATGATTGCGAAAGCTCAGCTATGCTTGATGGTATAGACATATGTTTCAATTTGGGCCTCTCAAAAATTATTGTTGAGTCCGATTTTGTTGCGGACACAGCCAGAGATCCCTTGGCCACCAGTCATGGAACATCTAGTATAGGATGGGTGCCATCCATTAAAAGAGTCGCCCATTTAACCTCATTTTTTAGCACATTTTCCGCGAGGGTAACTCGTTGACGGATGCTTTGGTTAGATTGGCCAGTGATGGGTGTGCCAACAGACTCTTCAGATACTGAGTAGACCTTCCGAGAAGAATTAGGAGATCTTTGGCGCTAGACAACGCTTTTTCGTTCCATTCATTGTCTGCGGCAGATGAGATGAACACTTTGCCACTGGCCTGTGTGCCAATGGCATCCTCCTACTTCTGATTCGGTGTTGATACTGATATTAGCGGATAGTCTTTTAGTATATTTTGACCTAGCCTAGTGTGAGATTTTGATATATGATAGGCGATGTCTGAAATCTTTTTTTTGGGACCCACCTGAATAGCTGTACAATCTTTTGCAATTTATAAAATTCAGGTGGTATGAGTTCACCTTTTAAAAAATAAAAATAAAAATAAATAGTTGGCCCCACGGGAAGAGTCACACCATTTTCGGTGAGGCTAGGGCGTACGTAATCCGCTCCCTTAAAATGGGAGATGAGATGAAATGGAGAACGTGGATTGGGAACTACCCTATCTGTCTTGAGCTCACAATAGGTTGGGGCTTCGCGAGGCCACTATTTGATGTATGGGTTTATACATAGGGTTCACCCATGTTTCTATATCATTTTAAGTTACAGACCTAAAAATAAGGCGTATCCAAGGCACGAGTGGACCACACACCACAGGAGGAAGCAAGGATAATGATGTGCACCACTGAATCCCTCTTAGGGCTAAAGCATGATGTTTATTTGCCATCGAACCTATTCATAAGCTTATATCACTACAAGAAAATTAACCTTTAACCACAATTTTTTAGACTTAGTTCAAAAAATGGAGGCTAAATGTGCTTTTTATCCTCGGTTGTTAGGGAACTGAGGCTAAAAGTTCATTTTTCGCCTCAATTACTAAGAAACTGAGTCTAAAAGTCCATTATTTTGCCTTAGCTGGTGAGAAATTGAAGCTAAAATTTTATATTTTTGCTATTGTGACTAAAAGTATACTATTTTGCTTTAGTCAGTAAGAAATTGAGGCTAAAAGTTCATTATTTTTCCTCAGTTAATAAGAAATTGAGGTTAAAAGTTCACTTTTTAGCCGCAGTTATTAAGAAATTGAGGCTAAAAATCTATCATTTCGCATCGGTTGGTAAGAAATCGAGGCTAAAAGTCTCCCATTTTGCCTTAGTTGGTAAGAAACTGAGACTAAAAGTTCACTATTTTGCCTCGGTTAGTAAGAAATCGAGGTTAAAAGTTCACTTTTTAGCCTCATTTATTAAGAAACCGAGGCTGAAAGTCTACCATTTTACCTCGATTGGTGAAAAACTGTGGCTAAAAGTCTACATTTTACCTTAGTTGGTAAAAAATTGAGGCTAAAAGTGTACCATTTTGCCTCAATTGGTGAGGAATTAAGGCTAAAAGTGTACCATTTTACCTCAGTTAGTGGGGAACTGAGGCTAAACGTATACCATTTTACCTTAGTAATTGAGGTTAAAATTTCACTTTTTAGCCTCAATTATTAGGAAATCAGGGCTAGAAGTCTACCATTTCGCCTCGATTTGTGAGCAACTGAGGTTAAAATTTCTCTATTTTGCCTTAATTTATAATAAATCGGCGCTAAAAGTTTATTATTTTGCCTAGGCTCAGTACACCTATTAAATTTCTCCAACCATTAATTATATCTGATCATAAAAAACCTATGGCCCATAAATCATGTTAATCAAATTATTTGGTGCCTAACAAAAAAACAGATCAAATACGGGTATTTAGGCTGAGATATAAATCGTACGTATATTACTACGACTTTAATCTGTAGCTAAAACCAACTAATAGCTAGAGTGATCTAACGGTCTGAAAGGGGCTCAATGGGAGCCCACTGCAATGTGTGCGCTTTATCTAAGCCATCCATCCATTTTGAAAGTCATTTTGCCCACTGCAATGTGTGCGCTTTATCTAAGCCATCCATCCATTTTGAAAGTCATTTTATGGCATGGGATCAAAAAAATAGGCATATTAAAGGTTTAAGTGGACCACACCATAAGAAACAGTGGAGATTAAGTACCTATTGTTGATTTGTGGTGTGATCCTCTTAAGCCTTCGATATGTGTCATTTTTGGGATGGTACCCTAAAACTATATTTCAAAATGAATGGACGGAGTGGATAAACCACATACATCACGATGGGCCCACAAATCCCCTGACATGACCGTCCGTCTCTCCCTCTGCAGGGGGTATTACCCAATCTGCGCCCATTCTTTGAGTGGATAAACCCACCATTTTCCTCCCGAATGGAAGTTTGGAAAATGCCCACCATGCTCTCCTCCATCGGACTCTCTCTCTCTCTCTCTCATGTTTCTATTCCAGTCTTCTTGAACAATCCAAGTCCTCTCAGGAAAATGCATTCCTTCAATCTCTGATGGCATTTGAAGGAATGCATTTTCCTTCAATCTCTGATGGCATTTAATGGTTAGGGTTTTCTCTTGCGCCTCGTGCTAGGGTTTTCAATGCCTCTCTACCTCGATCGAAAATGCCGTTGCACAAGACCTTCCGTATCAAGAAGAAGCTGGCGAAGAAGATGAGGCAGAACAGGCCAATACCTCACTGGATCCGCTTGACGACCGACAACACCATCAGGTACAACGCGAAGCGCAGGCACTGGCGCTATACAAAGCTAGGGTTCTGATGCCCTTGAAGGTTTTCCCTTTTTATATTGTCGAATTAGGGTTTAGATTTTTTGGTAAAAGACGTGAAATTGCAATCTGTTTGGTTTCTTTCTTCCATTACTCTTTGATATTTGCGGGAAACGTGATTTAGACTGATTTTTGGGTAATGTGATTGCCAAAGGATGGATTGAGATGTTGATGTATCGTTTATAGTTTCAATAGTTTCAATTTTTTTGATTAAAAAAAATCTTTGATGGCATTTTCATAAATTTCATTGCATTCCTCTGTCGTAGATCTTGTGCTAAATGCACGAACTAATTATCTTTAAAATTTTTTAAAAAATACATGATATCATTAGGGTTAGGGCTTTTTTTATTTATTGTTTTCCTTCTCATTTTATTTCTGTGTGAATCATTTATTCATGAACTAGTAATTAGTGATTCCCATGATATGATCTGTTTTGTGAATGTGCTTGAGACATGAGGGATATGATATTGATTCATTAACTACGAACATGAGGTGTTGTTGTGACTGCTTGTTGCTCTTTAATGCATTTATTTCTTTGTGATGTTTGTTGCTCTTAGAATCCAATGAGGTGTTCAATAGATTAGTACTTAACACAATGAACTTCCCATCATTTAACATTTCTATAATTTCAAAGTTGTGACTGCTATTAGAAGCTTGGCAGCCCACCTCTATGCTTGGCAAAAATATACTTTTAGAACTGCATTTACTTGGAGGTGTTGACTATATCTTCTTGCTCTAGGCTCCATATTTAGCTTGTAGTAGATCTCATCAGTTAGGAGTTAGATTTTATCGTTTGTTGGCTGCTATTAGAAGCTAGTGGAGTTCGGGTTTTGGAATACTGAAAAACTGTGTTTGGAGTCTTAAAAGCATCACTTTAACTGAATTGTAGACATAAGTGTGTTGCCTTCAGTTTCATATGTTAATCTCATAGTTAACAGTACCCTGTTTTTCACCAACATTCATTTACCATATGTGTTTTCCTTATTTCAAATGCTTCTATCACTTCATTTTTCTTGCATTCTGCCTTTTTGCACTTGGGATTGTTTCTGTTCTGCACATGAGTGTATAACAATGCACCCTGAATGCAGTTAACTATAGCCTGCTGTGAATGCAAAGATCAAGTGGATCATACCACAGGAAACAGTGGGGATAATGATTTCCACTGTTAAAACCTTGCTAGGCCCCACAGTGATCTCTCTCTCTCTCTCTCTCTCTCTCTCTCTCTCTCCTACCCGTTTATAGCAAGCAGTCTCTTGACAAATATATTAATTCCTTCTCCATGAGAGTCAGGTTTGTTGACATTCTTTTTTGAAAGGTATGTTAGATTCTTTTTTCTTATATTATTATTATTATCAAGAATATAATTAAGACCTGTTTGGTTGACATTAAAATGATTTAATCTCATTTTATGTGATATCTAATATATATTTATGATTAATGAAAATAAGATGAATTCATTTTCAACCATCCACCAAACGTGCTCTTAAACATTATGTATAAGTACTCAAAATTTATACAGAAGAAAGAGGAATCATGAACAATAATCAGTTACTTACAAACCATCTCACATGCTGACGTGCCAGCTGCATAGGGCATCACATCCATTCATTAAGCAGACCCCATCGTCAAATTCACCTGGTACAGAAATAAGGTTTGTAAACCTATCTCCATTAAATCAGGCTGTCGGTTAGGATGGCCTAACTGACAGTGGACCATACTGATTTTTGCACCTGGTGATTTTTTGGTGGGGCTTACCAGATGCATGGCTCAAATGTCCTAAACACATAACGTGTGTGGTAAGTTGCAGGTGAATTCTCCTCATAAAAACAGAGATAAAAACACTGAGGGTGTGTTTGGATTGCCCGTTTAGGTTGTATTAGACAGACACTATTATACAGCTCACATGGTAGACTGAACTTTCTCAAAATGTCTGGTCACTGTTGAAATTGGGGAATTTGGTGGGCCAGATTGATTGTTCTGAAGCAAGCAGAAATCAACAACAGTATCAAATAAAACCCATTTGGGTGGACCACACCACAGGGAATAATGGTCATTGAACGCCCACCATTAAAATCTTTCTAGGGTCCACCATTATGTTTATTTGCTATCTGTCCTGTTGATAAGGTCAAGGAGACCTGGATGAAGGGAAAACACAAATAGCAGTTTGATCCAAAACTATACCCACATTGCTACTATGATCTCCAAATTCAATCGCATGATCTCCATCTATGGATGTGTTTTACCAGCAGTATCAAGTCTCTGCTTGGATCGAGCCAGGGAACTCTTCATGGTGGGGCTGCAGAGTTGAACAATTCTTCTAGCTAGGTGCCAATCCTGATTTGAATCAGGCTTCAGACTCCTACTCATTGAACAAATTTTTTTATTGGTTAGCACGTTAGCATACACTCCCTACTGTTAGCCACACTCCAACTTGTACTTGCCCTGTAGTGGAATTTTTGGGCCATGATGCACCAGGATGTGTCCTCCATAATAGAACACAATTACATTGTAGCTGAATTTGCAACCTTTCACAGTTGAGTCACTCAAAGACCCAGCCTTTTAACAGTCCATGTCTGTTATTTGTTTATTTAAAATCTACTAATGATATGGTATGATTAGCTTGGCAGGAATTTGTGAAGGCAGTGATAGCATATCAACAAAAAGTCAATAGCTCAGCATGTGCAGCCAATAGTCTAAAGCTGGACCAAGAAATGGAGAAGAAGAGGAAGATCATTATTGAAAGTTTCTCAATTGCGAGAGACATGTATGCATCTGGGCTTGAAATGCCCCAATCTAAGGAGTTAGATCTCGAGGCAGAAGCTGAATTCCTAGAGGTATTACCATTAGACATTATTCTGTGGAATTATACTTTGGTAAACACCTAAAAACATGTGGTTTTATCTTATCACCATCCAGTAAGGATTGGATTTGAATCAAAGTAGGCCCCACTTTCTTTGACTTTGTTAGGATCAAGTGCCACTTCGCACCGTGGTCAGATCCTTGATTGGAGGCATTAGTATTAAATGGTCATGGAAGCAATCTGGCTTTCCATTAGGTGATGCGCCAATCAGATTAGATCAGCCTTTCTATTTTAACTTGTCTTTAAAGGAATAACCATGCATTTGAGATCATCATCATCTAATTCTCAGTCTTGTAAAGGAATAACCATGCATTTGAGATCATTATGTTACTCATTATCTTATGCTCAGTCTTTCAACCTGAGTCTTTTAGTGAGCTGTTGATCCCTCTCAAACAATCAACAAGCCCATCGCCATTCTGCAACTGATCCTTACCATTATCATCCTTGCTAATGTACCATGAATCCAGAATCTGTAGCAGTGATTTGTCTTCATCACTTCTATAGTTCTTCTTCCCCTGCTCTTTGCTGTCTGCATCACCTATATACACTGTCCATTAGGCCAAGTCCACTCTTCTTGGGCTGCCTTGAAAATTCATAGTTACCAGATGATTGATGTGCTTTTTCTGTGCATAGTAGTGGAAGAAGAATGGGTTGGACCTAATGGATGGTCCAAGTAGGTGATGTGCTCTTGGGGCCAAATGCAACTGTGTATTGCAGTGTGGTGATGCAAGTGGATTCTATTGCGGAAATTGACAAGAAAGACACAACCGTGGTCAAGTCTATAGAATCAGTAGAGGCTTCTACTGTGGGTCTCAGATATCAGAGAGCATCAAAACATGCCCAATCTGTCGTTGACTGATCTCATCTTCTATTTTGTGGCTATGATTTGCCGAGGAGATGCTACAGTTATTTTCAGTCCCAGTTGATGTACAGTTTTGCCTGTTTGGCTGTATGAAGTTGTGGCTTTGTGGAAGGATGTACTGCAGCTTCCAGTTTTCCAGCTTGTTTATATGCATTTGTAGTTTGTTTTGAAAGCTTTAAATAGACCATTAAGTGTTTTGTTGGTATTGTGTTGATTATTTTGTCTTGATGAATGTCAAATGGGCGAAACATGCACAGGTTTAATCATTGGTTGATTATGATATTGTTAGCTTCAGTTGATAGAAACCCATGCTAAAGGTGGATTTAGTCTCGGTTGGCATCAACTGAGGTGGATTTAGTCTCGGTTGGAAACAACTGAGGCTCCATAGGTTTATGTATAGAAATCAGACACTTTACACAGTTGTATCTATCCATCTAATTTGTGACCATTAAAATGATGGTGAAAAAACAGAAAAGCTCATTCTCATATACTATGGGATGAACAATAGAAGTAGTATGTGTAACACCCGTATTTAAAAATAAAAATAAAAATTTAAATTAAAAAATTTTAAGTTGAATTTTGAGCGAGTGAGAGATCCAAACTCTTCCTCGTATCTTGTAGTCTCTCAACCATTTCTCTTAAAGAGGAAGCTTGTGAGAGAGAGTGCTACTAAGACTCAAAGAACCAAAGAAAGAAATTCGTAAAAAAACAACCATAGAGAGATTTTTAAAAGAGATATTTTTGAAATTCATTTATTCAGGTTAGTATAATAAATTTTCTTTGTTTTATTTTTGCAGTAGTTTAATTTGGCATTGACCTATACATTAGACGGATTGAATAAATCAAGCATCCATTGTGTGTATCTAACTCATCGATGTGAAAAAGTACACTGATGCTCATAGCTTTATAGCTTATGTACAGAATATGAAATTTAAAATTTTCCATGATAGACACTGATCAATATGATCTGTTTAATTCATGGGTTTTCTAATACTCAATCATATAATAATTTTAAGAGTTGGACCTATTCGACATTAAGGGACCGTGCTATCATAAATTTACCAATGTTCTTCATTAATTTAAAGAAACTGAATTAATACTGGAAGAGTAATTCTCTGTATCAAACTCAATTCATTCCAAACCTTATGTGGGCCAAATTCCACGAAAATCTTAGGTTTAGGGGTTACCGTGCATTGCTTTATGTGGCGCATCCAACATGAGTTGTGGATTGTGGATTAGGATGTACTGTGAGTATGAGAAAATGTAGTAGATGCATAGGATGGATTCCACATACGCATGATGGGTGGGCCCCACACATCTCGAATGCATAGTAGTGGTGCGACACTGTGGATAGATCCTTCTTGTTGGGATGACGTTGTCTGTGATAAATCGGATATCCATTTACCCGTCTATCACACAAATATTGAATATATTTGGCAATATCTAAGGCTGTCATTGGGTCGCATTAGACCGAAGCGTTTTCGGCCCAGGTCTGGTTTGGATTGTAGTATCATGCTGGGGGGCTGGGTTCAGGCTTAAAGCTCGGACCCATTTCTCAACTGGGCTAGGCTTGGATAGTGTACAGAAGCCCATCAGCCCGGTCTAAATTTTAGTTTGGCATGAAATGGTTGAAGTGGATTTTAAATAATCATCATGGTAAGCCAATGATGGATGTCTCCCCTCTTGAACATCTTAGTAGGCTATGTAAAAATTAAGGGTGGGTACCGCTCTCCCAACTGTTTCCCTTCATATGGCCCACCTGAACCGAAGACTAAGCTTTATTTGGGCCCTACGTCTAAAATGGGGTGATGCAACAGGTACTCAGGTTTGACCACTTAAACATCATGGTGGGCCCACTTTAGCTGGCCACACCTTAAGATCCCTCTCTCTACACACAGATGACCCTTGGGCTTGGGCTCAAGAACATTGAAGACATTATGAGCTGGGCCATTTTTCCTCTTCATGGGCCTGCACTAGGCTTGGATAAAGTTTGGCCTAGCCTTAATTTGCCTGTTGACACCCCTAGCAATATCTGACCCAAAGCTTGGCCTGACCCTAAACTGGCCTGTTGACAACCCTTAGACCCGTTTACAGCTCTACCCCTTTCACTATTTATTAAGAAATGAGCGTTATGGGAGTCTGTGGGACTATGCAATCAAATACCCTAGGCCAACAAGATTCAAACAAACATTGTGAAATTTAAATTAAGCCAAGCCAAATATCTCACACCTCCTAGACAGAGTGTTTTGTGATCTATTTCAAGCAAACATCTTGAATGTGATGACTTATGTATTCAATCCACATTATACAAACAATGACTACAAGTAGTTCAAACAAAATAAACCATGAACATATGGAAATCAAACAGATAAATGAAAACTTAAGAACTAAACAAGGTGCTAAATCTTTCCAGTTGAGGAGCTGAAACACATGCTGTAAAGATGGACCACCGCCAAACTTCTTGCAAACCTACATTCCACGGAGGAGAAGAAAAGCAAATGTAAGACAAAAACATGCAATAATTGCATTGGTTTTATGTAAATTGGCACTCCAATGATTTTCTCCTGCTTGTTGGTTAGCCCAAATTCACCATATATGTCACAATCATTGATAAATCTTTTATCAGGTGGGCCACACAATGAATGAGCCTATACAGTGATAGACCTATATGGTGGAAAACTTGTGTTTGTATCCCATGGAGAACTAATGTTTATATACAACTAGACAAAATCAAAGATAAACTCAAATTGAATTTAAACATATCTTGATATCATCAAAGATATCATAATCCTAGCATTCTAGTTTCCTCCAATTTTTGTGATGGGCAAAAAGTTTTCAAATTCAGTCAATGATGTAAGGTAAGGAAATATATTATTTACCTCGGAAGAATGAAAAGTATTAACAACATGCCAAAGCCTTCACATTTGATAATTGAACTGAAAAGATCACAAAACCAGCTACAACAACTCTACATACCCAAGAGGAAAAGCAGATGTAGAGTTATAGAGTAAACATTGAATGAATTACATGAAAATTCAAATAGAGAAAGATCCATTAAATGACTATATTATCCTCTCTATTAAGGAAAATATCAAATGAGAAATTAGACCTGCCCATCAATGTATAGTTTACTAGATTGCTAGGTTATGGAAATGGGGAGCACTATGGTTCAGGATACCTAACTGTCGATCTGAGGGCCCACCATGGATAGGGAATGCACTGAAACTCTCATATTAGAAAATTCTAACGCTTCAATGGCTGGGCACTTTCCCATCAAATGTGGATAGATGGTCAACTCTATTCTCTCAACCATCTATTTGAATTAAAGAGGTATAATATTTCAATATTGGAGACTTCTTGGACAACCTCCATTTTTGTTGGGCCCATCAAATCAATAATTTAGATTATTGAATCATGGGTCTATATGTATGGAGCTCTCGACCATTTACTCTTCACCATCATTGATTTTGTATGATATTTTAAATATGACATAGAGGCCTTGCTATCTGGATTGTTTCAATTGAGGGACATAAATTCCATTCATACAGTGGCTATGTGCATATGCATCGTCAATAATATTTGCCGCCATGAAAGGAAGTGCTAATGTTCCATACCTTACGAGTCTTCCAATCTATTAGTATAAGATGTATAAAGCTTAATATAATTTAAGGGGCCAATGTTCGGGGCCTTAGAATTATCTATTAGCATAAAAAGATGTATAAAGACATTTATATGAAATCCACTTCAACCATTAGATGTCACACCAACGTTAGACATGAGCCCAAAAATCAGGCCCACATGTGATTCAAGTGGGCCACACCAATGGAAGCAGTTTAGAGGGTCAGTGTTGCCTTGTACACTGATTCCAATCATGTGGTCCACTTGAATCATGAATAGAGTTGATTTTCGGATCATGAGCCTAGTAACAGATCTGGTGGTTGGGATGGATTTCACATAAACATCACAATGGGACCGACCTATCCCGTTCACCCCTTCGCTTGTAGGGCATCACTCATCCCCATTGAGAATATAAGGAAATGTATTCTAATGATAATTACTTAGATTGGTTAGGTACCTTGTTGAACTCCTTTGGAAAAAGGTACAAGAGTGTAAATTCTATAATAAGTTGATAGTTTATCATAAAATTCTCTCAAGGAAACTATAATATACTCCTTTCTACTGTATTAGACTAATAACTGAATTTCAATCCTATATATAACACATCCAAATGCAGACTTGATAAATGCTTGGAATCAAGAACACCCATAAAACAATACTAGCACTTCAAAATTTTTAAGTAGATTTAAGGAGTAGCATCTTTAAATTAAAGGAGGAGATAAATAAAGAAAGAAGAGAGAAGTTGATTAGGCTAATATTCTCTGCAGTTGTCACTTTAGGAGCATGTGTAATGAGGAAAATAAATAAATAAATAAAATATGAATTTTAGATGGGAAAAAATGATAATGAAATTACATACAAATTGACCATTGCAAGGTTCTAAATCTGTAAGAATACAAACAGAGATCATGCTTCAAGTGTTGTGACCGTTGGTACAAAGGAGCCTACAACGGACCAAAACAACATCATTCTGTGCATGGATCTGAAGGATAGAATTTGGGCCATGGTCCATTAGATTAGTACTCATTATATCAAATGACTTCCATCACATAAATGCGGGTAGGCCACAGGGAATTTTTAATGGTGGCCATTCAGTCACCCGTGTTTCCTATGGTGTGGTCCACTTCCTATTTGGATCTGCTTTATCTCTGGTTCATACCCTAAAATGAGCTGGAAAAACGGTTGGATGGCGTGGATATATAATACATACATCAACGTGGGCCCTACAGTCAGAGCCGCACCTAATCCCTTTCCAACACGTAGAAACCGAAAACAAAGTGAAAGATGAAGGTATTCCGTGTCATTTTACCTCTCATTATAGCAGCCTTTAATGCTCTCGTCTTCCCACTCCACCTCCCCTAACCATTCTTTGGTTGATTTGATTTTCCTTAGGTTTGGAGCGCTGTAGGGTCCCATTTGGATATTCTTGAAATTCTGACACCCCCACCTCAAGTTTTGTTGAGTGCCAATCGAAAAGTACCCTAGCTCTTTGGTAAAAGCTTGTTAGATGTTCAAACCCCCTAAATATAAAATCTTTAACCTTGGAAACATGCCTTAATCCATCACTTCATCGTCTGCCTCTTTTGCTATTATCACCTCCATTCCCTTACAATCTGTGACACAGAGATATTCGAGCTGTTGCGCAGCACGCCAATAACGCAGTGAGCCTAGATCCAATTTTAGGTCTTACCCACAAACGATAAACAGAAAGAAATATAAACTAGAAATAGATCAAAGCAATCCAAACAAACCACAAGACAAGATATACGTGAAGAAATCCCAAGCTAGGGTAAAAAATCACGAATACAAACTTCCACTATGAAGAAGAACGAAAATTACAAGGCAAAATACTAACCCCTCCCTTGGAAGAACATAGAAAACCCTTAGCCCACACGTTAGAATTATTTTTCAATTTTTCAATACGCATAGAAAAGCCCTAGGAACCTCTATTTATAGTTTAGGTAACTTCCCTTCCGCACCCTTGCGAAAGGCGACACCAAAATCCACAGTTTGCATCAGATTCGGAAACGAATCTGCGTAACCTACGACTAGTCGAAGGGGAGCTACGACTGGTCAAACTACGACCAGTCGAACAGCTCCTACGACTAGTTGAAGGGCCCAAACATGAAAGAAACAGGACTCGCTGGACTTTGAGTCGACGGTCCATGACCGGTCAAGTAGGCCCCTACGACCGGTTGAAGGCGGCCCAGATGTGGCTCCACATTCTCAACAATCTCCCACTTAGAGACACATTGCCATAAACCTTTGTCTTCTTCATCTGGAGTGCACCACCTCCCCGTCTTCAAGCTGGAAGACCAATCAAAGCTGAACAGAGCTTCAACTTCTTTCGTGTGACCGCCTTGGTCAACATACCCGTAGGATTCTCACTTGTATGAATCTTCTCCAGAGCAATCAATTCATCTTCCAGTAACAAACGTATGAAGTGATATCTGATGACAATATACTTGGTCCTTGAATGAAAGGCTGAATTCTTAGCCAAGTGTATTGTACTCTGACTGTCACTATACAGCTTGCAATCTACTTGCTTCTTACCCAACTCTTCCATAAAACCTTACATCCACACCATCTCCTTGCATGCTTTTGTAGCCGCAACATATTCTGCTTCCGTTGTACTGATAGATACTAGCTTTTGTAACTGAGAGACCCAACTGACTGCAGCACTATCCAGAGTAAACACATAACCTGTAGTGCTCCTTCTGCTGTCGATATCTTCTGCCAAATCTGAATCCACGTAGCTTTGTAGCTTGATTTTCGATCCACCATAGCACAGCCCTACATCCTCAGTACCTACCAGGTATATGAGGATCCACTTTACAGCTTCCCAATGTTTCTTCCCGGGATTGTTCATGAACCTGCTAACAACTTCCACTGCTTAAGCAATGTTTAGCCTCGTGCTCACCATAGCATACATGAGACTCTCAATGGCTGATGCGTATGGAACTTTAGCCATGTAGTCCCGTTCCTCCTACGTCTTTGTCCCTTGCTCCTTAGATAGCTTGAAGTGGTTGGTTAATGGAGTGCTAACCGGCTTAGCATCTCCCATATTGAATCAATCAAGTACCTTGGCTATGTACTCTGCCTGCGATAAAATTAATTTCGTATTTTTCCTTTCACGTTTTATCCTCATGCCTAGGATTTATTTTGTAGCTCCTAAATCCTTCATGATAAATTCTCTAGATAATTGTCTTTTGAGATCTGAGATGTCCTTCATGCTTGAACTGGCCACAAGCATATCATCAACATACAGAAGAAGGATGATGTACGACGTATCAAACTTCTTTAAGTAAGAACAGTGGTCTGCATGACATCTCCTAAAATCGTTTTCCGACATGAAACTGTCAAACTTCTTGTACCACTGTCTCGGGGCTTGCTTAAGGCCATATAGACTCTTCTTCAGTCTACACACCTTATTCTCATTACTTGGTGCCACGTATCCTGTTGGCAAATGCATATATATCTCTTCTTTAAGGTCCCCATGAAGAAAGACTGTCTTAACATATAGCTGCTCTAGATGTAAGTCCTCTGTAGCCACTATACTCAAGACCATGCGAATCGTAGACATTTTCACTACCGGTGAAAATATTTCAGCGAAATCGATACCTGCCTTTTGTTGAAACCCTTTCACAACCAATCTAGCCTTGTATCGTTTCGAACCATCGTGCTCTTCCTTCAGTCTGTAAACCCACATGTTATGAAGAGCTTTCTTACCCTTAGGTAGAGTGACTAGTTCCCATGTACGATTAGACTCAAGAGAGTCCATCTTCTCATCCATGGCTTGCTCCTACTTAACCCGTGTATCTGACTGTAATGCTTCTTTAAAACATTCTGGCTTACCATTATCTATCAGCAGCAGATAATGTAAGGAGGGTGAGTATCGGACCATGGGTCTCCTCTCCCGAGTAGACCTCCTCACAACTGGTGTATGCGGCTCTGCCTCATAATGCTCCTGTGCCTGAACATCCTGTGGCGCTGTAACACCCATTTTCGGTAACTCTTCCAACTCTACGAATTCCTTTTCCTCGGCCTTATTTTCTTGCACACTGTCCTTATGCATCACTTTTCGTTGAAGACTACCTCATTGCTTTTGATGATTTTCCTGTTTTCTCCATCCCAAAACCTGTAGCCAAAATCATCCTTCCCGTAGCCTATAAACGTGCACCTCCTGGACTTCGCATTCAGCTTGTTTCTGTGCTCTATATCAATGTGAACATATGAAGTGCAACTGAACACTCTGAGATGTGTAAGGTTCACTTCTTTTTCAGTCTACGTTTCTTCTGGTAGCCCACTATCCAATGGTGCTGAGGGACTTCTATTGATAAGATATATGACAGTATTCACAGCATCTGCCCAAAAGGTCTTGGGCAACCCTGCATGTAACCTCATGCTCCTGGCGCGCTCAAGGATGGTCCTGTTAATGCGCTCAACCACACCATTCTGCTGCGGTGTCCCTAGAATCATTTTCTGATGTTTGATTTCACTTGCTGCACAATACTCCTCAAACCTCTTATCATAATACTCTCCCCCATTATCAGATTTGAGACACTTTACTGTTTTACCTGTCTCATTTTCTACCATAACTTTTTACTTCTTAAACGCACAGATATATCAGATTTATGTTTTAAGAAATAAACCCATAGTTTTCTACTAGCATCATCAATAAAGGAAACAAAATAACGTGATCTACCAAGAGATGATACCTGTGCCGGTCCCCACACGTCAGTGTGTACAAGCTCCAATAGATGCGTCTTTGGAGCACGTCCTATCTTCTTGAAGCTTACCCTCTTCTGCTTGCCATACACGCAGTCCTCGCAGAATTCCAAGTCAATAGACTTCAGCCCTAGTAACTTTCCCTTTGACAGTAGCACCTTCATCCCTTTCTCACTCATATGTCCCAACCTCTAATGCCATAATTGCCTATTCACTCCAGTTGATGCAGCTGCGAGTGAGATATACGATCCTGAAGTCACGTACAAAGTACCTTTTTTTTTTGCCTCGAGATATCACCAAGGCACCTTTTGTGATCTTCCAGAAATCACTGGTGAATGTTGTCATATAACCGGTATCAGCCAACTGCCCTACTGAGATCAGATTCATTCTCAAACATGGTACATGTCTGACATCCTTCAATTTTAAAACCTTTCCGTCTTTCTGATTAACCTGAACGTCTCCCTTTCCAATGATACTGCACGGCTCATCATTACCCAAGTAGACTCTTTAAAAGTCACCTGATATATAATCACGCAGAACTTCCTTACATGAAGTAGCATGAAACGAAGCACCCGAGTCTATAACCTAAGACTCATTCCTCGCATCAAGAGACAAGATCAATGCATCTGTGTCACTCTCCTCAGATAGATTCATTGAATCCTTTCCACCTTGAGAGCTTCTATCTTGTTTCTTGAGCGCTCTGCAATTACATTTTATGTGTCCCTTCTTGCCACAGTGCCAACACCCATCTTTGTCTTTCGGTCCCTTGGACTTCTTCCTCGACTTAGGACACCTATGTTTATTGCTTCCTTTATTCAACGATCTTCCTCTTCCTTCAACGTTTAGAGCATTCCCTGAATCCCCTGAAACTCCTGATGCCTTCATTCTAGATTCTTCGCTGAGAATTAGATCGACCACATCATCAAATTTCAGCTTTGTCGACCCTGAAGAATTGCTCACAGCAATCACCAAACCATCCCAACTATCTGACAGACTGGATAAGATCAATAGTGCCCTGACCTCACCCTAAAAAACGATGCCAACGAATTCTAACTGGCTCGTGACTGTATTAAACTCATTTAGATGTTCAGCCACGCTCCCACCATCTGACATCTTCATGTTGAATAGCTGTTTCATAAGATGAGCCTTGTTGGACGCTGAGGGTTTTTCATACATGGTGGCTAGGGCTTCTATTA
This sequence comes from Magnolia kwangsiensis, assembly GCA_037074715.1. Lineage (NCBI taxonomy): Eukaryota > Viridiplantae > Streptophyta > Magnoliopsida > Magnoliales > Magnoliaceae > Magnolia > Magnolia kwangsiensis. The sequence goes on along the minus strand of CM073584.1, from coordinate 30,249,389 downwards.
ATTCTTTTGTAGTTTTCATCTTGGATATGTTAAAGGCAACGCTTTTAGACAAAGAGAGTCAGATCGTTCCTAAAGCCTTCCTATCCAGTAAAAATCATTCATCATCTGTCATCTTTTCTGGTTTCTTCTCTTTTCCTCCTAGACGAATATAGAGGTCCTTCTGATACAGATAATCCTGCATCTGCATCTTCCAGAAGGCAAAGTTTGAACCATCAAACTTCTCACTTCTAGTTTTCCATTCTTCCGCCATCGCTCCCAATAGAACTAAACCAATAGCTCTGATACCAGTTGTTGCGCAGCACGCTAACAACGCAGTGAGCCTAGATCCAATCTCAGGCCTCATCTACAAACGATAAACAAAAAGAAATATAAACTAGAAACAGATCAAAGTAATCCAAACAAACCACAAGACAAGATATACGTGAAAAAACTCTAAACTAGGGTAAAAAACTACGGATGCAAACTTCCACTATGAAGAAGAATGAAGATTACAAGGTAAAATACTAATCTCTCCCTTGGAAGAACATAGAAAACCCTTAGCTCACACCTTAAAATTATTTTTCAATATTCCAATACGCATAGAAAAGTCCTAGGAACTCATATTTATAGTTTAGGTAACTTTCCTTCCGCACACCCTTGCGAAATGCGACACCAAAATCTACAGTCCGCATCAGATTCGAAAACGAATCTGCGTAACCTACGACTGGTCGAAGGGGAGCTATGACTGGTCGAACTACGACCGGTCGAACAGCTCCTACGACTGGTCGAAGGGCTCAAACATGAAAGAAACAGGGCTCGCTGGACTTTGAGTCGACGGTCCACGACCGGTCGAGCAGGCCCCTACGACCGGTCGAGCATGTCCTACGACCGGTCGAAGGCGGCCCAGATGTGGCTCCACATTCTTAACACAAGCTGCAAGAGACATTGGGCGACACTCAACGAAAAGAGATTCTGGAGCCCATTACATTGATAAATGTGCAATGTTTGAAAATTGGGGAACATTCTTCCATGTGGAAGTAAGTGAGAGAGACACGTCAGTTCTGATTGCCTTGACCCTCTCTTCTACTTCTACCCCTATCAATTTCTCCATCTTCTCACACCCCTAAATGCGAAGCCGCTTTAATTGCTGAAGTCTTTGTGCCAGAGCAGGTGAGATGAGATATCTCATTCTCTTGTAATATGTGACATCTAAGTACTCTAGATGGTGGAGGCTACCGAGAGTAGGTACCGCCCCCTTCCAAATACTTGTCAGTTCTAGTAGATTATACAATTTGAGTTTCCTTAATTTTGAAAGCAGAGTATCTTCTTTTAAGGTTCCCTGGAAGTGAAAGATTTCCATTAACTCATTGCACTGAATTACTTTGAGTTCCTCCAGACTTTGCGCCAGATCCGATGGCATGATATTGATTAATTTATTACAACAGTATATATTGAGCTTTCTTAGGTTTTGGAGGGAACCGGCTGGAAGTGGGCCCCGACAGAACGTATTTAGATTCATTAACTCATTTAGTGACAACTCCTTCAAATGCTTGAATACATTCTGCGGAGTCTCTTCTTCTTCCACACTTACAAAATGTTCCACTTCACCACATTCTTTGATAAGGAGGATCTCTAAGCTGTTGAAACTTAGTTCATGTGACTGCATGAGATTGTCGACACCCTCACAACGCAGTAATTCTAGCTCGTATGTTCTGTTAGACAACATCTCAACCCACTTTGCATATGGACTTCGTGAATTCCCAATTTTTATACTCCTTGATGCTTCGCTGCCCATGTAATCTCTACCCACACATATGTAGGATTTCTTCAGGTTTTTCCATGGACCAGGGATGTCCTGAGACAAGCATTCGACATTCTCCACATGGATGTATAAAACAGTTAGCTGAGTTAAGGATGCCATCTCAGCTAAGCTTGCTCGTCTTGCATCTCTATTTTCCATAACTTCCCAATTGCCAAAGCTATTTCCCATTCGCAGTTCCTCTAATTGAGTCATCCTTGATATGACATTTGGTGCTATCATTTCAAGAGAATCCATTTCCATCAAATCCAAGAGCTTTAGATTGTGTAACTCACCCATTTTTTCTGTCAGTTCACAGATGCCAGTTTCTTGTAAGCGAAGTATTTCTAACTTCACCAATTAGAGTTACATCTTTTAATTGAGGACATCTATCTAACCACAGCGTCTGAAGGTTTTTTAAGCACTCCAGTGATGTGGGCAACATTGAGATACTAATGCCACACATATCCAAAACTTTGAGGGAATTCATTCCTTGAAAGAAACCATTGAGAATCTCTTTCAAAGAATGATTACCATCCAATGTCATGGTTAGGAGCCGAGGACACTCAATTTGATTAGGAAGTCTACAAATTTCATTGTCCGCTAAAGAAATCCTCATACATTCCTGCACATTTTCAATCTCTGGCCACTCTTTCAAACTTGCTTTGGCTCTTACCAAAAACCCATGCTCAGCTCTTGATACTATTGATACGGCTACGTCTTGAACAACATCATGCATTTTTACAGAGTTTGATCTGTCTCCTTCTAGCAACAAGCATGAAGCCTTAAGTTTGTACAACAACATATGAACTCTACATGATGCTTCCTCCAATGTATTAACATCCTTGAAGAGATCTTCCCCAGTTTCATATATGGTCATCTCATTCTCAGAAACAAAATAACCTTCTGGAAATAAACAACAAAACAAGAAACATAACTGGGCCTCCTTACTTTCTAAGTAATTGTAACTCATCTCCAAAGAAGAGAACACCTTCTGATCCATACCCTTGATGTTTGTAGGATTAGACCTCTGTAATTGTAGTAGTGCATCATCCCACACTTTTTTATCCTTATCTTTTAATCCCATTCCAAGTGTGTGGTATTCGCTATAGGCAAGCCCCCACATTTATCAACAACTTTTCTTGCCACAACATGCAATTCAGGAGACTTGATAGCATCACCCACCTTTTCTTTAAATAGATCCCATGCATCTTCTTTTGATAACACATTGACTGGGATCTTTGCGTGGCTCTTCATGTCACCGCATACTTCCTCACTTCGTGTAGTAAATGCAATCTTACAACAACTATCATTCCATTCTGAAGGGACCCCTACATCATCTAGGTCAAACCTTTCCCATAGATTATTGAAAATTAAAAGGATCTTCTTGCTCTTCAGCAGCTCCTACTTCAATCTCTCTGACAACTTCCCTGTTCTTACTACTTGTCTTCCTTGAGTTCTAGTCCCAATTGCTCCACAATCTCACCTTGAATCGTCTTCAATTCAGGTTTCTGGGTTAGGGTCATCATGATCACCTCTTGAAAAAGTTCTTCACTTTTCACCTTTCTGGCCACTTGTTTATCAAGGTTGTCTTTCCCACTCCCCCCATGCTGTACACCCTGATCATGTTGATGTTGTCATCCTTTAGTGCATCCATGACTTGATTCATAGAAATTTCCATGGATTCAAGAGGCATAAAGCCCCTAGCAGGCAAGGATTCGATGGTTGGAGGTGGTGGAGTGTATGATACATTAATGGATTTCACCTCTGTTTGGAGCCTACAAACATCATCCATCTTCTTTTTTGCTTCTTTACCAAGACAGTAACGTGAGCGCAAGTTGAAACAGCTGATGCTCTCTTGAACTTGGTCATCCAATTTGTTTGCATCTTCTTTAACATCTTCTACCTCTCTCAACCATTTTTGTACAACCTCAGTGATCACTTGCCCATTCTGACTATCTGCATCCACGTGTCCCTCTACATCATTTCTTGTACTCACCAAGTTTTGAACTTCTTTGCTAAGATCATCGACATTACTTCTAGCAAAGGAGATAACCAGTCTGGCGCTTTATAGCACCCGCTAAAGCTTTTCCAACTTCTATAATTGGTGTAACAGCCCCAAGATCGCCAAGATTTCAGCCGTTGTATCTTTTGAATGGATGAAAGGGATAATTTGTGGAGCAACAACAATTGCTCAATACCAGAAAAGAAAAACCTGAAATAAGCATGGCAGAGAAGAAGAAGTTGAAATATAGAAGAAAGAGAAATAAGTTGTAAGCAAAGAAGAAAAAGTGTTGGTGTTACCTTATCTTTTCTTAGCAATTGCTTGTCCCAATGAAAACTGAAGACCTGAGCTGTGGTAGAACCAATTCAAAGGAAGCTCCTTACTTCTCACCCCAATATATATAAGAGCAGGCTCCAAATGCTGCACCACCTAATTAAAAGAATCTCAGTGACATAGCTTTGAAGGATATAGTATATACTTGTAGTAAATATGCTAAAAGAAAGACTGGATGTGTGTGGATACTACTTTTTAATTCATAAGGGAGCCTAGACCCAGTACAAAGCTTTTTGGGTAAACTTACAAAAAGTCTCGTGTTTAAGAATCATAAATCAAGTACAATAGTGGCGAATGCTATTTAATGTTTAAGACAAAATACAATAACAACTACAGTACCACTAAATGAATAAAGAAGTAGCTGAATGAAAATCATGTATCTTTTGCAATGGCAGTGTAGATCGTCTGTTTCTAGGGCAAAGGAATTTCCTGTGTCCTGGAATCTTATTGGGCCATGTCATCTATGATGACATCAGCATAACAACTAAAAAAAGAAAATAAAAAAAAAGATTTACATTTTAGTACCATCTTACAAATAGTTTTTAAAAATGCTCCACTAACTTCCATCGTTACCTACTGCCACCGTGTGGTCCGAGCAAATGGGTTGGTGGTTCGGGTGCACCCAACGTAATGTTCATGTAAAATCAACCCTGACCTTTCGGTGCCTCACCCTATCTTAGGCCAAGGGTGTAGAAATGATGTAGAGCCGGTCGCGGATAGTTTCATAGCCAAGATGGATCAGAAAAGGCCCAGTCGATAGTAGAAATGATCCGGACTGTCGGAACTTAAAATGGATGTATCTCACAAATCGGAATGAGCTATTGGATGTACTATATATGATTTGGGGGTAGGACGAGCTACTTTAGGCATCCAATGTTGGTTTGCCCACACCGAATTTGCAAAATACCATCAGATCGACGGTGGAAATCCTGTTTTAATTTCATTTTTACTATTTATAGTAAGTTTTAGTTTGAGTATAACTCTTCATTTGCTGGGCTTTAGGAGTTGCACCCAACATGAAAAGTGCTTAGACAGTTAGGAGAACGTTATGGTTCGGCCAAATAGGACACTTTCTATTTTTGGCCGCACTAGTAGACATCACAACCATCTATACATAGTTAGTATATTTACTATTTATAGTAAGTCACGAATTCTAGGAGTTTTAGTTGTAGTTTGATTCTGAAACTTCTTCCATAGCTTAGTACTCCTATTTAAAGGGGTTTAAACTTATTTATTTAATTCATCAATCAATTTTGAATTTTATATTTTTATTGTTCTTTTCATCATGGATTCAAGATGTCTCTGTGAGGAGTCCAGAGAAGTTCCGTGGATTTGAAACAGTTTTCTCCTTGAGAAAGACGGTGCTCGACCTCACGTCCTTCCATGCATCAGTTTGATATCAGAGTAAGGCTTTTCATTAGATCTATGGCTTCTGATGACGATTCGGGCAACAATCCTATGGACGGTGCTCTGTAGGATCATCTTTTAACAGCTTTCGAAGTAGCACAATGAGAGAATTGACAAGCCATGCAAGAGTTGCAAGCTTCCATCACTAGCATGACGGAGGCCATAGGGCAACTTTGTGTTCCTGGTGGTAATCCTCCCCCCACCAATTGCTGAAACTCAACCTAATTATAGGTTAGTGCCAGCGGTACACCAGCAGATCATTCTTGAGGAAGGGGGATCTAGTGACGAGGAGGTTGACGACATGGTCCTCCAATATCCCAGACAAGGTGGGGATCGAGTAGATTGAACATATCATGATTTCAAGATGAGGGTCGATATTCCTAGCTTTAATGGCCAACTACACATTAAGGATTTCCTCGATTGACTTTCTGAAGTTGAGCGATTCTTCGACTACATGTACATCCCTGAAGCAAAAAAGTCAAGCATGTGGCCTACAAGTTCAAGGGTGGTGCTTTAGCTTGGTGGGAGAAACCGCAACTCCCACGGACCAGACAGATGAAAGCATCAATCCACACATGACAATAGATGAAGCAACTACTATAGCCCTGATTCTTCTCTAGTGACTACGATCAGGTATTATTTCAACAATACCAGAATTGTCGGCAAGATAGTCGGTCAGTGAGAGATTATGCAGAAGAATTCTACTACTTGGCGACCCGTAACGATTTGGTCAAGACTAAATCACTGCAAGTCGTCTGATTCAACGGTGGATTATGTATAATAGTCCAAGATTGGATCCAGATGCAGTCCATTTGGATGATGAATGATGCAATCAAGTTGGCTACCCGAGCGTAAGTGTAGCTTTAATATCCCAACACACGGACCTATCATACCGCTATAGGGTTGTCGCAGCAAGTCCGCTCTAAGGAGCTCCACACCCCAGAGGGAAAGAGCCCGTAGGAGCACGTACTCAACCTCCTATACTTGTGAACTGAGATCAAGAAAGTGGGTAAGCTAGGCCCTAAAGGGGCATATCGACTACTGTTGGTCGAAGAAGGATCCCAAACCCCTATGCTCAGTCAAGGCCCGATACTTGCTTTCATTGTGGCTAACAGGGTTACCCATCAAATACTTGTCCCTAGCGATAAGTGACGAACCTCACCATCAATGATGGTAGTGTTGAAAACGCCCATGAGGATCCAGGCGTTGAGGAACCAGAGCATGCCAAAGAAAACGATGCAAATGAGGCAGGTTGGGTTCAATAGGTTCGTGGTGAATTGCTCGTCGTAAGGCGACTATTGTATGCACCAAGGAAAGAAGTACATTCACAATGACATAACATCTTCTGAACTACGTGTACGGTGAATCGAAAAGTCTGTGATGTGATCATCAGCAGTGGGACTAGTGAGAACATCATCTCTAGGATAATGGTAGAAAATTGTAATTGAAAACGGAACGTCATCTCTCCCCATATACAATCAGTTAAATCAAGAAGATCAGTGAAACAAAGGTAATTGAAAAATGCACCACATCTTTTTAAATTGATAGACATTATAAAGATAAAGTAGTATGCGATGTGGTTGACATGGTGGCATGTCATATACTACTCGCTTGACCATGGTAATCCGACCGTGACACCACTCATAAAGGGTGAGATAATGTATATATTTTCGTTAAGGATGGTCGAAAAACCATATTGGCCCTTATGGATCCAGAGGGGGACCACCTAAAACTTATAAAATGGAGGGTTGTTTTCTCTTAACCATATAGGACTTCATGGAGAAATTCAAAGAAACAAGACAGGCCTATGCACTAATTGTAAAAGGAAAAAAACTCGATCCCAACAACATCCTTAATGAACTAAAACCCTTACTGCATGAGTTTAAAGGAATTTGTCCTGACGACCTTCCCAACGGATTACTGCCCATGCAAGATATCTAACACCATATTGACCTTGTTCCTGGGTCCAGCTTACCCAATCATCCTCACTATCGGATGAGTCCGAAGGAGTGTAAAATTCTACAGGCCAAGTGGAGGAACTGATCCGTAAGGGTCTTATTCGTGAAAGAATGAGCCCATGCATTGTACCTGCTCTATTAACTATTAAGAAAGATAGGAGTTGACATATGTGTGTCGACAGCCAAGCCATCAATAAAATTATCATAAAATACAGGTTTTCCAAACCACAGCTGGACGATATGTTGGACATCCTTAAGGGCACGGAATTATTCTCTAAATTGGATCTAAGGAGCAGGTATCATCATATTTGAATATGGTAGAGTGATAAGTGGAAGACGACCTTTAAGACTAAGGAAAGGTTGTACAAATGGATGGTCATGCCCTTCAGTTTTTCGAACGCACCTATCACATTTATGAGGTTGATGAACCAAGTTTTTAAACCATTGAGCAGTTCGTTGTAGTTTATTTCGATGATATTTTGATATACATTTAGGACAAAATCACCCATATGCAACACCTCAAGAAGGTCCTTTAAGTGCTCACTAAAAATAAATTGTATCTCAATTTAACAAAAAATACAGCTTCATGACCAATAGCCCGTTGTTTCTGGGCTTTGTAGTGACATCCATGGGCATTTGGGTGGATGAGGAAAAGGTGAAGGCAATTAGGGAATGGCCTGTTCCCACAAACATTCATGAGGTACAGAGCTTTCACGGACTGTTGACATGCTATTGTCAGTTTGTGAAGAATTTAAGTACCATTGTGTCACTAATCACTGATTGCATGAAGAAGGAGCAGTTTCAGTGGACTGATGAAGCCAACATGAGCTTTCTGAAATTAAGCACAGGTTGTCTACAACCATGGTTCCATGTACTTAATTTTCAACTTCGACAAACTGTTTGAAGTCGAATGTGATGCCTCATATGTTGGAATTAGGAGAGTTTTGTTTCAAGAAGGTAGGTCAATAGTCTTTTACAGTGAGAAACTTAGCGATGCACGTAAGAAGTGGTCTACATATGAGATTGAATTGTACGCAGTGGTCCAGACACTATGACATTGGCAATATTACTGGATTCAAAGAGAATTCATACTTTACATAAACTATCAAACTCTTAAATTCATTAATAGCGAAACTAATATTGACCGTGTGCATGATATGTGAATTTCATTTTTGTAGGAATTCATATTTGTGCTGAAACATAACTCTGGGCAACAAAGTAAAGTAGACGATGCACTAAGTTGTTGTGCAGCTTTGTTAGTCACTATGAGCAGCGAGGTTGTTGGGTTCGAGCACCTTAAGGACATATATGTTGACGACCATGACTTCAAGGACGCATGAGTTAGATGCCAAGAAGGTCACCCTGGTGACCTACATATGTAAGACAGGCTTCATTTTCAAAGAGAATCAACTACGCATCCCCAAAAGTTCGTTGAGGAAGAAGATCATTCAAGAGCTACTCGTAGATGGCCTTAGCGGACACATTGGATAGGATAAAAGGCGTGCACTTGTTGAAAAATAGTACTACTGGCCACAGTTAGTACGTGATGTGGGTAGAGCGGTGTAACATTGTCATATTTGCTAGGTCTCCAAGGGGCGGTCTTATAATACGAGCCTCTACACACCGTTAATTACTTGTACCTGACAGCCCTTGGGAGGACCTATTGATGGACTTCGTGTTGGCTCTCCCACGAACATAGCGTGGCATGGATTCGGTGTTCGTGGTGGTAGATCGTTTCTCAAAGATGACTCAGTTCATACCATGCAAAAAGACTCTCGACACAATACACGTGGCAAATTTATTTTTTAGAGAGGTCGTGCGGCTACACGGGGTCTCCAAGGCTATCACTTTTGATCGCGATACAAAGTTTATTAGCCGCTTCTGGTAGACTTTATGGATCCACTTTGGTACACAACTTTAGTTTAGTAGTACCCACCTACATACCAACGGGCAAATTGAAGTTGTGAATCACAAGTAGGGAAAGCTCCTTCAGTGTATTTTAGGAGAAAAGCCGAAGTAGTGGGATTTAACCTTGTCTTAAGTGGAATTTGTATTCAACAATATGGTGAACTGCTCGGCAGGAAAGTTCCCATTCCAGGTTATTTATGGTCAAGTACCTTACTACACACTTGACTTGGTCCCTTTCCTCAAGCTCCCAGGTATAAGCGTTGCAGTAGAAAATATGATAGACAGGATCATGGGCATTCACGTTGAGGTGAAAGACAAGTTACACGCCTCGAACGACAAGTACAAGGAGCAAGTTGACAAGCATTCGTGACAAAAGGTGTTTGAAGTAGGCGACCAAGTTATGGTCCATCTACACAAGGAGAGATTTTCGACCGGGATGTATAACACGTTAAAGAACAAGAAGATCGGACTGGTACTGATCCTCCAAAAGATTAATGACAATGCTAATTATGTTGTTGATATTCCGAATTACATGGAGATCTCGCAGACTTTCAACATCGCGGACCTGACCAAGTATCATGAACTAAAACATGGTGAGGACTTAAGGAAGAGTTCTTTTGAATTGGAGGGGACTGATGTAGAGCAAGTCGCGAACAGTTTCATAGCTAAGATGGTTCAGAAAAGGCCCGGTTGACGACAGAAGTGATCCGAACTGTCAGAACTTAAAATGGACATATCTTGCAAACTAGAATGAGCTATCAGATGTACTATATATGATTTTGGGGTAGGACGAACTACTTTAGCCACCCAATGCTGGGTTTCCCATGCCGAATTTGTGAAATACCATCAGATCGACGGTCGAAATCTTGCTATAATTATTTTTTTATTGTTTATTATAAGTTTTAGTTTGAGTATAACTCTTCATCCGTTGGGCCTTAGGAGTTGCACCCAGCATGAAAAGTGCTTAGAAAAGTTAGGAGAATGTCATGGTTTGGCCAAATAGGACACTTACTATTTTTGGCCGAAAACCATGCGCACTAGTAGACATCACAACTGTCTATCAATAATAAGTTTACTATTTATAGTAAGTCGTGAATTCTAGGAGTTTTAGTTGTAGTTTCATTCATTAATTAATTTTAAATTTTATAAATTTATTTTCTATTTTCCTTGTTCTTTTCCTTATATATTTGAGAAGTCTCTACAAAGAGTTGAGAGAAGTTTTGTGGATTCAGAATAGTTATCCCCTTAAGGAAGATGGTGCTCGACGTCACGTCCTTTCCTGTGTTAAGAAATCAGCTCCATCTATAATTCGGGCTAACAATGTATAAGGCAAAGCTCGCCCTCAAAACTTTTTCCATTTGTCAAGTTCATCACGAATGGGTATGGGTTTTGGGCCAAATGCCTAAATTTTCGTGTGATAATGGTTAGAATGGATTTCATATAATTATCCATGCAGACCATGTATATATCAAGGGTGGGTGTCTATCTCACAACTTTTCCCTTTTTGTGTGGCCCACCAGAATCATAGGTCAGATTGATCTTTTGTCTGTGAGTCTTATATGGGACTCAATATCTAATGATTGGCGGATTTTACGTTAACATGATGGGTCCGTTGAAATAAAAAAGTTTCCTTGCACTTCCGTAGAATTGTGATTTAAAAAATAAAAATAAATAAACACTTTGGACGTGGATTACTTGCTGAGTAACTCAGCACCTTACAACATGCTGAGTAAATTCTGTGGGGCCACCGTGATGTATGTCTTATCCATGCTGTCCATCTGTTTTTCCGCTCTTTTTTGCGGAGGAGCCAAAATTGGAACATATCCAAAGCCCACACCGCAGGAAATAATGGATAATGACATCCACCATTAAAATCTTCCCACGGCTCACAGCATTGGTCATTTGTCATTCAATCTGTTCGTAAGGTCAAACGAACATGGATGGAGGGAAAACACAAATATCAGCTTGATCCAACGGTAGGCATTTAATTTGGACTGTTTCCTTATAGTATGGTCCACTTGAGTTTTATATATACTTTAATTTTTGGCTCATGCAGTAAAATGAGTCGAAAAAAATGGATGGATGGCATAGATAAGACACATACATCATAGTGGGCGCTGACGAGTTTAATGACCATGCTATATCATGCTGAATTGCCACGCAATCTGCACCCAAACTCTTTATGTGAAGGCTCTCTGTACGGTTGGAGAGAAACCAAGATTTATTTTTCGCACAAATATCCAATGGTTGGAGTGGATCTGATGTAAATATGACAGTGGGTCTCATTGAAATCAAGAGCGGTGCCCCATATAGCTCGGTACAGCTGGAGGGCTCTTGTACAGGTGGGGGCTGTTGTACCGGTGAAAAGGGGCATCAGGACATGAGTTTTAGTAGGGTCCGCTGAGATGTGCGTGCAAAATCTATCACGACTATTAGACACCTAATCCTAATTTAGGCCCTCATCCAAAAAAAAATCAGGCTACCTTGTGAGATATGTCCGCCATTGAATTTTACATTACCATCATGATGATTATATACAATGAATGAATCTGGATTGCTTGCGACACCCTGTGTAGGGTAGGTGGAGCCCACCATGATGATTGTGAGAAATCCACTCGGTCCATCCATTTTACTGGATCATGCTAGGACATGAGCCCAAAAATGAGACAGGTCCAAAGCTCCGCTGGCTGCACAAGAAAATGGGTGGGTGGCAGCTGAGGTGGGTTCCACTATGATTTTTGTGTAAAATCAACCACGACCAAGTGTGTCGGCCCATGGTAGGTCAAGTTGATGGCATGGAAAAAGTTGTCCCCAACCATCGAGTTGGGTGTGAGATATAAGTAGTGGGGTATGTGGCAATCCCTAATGGGGGCCACTTGCCCCTACATGTCGTGTGAAGAGACGAGACCCCCTCCCTAAATTCACTTTATTATTATTATTATTATTATTGTTATTAATTTTTTTTTATACAAGCACACTCCCCCACACACACACCCTGGTGGATTTCACCACCTGTGGATACCGACCGGGTGTTGAAACTCTTGGAGTCTACCACCAGACCAAGAGCAAGGATACAAACTATTCTTGTTGGAAATTCACTTGCGACTGTGTAACGATGCTCTAGTCAGGCAAGCCCTCATGTAATGATGCTCTAGTCATGTAAGCCCCCCCTCCCCCCATACGCTCGCTCTCACTCTCACACATATCTCTGCATCTGTGGCCATAGGATCATGTAACGGGTGCTCCAGTAGCCCTCACCCCCAAAATCTCATACTTGCAAACTCTTTAGCGAATTGCATGCACACTCTCACCTCAGTAATCGATTGTGTACTTTTGACTCTATTTAGTGGTCACAGATTGCATACACTTTTTTCTAACAAAGTACACACTCGTGCCTCTACTTAGTGGACTACCTACTTGCACCTATTTCACTAAGAGCAGAGAGAGAGAGAGAGAGAGAGAGAGAGAGAGAGAGAGAGAGAGAGAGAGAGAGAGAGAGAGAGAGAGAGAGAGAGAGAGAGAGAGAGAGAGAGAGAGAGAGAGAGAGAGGACATATATAGTGTGTTAGTGCACTTATTTATGCACTTGTTTGTCAATCACGTATTTCAGTGTGTCAGGGAGTCAGTTGAGCCTTTAGAAGCTAAAAATCGTAGACATCAAGGAGCAAATAACAAATACATGGGGTATCTTGGTGACTTTAACCCTTAACCCAAAATAGCTCTAAACTTCTAGATGATCATGTCCTAATAAGTAAATCTTTGATTGATCATGCATTAGCCTTATGAGCCCGAATTGAACATGGTTAGATAGGTTATAGAGGTCCCGAGCTGTTGTAAATCAAACTGCTCAAAAACAACAAACTCAGATTGGTCATCAAGCGATCCTCAATTGATCTTGAGAGATCGGTCCTGAGGGATTGAACATATACCAAATTGTCTAACAAACTTTTGAAAAAATGCTGAAAGTATAATGATCAATCGAAGGTTTGATTGATCAATCGAACCGGCCATTTTTTGCATATTTTTTACCGTTGCATTTTAGTTACTTTATAAAGGGCATACAAACCTTGGGCATTTTCATGAGTTTTTGGTACAATAGAAGGCTAAGTATTTTTTGACTCATGTCATACATCCTAAACTTCTAATCCTATGTGTAACACCCCATGCTTTTGAGTACTCGGGTATTACTATTATAATCTAGATTAGTGTATTTGTATGAAGCTACCACTTGTTACCGAGTTAGCCCACCCATTCTGCATTGAGTCTAGGTCCGCTTCGAGTCGGAACTTCTCCTTGGTTGAGAAAAAGAGAAATCAGAGAAAGAGAAGAGGAAACGAGAGATGGTGTACACAAGGATGCAGTTTAAGTAAGGACTGGGTTGTTGCTGCCGAATCAAACTACCTTAACTCGATTTGAGTCACGATTCAAGCAGGGAATCTGGACCTAGTCAGGTTTAGGTTTAGTCATGGTGTTTTTAAAATTCTAGTTGAGAGAGAGAGAGAGAGAGAGAGAGAGAGAGAGAGAGAGAGAGAGAGAGAGAGAGATCTCGAGTTGACTTGGCTAAAACTCGCTGAGTCGAGTTGCATGAATTGGGTTTGGTCTTGTTGAGTCCAACATATTTGTTGGGTGTTGTATGTTGAAAAGAAAAAGAAAGGGGAGAAAAAGGAAAGAGATCAATGGAGAAGGAGGAGAAGAAGAGTAGTAGGGAGTCGAGTTGTAGAGTCGACTCAGTCCAAAATCGAGTCGGATTGCTCGAGTTGATACCTAGGTGTGGCTGCTTGAGAGAAGTAAGGGAAGAAAGAAAAAGAAGAAAACAATGGAGAAGGAAGAAAGAGAAAGGAAGAATGAGAGGTATTATCATGTTATTTTACTTAATTTGGAATAATATTCGTCATTATTAGCATTATAACTGTTATTATTATCAATACAAATTCCTATTGAATTATTGCTATTAATTATTTTTATTATCATCTTTGATTTTAATATTTTCAGTTAGATTATTATTTTTATAATATTATTAAAAATTATTGATATTTTAATTTTAAATTATTAAATCATTATTACTATCGATTTGTATTTTATTGTGGCGCAAACTAGACTTCATATCCTCAACTTAAAAATATTAAATTTATCAATCAAAATACCTAGTTTTAACCCTGGCCGTATAAATTAGGTATATTGCGATCTAACTGCACTAATTATGTTGATCATGTTAGATGTCGATCTTAAAGTGCGAACATTCAATTCTAGCAACACTGAGAGATAATCCAACCTTAAGGTGAGGATTACCTTTAAGCTTTTCTATATCATTATAATTATCTTAGTTCATTTATTTCATCAATTGATTTATTTAATGTTCAATAAAAATGATGATGAATGCTAGTTTATACTTAAGTGAATTCTTCATAAATGATTGGTTGTTGTATTTATATTCAAGTATCTGAACATACTACGAATCGTAAATATCTCTATCCTAGTTTAAATGAAACATCTTATATGGATAAGTGCTATTGATATTGTACATGACTTATTTTATCGCTTGCGATTACTTTATGGTGTATTTAAAAGTCCTTGAATTAGTGGCCATTTGTGTAATGGGTTAAATGAAAGTATATAGTGGACTTACCATCTTATGGACCATTTATTGCCTAAGTAGCTTTTGGGATAATCCTTTTTTTTTTTTTTCACATCATTGGGATGAACTATTTACCTTATGCAGCTTGATGGAATATTTGCCCTATGTGGCTTTAATGGATCGTCTTCGTATAACCTTGTGATGGTAAGTTCCACTTGTTAGATAAGGATTGGCCACTAGTTAAGTAAGTTACCTTTAAACATCTTATTTGTTAGAGTCTCATGAGCCGAGGTTGGTGGTATAAGACAAAGTGTCCGAACTATCGTCCTATGCTGGGTGATGAGCCCCCCATAGTGACTTATGAGCTTTTTTAAAACTATTGTTTAAAATTAGAATAATAATGGTTGGGCTAACCATGCATTTTCATGGCATGCGGACTTTACCGGGTGGTCGATGTAAGACACATGAGGTTTTCTTGTATCACTATAGGCTGTACCATAAAGTATTTTATCGGGTGATCCTAAATTATTATTTCATGCATTCAAATCGCTATGAGTGTCCTTGTTGCATGGACTTTTCCGAGTGCCTGGTCCCCTTAGGGCGTACCTTTGAGTACTTTTCCAGAAGACTAGTTCACCTTGGATGTCCTCGTTGCATGGTTTTTTTCAAGTGGCTAGTTCTCCTTAAGGCATACCTTTGAGTACTTTTCTAAGTGACTAGTTCTCTTTGGGCAACCTTTTGCCAACTGGATGTGCATCCCCAGGTCTGTAAGCATATACATGCATCCATGCATCTAAACAAGATTATCTCAGTGAAATTTATTTAATGAATGTGTATATGATGAACCTTATTTGATTACTATGATAATCATTGTGAAATATTTGTCTTACACTATTCTTGATAACTATGTATAATTATCTTGATGATACGATAAATCTTGGGGGTTATACCTCACTGGGATAGTCATTGACGCTATCAAACTGTCTTCAGTGTGCAGGATATGTTGATGATGTATGGGTTGACTCAGGTGCGTCGCATGGAGAGATTGATGGCTATGCGGCTCTAATTTCTAGTCTACTTTTATTATTTGGTTGTTAAATCTTTAGTTATGAGACATTAGTTTGTATAAGTTTCTAGATAACCACAAGAATATTTGGCTATGCATATTTGGACTCCCTCTTATACTTGATTTATTTTTATTCTGCTAAATTGCTAACTCTGATAAGGAAAAAAATGTACGTGAAATTTGAGCTACAATTAAAGGTTAACACTCAGATTCTTGGAAAATGAGTAACGTACTTGAGTTCTGGGAACTAGGGTGTTACACCATGAGTTCTAAGTCGCATTTCTTGAGATTTTCAATCTAATAAAGATTCCAACCTCTACCTGGAAGATGATCTTGAACTCTACCATTTTCTATAGTTAAGACCCAAGCCTCTTGACAAATCATTTGTCTAAATCCTCTAAAAGACCCATTTAAGTGAATCCACTAGGAATTACAACCTTTCCATGTATTGTAATCGATTCACCTAACCTTACCTTGAACTCATTGGCATATCATATGCAAGGTGAATGATCATCGAGGCTGAAACATCGACATCAACGTTCAGAGTAAAAGGGAAGCAAATTCACGCATGGAAGAGTGTTGAAGTAACCCAAAAATGACACATTAACAAGGTTAAATTTGACAAGTGTCATGTATGAGTCCATACTTTTTTGTATTTAGTAGGATTGAGGGTAAGAGTTTGTGACCCAAACTCAAATAAGTTCTTGTGTAACATCTAGGCTATTGTGTAGGACCGAATTCACTGAACATGGGTATGTACATGTTAATCTCCATGGGAGACTACGATGAGAGTAAACGTAAGTTCTTGAACTAAAATCGTTGTTATTGATTAGCCGATAGAAAATTGAATAAAGTGTCTTATGGGAGGCTCTAGTGGGAGTGTACATTTGATAAGAGTCCTTGTGTAGGCGTTCAATGGGAGTGTACACTTGTATAGGAGGTGGACTCAATTGAAAACTTCCGATAGTAAATACCAGTACACTAAAACAGAGTATGGTTGTTAGGAGTGGAGTAGGGAAACTGAACCACATATATGCTTTTATTTGCAATTGTGAATTGCATACATTTTATTCTTGCTTATATGTTTGATTAGTTAAATCATTTGAATGCTTAAATTAGATTATATGCTAGGCACTTAACTTATAACGCACACACATGCAATTATAGACTAGTTGGTTCATTGGCATATCTTGTGTAGTATATATGATTGTACCCACTTTGGCTTGGAAGCCTTAGTGTTAAATTACTTTAGTTTGAATTAACATATTAGTTTAAGTGTGCAATTGTAGATTTAATTGGTCCTATTCACTCTCCCTCTAGGACTTAGCCATTCATTTCTTAGCTCTATTAAGCTTCCTCACGCATATCCCTTGTGGCCCACCACCTCGCACAATTTCAATTAGTATTAAAGCGGGTTCCTCCCGAACGGCTTAACTGCCCAGAGTGAGATCTGTAGAATTCTTGGAATGATATCTTCTTATGAGGGAAAAGCTAAGATTACCCAAGAGAATTAATAAATTTGTAAATCTATTAGGGGTAATAAATGATTCGAACTTGATAGTCGCATCTATACCTTTACTCCCTAGTAATCCAAAGGAATTTGTCTACTTTTGGAAGTAGACCAAGAAAAACTCTTATATATCATGCTTGTGGAGATGTTAGGTACTTTAGATTTGAATTCTTGATATAAAAAATGGCCCAATCCACCTAAAGTCACAAACCAAAGTACTAAATATACCGTGATTGAAGAATTGTTACACTAATGGAGAAGTATCCCTAAATGATCACCTGAAAAAAAAAGAGGTTTCCAACCCTTCCTAAAAAGATAGATCACATAAAGGTGTTGATGAAACTAATTGCCCGACTTATTAAAAAGATGAAAATACTAATTAAGCGTAAATGTAATCAGGGTAGTACTCACATAGTTAAATTACCAATCGAACATAGATATCTAAATACGAATTCACCTACGGGAGATGTATTTAGGAAAATCATTGTCCCTCCCGAGCAAAGTCTGAGTTCTAGGAAATTCCTAAGTGGGTTTTGAAGAGGGATAAGTGATCTTAGAAATTTATCCTCATATGTGTTGTCCATATTTAAATCTAAGGATTTAAGCCTCGTTGTTCAGCACTATCAAAAAATCTAAGGATTTTAGCCTTATTTTGTGCTTAATAGGTAAATTCGAGAATTTTAGGCTCATTTCATTTGTAATAGTTTACCTCTAAAGTTATTTAATTTTAAATATCACATGTTTATTGCTAGACTATCATTGGTTATTTCTACTTCAATTGATGTATCTTTTGAATGATCATAATAAGCAGACTCCTTATTTTTAATGTTTAAATGCACCTTATTCCCTTATTAGTATGAGCTTATTGCAACATGTATGACTTATAAAGTTGTTCCATATTATGTTTTTATTTGTATATTCTTAGAATTAACTCTTTGTCAAATACTAATAAAAATGGGGAGAAAGATCAAATCCCACTAAAATAAGTGAATTATATTTGACATGTTTTATTTGTTATAGGGATTGATGAAGATACGGGGTAACAATTATTGGGAAGCATTGCATGTGTTACATGTCCGTGTATTCGTGTTGTAAATCTTTTATATTTGATATGTAAATAATTTGAGTTGTTTTGGGATGTCATTGGTATGGACCATGACATTGTTAGTGCTAGATTTTTTACCATATATATGACAAAGGGAGAGATTGTTAGTGCACTTATTTGTACATCTTGTTTGTCAATCACGTGCATTAATGTGTCAAGGAGTCAGTTGAGTCCTAATAAGTTGAAGGCCAAAGACAAATATTGGAGCATCAAGGAGCAAGGAAGTATATGAGGTGCCTTGGTGACCTTAAACCTTAACTCAAAACAACTCTAAACCTCTAGAGGATCATGGCCTAATATGTAAACATTTGATTGATTATCCATTAGCCTTATGAGACTATATTAAACATGCTTAGATAGGTTACAAAGGTCCTGCCTTACTGTAAACTAAAATGCCCCAAAACAACAGACTCATAAGTGTTATCGACCGATCCTCGATGTGATTAGGAGAGTTGACTGAAAAAGGATGCCAAAAGCTTAGATTTGATGTTTTGATAATCACCAGGGCAAGGGACGGACTCCAGGGACTAAAATCGACAAATATGCACGCCAGGGACCCGAGAAATTCTAGCCGTTCACTTGCAAATGGCCTGAAATTGGTGTAGAATGCAAGATCACATGGTTCCTGCTATCCGATTGACTCAAAAATTTATACACGAGATGAGGGCCATAAATTAACCGTACATATAAAATTTCACCCATTGAAGATCTCGGGAAGTGCCCCAACTGATAGATCAGCCCATAAACTGTTGATTCTTGGCCCACCTGATATCTGGAATTGCCTCAAATCTAGTCTCAACGCTTTAAATAGGGAGACAAAATAAATGGATGGATTGGATTTCTCAGAAACATCATAGTGGACCCCACCTTGTGTAGCATGTGCACGTGTACAAGTGCACTAGCCGTGCACCGTACGTCCACCATGGTCAAACCGACCTTTGATCGTTCCATCTCAATTTCCTTTTTAGAGACGGAACTCTATGTTACGTAGCACGTCCGCTGGCCCTTTTTGTGGTAGATAGCGGACCTCACACATGCCCCATACGGATAATCCACACCGTCCATCTTGTAGAGGGCTTCGAGAGCTACAAAACCATGCTGACCTTTTGCATCCATGCGTACACACGTGTGCGATACAGGGGCCACAAAAGGGCTGCCTTGTAGCGTTCAAATATGATCTTTTAGTTATTTCTTCTCTGACACATGCCAATGGACATTTAAAACTACCCATTCTTGACTGAAATTTCATCCTGAATCCAATGAACGGGGTGAATTTTCTAGAAAATGCTTCTGTGGGGCCCACCGATCACAACAGCGAAATGGTGCGAAAGGTTTCGCACATCCACGAAAACTGACTTTTTCAGGCGATTTTGGCCCACGATCTTTGATCGTATGGTAGATCTGAACCGTCTATTATGTAGAGGACCCAAGAAAGTCCTAAGGAACAATGTTTATTTGGAATTTGAGCGAGAAAAGTGGCGTGTTACGAGGCACCGAACTTAGCTGTGAAAAACCTTTCGCTAGGCATGCATAGCTTTCCAAATCCGATTCAAATCCGATTTTCACCACTCCAGCAGCTATATAAGGAGGTTTTGGACGTGGGGAGGGGGGATTCAGACCTTGGGAGGAGAGAATCAGGTGGAGATCCACAGCCAGAGCTTAGACGTGAAGTGTAAGAGGGAGAGAAAGACGGCTTCAACAGTTCTACTTCTTTTCTTAATTCCTTATTTTCCTTTATATTTTGTTTTATTTAAAGGATTCAACCCACCTATGTGTGGCTAAACCTCTTAGCTAGGGCTAAGAGGTGAAGCTTGTAGCGTGATGGGAGAACCTTGTGCTTGTGCCTTTTTGTTTAAACTGGATTGATGTTAATCTTAGTTGAATTTATGGAAATATTTTTTAGTCTTTAATGGTCTGTTGTGACTGCAATTACAGTGGGTCTGCAATGGCTTTGAATATTTCTTTTTCCTTCTGATGTTTATGACATCAGGAAGCCCTGTTGTTCACCATAGTCTTCTGGGCATGGTTGGATGATGGTACCCTTCCTAGCCTTCATACATGTGATTGGTTGGTAATTAGTTTAATTCTGTTGTTTGCCATAGTCTCTTGGGCATGGTTTGGTGATGGAATCCATTCTAATTCATATACCTTTCATCTCTTGAAAACTAGATCAATGACAATTCAGTTAATTTCTATGATTCATGAAACAGGCATAAGATCTCCCTGATCTCTACAAGTGGATCCTCTGAATCCCTAGTTTCCTTACCTCTGATTTCTTCTATAAGTTTTAGATTAATAGTTTACAATTATTCCTCAATTTATAATTCAATTTAGATTTCATCTCATTCTAGTTCTATTTCCAGTTAGTTTCAGATAACGTACAAGTTTCAGTCCCTTGGGATTCGACCTCGGTCTTACTGAGTTATTACTACATCACAACCTTGCACTTGGGGAGTGAACAAGTTTTTGGCGCCGTTGCCGGGGACTGACGGTTGCGTTTCTGAAATTAATTAGTTTTGGAATTAGTTGAAGATTAGGATTATTCTAACAATAAATCTTTCTTGTTTTTCCTAATTTCTAGAAACTAACCTATTTCTCCTGTTTTGTAGGATTCTGATATATACTTTCTAAAATTGATAATTTCTTTTCTAGATTAGGATTTGTCTTCCTTTTTAGCTAGTTTCAAGTTCTTCTTTCTATTTTTAGAACTAACCTTTCTTTTGTAGGATTTTACGATAGAAACGTCTAATTTAGTAAGCCCTTTCTAATTTTTACTTTCTTTTAGAAATTTATTCTTTTTATTTAGAAATTAGTTTACTTCTAATTAGGAATTTTCTAATCCTAGGCTTTCTCCTTTTAGAAACTAACTTGTTTTGTTTTATTTTGCAGGATCTTAATATAGGAATCTCTAGTCTGGTACATTCTTTCTAACTTCTCCTCCTCTTACTTTCCACACTGCTATAGAATCTCTTCTTTTATTTTTCTTAGGATTAAATTCAAATTAAGGGTTTCATCATGTATATGCATGAGTGGCAACGTCAGTATGCTGAGAAGAATAACTTATTTTGGGATGATGATGATATAAATCAACCTATGTCTCAAAACTTTTTTGAAACTATCATTGAGAATCGATCAGAATATAAAGATCCACCAACTAAGAAGTCTTTACGTGATTATATGCAGGAGAACAATTACACCCCACGGATTAACAAAACAGTACGTGAGTGTTGGGGTTATCATAACTATGGTTGTGAGAATTATTATCACTCATCCGATAATAAGAAAACAATGCGTGATTATATCATGAGTGATAATAAGTATTACCAACCATCAGATTCTCCCATCCGTATGACTACAATCAGTGGAAATATCAAAATTGGGAAAATGAACCAACAACATGTTATAATGATTATTCTCTTGGATCCTCTACCTTTGAAATCCAACCAAAAATGATCCAAGAGGATTCATATCAGAGTGACATGGCATGTCTTGAGGAAATTCGAAATGCAGTGGAAACACTCATGTCGCGCCTTAAAAAGATAGAGGAGGCTTGCTCATCCCAACCACAACTCAATAAGGAAATACAATGTAAGGAAAGTGATTCGCATTCACTTTTGAAAGAGTCTGAAATTTGGAATGAGGAGTTAAAATCCATTAATGAGCATGTGGTTCAATTTCTTGATGAGTCAATCTCGATGACTGTTCGAAAGAATGGTGAAGATACATGGGTATCTTTTAAATACATTGATGATGACACACCTTCCTTACATGACACACATGATTTCAATGATGAGGAAGAAGTTAGTTTATGCGAACCTCAACCCATGCTAGGTGTTTAATGTGAGGAAAGTGATTCCATCCCAAATGTGCACTGCACTAGACTAGAACATGATTATGATCCTAAATGTGCAGCCACAGTCCCCCTGGAATCCCTCTTAAGTTTGGTCCAGATCAATGATCAAGACGTACATAAAGTGGTCGGTCATAATGAGCCACTCCCATCACTTGACATGTCTGATTTAAAGGTGGAGGATGAGCCCCTCATGACCAACCCTTCTAACTCTTGTGAAACATGTTTGGACCACTCCCCTGAATTGAATGATTTTATGATTCGGGAGAAGGAGGAGTTGCCCGCTACAACTCTGGAATTTGAAACTACTCAGTTGAGGCCACCATCTGAGCTGCACATATTTGACAATCCAACGCCTCAATTGAGTAATTTCAATGAACAGAGTGATCACATCAATGCTTCACTTACTGATTTTCAATCTATCTGTGCAGGACTGGAGCAAGAGAGCGTACCTCCATCCACTTTCAAGAATGATGGATTCTTTGCACAGATCATCACAAGCCACAATAAGTCACACTCAGCTGAATTTTCTAACTCTTGGGATTGCTTGACACACTTTGTAGTTTCAAACGACCCCATGTTAAGAAACAAAGTAGATGCCTTGCGAGACAACATCTCGGTAGTCATCACTGACCGAACGAATCCTTATTCCGAAACCCTCTCTTCCCCTGATCCTAAACGTCTACTAGTAAAGGAAGAGGAGCTGAATCTAGAATCGAAGTTTGGAGCTTCGGAATATGTTGAGACTACATCATTTTTTAAGAAGTTTTCTAAACTTTATTTACTTGTAGTCTTTGATTCACCATGCGATACTAACATTGAAACTTCTTCTGTCATACGTGAATCGTATATATTACGGATACCTTAAGCGATTCAATGGAAGATTTCATATGAGGTACATAAGTCTCTCTGGGAAGTCATGATCCAGGGCGCCCAAGCCTATTGTAAAAATGGTTTTTAGATGATCCTGTTGAGGAATTTACTGAGAAACTTATCAAGATATTGGCCGGAAGGGGAACCTTGCGGCATGATCGATTCAATGTTTGTGGATAACATTACTACAAACCTCACGAGACTACAACTCGTCCACTAGGGGTAACCTAGGGGTTTAAAGGCTTGTTGCATATGCTAAATGCAATCGAGAGCACCTGCGAAAGTGGTATAGGTAGGATTTTATTTTTGTTATTTTTGTTTTACTTTTGTTACTTTCTCTCTCGTGCTAACTTGTTCTTTCCCAGCGATCTCTTGAAAAATCTCTCTCGAATCGTTATCCAGGTACTATCCTCCCATCACTTCTCATTTACTTTCTTGTCCCATGTGTATGGCATGTTCATTTCTTTTACATTGAGGACAATATAGACTTTAGGTTGGGGGTGGGAGATTAGGAAACCTAATCAGTGTTTTCTTGGTCTTGAGCAAAAATTTGTGAAAATTTTTAAATTTTTTTTAAAAATCCTGTGAATTCGAAGTGATTTTGACGGATATCTTTGATTTCGATACGTGATGTTGGTCATGTATGACTCTGGGATTCAGTATCTGTTAAATTTCACAGTTAAGATCGAGTTATTAATCCATGATTAGAAGTTGTAAACATTGATTGAGTCATGATTTCAAATGTCACGTCTCGCCTACACATTTAGATTTCAGTTCCATATCGAAGGATTAACTTGGTAATCACTGAGCATGAAAGAAACCAGCCTGAAATATCTTGCCAACATAGTATAAAAAATGAAAAGGTTGGATAATTAATCTTCACCATAGGTTTGCTCCCTATAGGTGTAGAGTTAATTCCCCATGAATGATATGTGAAAAAGGTCTACGAGTACGGTCTTCACCATAGGTTTGCTCCCTATTGGTAAGGATTTGATTCTTCTTTTTGGCATGACTATTAATGAAAAAATAAAAAGTTGACAAGATCAAAAGATGGAATTTATGAGGCAAGTTTGGTTATCATGAATTCTCTTGCTGGTTACCAATGAGATCTTGAAATAACAAATTCAATCTTAATGTGATTAGCTGAGATTCCACTATACACTCATGGATCATAATGTTCAGAATTTGTCTGATTTATGGATTAATACTTTGAACTTCATTAGGAAGTTTACCATGCGCTTGAGTCCAAGAGCAAGTAATGCCCAACATTCATGAATCGTAGAATTCTAATGCCTGGATTATTTCTCAAAAATCATTCGGTTTTACAGAAATTTTCATATAAGTCTCAACTTATGTTTCGCATATTTTACTCGGGACTAGCAAAATGCTGGTTGGGGGTTGTGTTGAGGGTCAAATAGTGCATATTAGACCCCATTTATTACTTAGATTTACGAGCATAATACCATTTAATGCCTGATTTTAATCGTGTTTTGTTGCAGGGTGTGATTAGGAGAGTTGACTGAAAAAGGATGCCAAAAGCTTAGATTTAACGTTCTGATAATCAACAGGGCAAGGGACGGACTCCAGGGACTAAAATCGACAAATATGCATGCCAGGGACCCGAGAAATTCTAGCCGTTCACTTGCAAATTACCTGAAATTGGTGTAGAATGCAAGATCACATGGTTCCCGCTATCCGATTGACTCAAAAATTTATACACGAGATGAGGGCCATAAATTAACCGTACATGTAAAATTTCAGCCATTGAAGATCTTGGGAAGTGCCCCAACTGATAGATCATCCCATAAACAGTTGATTCTGGGCCCACCTGATATCTGGAATTGCCTCAAATCTAGTCTCAACACTTTAAATAGGGAGACAAAATGAATGGATGGATTGGATTTCTCAGAAACATCATAGTGGACTCCACCTTGTGTAGCATGTGCACATGTACAAGTGCACTAGCCGTGCACTGTACGTCCACCATGGTTAAACCGACCTTTGACCGTTCCATCTCAATTTCCTTTTTAGAGACGGAACTCTCTGTTACTTAGCACGTCCACTGGCCCTTTTTGTGGTCGATAGTGGACCCCACACATGCCCCGTACGGATAATCCACACCGTCCATCTTGTAGAGGGCTTCGAGAGCTACAAAACCATGCTGACCTTTTGCATCCATGCGTACACACGTGTGCGATATAGGGGCTACAAAAGGGCTGCCCTGTAGCGTTCAAATATGATTTTTTAGTTATTTTTTCTCTGAGACATGCCAATGGACATTCAAAACTACCCATTCTTGACTGAAATTTTGTCCTGAATCCAATGGACGGGGTGGATTTTCCAGAAAATGCTTCTGTGGGGCTCACCAATCATAACAGCGAAATGGTGCAAAAGGTTTCGCACATCCTCAAAAACTGACTTTTTCAGGCGGTTTTGGCCCACCATCTTTGATCATATGGTAGATCTGAACCGTCTATCATGTAGAGGACCCAAGAAAGTCCTAAGGGACAGTGTTTATTTAGAATTTGAGTGAGAAAAGTGACGTGTTTCGAGGCACCGAACTTGACTGCGAAAAACCTTTTACTAGGCATGCATAGCTTTTCAAATCCGATTTAAATCCGATTTTCACCACTCCAGCAGCTGTATAAGGGGGTTTTGGATGTGGGGAGGGGGGATTCAGACCTTGGGAGGAGAGAATCATGTGGAGATCTACAGCCACAGCTTGGACGTGAAGTGGAAGAGAGAGAGAAAGACGGCTTCAAGAGTTCTTCTTCTTTTCTTAATTCCTTATTTTCCTTTATATTTTGTTTTATTTAAAGGATTCAACCCACCTATGTGTGGCTAAACCTCTTAGCTAGGGCTAAGAGGTGAAGCTTGTAGCGTGATGGGAGAACCATGTGCTTGTGCCTTTTTGTTTAAACTGGATTGATGTTAATCTTAGTTGAATTTATGGAAATATTTTTTAGTCTTTAATGGTCTGTTGTGACTGCAATTATAGTGGCTCTACAATGGCTTTGAATATTTCTTTTTCCTTCTGATGTTTATGACGTCAGGAAGCCCTGTTGTTCACCATAGTCTCCTGGGCATGGTTGGATGATGGTATCCTTCCTAGCCTTCATACATGTGATTGGTTGGTAATTAGTTTAATTCTGTTGTTTGCCATATTCTCTTGGGCATGGTTTGGTGATGAAATCCATTCTAATTCATATACCTTTCATCTCTTGAAAACTAGATCAATGACAGTTCAGTTAATTTCTATGATTCATGAAACAGGCATAAGATCTCCCTGATCTCTACAAGTGGATCCTCTGAATCCCTAGTTTCCTTACCTCCGATTTCTCCTATAAGTTTTAGATTAATAGTTTACAATTATTCCTCAATTTATAATTCAATTCAGATTTCATCTCATTCTAGTTCTATTTCCAGTTAGTTTCAGATAACGTACAAGTTTCAGTCCCTTGGGATTCGACCTCGGTCTTACTGAGTTATTACTACATCACAACCCTGCACTTGGGGAGTGAACACCTAAATTAATCATCCAACAAGCCTTTGAAAAAAGTGCTAGAATTATAGTGATCGATCAATACATTACCCAATCGATCGATCAAACTAACCATTTTCTTTCTATTTTTTTACCATTGACATTTGATTCCATTATAAGGGCCATATATATGGACCTTAGGTATTTTCTTAGTTTTTAGTTGATAGAAGGTTAGGTGTTTTCCAACTCATAACGCACATCCTAGAACTCCAATCCCATGAGTCCCAAGTCATCTTCCTTAATATTTTGATTCGAATGATGATTTTAACCTCTAACTTAAAGATGATCTTGAACTCCATCATTTTCTAAAGTTTAGATTCAAACCTCTTGGAAAATCCTATCTAAATCCTCTAAAAGACCCATCTTGGTAAATCCCTTAGGAATTACAAGCTACCTGGGTGTTATAGGAGATTTAGCCAACCTCCCTTACCTTGATCACCTCATTGAAACATCATATGCAAGGCAAACGATCGTAGGATCTAAAGAATCAATGTCAATATTTGGGGGAACAAAAGGGGAGTGGATTCAAGTATGGAACAACTTTGAAGAAACAACCCAAGAACGATGAATTAATGGGGTTCCATTCAATAAGTGTCATGTATGAGCATTGCAGCAGAACATATGGCAAAAAGGATCATGGGTATCCATGCGGAGGTGCAGACCAAGCTACATGCCTCGAACGAGAAGTACAAAGAGTAAGCAGACAAGTATCTAGGACAAAAAGTGTTCGAAGTGGGTGACTACGTTATGGTCCATCTGCATAAAGAGAGATTTTCTATCGGGACATTCAACAACTTGAAGAATAAGATGATTGGATTAGTACCAATCATCCCAAAGATCAATGACAATGCTTACGTTATTGATCTTCCAGATAATATGGAGATCTCACGAATTTTCAATGTTGCGGATCTGACCAAGTATTACGAACTAAAACAAGATGAGTTCTTTTGAAATGAAGGGGACTGATGTAGAGAGGGTCGTAGACAATTTCATGGCCAAAATGGATAAGAAAAGGCTCGGTCGACGATAGAATTGATCCGAACCGCCAGACCTTAAATTGGGCATATCTCACAATCAGGAATGAGTTATCAGACATAAAATATATGATTTTGGGGTAAAATTAGCTATTTTAGCCACCTAACCCCACTACACTAGTGTGCAAGCTGGATTTGCGAAACACCACTAGGTTGATGATCGTTTCCCTATTCTAATTCAGTTTTTACTATAAATAGTAAGTTTTAGTTTGATTATACTTCTTCATCCGTTGGGCTTTAGGAGTTACGCCCAATGTGAAAAGTGCTTAGAATAATTAGGAGAATAGTTTGGTCAAGCCAAATAGGACACTTGGTATTTTTGGCCAAAAACTTTGCGCACAAGTGGAAATCACGACCGTCTGTAAATAATAAGTTTATTATTTATAGTAAGTTACGAATTCTAGGAGTTTTAGTTGTAGTATGATTCTGAAACTTCTCTCATTGCTTGGTATCCCTATTTAAAGGATTGTGAACTCATTTATTTTGGTTATCAATCAAATTACGAATTTATTAGAATTTATTTCTATTTTCTGTGAGTAGTCCAAAGAAGCTCTGTGGATTCAGTGTAGTTATACTTGAGGAAGATGGCGATCGACCTCATCACGTTCATCCCTACATTAATAAAAAATTAGCTTAATTTAAAACTTTAAAGTTCTTAATGATCAATCACTATTTTTGCATATGCTATGGTTCACAAAGACAGACACGAAGACACATCCAGTAGAGAAATACACAATTACGGATGTAGCTTTGGTGGATCACTAATCATTACTCTGCAAGTCACACAGAGATTACGTGCCTTACGACTCTGCCATCCATTTGATTTCACATCACATTTTAAGTGATGATTCCAAAAAAGAAATAGTCGTGATTTGCCATTAAAATTTCCTTGTGGGCAACAAAAGTGTTAAATCAAGATGATATTCGCGTGATCCCTTCATCCAAGCCTTTTTGACCTTACAAATAGATTTCTTACAAATAAACATTCTGATGGCCTCGAAGAATCTAAGTGGGGCCCGCTATGATGTTTTTATGCAGGGATGAGCATGATGAGGTCGATCATCGTCTTCCTCATGGATAACTACTCTGAATCTACGGAGCTTCTCTAGACTCCTCACAGAGACTTCTTGAATCCATGAGGAAAAAATAAGAAAAAATAAAAATAAATTCTAGAAAATTTGTAAAATGATTGATAATTCAAATAAACGAGTTTAAAACCCTTTAAATAGGGATACTAAGCCATGGAAGAAGTTTTGAAATTAAACTACAACTAAAACTCCTAGAAATCGCGACTTACTATAAGTAGTAAATATAGTCGTGATTTACACTAGTGCACAAGGTTTTTGGCTGAAAATAGTAAGTATCCTATTTGGCTTCAGCATGCTATTCTCATTATTCTAAGCACTGTTCATGTTGGACGCATCTCCTAAAGCCCAACGGATGAAGAGTTATAATCAAACTAAAACTTACTATAAATAGTAAAAACAAAAATAAAACGTCAATTTGACCCTCGGTTTGGTGGAATCTCACAAATTCAGCTTGCGAAACTGGGCATAGTGGGGTGGTGGCTAAAGTAGCTCGTCCAACCCCAAAATAATATATGGCACGTTGAATAACACATTCCAAATTACGAGATATGACCGTTTTAAGTTTGAACTGTACGAATCACTTCCACTACTGATTGGGCCTTTTCTGATCCATTTTGGTCATAAAACTGTCCGCGACCCACTCTACATCATGTTTGTGAGAAATCCACTCCATGCATCCATTTTTCTAGCTAATGTCATGACATGGGCTCAAAATGAAGCAGATAAAAAACTCTAGTCAGCCTCCTAATGATAAAAATTGAGTAGGGAAACGCCTACTGTTGCAACTCCTTGGGTCACTATGTTTATATACTGTCAATAATGTCATTTCTAATGGCATGAATTAAAAAAATAAAATTATTAACTTGATATAAAACTTTTTGTGGCCTCACAAGTGTTTTAATGGTGGACGTTCAATCCCCATTACTTCTTATCGTGTGACCTGTTTTGGATCGGCCTCATTATTATTATTATTATTATTATTATTATTATTATTATTATTATTATTATTATTATTATTTTGGCTCGTGTCCTAACATGATCAGGAAAAATGACAAAATTACAATCGGCCCTATTTCACTTACAACGGCAAGAACTCCTGACAACAATGCGTGTGGCAGGCAGACGCAGATTCGGTGGATTCCCGGAGCTACAGACAGGTTATGGCAGGCGGATGCTGATTAGGAGGATTCCTGAAGCTAGCAAAATTAGTTAATTTGTGGCTGTGTGGCCACCTTTGATGTTTATGTTTTATATCCGAGCCGTTAATTTGTTTTGCTGGCATTTTAAGGGCATCAGCCCAAAAGTACAGTCAGTCCACATCTTAGGCAAAGCAGACCATAACATAACGTGGTGATTGAATGCCCACCATTGAAAATTCCTATGGCCCACCGCAATGTTTATTTTCCATACAACCTGTGTGAAGCAAGTCCGCTTGAGATTGGATCTGCCTCATTTTTGTTCTCACGTTCTAAAATGAGCTGGCAAAACAAAGGTACACAGATATTAACACGTACATCATGGTGGACTCACTGTAATTAATCCCTTGAGCTTAGGTGGAATTGGGATCCACCGAATCCCCATCCGTCTCAGGCATTCCGCCTCACACAAGTTGACAAAAGATTACACCATAAGGTTTGTGTGGATGTGGTTTGCCTAAACCCTGAGCTGTAGTCCGAAAGTAAGGCCACACTGTGATGTTTGTGAGAAATCCACTTTGCCTATATGTTTTTCTAGTTCAATTTAGGCCATGAGCCCAAAAATAAGGTGGATTCAAAACCAAGTGAGTAACATGACAAAAAAGGCATATATCATTGCCTACATAATTGTATTCATGGCTTGACATCATACTTCAGTCATGACATAATTGTATGAATTTCATTCACGATATTATTCAGTTGGGATCTTGTTTAGTTTTCATCTGTTATTGATTGGTTTCACATGATATATGTCTTTGACTTTAACTATGGTGGATATGATCTCATTAGGCTTTTAGCTCACCCAATTTGATAACTCTTACACGTCTACAGGAGGAGGAGTGAGTGGCAGAATCTGAGTACTTGGAAAATTACTTCTATTAAAACACCTCCTCTTAGTTTTATTTTAATTGTTAATATTAAATAGTAGTAATAAGATAAGTAGAAGGACTTTTAAGTGGGAGATGACTATGGTAACGGAGTAGGATTTTGATTTTGAATTTAAATTTGAATTTTAAGTTTGATGTATTAGTTGGAAAATTAAGTAGTTAATTTGGTTTAAATATGTGATGTGTTAAATGTCAATGTGATGAATGTATGCACATAATTTTGTCCATATCATAAAATTTGAGATCAGGGTCATCGTATATGGGTTTCAAATTACACGGTGTGGCAACTACAACCAAAGCAGGGCCCGAAAAAGGCTAGCCTTGGAAGCCCAATGGGCCAATCTAGCCCATGACACTTGAGTGTTTGAAGTATCGACATCGCTACAAGTTTCACTAGTCGAGGATATGGATACAAAATCAATAGCACTAATTTCCAAAAATGTAGGAAAACATAGGAAAATGACTGAATTTTTTAGTGAAACTTGAAGAGATACTAAAATACACATATTTGCATATTTAAGAATAAAAAGTTGTAAAAAGAATGCACGCATAATAAGTTTTCATTCTTTGGGGCCTAAAAATATGTATAATTGTAAGAAATAAATATACCAGTAATACAACAATTACTTAAATCTCATTAAATTAATTAATAAGCATATGAATATACATAATGCATTCATACGTTATACTTCAATACAAAAATAAGCATATAAATGCAATACACATGCATGATGATCTAACCATCTATCTCATCCATCCATCCAACCAACCACTCAAGCATCTTATTGTCAGTGCACTTTATTTGTCAATCATGTGAGTCCCTGTGTCATGTAGTTGGTTGAGCCCTTGGAAGCTAAATATTAAAGACAAAAGTGTCTAATAACATCAAGGAGAAAAGTACAAGTAATGAGGTGCCTTGGTGACCTTAAACCTTAACCCAGAATAACCCCTTGAACATCTAGATGAGCATGACTTAATAGGTAAACCTTGTTAATCACCCCTTAGCCTTAAAAGCCTAATTAGAACATAATAGATAAGGTTAAAAGAGGTGCATAGTAGTTATGAAATCGTTTGCCCAAAATAGTAATTTTCGAGTGGTCTTCGATCCCATCAGTAGACTGTTGATGAGACTCGATCCAATCAAAGGTCCACTCAATCAGATCGAAGAATGAGTCCAGCAACCAATAGAGATATATTTGAATTTTCTTGATGGAATCGACAAAGGGTTCAATCCTATCGAAGGACCTTCAATCCTATCAAATACCATTTCAATCCTATTGATAACATCATTAACTAGTTGTTGCAAATTGCTTTATTATAAAAGAGCATTTGTTTCTTGGGCAAAAAGATCAATTTTTTTTTTTTTTTTTTTTTTTTTTTTTTTTTTATAAAAGAGAATCCTATGTGATTTCATGTTCATATCTCTTATCCTAATCCTCTAAACCAATGAGTTATAACTCATATTACTTGAGATTAGTATTTTAATGAGAATTCCAACATCCACCTTGAAAATGAGATTTAACTTCATAATTTTTTAAATATTATACCCAATCTGTAAGACCCGTATCCTAGTTCATATTATTCTGTCGACTACCGTGATTTTTTCCGTAGAAGTCCGGTAATCCACGATCTATAATCGATGTTTGCGCGCAACCCTAAGTCATATCCTATAGATTTGAGTCGGCTTAATCCGAGACTTGTACCATTGTGACCGTACAGTTACCGCGGTTCCAACACTGGGACTCGCGCACCGATCCGATACCTAGACGAGGAGATATAGACCCGTGTTCAGTTTGAGAAAAAATACCGCACATTATAAATTCCAAGAGAATCTCTACAATATGTCCCATCAATCCCATCAATCACCTCACATGTCAAGTACAAAGCACCCATGCTTTCTTTCTCCACAAGTTAAGCAACCACCAAGTCAACCCATCTCTCACCTCACCGATCACTCACCTCACATCCATCACCTCACCCATCACTCACATCCATCACCCTCTCTCCTTACATCCCATCTCTCTCTCTCTCTCTCTCTCTCTCTCTCTCTTTCTCTACACCATTTTCCAAGTAACAAAGGAGAGAAAGAGAGGTGGACGTCCAAGCATTCCATGGGAGGGAGAAAAGTGATTTTGGTAGACCACTTTCCCATCCCAAACCTCCATCATAGCCATCCATTCTTCATCTTCCACCATTAAAGAGAAGTACAAGGAGATAAGGTTTCCAATGGACCGAGAAGATCGATAGGTGGGGTGCTTCTATAGGGTAGTTTTTTTATTTTTAAGATAGGCCAAGTGAGGCCTACCGATCGATGGTATGGATCTCACTTTGGACCCTATGATGTGGCAGATGGCTCACCTTGATTATTAATATCATTCCATGATGGGGCCATTCTCCATAGACCCCATCATAATGTTTACCTTCCTAGCCTGTATATGGGTCATCTAGACTGTCTATTTTCGTGGAGAAGAGATCTCCACCATTGGATTTCAATTTTTATGGGCCCACATGTTATGGGACCCACTTGATTTATGTTGTAGATCATGGAATGGAGGGCCCATAGTGTCGGGGTCCCTCCATCACACGTGTGCCCCACTCTCCCTCTCTCTCTCCCTCTCTTTTAATTTTTTTTTTAATTTTTTTTCCTTTTCTTTCATATGATAAGGCCATGTGGCCCACCCGGATGGACCCCACTATGAGGCATGTATTTTATCCAAACTATCTATAAGTGGGCCCTATCTTATATGTATTGTACTCACACCATCCATCATGTGGTGGCCCACCTAAACAGGGCCCACCTTAAATATGTTGGTTAAGTCCAAAAACGTCCACATCTAGACGTCACTGGGAATAAAACACAAATATTAGCTTGGTTCACAAGCCTTTGGGAATGGCCACTCATGTAGACCCCACCTTGACATATGTTGTTAATCCAAGCCGTCCATTCTATTCCTTAGATCATTTTAGGCGTTGACCCGAAAAATGAGATTGATCAGAGTATCTGGTGGGCCATGGTGTTGAAAACAGTGTCATTACCATTGAAATCTACCCATAATTTTTTTACATGCGGAAACATGCCTAATATTGGACTTGATGGACTTTTTATGGAATGCCAAATCCATTAGTTGGGGCAGATCCTGTTGATGTGGCCCCAGGTACAAAAAATGGTAGAAAAACGGTTTTCTTTAAAAAAAAAAAAGAAGGGAGGGTGCTACGCCTGCTGTGCAGCAGGACGCTGCCAGCGTAAGCGTGAAACGGGCAGGGATCCATGGCTCCAGCCATGGGCCCCACCTTGATTTTTATTTGCCATCTAACCTGTCCATATGGTGGGCCCCTACCTTAAGCAGGCCCCCTCCAAATTTCGAGCCGATCCAAAGTTCAAGTGGCCCACACCGTAGGAAACAGTGGTGATTTAAAGCCCACCTTTGAAATCACTTTTGGGTTTTTCCCAGAAGTTTTGGACCATTTTGATATTTGTTTTACCTGTTCATCCAGACCGCATGACCTTATCAATGGTTGGATGATAAATAAATATTATGGTGGCCCCACATAGGACCACTGATGTATAGCTTGTGTTCCATACGTGTGGACCCCGCCATATGGTATGTGTTTCATGCTTGGCCACCTGACACGGGTGCTGGGCCGGACAAGCCCCATCGTGATGTATGTGTTGGTCCACACCGCCCAGAGGGCTGGACGGTGGGCCACCCCATGAAGTATGCGTTATATTTTAACCGTCCATCACTGGATGTGGGCCCCCACCATGTGGATAGTGACACCCACCGTTCAAATTTCTTAGGGGCCACAGAAGTTGCTAATCAAGCTTATATTTTTGTTTCCACTTCATTTACCACCATGCATGTGTTTTATCATTGCCGTCCAGGCATTTGTTGGACGGCCAGTAGGCCCCACCTTTGGTGTTTGTGTTATAACCAAATCGTCCATTTAATTAATGGGCCATGTGTGTGGACCCCACCATGATGCATGTGTTACATTTTAACTGTCCAACCATTTTGAAAGCCCATTTTAGGGCTTGAGAGTAAAAATGAGTCAGATCTAAGGTTCAGGTGGAACCCACCATGGTATGTGTTTCATTCATGCCGTCCATCATGAGGTGGAACCCACCACGATATATATGTGTTTTATCCACTCCATCCATTGATTTCAGGATGAAAAACTATCTGGAAAGGACTGTTTTTGGAGTGAAATCTATGCAGTCCACGGGTTTGTCTACTTCGCCGTCCATCTTGTATTTAACGGCTAGAATGTTGCAACAGCCTACATGGTTTAAAAATGCCACTTTGGCAAGGGTTAAATCTTCCTTCTGAATACAATGAATGGTACGGATCGATGATTTAAATGTGGAGTAGGCCATACTAAGAAAATTTTAAATGCACAGTGTAAACACTATTTACGTAAATGAGAAGATGTCATGCATGCATGTCCGTGATGTGCATGCAATGTACATATAGGTCCATGGTGATGATCATGAGAAATCTGCTCCATCCATCCACATTGTCAGCTCATTCAAAGCGTTGAGACCGAATTTGAAGCTTATCCAGATATTAGGCGGGCTCCAAATCATGATTTCAGGGGCTGATCTATCAGTTTAGCCATTTACAGAAGGATTCAGGAGCTGAAATTTGACATGTATGGCTAATTTGTGGTCTTAAGGTTGCATATAAAGTTTTGAGCTGATTGGATGGTGGCAACCCCGTAATCTTACACTCTGGATGGGTTTTTAGGCCCGTTTAACAGGACGCCTTAGAAATTTTAATGGTGGAAATCATTACCACTACTTATCTATTGGTGTGGCCCATTTGATACGTATATGGCCCATGTGATGTGGCCCACTTACCATGTTTAAGGCCCGTTGTTGAGGCCCACCTTTGGTGTGTTGATGGCCCATGGGTTGAGGCCTGTTGTAATGAATTTGGGGCCATGGGTTGAGGCCCATTGTGATGTATTAGGGCCCATGGGTTAAGGCGCATTGTGATGTAATCTAGGGCCCATGGGTTAAGGCCCATTGCGATGCATTAGGGCCCATGGGTTGAGACCCATTGTGATGTATAAAGGCCCGTGGGTTGAGACCCACTGTGATGTGTATAGGGCCCATGGGTTAAGGCCCAGTGTGATGTATTTGGAACCCATGGGTTGAGGCCCATTGTAGTGTGATTCCACCATGGGTTATGTAATGACATTTATGACGGGCCATGCATTGGGAGTAATATTGGTTTGATGTCCACATTGTAAGAATAATGTTGGTTAAATGTCCATATTATAACTCTCCCTAGGGCTCATTGATAGGCCCATACTTGTTGTGTGTAGGCTATCAAGGCTCATCTTTGTTGTGAGGATATTTCATCACCATATAAAATAATTAGTATAACTTCATGATTCATGCCATATGCATCATATGTATGCCTGATATGAGGAATGTTTGATTATAGCATACACCATTGGACAGACTATTTACGGGACTCCTTATGAGACGGAGTGCCTGCATTATCACCCTATACGCACATGATTACTGCATGACTGGGTAGTGTGACTCATGCATCTTGCATATATGTGACTTGATCATTGTACGCCCTAGCGACATAAGGGTCATGGCCTCCATAGGCACATCGTGGATGGCCAGATGTGACACCAAAAATGCTTGGTTCTAGCACTATGGACACATAAGATGTCCTTGGGTGAAAATTCCAGAACCTCCTTGGTACCAGGAGATGCTCCAACGTCTAGACTGAGTAGAATATGAGCACCGATGCCTATACCATGAGGCCGTATCTCTCACTATGTCGTGGTTGGTTGGAAGGGGGTGTGGCCTTATCTGCCCGAGTGAGGGGGCTATAAGCTAGGCTGAGTATGACTAGCTCGTAAATGGGTCTGCTATTGACATGCCAGATAGGTATTGACAGACTATTGGCCAGGTGGATAGTGAGGTCTCTTACGCTCGCTGGGCTGTGCAGCTAGGGAGGAGGCAGTCAGAGTGGAGTTTAATAGACCTCAATGATTTCTCTGAGAGGAACCGTATTGATATATGGACTTGATATGAGGACTGACATGATATTATGACACCCCGTCATTATTATACATGTGGGCGGACGCACGTGGGTGGACGCTGATGTAGGCGGATGTGATGTGGGCGGGGCTAAGGCCTGGGCGAGATACCAGCGGTTGACAGGCTACTATGTTGACAGCCTACTGAGTAGGAGTTGCATACTCATTCATTCATCCATTCACTATCCACTCGGGCTGGCGGTGCGCAACTATTTGTTACGTGTACCTTCGTAATGGCCAGGATTTCGGTTGGGGCACGCGACTAACCTGAGATCAGGAGTTTACCACATTGTGTTTGACTATTCAAATTTAGGTATGTGACTGGTTTGGATAGAATTTCCTTGTAATGGACCCCGTAGCCTGCGATACTACGTACTATCATCCCG
Organism: Magnolia kwangsiensis; assembly: GCA_037074715.1. Classification (NCBI taxonomy): domain Eukaryota; kingdom Viridiplantae; phylum Streptophyta; class Magnoliopsida; order Magnoliales; family Magnoliaceae; genus Magnolia; species Magnolia kwangsiensis. The sequence continues at coordinate 30,211,828 of CM073584.1, read as the reverse complement.
ACTTCACTCCAGCTTTGTCATTTCATTTGCATCGCATATTGCATTTCATCCACGGTATATGACATTTTGTATTAGTACATTTCTGCACTTATATGGCTTAGAAGGACTTGACAGGATCTGCATATTGTATCGCATCTGCAGTATATAATATTTGGCACATTATGATCTACGTTGCGTACTCTGATATTATGTGACTCATGGACTTACCAGTATATTTCTGCTTACTCTGATATTTCATGATCTTGTCAGTATTTCTGCTTATCCCGATGATGTATGATTTATGGGCTTTATTGTATACTTGGCACTTACCTTACACACACTTTCACCACCCGCTAAGCTTTCTATAAGCTTATGCACGATAGATGCGTGCAGGTGGCGTTAGGTTGCAGCAGCATTAAGCTTGAAGCGTGCAACTATTTTTTGGAGCTTTGATTTTGACAATGTATTTCTCTTTTAGCATCGTATTTAAACGATTATATTACTGGATATGTGATGATGATGTTACCTTTATGATTTAGGTATACTTGTGGTTATACTTCTTATGAGACAAATGTACGTTGGAAAAATTCTCATTGTAGGACCTCAGGATCGGAACCTGACATATGTACACTGGGGGCCGAGAATGGGGTACTACGAAGGCTGTCGGCACCGGGTTCGGCGATCGGGATTCCTATGAATCTGATTTCCGGGTTTGGGGCATGACACAATCTTATTGATATACCATTTGTCTAAATCCTCTGAAAGAACTTGTAGGCAAATCCCTTATGAATTACGACCTTCCATTAGTTATAGGAGATTCATCTAACATCTCATCACTTTGGTCAACGAAGCACTTTTTATAAGGTGTTTAATCTTGGAGTTGAAGCCTTGGTAAAGCATTAGAAACAACATCAGTAAAGCAATAAGGGACCTGATTGAAGCATGGGAGAGTATCGATCAAACAACCCAATATGACACATTAAAGGAGTTGAATTCGACAAGTAATGTTGTCATTTGTAGAGTTCATGTATACTCCTTGTATAGACAAACCTGATTAGGTTATTGTGTATGTCACGCCCCAAACTCGGAAACCGGACTCACAAAATTTTCGATCGCCAAATCTGGCGCTGACAGCCTCTGTAGAACCCCATTCTCGGCTCCTAGCGCCCATTCGCCAGGTTCCAATCCTGTGATGCTACGAGGAGGATTTTTAACGACAGTTTGATTCGTAATAAGCATAACCAAAGGCATGACCCACAAACAACAACCAAGAACTCCAATACATTACCATTATGATCAGAAACTTTACAAGTATAATGAGCATAAAGGGAAATACAACGGTAAAGAACAAAAACTCTAAAAAGATCTGTAAAGTTCTCCTGCCTCAGCGCTGCTGCGATCCAATGTCACCTGCACGCAACGGTCGTGCATAAGCTTATAAAAAGCTTAGAGGGTGGTGAAAGTGTGTGTGCAATGCAGTAATGAAATATCAGAGTAATGCGGAGTATGCTAATGAATCCATAAAAGCAATGAGCCATACCAAGGCCATGCTATGCAAGGCATGAATGCTATCGGCCATACCAAGGCCATGCGATGCGAGATGCAACTCAAACATGCAAATCAAGTCCATATATCAATACAGTTCAACTCTGGAATATCACCGGGTTCTAGTACACTCTAAACCAGATTGCCGCCTCATTGCGCGCAATAAGGTAAGTGGAAGAGACCTCTAAGGGATTGAATGCCCACCATCAAAATCTTTTTTAGGATACGGAGGTTTTAGATCAAGCTAAAATTTATGTTTCCAGTTCAACATAGTTAGAATGATCTTTTGGACAGTTTGGACGACATATAAGAATCATGGTAAGCCGGGATGATTTCAATGGCAAGCATTTCCATCACATTGTTTCCTAGAGTGTGGTACACTTAGATTTTGAATCATGTCGGAATATATATGAACTTGAGAAAGTGATGGACAGGTTGGAATCACACAGACATCTCAGCGGGCCATGCAACTTTCGATTGAAGGAAATTCTCACTACAAATGGATGGGTCTGAATATATGATGGTAAAATATACACTTTAAAAGATTCCAAGGTAAGGTTTTGGTGAATATGACAAGAAATAAAATGATAAGAGGGCATTGTACACATATTTTTATCCTCACCATCTTCCAAAGTTACATTTCTAAAATTAGATTTGATGAACTATACATATAAGAATCATCAACTACAACTATTTTAAGCATAATAACACCTTTTATAGGTAACTGCATGGAACAATCAAGCTATGTATAGCCCGTTAATTTTTATATCTAACTCGGCCTTATCGGTCTAATAAGTGAGAACCCTTATTTACGCCTTACCTCCAAAATATCAATGCAACATGAAATTTTGGTGGGCCATACTAATAGGAACAATATAAAATTGTAGAAAGCTTCTGATTACACCTGGTCTAGCTTTCTTGAGCATTGGATCAAGATGATTTTTATAGCTTCGCTTCATCATTGGTGAATTATAACTACTTAGTGGGTTTGATGAAAGATAAACAACATGCACCAAACAAACAAACCTATGATTGTCATGATTCTATCTCCTTTGTTCACTTTCTTTAAGAAGCAAAAGAGTTGAGAACTGTAAGGAGCAGGTGGGGACATTCCTTGATTACAAGAAAATGCTAAAATTGACTACTAGAATTTAACTATAAATTGAAATATAAATGTAGAAAGGATTAATTGATTATGCTGAAATTTAGATGAGCATGTTGGGGGAGTGCGGAAGCACAAAGAGATAAATTTAGGGGAGTAATCCAATCACACAAACCAAGCACCAAGAGAACACAACGAATTTAATGTGAAAAAACCATTTCAGAACAAAACCACGGCACAAAGAAACAGATGATCACTATGAAAGAAGGAATTACATTGAGAAAGAGATTACCCGATTCGAACAACCTTGATCGAGTCACACCCTTGCTACACTCTTGAAATCTCTTGGATGAATTAAAAACCTTATTAATGTCTCCTAATCCCATTTACACCCATATATATAGCCTCTAGGAGAATTCCAAACAAAATCGGAAACAAATCCCGTAAATATGCAACTTTGCATAAAACCTACGCGGAAACTTTCGATGGTATCGAGCAATCTTGAATGTTATCGAAACTAATCCTTCGATGGTATCGAAGCCACATCGATGGCATCAAGCTATGTTCGATAGCATCGAACCTATCCTTCGATGGCATCGAACACCCTCTGATGGCATAAAAAAAGAATGCCCTGATAGTACTCCAGCAACCAAATGGAAAAAATCCAAAAATTTTTGATGGGATTGATCACTGTTCAATGCCATTGAAGGTGACATCGAACAGTCTATCGATGGCATCGAAAGGCCCAATATCTGATACAACAGAGCTCCCATTAGGAGGAAGGTTGCTGGAATTGACTAAAATGAATTTAGTTGAAATGTAATTGCGGAGTTTGTAATTGGTTCTCATTAAGGGGGAATCTTGGATTTGGCCTTGGATCCCATCCGAGGCAAGTATAGGAAATTGGCTCCCTATTATGGTAGAATATTAAAATTGACTTCAGTTAGAGAGGAGAGGTTGGATCTGGCCTTGGAAATTGGCTCCCTTTAGGAGGAGTTAGCTGGATTGACTAGATATAATGTTAGAATTGATTGGTTAATTAAATGTAAAGCTAGAATTGTTTGATTGACAGGTGCACTCAATGGTTATACTTACACACTTCGTGTAACATGGGTGGTTCTGCCCTGAAGGAACAGGCCATGAGGTCCTCTAGCCTTTTCAGGATGAGGGCCATATTGGACGTGGATGGGCATATCAAGGATTCTCATATGAGAAGCCAAAGTGAACATGGGGCAGATGGAAGAGTAGTAAATTGTCCTAGATGGACATGGGGACTTAGGATTGGGTGTAGATGATGATGCAATAGGTAAAGCGGATCCTAACGGGCAATGACCGGCGATGGTTCTTGGGCCCAATAAAGGCAAATATGCCCCTTGCTAGTTCCCTCTCATTAAAAAAATTATTGTGTTTTTATTTTTCATGAGTCTTTTTTTATTTATGTACATGGAGTGTGTAAGTGAAGTATACAATCTATGACTTCTAAGGGATTCTAGTGGTTGGTCTACGACTAGTGATTCTAAGGGCCAAAGATTTTAAGTGAGGACCCAAAGCCTATGATTCATGTGATTGGTCTGCAACCAAAGATTCTAAGTAAGGGCCTCAACGATGGAAATGAAGGGATTGGGCACATTCTACGGATGTACAAAGTGCAATTCTACTAGATTTTTTATTTTTTAGATATCTAAAGAATTCTAAGAAGGGCTACATTTGGGTCTAAGTGGACAAACCCTGTGAAAATTTTAAGAAAAGAAGAAAGAGAATAGGAAGTTGAATTAAGATGCTATGTTTGCAATGATGATATGAACTTATGGAGATACGAGAATGACGGAAATTAGAAACTCTTTCAAGTAAAAAGATGGGTGGGTGTACTTTTTTTTTTTTAACACACGCACACACACCCCACACACTCACGCTAGTGAAATTTCACCACCTATGGGCACTCAACCCTTGACCGGGAGTTGAAACTCCCATGAGTCTACCACCCGAGCAAGAATCATACTTGATTCTAACTCTACTTCATATAACGACAAATTCTTTTGCACCAATAACCTTTTGGCGTGGTGGAAATCCTCCTATTAAGTTTCCTGAGCACCATTCTCATCTAGAAGAACATTGATTTCCAATCTCACCAGCTCACTTCTCACATTTGCACTTGCCTTCCACGGACACAAGGAGGCATTACTTGAACCTTTAAAATGGATTTAAAGGAATCAGATTCATGTTAGTAATGACGTGGCCAAATTTTCCATTTGAAACATCATTTGAGTAATGAGAGCTACGTTAGATGAGTAAACTTTTTAGACCACTAGGAATCCGATTCCCATTGGTACTTTTTCACAATTGGCTAGTCGTTTTTGCAACCTCAATTGATATGGGGCCAACTAGGTAAATCTAGTTGGCACCATGTCACTAACGGGGATCCAGTTTACTCTAGTGACATTTTGTCTATCTTGACTGATGATTGGCCCTAGGAGGTCCCAGGGATATTCTCCTATGGTCTATTTCAGTTTATGATACTCTTTTAGCCCAATTAGGTGCTAATTAAGAAATTCTACTGCAATCTTGTCTTCATGATCTTAAGTAGGGTATTATAATAGGTATGATCTAGAAAATTCAAGTTTATATTCGTTAAGAATTTTGATATGATTTTCAATGGGAGGCCTAATATCTATATATATATATATATATATATATATATATATATATATATATATATATATATATATATATATATATATATATATATATATATACTTTCATTATTTATAGGAAAAGTTTTATTCTATTATGATCTCCAATAAAAACCCATTAGATATATGTTATGCTATGGGCCTTATGATTCAATATCAAATTGAGGCCAGAAACATTTTCAAGCAGTCAAGAAGTTTTTTTACCATGTCGAGGAACAAAGTACCACATGTTACATTACAAAGGCACTAAGTTAATATTGCAGGCGTATTCTAATGCATCTTTTAGAGATGATTAAGATGAAAGCCAGTCTTCTTCGAATTATGTGTTTATATGTTTATGTTGAATTATGATGTCATCTCATGTTGTAGTAAGAAATAATCTTTAACTTCTCCTTTGATAGTGGAAGCTGAATATCATGCATATTATGTAATAGTTCTAGTGGTGTGTGGATTATGAAGTTTTTGATAGCCTCAAGTGTTGTTATAGTTGTTAACGCTCTGATCTCTTAATAAGATAGGACATCACATCGACTGTAGACCTCTTGAAGAATTCAAAATATCATAAGATATCCAAGTATATTGAGATTAAATATCACTATATTAGAGGTCAGGTGAGAGATTATCATGTCATACTTAAATTATATTTTCAATAGAGAAATGCTAATTGATCCCATAATAAAACTAACTGTTAGAGATACGTTTGAAATATATGTCAAGTAGGTGAGACTCGGGAGAGCTTAATATCTTATATAAAAGTGGAAGCATAGTACTTTTGTAACATTTTCAATTATACTATTTGTTAGTTATGATGGTAGAGATTCCCCTGTGTAGTGTTTAAAGCTTGCACAAATTTGTTATGATGGACTACATACACTCTAATGAGTGGGTGATGTAATTATTGACGTCTTATATTTAAAATCCATTTTATAAAAAGAATTTTCTAAATGGACACACATTAATTAAAATATTCATGCACGTACAGTTAATTTTTTAGGCTTTGAGATCATCAATAGTGGACTATGTACTCAATGTTGGTCCATTATTTCTTTTTTGTCGATAGGCTAGTCTTCCTACTTACATGAAAATTGAGCACTCCTAATATGCTCGTGGAAGGCATGTTCAGGATGAGGACGTACACCAAGCTATAACTGTCTTTTGTAGTGATGTGGAAGAAAATGTAGCGAAAGTTAAGACATGAACTCCTCCAATCAAAACTATGTATATCTATTTTGTATCCATAACATGTTGTGCATGTTTAAATGAATTTTGCATGTGTTGATGCATAATGACCTGTGCCACCACACAATGGATATCTTTGAGTGACTAGAAATGAGAATTAGATAGTCGAATGACATTCACAGTAGTTGTGGTAGTAGAAATTATTGTGCTAAGTTTGCATTCACAAGCTTTAAGCAGGAGCTTTATTTAATAAGGTTAGAAGTTAATGAGTCAATACTCACATACTTTAGGTATGACCTTTATCTTGTGATGATGTCATGAACTGTATGGAACCAAGTTAAGAGTTATTGATTTGAGTCAGTAATCATGTACATTAGGCAAGACTTGCATATTGTATGCTCAAGTATGCCTAGTTATGTTATAACATATGTTGGTGAACACGTGCTGGGAGCATTGAGTTAGATTCCACTCTATGATCGATTTATCTATTGGTATTTGATTCAATTTGATCAGTGCATTGTGAGAGTTGGTTGGTCTCATACATGACCTTTGACCACCATCTACCCACATTTGCATATAGAATTATGAGATTAAGTGTTGCTAATTTAGCATACAATATGAAGGTTATGACTAATTTGGTCGGGAATGTAGTACTAAAAAGGTGACTTAGTCAATTATAAATTGTATAGTTACAAGAGAAAGACCTCCTTAGAAGTGATACTATGTTCTTATGAGCATGATTAGGTACTCTGAGACATCCACCATGGCATTATCTAATTTTGTGAGATGATTACAAATTATTTTTAAAATTATATTTTGTAAATGTTAAATTAAAAAAAAACTTTAAATAATATTTGCAAAAGTTGTGTAATTTGAACCTGATAAGAGGATCAATGCATAATATCATGGCAAATGAATATTCCCAGATAAAGGGTTGTTGTCATCTGGTGTGGTCATGTAGGTCTAAGGTATTCCTTGTGATGTAGAGCGGGTCGCGGATAATTTCATGGCCAGGATGGATCAGAAAAGGCACGGTCGGCGACAGAAGTGATCCGGACCATCAGACCTTAGATCGGGCGTATCTCGCAATCCGGAATGAGTTATCCGACGCAAAATATATGATTTTGGGGTAGAACGAGCTACTTTAGCCAACCAACCCCGTTACGCCGGGTTGTGCAGCCCGAATTTGTGAGAAACCCCCTGATCGACGGTCGTTTCCTCGTTTTAATTTCGTTTTTACTATTTATAGTAAGTTTTAGTTTGCTTATAGCTCTTCATCCGTTGGGCTTTAGGAGTTGTGTCCAACATGAAGAGTGCTTAGAATAATTAGGAGAACGGTTTGGTGAAGCCAAATAGGACACTTACTATTTTTGGCCGAAAACCTTGCGCACTAGTAGACATTATGACCGTCTATAAATAGTAAGTTACGAATTTTAGGAGTTTTAGTTGTAGTTGGAGTCTGATTTCTTTCTTATTGCTTGGTTCCCTTATTTAAAGGGGTGTAAACTCATTTTTAGTCATTCAACAATTAATTTCGAATTTATTAGAATTTATTTCTATTTTCCTGCTTTCTTTCCTCGTGGATTCGAGAAGTCTCTGTGAGGAGTCCAGAGAAGCTCCGTGGATTCGGAGTAGTTATCCTTGAGGAAGACGGTGATCAACCTCATCACGTTCATCCCTCAGAGCGAGGTTTTCCCTCGGGCCGATGACAAACAACGAAGGTATGAATCAAAATTCTGTGGACCGTGATCCAGGGATTTGTTATCTTTCGGAAAGAATGGAAGCTTTCCATCGGGAGAGTCAGTTGACCATGCAAGGGCTGCAGGCAACCTTCGACCGTCTTGCGGATGAGCTACTTCCGCCCCGAGCCTTAGGCGGTGCTCCACCACCTATGGTCGCTCCACCACCCGTGGTTGCTGTACGATGTAACCCTGATTATCGTAGAGCACCACCAGCGGCAAACCGTAGGGCTACACCAGATGATTCTAGTTCCAGCGATGAGGACATTAATGAGGGTTTTGACCAACGGCCAATCCATGGAGGCGATCGTCTAGATCGTGCTGAAAGAGACTATCGAGGTAAGGCTGAACTTCCTAGTTTTAACGATTTATTACGTATCGAAGATTTTCTCGATTGGCTAGCCGAAGTAGAGAGATATTTTGATTATATGGATGTGCCATATCATAAAAGGGTGAAATTGGTAGCGTTTAAATTAAAATCTGGTGCTTCTGCATGGTGGGAATAATTGCAACTCTCACGAGCCCGCCAGAACAAGACGCCCATCGCATCATGGCCTCGGATGAGATGTCTTCTTCGTTCACGATTTCTCCCCAGTGATTATGAGCAGATATTATTCCACCAATACCAGAATTGTCGACAAGGAAATTGAACTATTACAGATTACATTGAAGAATTTCAGCGGTTGGCTACACGAAACGATCTGTCAGAATCACAGAAAGTGGCACGATTTATAGGTGGGTTGCGATCGGTAATTCAGGATCGAGTTCAGATATACCCAGTTGGGACCGTAGATGAAGCAGTTCAATTAGCAGGAAGGACAGAAACACAGCTTGGAAGAGCTCCTGCTCGTCCCTATCCTTCAAATCGACCCCCTATGACAGGTCCCACACAGGATCCAGTGCTGGCTCGAGGAAAAGATCCGGTAGGAGAACGTCCTTAACCTCCTCCACCCGCGAACCGTGATACGGGGAGCGGACCATCCAGACCTCAACGGGCAGCACCCACAACAGTGGGCCCGAGTAGGATTTCGAATCCTTATGCTCGGCTAAGGCCGAACAATTGTTACCGCTGTGGCCAACCAGGCCACTTATCAAACACTTGTCCTCAACGTCCGACAGCACACTTAACTATAAACGAAGGGGGCACTGAAGATGAGGCCACAGAAGAAGATCATGGCTTTGATGAATATGAACAAACCATTGAAGAAATAGCAGGTGGCGATAAAGTGACAGGTGAGGATCGTGGCGAATCACTCGTTGTGAGGCGACTACTGTATACCCCACGAAAGGAATTACATCCACAGCGGCACAATATATTTCGTACTCGGTACATTGTCAACGGAAAGGTCTGTAATGTGATCATAGACAGTGATAGCAGCGAGAACATCGTCTCAAGAGTGATGGTGGATAAGTTGCAGCTACCAACGACGAAACATCCTTCCCCGTACTCAATTGGCTGGATAAAAAAAGTGAACGAAACCAAGGTAACTGAACAATGCACTATCTCGTTTTCAATTAGTAAACATTATAAGGATTAGATACTTTTGTGACGTGGTTGACATGGAAGCCTACCATATGCTACTCGGTCGACCCTGGCAGTCAGACCGTGATGTGACCCATCGGAGGCGAGACAATGTCTACATATTCGTCAAGGATAATCGAAAAATAATCCTTGCCCCTATGGCACCAGAGAACTACCCTGAAGCCTCTAAAGTGGAGGAGAGTTCTCTCTTGACCATTCGGGATTTCATGGAGGAGTCCAAGGAAACCGGTGAGGTATATGCCATAGTGGTGAAGGGCGAGAAAGAAGAACCCTCAAACATCCCTCCAAGCTTAAGACTGTTACTAAACGAATTCAAAAAAGTCTGGCCTGAAGATTTACCTGATGGATTGCCCCTCATGAGGGACATCCAACATCACATAGACCTCATCCCTGAGGCTAGCCTGCCCAATCGTCCTCATTATCGGATGAGTCCGAAGGAGTGTGAGATACTTCAGGGGCAAGTGGAGGAATTGATCCGTAAGGGTCTATTGAGAGAGAGCATGAGCCCATGTACTGTACCAGCATTATTAACGTCAAAAAAAGATGGAAGCTGGCGCATGTGTGTTGACAGCTGAGCAATTAACAAAATTACTATCAAATATCGGTTTCCAATACCACGGTTGGACGACATGCTCGATATGTTAGGAGGGGCTAAGGTGTTCTCTAAACTCGATCTAAAGAGCGGGTACCATCAGATTCGTATTCGACCCGGTGATGAATGGAAAACGACATTCAAGACAAAGGAAGGGTTGTATGAGTGGCTGGTCATCCCCTTCAGCCTATCGAACGCACCAAGTACTTTTATGCGTTTGATGAATCAAGTTCTAAAACCGTTCACTGGCCGATTTGTGGTAGTATATTTTGATGACATATTGATATATAGCCAGGATGAGGCGGAGCACAAGAAACATCTCAGGTAGGTGCTGCAGGTCCTACAAGATAACAAGTTGTACCTCAACTTGAAAAAGTATAGTTTTTTAACTGACAGCCTGTTGTTTTTAGGATTTGTTGTAACGTCCACAGGCAATCGGGTGGACGATGAAAAGGTGCGAGCTATTAGGAAATGGCCGATCCCAACAAACATTCATGAGGTGAGGAGTTTTCACGGATTGACGACTTTCTATCGTCGATTTGTGCGAGATTTTAGCACCATAGTCGCACCTATAACAGACTGCATGAAAAAAGGGCCGTTCTAGTGGACCGATAAAACTGACAAGAGCTTTCATGAGATCAAGTATCGTTTGTCTACAACATCGGTCTTGATGCTTCCTAATTTCAATAAATTGTTTGAGGTGGAGTGTGACGCTTCATATGTCGGAATAGGAGGAGTATTATCACAGGAAGGCAGGCCGGTAGCCTTCTATAGCGAGAAGCTCAGTAAAGCCCGAAAGAAGTGGTCGACTTACGAGCTTGAGTTGTACGCAGTTGTTCAGGCACTACGACATTAGCGGCATTATCTGATTCAAAGGGAGTTTGTTCTGTACACCGACCATCAGGCATTAAAGTTTATTAATAGTCAGACTAACGTGAATCGTGTGCATGCTAGATGGGTTGCGTTTTTACAGGAATTTATGTTTGTTCTGAAGCATAAGTCAGGTCAACAGAATAAGGTGGCTGATGCACTTAGCAGTCGTGCATCACTACTTGTTACGGTGGGCAACGAGGTGGTCGGCTTTGACTGTCTCAAGGAGCTATATGCCGAGGATGAAGACTTCAAAGATTCTTGGTTGAAGTGCCAAGAAGGTCACCCCAGTGACTTTCATATATAGGATGATTTTCTCTTCAAAGGGAATCGATTGTGCATCTCCCAAAGTTCTCTAAGGGAGCAGATTATTTAGGAACTACATGGAGGTGGCCTCGGTGGACACCTTGGGCAAGACAAGACGCGAGCTCTTGTGGAAGAGTGGTATTACTGGCCGCAATTAGTACGTGATGTGGGAAGAGCCGTACAACGTTGTCATATTTGTCAGACCTCCAAGGGACAATCTTAGAATACGGGCCTCTACACCCCGTTACCTGTGCCTGATGGTCCTTGGGAGGATTTATCAATGGACTTCGTGCTTAGTCTTCCACGAACACAACGCGGTATGGATTCGGTGTTCGTAGTGGTCTATTGTTTCTCCAAGATGGCGCACTTTATCCCATGCAAGAAGACCCTTGATGCAACACATATGGCGAATTTATTCTTCAGGGAGGTCGTACGGCTACACGGGGTCCTTAAGACCATTACTTCTGATCGTGATACGAAGTTCACTAGCCACTTTTGGCGGACTTTGTGGACTCGATTCGATACACGACTTCAATTCAGCAGTGCTTACCACCCACAGACTGATGGGCAGACCGAAGTTGTGAATCGCACATTGGGAAACCTCCTTCGCAGTATTGCAGGAGAAAAACTGGAGCAGTGGGACTTGGCTTTGTCTCAAGCAGAATTTGCGTTCAACAACATGGTGAACCGCTCGACAAGAAAATCGCCGTTCCAGATTATCTACGGACGAGTGCCTCCCCACACACTTGACTTGGTCCCTTTGCCCAAGCACCCAGGCACGAGCGTTGCAGCAGAACATATGGCAGATAAGATCATGGGTATCCATGCAGAAGTGCAGGCCAAACTACATGCCTCGAATGAGAAGTACAAGGAACAAGCGGACAAGCACCGGTGACAAAAAGTGTTCGAGGTGAGCGACCGCGTGATGATCCATCTGCGTAAAGAGAGATTTCCGATCGGGACGTATAACAAGTTAAAAAATAAGAAAATTGGACCGGTACCGATCATCCGAAAGATCAATGACAATGCTTATGTTATTGATCTTCCAGATGACATGGCGATCTCACGGACTTTCAACGTCGCGGACCTGACCGAGTATCATGAACTAGCGCAAGAGGAGAACTTGAGGACGAGTTCTTTTCAAGTGGAGGGGACCGATGTAGAGCGGGTCGCGGATAATTTCATGGCCAGGATGGATCAGAAAAGGCACGGTCGGCGACAGAAGTGATCCGGACCATCAGACCTTAGATCGGGCGTATCTCGCAATCCGGAATGAGTTATCCGACGCAAAATATATGATTTTGGGGTAGAACGAGCTACTTTAGCCAACCAACCCCGTTACGCCGGGTTGTGCAGCCCGAATTTGTGAGAAACCCCCTGATCGACGGTCGTTTCCCCGTTTTAATTTCGTTTTTACTATTTATAGTAAGTTTTAGTTTGCTTATAGCTCTTCATCCGTTGGGCTTTAGGAGTTGTGTCAAACATGAAGAGTGCTTAGAATAATTAGGAGAACAGTTTGGTGAAGCCAAATAGGACACTTACTATTTTTGGCCGAAAACCTTGCGCACTAGTAGACATCACGACCGTCCATAAATAGTAAGTTTACTATTTATAGTAAGTTGCGAATTTTAGGAGTTTTAGTTGTAGTTGGAGTCTGATTTCTTTCCTATTGCTTGGTTCCCTTATTTAAAGGAGTGTAAACTCGTTTTTAGTCATTCAACAATTAATTTCGAATTTATTAGAATTTATTTCTATTTTCCTGCTTTCTTTCCTCGTGGATTCAGGAAGTCTCTGTGAGGAGTCCAGAGAAGCTCCGTGGATTCGGTGATCAACCTCATCACGTTCATCCCTGCGTCACCTTGGAGAGGATGGGAGGTTGTGTGCTAGTATATAGAGACACCTGTGTATAGGTGTGTAAGTGATGGTAGTCACTTAATGCAGAGACACCATTGTATAAAGAATTGCAATCTTAGTTAATTCACCTCCTTGATCCTTGCTTTATGTATATAATGCTGGTTAACATGGCTAAGTTAGATGGAAAAGGCTATGTCTTCAACAACTAAGTTGGGTGGGTGATATTGGTAGTGGGGATAGGTAGCAACCGGTTCGTACGTACTACGTACGAACTGTTTTGAGAACCCATCATATGTGAGGTGGATCCAAAATCTGAACCGTTAAAGTGAAGCAGCACCTCGTGAAAACCCCCAGGCCCAAGTTTACTTTGATCTAAAACTTTGATGGGCCATGAAAATTCAAAATAGTTTCTTCCCTTGATTTGCATTTCTCTTTGTTATGGCCCACCAAAATTTTAGATTAGGCTGAAAATTTGAAAAATAAGGTTTCATGGGATTCCGCATCACATGGACCGTTCAGATTAGACACCCATGGCACGTGTGCAAAGGTGCGCACATGCGTAGGTGCGCAGGGGAGCGTCTCTCTCTCTCTCTCTCTCTCTCTCTCTCTCTCTATATATATATATATATATATATATATATATATATATATATATAGAGCGGAACGCTCACCTGTGAACCAACCAGTTCGCATGGACTACCTATGCACTTTTTTGAGAACTCATCATAGGTGATGATTCTCAAAAATCTGAACGGTCCACATGAAGCAGAGCTTCGTGAAACTGCATGGTACCGACTTTTACTTTAACCTAAACTTCGGTGGACCATGAAAAATGAAAACAGTTTCTTCCCTTGATTTACATTTCCTTTTGCTATCGCCCACTAGAATCTTAGATCAGGGTGAAAATTCACCTCTTAGGGTTTCAAGAGATTCTGTATCTTATGGACCGTTTGGATTTGGCTCCCATAACACGTGTACAAAGGTGCGCATGTGCGTAGGTGAGCATGCCTCATATAGTGGAACGCTCACCCGCGAACCAGTTCGCACGAACTACCTACGCACTTTTTTTAGAACTCATCATACGTGATGATTCTCGTAAATCTGAACGGTCCACATGAAGCAGAGCCTCGTGAAACCGCATGGTACTAACTTTTACTTTAACCAAAACTTCGGTGGACCATGAAAAATGCAAATAGTTTCTTCCCTTGATTTACATTTCCTTTTGCTATGGCCCACTAGAATCTTAGATTAGGGTGAAAATTCACCTCCTGGGGTTTCATGGGATTCTGCATCTTATGGACTGTTCGGATTTGACTCCTATGACACGTGTGCGTAGGTGAGCATGCCTCATACAGCGGAACTTTCACTTGCGAACCAGTTCGCACGGACTACCTACGCACTTTTTTGAGAACTCATCATACGTGACGATTCTCGAAAATCTGAACGGTCCACATGAAGCAGAGCCTCGTGAAACCGCATGGTACTGACTTTTACTTTAACCAAAACTTTGGTGGACCATGAAAAATGTAAACAGTTTCTTCCCTTGATTTACATTTTCTTTTGTTATGGCCGTGCGCAAGTGCGTAGGTGAGCATGCCTATATATATATATATATATATATATATATATATATATAAAATAATGGTCTCCTGCTAACTATCGCATGGGATACCTTAGTGCGGTCCAATTTCCACTACAAGAGACTCTTGTGGGGGACGAATTGGCTACTAATAGGTTGAGTAGTAACATTGCTACTGAATATGTGGCCCCACCATAATATATGAAGAATGAATCACATTCAAAGCTCCGGTGGACGCCACTACAGAAAACAGTTGGGGAGAGTGACGCCACCATTAAAAACTTTTAAAGGCTACAAAAAGTTTTCGATCAAGCCTATATTTATATTTGTCCTTCTTTAATGTCTTTATTAACTTTTGAACAGGTTGGATTTTGAAAATACATCATGGTGGGCCTTAGAAAACCTTTCCCCTGTTTTTTGTGGTGGGATCCACTAAAGCTTTAGATCTGCCTCATTCTCTGGCTCATGGCTTAAAATAATATCTCCAAATGGATATACATTGTGGATACAACACATACATTATTGTGGGGTCCACGGAACTTGGTGACATTACTTCCGTAGAGTGAGGTCCCCTGTTAGGAAGCGGATTGTGTGGTGAGTAACTAGCTGCATGCAGCGTACTGAGTAAACTCTGTGAGGTCCACCATAATTTATTTATTTTATCCACTCCGTCCATACATTTTAACAGATAATTTTAATGCTTGAACCAAAAAATGAGGTATATCCAATCTTCAAATGGACTACACCACAGGAAATAGTTAAATTGAATGTCTACTGTTGAAAAATACTTGGAGGGCCACAGGAGTTTTGGATCAAGCTTATATTTATTTTTTCCCTTCATCCATGTCTGTATCATCTTATAAACAGGTTAGATGGAAAAAAAAACATAATTATGGGGCCTAAAAAGGTTTTAATGGTGGAAATCATTATTGCCACTGTTTCAGGTGGTATGATCCACTTGATCTTTAGATATGCATCAATTTTGGGGTCAACCCCTTAAATTAGATGGAAAAATGAATAGATGGCATAGATAGACCACATACAATCAATGTGGCCCAACTTTGTTTACTTATAAGAGAATACTGAGTTATGTGTGGCTGCTAGTAGGTGCTCTATGGGCCCCACCATGATGTATGTGTTTCATCCATTTCGTTCATCCATTTTTAAAGAAGGGAAAATATAAATATGAGATTGATCGAAAACTTATTTTGGCCTTTAGAAGTTTTTAATGGTGGTGTCACTCTCCCCACTATTTTCTGTAGTTGGGTCCATTGGAGCTTTGGATGTGACTCATTCTTTGGATTTCACCCTAAAATGATCTCTCCATATGGATGGACGGCGTGGATACAAAACACATATCATAGTGAGGCCACAAATTCAGAACTAGTTAGTAGCCAATACGCTCCAGCGCGAGGGTCTCTTGCGGTGCGAATTGGACTACACCATTACTACTCTCTCTCTCTCTCTCTCTCTCTCTCTCTATATATATATATATATATATATATATATATATATATATATATATATATATATATATAGCGGAACGCTCACCTGCGAACCGGTTCATACGTACTACGTATGAACTTTTTTGTACGTGATGTGGATCCAAAATCTGAAGTGTTCATGTGAAGAAGCACCTCGAGAAACCCCCCAGGTTGAAGTTTTACTTTGATCTAAGACTTTATGGGCCATGAAAAATAAAAAAATTTTCCTCCCTTGATTTGCATTTCTCTTTGCTATGGCCCACCAGAATTTTAGATTGAGGTGAAAATTTGTTACATAGGGTTTCATGGGATTCCGCATCACATGAACCGTTTAGATTAGACACCCATGGCACGTGTACAAAGGTGCACACGTGCATAGGTGCACAGGGGAGCATGACTTTATATATATATATATATATATATATATATATATATATATATATATATATATATATATATATGGGAAAAGGTACTATGCCCTCGACCTCACGAGTCCGTCCCACGAAGTCGATCTGTCTGGGCCCCACTGTGATGCGTTTCAAACATCTACCCCATCAGTCAGATGCACCATTCCATCGTGGACCTAGGTCTCAAAAATCAAGTCAATCTGTGACTTTTGTGGGCCACACCACATATAGAAGTGGAGAGGGGCGTGCACCATTAAAAAATTCATAATCTTTTTTTGGGTCCCACCGAGATGTGGTTTGCAAATCCAGCCCATCCATTATGTGTGTCCCACTAGGATTAGGGGTCATACCAAGTTTCAGCAGCATTCAAAACTCAGGTGGGCCCCACCAAGTGCTTTTATATGTTTTAATGGTGTCTTCACATTATTTTAGATGGTATGACCCACCTGAGTTCCATATACGGCTGATTTTTGGGATATCCCATAATTTAAATGGGACCCATCAAATGCACGGTGTTGATGGTCGACATGCATCACGGTGGGGCCCACACAGCTCGACATAGTACCTTATATATATATATATATATATATATATATATATATATATATATATATATATATATATATATATTTATATATATATATAATGAATGGACAGCTTGGATAGAACACAGACATCATGGAGTGGCCCACCTTCCCGCTGAGTCGAACAGGCAGAAAAATGAGAGTGCACACGCTAAACAAGCATATACAGCCTGCTCAGCCTTGCTCACGAGTATAGATTAGGGGCTACCTAGCGGAAACGGATTAGTTGTTGCGTGGACAACAGCTTAGTGGGTGTGTTACCCTTACCATTGGGTCCCACATTGATAAATCTATTTTATATCCATGCTGCTCATCCGTTTTTTCAGCTCATTTAAGGATGTTATTCCAAAATTTAAGTAGATTCAAATCTAGGTTGGACCACACCATTGGAAAAAGTGATGAATGACCATTAAAAGCTTTTTATAGATTACAAAATTTTTGGATCAAGATAATCGTTTATATTTTCCTTTCATCCAGATTTAATTACCTTTTCAACGGGTTGGATGACAAATAAACATTAAGCATCATATAGTAGGCCTTGGGAAGTTTTTAATGGGTGAAAGTTCAATCATCACTGTTTCTTATTGGGTAGTCTTAATTTTCAGGAAAACTTCTTTATAAATGGTCTAGTAGACGAATGAACAGGGTAGATATACAACATATCATAAGGTGGCCCCTACTGTAAGGGTAACGCCCTACTGATCTGTTACCTGAGTAACACCTGATCCGCGCCCCTTACTAACGCGTGATCGGTTTAGGTGCGACTGGATTACAGCTTAGTGGGTGTTATCCTTACAGTATGGCCCACTTTGATCATATCTTGTATATCCACTCGGCCCATCCACCACAACGTTGGAATAGAAAGACCCCATTGAGTGTGAGATCCACAGTGATTTATATATGCCATTCAATCCCTTCATCATGATGATGGGACTTTCCAAAAATCAGTTGTTCTCAAAATTGGGAGGGTCATACCACTTAGAGGTCCAATTCATGATTTACACATTTTCCTATGGTGAGGCCCACCCAAATTTGGATGTGTGGTGTTTTGTGTCCAGGCCAAACCTTAAGTGGCACAACTACTGGATGGTGTGGATCTTATGCACATGAAGTGTTTCATCCTGCCTGGGAATCAAGCAAGTGTTTTCTTTCCGAGAAATCTAAGTGAGGTTCCAATTTCCAAAGACCAATACGTTAAAATATGGAAATTAGCTGTTGGGAAGGATTTCCACCTGAGTCTTAGTTTTCATCATTACTGTCATCCAATCCGTTCATTAGATGGAAACCTTTATATTAGGTATACCCTCCAAATTTCAGCCTAATTATTAACATAGTTGTGCCACACAAAAGGGAATAGCCGCGGGAGGTTAACGCCTAGCATAAAAACATTCAAATGGAACGTGTATTCAATCATGGGATGTATATGCCATCCATCCCAGTGATAGGGTGTGATCCATCAGGATGTAAGGACACCAAAACTCAATTCATTCCAAACCTCATGTTGGCCAAATTCTATGAAAATATTAGGTTTGGGTGCTATACCGCATATTGCTATTGCCTTCTGTGTCTCCAATCTGAGTTTTGGATTACCATAATTTTGGGGATGTGCGGTATGAGAAGATGCATCGGATGGATAGAATGATTCTACATACACATGATGGGTGGGCCCCACACATCTCGAATGCATGATAATTTAATTACAATAAACGCATCTTGAATGCATGATAATTTAATCACGATAAACGCACGTAACATTCCTGATTGATTCAACTTCTTCTCTCCGCTGGTTGTTTTATACGGTGATACATCTCTCTCTTTCCTGGCTGTGAGGGTGATGAGATGTTGTGAATACATCTCTCTAGTTGAGATGACGGTGACTGAGATAAATCGGATATCCATTTACTCGTCTACACATATTATATATATTTGGCAATATCTAGGGCTGTCAATAGCCGTATTAGACTGTAGCAATTCGGGTCAGGCCTGGCTTGGACTAAAGTATCATGCAGGAGGGCTGGGCTCACGCTTAAAGGTCCAGCCCATTTCTCAACCGGATTAGGCTTGGATAGTGTATAGAAACCCATCAGCCCAGTCTAAATTTTAGTTTGGCATGTAATAGTTGGAGTGGATTTTAAATAATAATCATGGTGGGCCTGAGGATAATCAATAATCGACGTCTCCCATCTTAAACATCTTAGTCGGCTATGTAAAAATAAACAGTGGGTATCGCTCTCCCAACTGTTTCCTTGACATGCCCCACCCGAATCACAGACTGGGCTTTTATTTAGTCCCAACGGCTAAAATGGGGTGCTGCATCAAGTGATCGGGCTGGACCACTTAAACATCATGGTGGAGCCCACTTTAGCTGGCCACACCTTAAGACACCTCTCTCTACGTATAACCCTTGGGCTTGGGCTCAAGAACATCAAAGACATTACAAGCCGGGCTTGAGCTAGACTATTTTGGATCTTCATGGGCCTGCACTAGGCTTGGACAAAGTTTGGCCAGCCCTAATCTGTCCATTGACACCACTAGCAATATCTGACCTGAAGCTTGGCCCGGCCCTAAACTGACCTGTTGACACCCCTAGACCCGTTTACAGCCCTACCCCTTTCACTATTTATAAAGAAATAAATTCTATGGGAGTCTGTGGGACTACGCAATCAAATACCCTAAGCCAACAAGATTCAAACAAACATCATGAAATCTAAATAAAGACAAGCCAAATATCTCACACCTCCTGGACAGAGTGTTTTGTGATCTGTTTCAAGCAAACAACTTGAATGTGATCACTTGTATATTCAATCCACATTATACAAATAATGAGTAGTAGCTCAAACAAATAAACCATAACTGTATGGAACTCGTAAAGATAAATATAAAATAAAGAAATAAGCAAGGTGCTAAATCTTTTCAGTTATTGAGGAGCTGAAACACATGTTGTAAAGATGAACAACCGCCAAGCTGCTTGCAAACCTGTAGAGGAGAATAAAAGAAAATGTAAGACAAAAACATGCAGTAATTACATTGGTTTTATGTAAATTGGCACAAAAATGATTTCCCCTTGCTTGTTGCTCAGCCCAACTTCACCATACATAACATTTAGTGGAAAATCTTTTATCAGGTGGGCCACACAATGTATGGACTTAGACAGTGATAGAACTATATGGTGGAAAACTTCTGTTTGTATCCCATGGAGAGCTAATGTTTCTATACAACTATACAAAATCAAAGATAAACTTTCAATGAATTTAAACATATCCTGATATCATCAAAGATATCATAATCCTAGCATTCTAGCTTCCTCTGTATTGTTGCCTGTTGAATGTGAATGGACGTTCAATTTTATTTTATTTTTTTTCAGCTCTGTATTTGCAGGCCATTTGCTATAATGTTGTGATAGTCCAATGTCAACAATTTTGGGAATGCACCGGATGATTTGTTTGATGGCTACACACAGAGCAGCTTATTACAAACCACTAATGAGTCCGATGAATAGTCAACTTGAATAGCTTACATTAATTTGATAGTGTCGTTGGAGGTAGTTTTCATTCTTTGCATTAGCAATCTCGCAACATTTTACTAGTGCAGCTATTACGTAGCAGATTGAAGGATTCACCACTATGCTGAAAGCCCTGAAACCCTTTTAATCTGTCACTAATGACTCTGTACATAACTCATCAGTTTTAAATACTTTCAAGTTCGAGTGGAGCTTGGATTTATGCATGTAGTATGGAATTTCTTGTTTTTCACCCAAAATATACTACTACACAGATAATTTATTACATAGATTACTCCAAAGGAGGGAAAAAGAAGAAAGAATAAAAGGTTCATAATAGAATATTTAGGACAAAAGAGTGGAATGCATTCTCCATTTATTATTTTCAATTTGAGTTATTAGGCTTTTTTCTCTTCTTCTTTTTTATTTTATTTTTTTCAATTCATTGATTGAAGGCATGAAATAGCCAATTTTATCATCTAAGTTATTTTAGTTTAGTCAGTATCCAATTTGTGTGATGGGCAAAAGTTTTCAAATTTAGTAAGTGATGTATAAAAGTAAGGAAATATATTATTTACCTCACTTTATAAATAGAAGAGGAAAGACAAGTATTAACAACATGCTAAAGCCTTCACATTTGATAACTGAACTAAAATTATCAGAAAACCAGCTACAACAACCCTAAATACCTAAGAGGAAAAGTAGATGTAGAGTTAATAGGGTAAACATTAAATGAATTACAAGAAAATTCAAATAGAAAAAGATCTATTGATTGGCTATAATATCCTCTCTAGAAAGGAAAATATCAAATGAGAAATTAAACCAGTCCAATGCATAGATTACTAGATAGCTAGGTTTTGCACATGGGGAGTGTCATGGTTCAAAATATTGAACTATTAATCTGAGGGCCTACCACGGATAGGGAGTGCCCTGAAAATCTCCAATTGGGAAATTCTATCGCTTCAATAACTGGGCATTTTCTCATCATAAGTGGATGGATGGTCTACTTTATCCTCTTAACCATCTATTTGAATTAAAGAGGTATATTCTTTCAATATTGGAGACTTCTTGGAAAACCTCCATTTTTGTTGGGCCCATTAAATCAACAATTTAGATTATTGAATGATGTGTTAACATGTACGGAGCTCTCGACCATTTACTCTTTACCATCATGGATTTTATATGATATTTTAGGTGTGACATAGAGGCCTTGCTATTTGGTTGGTTTCAATTGAGGAACATAAATTCCCTTCATAGAATGGCTATGTGCATATGCATCTTCAGTAATATTTGCCAGCATGAAAGAAAGTGCTCGTGTTCCGGGCTTTAGAAGTCTTCCAATCTATCAGCATAAGATGTATAAAGCTGAATATAATTTAGGGGTGCCAATGTTCCATGCCTTAGAATTCTTTCAATCTATTAGCATAAGAAGATGTACAAAGATGATCATATGAAATCCACTCCAACAATTAGATGTGACACCAAAAGTTTGTCAGGAGTTCAAAAATCAGGCCCTCATGTAACTCTAGTGGGCCACACCAATGGAAACAGTTTAGAGGGTGAGTGTTGCCTTGTACATTGATTCCAATCGTGTGGTCCACCTGAATCGTGAATGGAGATGATTTTTGGATCATGGGCTGGTAAGAGATATGTTAGTTGGGATGGATTTTACATAAACATCACAATGGGACCCACCTGTCCCGCCCACCCCTTTGCTCACAGGGCATCACTCATCCCTATCGAGAAATATAAGGGAAGGTATTTTAATGATAATTATTTAGATTAGTTAGGTAGCTTGTTGAAAACCTTTGGAAAATGGTGCAAGAGTTTAATTTTATATACATTTTGATTGCGCTAGCTCACTGCAGCACGTTTAAAAAATTGACGTTCCAAGTACCAATGCTTAAATTATGGAAAGTAGCTGTTGGGGAGGATTTCCATGTTGCATCATGAGTGTCATCCAATCCATTCAGTAGATGAAAAGCTTCATATTAGGTTTGCCCTTCAAAATTTAGCCTAATCGTTAACATAGTTGTGCCACACAAAAGGGAACAGCCAGGGGAGGTTAAAGCCTACCATAAAAACATTGGAATGGAAATAGTCTATCATGGGATGTATATGCCATCCATCCCAGTGATGGGATGTGATCCATCAGGATGAAGGGACACCGAAATTCAATTCATTCCAAACTTCATGTTGGCCAAATTCCATGAAAATATTAGGTTTGGGTGCTATGTAGTGCATTGCTTTCTGTGGTGCCTCCAACCTAGAGTTTTGGATTAGGATAATTTTGGGGATGTACGGTATGAGGAGATGCACCAGATGCATAGAATGATTCTACATACAGATGATGGGTGGGCCCCACACATCTCGAATGCATGATAATTCAATTACCATAAACGCATGTAAGATTCCTGATTGATTCTTCTCCCTTGGCTTGACATCTCTCTCTTTCCTGACTGTGACAGTGGTGAGCCGCTGTGAATAAATCTTTCTTGTTGAGATGTTGGTGACGGTGATAAATTGGATATCCATTTACCCATCTATCGCACAGATATTGTATATATTTGGCAATATCCAGGGCTCTCAATGGGCCGCATTAGCCTCTAAAGTTTTCGGCCAGGCCTGGTTTGGACTGTAGAATCATGCTAGAGGGCTGGGCTCAAGCTTAAAGCTCCGGCCCATTTCTCAACCAGGCTAGGCTTTGGTGGTGTATAGAAGTGGATCAGCCCGGTCTAAATTTTAGTTTGGCATGTAATGGTTCGAGTGAATTTTAAATAATCATCATGGTGAGCCTGAAGATAATCAATGATTGATGTCTCCCCTTTTAAACATCTTAGTGGGCTATGTAAAAATTAAGGGTGGGTTTCACTCTCCCAACTATTTCCTTCATATGGCCCACCTAAACCACAGACTGGGCTTTATTTGGACCCTAGAGCTAAAATGGGTTGTTGCACCATGTGATTGGGCTAGACCACTTAAACATCATTGTGGGGCCCACTTCAGATGGTCACACCTTAAGACCCCTCTCTCTACATACACATAACCCTTGGGCTTGGGATCAAGTACATCAAAGGCATTGCGAGCCAGGCTCGCATTGGACAATATTGGCTCTTCATGGGCCTGCACTAGGCTTCGATAAAGTTTGGCGTGGCCCTTATCAGCCTATTGACAGACCTAGCAATATCTGACCCGAAGCATGGCCCGGCCCTAAACTGGCCCGTTGACACCCCTATACCTGTTTACAGCCCTACCCTTTACACTATTTATTAAGAAATAAATGCTATGGGAGTCTGTGGGACTAGCAATCAAATACTCTAGGCCAACAAGATTCAAACAAACATCATGAAATCTAAATAAAGACGAGCCAAATATCTCACACCTCCTAGACAGAATGTTTTGTGATCTGTTTCAAGCAAACAACTTGAATGTGATCACTTGTGTATTCAATCCACATTATACAAACAATGACTAGTAGTTCAAACAAAATAAACCATGACCATATGGACTGGTAAAGATAAATATAAAACAAAGAAATAAGCAATGTGCTAAATCTTTCCATTTTTTGAGGAGCTGAAACACATGTTATAAAGATGAACAACCGCCAAACTGCTTGCAAACCTACATTCCACAGAGGAGAAGAAAAGCAAATGTAAGGAAAAAAAAAACATGCAGTAATTACATTGTTTCTATGTAAATTGGCACTCCAATGATTTCCCCTTGCTTGTTGCTTAGCCCAACTTCACCATACATAACAATCATTGGTAAATCTTTTATCAGTTCGGCCACACAATGTATGGACCTAGATAATGATAGAACTATATGGTGGAAAACTTGTGTTTGTATCCCATGGAGAACTAATGTTTATATACCACTATACAAAATAAAAGATAAACTCAAATTAAATTTAAACATATTGTAATCCTAGCATTCTAGTTTCCTCCATATTATTGCCTGTTGAAAGTGAACGGACGTTCATTTTATTTTTTTTCAGCTATGTATTTAAAGGCCAGTGGCTATAATGTTGTGATAATTCTATGGCAACAATTTTGGGAATGCACCACATGATTTGTGTGATGGCTATACACATAGCAGTTTATTACAAATCATTAATGAGTCCGATGAATTGTCATTTTGAGTAGCTTACACTAATTTGATAGTGTCGTTGGAGGTAGTTTTCATTCTTTGCATTAGCAATCTCGTGACATTTCACTAGTGCAGCTAATATGTAGCAGATTGAAGGATTCACCACTATGCTGAAACCCTTTTAATCTGTCACTAACAACTCTGTACATAACTCATTAGTTTTAAAAACTTTCTAGTGGAGCTTGGATTTATGCTTGTAGTATTGAATTTCTTGTTTTTCACTCAAAATATACTACTACACAAAAAATAATTAAGAGAAGAAAGAATAGAAGGTTCATAATAGAATATTAAGGAGAAAAGTGTGGAATGCATTCTCCCTTTATTCTTTTCAATTAGAGTTATTAGGCTCTTATTTGTTTTCACTTCGTTAATTGAAGGCATGAATTAGCCAATTTTATCTTACAAGTTATTTTAGTTTAGTCAGTTCCCAATTTGTGTGATGGGCAAAAGTTTTCAATTTTAGTCAGTGATGTAGAAAAATAAGGAAATATGTATTTACCTCACTTTGTAAAGAGGAGAAGAAAAAACAAGTATTAACAACATGCCAAAGCCTTCACATTTAATAACTGAACTGAAAAGACAACTAAACGAGCTACAACGACTCTAAATAAGAGGAAAAGCAGATCTAGAGTTATAGAGTAAACATTGAATGAATTACAAGAAAATTTAGATAGAAAAAGATCCGGTGAATGATTATATTATCTTCTCCAGAAATGAAAATATCAAATGAGAAAGTAGACCTGCCCATCAATATATAGATTACTAGATAGCTAGGTTTAGCACATGGGGCCACTATGGTTCAAAATACTGAACTGTTGATCTGAGGGCCCACCATGGATGGGGAGTGCCATGAAAATCTCCAATAGGAAAATTTTCAACGCCTCAATAGGTGGGCACTTTCCTCATCAAATGTGGATGGATGAACTACTTTATTCTCTTAACCATATATTTGAATTAAAGAGGGATAATCTTTCAATATTGGAGACTTCTTGGACAACCTCCATTTTTGTTGGGCCCATCAAATCAACAATTTAGATTACTAAATGATGGGTCTATGTATGGAGCTCTTGACCATTTACTCTTCACCATCATTGATTCTGTATGATGTTTTAGGTGTGACATAGAGGCCTTGCTATCTGGATGGTTTCAATTGAGGAACATAAATTCCATTCATACAGTGGCTATGTGCATATGCATTGTCAGTAATAATTGCCTCCATGAAAGGAAGTGCTAGTGTTCCAGGCCCCAGAACTCTTCCAATCTGTTAGTATAAGATGTATAAAGCTGAATATAATTTAGGGGTGCCAGTGTTCCAGGCCTTAGATTTCTTCCAATCTATTAGTATAAGATGTATAAAAATGAATATATGAAATCCATTCCAACCATTTTATGTCACTCCAAAAGTTAGTAAAGAGTCCTAAAATCAGGCCCACACATGATTCAGGTGGGCCACACTAATGGAAACAGTTTAAAGGGTGAGTGTTGCCATGTACACTGATTCCAATCGTGTGGTCCACCTGAATCATGAATGGAGCTGATTTTTAAGTATGGGGCCTAGTGATGGATCTGGTGGTTGGGATGGATTTCACATAAACATTACAATGGGACCCACCTGTGCTGCCCACCCCTTCGGCATCACTTGTCCCCATTGAGAAATATAAGGGAAGGTATTCTATTGATAATTACTTAGATTGGTGAGATAGCTTCCCGGAGACCTTTTTTCCAAAGGTACAAGATTGTAAATTCTATAATAAGTAGGCAGTTTATCATAAAATTCTCTTAACAAAACTATAATATACTCCTTTCTACTTTAATTAATAAACTAATAACTGAATTTCAATCCTACAGCACATCCAAATGCAGACTGGGAAAAGGCCAGAAATCAGGTACACTCATAAAACAATACTAGCACTTCAAAAAGTATTGTTTTAGTAGATTAGAGGAGTAGCATCTTTAAATTAAAGGAGGAGATAAATAAAGGAAGAAGAGAGATGTTGATTATGCTAATATTCACTGCAGGTGTCACTTGAGGAACCTCTGTAATGAGAAAAAAAGAAGATAAATAAAGAAAATATAAGTTTTTAGATGGGAAAAAAATGATAATGAAACTACATACAGATTGACCATTGCAAGGTTCTAATATGTAAGAATACAAACAGAGCTCATGCTTCAACTGTTGTGACCGTTGGTATGAAGGAGCCCACAACGGATCATGATTGGTGAGAAATACAACATTCTGTGCATGGATCCGATGGATAGAATTTGGGGCATGGTCCATTAAGACTAGAACTCATTATATCAAATGACTTCCATCACATACATGTGGGTAGACCAGGGCTTGAAAATTTTCTCAACAGAAGAATTCTAATTAATTAATGAAAGAAAAAAAAAAAAAAAAAGAAGTTGTCAAAATTCAACTGAAAAAAGGGAGCTGGAAAATTTATGTCATGGCTTATCAACAACAGGACACATCAGATGAATGATCTTTAATTCTATGCTATCAAACCATAGCCCCATATGCACAACCTAAAAGGTAATGACATGCATTATATGGCAGATATCCTTAGATAGTCCTTATTTTATATTAGTGGGAGTGATGGCAAAGTTATCCAAACCATTGGTCTGTTGGGTCCTTAAAATTGTTGGAAGATCTGGGTCCTTTTCTTTTTCTTTTAGACAATTGATGACTTCGCCTTCTATTTAATAGCCACAAAATTCAAAATCTGGAAATTTCATATAAAGATGACATTCATGAGACAGTCCTTCGAAGTAGGCCATCACAGACCAATGGTTTGGATCGCGCTGATGCATGGACAGATCTGTAAGGGGACGGATTAGGTGCAGCCCTGCCTCACCCAACACGGTGCAGCCCTGACTGTGGGGCCCAGCTTGATGTATGTATTTTATATCCACTCCGTTGAACCAGAAAATGAAGCAGATCCAAATCTCACGTGAATCACACTACAGGAAAGAGTGGTGATTGATCATAAAAACTTCTTTTGGGCCATAAAAGTTTTTAGATCAATGTGCAATTTGTTTTTTCTCTTCATCCAAGGCTATGCGATCTTATCAACAGGTTGGATGAGAATAAACATTATGGTGGGCATTCAATCACCAGTGTTTCCTATGGTATGGTCCACTTGATATTTGGATCTTCTTCCTAATTGTCTTAACATACTAGAATGAGCTGGAAAAACGGTTGGATGGCGTGGATATAAAATATATACATCAAGGTGGGCCTACAGTCAGTGCCGCACATAATCCCCTCCCTAAATGTAACCGTAAACACAAGTGAATGATGCATGTGTTCCGTTTCATTTTACCTCTCATTATACCAGATGAATAAGGGGTTGAATGCGGGCTTCAAGGCTATCGTCTTCCCACTCCACCTCCTCCGACCATCTTTTGGTTGAATAGATTTCCTTTAGGTTTGGAGCGCTGTGGGGTCCCATTTGAATCTTCTTGAAATTCTGACACTCCTGCACCTCGAGATATTTCAAGGAAGGCCAATCGAGAAGTACCCCAACTCCTTGGTAAAAGCTTGTTAGCTGTTCTAACCACCGTAATATTAAAGTCCTTAAACTTGGAAGCATGCCTTGATCCACTACTTCATCGTCTGCCTCCTTTGCTATTATGAATGTCATTTTCTGGCAGCTATTGACTTGGAGAAATTCGAGTTGCAAGAGACCTTGGGCGACACTCAACGAAAAGAGATTCTGGAGACCATTACAATCATGAATGATCAATGTTCGCAGGTTGGGGAACATTCTTCCATGTGGAAGTGAGTGAGGGAGACACATCAGTTCTGATTGCCTTGACCCTGATGATGACGATAATGATGCACTTATGCCCTCTTCTACTTCTACCCCTGTCAATTTCTCCATCTTCTCACAATCCCCAATTTCAAGCTGCTTTAATTGTTGAAGTCTTTGTGCCAGAGCAGGTGAGAGGAGATATCTCAGTCTATTGCAATTCGCGACAGTTAGGTCCTCTAAATGGTGGAGGCTACCAAGAGGAGGTACGGTCCCCTTCCAAATACTTGTCAGTTCTGGTAGATCAGACAATTCGAGTTCCGTTAATTTTGAAAGCAGAGCATCTTCTTTTGAGGTCCCCTGGAAGTGAAAAACATCCACCAACTCACCGCACTGACTTACTTCCAGTTCCTCCAGATTCTGCGGCAGATCGGATGGCATGATACTGATTAATTTGTTACAACAGGATATGCTGAGATTTCTCAGGTTTTGGAAGGAACCCGCTGGAAGTGGACCCTGACAGAACATCTTTAGATTCATTAACTCATATAGCCTCAGCTCCTTCAAATTCTTGAATGCATTCCGCAGAGTCTCTTCTTCTTTCACACTTACAAAATGTTCCATTTCACGGCATTCTTGGATAAGGAGGATCTCTAAGCTGTTGAAACTTAGTTCATGTGATTTCATGACATTTCGAGACCCTCACACTGCACTAATTCTAGCTCGTATGTTCTGTTAAACAGCACCTCAACCCACTTTGCATTTGGACATGGTGAATTCTCAATTTTTATACTCCTTGCCGTTTTGCTGCCTGTGTAATCTCTACCCACACATATGCGGAATTTCTTCAGGTTTTTCCATGGACCAGGGATGTCCTGAGACAAGCATTCCACATTTTCCACATGGATGTATAAAACAGTTAGTCGAGACAAGGATGCCATCTCAGCTAAGCTTCCTTGTCTTGCATCTCCATTTCCCATAACTTCCCACTTGCCATAGCTATTTCCCATTCGCAGTTCCTCTAAATGAGTCATTCTTGATATGACATTTGGTGCTATCATTTCAAGAGAATCCGTTTTCATCAAATCCAAGAGCTGGAGATTGTGTAACTCACCCATGTTTTCTGTCAGCTCACAGATGCCAGTTTCTTGTAAGCAAAGTATTTCTAGCTTCTTCAATCCACCAATTAGAGGTACGTCTTTCAACTGAGGACATCTATCCAACCACAGTGTCCGAAGGTTTTTTAGGCACTCCAGTGATGGGGGCAACATTGAAATATCCATGTCACACATATCCAAAACTTTGAGGGAATTCATCCCTTGAAAGAAACCATTGGGAATCTCTTTCAAAGAATGATTACCATCCAAAGTCAAGGTTAGGAGCCAAGGACACTTAATTTGATTAGGAAGTCTACAAATTTCATTGTCTGCTAAAGAAATCCTCTTACATTCCTGAACATTATCAAGCTCTGGCCACTCTTTCAAACCTGTTTTGGCTTTTACTAAAAACCCATGCTCAGCTCTTGATGCTATTGATAAGGCAACATCTCGAACAACATCATGCAGTTTTACAGAGTTTGATATATCTCCTTCTAGCAACAAGCATGAAGCCTTAAGTTTGTCGAACAACGTATGAACTCTACACGATGCTTCCTCCAATGTATTAACATCCTTGAAGAGACCTTCCCCAATTCCATATATCGTCATCTCATTCTCAGAAACAGAATAACCTTCTGGAAATAAACAGCAAAACAAGAAGCATACCTGGGCCTCCTTACTTTCTAAGTAATTGTAACTTATCTCCAAAGAAGAGAACACCTTCTGATCCATACCCTCGATGTTTGTAGGATTAGACCTCTGTAATTGTAGTAGTGCATCATCCCACACTTTTTTATCCTTATCTTGTAATGCCATTCCAAGTGTGACAATCGCTAGAGGCAAGCCCCCACATTCCTCTACAACTTTTCTTGTGACAACATGCAATTCAGAGGAGTCGACAACATCACCTGCATTTTCCTTGAATAGATGCCATGCCTCTTCTTCTGATAACACATTGACAGGGATCTTTGCTTGGCTCTTCATGTGACTGCATACTTCCACTTTTCGCGTAGTAAATGCAATCTTACAACCCCTATCATTCCATTCCAAGGGATTCCTATGTCATCTAGACCCAACCTTTCCCAAAGATTATCAAAGATTAAAAGGATCTTCTTGCTTTTCAGCAGCTCCTGCTTCAATCTCTCTAACAGCTTCCCTGCTCTTACCACTCGACTCTCTTCCTTGAGTTCCAGTCCCAATTGCTCTGCAATCTCGCCTTGAATTGTCTTCAATTCAGGTTTCTGGGATAGGGTCATCATGATCACCTCTTGAAAAAGTTTTTCACTTTTCACCTTTTTGGGCCACTTGTTGCATCAAGGTTGTCTTGCCCACGCCCCCCATGCCATACACCCCAATCATGTGGACGCTGTCATCCTTTAGTGCATCCATGACTCGATTCATAGAAAATTCCGTGCATTCAAGAGGCATAAAGCCCCTAGCAGGCAAGGATTCAATGGTTGGAGGCGGCGGAGGGTATGATACATTAATGGATTTCACCTCTGTTTGGAGCCTACAAACATCATCCATCTTCTTTTTTGCTTCTTTACCGAGACAGTAACGTGAGCGCAAGTTGAAACAGCTGAAGCTCTCTTTAACTTGGTCATCCAAACTATTTGCATCTTCTTTGACATCCTCTACCTTTTTAAGCCATTTCTGGACTACCTCAGTGATCACTTGCCCATTTTGACTATCTGAATCCACCTTTCCCTGTACATCATTTCTTGTACTCACCAAGTTTTCAACTTCTTTGCTAAGATCATCGACATTACTTCTATAGCAAAGGAGATAACTGGTCTGGCGCTTTATAGTAACCACTAAAGCTTTTCCGGCTTCTGTGACTGGGGTAATCATGATCCCCAAGATTGCTGAGATTGCAGCCATTGTATCTTTTGGATGGATGAAAGGGATAATCTGTGGAGCAGCAACAATTACTCAACAACAGAAAAGAAAAACCTGAGATAAGCATGATAGATAAGAAGATAAGTTGAAAAAAAAAAATAATAATAATAATAAAGAGAAATAAGTTGTAAGCCAAGAAGAAAAGAAGGTACTAGTGTTACCTTGTCTTTTCTTAGCAATTGCTTGTCCCAGTGAAAACTGAAAACTGAGCTATGGTAGCACCAACTCAAAGGAAACTCCTTACTTGTCACCCCAATATAAGAGGAGGCTCCAAATGCTACACCACCCAATTAAAAGAAATTTGGAAACATAGATTTAATGGATATAGCATATACTTGTAGAAAATATGCTAAAAGAAAAAAAAATTAAAATTAAAATTAAAAAAAAATTTACTCACTTTTTAATTCATCAGGTAACTTAGATAAACTTACAAAACGATTTGTGGGCCCCATTGTGATGTGTGGATGACATCCAATCTGTCTATCATCTACACCCCCTCGTGTTATCCTTGGATGCCAAACATTAGGCTGATCCAAAACTCAGGTGGGCCACACAATAGGTAGCTTTTGTAATGGGAAGGCCCACCATTAAAAACTTCCAGATTGTCTATGACATCTAAATTACCATTAGGAAGATTTACCTGACACCCTAATAATCTGCCCATTCCAAAACTCAGTTAGACCACAACCCATGCAGAGGAGGGCGTGGCTTCGATGTGGGTGGGATCCCTGACCGCAGGCATGATCTAAAAAATGAAGCAGATCTAAATATCAGGTGGACCATAATATAAGAAACAGTTGTAATCGGCCATTTAAACTTCTCATGGATCAAGCTGATATTTGTGTGGTCTCTTCATCCAGTTCTTCGTGAACTTATCAACAGGTTGGATGGCCAATAAACATTTTGTGGCTCTCATGAAGTTTTTAATGGTGGGGATTCATTCACGACTGTTTCCTGTAGTATGGCACACCTAAGATTTGGATCTGCTTTATTTTTTGGATCATCTCCTAAACTGAGCTGTCAAAATAGATGGACGGTGTGGATGCAGGACACATATAACAGTGGGCTCCACAGGGATCCACCCAAACGGGCATCCCTTAGAGGCTTTAGGCATGATTTAAAATGATAAGTGACAGTTCATTCTTCTCATCCATCGTTGCCACAACATGTGCAATCTTGATAGGCGGTACATGAGCCAAAGCACGCGATCAAAACTATTAATATGAAAGAATTTTGAAGAATTTATCAGCCATGCATGCACCTATTAATCACTGTAATTGTGGGGAATGAATAAAGAAGAAATAGGTGAATGTGAGAACAAAACTGCTTCCAGATCTTGCAATGTACTCTCTCAATTTAGCAACTAAGCCGTACGGAAAGTCAATGGATGGAATTGCACAACCAAAAATATAACCATGCATGTGAGAACGTATTCTGCAACACTCAGGTGGAGGACTATACATGTTCTCGGACGTAGTGAATCCAATGGCAGTGGTGAATGTGAGGATAGAGCACATACCTTTTATCTTTTTCTTTTTGAATTAAGTTCTTGCAATGGCGTCTCTCAATCTAGCAGCAAAGATGAAAAGCCGTAGCTGATGAACAAAGTCAAGTCAATGAATGGGACTCCACAACTAAAGTATACAGCTATGAAAATGGGAGCAAAAAGATATTATGCAATGCTTGGGTGGAGGACTATACATGTTTTACTGTTAGTATGGTGGGCTTCACCATGGATGTCCTATGAACCACGATTATTTCAGATTTAATTGGTTGAATGGAAAGCCTATTGAGAATATGGAGCCACATTGGGCCGCCTTCGACCGGTCGTGGGGGAGCCACGACTGGTCGTGAGAGGCGCTCGACCGGTCATGGGTTCGAGCCCTGCCACGATTCAAAGTCCAGCGAGTTGTGCTGTTTTTTTTCCGGGGCTTAGGATTGATTTTAGGAGAGTTAGGACCGGTCATAGGGGCCTAGGACTGGTCGTAGGGGAGCTAGGACCGGTCGTAGGTTATGCAGTTTGTTCCGTGACTTTGCGCGAAACTGCGGATTTAAGTCCTTTCGCAATTGGGATGCGGAAGGGAAGTTGCCTAAACTATAAATAGGGGTTCCTAGGGCTTTTTTAGGGTATTCTGAGGAATGAGGAATATTGGAAAATATTTCTAAAGGTGTGGGCTAAGGGTTTTCTATATTTTTCCAAGGGAGAGGTTAATATTTTGCCTTGTAATCTTTGTTTCTTCATAGTGGAAGTTTGCATCCGTGGTTTTTTACCCTAGTTTGGAGTTTTTCCACGCATATCTTGTCTTTTGGTTTGTTTGGATTGCTTTGATCTGTTTCTAGTTTATATTTCTTTCTGTTTATCGTTTGTGGGTGAGGCCTGAGATTAGATCTAGGCCCACTGCGTTGTTGGCGTGTTACGCAACAACTGGTATCAGAGCTATTGGTTTAGTTCTATTGGGAGCGATGGCAGAAGATGGAAAAACTAGAATTGAGAAGTTTGATAGTTCAAACTTTGCCTTCTAGAATATGCAGATGGAGGATTATCTGTATCAGAAGGACCTCTATATTCTTCTAAAAGGAAAAGAGAAGAAACCAGAAAAGATGACAGATGATGAATGGTTTTTACTGGATAGGAAGGCTTTAAGAACGATCCGACTCTCTTTGTCTAAGAGCGTCGCCTTTAATATATCCAAGATGAAAATAACAAAAGAATTAATGGAAGCCCTAGCCACCATGTATGAAAAGCCCTTAGCATCCAATAAGGTTCATCTTATGAAACAACTATTCAACATGAAGATGTCAGATGGTGGGAGAGTGGCTGAACATCTAAATCAGTTCAATACAGTCATGAGCCAGTTGGAATCCATTGGCATCGTTTTTAAGGATGAGGTTAGGGCGTTATTGATCTTATCCAGTCTGCCAGACAGTTGCGATGGTTTGGTGATTGCTGTGAGCAATTCTTCAGGATTGACAAAGCTGAAATTTGATGATGTGGCCGGTCTAATTTTCAACAAAGAATCTAGAAGAAAGGCATCAGGAGTTTCAAGCAATTCAAGGAATGCTCTAAACGTTGAAGGAAGAGGAAGATCGCAGAACAGAGGGGGCAATAAACACGGGCGTTCTAAGTCGAGGAAGAAGTCCAAGGGACCGAAAGACAAAGACGGGTGTTGGCATTGCGACAAGAAGGGGTACATGAAACGTGATTGCAGGGCGCTCAAGAAACAAGAAGGAAGCTCTCAAGGCGGGAAGGATTCAGTGAATCTGTCTGAGGAGAGCGACACAGAGGTGTTGATCTTGTTTCTTGATGTAAGGAATGAGTCATGGATTATAGACTTAGGTGCTTCGTTTCATGCCACTTCATATAAGGAAGTTCTGCGTGATTATGTGTCAGGTGACTTTGGGAGAGTCTACCTGGGTGATGATGAGCCATGCAGTATTGTTGGAAAGGGGCACGTTCAGGTCAATCAGAAAGACGGAATGATTTTGAAACTGAAGGATGTCAAACATGTATCGAGTTTGAGAAGGAATCTGATCTCAGTGGGGCAGTTGGCCGATACCGGTTATGTGACGACATTCACCAGTGATTCCTGGAAGATCACAAAAGGTGCCTTGGTGGTATCTCGAGGCAAAAAGGAAGGCACTTTGTACGTGACTTCAGGATCGTATGGTTCACTCTCAGTCGCATCAACTGGAGTGAATGGGCAGTTATGGCATCAGAGGCTGGGACATATGAGTGAGAAAGGGATGAAAGTGCTGTTGTCAAAAGGGAAGCTACTAGGGCTGAAGTCTCTTGACTTAGAATTCTACGAGAACTGCGTATATGGCAAGCTGAAGAGGATAAGCTTCAATAAGACAGGACGTACTCCAAAGACGCATCTATTGGAGCTTATACACACTGACGTGTGGGGACCGGCACAAGTATCATCTCTTGGAGGCTCACGTTATTTTGTTTCCTTTATTGATGATGCTAGCAGAAAACTGTGGATTTATTTCTTAAAACATAAATCCGATGTATTTGATGCGTTTAAGAAGTGAAAAGTTATGGTAGAAAACGAGACAGGTAAAACAGTAAAGTATCTCAGATCTGATAATGGGGGAGAATATTATGATAAGAGGTTTGAGGAGTATTGTGCAGCAAGCGGAATCAAACATCAGAAAACGATTCCAGGGACACCACAGCAGAATGGTGTGGCTGAGCGCATTAACAGGACCATCCTTGAACGCGCCAGGAGCATGAAGTTACATGCAGGGTTGCCCAAGACCTTTTGCGCAGATGCTGTGAATACTGCTGTATATCTTATCAATAGAAGTCCCTCAGCACCATTGGATGGTGGGCTACCAGAAGAAATGTAGACTGGGAAAGAAGTGAACCTTACACATCTCAAAGTGTTCGGTTGCACTTCATATGTTCACATTGATGCAGAGCATAGAAACAAGCTGGATGCGAAGTCCAGGAGGTGCACGTTTATAGGCTATGAGCAGGATGATTTTGGCTATAGGTTTTGGGATACAGAAAATAGAAAAATCATCAGAAGCAAGGACGTACTCTTTAACGAAAAAGTGATGCATAAGGACAGTATGCAGGAAAATAAGGCTGAGGAAAAGGAATTCGTAGAGTTAGAAGAGTTACCGGACACGGGTGTTACAACGCCACAAGATGATCATGCACAGAATCATCATGAGGCACAGCCACAGACACTGGTTGTGAGGAGGTCTACTCGGGAGAGGAGACCCACGGTCCGATACTCACCCTCCTTACATTATCTACTGCTGATAGATAATGGTGAGCTAGAATATTTTGAAGAGGCATTACAGTCAGATACACGGGTTAAGTGGGAGCAGGCCATGGATGAGGAGATGGAGTCTTTTGAATCTAATCGTACATGGGAGCTAGTCACTTTACCTAAGGGTAAGAAAGCTCTTCATAACAAGTGAGTTTATAGACTGAAGGAGGAGCACGATGGTTCAAAACGGTACAAGGCTAGATTGGTTGTCAAAGAGTTTCAACAGAAGGCAGGTATCGATTTCATTGAAATATTTTCACCGATAGTGAAAATGTCTACGATTCGCATGGTCTTGAGTATAGTGGCTACAGAGAACTTACATCTAGAGCAGCTAGATGTTAAGACAGTCTTTCTTCATGGGGATCTTTAAGAAGAAATATATATGCATCAGCCGACAGGATATGTGGCAACAGGTAATGAGAACAAGGTGTGCAGACTGAAGAAAAGTCTATATGGCCTGAAGCAGGCCCCGAGGCAGTGGTACAAAAAGTTCGATAGTTTCATGTCGAGACAGTTTTAGGAGATGTCATGCAGACCACTGTTATTATTTGAAGAAGTTTGATACGTCATACATCATTCTTCTTCTATATGTTGATGATATGCTTGTAGCCGGTTCAAGCATGAAGGATATCTCAGATCTCAAAAGACAATTGTCTAAAGAATTTGCCATGAAGGATTTAGGAACTACAAAACAAATCATAGACATGAGGATAAAGCGTGACAGGAAAAACAAGAAACTGTTTTTGTCACAGGCAGAGTACATAGCCAAGGTACTTAATCGATTCAATATGAGAGGTGCTAAGCCGGTTAGAACTCCATTAGCCAACCACTTCAAGCTATCTAAGGAGCAAGGTGCAAAGACGCGGGAGGAACGGGACTACATGGCCAAAGTCCCATATGCGTCAATGATTGGGAGTCTTATGTATGCTATGGTGAGCACGAGGCTAGACATTGCTCAAGCAGTGAGAGTTGTTAGGAGGTTCATGAACAACCCCGGGAAGAAACATTGAGAAGCTGTGAAGTGGATCCTCAGATACCTGGTGGGTACTAAGGATGTAGGGCTATGTTATGGTGGATCGGAAATCAAGATACAAGGCTACGTGGATTCAGATTTTGCAGGAGATATCGACAGCAGAAGAAGCACTACAGGTTATGTCTTTACTTTGGGTAGTGCTGCAGTCAGTTGGGTCTCTTAGTTACAGAAGATAGTATTTATCAGTACGACAGAAGCAGAATATGTTGCGGCTACAGAAGCATGCAAGGAGATGGTGTGTATGCAAGGTTTCATGGAAGAGTTGGGTAAGAAGCAAGTAGATTGCAAGCTGTATAGTGACAGTCAGAGTGCAATACACTTGACTAAGAATTCAGCCTTTCATTCAAGGACCAAGCATATTGCCATTAGATATCACTTCATACGTTCGTTACTGGAAGATGGATTGATAGTTCTGGAGAAGATTCATACAAGTGAGAATCCTGCAGATATGTTGATCAAGGCGGTCACAAGGGAGAAGTTGAAGCTCTGTTCAGCTTTGATTGGTCTTCAGGCTTGAAGATGAGGAGGTGGTGCACTCCGGATGAAGAAGACGAAAGTTTATAGCAATGTGTTTCTAAGTGAGAGATTGTTGAGAATATGGAGCCACATTGGGCTGCCTTTAACCGCTCGTAGGACGGCTACAACCGGTCGTGGGGCCTGTTCAATTGGTCGTGCGGGAGGTCGTGGGAGGCGCTCGACCGGTCGTGGGTTCGAGCCCTAGCACGACTCAAAGTCCAGCGCGTTATGCTATTTTTTTTTCGCGGCCTAGGACTGGTCGTAGGAGAGCTAGGACCAGTCGTAGGGGCCTAGGACCGGTCGTAAGTTACGCAGTTTGTTCTGCGACTTTGCGCGAAACTGCGGATTTGAGTCCTTTCGCAACCGGGATGCGGAAGAAAAGTTGCCTAAACTATAAATAGGGGTTCCTAGGGCTTTTCTAGGGTATTCTGAGGAATGAGGAATATTGAAAAATATTTTTAAAGGTGTGGACTAAGAGTTTTCTATATTCTTCCAAGGGAGAGGTTAGTATTTTACCTTGTAATCTTTATTTTTTCATAGTGAAAGTTTGCATCCGTGATTTTTTACCCTAGTTTGGGGTTTTTCCACGTATATCTTGTCTTTTGTTTGTTTGGATTGCTTTGATCTGTTTCTAGTTTATATTTCTTTCTGTTTATCGTTTGTGGGTGAGGCCTGAGATTGGATCTCAGCCCACTGCATTGTTGGCGTGTTGCGCAACAAAGCCTTGCTATATTTTCTCTCTTAACTACTCCCTTGTTTGCCAACTAGCGAATGATCAAGGAATTGTCCATTTCAAAGAGTTTTTGTCCATTGACTATATACAAGGAGAATCATAATATTAACGGTTTGGATCATTGAATAGTGGGCTCCACTTTTGTAAACTAAATGTCGCCGGTGTATAATCATTGCAGAGGATATGGGTTTTTGGTCCCAATGGTCCTGTTCTATGTGACGGTGGTTGTCACAGGAGCCTATCTAGACCAAAGTTATGGAATTGTAGCCTAAATCCACATCTTCAGTTTTTTGGAAGATGAAAATGCTCTTCCGCACGGCTGCCCCTTGTACGCGGGCTATCATCTCGATAAGTAAAAAAGTTCTTTAAAAAAGAGATATGGGCCCACCCAAGACTAAAATTTGACTCACCCCTTAGACTGATATGATGCATTTATTTTAATCGGATAGCTATGAACTGACAAAAGGGTTTTTCCAGTTCTATATTTAAAGCTCTCTGTGACTCACAACTATACCAAAGTTGTGAATAAATTATGAATTGTTTTATTCTGTATGGTTAATCTATTATGAGTTTTGTCCTAAAACTTAGGGCGGCGACATGAAATTAAAACCCTCTATATGTGTACGGGTTGAATTTGGTTCAATATTACTTAGTGGACCCCATATCAAGACGTTTTGCCTTTTCGCACAAGGGTCATTTGGTCATTTTTTTTCTTCATTGGTTTTTTTACGAGATGGGAGAATTGTGTTTTTTTAGCTCCTTTCACTTGTCTTTCTTTCTTCATTGATTTCTTTTATAGTTTTTTTTGGGTTTTTTTTTTTAAAATTTTTTTTTACAAAAAAAAAGAAAGAAGTATGAATGGTGAGAGTTTGTGAAAGGGAATAGAGTATATAAGAATATTATAATAGGTAAATGTTTATAATAGAATGATATTGT
The DNA here is from genome assembly GCA_037074715.1 of Magnolia kwangsiensis. Taxonomy (NCBI): domain Eukaryota; kingdom Viridiplantae; phylum Streptophyta; class Magnoliopsida; order Magnoliales; family Magnoliaceae; genus Magnolia; species Magnolia kwangsiensis. Next base: position 30,171,980 of record CM073584.1, on the reverse strand, counting down.
AATAGATGAATTTTGTAATAGAAGAATGTTGTAAAATATGATGAACATTAGAATGTATTAGTGTTATAATAGATAACTACTATAATGGATGAATTTTTATAATATAAGAAGTTGATATAGAAGTATGTTGTAATGGATGAATGTTATATGTTGGATCATTGAAATTTATTATGGATCGCTCGTATTCATTGTGGATCACCCATATTTTCCATATGGATTGTCGATATTCAATATATATCATCGATATTCACTATGGATCCCCATTATTTTCAATGTGGATCGGTGATATTTCCACCGTGGATCGTATATACTAGTCTAACGAAAATGGCTATAACTCCCTCGTTATATGTTTGATTTAGGTGATCTTGTGCTTCTTGGAAAGGTAATTTAATGAACTTTTAAGATGTTTTATAATCATTTTATTTCGATACCGTTTGATTTTCTAAAAGTTGGCCCAAAATTCATTATTCATTATGGGATTACTAATATTTACAGTGGGTCATCAATTTGACGAAAATAGCCATACTCGTTCATTACAAGTACTATTTGGGTGATCTTTATGCAGTTGAAAATATAATTTGTTAACTTTTAACTGGCTTTGGAATAACCTCATTTGGACATTATTTGATTATCCAAAAGTGAGCCTAAAGTTCTTCATTCATTATGGGATTGTGGGTACTTACTATAAGGTACCAACATAATGAAAATTGTCATAACTTGCTTGTTATATGCCTGATTTGGGTGATCTTATGCTCGTTATAAAGGAAATTTGATGAACTTTCAAATATTTTTGAAATCATCTCATGTGGACACCATTTGAGTGCCGAAAAGTGAGCTCAAATTTTCTCATTCAATATTGACTTTCAATTAATAAACTTTCAGTTTACTTTTAGGCAATCAAATGGTATCCAAATAAAATTATTTGAAAGTCATTTGAAAGTTCATCAAATTATATTTCCAACAAACATAAGATCAATTAAATCAGACATGTAACAAAAGAGTTATGATTGTTTTCGTTAGATTGATGGCCCATACTAAATATTAGTGATCCCATAATGAATAATGAATTTTAGGATCACTTTTAGGCATTTAAATAGTGTGAAAATTATATAATTTAAAACTATTTAAAAATTCATCAAATTACATTTTCACTGAGCATAAGATCACTCAAATTGGACATGTAACGAGGAATTTATAATAATTTTCATTAGATCGATGACCCATAGTGAATATCGGCAATCTTACATTGAATGATGAACTTTGGGCCCTTTGGGCAATCAAATGGTATCAAAATGAGATGATTCTAAATTTATTTAAAATTTCATCAAATTACCTTTCCAATGATCATATGATCACCCAAATTGGACGTGCAATGAGGGAGTTATAGCCATTTTCATTGGGCTAGTACCCTATAGTCAATATTTGTGATCTACAGAGGAAATACCAACAATTAACAGTGAAAATATCGACGATTCATAGTGGTATATTGGCAATCCACACTGAATATCGATGATCCACAGTGAATGTCTACGATAAGTTTTTGTGTAGGTCTCATGTGGGACTGTACGCTTGTATAGGTTAGATGTGAACTTGATTGAAAACATCCGATAGTGAATACATGTACGCTTGTTAGGGGTGTATATCGAGTCGAACCGAGTCGAGTTAGCCTCAGCTCGACTCAGCTTGGCCACTAGCTAACCTTAACTCAAACTCCGCTTGGCTTGATCCTCGAGCCTGACTGGCTAGCTTAGCTCGGTTCGGTCAGCAGCTTGTGCTAGTTCGAGTCGAGTTCCAAGATCGAACCGAGTTTTCCATTGTAGCATTTCCACAAACACCTGGACAGCACCTTCAAAATCCCTTCGTATGTGAAATAGAAGCAATGGTTTTACAGGTATTTTATCAAACACCTTCTAAGCAACGTAAAAACCAATAAAAAAAAGGGTATTTGTTTCATGTACATACCTTCCTTGCCACCAGCCACACTTTGTTGAGTCATTTTATCAAACACTTGGTGAGCAACATCAATGGCAAAGTAACCGAGTCACCAAACTGGTTTGATTCGAGTTGGGTTTGATCTGAGTCGAGTCGAGCTGGGGCCTGCTCGAACTTGGCTCGAACTCATTTTCGAGCTCAAAAAATTAGCTCGACTCGGCTCGAACTCAGCTTCGAACTGAGTTGAATTGAGCTTTTTTGAGTCGAGTCGAGGGAGCTAACCGAGCTAGCTCAGTTCGTGTATACCTCTAACACTTGTGTTTTTGATTGTGAATTGCATAAATTCTATTCTTGCTTATGTGTATTTGGTTAGGTAAATAATTTAAATGCTTGAATTGGATTGTATGCTAGACACTTAACTTGTAATGCACACACAAGCTCACTATTAATTATAGATTAGTTGCTCCATTGGCATATCTTGTGTAGTCTATATAATTGGAACCCACTTTGACTTGGAAGACTTAGTGGTAAGTTACTTTACTTTGTTTAAATGGGCATATTAATTTTAGTAGGCAATTATGGATTTAATTGGAAAAATTTTAATTGATCATGTTCACCCCCTCTCTAGGACTTCGCAATTCATTCCTCAGCTCCGCCAAGCTTCCACATGCATAGCCCACATGGCCCACCAACTCACGCAGTTTCATAGTGTGGGGCCTACCTAAATTCATTTGACTGGGACCATGTCATCGACACTACCATCTGCGCCATCAGATCGAGAATGAGAATTGGCTCGTCTTCCCATATGTGGTTATTTGAGCGAGTCACTATGTCCTGTGTTTAGACTCCCTGACTTAGTCATGTAAATTTGTCATTCAATTTATAATAATAATAATAATAATAATAATAATAATAATAATAATAATAATTATTATTATTATTATTATTACAAAGTATATAATGTGTCATGCTACTCGCATGTGCCTAACACCAAAGGTGTCTCCCATCCAGGGATGTATGGAGTGACGGTTGAAGCCATTCATCATGAAGTCTTATTGCCAAGAGGAGTGTCGTGCATCATTACAATGATATTGCTCAAGGTATTTGGCTAATCCCACTTCTACTTTTTGGTTTTGTAGATGATATCTTTGTCTAATGCATGCCTATTATAATCTTAGTGATTATTTATGGAATCATGCCCTTTGTTTCAATTCCATGAAAAATTAACAATGTGCATAGAGCTGGACACAAACTAAGCCAGGTTGAAAGCTTGGCTCAAATTGGTTTGAAAAAGCTCGACTTGGATTGGTTCAAATATAAGTTCAAACCAAACCAAGCCCCAGAGTCAAGCTCGTTTAAAAAAACAAAACAGGGGCAAACCAAGGTAGTATCGCCTCGGCTCAAAGCTCAGCTTGATTCAACTCGTAGATTGTATGCACACTGTTTCCTATGGTGTGATCTCCTTGAGCTTTGGATACGATTTAATTTTGGGATCACGTCCTAAATTGATATGTAAAAATGGTTGGACGGTGTGGATAGTACATATACATGACAACGTAGATAATACTTAATAGATATACATGAATGCACACTGTTTCATGTGGTTTGGTCCACTTGAGCTTTGGATATGATTCAATTTTGGATCATATCCTAAAATGATATGTAAAAACAAATGGACGACATGTATAATACATATACATGATGGTGGGCCCACAAGGTTTACTTAGTATGCCAAAGTGGGATTCGATTTGGCTGGTGACCTCGACACCTGCAGCGTAGTTGGTGTCAAAGCGTTATGGGCCCCACCAAAATATATGTGTTTTATCTAGCCGTCCATCAAGATTTTCAGCTCATTTCATAGTATGAGACCAAAAATAATGAAGATCCAAACCTCTCGTAGATTGTAACACAGGTTCCAAACTTGGGACGCGGATTAGATACTGACAAGGTAAGTATCCAGATGGCTACTGAAGTGACGTCACCAAGCTCTGTGGACCCCACCATGATGCATGTATTGTATCCATATGGTCCAACCATTTTTAGAGATCGTTTTATGGCATAACAAAAAGAATGAGATAGATCTAAAGTTCAAGTAGGCCCACCACAAAAACTGTGGGCACAGTCACACCTACTGTTGAAACATTTATAGGTCGACCGTGATGTATTTTTGAGATCCAACCTATTCATAAGTTAACATAGATATATATATATATATATATATATATATATATATATATATATATATATATATATATATATATATATATATATGTCAGCTTGATCGGAAACTACTATGGCCCCTAAGAAGTTTTAAATGGTGGATGTCACTATCCCTACTCTTTTCTATGGTGGGGTCCAATTGAACTTTAGATCGGTCTTATTCCTTTTGTAATGCCATAAAACTATCTATCCAAATGGTTGGACGGTATGGATACAATATATACATCATGGTGGGGTTCACAGAGCTCGGTGACGTCACTTCCGTAGCGATTTGGCTACTGACCTTGTCAGTATCCAATCTACACCCCCAAACTTGTTAGGGGACAAAAGTTTCAAATCAATGTTGTTTTCCTATGGTGGGGCTCGCCTAAATGTGTGTGATGCATATCAATGCCTCCCATCCATTTTCCAGCTCATTTTATGGCATAGGTAGATCCAAATATTAGTGGGCCATACTCCAAGAAATAGTGGTGATCGAACACCCTACCATTCAAAACTTCTTTGGGATCAGCTTAATGTTTCTCATAGTTTTTATTTTTCATCCAATCTTATGATAAGTTCACATAGGCCTGGATGAAGAGAAAAAACAACTATTTGCTTGGTCTAATACTTTTATGGCCCATTAACGGTCAATTACCACAGTTTCCTATCACATGGTCTACCTAACAATTGGACTTGCTTACTTTTTAGATAATGCCCTAAAATGATCGGAAAAAATGGATGGACAGGGTGGTTAGGCACCATGGTAAGGCCCACACCATCTTGGGTGAGGCCCATGTCTCACCTAATCCTCTCCCCTACACCACACAAACCACCCAACAAGCAATGAAATTTCTTGAGGTGTGAAGTTTTCATGGGCCTCACGATGATGCATTTCCTAGAACCACACTGTCCATCCAATTTTTTTAGATCATTCTACGATATTAACCAAAAAAAAAATGTAAGTTTAAAGCTAAAGTGGACCACACCATTGAAGCCAATAGGAGTTCATGCTATCGTTGAAAACTTCTTGGGGCCACAAAAGGCTCTAATTAAGATGGTATTTGTATTTTAACTTCATGAAGATATTTTTAACCTTATAAACCTAGCAAATGGAAAATAAATCTCACAGTTGACCCTATAAAAGTTTTAGTGATCGTTTGTTTAATCCCTATTGCTTTCTGGGGTGTGATCCAATTGAGTTTTGTATGTATATAATTTTTGGGCTCATGCGCTATAATTATCCGGAAAGGTTGATGGACAGTGTAGATCTAACACAAAAATCATGGTGGGACCCAAAAGAGTTTCACATGTTAAAAGTTGTGTTGTGTAGTTAGCAATCTATTTAGTAGAGAAATCTGGCATATCTTGTTAGTGGGAGTCATCGGAAATGACCTGGACCAATGAGAAGCCATGATACTAGATTTTTAGTGCCTTCAACACAAACGATATGCACTCCTTAAAATTTATACCCTATCCTACAAGGCATCTTGCTCCAGCGTTCCTAAGCATGGAGATCCAATGAGAGGACTCTTTTATGTTTTCCTCTTCAACTCCTAGTTACATATGCAGAATGATAGAAATCTGTGCGCTCGAACCCACCAGTGTAAAAGATCTGGACCTTGGATTTGGTGGGTGCCTAAACTTTCTATGGAGTGTCCAAACCATCAACAAGAATCAGCTTGGCGGGATCCATCATCTGTCAAGTTCTACCACAAAAAGACTTCATCTTCCTCATTGAAAAACAAGAACTGATGATCACCTACCAACAATTGAATAGTTAGAAAACCGTCTAGAAATGAAACTCTAAAGCATATATCACAACCATTAAAAACAACACAAAAATCACTGGGAAACCACCAGTGTGTGAACGCATGTTATCCCTTGTACAATAGGAGTCCAAAACCGAAAACATCAGAGAAAACTACTTAACCAAAGCTCTGTAAACGTTCAAAGGCACGAAGAGATCCATCCAACTTTCAATCAGTTAGAGAGGAGAGGCTTTGAACGGTAGAGTGCAAAGAAAAGTCAACATCAGAGCAATGGTCAAGTTGAATTGACGATCTGTCGATTCTGTATTTGTGTTCATCTTTAGGGTCATCCATTAAAGCCATTTAATACACCAAACAGGTGAGTTGTCTCTTAGGAATTATCCGTCCTTTTAGTATTATTTTTCAAGTAACGAAAACTCAATCTGAATACCGTACACTTGAATGTATGGAGAACTATAGCAAAGTTATTCTCAGAAATCCATGTTACCAAATGCACAGATCTAACCTTTTGCCTTATCCTTGCATCTGGTAAGTAGGAGAGAAATCCTTTTAAGGGACTAAACAACCCTTGACCTGGGAAGAAGCCACGACTCAGTAATGAAAAAAAAAAAAAAAAACAAGCTGACCCTTGTTCGAACTTGGCTTGGTTTGGTTCTGCCCGGCTAGGATATTTGGACCAAACCAAACCAACTTCAAGCTTGTATAACTTGAACCAAACCAAGATCAAATAGTAAGGAGAGGGTCGAATCTCAGCTCATGTAAAGCTCAAACAGGGATGTCACATAAACAAGCCAAACCAAACTGAGGTCAAATTTGGTTCGGCTGGGCTTGTCCAGGCTTATGTACATATACATACACATAGCTGGATCTAATAGAGTTACTGGTTATGAGAATTATTATTAGAGAAAAATTGTATTTGCACCAACTGAGAGAAATTGAAGCATTTGTTTTGCAAATGGGATAATGGAGGTACTTGCGTGCAAAATCATCAAACCATGGGTGACAACATAGATTTTTTTCCTCGCTTTTTTGGGGAAATTGATAACGAGTCCTGCACTCATAAGAATCCTAAACCAGTGATTCAAGTAATCATAATCACTACAATTGTGGCGAAAGCTATGTCATGTTTAAGACAAATACAATAACGACTACAATAGCAATAAATGAATAGAGAAAAAAATAACTGAATCAAATGGTAGTAGTAAATGTGAGAACAAAGCATATACTTTTTTTTTTTTTTTTTTTTGAAGTTTTTGCATTGGCTCCTCTCAATCAAGCAACAAAGATGGAACCCGGTAGTTGCAGATGCTCCAAGACAAGTCAATGGATGGAACTCCACAACAAAAGTGTACAACTATGCACATGGGGAGCAAGGAGGTATTCTGCATACTCGGGCGGAGTATTGTACAATACGCTTGGGTTTTCAGTTTCCTGCATGTAGCTTACTTGTTTAACTAATCCCATACGTTGGTATGGTGGGCCTCACCATGGATGTCCAATGAACCAAAGATTATATAGGATTTAATTAATTGAATGGAAGAACTTGCTGTATTTTCTTTCTTAACCGTTTCACTGCTTCCCAACTATTGAAAGATCAAGGATTTGTCTATCTACTAGAGCGTTTTTTTTTTTTTTTTTTTCTCCATTGAGCATACACAAGTAGGATCACAGTATTGAGGGTTTGGATCATTGAACAGTCGACTCCACTTATGCAAACTGAAAGACTAACCACTACTATGCAATCTTTTGGCCGAGGCAGTGTGTGGCAGATCGGTGGCTTTGAATATACTAGTTTAGACAACAGAAAGTAAATTCAATATACATTAACCGAGTAAAGATTCCAAAATTAGTTTTTGGTTACTGTGACAATAAATCAAGTAATGAGACAGGCAGACTACTAGGCCAAGTAGGCATTATATGCAGTTTTAATCCCCATCGACTCTCTAATTTCTAAAATCGGATTAGCAAATAAGAATAGTCTACCATACCTATTTTAAGAACACAACACCTTTACCCAGCTGCCTAAAATACCCAGGCTATGTGTGGCCCACCAAGTTATACATTTAAATCCACATCATCCTACTGGTGAGAACCCATATTTGAACCGTACTTATAAAATATGATAACAACAAGAAACTTCGATGGTCCACACCAATAGGAAAAGTGTAAAACTGCATGTACAACCTTTAATTTCACCTGGGACCTTACTCTTGCCCGGGTGTTAGACTTTCAGGAGTTTCAAATCCCGTCAAGGGTTCGAATACCCATAGGTGGTGAAATTCCACCAGCGTGAGTGTGTGAGGTGTGTGTGCGTGTGTAAAAAAATAAAAAAATAAAAAACTAAAAAAAAATAAAAAATAAAAAACCTTTAATTTCACCTGGGGTGGCCTGCCTGAGTTTTGGATCAAGCTGATATTTTTATCTTCACTTCATTTCGGTGTGTTAAGATATACACCATGGTGATCACATATACAAACTTCCAGTTGGGATCGCATATGCAAACTTCTAGTTAGTATCCTATCTCCGTTGTACTCCTTGGTGCGGCCCACCGGCAAATTATACCAATGGATGGTCACAAGATTTACCATAATGAACTCCCACTGTAGGTGTTTTCCAGCGATCTTATATGTAGTGACCCTCCCAGTCCTCAGCTCGTTACTGGCAGTGCCGAAAAAGCTCTGTAAACCCCACCATAAAGTATGTGTCTTATCTACCTGGTTCATCCATTTTTTCCAGCTCATTTTAGGTCATGGGTCCAGAAATAAGGCAGATCCAAAGCTCAGGTGGACCACACCATAAAAAAGAGTAGTGATTGAACGCCTACCATTTAAAACTTTCTACCACCCCCGGTAATATTCATTTTCCGGTCAACCTATGATCAGGTCACATAAACCTCGATGAAGGGAAAACGTAAAATATCTGCTTGATTTAAAAGTTGTGGCATCTTAAAAGTTTTCACCACTGTTTTTTTTACGACGTGGTCCATCTTAAATTGAGATATACATTATTTTCGGGATTATGTCTAAGATGAACTGAAAAAATGGATAGACAGGATAGATGAAGTACATACTTCATGGAGTGGCGGACACAGCTTTTTCCAACATCGACCACTGCCTAGAACTGGAGGTCCCGCTGCGGAATCTGAATACACTGCCGGCTGTATGCTAACCTGACATTTGGGACTATGTTTCCGCCCAAAGTGCAGCTGGTGCAGGACATTAGAGCAGTGTAGAAGGTAGGTCCCATAATGAAAAGAGTGTCTCTAAAATCATGCCCATCAGCTCATTAATAGCCTTCCTTCTGAGTGGATCAGCCTGTTTTTTGTCCCAGATGATCCTCATGTCATGATCCAACCTGTGGACGGTTTGGATGTTCTAGACAACTGACAATATCCGCGGGAAAATGAGAGTGCTCGCTAAGCAAGCATCTACAGCCTGCTACCCTTGGTATACGGGGATTAGGGGTATCTAATGTGGAAGCGGATTAACTGGTGTACCACACACTAGATAGCTAGCTGATGTAGATACGTGTCGTGCCAAGACGAGCACCGACTCTCCTCGAGCTCCAAGTTGTACGAACGGTTCAAAGGAGATCAAAGTTATATGGCCCCACAATGATGTATTTATTACATCCACACCGTTCATCCATTTTTCGAGATCATTTTAGAGCATTAGACAAAAAAATGAATCATATTCAAATCTCAAATAGACCACACCAAAAATAGCAGCGAGGATAATGATTTTCACCATTAAAAATTTCATAGGGCCCATCCTAACGCTTATTTTCCATCCAAATATGTTCATAATGTCACAAATACATGGATAAATAGGAAAAACAAATTTCATATTGATCCAAAACTTCTGTGATCCCCAAAAGGATTTCAATGGTACGCGTTCAATTCCCCACTGCCTTTTTCAGTGTGGTCCACTTGATCTTTAGATCTACCTTATTTTTCGGCTCAAGCCTTAAGACGAGCTCGAAAAATGGATGGACGGTTTTGATGTAATACACACCTCATGATGTGACCCACAGAACTTGCTGACGTTGATATATCAGCTATATAGCCGGTGCCTTCTGCCTGCCCACTCGTGAGGCCAAAGCCGGTGAACATTTTAAGGGTAAAAATGAAAACTTAATTTTCTACATGTTGCGTACACCATATTCGGTGCTTCTCTTGGCATGCACTGCCATCTGTTTTAATTTGTCAATGAAAAGTGGACCATTGAATGAAGTCAGTTAAGTATGGCTCCATCAATGGCTGAAATTTCACCTGAATGTACGGTGCAGATGAGCGGGAGCGAATTAGGTGTGCTCCAGCCTCAACCATAGGCCCACCTTGATTTATATATTACATATCCACGCCATCCATCAGTTTTGCTGGATCGTTTTAGTTAGGAACCCAAAAATGAAGCAGATCCAGATCTTGGGTAGACTAAATCAGAAGAAACTGTGGTGATTTAACACCCACTGTTAAAAAGTTCCTGACACCCACCATAATGCACACTGTGACGTTTGTTTACCATTTAACCGGTTGAAAAGGTCGTATGAAAAAAAAATATAATATATATATGAGCTTGATCTAAAACTTTTATTGTCTATGAATATTACACAAAATTTTAATGGTCAATTACCAATGTTTACAGGCATCATTCCATAAAATGCGCAGAAAACACAGATAGACACTGTAAATATACATAGCTATAGGTGTTTTCCAGGGCGGTTCTATGCGTGCTGACCCTTTCAGTCCTCAGCTTGGTACCGGGGTAGGTGATGAAAAAGCTCTTTAAACCCCGCCATAAAGTACGTGTCTTCTCAGAGTTTTTAGAAATTTGTCGACTCATCTTAGGACATAGGTACAGAAATGAGGCAAATCCAAAGCTACGTCACCACAGGAAAGAGTGGTTATTGAATACTTGACGTTTAATGCTTTCTACTACCCAATATAATATACGTTTGCCATTCAACCTGTTGATTACGTAAACTTAGGTAAAAGAAAAACATAAATATCTACTTATCTAAACTTTTATAATCTCTTAAAAGTTTTTATTAGTGAGTATTCAATTACCACTGTTCCTAATGATGTGGCCCACCTTAAATTTGGATATACTTCTTTTTGGGATTATGCCTTAAAAATTGATATGAAAAAAAGGAATAGATAGCAGATGAAACGCATACACCTACGTAACTTTTTTCATCACCGACTACTACCGGGGGTTCATACGGAATCTGCGTGCACGGCGGTACAGGACATCAGAGCCATGTAGAAGGTGGGTAACCCCATGAAGAGGCTGTCTGTAAAATCATGTCCATCAGCCCATTAATAGCCTTCCTGCTGAGAGGATCAGCCTGCTATTGGTCCAAAGTAATCCTTATGTCATGGTCCAGCCAGTGGACGGTTTGGATGTTCTATACAAGTGACAACATCCGCAGGAAAATGAGAGCGCGCTAAGCAAGCGTAGACAGCCTGCTCGCCCTTGTTATACGCGGATTAGGGCCTAAGCTAATGCGGTATTAGGTGTTAGCCTTGCCGTATGACCCACCTTGATCATATGCTATATATCCATTCCGTCCATCCGTTTTTGTAGACCATTTTATGGCAGGTGGCATAAAATAAAGCATATACAAATCTCGCATGGATCACACCACAAGAAAAAGCGATGACTAAAGAATAACCATTAAAAACTTCCCAAGGCCCATCATAAGCAAATGTTTAAGGTTTATATGCAATTAAACCTGTTGATGAGGTAAACCAGACCTGAATAGATGGAAAATACAATATTAACTTAACTTGATCCAAAGCTTTTGTGACCTAAAAAAGCTTTTAATAGTAATTCACCACGTTTTCCAGTGGTGTGTTCTGCAACAGATTTGGATCTTCTTATTTTCTCGGTATAAAGTCCTTAAATGAGCTGAAAAAACGGATGGCGGCTTCGATAGGAAATAATTTCATCAAGGTGGCCCCAACAAGGCAAGTGTAACACCCACTTAGCCGTTATCAAGGTAACAGCTAATCCGCTTTACACCTGTAGTGTACGGTCAAGACCAAAATTCTACGGAATTGACGGGCCTGCATGAGCCGTGGAGCATGTTGGTTTAATTTGAAAGAACATGCAAAATCTTACCGGTCATAACGACTCAACTGTCTACGAAATAACTAAAGGTCTAGGTATCGATCCTAGTGGGGTGGCTAGGGTTGTACATTGAGTCAAACCAAGTTGAGCCGGCTTCAGCTCGACTTGGCAGCTCAACTCGGTTTGACTCAGCGACTAGCTGACCTTAGCTCGAACTTGGCTTGGATCGGTCCTTGAACTTGACTGGCCGGCTCAGCTCGATCAGTAGCTCGAGCCAATTCGAGCCAAGTTCGAGCTAAAATCAAGTTAAGTTCACCATTGCAATATTTTCACAAACACCTGAACTACACTTTTAAAATTTCACTGTAATTGACACATCAACAATGATTTTACATTTACATGTATTTTATCAACCACTATCTGAGCAACGTAAAAATAAAAAATATATATATATTAGTTTCATATGCATACTTTCCTTGCCACCAACCACACTTCTTTCATCAAACACAAGCAACATCAATGTCAAAGTAATCGAGTGATCAAACTGGTTGGATCTGAGTTTGATTCGAGCAGGGTTCAATCCGAGTCGAGTCGAGCTAGGGCCAGCTTGAACTCAATTTTGAGCTCAAAAAATCAGCTCGACTAGGCTTGAACTCAACTTTGAGCCGAGTTAAATCAAGCTTTTTCGAGTTGAGTTGAGCGATCTAATCCAGCTAGCAAAAAAAAAAAAAAAAAGGAACTAACAGTGGAGTGTACTAATTAACAAGCTAACAAAAAAAAAATCTAAAGGTTCGTAAAAGGCACGTACGCCTCTAGGGCCTGCCCACCCACAAACTTTGGTCAGAGGTCAAAGCTGGTGAATATTTTAAATTTTCAAGGGAAAAAAAAGAAAACTTAATTTTCTACCTATTGCGTGTACTTTCGGTGCTTTTCTTGGGAGAAATTGACCACCTTAAGAGCCACCTTTTACCTGACGTCTTTTTCACGTACTCCCAAACTTACTTTCTCAGTCTAAACCTCTCACGCAAGGACAGACCATTTTGAAGATATTCTTTGAAAAACAAAGTTATTTTCGTCCTTAAATTAGTCTATGTACATGAGAGGTTTAGACTGAGAATATAAGTTTGAGATGGTTTAAAAAGACATTGGGTAAAAAGTGGCGTTAATTTCTCTCCTCTTGGCTTGTAGTGCCATCTGTTTTAATTTGTGGGTGAAAAGTGGACCATTGGATTGAGTCAGTTAAGCATTGCTTCACCAGTTGGCTGAAATTCCAGCTGAATGTACAGTGGCAGATGAGCGGAAGCGAATTAGGTGCAGTCCAGCCTCAACCATAAGCCCAGCTTCGTTTATATATTACATATTGACGCCATCTATCTGTTTTACTGGGTCATTTTAGGGCATGATCCTAGAAAATGAAGCCGATCCGAGTTTCAGGTACACTGAACCGAGAAAACTGTGGTGAGTGAACACCTACCATTAAAAAATTCACGGTGGACTCAACCAGGGAAAACTGTGGTCATATGAATGGAGAAAGAAACAAATATAAGCTTTATCTGTTTAGAGTAATTCGGTGTACCTAAAACTTCGATAGACATTATTTTTGGTATTGTTGATGCAAAAATCTGGTCGGCCCTCCCTCCACGTCTTATAGAACCTGCACCAAAAGAACTGGCAAAGGTGACTCTGGCTCAGCCGGGGGACCCTCCAATACCTAAGTCAAGACCAGGGAATCAGGGTCTTAGTCGAGTATAGAGGAGAGAACACTTTTTTTCACGTGCCTGTAGATTTGGTGTGATGTGCTATTTATACTTGCCTGTGGAATGATCCGGATTCGATAATCTCGGCACAATTAGGGGGATTCCTGGATTGTGGAGATACCGTCCGCAATCCATTGATCGTGTAGCGTATCCGACGAGTAGTGCGTATCTGCAAGCGAAGTTATCGGTCATGATCAGTAATGGAAGCTTTCGCATTTAGCGTATTCCACTACACGTCTACTCGGCTCGGCTCATCCGACCACGGAACGTCTACTCGGTTCGGCTCATCCGACCACGGAGTAAAGGACAATTTGGCTTGACTCATCCGTCCCATCAAGCCGGTCCCATCGTAGTTGGCTTGGCTGGTTGTGTCAAGCGGAACACGGTTACAGTATGGCAGACCATCCGATCGGAGTATGAAAACTGTCTCGAGTTGTACCTTAACTGTGTCGGCTGCTCGGACAGGTCGCGTCTCGACACAGGTTGGAAGAATCACGCCTCGGCTTGAATTGGCGCTCGGAGCAGTGTTATATCGTAAACTCGGATTTTTCATAACAGAAGCCCCCTACTTTTCGAGTTTGCTTGCAAGCTCGGAGAGTACTCATGTAGGGAATCTCCCGCCCTTATCGCAATGATGACGGGTCTCGAATTGCACGCGTGCTAGCCACCTTAGTTAATGCGTGGCGATGGTTACGATCCCGAATCTCCTCCTAGCCTATGGGAGGTTGCCATGCAGGCCTGAGGAGGCGTGTACGTGACGACTCTGACTATTGGGGCGTCTCTTCACTTATCGAGGTATACTGTCAGATGTCAGAGCCATACTAACGGCTCAGTACTCCTCCAATGCGGTGCGGCCATGTGTACTCGGAGATCGGCTCATGCCGATTCGGCTGCGGCCATTATGGCTCGCCATCAATGCAGAATTTCTTCGTTGCCTATATAGGGCACCCTGAATTTTCGTTCGCCACTTTACATTCTGAATCAGAAGAGCATACCGGAGGAGGTGATTTTCGACGAGGCAATTCCGGCTGAATTCGAAGTTTTCAGTAGAAGGCGATTTTCGACAGTCTCTCGGTGAGTCCTGTTGATCTCCATCCTTCGTTCTATCATGTATTTCGACCTCGAGATGGTTCGTGAATACGCCAATGACTCCGAACCGGGGAGTACTGAAAGTGGGAGTGGGGCTTCCGAAGATCCCTTCGAGACCACTCTCCCATACCCCCCGCCTCGGAGGCAAAAGACGTTGGGGTCGAGGACCAAGCAGCCCAGCAAGAAGGGGGCCACCCGAGCCCGTCGAGTCGAGACCACTGCCACCACCGAAATGCCCGCGAGTTTGGGCGCCGCGGAGGTAGTCCCAGGAGGTTCTGTTATGTCGAAATCTCAAATGGAGTGGATCCGTTCGGAGTTTCAAATTCCTAACTCCATTCGGATAAAGGCCCTTGGGCCTATGGATGTGGCTGGTGCTCCTGCGGAAGGGAAAGTTGCTATCTTCCTTTACGCGCTGCAGTGCAGGGTCCGGCTCCCACTCCACCCCTTTGTCAGGAAGGTTGCGCCTCACCTTGGGCTGGCTCCCATGCAATTTGCCCCGAACGCCTGGAGGGTGATGATTTCTGCCTACATTATTTGGAAACAAGTCGGGAACTCCGAACTGACCCCAGAGGAACTGCTGAGTCTATACCTGGTCAAGCATGATAGCAACGATCCATGATACTATTTTGCGACTCGAGGAAGCAAAGGGTTGGGACTGGTGATGAACATGCCGACCTCCAACAAGGACTGGAAAAATAAGTGGTTCTGGGTAGCAGGCGAATGGGAGGCCCCAGTGGCCTAGCTAAGGACCTCAATGGCTCGTATTCTGACCCGTTTTACGAAACCAGGTCGGACTTCATCTAATACCCGAATTACATTACTGTCTTGATTTTCGCCCGTTTTAATTAAGTATTTCCTTTTGCAGCTTTCACAAAGGGGTTGCCGCTCCTCAACTCGGACCAGAAGAACCGCATTGCGAAGGCCAGATCGCGATCGGAGATGCTTCGTTCCTGGGTTGATATGATCACCACGGCTAACCTTCACTGGTCCGGGCTTTGCAAGTCTCAGCCTTTGCCCACATCCCTCAGTAAGCTACCCTAATCTCTCTGATGAACTTCGTTTCGGTTATTTAGTAGCTGATAGTCTTTTTCCTTCGCAGGCATGGCTGAGGATTCCGGAGCTCGGAAGAGGAAAGAGGCTCCGACAGTGGCAGAGTTGTTGAAGGAAGCCCCCCGAGTAAAGCTCACTCGGAAGAAGCCAGTTCTTCCTCGTGTGGGGGAATCCTTCACTGCGCCGACCTCTGCAACCCCAGCTCCGAGACCAGTTCCTCTATGGTGTCGATCCCAGTGCGCCCTAGTACTGCCTTGGCTCCTTCGGCAGTCTCGGGCCCGGTGGTACCTCCTCCTCCGGGGCTCGTCCGAACGACTGTGGCTGACACTGCAGTCATTCCGAGCCCCGTTGCTCGTGCTCCTGTTGTCGTCGTTCCCCCCACCGCGAAGGCTCCTGCCGCAGTCCCCGAACCCCCCATCACTATACCTTCTTCCTCTGAACGGGAGGCGGTCGCTAGAATGGCCGACAATATGATTTCCCACCCCCCTCCCCCCCAAGGTTGGGGGAGATGCCCGCCCCGAGGGTCAAAACTCGGCCGGCAGCAGGGTAGGTGTCAAGGGGGCTGAGGCTTTGTCCCAGCCGGGCACGAGTGGTGAGAGGTTCGAGCCGAGCTATCATATGTTGTGCTTGGCTCCATGGGCTACCAGGCATGCTAAGGAGGAGGATATTGCTCGAAATCTTGGCTAGTCAGAAAGCGGCTTTCTGAACGACTTCGCCTCTGTGTGCTACATGGTATATTTCTGAGAGGATTCTCCCTTTCTTTCATATCGTTATATATATATATTTTAGATTCTGACCTTTGTTTCTTGTTCAGGCCGTCCCGGTGTTGCTCTCAATCCGAGAGAGACTGCGGGAGCATCGGAGGAGGGAGGTAGAGTTCGAGGCTCTCCAGGCTGAGACGACAGCCTTGAAGTCCGAGCAGAACGAACTGCATCGGCAGCTTTCGGGCGAGAGAGACAGGGTGAGCCGACTGCAGGGAGTCATCATCGACTTGGAGGTCAAGGAGCTGCATCTGCAGAAGAGGGTGGATAGTTTTAAGGCAAGTGGCGATGCAGCAACCGCCGAGGTGACTCGCGTCAGGGCTCACGTAGATTCTTTGCCCATGAAGACTACTCGGCTAGGTGAAGCCCTGAAACACGCCAAGGCCGTGGAGGCTCAGCGGGCCAAGGACGAGGCCTCTCTGGCCGCAGCGGTTGCCACTGCAGTTGAAGATCTTAAGATCTCCAAGGAGAGGGACGTCGAGGCTGCAACATTGTACAATCGCGGCTTTGACGCTTGTCTCAAGGTAGTCATGGGTTTGTACCCAGACCTCGATCTTGACCCTCTTCTGCCTGAGGATCCCGAAGATGCCCCTGTTGAAGTTGTCCGCTCGGACCCAGCCCCTGACGCCCAGGCTCCTCCCCCAACATGAAGACATTTTATCATTTTTTATTTTTTCTGTAAATATATTTTTCACCCCTCCGTGGGGATTTAATAAAAAATATTTTTTTGATATTATGTTAACTCGTTCTGAGATGTTGTCGGGCCGACCTCTTTACGGGCCTAGCCCCTTCATTGTCGTTTAGTTGATTCCTAAAGTCGGTTCTCCAAGCTCCCTCGGCCCAAGTTTTAGTTGGGCCCGATCTCTTAAGATACTCAGCTCGTCGCCTGTCTGGCGAGAACCCTTCATTCCTTCGTATGCCGAGCCGAGCGCTTCAATGGAAGGTCGGGTCATTATTAGGCTTTTTCCCTCGAGGGGATGCCTTGTCGATCTTTCGTAAGATTGGGCTCTGATCCTTAAAGGATCGGACCGTTTAATTCGTGCTTGTGTTGATAAGACAGTCGGGCAAGCATCCAAGGTAGAGTTGAGCTTTTATCAAGAGCCTTAAAGGCTTGTCGCTCGGAGGCGTACATTTCATCGTGAGCCTAAAAAGGCTAATTCCTCATGGGTAGTAGGTCTTCAGGTGCTCGGCGTTCTAAGCATGAGGGAGCTGACGGCCTTCGAGGTCTTCCAAGTGATACGAGCCCGGTTTGACAGATCTGACCACACGATACGGTCCTTCCCAGTTGGGTCCGAGTGCTCCTACTCCTGGCTCAGCCGTATTCTGGAAGACCCGTCGGAGGACTAAGTCCTCTAGGCGGAAGCGCCTGACTTTGACCTTTGAATTATAAAAACATGCTACTTGCTGATGCCGATCAGCCGTTCGGAACTTTGAGACATCTCTGAGTTCTTCGAGCAAATCCAGATTAGCGGCGATCTACTCGAAATTTTGATTTTCTTCAAAGCTCTTTACCCGTGCCATTGGGAGCCCGATTTCCACTGACACCATTGCCTCCAAGCCATAAGACAACGAGAACGGGTCTCACCCGTTGAAGTTTGTGTCGTGGTCCTGTAGGCCCAGAGGATGAAGGGGAGCTCTTCGGCTCAGCCTCCCTTTGCTTTTTCGAGCTTTGTCTTGAGATGATGTTTGATGATCTTGTTGACTGCTTCAACCTGCTCATTTGACTGCGGGTGCCGAGGTGATAAATAGGCGTTCACGATGCCGAGTCCTCGGTACATACCACGGAACTTGTCATTATCAAATTGGCAGTCGTTATCGGAAACAATGGTTCGTAGGATTCCGAACCGGCAGATGATATTTTTCCATACAAAGTTGATTACTTTTTGCTCAGTGATCCTCGTGATTGGCTCGGCCTCCGCCCACTTAGTGAAGTAGTCGACTGCAACTATAGCGAACTTGACTTGTCCTTTCTCAGTGGGCAAGGGACCAATGATATCGATCCCCCATTGGGCGAACGACCACGACCCAGTTATGGAGATCATTTTTTCTGCCGGTTGCCTTGACATGGCAGCAAAGCGCTGACACTTGTCACACTTCCAAACAAAGTCTCTGGAGTCTTGTTTAAGATTCGGCCAGAAGTACCCTTGATGAAGTATCTTCATGGCCAAGGCGCGACTGCCAGAATGGTTCCCGTAGATTTCCTTGTGAATCTCCCGAATCACGTAATCGGCCTCGTCCGGTCGGAGGCATCTAAGATAAGTCTGAGAATGCCCCTTCTTGTACAGCACTCCATCCAATATGACGTATCGAGCTGCCCTGACTCTGAGTCGCCTTGCCTCTAACTTGTCCGATGGGATTTCACCGGATGAGAGATAATTGAAGATCGGGTCCATCCAACTAGGAATAGACTGGACGAGGTTGACCTTCTCTATTCGACCGATACTCAGGTGCTCAACAAACTCGACGGGAACAAAACGCAGAATCTTTCCCTCTGAGGCAGAGCCAAGTCTTGCTAGGGCATCAGCCTAGGAGTTCTTGGCTCTAGGGATCTTCCGGATAGCGCAACTCTTAAATTTTTCAATTAATTTCCTCGCTTCTTCTAGGTAAGCGATCATCCTGACCTCTTTAGCTTCATATTCTGAGGAGATGTGGTTCACTACCAGCTGCGAGTCGCAGCGGACTTACAGGGTCTGAACACCTAGGCTCGCCGCCAGCCTGAGCCCAGTTAACAACGCTTCATACTTGGCATCATTGTTTGAAGCTTTGAATTCAAGTCTGATTGCGTATTGAATTGTCGTTGAATCAGGTGCAACCAGAGCAATACCGGCTCCTGACCCTTTAATGTTGGAAGACCCATCAACATAAAGGACCCATCCCAGATCCGACGCTGACCCTTTGTCACTCAACGGGACAGGCGGTGTCATCTCGATTTCCTTACTGATCTGTTCCTCACTCGGAGCTGTAAACTCGGCGATGAAATCGGCTACAGCCTAACCCTTGATTGCCACCCTCAGGCAGAACTGAATGTCAAACTCTTCGAGCTCCACGGCCCACTTGGTGATCTGACCCGACACTTCAGGTCTCTGGAGGACTTGTCTCAGTGGAGAATCGATTAACATAATGATTGAATGGGCCTGGAAGTACGGCCGCAATCTTCTGGCCTAGACAATGAGGCAGAGTGCCAGCTTTTCCAAGGACTGGTATCTCGTTTCTGCAGGTACCATGGCTTTGCTTACATAATACACGGGGTACTACTTGCTTTCGACTTCTCTGATCAGAGTCGAGCTGATAGCTGAAGTCGAAACCATGAGGTAGAGGAACAAGGGCTCCCCTTCTTCAGGCTTAGACAAGAGAGGCGACGATCTCAAGTACTGTTTCAACTGCTGGAAGGCTTGCTCGGACTCTGACGTCCACTCCGCCCTCTTGTGGTCATTCAGCTGCTGGAAGAAGGGAAGGCATTTATCTGTAGCCCTAGATATGAAATGTCCGAGGGTGGCAACTCTTTCTGTGAGACACTGTATATCCTTTAAAGTTTGAGGCGAATTCATGTCGATGAGAGCCTTGATTTTATCCGGGTTGGCCTCAATCCCTCGCTGGCTGACTTGAAAGCTAAGGAACTTCCTTGACTTAACTCCGAACACACACTTGGCAGGGTTAAGCTTCATCTGATATTCTAGGAGGACATTGAACGTTTCTTCGAGATCTTCAAGGTGGTCGAAGGCTTTGATACTTCTTACTAGCATGTCGTCCACATACACCTCCATGGTGCGCCCAATCTGTTTGGCGAACATCTGATTCACCAGCCTCTGGTATGTTGCCTCAGTGTTTTTCAGAATGAATGGCATGACCTGGTAACAATAGAGTCCTCTGTCCGTGACAAAGGTCGTCTTCTGCCTGTATGGGGGATACATAGCGATCTGGTTATACCCAGAATAAGCGTCCAAGAATGAAAACAGCTCATGTCCGGATGTGCTGTCCACTAGTTGGTCGATCCGAGGCAACGGGAAGCTATCTTTAGGGCATGCTTTATTTAGATCGGAGTAGTCTACACAGACCCGCCACTTTCCGTTGAATTTCATGAGGAGAACAACATTTGCTATCCAGTCAGGGTAGTATACTTCTTCTATGAAGCCCGCATCGAGCAGGACGAAAACCTCTTTGGCAATGGCTTCATATCGTTCGGCGTCGAACAGCCTTCTCTTTTGCTTAACCAGCTTATGTTCTGGGTCCACGTTCTAAAACCCGTATCCTAATTCGTACTGTTCCTTAGACTTTTGCGGTCATTCCGATCGATTTTCGGCGACTCGCGATCTGTAACCGGCGTTGCGCGAAATCCCGAAACGGATTCTGTCGGTCAGAGTCAGTTCGACATGAGACTTGTACCAGTGCGACCGCGCTGTCGCCGCGGTTCCGATGCCGCGTCTCACGCGCCGAGGCGATACCCAGGCCAGGAGATGTGGGCCCGCGTTCAGTTCGAGAAAACACCGTGCGTTGCGGACTACGAGGAAATCTCTACGAGATATCCCATCAATCAATCAATCACCTATGTCAAGTACAAGTCAAGTCACTCCATACCCAAGTACAACTAACCCATGTCATGCCCATACCTTTCTCTTACACAAGCAACCTAAAGTCCACTCTCACATCACTTCATCCATCACCAAACCCATCACACACCACTCCATCACCCTTTTTCACCCATCACTCCCCTCTCTCTCTCATTCATTCTCAAAAAAATCTCTCCAAGCAAAAATTTCACACGTCCAAGCATTCCCAAGCTTTTCTAAAAGCCAAGTGTGGCCCACCCTCTCATCTCTCATCCACACCATCAAAGGTCCATCATCCACCGTCCAAGACAAAGGCAAGGAGCATTGGAGGCCAAGGGAGCAAGGAGGAGGCTTAGAGGTGGGTGATCCACCGTTAAATTTTTTTTTAGGGACCACTTGTTTGTGGGACCCATTTTTTTTGTGTGTAATTTGTATCATGTGAGGCCCCACCATCACCGTCTCTTATTCTCTCTTTCTCTCTCCTTATCCTTCTCCTAAAATGAAGTGGGCCCCACCGATTCATGATAAATCTACTCCATCCATCAAATGGTGTGGCCCACTACATATTAGATAAATGATATTTATTTTATATATATATATATATATATACATGCAAGGTGGGCCACGATCATGTGGGACCCACCTTGGTGAACGTGGACCATGTCCCTGTGGGACCCACCGTGTTGTATCTGTTTAAAGCACGCCGTCCAGCGTCTCTGGACGCTGGACTGGCAGCGTTAACACATTGCACTTAAAAAAAAAAGAAAGGGAAAAAGTATACTTTTACAGTGGGCCACTGATGCAGGCCCCACCTTGAGGTATTTGCTTGATCCAAGCCGTCCACCACCTTTCTCAGACTATTTTAGGCGTTGAGCCAAAGTTTGGGACCAATCTGATTCTCAGGTGGGTCATACCACCTAAAATCATGTGGAGACATGCCTGAAACATACAAAATCATTTGGTGGGGCCTATCTAAAATTTGGACGTGGTTGAAACTTGGTTTGGACCCTTAATTTTGTGAGACACATGCAATGGACGGGGTAGATCTGTTTAATGTGGGTCCCACCTAGGATAAAAAAATAATTTTCTTTTTGATATGACTTTGTGCCATGACGTCCAGAGACGTCCACGTTAAAAAGCGTGGCCGCATTGGCCCACTTGCAGACTCCACCATGATGTATGTTTTACATCTATACTGTTCATTTAATAGGTCCCCTTGAATGGTGCGTTGGCTCCAAAAATCATCCACAAACTGAACTCAGGTGGGCCATACCATCCAAATCATGTGAAGATATGCCTAAATCATATAAAACACTTGGTGGGGCCTACCTGAATTTTTAATGTGGCTGAAACTTGGTGTGAACCCTCAAACAGGTGGGACATACGTAATGGACGGGTTGGATTGCAAATAAACACTTTGGTGGGCCCTACATGGGATCTACTGTGGTATGTGTGGCTTACCACACCGTCAAAACAGTGGGTGGTAACACCCACTGTGATGCAAGTGTTTCACTCACGCCGTCCGTCCACGGCAGTGGACGGTGGCCCCCACTCAGATGTATGTGTTATGTCCACGCCGTCCATCACGTGGGCCCCTGGCCACGTGACGTTATGAACGGGTTTGGATGGCAATAAACATTACAGTGGGCCCTAGGCCATGTGATTCAATGAGCAGTTTGGATGCAAATAAATAGTACAGTGGGCCCAGGTTGGGTAAAAAAAAATAAAATATATACATTACGGTGGGCCCTGGGTCTATATGACCTCATCAGCAGGTTTGAATGGAAAATAAACATTTTGGTGGGCCCCTTGCTACATGGCCTTATCAACAGGTGGGATGTAAAATAAACATTTTTGGTGGGCCCCTTGCCACACGGCCCCAACAACAGGTTGGGTGGCAAATAAGCATTTCAGTGGGCCCAGGATTGGTTGGAAAATAAATGTTATAGTGGGCCCACATGGGAGTCTACAATGATGCATGAGTTTCATCCAAACCGTCCATTTATTTGTTGTTGTAAAATTATTTCATGGCTTGTGCCAAAATGAACCAGATCTATGGTTCAAATGGGCCACCATGGTATGTGTATAGGGCCATGTTGACCCATTTATGGCCATTCATTTAGGCCCACCTTGGTGCACATCTAAGACCATGGGATTAATCCCATTTGGCATGTGTAATGTCCATGGGATTAAGCCCATTTGGCATATCTAAAGCCCATGGGTTTTGGCCCATTTGATATATACAATGCCCATGAGATCCGGCCCACTTATTCTATATAAGGCCCACGGGATCTAAGCCCATTTGGTACATATAAAGCCCATGGGATCATGCCCATTTGATGTGCAAGGGGCGCAAATGGAATGACCCATTTGACATATTTAAAACTCATGTGTGTAGTCCCACTTTGATGTATTTCATGGCCCATGAGTCATGGACCATTGCAATGTACATAAGGCTCCTTGGCGAGACCCATTAACGTAGCCATTTGAAGAATGTAAGGCCCACGCAATTCGGCTCATTTGATATATCCAAGGCCTAGGGATCGAGGCCCAATGGATGTCCTTAGGGTCCATTGCAATGTACGTCTATCATGGTTCGTGAAATGATATTTACGGCAAGCCGTGCCTAGAAAACAATGTTGGTTTGACGTCCACATTGTACGTACAATGTTGGTTAAATGTCCGCATTGTAGCTCTCTTTAGGGCCCATTGATAGGTCCATACCCATTGCTATTCATTGCCTTATAACATACTTAGTATAACCTCATGACTCATGCCCATACGCATCATATGTATGCTTGATATGAGTAATGACTGATCATAACATACGCCATTGGGCAGACCATTTACGGGACTCGTTATGTGACTGAGTGCCCTACATGATTGCGTAGTACGCGCTTGACTTCTGCATGATTTGACGTGTGATTCATGCATCTCGCATACGTGTGACTTGATCACTACACGCCCTAGCGACATCAGGGCCGTGGCTCCACAGGTACATCGTGGATGACCGTATTGGATACCGAAAATACTTATTCTAGCACTGTGGGCACTTAGGATGTCCTTGGGTGAAAGTTCCAGAACCTTTTTGGTACCAGGAGATGCTCCAGCGTCTAGACCGAGTGGATACATGAGCGCCCGAGTGCCGAATACCAGTAGGCCGCGTCTCCCACTGTGTCGTGGTCTGTTGGAAGGGGGTGTGGCCTTATCCGCCTAAGTGAGGGGGTTATAAGCTAGGTTGAGTTTGACTAGTTCGCAAATGAGTCCGCTATCGACGAGCCGGGTAGGTATTGACATACTACTGGTCAGGCGGATAGTGAGGTCTTATCCGCTTGCTTGACTGTGCAGCTAGGGAGGTGGCAGTCTCTGCGAAGTGTATTAGACCCCGGTGATATCCAAAGAGGAACTGTACTGATATACGTATTTGAGGAGTACCGACTTGCTTGGATTGCATTTCGCATATGACATTTGGCTATGTAGGCCTTGCATTGCATCGGTGTGGCCGATGGCATCCATATCTCACATCATGCCTTGCATTACATAGCCTTAGTATTTTTATGGACTTACCACATACTTCCGCATTGTCCTGATACTGTACACTTGACGTTTACCTTATGCACACACTTACACCACCCTCTAAGCTTTCTATAAGCTTATGCACGATAGATGCGTGCAGGTGATGTTAGGTTGCAGCAGTGTTGAGCTTGGAGCGTGCAGTGGTCTTCTGGAGCTTGATTTTTCTTTATTTATGTATTCCCTTTCAGCATTGTACTCAAATGATTATATTAGTGGATATGTGATGATGATGTTTCCTTTATAATTTGGGTAAACTTGTGGTTATGCTTATTACAAGACAAGTGTACGTTCAAAAAAAAAATCCTCCTTGTAGGATTCCAGGATCGGAATCTGGCGTATGTTGCGCTGGGAGCCGAGAATGGGGTACTACGGAGGCTGTCGACACCGAATTCAGCGATCGAGATTCTTGTGAATCTGATTTCTGGGTTTGGGGCGTGACACACGTTCAACTTGTGAACCAACACGTCAGGAGAAATTCCTGGCATATCCACGTGAGACCACGCGAAGACATCCCGGTGCTGCCTCAAGAAGGCCAATAATTCGTTCTTCAGCTCGGAATTCAACGATGATCCGAGCTGGACAGTTTTGCTCGGGTCTGATTCATAGAGGGAGACTTTTTCCAGATCTTCGACTGATGAGGTTTCCGTCGATCATCGGGGGTCCAAGGCGTCCACAACGAGGGCTTATTTGGCAGCTCCTTTTCTTACTATTATCGCATAACACCTCCGGGCCTCGCGTTGATCGCTTCAGAGATAACCAATCCCACCTTCAGCTGGGAACTTCATTATCAGATGGTAAGTTGAGACGACTGCTCTCATTGCATTGAGGGAGGGTCAGCCCAAGATCACGTTGTGGACAGATGAAACATTGACAACTAAAAAGTCCACCAAAAGTGTGACTTGATGTTGCCCTTCTCCTTCTGTTACTGGGAGGGAGATGGCTCCTTCGGAGACGACTCTCTCTCCGGCAAAGCCATGCAAGGGATTCTTCACGAGTCGGAGCCGGAACCATGAAATTTTCATCTTCTCGAATGCCTCAGAGTACATTACATCAGCTGTCGACCAGGATGTGATATATTTTGTAGTTTACTATGGTCATGACGACCACTAGCGCGTCATCGTGCGGGTGCTGGATCCCGCGCGCGTCATCTTCCGTGAAAGTCAGGCTGCATGGAGTGACTCGGAGCTCCTTGTTGGGACGTTCTGCCAAGTAGACGTGGTGTTTCGGGTCGGATCTCTAGGAATGGGCTTTTCGAGCCCTGTTTGAATCTCTCCCTCCGGCCGAGCCTCCGAAGATAGTGCGAATTTCGGCGGATTCTTCTGGAGGGTTGTTCAGCTATTCTCGTGGTCACTTTTCTCTTCGAGCGGACTTCTCTTTCTTAGTGTAACACGCAGATGTCCCTTACGGATGAGGGACTCGATCTCATCTTTCAGGTCCACGCAGTCATCCGTGCTGTGCCCATGGTCTCGGTGGAAGCGGCAGAATTTCTGCTTGTCCCGTTGCTCTAGGTCAGCCATCATGCAGACTGGCCAATTAAGTAGTCTGTCTCCTCGGATATCTAGTAGAATTTGCTTGGCAGATGTGTTAAGAGGAGTATAGGAACAAAATTTCCCTTCTAGCCTACGGCTCGGTCGACGATCGCGGGAAGCGCGGTCATCGGTCCCTTTACCGTTCGGCTAGGAGTCTTCGTTCCTTGGCCTCTTCTCCTTGTTTGTCGAGTCAGCTACTTGTATACCTTTACGGGCGTTAGTGAACTCCTCGGCATTAGTGTACTTTTGGGCCTTCGCTATGAAATCCGCTAGCATTTTTGGAGGATTTTTTTCGATGGAGAAGGCAAACTTTCCTTCCTTCAGTCTGCTAAGGATGGCAGCAAGAGCCATTTTGTCATCATAATATGCAACACCTCTTCATTAAAACGGGCGATGTAGTCTTTTAATGACGCCTTCGGGGCCTACTTGATGGTAAGCAGGTGAGTGTTAGGTTTCCGACTTCTCTTACCACTTATAAACTGTGTAAGGAATAGTCGGCTTAGTTCTGCGAAGGAGCCCACGGAGTTTGGCTTGAGTTGGCGATACTAAATCTGAGCGGATCTTGTGAGGGTGATGGAAAACCCATTACACATCATTGCATCCGTTGCAGTTTGGATCTGCATCCATGATTGGTAAGACTCCAGGTGTTCTGATGGGTCCCCGGATCCTGAATATTAGATGACGGGAGGTATCCGAAACCTCTGCGGCATAACCTCAGCCATGATGGCAGGAGTAAAGGGAGGTTCGGTCTCTTCTATCATCGCTTAGATCGTGGCTGGAACCGTCGACTGCAGTTGTTTCTTTTCCAGCGTCAGGAACTGGTCTTTCAGCTCCGCAAATCGTGCTTCCTAGAGATCCTTATTTTCAGCGACAACCTCTGGGGCATCCTCAATCTCTGGCGTTCTCCTTTCTCTCCTCCGTTCTAACTGATGATGGAGGTCCATGGGCGGCAAGGCAGACGTGGCTGAATGGACAGTCGTGGGAGCCCGGGCAGTGTCGTTCCGAGCGGATCTTTCGACTTGCACCGCTGGAGGATTTTGACCTGAACGCGGCGCCCCCGAGTGCTGGGGGGCTTCAGGTCTCCCACTCCTCGGTGCAGAGCAAGTCTCCACGAACAATCCCACCAGCTTAAGAATGAGTTGTTCCTGGACCGGGCGTAGCTCTGGCTCCCTCTGCTGCTTCATTCTATTTATTTCGTCACGCAGGTCCTGGATCTCGTTCTGCATGGTGCGGTATTTACTCGACCGATTGCGTGAACGCTGAGAAGGTCCTGATGCGAACTCGGCATGAAGTGTTGATGATGATCGAGTCTGCACATTCGGTTCCGGTTGTACGACCACATCTTTCTTCTTTCTCGTCATTGCTCGGGAAGATGAGAACCTGACTTTTAGTCCCAGTTTCCACAGACGGCGCCAAAAAATGTTGATGCAAAAATTTGATCGGCCCTCCCTCCACATCTTCTGGAACCTGCACCAAAAGAACTGGCAAAGGTGACCCTGGCTCAGCTGGGGGACCCTCCGATGCCTAAGTCAGGACCAGGGAATCAGGGTCTTAGTCGAGTATAAAAGAGAGAGCACTTGTTTTCGCATACCTGTAGATTTGGCGTGATGTGTTATTTATACTTACCTGTAAAATGATCCGGATCCGATAATCTCGGCACGATCAAGGGGATTCCCGGATCGTGGAGATACCGTCCGCAATCTATTGATCGTGTAGCGTATCCGGCGAGTAGTGCGTATCTGCGAGCGAAGTTATCGGCCACGATCAGTAATGGCAGCTTCCGCATTTAGCGTATTCCACTACACGTCTACTCAGCTCGGCTCATCCGACCACGGAACGTCTACTCGGCTCGGCTCATCCGACCACGGAGTAAAGGACTGTTTGGCTTAACTCATCCGTCCCGTCAAGCTGGTCCCATCGTAGTCAGCCTGGCTTGTCGTGTCGAGCGGAACGCGGTTACAGTATGGCAAACCATCCGATCGGAGTATGAAAACTATCCCGAGTTGTACCTTAACTATGTCGGCTGCTCGGACAGGTCGCGTCTCGACACAGGTCAGAAGAATCACGCCTCGGCTCAGATTGACGATCGGAGCAGTGTTGTATCGTGAGCTCGGATTTTCCATAACAGGTATCATCCCATAAAACGTGCTGAAAAAATAGATGGATGGCATAGATATACAATGTATACATCAGGTGCGTTTTATGAAAAAACAGATGGATGGCATAGATATACAATCTATACATCAGGTGAGGATATCATATCATATCACATTGATATTACATGACATACACCAGCTGCAGATAAAAGTATAGACATGGAGAGTTTTATTAAGGGTGAAAAAAAAAAAAAAAACCTTCCTATTATCTTTGCAAAATGGTTTCCAATATGCCTACCTGAACCCCTGCCGCTCAAATAGGCACCACTGTGATATGTGAAATCCACCCTGACAATTATGTTTTTCATCCCATATCATGTGCAGGGTATAAAAATGAATCATATTCGTGATTTAGGTGGACCACACAATTAAAAATAGTGTAGAAATAACCCTTATCCTTCAAATTATTTTCTCCACATAGCCCAGTAAAATAATGGATGGGCCTCATTTTTGGGCCCAGGCCTAGATTTGACTATGGCATCTAATGATTTAAGTGAATTTCATATGAACATCACAGTGGGTTCAGTAGAAATCAAGGGAGCATGCGGTCCGAAAATCATGACATGAAGGGTATTTTGTCCTTATCCCTTGATCTTAACCATTATCTGTTACCTTTCTCTCCAAATCCATTGTTATAGTCGTCCAATCCATTTGATTTTTACGATCTGGCACATCTAATTTGGGACTTTCCTGATTGGTTTGGATCCCACATGAGGCAACCGTCACCGCTAATTAACTAGAATATATGAATCTAACATCGGTTTATACGATTGTACAGTGGACATGATTAAGGGGACACATCACATCTTTCATGGGGCCCACAATTTAGAAGGGTTAGATTCATGCGTATATTTATCCCATTTACTATGTCGTATGTGTATGAGCATGGCAGGTCATATTCTCTCAAGAGTATCAATATCTCTCTCATGCGCGCCATATATCAGCCGCAATACGGTGGACACTGCCAATAGGCTCCCCAGACATGTTTGAATAATAATAAAAGATGGACCCAACGGGCAATGAAATAGAGATCGACAAAAGTTCACACAAAAGGCAAAACTCCATTTATCGGATAATCAGGGCCATCTAAATACCCATGTTCCCCTGTACGGGATGTACTGTATGAGATCCACCAGATGTATACAATGATTCTACATACACATGATGGGTGGGCCACACACATCTCGCGTGCATGATAATTCAATTGCCATAAACGCGCGCATGTAACATTACTGATTGATTCAACTTCTTCTCTCCGTTGGCTGTTTTATACGGCGATACATCTCTCTCTTTCCTGGCTGTGAGAGTGATGAGATGTTGGGAATAGATCTTTCTAGTGAGATGAAGGTGACTGTGATAAATCGGATATCCATTTACCCGTCTATCACACACATATTGTATATATTTGGCAATATCTAGGGCTGTCAATAGCTGCATTAGCCTGTAGCAATTTCGGGTCAGGCCTGGCTTGGACTGAAGTAACATGCTGGAGGGCTGGGCTAATGCTTAAAGCTCCAGCCCATTTCTCAACCGGGCTAGGCTTGGATAGTCTATAGAAGCCCGTCAGCCCAGTCTAAATTTTCGTTTGCCATGTAAAAGATGGAGTGGATTTTAAATAATCATCATGGTGTGCCTGAAGATAATCAATGATTTACGTCTCCCGTCTTAAACATCTTAGTGGGCTATGTAAAAATAAAAGGTGGGTATCACTCTCCCAACTGCTTCCTTCATATGGCATACCTGAATCACAGATTGGGCTTCATTGAGTCCATATGGCTAAAATGGGGTGATCAGCCTGTTGACACCCCTAGACCCGTTTACAACCCTACCCCTTTTACTCTTTATTAAGAAATAAATGCTATGGGAGTCTGTGGGACTACACAATCAAATACCCTAGGCCAACAAGATTCAAACAAACATCATGAAATCTAAATTAAGCCAAGCCAAATATCTCACACCTCCCAGACAGAGTGTTTTGCGATCTATTTCAAGCAAACATCTTAGAATGTGATCTTGTGTATTCAATCCAAATTATACAAACAATGAGTAGTAGTTCAAACAAAATAAACCATGACCCTATGTAACCCGTAAAGATAAATATAAGACAGAGAAATAAGCAAGGTGCTAAATCTTTCCAGTTCTTGAGGAGCTGAAACACATGTTGTAAAGATGGACAACCGCCAAGCTACTTGCAAACCTACAATCCAAAGGAGAAGAAAAGCAAATTTAAGATAAAAACATGCATTGATTACATTGGTTTTATGTAAACTGGCAGTACTCCAATGATTTTCCCTTGCTTGTTGCTTAGCCCAACTTCACCATACATAAAAATCGTTGGTAAATCTTTTGTCAAGTGGGCCACACAATGTATGGACCTAGATAATGATAGAACTATATGGTGGAAAACTTGTGTTTGTATCCCATGGAGAAATAATGTTTATAAACAACTATACAAAATCAAATATAAACTTATATTGAATTTAAACATATCCTGATATCATCAAAGATATCATAATCCTAGCATTCTAGTTTCCTCTGTATTGTTGCCTGTTGAATGTGAATGGACGTTCAATTTATTTATTTTTCAGCTCGGTATTTGCAGGCCATTTGCTATAATGTTGGGAAATTTTAGCGCTTCAATGGCTGGGCACTTTCCTATTAAATGTGGATGGATAGTCTACTTTATTCTCTTAACCATTTATTTGAATTAAAGAGGTATAATCTTTGAATATTGGAGACTTCTAGGACAACCTCCATTTTTGTTGGGCCCATCAACAATTTAAATTATTGAATGATGGGTCTACATGTACGGATCTCTCGACCATTTACTCTTCACCATCATTGATTTTGTATGATATTTTAGGTGTGACATAGATGCCTTGCTATTTGGATGGTTTCAGTTGAGGAACCTAAATTCCATTCGTACAGTGGCTATGTGCATATGCATCGTTAGTAATATTTGCCAGCATGAGAGGAAGTGCTAGTGTTCCAGGCTTTAGAGGTCTTCCAATCAATTAGCACAAGATATATAAAGCTGAATATAATTTAGGGGTGCCAATGTTCCATGCCTTAGAATTCTTTCAATCTATTAGTATAAGAAGATGAATAAAAACGATCATATGAAATCCACTCCAACAATTAGACGTCACACCAAAAGTTTGTCATGAGTTCAAAAATCAGGCCCACGTGTGATTCTAGTGGGCCACACTAGTGGAAATGGTTCAGAGGGTGAGTGTTGCCTTGTACACTGATTCCAATCGTGTGGTCCACCTGAATAATGAATGGAGATGATTTTTGGATCATGGGCCTGGTGACAAATCTGGTGGTTGGGATGGATTTTACTGTAGGATGGTCGACCTAAAATTTGGATCTGCTATATTTTTGGGATCTTGCCCTAAAATGAACTGTGAAAATGGACGAAAGGTATGGATGTAAGGAACATACATCCCAGTGGCCCCAAAGTAAGGGATCCACCCAGACCGCGGCCAGTCCCAATGGGGTTAGTACCTAATCCACGTCATCATGAATGGGTTTGCTTAAAAAAACCACGAGCAGTTTATACATCACGTGGGCCACACCTTTGTGTGGTGTCTTTTCTTTCTTATATTCACGTATTTCACACCTGCTGTTTGTCACTTTTCTTTCTTATATTCACGTATGTCACACCTGATGAGTGGTAGGGTTTACACAGGGCACGTTGCCCCCATGACACCTAAGTAAAGATTGCATGTTTGCATGTTTTTGGCGTGGCAACATCATCTGAAACCACTGGGCAAAGATTGCATATATTGTTGGTTGCAGAACCACATTGTGGTTTTTGAGGGGTTCCTGGCCAGGTTGTGTTTCTTGGACAGCCATGGGTGAAGAAGATTGTGCTTCTTGGCTGGATTCAAGGGTATTGAGTGATGTTTGATGTTTGTGGTTCTTGGAGTTCAATGGGATGTTGTACTGTGGGAACGGGGGTTTAGGAAAACTAGGAATCAGTTGGGAACATTCTTCCATGTGGAAGTGAGTGAGGGAGACACGTTAGTTCTGATTGCATTGACCTGATGATGACGACGATAATAATGCAATTGTGCTCTCTTCTATATCAATTTCTCCATCTTCTCACACCCCCAATGCAAAGCAGCTTTAATTGTTGAAGTCTTTGTGCGAGAGCAGGTGATATGAGATATCTCCGGCTCTTGCAATATTTGACATTTAGGTCCTCTAAATGGTTGAGGCTACCAAGAGGAGGTACGGCCCTCTTCCAAATACTTGTCAATTCTGGTAGACCATACAATTCGAGTTCCCTTAATTTTGAAAGCAGAGCATCTTCTTTTGAGGTCCCGTGGAAGTGAAAGATTTCTACCAACTCATTGCACGAACTTACATCGAGTTCCTCTAGATTCTGTAGCAGATCAGATGGCATGATATTGATTAATTTTTTACAACGGAATATATTGAGATTTCTCAGGTTTTGGAGGGAACCGACTGGAAGTGGCCGTAGCAGAAGGTCTTTAGATTCGTTAACCGATCTAGCATCAGCTCCTTCAAATGCTCGAATACATTTCCTGGAGGCTCTTCTCCTTTTTCCATACTTACAAAACATTCCATTTCACCACATTCTTTGATATGGAGGATCTCTGAGCTGCTGAATCTTAGTTCATCTGATTGCATGAGATTGTCGAGACTCTCAAAACGCACTAAGTCGCCGTTTGTTAAATCTGAAGTCTAAAGCCTGAATCTAAAATCTAAAGCCTAAATCTGAAGTCTGAAGTCAAAAAACTTGTATGGTAATTATGGTTGAAGTCTGAAAATTAAGTACTAAATTTGAAACAATCTGTTTGTTAACAAACATATGAAATGTCTGAAATATGTTAATTTGACACATTTGCCCCTATCTCCTATTTGGAAATGTTTTACATTATAAAGAATTTATTTTTTATTAAATGAAAATAAAATTATTCTATTTAATTCAAATAAACCATAAAGTACTTAATAGAAAATTTAAATATCATTATTCATAAAAACAGATAAAAATTAATGATTTGCATATATAAGTGTGGAGGCAATTTCTTCTCACACATTAGGCATAATAGTTTGTTCAAAGGTTCCAAATACTCTTTCCACTTCAGGCATATCATTTTCTGATTCGATATTCATCTTCGAAAGAATATTTTCATCACTGTATTGTTGGAAGAGTGGATCGGAGATGGATTCTTTTTTATGTAGTTGTGTAGTGTCATGCACGCAATAACCATGTCTCTTTGCATCGGGAATAAATATAGCGTCATCTGCTTCAAAATTGCAAAACGCGCCTTTAACACGCCAAAAGACCTTTTGATTACATTCCGTAACTTCGTATGTATATGATTAAAAACCTCCTCTTTACTAGTAGGCCACCCACCACTACGAAAGTCACCCAACCAATACCGAACATTACGGTATGGTGCCATAAATCCTCTTATGTGAGTGTAAATAGCATCAACCAAATAATATTTATCTATATAAAAACAAATGACATTTTAGCAAAATTTCATTTTATAATTTTATCAAGTTATATGAAAAAATATATTAAATATTACCCGGAGGGGGCAACAGAAATTTCTTTGTTGAATCAATCACAACATCCATAAGGAACCTTGAATCATGCGCACCCCTTCCCATTTAGTTATGACATATATAAAAATCATATTAAAGTCACAGATGGTCATAACGTTCTAAGCACATTCACCTATAACACCTTGAAAAAATCCGTACAGAGATCCGAGTATCACCTCGATCAGAAATCACTTAGGCTTAATTCCTTTAGAAATTAAGCGTAAGTTGACTACCGCTATTTTAGATTAGCTGTGAAATTGTCTCTGATCGCTTTAAATATGTTCTGCAAGACCCAAAACTTGTAGAATCAATGACGTTTTAACATCTTGAAACCTAGGATCAAACTCTAAACCCAGTTGTTCTGGAACATGTTTGGAAACTTTATATTGGGTTTAGACCGCGCGTCGAAAGTCCGATATCTACAATCTTAGACTATTATGACCGCTTGGTTGGACTTGACAGTCATTTCGAAAATCAAGCCCAACTAATGTACCGACACCATTTTATTGAGTTCGGAGCGAAGAGGATGAGAAAAGAGAAAAGATTTGGAAAAATAATTCAAATCTGGCACGTGTTGTTACGCGTTATTTTTAAGCATTCTGATCATCAGAATTTAGCCAAATTTTGCCCTCAGATCAGAAAAAATTTCTCTTTCATGTCATGAAACTTGTGGACCTGATTTAGGTTCGGTAACCGCTGAACTGAAACTGGTCCGCCACGTGCGATCTGGGAACACTATCGGACCGAAAACTTAATGTGATCAGAATCCGACATCCATGAGCTTAAGTCCGACCGCCTTCAGTCAGGGGACCTCCAGAAATGCCTTTTTTGGATCGAGAAAGACCCGATTTGGTTATAACCCAAGTATACCTTTGTTCCAAGTCTAAATAGGTGACTTTTTAGCCTATATAAGGGCCTTACACCCTCTCATATCTCTCCCATCCGAATTTGCAAGAAACCCTAGAAAAAGAAGAGAGAGAAAGAGAGAGATTGTGAGAGAGTTGTGAGGAAAGTTTCCTGCCACTTGATCCTGCTTTTGCACGTACCGAATCACCGTGTTCCAATCACTCTTTCGGTGATTCCAACTCATTTCTAGGTAATAAAACCCTAACCTCTATCTGTTTTAGGAATTCCATAGATACAAGTAGCGAAGTAGCTGAATCATCTTATGATATAGGTCGTCATATCACCGTTAACAAAGCGTAGACTTTCTATTTGAATCAATATGCGTCTACGGCGAAAGGTGAGGATTTTAGACGCTTAGATTGACTGATTTCAAAGCTTTCAATGTCGTTTAATTGTAGATTATCGACAAGAACGCTGTTTAACATGTAGAACATGCTGTCCGTTTTCCTTTTCGTATACGTACGGAGAATATGAGATTTAGGATATTTTAGGCATTTGTAGAAAATACTATATACATCTGTATTTTGCTGAAATGATTACCATGTGAAATCATCATGTTATGATACTGGTTATGTGTGTATGATCTGTTTGGCGAAGAGATTCGCCCTAATGCACACTTTGGGTTGACGTACGCCATGTAGACAAAGGTGTGTAGACTAAGTGTTTGTATAAATATTTGTATTAGTACGTATTGAGTAAATGTTGTTGTAGATTAGTTTGAGACTGGATTCTCAAATAATATGATGATTTATATGATTTCCTCCATGTGTGTTATATGAAATTGATCTCCTTATGTATATGGAATACATGTGTTGGGTTGATTTGCTTGCGTTGTATGTTATAACATGTTGTTAACATGCCTTGATTGTCGTATTTCATTTATGTTACTCTCATATGATCACTGATGTAGATTACAAGTGCTTGGGGCTATATCCTAGTCCAGGTAGTTGGTAACAGAATTGAATTTATGGCTGGCTTCTATTCGCAATAAAGGACGTGTCGATGAACGGGAGTCGTACTTTGTTTGGCGGCAGTGGTTAGGCCACACGAGGTGTTTTATGCACTTCATGTCATTCAGCTTGAGGTGCGCTCGTACTAGTCGAGCTCGTCAAGTAACCCGACTGACTATTATATGTTCACCTTGTATTGGTCATAACTGCTTGAACCTAGGGTACTGAACTTACCAGTGGAACCCCTGATAACCATGGTACCTTAATCCATAAAGACTCATGAGCCGGGCATGGTGGTATGGGACACCGTGATCGAGCTGTCGGCCTACGCTGGGGCCACAAACCTCCCCGTAGTGACCAATGAGCACCTTAGACTCGTAAGCCGATTGTGATGGTATGAGACACTACATTCGAGCTGTCGGCCTACTCTGATTGGTGACGAGCCCTTTGTAGTGACCGCGAGCGTATTCTGAGTCTACGTGAGGTGACGACCCTTCCATAGCAAAAGAGTACAACTAGGCCTATATTGATAATGTGATGGGGGGAGCGGTGCAACAAGTGCGAGCAACAGCCCTGACAGCCCTTGCAGCGACGTAGAAATATACCATCATATGAGATTACTAGGAGTGACGACCCTAGACAGGATCTGTGTTGGGATTGATATAAACAAAGTACCTTAGATTCCCAATACTACTGTATGAAAGGACTAATAACAACTCGATAATCATTATCCATATCACACTGTATGTGCCTAGAAGATGTGGAGCACTGAGGGAAGAAAGCATGTCGCGGACGTAAGATGGTGTCGCATGAGGGAGTATGTCGGTGATGACATCCATTATGTCATTTCATACCTGCATTAACAACAGTATCTAGAGATGTCTGATTGTTTTCTTTACTATTATCGCGTGATTGATTTGATAACATGCTAATCTTTGCTCTATGATTCCACTGAGTTGATCACTTACTCCCACATTACGGGATGATGTTTGCAACACCTACCAGACTCTGTCTTAGATGTAAGTGGCAAGGCGATTCAGGACGTGGAGCCGGATTACGACGAGGACCAGGACGAGTTCTCGTATATGCAGTTTTCCGACATCTTCGCGTAGGTGGCCTGGATCGGCGGGACTTGTTAGCTAAACTATATGACATTTTGATTTTTGGTTTGCATATGTGTATGTGACTTAGAGATGTATTCATACTTTGGAAACAGATCGAGATTTTTTTGTTTTACATACAGTGATATATATATATATATATATATATATATATATATATATATATATATATATATGTATATATACATTTTGCAGTCTTCCGCTTGCATTTTATCACTGGATCTGAAGTATGAATTGTAGTTTTTGGTATAATCTCACTCATGTGAATGCACTAACTCAGACAACATTGAATCATACGCGCATTTGTTGCATAAGTGACGTTCTGGAACTCGGGAATTGAGTTATACTCGATCCCCAATTTTCAGGGTGTTACATCACCCCTACCTCTTCCTTTGTAAGGTATTTATTTATCTGTTAGGATACATGCAGGAATGAGGGTTCCATCTAACGCACTAATGACACCCTAAACATTAAAGGTAAATTGTTAACCCTTGAATAGGATGATTCAGTTATAAGTAAATATATTTATATAAGCCTACTCCAAAACTTCTGTGACCCCCCAAGAAATTTTCAACTATAGACATTCAATTCAATTGTTTCTTGTGGGTGTGGTCCATTCGAACATTCTATATATACTTCATTTTCTGGCCCAATGTCCTAAAATGAGTTCATAAAATGGATGGACGGGGTAGATTTCTCACAAAAGTCAGGGTGGGCCTCATATAGGTTTCCAGCAAAGGAACTTCCTACGAAAGGCATTCCCACGAAATCCGTGTCCTTGGGCTGGTGTACCACACGGAAAACGGATTGGCTACTCCTGCTGTCACCAACCAATGGTTGATGGTCAGTGCTCTATGGGCCCCACCATGATTATGTGTTTCATCCATGTTGTCCATATATTTTTCCAGATCATTTTATAGTATGAAACCAAAAATGAGGTATATCCCAATCTCAAGTGGACCACATTACAGGAACAATGTCGAATGAGCTTTATCCATTGAAAACCTTTTGGGGGCCATAAAAGTTTTGGATCAAGCTCTTTTTGGTTTTTTCACTTTATCAGGGCATGTATGACCTAATCAACATATTGGATGTCAAATAAACAGTACGGTAGGCCCTAGGAGGATTTTAATGGTGGATATTCAATCACTATTGTTTTCCTATAGTGTGGTCCACCTGAGATTTATATCCCTCTTATTTTTGGGATAGAGACATAAAATGATATGTAAAAATGGACGAACGGAATGGATGAAACACATACAACATGGGGGCCACAAAGCACAGACCACCACCCACCGGGCTGGTGGCAGGGGGAGTAGCCAATCCATTTCTGTACCAAACACCAACTATATAGTTGGTGTAGATACGTGTCATGCGAAGATGACCGCCAGCACTCCGAGTTGTACGAACGGTTCAAAGGAGATCAAATTACATGGCCATACAATAATGTATTTATTATATCCACACCGTTCATCAAATTTTCTATATCATTTTAGAGCATTATCCAAAAAATGAATCATATCCAAAACTCAAATGGACCACACCAAAAATAACAGCGGGATAATGATTTTCACCATTAAAAAATTTACGGTGGCCACTATAACGTCTATTTTCCATCTAATCTATTCATAAGGTCAAAAATAGCTAGATGAAGAGGAAAAACAAATTTCATATTGATCCAAAACTTTTGTGACCCTAAAAGGGTCTCAAAGGTAGACGTTCAATCCCTCACTTCTTTTTGCAATGTGGTCCAGTTTATCTTTAGATCTGTCTTATTTTTCGGCTCAAGCCTTACGATGAGCTCGCAAAATGGATGGACAGTTTAGATATAACAAACATATCATGATGGGACCCACAGAACTTACTGATGTCAATACACCAGCCCATCCACTTCCCAATCCCGTCCCTAGCCCATCCACTTTGAGCGCAGATTGCGTCCTACGTAGGGCTCTGTGGGGCCCACTGTGATGTGTGTGTTTTATCTAAGCCGTTCATCATTTTTCTTATATTATTTTAATATATGATCTTAGAGATGAAGCAGGTCCACAGCTCTAATGAACCACACCAAAGGATGTTGCAGTGATAATGACATCCACCATTAAAACCTTTCTAAGGGCCACTGTAATGTTTTCTTAACCATCCAACCTATTCATTAGGTCATGTAGACATGGATGAAGTGAAAACACAAATATCAGCTTGATCCAAAACTTCTCCAGCTCCTAAGAAGTTTTTAATAGTGGACATTCAATGTAAGGCCCATATCCCAGTCCATACCGTTCCTTAGACTTCCGCGGTTCTCCCGATTAAATTCTGACAAATCGCGACCTATAATCGGCATTTGTGGGTGACCCTAAGTCGCACGTTGTCATCTCGAGTCGACTCGACCTAAGACTTATACCATCGCAACCGCGCCGTTGCCGTGGTTCCAATGCCGTATTTTGCACACCTATGCGATACCCAGGTTAGGAGTTGTGAGCCCACGTATATTTTGAGGAAACGCCACGCATTGCAATCCCAAGAAGAGAATCTCTACAATCTTTCAAATCAATCTCATTAATCAATCAAGTATAATAGCCATTCCTCTCTCACCCAAAAGTCAACACAACTCATGCCTCTCATGTCACTCTCTTACACAACCTATACCACCTATCACCTAATACTTCATCCATCACCCATCCCTCTCTCCTTATATCTCATCTCTCTCATTCTCCCCACCATTCTTTCCAAGCAACAAGGGTGAACGTCCAAGCATTCCAAGGGAGGAGAAGCTAGGTGTGGCCCACTTCCTACCCCCCCTTAATCTCCCATCTCCACCCTTCAATCTTTATCTTCCACCATCAAAGAGAAAACCTACGAGCTAAGAAGTCCAAGGAGCCTAGAAGAAGCGGAATTAGTGGGTGTTCATAGCCTTAGATCTTGATTTTGATATAAGGCCCATTTGTGATGGGACCCATTTTCATGTATGTGTTGTAAATAAGAGAGGCCCATAGTGGCAGGGTCCCTCCATCTCACCGCTCTCTCTCTATCTCTCTTTTCCATCTTGTGTCCCACCATGATGTATTTTTTTTTATCCATTGTCATCCACCATGTACACGTGGACCCCATCATGATGTATATGTTGTATCCTCACTGTCCAGCTGGGACGGTGGGACCCACCCGCATGATGGCGTGTTCCATCCATGCTATCCAGACCCTGGACGCTGGATGAAAGGAATACACAAATATCAGCTTTATTCAAGCTTTGGTGGACCACTGATGTGGACCCCACCTTGATGTACATGTTTTATATCTACACCGTCCATCACCTGCCCACCCAGAAATTGGGACAGGTGGGCCATCTTCGGTAGGACCAGCCGCTTTCCAGCAGTTGGCGCTGATGGAGGGGAAACAAATATCAGTTTGATATAACGGTGGGCCACGCTGACGTGGACCCACCATGATTTATTTATTATATCACCATCGTCCAAATTGTTGGACGGTGGGTTGCACCGTGATGATAGTGTTTTATCAACACCGTCCATCTCTGGCCCCAGTAGCAAAACAGTTGTTGTAATTGATGTTAGC
The DNA here is from genome assembly GCA_037074715.1 of Magnolia kwangsiensis. Lineage (NCBI taxonomy): Eukaryota > Viridiplantae > Streptophyta > Magnoliopsida > Magnoliales > Magnoliaceae > Magnolia > Magnolia kwangsiensis. The sequence continues at coordinate 30,131,417 of CM073584.1, read as the reverse complement.
AAGGTTTGTGGGCCTCCACCATGAGGCATATGTTATATCCCAACTATCTGTCTAAGACGTGGGACCCACTCCACACGTGTTGCACATGTGGAGGTGGGGCCCACCTTGATGTATGCATTCTATATTCACACCATCCATCTGAAAGGTGCTGTGCAGGGCCTACCATGATGTATCTGTTAGCCACGCCGTCCATGTCATTTGGCAGTCATGGGGCCCACACCACACGTGCAGCACGTGTGGGCTAGAGCTCACCTTATATATTTTGTGTCCACACCATCCGATGGTGTTGTGGGACGCACCTTGATGTATTGTTGTATCTGCACTGTCCAGCAGAGGATGGTGGAACCCACATGATGTTTGTGTTTCGTCCATCCTAGGACATGGACCCCCATATAATGTATACATCCACACCGTCCAGGCATTGGGATGGTGTTGCTGCATCATGATGCATGTGTTGTATCAGTGTCGTCCGACATATGGGACCCACAGTGATGTATCTGTTTTATCTATGCCATCCATTTGTATGGACCCCACATGATGTATGTTTTTTTTTATCTACACCGTCCATCCATGGATGGTGTTGTGTGGGGCTGACCGTGTTGTATGGATCTTATCCACATGTCCATAGGCTAGGACGGGTGGGGCCCACCTCCATTTATATATATATATATATATATATATATATATATATATATATATATATATATATATATATATATATATATATTATATTTGCACCGTTCATTTGCTGGGGATGGTGGGTCTCTTGATGCATGTATTCTACATTCAGCCGTCCATCTGTTGCTAGACATGGACCCTACCTTAATGTATATCTACACCGTCCACGGGACGTGGGATCCACCATGATGTTTATAGTATTTGTGGCTCATTGGAATGTGCAGGGCCCACCTTAATGTGATGTATTTGTGGCCCATTGTGATGAATATGGGGCCCATTTGATGAGGCCCGTTATGATGTATATGTTGCACATGCGATGGGTCCCACTTAATGTATATAAGGCCCATTGGTACAACCCATGTAATGCGGCCCACTTGATGTATATAAGGCCCATTGGTGTGGCCCATGTGATTCGGCCTGCTTGATGTATATGAGGCCCATTGTGATTTATTTAAGGCCCAGATATGAGGCCCATTGTGATGTGTTAGAGACCTATGGGTTGTGGCCCATTGTGATGTATTCGATGTCCATGGGACGTGGCCCAATATAATGTATATATGGCCCATATGATGAGGCCCATTATGATGTGTATGTGGCCCATAAGTGAGGCCCGATGTGATGTATATTGGCCCATATGATGAGGCCCAATGTGATGTATACAAGGCCCATGTGATGAGGCCCGACGTGATGTATAATGTATATTAGGCCCTTGTGTGAGGCCATGGGCCCCACTATATTTTAGGCTTTATGTGGGTTACTCCTTGGGAGCAATGTTGGTTAAATGTCCACATTGATGAGCACTGATGGTTAAATGTCCACATTATGATATTCTCTTAGGCCCTTGTTAGGCCAATTACCGATACTGATTTTGAGTATGTGGTAGTATAACATCATGACACATGCCCATGCGCATCATCTACATGCTTGATATGAGATGTGATTGACCATTGCATATGTCATTGGGTAGGTTGTTATGGGTCTCCCTGATAGGTGGAGCTGTCTCACATGAGCTCACTGTATGCGCACGATTAATGTATGACTAGATTGTGTGACTCATGTATCTTGCATTGTATGTTGTGAGTGTGGTATACCCTAGCGACATCAGGGCCATAGTTTCTACAGGCATATCGTGGATAGCCAGATGGGACACTAAAAATCTTTTTCTGCATGGGGTGCTAAAGATGTCCATGGGTGAAAGTCCCTAAACCTTCGTGGCTAGAAGACGCTCCAACGTCTAGATCGAGAGAATACATGAGCGCCCGAGTGTCGAATAGTAGTTGGCTACGTCTCCCACTGTGTCATGGTCGATAAGAAGGAGCTGTGGCCTTACCCGTTCGAGGGTAGAGGCATAACTAGGACGAGTTTGACCAGCTTATAAATGGATCCGCTATCGACGTGTCGGGTAGATATTGGCTGACTACTGGTCAGACGGATGATGAGGTCTCTTCCACTTGCATGGTTATGCGTCCAACGGGCGGTGATCTGTGTAGGGTGTACTAGACCCCGATGATGATCCTAGAAATGTACAGTACTGATATGTGGACTTATTGAGCAGGAGTTGCATACTCAGCATTTTACCCATTCATTCATTCATTCACTAGCCACTTGTGTTGGTGGTGTGCAACTAATTGTTATATGTACCTTTGCAACGAATAAAATTTTAGTTGGAGCTCACGACTAACCTGAGATTAGAAGTTTACCACATTGAATCTGACTATCCAAATTTAGGTATGAGACCGGATGAGATAGAAGTCCCTTGTGATAAACCCCATAGCCTGCGATACTATGTATTATCATCCCAACTTCACACTCCAGCTTGATCATTTCATTCGGATCACATATTGCATTGCATCCTCAGCATATAACATTTGACTTATTATGTTTTCGCATTAATCTGATATTGCATACTTAGCACTTACCTTGCACATACAGTTACACCACCCTCTAAGCTTTTTATAAGCTTATGCACGATAGATGTGTGCAGGTGGCATTAGATTGCAGCAGCGTTGAGCTTGGAGCGTGCGGCGGACTTCTGGAGCTTTGATTTTCGATATATGTATATTTCTCTTTCAGCACTGTATTCAACTATTTATATTAGTAGATATGTGATGATGATGTTGCCTTTGTGATTTGGGTAAACTTGTAGTTTTTATTCTTACGAGATAAATGTATGTTGAAAAATCCTCCTCGTAGGATTCCGGGATCGGAATCTAGCGTATAGGCGTTGGGAGCCGAGAATGGGGTATTACGAAGGCTGTCGACACCAGATTCAGCGATCGAAAATTCTGTGAGCCCGGTTGCCGAATTTAGAGCGTGACATTTAATCCCTACCTTGGACCTACCTCTTCTTTTTTTTGCTTACACCTTAAATGATCTGAAAAAGTTGATGGACGGTGTGGATCGAACACATAAATCATGGTGGGACATAAAGAAGTTTTACATGTTAAAAGTTGGTTTTGTATTGCACAAACAATTTAAAGAGAAGAAAATTTTCGTAGTAAAAGGAGTAATTTTGGAAGCTATTTTTTTTAATAGAAAAACTTATGAAGCGCATTCCACGTTCACCATTAAGCCAGACTCCTATCGTGGAAAGAATTTAGTGAAAAACGACTTAGGGCTTTCTTTCTTCTGTATTAATAACGCATTAAAAAACACCACTAAACGTGGAACATTTTCCCAATTCTGCATTAAGTACAAAAATTTAGCGTTAACAAACATGCCCTAATTCTAGCCGTATGTTCTATTAAACAACACCTCAACCCACTTTGCATTTGGACATTGTGAATTCTCAATTTTTATACTTCTTGCTGCTTTGCTGTCCTTGTAATGTCTACCCACACATGCAGAATTTCTTCAGGTTTTTCCATGGACCGGGGATGTCCTGAGACAAGCATTCGACATTTTCCACATGGATATATAAAACAGTTAGCTGAGACAAGGATGCCATCTTAGCTAAGCTTGCTTGTCTTGCATTTCCGTTTCCCATAACTTCCCACTTGCCAAAGCTATTTCCTATTCGTAGTTCCTCTAAGTGAGTCATCCTTGATATGACATTTGGTGCTATCTTTTCAAGAGAATTCTTTTTCGTCAAATCCAAGAGCTTTAGATTCTGTAACTCACCCATTGTTTCTGTCAGTTCATAGATGCCAGTTTCTTGTAAGCAAAGTATTTCTAGCTTCTTCAATCCATCAATTAGAGTTATCGTCTTTTAACTGAGGACATCTATCCAACCAGAGTGTTCGAAGGTTTTTTAGGCACTCTAGTGATGGGGGCAACATTGAGATATTAATGCCACACATATTCAAAACTTCGAGGGAATTCATCCCTTGAAAGAAATCTTCAGGAATCTCTTTCAATGAATGATTCCTAAACAAAAACAACATTAGGAGCTAAGGACATTCAATTCGATCCAAAAGTTTATTAATTTCATTGTATACAAATGAAATCCTCTTACATTCCTGCACATTTTCAATCTCCGGCCACTCTTTCAAACCTGCTTTGGCTCTTACCAAAAACTCATGCTCAGCTTCTTGGTCACTTGTTTCATCAAGGTCGTCTTGCCTACAACTCCCATGCCATACACTCCGATCATGTTGATGTTTTCATTCTTCATTGCATCCATGACCCATAGAAAATTCTGTGGATTTAAGAGGCATAAAGCCCCTAGTAGGCAAGGATTCGATGGTTGGAGGAGGCGGAGGGTATGATACATTACTAGATTTTGCCGCAGTTTGGAGTCTACGAACATCATCCATCTTCTTTTTTGCTTCTTTATGTAGATGGTAACGAGTCAAAACAGCCTATGCTCAAACTATTTGAATCTTTTTTAGACATCATCTACCTCGTCCAACCATTTCTGAACATCCTTAGTGATCACTTGCCCAATCCAGATATCTGCATCCACCTTTCCTTGTACACCATCTCTCGTCCTTCCCAACTTTTCAACTTCTTTGTTAAGATTGATGACATTACTTCTATAGCAAAGGAGATAACTGGCCGGACACTTTATAATAACCACTACGGCTTTTCCAGCTTCTGTAACCGGTGTAACCACAATCCCCAAGATTGCCATGATTGCAGCCATTGTATGTTTTGGATGGATGAAAGAGAATCTGTGGAGCAGCAACAATTGTTCAACAACAGAAGAAAAACCTGAAATAAGCATGATAGATAAGAAGATGAGTTGAAATAAAAATAAATAAAGAGAACTAAGTTGTAAGCCAAGAAGAAAAGAAGGTACTAGTATTACCTTACCTTTTCTTAGCAATTGCTTGTCCCAGTGAAATAGCATATATACTTGTAGTAAATATGCTAAAAGAAAAAAAGACTGAACGTGTATGCATACTTTTCAATTCATCAGGTAACTTAGACCAGTACAAAGCTTTGTAGATAAACTTACAAAACGATTTGTGGGCCCCATTGTGATGTGTGGATGGCAGCCAATCTGTCTATCATCTACACCCCCTCGTGTTATCCTTGGATACCAAACATCAGGCTGATCCAAAACTCAGATGGGCCACACCATAGGTAGCTTTCGTAATGGGAAGGCCCACCATTAAAAACTTCCAGACTCTGTGTGGAGCCTATCTTATTTTGTCTATAACATCTAAACCATTCAGAAGATTCACCTGACACCCTAATAATCTGCCCATTCCAAAACTCAGGTAGACCACGACCCATGCAGAGGAGGGTGTGGCTTCTGTGGATCCCTGAATCCACTGAGGTGGGTGGGATCCCTGACCACGGGCCCACCTTGACCATTTTGAATACTCATTCTAGGGCATGATACCAAAAAAAATGAAGCATATCTAAATATCAGGTAGACCATAATATATGAAACAGTGGTAATTGACATTTAAACTTCTCACGGACCACAAAAGTTTTGGATCAAGCTGATTTTGTGTGGTCTCTTCATCCAGGTCTTTGTGAACTTATCAACAGGTTGGATGGAAAATAAACATTTTGGTGGTCCCCATGAAGTTTTTAATGGTGAGGATTCAGTCGAGGCCGTTTCCTGTGGCATAGCCCACCTAAGATTTGCATATGTTTCATATTTTGGATCATGTTCTAAAATGAGCTTTCAAAATAGAAGGACGGTGTAGATGCAGGGAACATACATCACAGGGGACTCCACAGGGATCCACCCAAATGGATGCCCTATAGAGGATTTAGGCATGATTTAACATGAGCCAAAGCGCGCAATCAAAACTATAAATATGAAAGAATTTTGAAGTATTTATCAACCATGCAACTATTAATCACTGCAATTGTGGGGAATGAATAAATAAGAAATTGGTGACTGTGAGAACAAAACTGCTTCAGGATCTTGCGATGTACTCTCTCAATCTAGCAACTAAGCCGAACGGAAAGCTATTGTAGCTGATGCACTATGGCATGAGTGTGCGGGGGTATGTGTGCGTGTGTAAAATAAATAAATAAATAAAACGTACTCTGCAAACTCAGGAGGATTTAATCGATTGAATGGAATCACTTGCTGTGTTTTATTTCTTAATAATAGTTTCCTTGTTTGCCAACTATTGAAAGATTATGGACGGTTTGGATCATTTAACAGTGGGCTCCACTTATGCAAACCGAATACCCAACTACGGAAACGGATTGACTACCCCCGCCACAGCTCGTGGCTGATGGTCAGTGCTCTGTGGGCCCCACCATGATGTATGTGTCTCATCCATTCCGTTCATCCATTTTTAAAGATCATTTTAGGGCTTTGAACCTAAAATGAGAAGGATATAAATCTCAACTGGACCACACCATAGGAAAACAATAGTGATTGGATATCCACCATTAAAATCCCCCTAAAGTCCACTGTACTGTTTCTTTAACATTCAATATATTTATTAGGTCATACAGACAGACCCAGATGAAGGGAAGAAAACAAATATAAGCTTTACCCAAAACTTTTATGGCCCCCAAAATGTTTTAAATGGTCAACCTTCATTTAACACTGTTTCCTTTAATGTGGTCCACTTGAGATTGGGATATACCTCATTTTTTGTCTCATACATAAAATGATCTCAAAAAATAGAGAAACGGCATGGATGAGAAACATACATTATGGTGCAGCGCACATAGCACCAACCATCAGCCATTGGCTAGTTGCAGGGGCGTAGCGAATCCGTTTCCCCAACTACGGGCATTTTATCGGAAATGGGTGACTGTATATATGCAATAGTTAAGGACCAGGATTGAGTAATACACGGACTCGGAGTGACCACCGTGGTATATGACTTTTATCCACACGGTACATTAATTTTTTTCCAAATCATTTTAGGAGCCCAAAAAAAGAGACAGATCCTGGGGTTTAAGTGGACCAAAACATCAGAAGCCGTGGGGATAATGGATGAAGAGAAACCATAAATAACAGCTTGATTCAAAACTTCTGGTGGCCACAAGTTTTCAAGGATAGGTATTTAATCTCCACTGTGTGGTCTGATTGAGCCCTGTATCTATCTCATTTCTGAGCTTATATATTAAAATAATATGGGCTTGATTAAAAAACTGTAATAGATCCAAATCTAAGGTAGACCACACCAACAGAAACAATGATGATTGAACACCCACATTGAGTGCAAAGGGCAGAGCTGATGGTTAGACTAACTTTAGTTAGAGAAAAATAACTTTCTTTGTGGGGACCACCGTTTGAATGGTACAGATCTCCTAAATAAATGATAATTTGGCAGAAAAGATGGATTTGCATGATAGAAAATGTAATTTGTAGATGCCTTTTCCCATGAATTGATCATCTGGTCCCACTATTAGAGACGAGGCTCATATGCAAGTTTAAACCTCCTGCTATTGTACCTATCAACTAGGTATCTATATTTTTATTGATTAAATAGTAGATTATCTGATCTAAACCATAAATGATCATCACGTACTATCAAAATAATTTTAACAGCTAACAAAAACTTTAATAGTAAAAAATCTTTGAACATCTCACTAAAAATTTTGACGGTTGGGTCTAGTGAACAAAGTACTTGATGAATAATTGATCTAAATAGATCCGGCCATTAAACAGTCCCTAGTGAAACCTAGTAGTTTTCTTATTGGCAAGTGTAAGAATCAATGGTTCTTAATAGAAATACCTAACCACGTTCAGTTTTAATGACTTCTAGGTAGCATTGTGGGAAAATTAGAAGCCCACCAATCAAGAATATGACTTATGCACGTTTTTAAGGATTAATCAATTCCATGCAATATCAAGTGACTTAAACTTGATAAAACCAATGTAAGTGTGGCAAAGGTCTGATACTGGTCAATGGATTAATTTACTCCATGCAATATCAAGTCAATATCATTATGATCATTTGATCTATGCCAACTGACTCTAGGGCAGTAATTTGAACTTGATTGAACCAATGCAAGTATCCTAAAGTTCTGACCCTAGATCTTGCAATCATGGCACACTCACACTCTTACGTGGATTAAAGAGAAAGGCATACAAACAATAAGTTGGATCCTTGATTGTAAAGGTTGTTTATTCCAATCCAAGTCATTCCGCATTTAAGATAACTTTATATCTCATGATAGAATGTCCATAGTTGTGTCCCATATAATCGTGATGATTATGGCATACATAGAATATTGAGATCCATGATCTACAATTTTCTCTAGTCAATGACCATCGTGATCAATCTCTGGTTCACAAAGACTACAAAGTACTCAATACTCCTCAACTAACCAACTCATTGTCATTATGATCTAGGGTTGAGAAAAACCCTATCCTATCAACATGGTAGTGGATCAGGGCTAATGTTAGTTTTCGAAGGAACATATTCTCCAACACAAACTTCTGACATAACTGTGAATGGAGCATCAACTCAAAATTGCACTGAGAAGATAATAGTGACCTTCTGATTTTTTTTTCATTTTAATTTGAACCCTCCATTTAGTAGACATTATTTGGATGATTATAATTACTTGATAGGTGTGATTTTAGAATATGCTCCATCCACAATGACCCCAACAGTTTGGATGGTCTGGATAGTTGTACACAAGTACCATGTTTTCATTAGAATAAGTCACTTCAATTCTTAAAAGGTGCTAAACTAACCTAAGAGTCTAGCCCTGACTCTAGAGACTCTACCGGCAGGTAGTATAAATTCCATAAGAGAACGCTTTCCAAAAAAAAAAAAAAAAATCCTAAAAAGCAAAAAAATGTCCACCAGCCTATTCTGGATTGTCCCATTATTGTTGGTTACACTGCTTTTATTTTTGCCTTGTTCCCAAACAAGTGTCAAGCTGGCAAAATTGGGGTACCTTACCTATAGGGGGACATTAAAATGCCTTGAAGTTGCTTCTTTCATAGTAGCATAAATAAAAGATCTCCAATATACTATGTTCACTTTGCCCATTTTAGACACTCCTGTGTTAGTTTAAGCACTGATTAAAATGGTCGTGACTTTGTCAAACACACACATGACATATTTACACAGTAATCTAGACAACTAGACTAACCTAATTGTAGATCAAGCATAACCCAAAAACACCAGTAAGATGATAAATGTAACGGTATGATTTTGCCCTTCGAATTTGGGGAACTCACTATTTTACTTTTAACCATCTATTTGATAGTCATTAATTAGAAGAATAGGATTACTTAATCAATGTGATGTTAGAGATACGCTCCATCACAAAGTGACAGACAATTTGGATGGTCAGGGAGTTGAACATAAGTGACATGTGATGAGTATGAGCCAGATAGTAGATTGGGACTTCTGCTCATATTGCAATGGAAAGGATGATTAAAAAATTTATGAAATGGAACAATGAAATTATTTGTTCCTTTTTTTTGTTTATACAAGTGGAAGAAAAAGTAGGAAACTAATGCCCATGTTAATCTCAAATGTGTAAGTGTCACGAGGTTTTTGGATTCATTAAGTGCAACTAATTGGCAACCTAGTTGTTTAGAACTCTTTAAAATTATTACATATCAAAATCTCTCGTACTACTAAAATATACATATATTTATTTATGTGAAGAAAAAATTCATATTGAATAATTTATAAAATATAAATAAACTTTTAAAAATTAAATTAAAATAACATTTAAAGAATCAATATGTTCACCTTTTTCAATTTACTCCAATATCTCAAGTATATATGTATAAATATTTTGATATGCTCCCCCTGCACATATATAAGAATATATAAAAGTCAAGATATCTAAAAATTGGTATTAAAAGAATTCTACATTAATAATTTTCTTGTGTATTATCTTATGATTAATATAATAAAATTTTATGTAAAAATTAGTATTATACAAAAGAAATGTGAGAAATGAAATCAACTTGAATGAGAAATAAAGAAAAAATTTACCAAACTCATCTCTTTCATAGAAATTCATAATTCACGCTTGTGTTTTTAAGATGAAATTAGGTATGATAAATAAAGATGTTTAAATAAAAGAGGTGTGAGTGAAGTAGGTATGGAAAGTAAATGTAGGTGAGAAAAGTAAAAATGAATGAAGTGTGAAAAATAAAGGTGGGTAAAGATAGATAAAGAAAGTTGAGTTGGGTGAAGTGTAACACCCCATATTTTTCAGTACTCGGGTATTACCAATAAGACCTAGTTTAGTATAAATATAAACCTGATGTATCTGAACATTTGTCCTCATTCTAGCTTGATTTGATAGTTGGGAGTAATCTTCACCCTTAGACCAATACATCCATCCGTTTAATTCTCAAGATAAGCCACCACATCACTCTGAAACTAAACCACATGCCACAAATCTAGGATATTAAGTAGCACAAACTACTGTTCATTGAATCCTCAATAGCTATCCACACCTAAACCACACAATCGAGCTTAAATCCGACCATTTGAAGAATGTACACCCATAGATCAAACCACCTTAAAAAAAACTGTAACATATCCAAATCTAGGCCACGAAATGTTTTTAATGATCATTCATAGTACCAAATGCATTTCATCAGTTCTGTGAGGGGGCCAAACTCGATTTGAACACTTGATCAGGCCCAAGAAATAAAAAGGCCAGCCAGGGCCTATATTGGACCACTACTGAGAAATGGCCTTATTCCATTCCATGGCCATTCATGTGGCGTAATGCATGCCCATCAACCCACTTCATTTCATGGGTTAAATCACTCACAAGAACATGTTAAATAAAAATAAAAAATAACAACTTCACCGAGGCTAGGACCCATCCACCACATTGACATTGCAACACCCACACAACACTTACACCATTGCATTGCTGCAGAGGCTAGACCCACCACCTGGATCCTACCAGTGGTTTATCCAACTTCACCATGGTTTTTATGGTCATCAAGCATATGTGTATCCACAAAGAATCATCATAGATATCAGAAAGCAAATCAACAAGAAAACCAACCAAAAATTAATGTCAAAAAGTTCAAAATGCAACAGTTAAAACCATGGTTTTAAGACTTAGATGAGCCTGAAAAATCATGGTCCTGTTTTCCATGATCACCTTCCTAAGCACCACAGAGGAAACAAATACACATTCCAGTTTCAAGGCTCTGGAAGATTAGATTTGAAGCAACGAGTTAAAGAATCCTGTTCATGCAACATGATAATTTCTAAGCGACACATGAGAAGGAAACAACAACCTCAAGAAAATGCAGACATCATGATCAATACATTTAAAAGGTAACACGCGATTTTCTTTTCAATGGCAAGGTAACATGGGATGTGTGTGATGTTGAAGGGGTAAGTGTTAAGACACATGCACAAGAATAATAAAACTTAAGGAACTAGAATATGCACTCGAGAATTGAGAAACATACAATCTAAATGAAGGGCTCTTAACCGAACAATATAACCATATAAAATCATGTGCTTTATGAGTCATAAATTTTAGCAGCAGTGAAACACAAAGTAGTTCAACCAGCAATGTGGTCATAGCAAGGTCCAAAGTTCGAACTATCAGTACCAAGCACATAGGACCTCCTGCAAAACCAATACCTACCAACCCAACAGGCTGTTGATTTGCATTATTTATTTATCTTGTGAGGGTATGTTGGGATGGAGCAGGATGTCACAGAACCCAGAAATTATATAATCCTCGGGTGAACTATGTGCGTCTGTGTGTTATATCCTCAGGCTTTAAGTCTGTGGGGCACACAGGTCAGTAATGCACACTGTTGATCAGGTGGGCCCCACTAGATGGACCACACGACAAAAATTCCCACATTGGAAGATCATAAACGTCCAATCATTACCTTTTTCTGTTGAATATGGACTATAGCAGCATCTTTTACCTAACTGTCTATCTTCACTTTTCAGGACATCGATCAAAGGGTTAGGCTTGCCACAGGAACATTTTGGGGCATGGTCCGTCCAAAGTTGAGCATATCAAATCAATGGTCTGACCAACTGAAAAATGATTCCCGCCCAAGTTCAATAACAATAATGGATGGCTTAACTGCCAGCTGTTTCAAGTGTTACGTTACAAGCTATAATGGCCATAACATGTTTATGGCCATGCAAGGGTCGAATTTTTTTTATTTTTTTTTAAGAAAAATTTTGAAAAATATTTAAAAAGTTTCAAAAAAAAAAATAAAAAAATAAAATTAGAGGATTCCAAATATGTATGATAGTGTAATAGATCATTCTTTGGTAAGAATGTTGCCTCAGGCTATCTGATGATTTTATCAACTTGAGAGGCTTAGACTAACTTCAAAATTCATATATTTAATTTTCTAAATATCCAGTATCAAGGATTCAATATAAATAAATAATATGAGCATGGATCTAATGATAAGACAATTATATATTTATATTTATATAACAATTTTACTAAAAACAACCATAGTATAGCTAATTTAGGACTCACTCAAATGCCCCCCAAATGGCCCAAAATTTAAGCAGTTTATAGAGTTCATCCCACCAATGGATATCCCTAATCATTTGAAACAATTTTCTTTTTAAAAAATTTGAGGAAAAAAATAAAAATTAGATTTGAATAAACAGCATCAGGTCAATTTAAGACCACTCTAATGCCCCTAAAATTGCTTGAAATTCATGTAATTTGTGGAACTCATCCTACTAATGCATATCCCTACTTGACACCATTTCCCTCAAGAAATTTAAAGAAAAAATAAAAATTAAATTTAGATGAATAGTGTTGGGCTAATTTAGGACAACTTGAATGTCCCCAAAATAGAGCCTGAAATTCATGCAATCTGTGAAATTAATCCCGCTAATGCATATCCATTTGGCACCATTTCCCTCAAGATATTTGAAAAAGAATTAAAAATAAATTTGAATGAATATTGCCGGCCCAATTTGAGACCACCCGAATACCACTAAAAGGGGCTACAATTCATGTGATCCGTGGGAGTCATCATACTAATGCATATTAGCGCCAATTTGGTGTATGGTATTAGGTGGGATTAGGTGGTATGGAATTACATTTAGTCCCATGCAAATTCCATCCGGCATTTGGTAACAACAAGAAGGGTTGGAAAAATCCCAGTATTATATCATCCAGTGCAAAAGTAGATGTCGCAGAATTTTGTGGTGATTTCAAAATCCACCACATCTATGAGCCCCACGTTGATGCATTTGTTTTATCCATGCCGCCCATCGATATGAACCCTTTACACATAACATTCAAGTTGCATATGCGTACAGGTGGCCATCATCTAAATGGATGGTTAAAAAAGGTTAACAAGTTGCTTGTTTGTGATCCTTACATTTCTAGCCCACTTGAGGCTCGAAATTTCCTCATTTTTGGCAAAAGTATATATTGCAATGGGCTTATTACAATCATTCTATTAAATATCACATATGTACACTAATTTGGGATAGTAATGCTGATTCGGGATATCACGTATGTTCCTGTGAATATATTGAAAAATTCCAATGCATTCCAATTCCTCCCATTGACACCCATCCAAACAAAATATTTGGATTTCAAATGCATTTCACTTACTCCCATCTAAAGACAACCACGTAAGCCATTTACTCTTAATTCATTTACCTCCAATTCCACTTCCCATTTATATCCATTTATTTGCTCCAAAACAAACCCTTCAAGGAAATGGGTTAAAAATAATCCCAAGAATCAAAGATATAAAAAAGTGGAATAGAAATGGTGAAATTACCAAAATAATCCCCAAAGGCGCCGTTACACTTGACCACAACAAGGCACTACAGGACCGTTACAGTCCAATCTTTCAAAACAGGCCGTTACAACCCTGTAATGCATAATGGCCCAAACTTTTATTGTTGTATAACAGCCAGTCCCACCAGTACAGATTCAATAGCGTAGCACACTCCACAAAGGATTGAATTCTTCACCTGAGTAATAACCAGTGGGTGAATGCCCAATCCTTGTTTTATCCACTGAAGCATGGTAATTAGTTGGACAAGTTACAGATGGTACGTGAGATCTTAAAGAGATCACACCAGTTCACACAGACAAGGAAGCAACTTAGACACAACCTTGTTCACCCTGCCAATCTGTCATTGCGACAAGGGCTACAAAATCAAGGAGTGGCATTATCTTTGTAGCAGCTCTTGGATCTGTGGCTGTCAAAAAGCCATGTCTAGGTTGGTTTTTTAATGGGTAACAACATTATATATTTTATTCAGAAAGAAACAAAAAGATACCAGAGAGGGCCCTACTCACCACATACACATGCAATACAATAATCCCCTAACGAGGACAATATCATTTTATCAATCACTTCCACGTAATTTTTTGTAAAACCCTCTTTAGCATATATGTCAACCTCTGCATTCACACTTCTATGCATATGTGGAAGAACAAATCTATTGATCCACTGATATCAATAATATATTCAACAAGATTTATTAAATCTATTCCTCAACATTTCCTTCACTCTTGGGCGTGGTAACCATATTTGCTTCTAGGTAGATTGTTACTGCAGCGATGGCCCTTTGGAAGTGGAGTTTCCCTCTTTGGCAAGCTTGTCCCCTGATAAGAATATATGGGTGGCTAGTTGCTTCTCTTCCAAGGTTGGGTGCAGGGTTTGGTGTCCTATATGTCACAGGGCTCTAAATGATGATGAGGGTGACGACTTCGCGAGGCTTGTGATGCGCCTACGCAACATTTCCCCTTCCCCTTCTTCCCCAAATGGCCTAGTATGGGGTGCCTTCTCATCTAGTAAGTTTTCAGTCAAATCCCTCTACCAATCAATTCGCCCTGCTTCAATCACCAGTGAGGCTGACATTTTTTACACCATTTGGTCTAATGGGACTCCCCCAAAGGCGGCTACCTACCTTGGCTTGGTTAGTGGGCCACAAGTGCATTCTTATGATTGACAATCTTCAAAAATGGGCCATGATCTTCCAAACTATGTCTTATGTGCATGAGGAGTGCGGAGTCCTTAGATCATCTTTTTATACACTACATATTCGCCCACAAAATCTGGTCTCATTTGTTCAAGGTCTTTGACTCAACCTGGGTGATGCCGGCTTCAGTTCTTCATCTATTTGGGAGGTGGCATGCTGCTTAGTTCTCTAATCCTTATCGGACAAGGTATTCTGTAATGGTAACGGTGGTCATAACAACCACCATCATTACCTTTACGATACAGGTTGTAATAGCTGTTACGGTCCCCGTGACAACCATTACCGCCTCTCTTTTTATTAAAAAAATCCGAACAACTTGTATTGGCCCATAATGGACCATTAAAAGGCTGTTACGGCCCTTATGGGGAGACAGGAGCTGTAATAGCCATTACAGGTCATTTTTTTTTCACAACAGCGATTACAACCTTTATGATCCTGTAACGTGTAATGGTTGCCACCAAAGAGGAAAAGGTTTAATTGCTTGCATCCGACCGTATTAAGGTAGATCTGAACAGGTTTATTGCGCATTGTAAACCCAATTCAAGAATGAAAGAAACAAAGAATTCCAAATAATGGAAACTACTAAAATATTTTTTCATCCAAAAGAAAAATGAAAAGAAGAAATCTAACGCCAAAAAAACAAAAGAAAAGAAAAGGATAGACATACATCAATGATGGCCCCTGCGGCTTCTGTTAGTGCTGGCAAGATGTCGAGCAGATCGCGTCTGATCGTAAGATAAAGGGCATCAATCAATTTCTGATCATTTAAATTAAAAAGAAATAACCTTTTAAAAAAATTAAAATGAAAAACGAAAAATGAAAATGCAGATGATGATGATGAGAGAATACAGGAGGAGCTTATGGTTAGACGTCTCATGGATGGATTCGGTCATATACTCTTCAATGTTCGGCCGGTCTACGTCTATCTCTGAGCATGACGTGCGGAGCTCAAACATGGTATGATGCTCCATCGATAGAGAGGCTTTCTTTGCTGCCACTGCGGCTGGTTATTGCCTGCATCCCTTCTTCCCCTTCTCTCTGTTTTCTCTCTTTCGGGCCACAGGAGGAGGAAACAGATTGGCTACTCCCCTTGACACCAGCCAATGGATGGTGGTCAGTGCTATGTGGGCCCACCATGATGTATGTGTTTCATCCATGCCATCCATCTATTTTTAGAGATCATTTTTAAGGTATGAGTCCAAAAATGATGTATATCCAAATCCCAAGTGGACCACAATATAGGAAACAGTGTTGAATAAGGGTCGACCATTAAAAACATTTTGGGGGCATAAAAGTTTTGGATCAAGCTGATCTTTGTTTTTTCTCTTCATCTGGGCTTGTATGACGTAATCAACCTATTGGATGTCAAATAAATAGTATAGTGGGCCTTAGGAGGATTTTAATTATAGATATCCAATCACTATTGTTTTCATGTGGTGTGGTCCACCTGAGATTTATATCCCTCTCATTTTTGGTATCAAGCCATAAAATGATCTGTAAAAATTGATTAACGGAATGGATGAAACAAATACATCATTTTGGGGCCCACAGAGCACCGACCACAGCCACGGAGCTGGTGGCAGGGGGAGTAGCCGATCCGTTTCCACGGAAGTGCGGCTTTTACGGTAGGGCCCATATTGATGCATGTATTCTATATCCACGCCGTCCATCCATTTTTACCAGATCATTTTAGGGCATGTTCCAAAAAATGAAGCAGATCCAATTCTCAGATGGACCATATCATAGGAAACAGTGGCGATTGAACATTAACGGGCCATACAAGCTTTGGATCAACCTAATATTTGTTTTTTCCCTTCATAAGGTTAAACAGGTTGAATGGAAAATAAACATATCAATGGGTTGGACGGCAAATAAATACTACCGAAGTACTATGTTGAGCCCTGGAAAGTAAGTTTTCAATGGTACGACCTTCCATCACCACTTTTTCTAAAGCATGATCCATCGGAGATTTACATATGCTTAAGGCCTCTTTGGTAGCGGAGATTAGGTTGGAGTAGACTGGAGTAGGTGGGATAAGGTTTTGAAATCCCACCCCGTCCTCCTCGAGTTCTGTTTGGGCGGCGCGGTATTATTGATGGATGCGAGAGATAGCTGGATTCGAAGGACGATCCGGTGGATTGCAAATCCTACATACTTTATTTCTCGCCTCATCCCTATCCCATGCTCTATCCCATCCCTAGCCCGTCCTCAGTCTAGCGTATGGACTGCGGGATGAGAGTTTCCATGCTTCCGATTTGGCAGGAGAGAGGCTGTGATAAGTTTCCGTTTTGGCGCGAAATGGGGTTTATAACAACCACCTGAGGGTCATGATGGTCGTCTTCATCAATCGGCTGCCATCGCGAGCGGAGGGTTTGCTCATCCTGAGGTAGGTCTTCTTCCACTGTCGATCTGCATGAGACGTTGTTTTGTACTGTGCACATGTCTTGTATGTTCCAGTTATTGATGATTTCTATAGCATCCGAGAGGGTCATAAAGGGTTTTCATGCATCTGATGTATATCTGTGGCTTCCAGTGAAATAAGCCCTCCGATATGGAGTTGGCTTGTCTATCTAGCTGCGGTGGGTTCTAAACGAAGTCTGATATACATGTGCGGTAGGATTTCTTCTCCGTCCATCCAATCTGCCCTGTATTTATTCCCTTTTCTCCAATCTTTCTTACATAACTCTATGGGGTGGTCCATTTTGTTGTGTTCCTCCCGATCGATTTGCAGTGCATTATTTTTTTATTTTTTTATTTTTTTTAAAAGATTGGCTGGGTCCCCACTACAATGTCCTTACGACCTGCTCCACCATCTCTACGGCCAGATCTCTGCCCCCTTGAATACCTGTAATACCTTCTCAGTTCATCTTTGATACACTTAAGTCCCAAAATTTCTTGGGCAATACTATCCGACTGTACCGATGGGCATCTGAAAGTGGCACCAACATCTACCTAGAGGCCTGTACAGTTATTTGTACTTACTATTGTAGTGGGGCTTTCAGATCATAGGCCAGCCCAGCTTAGTCTGAGTTTGATTCCTTAACACTTGGTCTGAACCCCGACCAAAGAGTTACTCTGGCCCATTTCCTACTTACCTATTTCTGTTTCTTCCATACTGCATATGATTTTGGGTTTTCTAGTTACTATTTTCTGTTTTAATGCATTTTTTGATCTATGTCATAATTTTCTGTGATATGAGTTTCAATTTTGTTTTCTGCTGTAATGCCATGTAGGTTCTTATTTCTATTTGTCATATTTTTATTTGTTATAGGTTCTTATTTCTATTTGTCATGTTTTTATTTGTTACAGGTTTTTATTTTTATTTGTTATGTCATTATTTGTTATATGTTCTTATTTTTATTTGTTATGTAAAGAGGAAAAAAAAAAAAAAATACCGAATTCAATTTCCCTACTTTCCCCTCTATTGCTGCATTAATTCGAAGACTTAAAAAGTGAGTTTTACTATCTGAAATGTCCCCAGAAGTAGCTTTGTTTCTAAGAAAGAAATATTGTCAAGCACTTTTAAGAAATATTGTCAAGCACTTTTCAATGTTGAGGGCGTATTTAGATGCACTACAAAATTGAGTTGCAATTTGTCTAATAGTGGAAGTGTCCGGCCTGTGTCTTAGTGGTCATTTTGTTCCTTAAGGCCCCACGGTCCTCCGAGTCGTATTCCGGCGGCCTACGACGCTTAGATAACATTTGCGCACGACCCTAAGTCGCATTCTATAAATCCGAGTCGGCTTGACCTGATACCTATGCTATTGCGACCTCATCGTCGTTGCGGTTCCGACGCCGCGTCTCATGCGTCAATCCGAGTTGTAGATCAAAAGTTATAGGCCATGCATCATTGAGACCATTAATCATGATGTGGGGCCCACCTTGTGCTCATGCACATTTTCTTAGGTGAACCCAACCTAGGTTCATCGTTTCCCATGAGAGATACCTATAGCCTAGCTCATCTAGACTAGGTAAATGACATCGTCTCTATGAGCATGCCTTACATGTAATAAGTACAAGCATACTTTCTTCTCTTCCCTACGCGCTTACAAAGCCATCATTGCACATTTCTCTTTCTTATCTCTCTCCCTCTCTCTTCATTTTCATCTCTCCTAGCAAGAGAAGCTATAAACGTCCCAAGCCGAAGAGAGAAACTCATTAAAAATTCAGCCACATTCCACTATAGATCCCCTTCAATCCAGCCTTCGGATCATAATCTCCACCATTGTAAGAGCCTCATAGGTGCATTGGAAGGCTAGGGAGGAAGAAGAAGGTTAGGTGGGTGCTTCTCTCTCTTTCTCTCTTCCCTTCTCTCTCTACTCCCCTCTCTTTTTCCCTGATGGACATGGCCCACTGATGATGCATGTACTATATCCAGACCGTCCATCCAGTGGGACGCCCACTGTCTAGCGAACAACCCCATTGCTGCCCATTTTTGGGCCTGTGTGGCCAGTTGGTCACACAGGCTCGGATGGAGAGAAAAACACAAATATTAGCTTGAATTCCAAACTCAGTGGGCCACTGCGTGGACCCCACTTTGATGTATAAACTCCATCCACACAGTCCAGCAAGTGGACTGTGTTGCTGGCCGTGTGGGCCTGCATGACCGGCTGGTCATGCAGGGGCATTTGGATGTTGGGAAATCACAAACATCAGTTTGATTTTCTTGCTGGAGTGGGGTGACCCACCCTTGTGGACCCCACCTTGATGTATTACTCTGTATCCTCGCCCTCCATTTGGAGAGACCATCTTAGGACGTGAGCCTAAGATGGGCCAGATCCAGCAACAGATTGCTGTCCTCCTGCAGGCCACCGTGATATATATGTTTTATCTACTCCAGCCGTCCATCTTCGGGGCCCACCTGGACGTGTCCCACCCTCCTGGTGGATCGTCTATCGGTGGAGCCCACCATGTAGGTGTATATTATCCATGCTGCCCACCCAACAAGGGCACCTCGCTGAGGCTCTGTTTGAAGGAAAAACACAAATATGGGATTGACTCAGCGCTAGTGGGCCCCACTGGCGTGGACCCCACCTTGTAGTATATGTATGGGGATGTAGCCACAACGTCCATCAGCATTGTGGCCAGATCCAACAAGGACAGGTGGGCCGTGACCAGCCAGGAGCTGCTGGACGGCTACTGCTTAGATCGTCTAGCAGGTCTGGATGGAGAAGAAAACAAATATCGGCTCAATCCCAAACGAGTGGGCCACACTGCTGTGGACCCACCTTGATGTGTGTATTCTATATCCATAGCCGTTCATCTGCATGGCCCAAATCTCATGTTTTGTGGGCTGCACCAATAGCAGCAAAGCTGTCCAGACTGCTGACCGTCTGGACGGTAGGAAAAAACAAATATCAGCCTGATTCCAGCGCTGGTGGGCCACATGCGTGGACCCCACCTTGATGTGTGCAGTGCACCCACACCATCCGTCCATTCTTTCCATATCATATAGGACCATGGGCCCCATTTTTGAAGCAGATCTAACGCCCAGATAGGCAGATCCAATGGTCCAATATCAAGCTGATTCACCTGCTGCTAGACTAACGTCCAGCAACTGTTGGGTCTACTGTGTGAACTGGATTTAATCCACTCCATCTATCCATCGTGTGGCCCACACATGTGGACCCACCTTTGTATATGTGTTTCAGACCACACTGTCCGTCTGTTGTGGGTCCGGATGCAGCAGCTACTGCTGCACTGACGCAGGAAGTTCCATGGTTCCATCATGAGGTATATTCCAGCTGTTCGTCAAAGGGTGGGACTCACCTTGATATATATGTTATATATCCAGTCCGTCCACCTGCCAAGACGGTGGTGTGGAACCCCACATCGATGTACGTGTTCCATCCCAGCCATGTGGGGCCAACCATGATGTATGTGATTCATATCCGCACCATCCACCGTCCAGCCATGGACGGTGGGACCCACTGATATAAGTGTTTCTTCCACGCCATTCACACCTTGAAGTGGAACCCACGTTTGATGTATGTGGTTGATCAGGTTGTCCATATGGACTGCCATGGAGACGGTGGTGTGTGCTTTTTTTATGCCAAATAGGACAATTGCATGTGTGCTTGATGTATTCCCTTTTTCCCGTATAATTGTTCATGGTCATTGAACCGGTGGTTCTTGATAGTATGGCCCACCTAGATTGGGCTCACTCTGATGTATGCATGAGGTATATCTCTCCTTTTTCTGTTTTTCTTTTTTTTTTAATCTACTATATACTTGTATACTGCAAGTTTTTCTTGTCTTTGTTAGGATGCATATGACCTTTGAACCTATACCTGTTTTTTTTTGTTGGAATTTGAGCCATCCTTAGGCATCCGTGGTGGGCCCCACGTTCAGATATGTGTGGGCCACCACCTGGAATTCATGGACCATCCTAATACCTGGAAAACTAGTATTTACAAGTAGGACGGGGACGATTGTCTAGAAATTTCTGTTCAGGGAATTTCAGCAGGTCATGTTCAACCTTATGCCAAAAATCGTGTATGCAAATCCGTCGAGGCCCACTATGGGAAATGTTTCTTTCACATGTCAGAGTATTAGTATGCCCTATGACTCCATTTAGAACGGATCCCAAGTGTTTGAAAACAGGGCGCAAAAATGGGACAAATCTACTTCTGAACTGCACGTCTGATTTTCCAAGTTTTAGACCAACTTTGGGCATCCGAATTAGACCCCATGTACAAGATATGAGTTAAACACCACTTGAAACTTTCAAAATATACCACTGAATAGAGAAATAATATTTTAATTGGGTTAAAGAAGAGCCCACACGGTTGGAGAGTGGATCTCAAAGTGGTGCTAGGCAGTGGGGAAGGAAATTTTGTGCAGAAAATTCAAATGCCCATGTTTGGCCTTGTGCTAAATATTATATGTGTACAACCAGCAGACTGAACCTTTTGGGTTTTGAAGTAAAAATATAGGGTTACCTAGGGCACCTAATGGCATTCCAAAAGGCAGCCCCACCTAATCGTGGGACACGCCTAAATTTGGCCAAAAGTCATTTCTGCACAGATTTTCTGCTCCTCTCCTAAGCACCATTGTTTAAGCCTTCACAGAAATTTATGCATACATGATCATGGAGGGCTGCCTCATGGGTTTTGGTACTCATACATAAAACTATAATATAAAAATTTTCCTTCATCATAAGTGAGCCCCACGTAGTTTTAAACCTGTTTGATAGAAATTTTATATGGAGTCCACTACCTACCCAAAGAACTTAATAGAGTATCTAAATCCTCTGCATGAACCCTCAAGTTGTGGTGTGCCCAAAATCTTGAGTGGGCCTTTTTGCTTGTGGGTTGTATCTTTGCCTAGTAATGGTCACCATGTGTATGTCTTAAGAGGACTGTTGCTAAACCTTGCGATTTGAGTGGTAGACATCCCATGCTATCCATCCGTTTACCAGATTGTGTATGGGCCGTGGACCCCATTATGAGTTAGATTCCATATTCCAATTGGGTCATACCATGTTAAATGTACCATATTCATGATGGCCACCTTGGTGAGGCCATTTATGATGTGCAGGGGCCCCATTTGTTGTATGATTGACTGCCCATTGTAAAGTTGTGAGGCCCACCATGATGCGTGTATTGGAAGCACATTGTTTATCAGCTCCCTGGCCACGGGCTGCCCCATGAGGGCCTGTTATGATGAATGTGTTGCACATGCTGCCCATCTATGTTGTTGGGTTTTATGGGCAGCCCCATAAGGGCCCAATATAACATGTGTGACTAAATCCTTGCCGCCCACCCAACTTGCCTAGTATTAGGCTGAATTGTAAAACACACATTGGTGGATGTTGGTTACACCTTGGCTATTTAATTGGGACAGGTGGGTTGCCCATGAAGTCTAACATAATACATGAGTAAGATGTTCTCCTTGGCCATGATGCTTTGGGCCATAGGCTACCCCTCATGTAGCCCATTTTGATACATTTAGGCCTTGGGCCATTACTTGGAGCCCAACATGGTGTGTAGAATATTGTGGATGATGCCCATCAATTTTTTAGCTATTGTGTGGGCCATGGGTTGTCTCATGAGAACCTTGTGTGAGGCCCAACATGATATGTTTACGGCCCTTGTGTGAGGCCCAACATGATATGTTTCTCGCCCTTGAGAGAGACCCGATATGATTTATTTATGACCTTTGTTGAGGCCCAATGCGATATATGAGAGGCCCATGTGATGAGGCCATTGTAAATCCACTATAATTATGTTTGCTCAATCATTCTCTTGGTCAGTATAAGCCTTGGACCCCCACTATTATTAGTATGATCCATCCCACCATATTAGGCTATCCCAATTCTTTGGGTCCCCATTGATGCTAGTAGAAGTACCAAAACCTGGAAGCCCATGAGTAGGCCATCTAGATCTACCCTTGTTATAAGGCCAGTACATTATCACTGTAAATGGTGGGATCGGTGGTATCAGATTTGGTATATCTACCGTTGAGGATCGATCCTCATGTTATGAATTAGATCTCCTGTCCTTCTAGGGACCCGGCCGTTTGTAGGTCGATAATTGATTTCGACTATGTTAGTATACACATTGGGTATGTGTTAACATAACATTATGTCTGTATGAGGCCCATGGTGATTGTACGAGGCTCATTGTAGTTGTGTGAGGTCTATTGAGAATATATAAGGCCCATTGTGTTTAAATGAGGCCCATTGTGCTTGAATGAGGCCCATTGTGTTTGTATGAGGCCCATTGAGGTTGTATGAAGCTCATTGTGATTGTATGAGGCCTATGGCACAAGACTCAATGTGATTATGACTAGTCGAAGCCCATTGTGATGTGAGAGGCCCATTGTGATTGTGTGATTGATCATTGTTAAGTTTGATAATCATGTATAGCTTCATGTTTCATGCCATTAGGCGGATTATTGCATGACTGGACGATATGACGCATATACCTTAGCATTTTATAATATGAACACCGTATGCCCTAGCGACATTAGGGCCACGACCTCCACAGGCATGACGTGGATGGCCAGTTGGGACACCGGGAATGTTATTTGAGCATTTAGGGCACTTAGGATGTCCTTGGGTAAAAGCTCCTAAACCTCCACGGTACCAAGAGATGCCCCAACGTTGAGACCGAGTGAAGAACATGAGCGCCCGAGTGCCTTTACTTTTAGGTCGCGTCTCCCACTGTAGCGTGGTCGGTTGGGAGGAGGTGTGACCTTACCCGCCTGAGTGAGGAAGGCATAGTTAGGCTGAGTTTGACCAGCTCGTAAATGGGTCCACTACCATCGAGCCTTGTTGGTGATTGACTGTCCACAGGCGGGTAGTGAGGTCTCTTATGCTCGGTAAGCTGTGCGGCTTGGAGAGCGGTAGTCAGCAGGTAGTGTACTAGACCCCGGTGGTGATCCCAGAGATGTATGGTCTTAGATATTGTGATGACTTGTCACTGTTACACATGTGAGCGGGTACACGTAGGCGAACACTGATGTGGGCGGGGCCTAAGGTCCTGGGCAAGCTACCAGTGATTGGCAAGCTATTGTGCATACAGTGAGGCAGAACCTTATACCACAACGGACACTATAGCGGTTACATGCGGCTTGCAAGGAGTTGCATACTTAGCTCTTGATCCATTTATTCATTCATTTACCATACACTCGGGCTGGTGATACCTAACCAAATCATTATGTGTATCTTCGCAATGACTAGGATTTCGGTTGGGTGCACGACTAACCTAAGATTAGGAATTTATCACATTGAGTCTATCTATCCAAATTTAGGTATGAGACTGGTTTAGACAGAAGTCCTTTGTGATGGACCCCCCCCAACACTTGCGATATTACGCGTTATCCTCCCGATTACACACTGCAGCTCGGTCATCCGCATTACATACTCTGATATCATATAATCTATCCTCAGCACATAGCATTTGGTTTACTCTGATAATCGTGGCTCGTTAGGTATTGCATATTGTATTATATTCTTGGTGATTAATATTTGGCTTACTATGTTTCTGCATTTGTATAGCTGATCTACATTACTTTCTCAATTTATGGCATTGGCTCATTATCTCCTTACACTGCATATCCTGGATAGGGTTGATAATATTTCTACGGACCTTCTAGTATTCCCGCTTATTCTGACATTTGTGTGCTTAACACTTATCTTGCGCACACACTTACACCACCCTCTAAGCTTTCTATAAGCTTATGCACAATAAATGCGTGCAGGCGATGCTTAGACAGTCGGAGCTGAGCAGGAGTAGGAGTGTGCGACCAAGCTTTGTAGAGATTTTATTATATACATGTATTACCTTTCAACATTGTAATCAATGATTTATTATAGTCGATATGTGATGATGATGTTACCATTATGAATTGGGTACACTTGTGGTTATACTAAAAAATATATATATACTTACAAATCCTCCTTGTAGGATCCCAGGATCGGAATCTGGCGTATAGGCGCTGGGAACAGAGAATGGGGTACTACGGAGGCTGTCGGCACGGGATTCAGCGATCAGGAACTCTGTGAGCTTGGTCTCCGAGTTTTGGACGTGACAGGAAGAGACTAAATCATGATTCCCTTAGCATTCATTTGAGGGTCAACACTGGAGATTTCCATAGCTTTGCTTTAAAGTTGGGTTTGAAAGGAACAACACTGCAATTCGAGGGCTACTTTCTCTTTCATAATACTAGGTACCATCACTGTGTTTTATCTTTCATAATACTAGGTACCACCGGGTCCTTACTCTTACTCGGGTGGTAGACTCCTTGGAGTTTCAACACCGGGTCACGGGTTCGAGTACCCATGGTGGTGAAATCCCACGGTGTGCGTGTGTGGGGTGTGTGTGCGTGTGGCGTGAGTGTGTGGGGGTGTGTGTGCGTGTGTTAAAAAATAAAAAAATTAAAAAATAAATAACTAAATGTTCAAAATCAATTTGTATTCTATGCATCGAATGAAATCAAAACCATAATATACTGGCAGCCTAAGGTCAAATTCAATGTCGGCTTCAAATTTGTTCTCACCAACTGTGAAATGATATGAAAAAGAAAGAAATGAATAAGGAAACCAATCGACTGTTGGTTTTCTTTTCCTTTCTATTTTTATTTGTTATGTTTTTATCTGTGATATGAGTTTCAATTCTGTTTGCTTCTGTAATGCCATGTTGGTTCTGTTATGTTTTTATTTGTTATAGGTTCTTATTTTTATTTGTTATAGGAAAGGATCTAGTGCTGAGAGTTCAGGTATCAATCACATTATCCACACACACACAGAAAACATGTATGTGATCTGATTAACTGGTATTTTGGGATGACCTTAATAAGGGCCTGTTTGGGTTTACCAAATAATAGTAATGAGCCTACAATTGTGATAAAGGACAAGGTTATACCATTTGGAAAGCCAAATCCTCAGAATAATCAAGCTCCAACAACCATATTAAATACAAAATGGGTCTAAGACAGATTTATTTTTTTGGGAGGACTGTTTGTCTAGATAAATGCCTCTTGGTAGGAAATGTAAGAACTGTATGCTTCTGCAGTTCATAAAGGGCTGTTGCTATTCTATCCATTTAGTTTTAGGCAAATGATTATAGGTTCATTAATGTCTAATCTACACATTTGTATGAATCACTCATCCATCAACTTTCCTTCATATCAATGGTTGTGATCACAGAACCATGAGCTCTTAAAATGTATAGACTGGTGCGTTAGGACACTGTTTTTGTTCTTATGCATCATGACCTTATAATAGATTTTTCTGAATGAAGAATTGCTTAGTTTTTGGGACACTTATCTCAGGGTTGTGATATGTGGCTATTTCTTTTTAAAATTTCTAGCTAAAAACTGATTTATGTGTGGGTACAGTTTTCTTAACTAATCGTTTTAAAAGCTGTCATGTTTTTCTATATTAAATTTGGTTTGAAAATAAAAAGCCTTAGGAGCATGGATGCTTATGAATATTTATTCTATAATATGCTTCACTCATTATATGGCTCAGGCCTACAATGCCTTTGTTGGACATTCTCTGTTCATGATCATGTATACATATGCTCTTGCCATATTACATTCCTATTGTATAAGACTAAAGCAACAATGGAGCTCTGTCAAGTTACTGAGGTAGCTAAGTACATGATCTGATTCAGTGGAAGCTGTACCTAGCATCTTACATATACTATCTGTTGTATCATGTTGCTATTTACTGTTATTCTATTTTTCATTTGTCATTTTTTTCATGTCATCTCCTGGTCAGATTTTGGGTTCTATTTTGTGTCGTGATCTTGCTAGTCTGCTTCATTTTTCCTTTCTCTAATCTTTTCAAAGAGAGGATTAGAGATCTGGGGAATGGAGAATGTCTAGATTTTGTTGAATGAGGTTAGACCGTGCTAAGAACATCTAGTGCAAGTCCTTTCTTTCATACATGTGAATTGAGTTCCACAGATTGATTGTACCGTCTTGTTGTAATCCATTCATGTCAAGGTACAAACTTGCATACAAGGAGCCCAAAGGTTGAGGCATAGTCCTAAATTATGCTGAATTCATAACAAATGATGTCAATTCCTCCTTACTGATGCGGTTATTCATTGAATGTATTGAAATCTTCTCATAGTTGTTGTACTCTGTCATTGTTTATTATAGGAAACAGTGTTGAGCACATCTATCGTTGTTTAGTACAGATACTTGTAAGAGGTAAGTTTCTACTCTTCTCTTCATATCGGACATCAAATATTTTTTTTTCCTTCCATTTTAGTCGACAATATCTCTGTGAAATGTACTTGATTAACAATCTAGGATTATCTAAGGAAATTTTTGTTCTTTATTTGTTATCTGACCCAATCGTTGCCCGACTATAGACCCACAGTGGTGCATGTGTTTATTAAGATGACCTAAAGTGGGTCCTGCCATGTCATGTCTTATCTGTTGTCGAAGATGAGATGAAAGGACTTCAGATGTTCAGGAAAGCCTCCATCCAAGAAAAATTAACTTATAACCAGAGTCAATTGAAGGAACAATTGACTGTTTAAGTTGATGAAAATTTTCACCGGTTGTAGACTAGATTTATTCCCCATATCATAGGAAAGATAGTGTAAAAACTGTCAATTGTAGTATATGAACCTGATAGTGTTGGTTATCAATTTCCGATGGAGCATGAAGATTCTGGTGAAGATACAGATAGTGTCATAGTTGCTTAGGTGATGATGGCTTGTGTGGTAGCTGTCGAGGAATATTGTCGTGAATACATGTTCAAACAGTTGGCTCATCTTGGAGATGACGAGCGAGCTAGGTTCATCAATTCTATCATTAGGGCCAGTGACTGGGATTGTGTCACGCAACTTAGGATGAATCGAGAAACATTCTTTGAACTATGTACCCAGCTACACGATAAGACGGTGCTTCGTGATACTCGACGCGTGAGTCTTGAAGAACAGTTAGTTACTTTTCTCCACACATTGGGGCATAATGTTCAGAATCGGGTCATTGATCATAAATTCATTCGATCGGGTGAAATAGTGAGTCGTCATTTTCACCGTGTACTAGATGCAATTGTATCTCTGTACCCCTTTTTTGTTAAACAGGCCACACCAGCGACTCCGTCTGAGATATCGACAAACGTAAATTGGGCTGCTTACTTTCAGGTATTATTTATGGTCAGTCGAATTTTTATATACCTATTTTTTTAACTTCCTTTCATTCGCAGCCTATTCCAATGCATATAGGATTGTGTTGGAGCAATTGATGGTACACACATTTCAGCTCATGTGCCTGCTAGTGACCATGCGAGCTTTTCGCAATCAGCAGGGGGTCCTCTCCTAAAACATAATGGCAGCGTGTTTATTTGGTATGAATTTCATATACATATTGGCTAGTTGAGAGGGTTCTGCGTCAGATGCACGGGTCCTACACAACACATTGAGTCTATCAGATGATCCCTTGCTTGTCCCACATGGTATTGGTTATCTTTTAAGAGATTGTCAATCTATTTCATATACTCGAATTATTTGGTTGTTCACTCAATGAGACTTTGATTTAAATGTGTAGGAAAATATTACGTTGTCGATGCCGGATATGTACATTCACCCAGTTTTTTTGCTCCATACCGGGGCGTTCGATACCAATTACTGGAGTATCGAATCGGGAGAGCACCTGCCAACATGAAAGAGGTATTTAATTATCGACACGCACAATTGCGCAATGCAATTGAGCGTTGTTTTGGTGTTATGAAAGGCAGATTCCTCATCTTGAAGACTGCCATGCAGTATGAATTTCACACAGGTCAAAATTATGATAGTATGTTATGTATTACACAATTTCATACATACCGGTCTAGAATTTGACGAAGAGATGGAATACGTTGGAATATCTGTTATTGATGGGGAGAGTAACCCAACGCCTCAAGATGTATCAACAAATGATGAGCGACAATGGCTATTGCGAGCATCTCAGCGTGAAAAGGATGCTTGGATCCGCATGTGCGATGATATTGCAGCCAGAATGTGGGCGTATGCGTAGCATAATAGTAGGAGTAGATAATTACTCGTTAAATGTTACTAATTCCATGACTTGTTATTATTTACTTTCACAAAAAGTTGCATAGTTGACAATGGAATTGGGATCTTTCAACTACTTTCTACATAAATTCATTATATGGAGATACTAAATGATGATTCTGTTAATCGTAATTTCTAAATAGTTGTCATTCTTATGATTATGATCGACAGTTACAAATCATCATATGTACTTGATATTCAGGTGATATGGCATACTGGGTATTTGATGATCCATTGACACTAGCACATTCACCGGTTAAGACACCAGTGATGCCTACACGATCTTCCCCACACACGAAGATGGTGAAATCCCTGGCCGAGCCTGTGTCCAGAGTCCCAAAAATAAAATGGACTCCCGATATGGATCAGGTTATGATCGACATATTTCTGGAACAAGTAGCATTGGAATGCAAGGGTGATAATGGTTTTAAACGTGAGGCGTACCAAATTACCGCAGAAGCCGTAACAAAGCATACTAATATATTCCTCAAGTGGCAGAATGTGTTGAATCGACTAAGGTATTACAAGAGGGAGTACACTATAGTGAAGGATATACTGGCAGCTAGCCGGTTTGGATGGGACAGTGAGCGAATGGTGGTGACGGCCCCCGATGAAGTCTGGGAGGAATATCTTAAGGTATGATTTTCAAAATATACTGCTTCTGCCATATGATGTGTTATTAACTCACATATTGTACTTACAACTGCTGATTGTACGGCTGCAGTCTCACCCGCATGCAAAAAGACTGCGCGGGAAATGGATTGAGAGAATGGATGATCTTGCACTGATCATTAGTTCGGACCAGGCAACGGGATGGTATGTCCGTGGCAGTAGGAGTGTAGCTGCATCAGCATCATCATCTCGTCTTCAACGAGAACTCAATGATGCATGAAGAGAGGTGGATGATGATATGGACGATACAATTGACTTGTCAAATGATTTTGGCACAGAGTCCACAGGGACCATCCCATTCTTGTTAGGCAGTCCTTCGATGAGACAACATGCCTCACGCAGCACTCTTACTCACACAGCTGATTCTAATGCTACTCAAAGTGGGAGCACAGGAAGGAAACGATCGCGCTATCCTCATCCCTGTGAAGTACTAGGGGTGTCTCTGCAGACTATCGCTGATTCAATGCTCAAATTTGGCCTCGGGAAGTCGGTGAATTGCACTTCCAAAGTACTTGATGTACTAGAAGAGGTCTAGGGCCTAACCAACTCAGAGTTTTTTGAGGTTGGTCAGCTCTTGAGCAAGGATAATGAGCTGGCGTCGTTCTTTATGAGTCTGCAACCTGAGCGCCGTAATGACTGGTTGAAAAAAAACTCTCCATGACCACTTTGGGGATCGAGGTGTCGGATCCATCTGAGAATTTAATATCTACGGTTATCTTCTCTTGCTTGTTAGGTGTTGGCATGTAATAACTTTGATTTACTTGATCTGGTGTTTGGATTTTTTATTTTTGAGGATTTATTTTTCTGGACTGACAAACATGGTGGTATATCCGTAGTATATACAAATATAACTTGTGCTGATGCGACAACTTTTTTGTAGTTTAGTTCATTTATATGCTTTTACATGAACTAAATTGGTAAGTTTATTTTCTTAAGACAGATAAGACCATACAATCCGCTAGCTTGGAAGGGTACGTATTGACAACTGTATAGCTTTTTCATTTCCTAGTCTCTTTGTACTTTACGATGCTACTCGATAGGACAGTACTGCATGCAAACTTCGATTGTGAATTTCTATTCTAAGACACCATCTAGCGCCAATTACTTCCATGTCATTGCAGATGGGAAAGGAGAAGTATTACGTCGTCTTGGTGGGACGTAGGCCTGAAATGTACATGTGTTGGGACGACCGAGGTTGGAGGTGGAAGGATATAGTGGATCGATACACCACGCATTCAGGAACTGGAAAAAGGCAGTTGCATTCTAGGACGATAACTCCGATAAGGCATGCGCATCATCGAGACCTCGCACGGATTCTCATGCAGTTCAGTTTGCTTCATTTTCTGATGATCTGGACATCCACCACTCATTGTCATCATCCATCCGACAGATGGTATAGGCAACACCGGCCATGGTTTCTAGGGCCGTGTCGACTGATGATCTTCCCCCATCAAACAGAGAGATGTTTTGTGCCCTTCTAGTTGGTCTTTGTGTTATTTTTCTTGCCTTCCTTGTTATTTTCAAATTCTAACCTAACACGGATGACTATGTGTATCTGTAATATGTCACTTGTTTCTTTTCCTCTCAATTCCTTGCACAACCACTGTTTTGACATGTCGTTGCACTTTTCATGTATATATATATATATATATATATATATATATATATATATATATATATATATATATATATCTATTTTCGATTGTCATACATCTGTTGGGATCTATCTGTATCACACCACTGTCATGTGATGTAGTCCATGCGGATACACGACAATGTTCCATGGCGATAGTGATATTCATTGAATAAATTAGGTATTAAAGGCGCTGATGGGTCTATATGTTACTGTGGTGTGGTCCACCTAAGATAAATCGTGCCTTCAATTTTTAGGACAACGGTGTAAGGAAATATGTCAAAGTGGATGGACGGCATGGATGAAACATTCACATCGGTGAGTGGCGCAGAGAGCACAGACAACTAGCCATGTCATAGGCTGCACCTTCTGTAATGCCATGCAATCTATCTGTTGATGTGAATGGGACGCGGATTGGGTACCCCCCTGAGGGATTTGCCAATGGCTGCTGGTCGATGACCTGTGGGCCCCAAAATAATTTATGTGTTTCATCCATGCGGACCATCTATTTTTACAGATCATTTTATGGTATGAGACCAAAAATTATGTATATATCATATTCAGTTGGAGCACATTACAGGAAATAGTGTCAAATGAGTGTCAACCAATTAAAAATCTTTTGGGGCCTTCCGTGTTTTGGATGATATATATATATATATATATATATATATATATATTTCATTCATCAGTCAGTGTATGACCTACTTAACACATTGGATGTCAAATAAACAGTACAATGGGCCGTAAGATGATTTCCATGGTGGATATCCAATCACTATTGTTTTCGTCTGGTGTGGTCCACCGGAGATATATCCACCTCAATTTTTATGTCAGGCCCTAAAATGATCTTTAAAAATGGATGAGTGGAATGGATGAAACACATAGATATGGTGGGTCCCACATATGATCGACCACCAGACATGGGGTGTCACGCCCCAAACTCAGAAATCAGATTCACAAGAATCTCGATCGCCGAATCCGGTGCCGACAGCCTCCGTAGTACCCCATTCTCGGCTCCCAGCACAACATATGCCAGATTCCGATCCTGGGATCCTACAAGGAGGATTTTTTTGAACGTACACTTGTCTTGTAATAAGCATAACCACAAGTTTACCCAAATTATAAAGGAAACATCATCATCACATATCCACTAATATAATCATTTGAGTACAATGCTGAAAGACAATACATAAATAAAGAAAAATCAAGCTCCAGAAGACCACTGCACGCTCCAAGCTCAACACTGCTGCAACCTAACATCACCTGCACGCATCTATCGTGCATAAACTTACAAAATCTTAGAGGGTGGTGTAAGTGTGTGCATAAGGCAAACGCCAAGTGTACAGTATCAGGACAATGCGGAAGTATGTGGTAAGTCCATGAAAATACCAAGGCTATGTAATGCAAGGCATGATGCAAGATATGGATGCCATCGGCCACACCGATGCAATGCAAGGCCTACATAGCCAAATGTCATATGCGAAATGCAATCCAAGCAAGTCGGTACTCCTCAAATATGTATATCAGTACAGTTCCTCTCTGGATATCACTGGGGTCTAATACACTTCGCAGAGACTGCCACCTCCCTAGCTGCACAGTCAAGCAAGCGGATAAGACCTCACTATCCGCCTGACCAGTAGTATGCCAGTACCTACCCGGCTCGTCGATAGCGGACTCATTTGCGAGCTAGTCAAACTCAGCCTAGCTTATAGCCCCCTCACTCAGGCGGATAAGGCCACACCCCCTTCCAACCGACTACGACACAATGGGAGACGCGGCCTACTGGTATTCGGCACTCGGACGCTCATGTATCCACTCGGTCTAGACGCTGGAGCATCTCCTGGTACCAAAAAGGTTCTGGGACTTTCACCCAAGGACATCCTAAGTGCCCACAGTGCTAGAATAAGTTTTTCGGTATCCAATACGGTCATCCACGATGTACCTGTGGAGCCACGGCCCTGATGTCGCTAGGGCGTGTAGTGATCAAGTCACACGTATGCGAGATGCATGAATCACACGTTAAATCATGCAGAAGTCCAGCGCGTACTGCGCAATCATGTAGGGCACTCAGTCACATAACGAGTCTCGTAAATGGTCTGCCCAATGGAGTATATTATGATCAGTCATTACTCATATCAAGCATACATATGATGCGTATGGGCATGAGTCATGAGGTTATACTAAGCATGTTATAAGGCAATGAATAGCAACGGGTATGGACCTATCAATGGGCCCTAAAGAGAGCTACAATGCGGGCATTTAACCAACATTGTACGTACAATGTGGACGTCAAACCAACATTATTTTCTAGGCACGGCTTGCCGTAAATATCATTTCACGAACCATGATAGACGTACATTGCAATGGACCCTAAGGACATCCATTGGGCCTCGATCCCTAGGCCTTGGATATATCAAATGAGCCGAATTACGTGGGCCTTACATTCTTCAAATGGCTACGTTAATGGGCCTCGCCAAGCAGCCTTATGTACATTGCAATGGTCCATGACTCATGGGCCATGAAATACATCAAAGTGGGACTACATACATGAGTTTTAAATATGTCAAATGGGCCATTCCATTTGTGCCCCTTGCACATCAAATGGGCCTGATCCCATGGGCTTTATATGTACCAAATGGGCTTAGATCCCGTGGGCCTTATATAGAATAAGTGGGCCGGATCTCATGGGCATTGTATATATCAAATGGGCCGAAACCCATGGGCTTTAGATATGCCAAATGGGCTTAATCCCATGGACATTACACATGCCAAATGGGATTAATCCCATGGTCTTAGATGTGCACCAAGGTGGGCCTAAATGAATGGCCATAAATGGGTCAACATGGCCCTATACACATACCATGGTGGCCCATTTGAACCATAGATCTGGTTCATTTTGGCACAAGCCATGAAATAATTTTACAACAACAAATAAATGGGCGGTTTGGATGAAACTCATGCATCATGGTAGACTCCCATGTGGGCCCACTATAACATTTATTTTCCATCCAATCCTGGGCCCACTGAAATGCTTATTTGCCACCCAACCTGTTGTTAGGGCCGTGTGGCAAGGGGCCCACCAAAAATGTTTATTTTACATCCCACCTGTTGATAAGGCCATGTAGCAAGGGGCCCACCAAAATGTTTATTTTCCATTCAAACCTGCTGATGAGGTCATATAGACCCAGGGCCCACCGTAATGTATATTTTTTTTTACCCAACCTGGGCCCACTGTACTATTTATTTGCATCCAAACTGCTCATTGAATCACATGGCCTAGGGCCCACTGTAATGTTTATTGCCATCCAAACCCGTTCATAACGTTACGTGGCCAGGGGCCCACGTGATGGACGGCGTGGACATAACACATACATCTGAGTGGGGGCCACCGTCCACTGCCGTGGACGGACGGCGTGAGTGAAACACTTGCATCACAGTGGGTGTCACCACCCACTGTTTTGACAGTGTGGTAAGCCACACATACCACAGTGGATCCCATGTAGGGCCCACCAAAGTGTTTATTTGCAATCCAACCCGTCCATTACGTATGTCCCACCTGTTTGAGGGTTCACACCAAGTTTCAGCCACATTAAAAATTCAGGTAGGCCCCACCAAGTGTTTTATATGATTTAGGCATGTCTTCACATGATTTGGATGATATGGCCCACCTGAGTTCAGTTTGTGGATGATTTTTGGAGCCAACGCACCATTCAAGGGGACCTATTAAATGAACGGTATAGATGTAAAACATACATCATGGTGGAGTCTACAAGTGGGCCAATGCGGACACACTTTTTAACGTGGACGTCTCTAGACGTCATGGCACAAAGTCATATCAAAAAAGAAATTTATTTTTTTATCCTAGGTGGGACCCACATTAAACAGATCTACCCCGTCCATTGCATGTGTCTCACAAAATTAAGGGTTCAAACCAAGTTTCAACCACGTCCAAATTTTAGATAGGCCCCACCAAATGATTTTGTATGTTTCAGGCATGTCTCCACATGATTTTAGATGGTATGGCCCACCTGAGAATCAGATTGGTCCCAAACTTTGGCTCAACGCCTAAAATAGTCTGAGAAAGGTGGTGGACGGCTTGGATCAAGCAAATACCTCAAGGTGGGGCCTGTATCAGTGGCCCACTGTAAAAGTATACTTTTTCCCTTTCTTTTTTTTTTTTTAAGTGCAATGTGTTAATGCTGCCAGTCCAGCGTCCAGAGACGCTGGACGACGTGCTTTAAACAGATACAACACGGTGGGTCCCACAGGGACATGGTCCACGTTCACCAAGGTGGGTCCCACATGATCGTGGCCCACCTTGCATGTACATATATATATATATATATATATATATATATATATATATATATATAATAAATATCATTTATCTAATATGTAGTGGGCCACACCATTTGATGGATGGAGTAGATTTATCATGAATCGGTGGGGCCCACTTCATTTTAGGAGAAGGATAAGGAGAGAGAAAGAGAGAATAAGAGACGGTGATGGTGGGGCGTCGCTACTATGGACCCCACATGATACAAATTACACACAAAAAAAATGGGTCCCACAAGCAAGTGGTCCCTAAAAAGAAATTTAACGGTGGATCACCCACCTCTAAGCATCCTCCTTGCTCCCTTGGCCTCCAATGCTCCTTGCCTTCGCCTTGGACGGTGGATGATGGACCTTTGATGGTGTGGATGAGAGATGAGAGGGTGGGCCACACTTGGCTTTTGAAAAAGCTTGGGAATGCTTGGACGTGTGAAATTTTTGCTTGGAGAGATTTTTTTTTTTGAGAATGAATGAGAGAGAGAGGGGAGTGATGGGGAAAAGGGTGATAGAGTGATGTGTGATGGGTTTGGTGATGGATGAAGTGATGTGAGAGTGGACTTTGGGTTGCTTGTGTAAGAGAAAGGTATGGGCATGACATGGGTTAGTTGTACTTGGGTATGGAGTGACTTGACTTGTGGAGAAAGGAAGTATGGGTGCTTGTACTTGACATGAGAGGTGATTGATGGGATTGATTGATGTGATTGATGGGACACTTTGTAGAGATTCCTTGGGATTTGCAACGCGCGGTGTTTTTACTCGAACTGAACGTGGGTCCGTATCTCATCGCCTGGGTATCGGATCGGTGCGTGAGTTGCGGCGTTGGAACCGCGGCGACGTTGCGGTCGCAATGATACAAGTCTCGGATTAAGCCGGCTCAAATGAATAGGATACGACTTACGGTTGTGCGCAACGTCAACCATAAGTCGCGGATTGCCGGAATTTGATGAGAAGGGTCGCGGGAATCAACGGAACAGTGCGAATTAGGATACGGGTCTTACATGGGGCTGGTGGCAGGCCATCCCTCTGTCCAAGTGATTCAATCCCTTACAATCCATGCCCGTCCAAACACAATTTGCTAATGAAATCCAATCCCGTCCGCCTGTCCAAACGTGGTAGTAGATGAGCTGATGGATATAGCAATCCAGTGGGATTGCATGTAATCCACTATCCAAGTCATTTATGACATTGGATTTCGTGCAATCCACCCTAATACAATCCACTCCCACCTAATCCCCACGTCCAAACAGGCCCTTAAGTTATGGGATAATACCTAGAAATGAGCTAAAACAATGGATGGGAAGCATAGATATACAACACATTCATCAAGGTAGGCCCCACATGATAAGGGTAACACCCTCTAAGCTAGGGTAAACACCCTGTAAGCTAAGGTAATACTCACTGAGCTGTTACTTAGATAACACCTAATCTACTCCACGGAAGCAAGGGATTAATATTATATGAGCTTTTAACAAATACCAAGGTGTCTTTTGTTGTATGCCAAATGACTCATCTCCACACGAAGTAATAAAACACAGTAAGGGATCATTTTGATGCAGGTAAAGTAGTAAGTTGTGAAAGGATTATAGGTAATCTGATTATAGGGGTTGTTTGGATGCATGTATTTGCATGTAAAGGCTTAACAGGTTGTAAACATATTACAACATTTAGCTGTAATCTAAATATGGTAAAAAGTTATATTTTATATTACAGGTAAAGTCTTTATAACTAAAAGGGCATTATATATGTTAGAACACAATGGTTAATATACATTCATGATATGTGGGGTCCATCGTAATGTATATGGTACGTCCAATCTATCCATAATGTATTTCCCTTGATGCTCTCCCATGGCCTTAAAAAAACAACCTGTCCATTATCAAATGGACCACAAAAGGGAAAGATGGGACGTCCTGTAACAACCCTAAATTTTAGTGCACTTATAACTAAAATAAATAGTTAAATATAGAATGTTCCAATCCTTAGATCTTTTTTATTTTTTGGTGTAGGATGTTGCTTACCAAAGCAGGGAGTCCAAGTAGGGACTAGTGACAGTTAGGCTGCTGATGACCGCATAGCACTCCCCCTATTTGGGGCAATGTCCTCAAGCATGTGAAACTTTCCATTTTCTAACTTTAAGTGTGCCGTTGAAGTGTATTTATTCCCGTGCTTATCTCATTATCCAAAATTACTTTTTTACCACCTCATTCAACCCATGAAATGATGTCATGTGTTAATATCCAATTCTAACCATTTAACCACCTTTTGCCCTTAAGATTACTAGGAATTATAAGAAAATCAGGTTGGATGTTATAAATAGCCCCCTATCCTTTCATTTCAAGTATCCCGGAAATAATCCCTGCTCATTTCAAGAGATCCCCTCCCATCCAGAAGCATTAGGAGGGAATCCAGGAAGCCA
This sequence comes from Magnolia kwangsiensis, assembly GCA_037074715.1. Classification (NCBI taxonomy): domain Eukaryota; kingdom Viridiplantae; phylum Streptophyta; class Magnoliopsida; order Magnoliales; family Magnoliaceae; genus Magnolia; species Magnolia kwangsiensis. The sequence continues at coordinate 30,092,837 of CM073584.1, read as the reverse complement.
TCCTTTCGCTATGGAGAGTGAGAGTGAAAGAGAAAGAGAGAGCCCAACTCTTGTCTAGCCTAACATAGCTAGAGTCCAAGCCTCCTAAGCCACCAAAGTTCAAATATGAGCCACTCAATCTACCCTTACGACATTACCGTTCATCCAATCGTTTAAGCATTTATCAGTTTCATCAAATCAATCTATTAGCATCATGCAACATTCGTTCTCTTCTTAACCCCCTTGCTCCTTATACACATTGGCATCATAATGCATTTTTTACTGTTTTATCACATTTGATTGTCGAGCGTATGCTATATGGCTTGTCGATATAATCAAATCTTGCTCATCAGAAACCTTAGTTAGTTAGTCACTATTTTAGTATTTACATTGCATTTCATCGTTTTCTCGTATTGACTGGCAGGCACATGCTCTAAAACTTGTCGATATAATCATAGTAAATCCACTAGAAACTTTAGCCGGTTGGTCGTCGTTTTATCATAAGCATGTATACAATATCATAAGCATTTATACAACATCATAAGCATCCCATACATATACCTTACACTTGATCGTTTCAAATGTATGCTCTATAGCTTGTCAATATAGTCGGATCCTACTCATCAGAAATTCAGATCAGTCAATCAACACTGTCATTGCATCATATTATATTTTTTGCACACAATAATTACCCTTATTCTTCAGAAATTAGTCAGATCTTGTGAAGTAAAGACCATACATCCGTACGGGCAGAGTGGTTGCCTAACACATTCCCTCTCTGTAACCTCAGTCCCTTACTTGGAATCTTTGTAGCGTAAACTCAGGATCAAGTCATCTTAGAGTTAAGGATCTTCGGGTCCTCAATCTTAAGCATTTCTATGGGATCTAACTGACTATAGAATTATAACAATTAGTTAGTGGCGACTTTGTTCAAATATCACACCCTCGTACCGCTTTTATGAAAGTCCTTGAACGAGGCAACTGGTGGAAATAAGAGAGTAGATCTCCCATATCCTCCGGAAATCCACCCTCTATCATCTACAGGGCCCATGGTGATAGGTGGAAGACATCTAATCCGTTTATTGTGTGCATGCTTTAATGCCCTCTCTTAGGGCCCTATGAAAATCATGACTTTCTTATGTGATTTACAATTTTTGGAAGTTTCATTGCTTGAGCTTTATGATACGAATACTTATTTTATTCATTATAAACACTTTACAAGCTAGTTTAACGCACAATCTGTTTACCTATAAACTGATTACACCTAAAATTCTTTTCAGCTATAATGTGTTTATAACTAAAAAAATTACAGGAATCCAAACCCTAAGGTTAATTTCAGTAAAATTTCATAGTTATAATGACCATATTGAATAAAACTTTAATCACTAATTTTATAAAGAGGAAGGAAATTATCATTTTATGCCCAATATTTAAATATAAAAAGATTATACATTTTCAAAAATTCGAATCAAATGTCATAGATAACCCATCATTACATAGTTTGGATAATTTTCCTATGATCAAGGGGTTCACATTACAAGTGGTTAAAATCTCACTCAAAATAAATAAACATTATTGTGTTTGTATAACATAAAATTAAAATTTCCTTCATTTCTATCGATTTAGGAACAAAAGCATTATTTCACATAATTAACAGTTGAATTTAATGGAAGTTAATTAACTCTTGTGTGTGTGTGTGTAGAGAGAGAGAGAGAGAGAGAAGCCATTTAGACTTTGACAATAAGGAAAAGGTTTAATTAGGGCATGTTTGGAGACCACTAAAAAAGTTTTTTTTTTTTTTAAAAAAAAAAAACTTATTTTAAGTCATTACACTACTTTTTTACGCTTAAGTTAGTTTGATAAGTATTATTATAAAAGTAACTTAACACTAAAAGGTACTTAGTTCAATAAGTTTTTTTTAATAACTTTTCGACTTATTATTCCTTTATCTTTCTCTCTCTGTCAAGGTCAATGTCAATGGAGGCTCTCTCATAGTCCTTATCAAAGAAGACCACATTAATGGATTGTCCCCATCAAAGGAGGGGCCCACATGATGGAAAGTCTACATCAAAGGTGAGCCCCACTTGATGGATGACCCTATATTAATGTGGGCCCACATAATGGATGATCCACATTAAAGGTCAACCCCTAATCATAAATAGCCACATTTAAAGTGGATTGATACAATGGGCCACCCACTTCAAAGGTAGGGCCTACATGATAGACGGTCCACATCAAAGTTGGTCTACGCATAATGGGAAGTGGGAATTGAAGTGGGAACCCCACATGATGGATGACCCACATCAAGATGGGCCAAAACTGATCGATGGTCCACATTGAAGGTTGGCCCTTAATGATGAATGACCTACATCCAAGTCGAGCGTCACTTAATGGACAACCCACATTGAAGGTGGGACCCACATGATGAATAATCCACATCGAAGGCTTCATAAGATGGACAGCGTGCATCCAAGCCGAGCCCCACATGATGGACACCCACATTAGAGGTGGGGCCCACATGATGGATACTCCATAGGATGGGCGGTGGATATTGAAGGTGAACCGCACATGACGGACAATAACATTGATGGTGGGTCCCACATGATGGATGACCAACATCAAAGGTGGGCCTTACATATATAATGTATGAGGAACATTAAGGGTCGGCCCCTAATGGTGAATAATCACATCCATTGTAGGCCCAGCACGATCGATGACCCATATCAAAGGTGGGGCTCACACAATGAACAATCCACATACAAGGTTTGCCCCACATGATGAATAGTGAATATGAGGGTGAACCAAACAAATATGAGGGATAAATACCTATGTGATATCGGAAACATAATATTATTTTTTACTTTTTAGCCGACAAGTACATTGTTTACCAAGTAGGCTTATTTATTGAATAACAAGTAGGCTTATTTATTGAATAAGCAGAAACAAAGATAAGCTATTTAAGGCCTTAGTAGCTTATCTAAAGTAACTTACAATCAAAACCACCCCCTAGTTTAAAATAAAAAGAGGGAGTAGTATATGTCAAAACTTTCTTGGATTATAGTACGTGGGTTATTGCTTGGTAGAAGTGCGGCCCACTTTGATCCAAACTGTTGACATATTGGGATGCAGCGTGAGGGATCAAGCAAAAACTATCTATCCAACATACAAATGGTTGGAAAAAGAAAATGACAAAAGTTTGCATTCAATGAATAAAAGATCAAATACTCTACCATCACTAGGATCTTCCAATGTGAGGGATTGGGGGGCAAGAAGTATTTACGATGTGTCCTATCATATCAACATTTTGGATCATTGGACCATTGGGCTACCTGTATAAAGTGATATACCGAGCTTACAACACAATATCTCAGCCTGAGCATAGTGTAAAGGGTTGGCAATGGGGCCTGTAAAAATCAAGGGTGAACATCTCTCCTAACATTTTTCTTTGTTGTGGCCACCATAATCATAGGCGAGCCTTTTTTCTGTTTTTAAGCCTAAATGAGGGTAAAATATCTACCGGTTGGAATGGATCTTCCATAAATATCATGATGCGCCTCATGCCTCATGCGGCATCCCATACAATGGCTAGAGTGGAAGTTAACCCTTTTTTTGATTGTATATGAAAAAGAAGTTATTTGGAAGAGGTTCATTATTATAGTGATCAAGTTATTGTTTTGTGGAAATGCAGCCCATTGTTCACTGATCTAGATTGCCTCGATGTCTTGGGATCCAACATAAAGGGTACATGCAACCAAATATCTAGCCAACATATATACAAATGGTTCAGAAAGAAAATGGTAAAAGGTTCGCATTCAATGAATAAAAGATCAAATATATCATAACTTAGATCTTCCGATTTGAGGGGCGGTGCACAAAGTATTGACCATGTGTTACATGGTATCAACATTCCATATCATTGATCATCGAGCCACTTGTATGAATTGAAAAACTAAGTGTACTACACAATATCTCCATCGAGAGCATTGTATATAGAGGACTAGCAATTGCTATTTATTTACCCCATTACCCAATATAACTAACTCAAAAAATTGAATTTAGATGTGCTTTTACCTTATTAAAAACTCCTACCTATTTACCCAATGACTGAACTTCTAAGTGGGCATATCCACTTACACGTTTTATCGTGGAGTATTTTTATATTTTAATATTGAGAATTTTCAAAAAATGACAAATTAATATGGAATTTACATACCAATACCTTAAAACAAAAGCTACCTTATTAATCATATAATTATCATTCCATTACCTTTTGTCAAGGAGAATGATTTAGTGGCTTAGGTGGGTCTCACAATGATATTTACATATATCTACCCCGACCACCAAGTGTATGTCACTTGAAGTTAGGCCACATACCTAGAAATCAACTCCATTTATTATTCAGTGGGCCACATGATTGGAAATAATGTATAACGCAATGCTCACCCTCCAAAATATTTCCATTACCCATGTGAATTACATATGAGGAGAATTTTTGGGCCACATACCTAAATTTGTGTCTGTAATCTAATAGTTTGAGTGAGTTTCATATAATTATCACGGTAGGCCCAATAAAAATCAAGGGTAGACATCTCTCTCTCAATTGTTTCTTTTGCTATGGCCCAACAAAATCACAATTGAGCCTTTCTCTTTCTCTCTAGGCCTAATATGAGATTAAATATCTAGAGGTTGGAGACATCGTAGGGGGCCCATGTGGTGCCCATACAATTCCTTCTTTTTTTTTTCCCTTAAGAAATAACTCTATGCAATTAAATTTGGATGTTGAACTTGATTTTTGGTGGGGCCACCACAATGTGTATACGAAATCCACTTTAACCATTAGATGTGTAATCCTAATTTAGGCTTAAAGGAGAAAAAGAAGAAGGCTGACTTGTGAGTTAGGTGGGCCATACCAAAAGAAAAAAGTTGGGGGAGACGTGTCCATCCTTATGGGGTTATCATTGTGATTATATGAAATCACTCTAACGATTAGATGCCACACAATTTTAATTTTTTGAAAGGTAACACGAGCAGGAATTGAACCCTTAATCACTCATCCATTACAATGTCCCTCTCACCTAATCTAACAAGTGGAAGAGCTACACAAAAATTTAGACCCGAGACTTAAAATTAAGGCCATCTGTGATTCAGATAGGCAATACCAAAGAAAACAGTTTGGAGGGCAATCGTTGCCTGGTACACTACTTCCAACTGAGCGGTCCACCCGAATCACAGATGACCTTGTCCTAACATGAGGTGACATAGCTTGGTGGTTGGGATGGATATTTACCTAAGCATCATGGTGGGGCCCTCCTAAGAAGCCAATCCATTTGCATGCATGCCCTTCCAACCGTCTGTTAAAAAAATATAAGAAAGGCAAATGGAATGATAATTATATAGATTAATGAGGTAGCATTTTGAAATCTTTTTCAACAAGGTAATGGGATATAAATTATATATTAACTAGATAGCTTTTGTAAACTTTTTTATTTAAATATTTTAACTAAATTATATAAAAATATTTATATGATTAAAATGAAAAGTATTCTGTGGTCCAAATTTAATCAACAAATGTCATTGAATAGGAAGTTAGGATTTCTGAAACACTAATTTTGGAATAGTGAATTAGAGACAGTGGATCCCACGATGTAGCCAATTGAACTTGAAATGTAAAACCATATACACAATATCTAGTGCCTGTGTATTAAGCATAGTACTCTATCAGAGTACCAAACTAGTGCAGTGGACTAAGCTCGTAAGAGACAACACCTGTTTTAAGCCGTCGGTAAAACACCCTAGCTCTGCGGGTTCCACAATATTGTATATGTAACATCCAGTACATTCACTAGGTGTTCTATTCAATAGAAATTCCTGGGATAAAAATTATCCACAGCTTAGGTGGGCCACATCACAGGGAGCTATGGGGATGGCATGCTAAATATAGGTATAAGGATACCACTGCATGTATATTTAATCAAACCTATTAATTACACAAGCGTAACTGGCTAGGATGAAGTGAAGAGGAAAATCAACCATATCCAAAACTCAGACAGGTCGTGATAGTCGGACATGGAGCATTTAGGAGCAATTTACATTGTTACATAGGTGGGACTTAGATGTATAGGATGTTTCACGTGCTGCTGCGTAAAACAGGTGTGGTAAACTATCCGGTCTACAGCCCATGTTAGAGGAAACAAGAATAAATAAAATCTTCATGAGGCCCACCGTGATGTTAGTGTGTGACATCCATCTATTAGTTTCTCTGCCATATTAGGATATTAGCCCAAAAGTAAGACCGATCTAAATCTGATCAAGTGGGCCACAATGAATACCCACCATTGAAACTTTCATGGCCCACTATGATGTTTGTGTGCCCTCCAACTTGTTAATAAGTTGTTTTGGTGTATTTTTATGGAACGGCTCCTCTAGGTCAGATCTTCTTCCACCTGCACGATCAACACTATCAAGGGGACCCTGGCTAGAGCCGGGGAATCTCCGATGCTTAAGTCAGTCATTTTTTCGATAGCAAAGGGTTTTTTTTAGTTTTGAATTGCGTACCTTTCTCTGTAGAAAGCTTGAATATTTATAAGTCTTGGGAATCCTCATCATACGAGGATTCTTCTCCTGATTCTCCGGAGATTTACTCCTCTTTGCTGATTGCTCTCGATCCCGAGAATCTCGGGATCGGATATCCATATTCCTGGATTTTCGGAGCAGCATTTGCATTCCTTCCGCCTTCTCTTGTCTCGGCTCGGTCGTTACCAACTCTATGAGAGCCGACCGACTCAAGAGGATAAGTGTTCTGCCTTCTCACGGACGGGATAGTCTCGGTGTTTGTCCGTCATTCTCCCTTACTCCGTAACCGACAGAACCAACTCGTTAAGTCAGTTTTATTCTATCGGTTGGGTGGCTTAGAATACGCTCGGCCCTCAGTAGGCTTATGCAGACGAGGTTATCACTCCGACAGATCAACTGTTATCGTCTTTTGCTTGTGCCCCTTGGCCTATCCTTTATTCTCTCGGCTTTGACCGTTGTCTCAGACTCTTCGGGCAGCGTCAGCAGAGCCGACCTACTTATAATCCGAGTCTCCGGACTGAACGTATTTTTTTCCCAACAGTAAGCCCCCCTTACTCCTTGTGTCATTCGCGGCATCAAGGGGTAACGAGTTTTTAGGTCTGTTCGTGTTAGAGTCCGAGGTTATGATGAAGCGTTTAATGCTCCTTGAGTCGTCTCTAACGTATGACGTTGCGTCCCCTGAGGCCACACGTGCGGCCAGCCGTCAGGTCGTTCCGTCCGCGTATGAGATTTAAACGCATGGCGAAGACGTTACCGCTGTCAGTCAGCATGCGCCACGTGTCGAGCGGGGGAGTCGAGACGAGCCACGATTTGCTTTTTCATTAAAAGTCCTTCCATGTGGCACAACTATAAAAAGGCCGGGCGGGAGGACTGTGCAAATTTTATTTTCGCGTTCCTCCCTCCCGCTCGTATCCGCTTCCGAGTTTTCTTTCTATTCTTCCTTCTTCCCTCCGCTTTCGTTTCTTGCTTCGTCAACTTCCTTTGCGTTCGCTATCATTTTTCCCGGTGAGTTCTTTCCTCCCATTTCTTTAAACTTTAATAGCTGCGCGTGACTCTCAGAGCCCCTGGGAGGAGATTTTCGGCGATGAGGGTGTGTCCCAACATCTTTGGGACGTTGCGGAACCGCCCTCCCTACTGACAGAGTTTGCCGTCGGCGCTGATGCCACATTCTGGCTTGTAAGGGAGGCTGATGACTCATCGGCTGAGTGCCCCGCTCAGGCCGGTCCGTCCAGTGGTGGAGTGTCTCTGGTGACCCATCCAGGGAGACCTAACCTCGGGATGGATCAGCAGGAGGAAGAAGAAGTAGACGAAATTGTTATAGGCGAAGGGGTGGCTATTCCAGACCCCGTGAACCAAACTGTGGAAGCCTCTGAATCCTCTTCGAAGGGGGAAGAAGGTGAAGATGAGCCGAGTGGTCTCGTCGCCTCAATTTTAATCGAATCCGACCTAAACCAGATCAGGGCTGGATATTATGTCCCTGACTCGGTCGTACTTTGTCTCCCTCATTCGGGAGATTTGCCCGACCATCCCCCTGCGGGGATGGTCGCAATTTTTTAAGTCGCAATGCAATGTGGCTTGCGCTTGCCACTTCAGCCCATTGCTCGTGATTTCTTGTCCTGAGTTAAAATAGCTCCCGGTCAAATTGTCCCGAACGCGTGGAGGAGTTTGTTCGGGTGTGCCATGCTGTGGGCCGAGTTAGAACAGCCTCCGCTAACAGTCAACAAGTTTCTCTACCTCTACCAAGTCAAACCAAATCCAAACTTCTCTGGCCTCTACTTCCTAAGTGCGTGGAGAGGCAAAGGGGGGTTTTTGATAACCGACCCACCCACTTCTAAAAAGTACTGGAAGGAGAGGTGGTTTTGGACTTACGGTTAATGGGAGTCGGCCGATACGTGACCGTACGAGCCTCAAGTCTCTCGCACGTTCTGGAGAGCAGGTGATTCGGTGACCCATCCTGATAATCTCTCTTTTTTTTTTCATTTTCTTTTTTTTTTCTTTTTTTTGGGGCTATTCTGAACTCATAATGTCTTGTAGATATTTTGAAGAAGAGGGGAAAACTTGAGTCCGGGGCTCTAACTCGGATAAAAGAGTTGAGTAAGCTGAGCGCAGAGGAACGGTCTTGGAAGTTGCTGCTGCAACCCGAGCGCCTCCATCTCGTCGGTCTAGACTCATTCATCTCAGGTAACTCGTCTCGCTCTGCTTCGTCCTTTCGGTTTCCTGTCCAACTCTTCATTCTTCTTTGCAGACCTTCCCGAGGCTCGTCCATTTCTCAGGTCGGCTTCTGCTTCTGATAGCATGGCCGGATCTCGTCCGTCCCTAAATCTAATCTCCAAAGTGAGGGCCCCTCCGATGTCGGCTCTTTTGTCAGGGCCTCGGCCTTCGAAGCAGCAGAAAACTGCTGCAAAAGCTAAGGAGCCAATTGCCTCGCCTGCTCCCGTCTCTATCGCCCCGTAAGTGGTCGTGCTTTCTGACCCCGATGAGAGGGTGGAGGAAGCGGAGCCGAGCCTTCGGATCTCTCAGTCGGTTCCCGAGCCAGGACCCGTGGTAGAAGAGGCCCCGAGGCCGAGAGAGGCACCTTGCGCGGAATCCTCGAGAGGAGAGACAACTCAACATGAGTCTCCCTTAGCCAAAGTCATCTTGGGGATGATTCCTTGGGCTCTAGCACATGGGGGCGATAAAGACTTCGCCAGCTACTACAATGCCCCGACTGTATAGACTCTCGGGCATACGGCGAGGTTGCTCTTTGAGGTAAAATCCTTTCTCTCTACTTTTTCGTTATTTTTTACTACGTCCTTGTTCATAACTTACAGTCTCCTGCTCGCAGCTGGCTCCTTGCATTGTTAAAGCCTGCTCGGATTTAAGTGCTACTCAAACACTCGCGGCCGAGACAGAGACTGCAAGGAGGATTACGGCCGAGGCGGAGGGTCGTAGAGAGATTGTCGAGGGTCGCATCGGCATCATGACCGGCGATCTGTCAATCGTTTGGAAGGCGACGGAAGATGCCAGGATGGTTCTCGAAGGAGCCAAAGCTGATAATGCCCACTTGACCTCACTTCTGAAGGAGGCTGAGGAAAAGCATCAACATCTTCTCTGAGTTCACAACGCCTGCGAGGGCACTCTCGCCCGGACTAAGGCTGAGGCCGCGACTCTCATCCATGAAGCGCAGGAAGAAACCCACCGAGCCAAGGAGGTAGAAGAGCGTACCGTAGACGCCTTCCTTCAGTCACCAGAGCTTGTAGAAGAAAGGGACCGCCTTTACCAAGGCAGTTATAGGGCTTGCATTTTGGAGATAAAGGCTGCCTTCCCCGACCTTAATCTCTCTGCTTTCGATGCCGACAGTCCTGAGGCCGAGGCTATTGGTGACGACACCACTGACGGGGGAGCCCCCGCTGCTCTGATGGGGCCGGCCCTTCCGGGACTGCTTGAAGAACGGTCCTTGACCGAGGGAGATAACTCTCTCAGTCGGTAATTACGTCTTCCATCTTTCATGTATCTTTAACTTAATCTGTAACCCGACGCTAAACACTTTAGAAAAAAATGAAATTTCTTTATTTTTATTGATTTGACTTCAATTACATCTCTCTTCCATTATTCTTTAGCGCTTTCTATTCTGTTTCACGGGTAATAGATCTTGAGATGTTTGACATTCCACGGGTGAGGCAACAGTTGCCCATTTAGGTCTTCCAAGTGATATGTTCCAGGGCGGATAGTGCTGGAGACGATATAGAGACCTTCCCAATTGGGTCCCAATGTGCCCGCCCCAACTTCCTTCGTGTTTGAAAATGTCTTTCGAAGGACCATATCACCGGTTCAGAATCGTCTGACCTTGACTCGTTTGTTGTAAAATCGAGACACTCGCCTCTGTCGAGCCATCATTCGTAATCGAGCTCCTTCTCTTCTCTCTTCCAACAGATCGAGCCCGACTGATAGGAGTTCATCATTTTCTTGTTCGCCGAATGTATTGACTCGGGCCGAGCTAATACCAATCTCAACCGGGGTCATAGCTTCCGAGCCAAAACAAAGGGAGAAGGGAGTTTCTCCCGTGGCAGTCCGAGCTGTAGTTCTATAGGCCTACAATATATTCAGGAGTTCCTCGGCCCATGCTCCTTTTACTTCATCGAGCTTCGTTAGGAGATGTTGCTTTATAATTTTGTTAACGGCCTCGACCTGTCCATTCGTCTGAGGATGATGAGGCAAGGCGTACACGTTTCGGATCCCGAGATTGTTGTACATCTCATGGAATTGCTTATTATCGAACTGCCTCCCATTGTCGGTAATGATAGTCCGAGGTATTCCGAACCAACAGACGATATTTTTCCAAACAAAGCTAGTGATCCTTTGCTCGGTAATCTTCGCTAATGGCTCAGCCTCGGCCCACTTCGTGAAATAATATACTGCAACCACAACAAATTTGGCCTGACCCTTCCCTAGAGGGAAGGGTCTAATGATGTCGATCCCCCACTGTGCGAAGGGCCACGGTCCGGACATCGGAGTGAGTTCCTCGGGGGGTTGTCTCGGGACAACCGCAAATCGTTGACACTTGTCGCACTTTTGGACGAACCTCTTAGAATCATATTGTATCGTCGGCCAATAATACCCTTGCCGTAACACTTTGTTGGCGAGCGAATATCCTCCTGAGTGATTCCCATATATTCCTTCTTGTATCTCCCGTAAGACATAGTCGGCTTCATGAGAGTCCACACATCTTAATAGGGGAGCTTAAAACCCTTTCTTGTACAGTACACCATTCAAGATGGTATAACGCGACGCTCGTACCTTTAGTCATCGTGCCTCGGCGTGATCCTCTGATAGTTCTCCATCATTGAGATAACGAACGATTGGATCAAACCAAGTGGGTTCCGAATTGATAGGAAGTATGGCCAAGTCTGTAGCCGAGTCTGCCGACTCATTTATACTCGGTTTTGCTACAAACTTGATCGGAACCGACCGAGGTATGGTGTCTTCATCGGCCGAAGCGAGCTTGGCTAACAAGTCAGCTTTGGCATTGTCGGCCCTGGGTATCCGAATAACTTTGCATTCCTGGAACTTGCTGATTAATTCTTTGGCTTTTTCCATGTACGCCTTCAGTTGTTCTTTCCGAGTTTGATAAACGCCGGATACTTGGTTAACGACCAACTGCGAGTCACTGAAAATGTTGAGATGAGTGACGCCTAAGCTCGCGGCGAGTCTAAGACTGAGTAATAAGGCCTCGTACTCTTCTGTATTGTTCGACACTTGAAATTCAAGTCGCAAAGCATACTGCATAAAAGTTTGATCGGGAGTTTCTAATACCACTCCGGCCCCGATTGCTTTGGAGTTGGATGAACCGTCGACGAATAGCTTCCAGGGTGCCGGGTCAGGCAAGGGGTTGAGAGAGGAAGAAGCCACCGGTTCAGTAACCTTCTTAGAATCATGTGCTGTGTTATGGTTGGAGGTTACTTCAACAAGGAAATCAGCAACAGCTTATCCTTTTATGGTCACTCTCGGCCTGTACTGTATGTCGAATTCACTCAATTCGACAGCCCACTTCGTAAGTCGGCCGGAAGCTTCTGGCTTTTGAAGAATCTGACGCAGTGGTGAGTCGGTCACAACAATGATGGTGTGAGCTTGAAAATACGGCCGTAGTAACCGCGAAGATACTATCAGAGTTAAGGCTACTTTTTCGAGCTGAGGATACCTTGTCTCTGCCGGTAGTAAAGCTTTGTTAACATAGTACACTGGTAGTTGTCTCCTTTCGTTCTCTCGTATTAAGGCCGAGCTGACTGCTGCATCGGATACAACCAGATATAATAATAAAGCTTCTCCTGGCTCGGGCTTAGACAACAGTAGTGGAAACCCGAGGTAAGTCTTTAGTTCTTGAAACGCTTTTTCACATTCGTCCGTCCACTCCATCGTCTGTCGTCCCTTTAATTACTTGAAGAACGGGAGACATTTGTCTGTGACTCGAGACAGGAAGCAGTTAAGCGCGGCTACTCTCCTTGTCAACCTTTGGATATCTTTGATTGTTTTCGGAGACTCCATATCAAGTAAAGCTTTGATTTTTTCGGAATTCGCTTTGATTCCTTGCTGGCTAACGAGGAAACCGAGAAATTTTCCCGAGCTTACACCAAAAGCACACTGCTAGGATTCAACTTCATTCTATACTTAGGTAAAGTCAGGAACATTTCTTCCAAGTCAGCCACATGGTCAGCTGCTTGTACACTTTTGACGAGCATATCGTCGATATATACTTCCATCGTTCGGCTGATTTGCCGAGTGAACATTTTGTTCACTAACCTTTGATACGTTGCCCCTGCGTTCTTCAAACCAAATGGCATCACTCGGTAACAGTAAAGGCCTTTGTCAGTGACAAAGGTAGTTTTTAATTTATCATTTTCGTGCATTACAATTTGATTGTAGCCTGAGTAAGCATCCATAAAACTAAGCAATTCATGGCCCGCAGTACTGTCTACCAGCTGATCAATGCGAGGAAGAGGGAAGCTGTCCTTAGGGCAGGCTTTGTTCAAATCTATACAATCTATACAGACTCGCCACTTCCCATTGGCTTTTTTCATGAGTACAACATTGGCTATCCACTCTGGATAGTATATCTCCGAGATGAATTTGGCTTTAAGGAGCTTACCGACTTCCTCTTCAATGACAGCGTACTTTTCTGGGCCGAGAGGGTGACGCTTCTGTTGGATGGGCTTGTAAGTCGGGTCGATGTTGAGTCGGTGCGTAATGACCGAGGGATCGATCCCGGGCATGTCTTCGTGGCTCCAAGCAAATATATCGGCGTACCGCCGAAGCAAGGCGATTACTCGTTCCCTAAGAGGTGGACTCAGAGACGAGCCGATTTGCACTACTTTCGACATGTCTGTCTCGATTAACGGTTTTGAAATGAGTTCTTCTATCGGTTGCCCTCGTTCATGAGATTCGATTCGAGGGTCCAGTGATTCGATCATCAATACTTCCCTCGGTGCCTTGACTGCGGTGGCATAGCATCTTCGAGAATCTTGTTGATCTCCTTTCACAATTCCTACTCTCGACTCAGTCGAAAATTTCATAGAAAGGTGGTAAGTGGATACTACGGCTTGAAGGAGGCTTAGGGATGGTCGACCGAGTATAACATTATACACCGATGGTTGGTCCACGACTAGGAAGTCAACCATTGTAGTTGTCTGATGAGGTGCTGTCCCGGCAGTGAGTGGTAGTGAGGCGATTCCCTCGGGAAGTACCTGTCCACCCGAGAATCCTATTAGTGGGGTTCGGACCGGCCATAAGGTCGATCGTCCGATGCCCATTTTTTCGAATGCTTGGGTGAACAGTATATCCGCCAATGACCCAGTGTCTACCAGTATTCGGAACACCTTTCTGTTGGTGATGGTGAGAGCAACGACAAGTGCATCATCATGGGGATGATGAATGCCTCGGGCGTCATCCTCAGTGAATGAGATGCAATATCGTTCTCTCTTCTGCTCCTTGGAAGGTCGGGACAGCAGAAGAATCTCAGACTCCGGGCGATCGATGCTTCTGGCATGATTTTTCCTGGCATTATTTGAATCTCCGCCTCCCTGATGCCCTCCAATGATTGTCGGATATCTTTCGTGAGACGATCTTCACTTGGTCCTGCTGGAACATCAGATCCTTCTGTATGTTCTCTGAGTCAGCCTTCTTTAATTAGCCGCTCGATCTCATTCTTCAAATGGTAACAGTCACTCGTATTGTGACCGTGATCACGATGATAGTGGCAGTATTTGTTCTTATTCCGTCGATTTGGGTTCCCTCGGAGCTTTCCAGGCCAGTTAACGAAACTTTCGTTCTTGATTTCCATCAACAATTGTTCCTGAGATTTGTTCAGGGGGGTGTATGTGAAAAATTTCCTGTCGGGTCGCTTTCCCGACCTACCGTCGTCTCGTGCCCTGTCATCTTTTCGCTTCTTCCCTCCGGCTGAATCAGCTTCTTTCTTGGCCGGCTCTTTAGCCGATGGTTTCGCATTCTGGACCTTCTCTCGTAGGAGTCGGGTCTCTTCAGCGTCGGCGTATTTGTCCAACCGAACCATAAATTCGCTTAGGGTCTCGGGCTGATTCTTGTCTAATGACGCCAAAAACGGTTTATCTCTCACCCTTTGCATGAGAGCGTTAAGAGCTGTCTCCTCAGAGTGCTTTCGAACCTGCAGAGACTCGAAGTTGAAGCGCTTGATATAGTCTTTCAACAACTCTCCTTCCTTCTGAGCTATGTTTTTTAGATGTGCGGGCGGCTTTAACTTTTTTTTTCCGCCGATAAAATTGTTGAGGAAGGCGTCACTGAGCTCGGCGAACGACTTAATTGACCTCGGTTTTAATTGCTTAAACCAAAGTCGGGCCACATCAGTCAGGGTAAGAGAGAAGGCCCGATACATAACAACGTCCGAGGTATCGTGCAACTCCATATAGGTTCTGAAGCATTCAAGATGCTCTGTCGGATCGATTTTTTCAGAAAAGGGGGTTATCTGAGGTAGACGGAACCTTTCCGACAACTGCGCCCGCATCACCTCATCTACAAACGGAGAAGCCTTTTCCTCGAATTTGGTCGGGTTTGAGTTCCAACCGTGCTTCATACCTGCCATCTCTTTTTTCATCTTTTCCCAGACCTCGTTCTTGAAATCTTGCATATCGGCTTTCCAGGGTTCCGTACTTTCCGCCGTTTCTTCTACAGGGAGCCGACTTCGCCTCCTCTGATCTATTCTATGTCGCAGATTAGAGGGAGGCAGAACGGCCGTTGCAGAGCGAGCCGGCGCTGGCTGACTCAGTCCTTGATGCTGACTCGGTCCCTGGGGTTGATTCGGCTGTCGAGGCGACTGTAGAGCAGCAGACTGCGCTACAGATGTTGGCGGGAGAACCTGTGCTGACTTGTGACGCTGCTGCATCTGCTGATTACACAGTTGTTCCAGTATGTGTTTCATAACAGTAATCTCGGAACGCATCTCTTAGACTTCCCGATCCAAGTGCACGTTCCCTCGGTTAGGCTGGCTGATAGTCGCAGGCGGTGCTGTTGGGGGGAGCTCCCTGAGCTGTGCTAGTAGCGGCCTCCCCCGCTTCATTTGGATTCGTCCTCCTAGTTCTTGCCATTCGATGAATTGTAGAAAATGGCTTTTTGTCCGATTCCCACAGATGGCGCCAAACTGTTGGTGTATTTTTATGGAACGGCTCCTCTGGGTCGGATCTTCTTCCACCTGCACGATCAACACTATCAAGGGGACCCTAGCTAGAGACGGAGAGCCTCCGATGCTTAAGTCAGTCATTTTTTCGATAGCAAAGGGTTTTCTCAGTTTTGAATTGCGTACCTTTCTCTGTAGAAAGCTTGGATATTTATAAGTCTTAGGAATCCTCATCATACAAGGATTCTTCTCCTGATTCTCCGAGATTTACTCCTCTTTGCTGATTGCTCTCGATCCCGAGAATCTCAGGATCGGATATCCATATTCCTAGATTTCCGGAGCAGCATTTGCATTCCTTCCGCCTTCTCTTGTCTCGGCTCGGTCGTTACCGACTCTAGGAGAGCCGACCGACTCAAGAGGATAAGTGTTCTGCCTTCTCACGGACGGGATAGTCTCGGTGTTTGTCTGTCATCCTCCCTTACTCTGTAACCGACAGAACCAACTCGTTAAGTCAGTTTTATTCTATCAGTTGGGTGGCGTAGAACACGCTCGGCCCTCAGTAGGCTTATGCAGACGAGGTTATCACTCCAACAGAGCAACTGTTATCATCTTTTGCTTATGCCCCTTAGCCTATCCTTTATTCTCTTGGATCTGACTGTTGTCTCAGAGTCTTCGGGCAGTGTCAGCAGAGCCGACCTACTTATAATCCGAGTCTCCGGACTGAACATATTTTTTCCCCAACAAGTTGTATACCAAAGGATGAAGGGAAAAAAAAAGGCTTGATTTAAAGACCCACAGAGGTTTCATTGTGGGCATTCAATCCCACTGTTTCTTGTAGTTTTGAATCTACTTTTATTTTTAAGCTGGTGTCCTATATTGCATCATGAGTACTTGATGGTGGACCCCGCATACATTTTGATTATGCCGGCTCACTTCAGCATGTGCTTATAAAAGTGAGGTTCCGAGTACCAATACATTAAAATTTAGAAATTGGCTGTTGGGGAGGGTTTCCACGTGAGTCCTATATTGCATCATGAGTACCATCCAATCCGTTCATTAGATGGAAAGCTTCATATTAAGTTTACCCTCCAAATTTCAGCCTAATCCTTAGCATCGTTGTGCCACACAAAAGGGAACAGCAGCGGGAGGTTAACGCCTACCATAAATACATTCAAATGGAACGTGTATTCAATCATGGGATGTATATGTCATCCATCCCAGTGATGGGGTATGATCCATCAGGATGAAGGGACACCGAAGCTCAATTCATTCCATACCTTATGTGGGCCAAATTGCATGAAAATATTAGGTTTGGCTGCTATAGTGCATTGCTTTATGACCTGACTTTCGGATTGGATCCTTACTCTTGCACTGGTGGTAGACTCTCAGAAGTTTCAACACCCAGTCAAGGGTTCGAGTATCCATAGGTGGTGAAATTTTACTAGCGTGAGCAGAGCTGGGCATCGGAGTCGGATCGGATTGGGTCCAACTCAATCCGATCCGAAATGTAGGACGGTTGATCCAAACTCGATCCAATCCGAGACTGGAAGCGGGATATCTGACTCAATCAGATCCTATTTACAGTTGGTCTGAACCGAACTGGGTCCGACTCGGTCTAAATATCCGAGTCGGATCGGGTTGGGCATGATTCGAATTAAAAATTATTAACGGTAAAAATCATTATCCTTGCTGCTATTTTCGGTGTGGTCCATTTGAGTTTTAAATATGATTCAACTTTTTTTCAAATGCTCTAAAGTGACCACCAAAATTGAATAAACGGTATGGATATAATAAATACATCATTGTGGGGGCCATGTAATTTTCATCTCATTTGAACCGTTCATACAACTCAGAGCTCGAGGCGCAGGCTCCGCTCGCCTTTGCATGACACGTGGTGCAGACGTGCTATGCAAGAAAGCACATGGAAATGATTGGCTACTCCCCCTGCCGCCAGCCCTGTGGTTGGTGGTCAGTGCTATGTGGTCCCCACCATGATGTATGTGTTTAATCCATTCCGCTTATCCATTTTTAAAGATCATTTTAGGCCTGACACAAAAATTGAGAGGGATAATCTCAGGTGGACCACACCATCATTTTAGGCCTGACACAAAAATTGAGAGGAATAATCTCAGGTGGACCACACCAAAGGAAAACAATAACTATTGGATATCCACCATTACAATCATCCTAAGGCCCACTGTACTATTTATTTGACTTCCAATCTGTTAATTATGTCATACATGCACAAATGAAGGGAAAAAACAAATACCAGCTTGATCCAAAACTTTTATAGACCCTGGAAGGGTTTTAATGGTCGAAGCTCATTCGACACTATTTCCTATAATGCGGTCCAAATGAGATTGATATATACTCAATTTTGGTCTCATACTGTAAAATTATATGGACAGCATGGATGAAACACATAAGTCATGTTGGGCCACGCATGAGTAGTGCTGTGCACAGTGCATTACACTTTATTGCCATTAGCAAGTCCTGTGAGTTTGATCATGGGGTATGTGTTATATTCAAATCGTTCATGCATCTAGCGAGCTCATCTTAAGGCTTGATATGAAAAATAAGATAGATCTAACTATCAAGTGGACCACGCGAACTGTTTAAGATGAAAATCATTATATTTACTGCTATTTATGGTGTGGTCAAAATGATCCTTGGATATTATTCATTTTTTGGATAATAGTTTATAATCATCTCTAAAAATATATAATCAGCGTAGATATAATAAATAAATTATAGTGGAGCAACTTTGATCTCCTTTGAAATGTTGTACAACCCATGGCTCGAGGAGCGTCAGACGTCACTCTCACTCGTTTGGAGCGTCTTTGCGGAAGGCTTTTTCAGGAAGCTCTTACGCAAGTATTCCGAGTGGGGCCACTGTGATGTTTGTGAGAAATCAAACTCGTCCATCTGTTTTTCAATCTCATTTTAGGACCACCGTGAAAAAATAAGATGGATTGAAAACTCAAATGGCACACAAGAGATGAAAAAGTGGGAATTTAATTTTCACCATTGAAATATTTAGATGGCAATCAAAGTTTTGTATTGGTCTAAGTTTTTTGTTTTTGTTGTTTTCACTTCAACCTAATAAAAAGGACCTTATAAACAGTTTGGATGGCATATAAACATCAAGATAGATCCTAAGGTTTCAACGGTAGGAATTCCTTTTCCCACTATTACATCTTATATCACTCGGTCGAGTTTTGGATCCTCCTAATTTTTGGTCACATACATTAAAAATGAGTTCAAAAAATGGATGGATGGGTTGGATTTCTCACAAACATCACGGTAAACCCCACCTTGCATCTCAGCATAGGAAGCCTTCTCAGGTAGGCGTCCTCTCCGTCTTCCTCACTCCCTGAGAAAGCCTTTCCGCAGCAGGTGACCTATATATATATATATATATATATATATATATATATATATATATATATATATATATATATATATGGAAAATGTACTATACGCTCGGCCGTATAGTACCTTCTCATAAGATCGAGTGTTGGCACTATGCTAGCGGTCGGATGGTAAAAGTTTAAAAAGAACGGTGAGATTTTATAGAAAAAAAGTGCAATTTTATAACGAGAGTGGAGAAACTAAACCTATGAAACTGGTTATTAAAATACGACTTCTTGTATTTTCTGACTCCTTTTATTTCCTGCGAAAGGTTTAGCATGAAGGTAATGCTCTGAAAATTTAGGTGGGGTCTATCATATGATTTTTTGAGAAATTCATCCTGTTCATTTATTTTTCCATATCATTTAAGGGGTTGAGCCTAAAATTCAACCAAATCCCAAGTATCAGGTTAATCATATCACGGAAAACATTGGGAATAATGATTTCAACCATTAAAATCTTGCTAGGCCTCACAGTGATGTTTATTTGTCATCCAATCGGTCCATAAGATCATATAGACATGGATGAAGAGAAAAAACAAATATAAGCTTGATCCAAAACTTCCCTGGCCCCCAAGAATTTTTCAACAGTAGACATTCAATTCAACTATTTCATGTGGTGTGTTCCATTTGAATATTTTATATGATTAATTTTTGGGCTCAGGCCCTAATATTATATGTTAAAATGGATGGACAGCGCAGATCAGATGTATAATCATGGTGGACCTCATAATACTCAATATACTAAGCATAGCGAGTTACTCGCCCCGCAATCTGATTCCTGGCAAACAGCCCGCTCCGAAGGAAATCGGATTGCGTAGAGTACGCTCATATCATACTGGGTAAACTTATTTGGGCCCACTGTGAATGTATGTGTTTAATCCATGCTGTCCATCCGAATTTTCAGCTCATTTAAGGAGTTGAATTCAAAATTTAAGAAGATCCAAACCTCGAGTGTATCATACCATAGGAAACAGTGGTAATAATGATTTTCACTGTTGAAACCTTTATGGGCCCATAATGATGTTTACTTGCCATCTAACCTGTTCATAAGATCTTACAGACAGGGATGAAAGGAAAATACAAATATAAACTTGATAAAAAAAACTTCTGTGGCCCACAATAAATTTTCAACAGTAGACACTCGATTCACACTGTTTCCTGTAGTGCGGTCAATTCAAGCTTTGGATATGATTCATCTTTTAGCTAAAGCACTAAAATTAGCAGGAAAAATTGATGTTCGGAGGGAATTAAATACATAAATCATGGTGAGCCTCGCAGAGTTTAATCAGTAGCCTAAGCGTACTGAGTTACTCAGTACGCTATCCGCTTCCGTTCTGGAAACCGATTGACTACTCCCCTGCTACCAACCAATGGCGGGTGCGGTGCTCTGTGGGCCCCACAATGATGTATGTGTTTCATCCATGCCGTCCATTTATATTTTAGATCATTTTTGGATATGAAACCAAAATTAAGGTATATCCGAATCTCAAGTGTACCACATTACAGAAAACAATGTTGAATGAACATCGACCATTAAAAACGTGTTGGGAGCCAAAGAAGTTTTGGATCAAGATGATATTTGTTTTTTCACTTCATCTATGTCTGTATGACCTAATCAACAGATTGGATATCAAATAAACACTACAGTGGGTCCTAGGAGGATTTTAATGGTGGATATCCAATCACTATTGTTTTCCTGTGGTGTGGTCCACTTGAGATTTATATCCCTTTCATTTTTGAGAAAAATCCATAAAATGATATGTAAAAATAGATAAATGACATGGATGAAACACATACATCATGGTGGGGCCCATGGAGCATCGACCACCACCACCGGGCTAGTGGCACTGTTTCCGCCCATTCCGCACTAACGCAAAAGAAAGAAAAGCAGATTTCGTACTTACTCAGTACCCTAAGTGTACTGAATAAACTTTGTGAGGCCCACCATGATGAATAAAACACTTACATCACTATGGGGCCAGCAAGGTTTCAATGGTTGAAATTATTATTCCTACTGTTTCTTGTGATATGATCAACTCGAGATTTGGATTTGGTTCAATTTTAGGCTCAACCCCTTAAATGATATGAAAAAATAGATGGACGGGATGAATTTCTCGAAAAACCCCATGGTAGGCTCGACCAAGGTTTGTAGGGTAGACTTTCATGTGGGAGGCTTCCATAGGAAATATAAGAGAGAGAGAGGTGGACTTCAGTTTTGTTTCTCTACTCTCCCTATAAAATCTCACCTTTCTCCTTATAAAATCTCATCATTCTTTTAAAACTTTCACCATCTGACCGATAGTATAGTGCCAACACTCGACCTTATGGGAAGGTATTATACCGTCGAGCGTGTATATATATATATATATATATATATATATATATATATATATATATATATATATATATATATATATATATATATATAACAGTGCATGTGGTTTATCGGTTGGGGCGAGTCGGATCGGTTTCGGGTCGAATTGGTCCAGATTAACCACGATCCGAACTCAATTCGGAAAGCATTCAGATCTGGATGGCCCAACTCAACCAGCACCAAGCCAGGCCATCGGATCGGATCGGAACGGGCTGGATCGGGTCGGGTCAGGTCGGATCCATCGTATTGGGTTAGAAATGCCCAGCTCTAAGCGTGAGTGTGGGGGTGCACTTGCATGTGTTAAAAAAAAAAAAAAAAAAAAAAACACTTGAGTTTCGGATTAGGATAATTTTGGGGATGTACTGTATGAGGAGATGCACCAGATGTATAGAATGATTCCACATGCACATGATGGGTGGACCACACACATCTCAAATGCATGATAATTGAATTATCATAAACGCATGTAACATTACTGATTGATTCAGCTTCTTCTCTCCGCTAGCTGTTTTATTCGGTGATACGTCTCTCTCTTTCCTGGCTGTGAGGGTGATGAGACACTGTGAATAGATCTTTCTAGTTCAGATGATGGTGACTGTGATAAATCGGATATCGATTTACCTGTGTATCACACACATACTGTATATATTTGGAAATATCTAGGGCTGTCAATAGCCGCATTAGCCTGTAGCAATTTCGGGTCAGGCCTGGTTTGGACTGAAGTATCATGCAGGAGGGTTGGGCTCACGCTTCAAGCTTCAGCCCATTTCTCAACCGGGCTAGGCTTGGATAGTGTGTAGAAGCCCGTCAGCCCAGTCTAAATTTTATTTTGGCATGTAATACTTGGAGTGGATTTTAAATAATCATCATGGTGGGCCTGAAGATAATTATCAAAGATCAATGTCTCCCCTCTTAAACATCTTAGTGGGCTGTGTAAAAAGTTTAGGGTGGGTATCGCTCTCCTAACTATTTCCTTCATATTGCCCACCTGTACCGCAGACTGGGCTTTATTTGGGCCCTACGACTGAAATGGGGTGTTGCACCAGGTGATCGGGCTGGACCACTTAAACATCATGGTGGGGCACACTTTACCTAGACACACCTTAAGACCTCTGTCTCTATACACACCAACCCTTGGGCTTGGGCTCAAGACCATCATAGACATTACGAGCTTGGCTCGATCTTGATTATCTTGGTCTTCATGGGCCTGCACTAGGCCTGGACAAAGTTTGGCCTGGCCTTAATCAGCCTGTTGACACCCCTAGGAATATCTAACCCAAAGCTTGACCACCTGTTGACACCCATAAACCCATTTACAACCCCACCCATTTCACTATTTATTAAAAATAAACGCTATGGGAGTCAGTGGGACTATGCAATCAAATACCATAAGCCAACAAGATTCAAACAAACATCATGAAATCTAAATTAAGCCAAGCCAAATATCTCACACCTCCTAGACAGTGTTTTGTGATCTGTTTCAAGAAAACATCTTGAATGTGGTCACTTGTGTATTCAATCCACATTATACAGACAATGTGTATAAATAGTTCAAACAAAATAAACCATGAACATATGGAAATCAAAAAGATAAATAAAAAACAAAGAACTAAACAAGGTGCTAAATCTTTCCAGTTGAGGAGCTGAAAAACATGCCGTAAAGATGGACAACCGCCAAGCTTATTGCAAACCTACATTCAACAGAGGAGAAGAAAAGTAAACGTAGGACAAAAACATGCAGTAATTGCATTGGTTTTACGTAAATTGGCACTCCAATGATTTTCCCTTGCTTGTTGGTTAGCCCAACTTCACCATATATGTCACAATCATTGATAAATATTTTATCAGGTGGGACACACAATGAATGAGCCTAGACAGTGATAGAACTATATATGGTGGAAAACTTGTGTTTGTATCCCATGGAGAACTAATATTTATATACAACTATACAAAATCAAAGATAAACTCAAATTGAATTTAAACATATCCCGATATCATTAAAGATATCATAATCCTAGCATTCTAGTTTCCTCCATACTGTTGGAAGTTCACTTTTTTTCTTTTTTTTTTTCAACTCTGTGTTTGAAAGACCATTGGCTATAATGTTGTGATAGCCCCGTGGCAACAATTTTGGGAATGCACCGTATGATTTGTTTGATGGCTATACACATAGCAGCTTATTACAAACCATTAATGAGTCCGATGAATAGTCATTTTGAGTAGCTTACATTAATTTGATAGTGTCATTCCATGTAGTTTTCATTCTTTGCATAAGCAATCTCGCAACATTTTACCAGTGCAGCTAATATGTAGCAGATTGAAGGATTCACCACTATGCTGAAACCCTTGAAACCCTTTTAATTTGTCACTAACGACTCTATACATAACTCATTAGGGCCTGTTTGGATGCCTGTAAGTTCTTTTAAGTTGTAAGTGTCTTACCTGTAAGTCACTTACAGGTAAAAGTTACTTACAGGTAACCTGTTTGGATGTAAGCTGTAAGTCACTTGCAGGTAAGTTAGTTTTTCTGTTTGGATAGCCTGTAAGTTACTTATAGGTAGAAAGCTGTATATTCACATCGAGCAGAGCTTGGATTGGGGAATCGTTCTAAAATGTTATAATTATATAAAAAAAACATACGATCAAAAATGTTATTTTGTTAACATCAAGATGAATATTTGAGATAATTATTAAGCTAAACAAATCATCAAGTGGGCTATAAAAGTGGGCCCACGAATTCAAAATATCTATAATATGGAGTAATAACTCAATTTAAGCATTGAGAATAAACTTATAAACATTAATAGAAAATTTAATAATTAAATTACATTACCAATGTCTTCTTTAACTATAGAAATGACATTTAAAATTTTTTACTAGGGAATTATCCTCTCCAACCATTCATTCCTTTGAATAGGACTTACATGATATAGGAAAGTAGAAGCAAAATGCAGTCTTTCTGCAAGGAATGTGTAGGCCCTATACATCATGTCAGAATCAATGGTTGTCATATTCTCCAACTCATCCCATAGTCTTCCTGCTGTTTTAGTTTTGAATGAAACATATTCATCCATTGTTTCCTGCATGCGTTCAAACTTTTCAATAATAGTTGATGCAATAGAGGCATTCTTCTTCTTCTTTAATGGCCTTGGAGCAGAGTTTCTCACATCTCTTTGACCGCTTCCTTCGCCATTTTGATATTGACCTTGTGTTCCGTCAGAATATACATCATCGGGTGGTGCAAATGGTGTATATGATCCAGAGGGGTATGATGACAATGGGATGTCATCCATGTAATGAGATGAATGAAGGACTTCTTCCTTAAGATCGGATGTGGTTCGTGCTGCGTTCCCGGTAGCAGAATCGTCCCCACATACAATATCAAACTGAGCTAGTAGTGGGAATGACTTGTTTCTGATATGAATAGCTTCAGGTTTTGCCTATAAAACGAATAGAATTTAGTTAGTTTTCACTGTATATGAATGACTTCAAGTTTTGAATGAACTTCACCTTGATGAATTCATCTCAAACGTCTGGTTCAGCGGTAATACATTTCCTTTCTTCGTCCCAACCGAAGCCACTTTTGCTAAGTGCAAGCTTTGCCAAGTTATATTTCTTTTTAAACGTTCGTAACCGATTCCTGTACTTTTTTCCATCCACTTGCACAGAAAATGTCTCCATCACAATTTTTGTTACTTTATTCATACTAGTTTCTCGAAAAGCGTTGTCAGATTTTTGAATTTTAGGTTTCTGAATGGGACTATTGCACTTCCCCAAACAAGGTCGCATTTGAATTTTAGAAACAGATCACCACATTGATGCATAATCAAATCCATTTGGAAAAAAAAAAGGGCTCCTTCCCCAAGTTGCTAGGATCTACTCCAGTTGTCATTTTCGGGTTTCCTAGTTTGATTGGGAGAAAGCCGCTTTCTGTTATTTCAGCAGCTGGCTTACTTAATTAAAGAAGTTTGCTACTCTATACTAATGTTCCAGCAACAACTGATGTTCCAGCAACAACTGATGTTCCAATTCATAAGAACAGAAGCTAAAAAATAATGCAAAAAGAAAAGGAAGAAACCAAGAGATACAGTGATGTTTAGGACTAGTTTCAATGCAATCCCAAATTAGGACTGGTTTATCCAATCCGTCCATCTATTTCTTCGTCTAAAATTAAGTATTGAAATGGATGGACAGTGTGGATCAAATACTTATATCATGGTGGATCCCACGGAGTTTACGCATTACTCAGCATAATACTCAGCCGTGCACCATTTGGCAAGAGTTCTTTTGAGAACTTTTTGAGAACTCATAATACGTGATTTAAGTCCAAAATCCGAATGGTCCACGTTATGCAGAACCCCATGAAACCCCCATTAACTAACTTATACTTTGATCTAAAATATTGATGGGCCGTGAAAAAAGAAAACATTTCCCTACCTTGATTTGCATCTCTCTTTTCTATGGTCCACCAGAGTTTTAATTCAGGGTGCAAATTGGTCCGTAAATGTTTTCATGGGATGCTGCATCATATGGTCCGTTCAGATTAGAGGTCCATAACAGGTGTGAAAAAATACACACGTGTGCAGGTGTGCCAGCATGCGTTATTTAATAACGCTAACCACTCCCAGTTTTCAAAGGGAAAAAAAAGATGTCAAAACCACTCCCGTTTTCAAAGGGAAAAAAAAAGGGTGGATGAAACCCTACCGTCTACGGCGAGGTTACCAGCGACGGAGAGAGATTGCAAAGAGGGAGGGGGAGAGAGATTGCAGAGAGGCGGGGGGAGAGAGATTGTAGAGAGGGAGAGAGAGAGAGAGAGAGCTTGGGATGGAGAGACGAAACCTGCAATCCCCTTTTTATAGAAGCTTATCAATGGTGGTTGTTGGTGTGGTAAATGGCGGTTGTTGGTGCGGTAATAATGAAGCTTTGTTGCGGTAATAGTGTTGTAGGATGTGGATTGGCTGAACTGCTGCAAGGCTTGCTGAAGTTCCTTCAATGGCTGCTACTTCCTCTTCATTGGCTGGAGCTTCATGGCTATAATGGTGGTTGGTGGGTTGGTGCGTTTTTCCCTCTTCCCCTCTTTTTAAAAATATGACCGTTGAGCCTGTAAGTGACTTACAGGGAAGTGACTTCCCACCCCCCTCGCCCTGCAGTTTTTTGGTAGATTTGCTTGTAAGTGACTTACAGGTTGTAAGTTACTTACAGGCGATTTTTCTCCCCCAAACACCACCTGTAAGTGACTTCCCTGTAAGTGACTTCCCACTTACCCAACTTACAGGCATCCAAACAGGCCCTTAGTTTTAAATACTTTCAAGTTCGAGTGGAGCTTGGATTTATGCTTGTAGCATGGAATTTCTTGTTTTTCACCCAAAATATACTACTACACGAAAAATAATTTATTACATAGATTGCTCCAAATGAAGGAAAGAGAAGAAAGAATAAAAGGTTCGTAATAGAATATTAAGGAGAAAAGAGTGGAATGCATTCTCTTTTTATTCTTTTCAATTAGAGTTATTAGGCTCTTATTTTTTTAGATTCATTAATTGAAGGCATGAATTATCCAATTTTATCTTCCAAGCTATTTTAGTTTAGTCAGTATCCAATTTGTGTGATGGGCAAAAGTTTTTAATTTTAGTCAGTGATGTAGAAAAGCAAGGAAATATGTATTTACCCCACTTTTTAAAGAGAAGAAGAAAAAACAAGTATTAACAACATGCCAAAGCCTTCACATTTAATAACTGAACTGAAAAGATAACAAAACGAGCTACAACGACTCTAAATACCTAAGAGGAAAAGCAGATGTAGTGTTATAGAGTAAACATTGAATGAATTACAAGAAAATTCAGATAGAAAAAGATCTATTGAATGACTATATTATCCTCTCTAGAAAGGAAAATATCAAATGAGAAATTAGATCTGCCCATCAATGTATAGATTACTAGATAGCTAGGTTTTTCACATGGAGGCACTATGGTTCAAAATACTGAACTGTTGATAGGAGGGCCCACCATGGATGGGGAGTGCCGTGAAAATCTCCAATAGGAAAATTCCAACGCTTCAATAGGTGGGCACTTTCCTCATCAAATGTGGATGGATGGTCTACTTTATTCTCTTAACCATATATTTGAGTTAAAGAGGTATAATCTTTCAATATTTGAGACTTCTTGGACAACCTCCATTTTTGTTGGGCCATCAAATCAATAATTTAGATTATTGAATGATGGGTCTACATGCATGGAGAGCTCTTGACCATTTACTCTTCACCATCATTGATTTTGTATGATATTTTAGGTGTGACACAAAGCCCTTGCTATCTGGATGGTTTCAATTGGGGAACATAAATTCCATTCATATAGTGGCTATGTGCATATGCATTGTCACTAATAATTGCCTCCATGAAAGGAAGTGCTAGTGTTCCGGGCTTTAGAAGTCTTCCAATTTATTAGTATAAGATGTATAAAGCTGAATATAATTTTGGGGTGCTAATGTTTTAGGCCTCTAGTAGTATAAGAAGATGTATAAAGAAGAATATGTGAAATCCACTCCAACCATTATATGTCACACCAAAAGTTAGTCATGAGTCCTAAAATTAGGCCCACAGGTGATTCAGTTGGGCCACACTAATGGAAACAGTTTAGAGGGTGAGTGTTACAATGTACACTGATTTAAATCATGTGGTCCACCTGAATCATGAATGGAGCTGATTTTTAGAGCATGGGGCCTAGCGACGTATCTGGTGGTTGGGATGGATTTCAAATAAACATCACAATGGGACCCACCCGTGCTGCCCACCCATCACTTGTCCCCATTGAGAAATATAAGGGAAGGTATTCTATTGATAATTACATAGATTGGTGAGAAAGCTTACTGAAGACCTTTTTCCAAAGGTACAAGATTGTAAATTCTATAATAAGTAGGTAGTTTAGCATAAAATTCTCTTAAGGAAACTATAATATACTTCTACTTTAATAAACTAATAGCTGAATTTCAATCCTACAGCACATCCAAATGCAGACTGGGAGAAGGCTAGAAATCAGGAATACTCATAAAACAATAGTAACACTTCCAAAAAAGTATTGTTTTAGTAGATTAGAGGAGAAGCATCTTTAAATTAAAGGAGGAGATTAATAAAGAAAGAAGAGAGAAGTTGATTATGCTAATATTCACTGCAGGTGTCATTTGAGGAGACTGCGTAATGAGAAAAAAGAAGAAGAAGAAGATAAATAAATAAAATATAAGTTCTTAGATGGGAAAAAATGATAATGAAACTACATACAAATTGACCATTGCAAGGTTCTAATTTGTAAGACTACAAACGGAGATCATGCTTCCAGTGTTGTGACCGTTGGTATGAAGGAGCCCACAACGGATCATGGTTGGTGAGAAATACAACATCATTCTGTGCATGGATCCGATGGATAGAATTTGGGGCATGGTCCATTAGACTTAGTACTCATTATATCAAATGACTTCCATCACATAAATGTGGGTAGACTAGGGCTTGAAAATCTTCTCAAGAGAAGAATTCTAATTAATTAATAATAATAAAAAAAAGAAATTATAAAAGTTCAACTGAAAAGAGGGAGCTGGAATATTTATGTCATGGCTTATCAACAACAGCCCACCTCATATTGATGGTCTTTAATTCTATGCTTACAGACCATAGCCCCAAAAAATTCAAAATCTGGAAATTCATGACACCGTCCCATTGAAGGTAGGCCATGACAGAGCAATGGTTTGGATCGCGCTGATGCATGGGCAGATCCATAAGGGAGCGGATTAGGTGCACCCCTGCCTCACCCAACACGGTGCAGCCCTGACAGTGGGGCCCAGCTTGATGTATGTATTTTATATCCACTCCGTTGAACCAGAAAATGAAGCAGTTCCAAATCTCACGTGGATCCCACTACAGGAAAGAGTGGTGATCGATCATAAAAACTTCTTTTGGGCCATAAAAGTTTTTGATCAAGATGCAATATGTTTTTTCTCTTCATCCAAGGCTATGCTATCTTGTCAACATCTTTGATGAAAAATAAACATTATGGTGGGCCCTAGGGAGTTTTTAACGGTGGGCATTCAATCATCAGTGTTTCCTATGGTCTGATCCACTTGATATTTGGATATTCTTCATATTTGGCTTAACATACTAAAATGAGCTGGAAAAATGGTTGGATAGCATGGATATACAATACATATATCAAGGTGGGCTCTACAATCAGGGCCGCACCTAATCCGCCCCCAGATGTAGAAACCGAAAACACAAGTTAATGATGCATGTCTTCCGTGTCATTTTACCTCTCATTCTACCGGATGAATAAGGGGTTGAATGCGGGCTTTAAGGCTCTCGTCTTCCCACTCCACCTCCTCCAACCATTCTTTGGTTGAATAGATTTCCTTTAGGTTTGGAGCGCTGTGAGGTCCCATTTGAATCTTCTTGAAATTTTGACACTCCCGAACCTCAAGATATTCTAAGGAAGGCCAATCGAAAAGTACCCCAACTCCTTGGTAGAAGCTTGTTAGGTGTTCTAACCCCGATGAATCCAAAGACATTAACCTTGGAAGCATGCCTTGATCCACCGCTTCATCGTCTGCCTCCTTTGCTATTATCACCTCCATTCCCTTGCAATCGAAGATATGGAGATATTCGAGTTGCAAGAGATCTTGGGCGACACTCAACGAAAAGAGATTCTGGAGGCCATGACATTCATGAATGTCCAATCTTTGAAGGTTGGGGAAAATTCTTCCATGTGGAAGTGAGTGAGAGAGACACGTCAGTTCTGATTGCGTTGACCCAGATGATGACGATGACGATAATGATGCATTTGTGCTCTCTTCTACTTCTACCCCTATCAATTTCTCCATCTTCTCACATCCCCGAATTTCAAGACATTCTAATTGCTGAAGTCTTTGTGCCAGAGCAGGTGAGACGAGGTATCTTAGTCTCTCGCAATCTTCAACATTTAGGTCCTCTAAATGGTGGAGGCTACCAAGAGGAGGTACAGCCCCCTTCCAAATACTTGTCAGTTTTGGTAGATGATTCAATTCGAGTTTCCTTAATTTTGAAAGCAGAGCATCTTCTTTTGAGGTCCCTTGGAAGTGAAAGACTTCTACTAACTCACAGCAGTTTCTTACAACAAGTTTCTCCAGAGATGGCATGATATTGATTAATTTATTACAACCGAATAGGTTCAGCTTTCTCAGGTTTTGGAGGGAACCGGCTGGAAGTAGACCCCGACAGAACGTCTTTAGATTCATTAACCCATCTAGCGACAACTCCTTCAAATGCTCAAATACATTTCGTGGAGGCTCATCTCCTTCTTCCACACTAACAAAATGTTCGATTTCACCACATTCTTTGATAAGGAGGATCTCTAAGCTGTTGAAACTTAGTTCATGTGACTGCATGTCGAGACCCTCACACCGCACTAATTCTAGCTCGTATGTTCTGTTAAACAGCTCCTCAACCCACTTTGCATTTGGACATGGTGAATTCTCAATTTTTATACTCCTTCCTGCTTCGCTATCTGTGTAATCTCTTCCCACACATATGCGGAATTTCTTTAGGTTTTTCCATGGACCAGGGATGTCCTCAGACACGCATTTGACATTTTCCACATGGATGTATAAAACAGTTAGCCGAGACAAGGATGCCATATCAGCTAAGCTTGCTTGTCTTGCATCTACATTTCCCATAACCTCCCACTTGCCAAAGCTATTTCCCATTCGCAGTTCCTCTAAGTGAGTCATCCTTGATATGACATTTGGTGCTATCATTTCAAGAGTTTTTGTTTCCATCAAGTCCAAGAGCTTTAGATTCTGTAACTCACCCATTTTTTATATCAGTTCACAGATGCCAGTTTTTTGTAAGCTTAGTATTTCTAGCTTCTTCAATCCACCAATTAGAGATACGTCTTTTAACTGAGGACATCTATCCAACCACAGCGTCCGAAGGTTTTTTAGGCACTCCAATGATGGGGGCAACATTGAGATATCCATGTCACATAGATCCAAAACTTTAAGGGAATTCATCCCTTGAAAGAAACCATTGGGAATCTCTTTCAAAGAATGATTACCATCCAAAAGCAAGGTCAGGAGCCGAGGACATTCAATTTGATTAGGAAGTCTACAAATTTCATTGGCTGCTAAAGAAATCCTCTTACATTCCTGCGCATTTTCAATCTCTGGCCACTCTTTCAAACCTGCTTTGGCTCTTACCAAAAACCCATGCTCAGCTCTTGATGCTATTGATACGGCGACGTCTCGAGTAACATCATGCATTTTTATGGTGTTTGATCTATTTCCTTCTAGCAACAAGCACGAAGCCTTAAGTCTGTTGAACAACATATGAACTCTACATGATGCTTCCTCCAATGTATTAACATCCTTGAAATGATCTTCCCCAGTTCCATATATCGTCATCTCATCCTCACAAACAGAATAACCTTCTGGAAATAAACAACAAAACAAGAAGCATAACTGGGCCTCCTTACTTTCTAAGTAATTGAAACTCATCTCCAAAGAAGCGAACACATTCTTATCCATACCCTTGATGTTTGTAGGATTAGAGCTTTGTAATTGTATTAATGCATCATCCCATACTTTTTTATCCTTATCATATAATGCCATTCCTACTGTGACTATCGCTAGAGGCAAGCCCCCACATTCCTCAACAACTTTTCTTGCCACATCATGCAATTCAGGAGACTCAACAGCATCACCCGCATTTTCTTTGAATAGATGCCATGCATCGTCTTTCGATAACACATTGACTGGGATCTTTGCTTGGCTCTTCATGTCACCGCATACTTCCTCACTTCTTGTAGTAAATGCAATCTTACAACCACTATCATTCCATTCCAAAGGGATCCCTACATCGTCTAGCTCCAACCTTTCCCATAGATTATCGAAAATTAAAAGGATCTTCTTGCTCTTCAACTCTTGCTTCAATCTCTCCAACAATTTCCCTGCTCTTACATCTTGACTCTCTACATCGAGTTTTAGACCCAATTTTTCTGCAATCTCACCTTGAATGGTCTTCAATTCAAGTTTCTGGGTTAGCGTCACCATGATAACCTCATGAAAAAGTTTTTCATTTTTCACCTTCATGGCCACTTGTTTCATCAAGGTCGTCTTGCCTACACCCCCCATGCCATACACTCCGATCATGTTGATGTTTTCATTCTTCATTGCATCCATGACCTGCTTCATAGGGAATGTTGTGGATACAAGAGACATAACGCCCCTAGTAGGCAACGGTTCGATGGTTGGAGGCGGAGGAGGGTATGATACATTAATGGATTTCACCTCTGTTTGGAGCCTACAAACATCATCCATCTTCTTTTTTGCTTCTTTACCGAGACAGTAACGTGAGTGCAAGTCGAAACAGCCTATGCTCTCTTTAACTCGACCATCCAAACTCTTTGCATCTTCTTTGACATCTTCTACATTTTCCAACCATTTTTGAACATCGTTAGTGATCACTTGCCCATTCCGACGATCCGCATCCACCTTTCCCTGTACATCATTTCCTGTCCTTACCAAGTTTTCAACTTCTTTGCTAAGATCATCGACATTACTTTTATAGCAAAGGAGATAACTGGCCTGGTGCTTTATAGTAACCTCTAAAGCTTTTCCAGCTTCTGTAACCGGTATAACCACGAACCCCAAGATTGCCAAGATTGCAGCCATTGTATCTTTTGGATGAATGAAAGGGATAATATGTGAAGCAGAAACAATTGCTCAACATCAGGAAAAAAAACCTGAAATAAACATGGAAGATTAGAAGATAAGTTAAAACAAATAAAGATAAATAAGGAGTTGTAAGCAAAGAAGAAAAGCAGGTTTGGTGTTACCTTATCTTTTCGTAGCAATTGCTTGTCCCATTGAAAATAGAGGACGTGAGCTGTGTAGCACCAATTCAAAGGAAGCTCCTTACTTCTCACCCCAATTTAAGAGCAGACTCGAACTGTTGTACCACCCAATCAAAATGAGCTCGTTTACATAACTTTGATGGATATAGTATATGCTTGTTGTAAAATAAAAAGACCTGGACGTATATGCATGCATTATAATTCATTAGAAAGCCTAGATCTAGTTATCTTATAACTTATAACACGATTTGTAGGGTCCACTATGATGTGTAAATGGCATCCAATCCGTCCATCATGGGTGTAACCTCATGTTATCTTTGGATGATAAATATCAGACTGACCCAAAACACAGGTGGGCCACACCATTGGGGGCTATTGTAATTGGAACACCTGTACCAAGAAAAGCAATCCGGCTTGTATGTAGGGCCCACCGTATTTTTTTTATTTTCCATCTAAACCATTCAGAAGATTCTCCTGACACCTAATAATCTGCCCATTCCAAAACTCAGGTGGGCCACAACACGTGATGTTGGAGGTTAAGGCATGATTGTACATCCAAGCGACGGTTAATTCCCTTTATCCATCGTTACGACAACATATGCATTCCAGATGGGCACCACATGAGCTAAAGTGTGCAATCAACAGTATTAGTTTTAAGGTCTTTTTGGGGAATTTAACAACCATGGACCTATTAATCAGTACATGCATACGGGTATGCTAAATGCTTGCCTTCAAGGTTTGAAAGAGTATTGTGTTAATAGATACTACTCATTAAAGATCTAGCAAAGGACTGTACGCACATGTTTAACTGATCCCAGGCGTTGGTTTGGTGGACTTCACCATGGATGTCCTATGAACCAAGATTATTTCAGATTTAATTGGTTGAATGGAAGCCCTCGCTATACTTTCTTTCTCAACAGTTTCCTTGTTTCCCAACTATTGAAAAATTGAGCATTTGTTGTTTTTTCTTCCTTGATCATTTCCTTGTTTGCCAACTATTGAAAGATTTAGGATTTAGAGATTTTTGTCCATTGACCACAGACAATGAGGATCACACAATGGTTGGATCATTGAACAGTGGACACCCCCTAAGCAAACAGAACGCCTGAGCACTAATTGTTACATCTAAGCTTTTCAAAACATTTTATATTCAGACGTGTTTTAAAAATACAAATAGAAATACAATAAAATATAATGGGTAGAGGGTGGATGCATTGTGCATTGTAGAAAAGGTTAATAAATGGATTAGGGATTTAGTGATCCTTAGATAACTCATTCTTGGATGCCCATACCTCAAAGTTATTAGGAATTCTCCGAAGGAGGCAGCCCATCCTTGGGACAGTGGTGGCTAAGTGGTAGGAGTTATAACATGATGAGTGAAGCTGAATGTGGACAGATCATTAAGGGGAAATGTAGGAGACAGTGGTGGCGAGGGTGTCTGTACCATGGTTAGGTCTGTACCATGGTTAGATGATCATCACTTGCCACAGTTTCTATGGCCACACCTCGAACATTGTGGCAGAAGTCTGGGCTAAGCTTGATGGACTAAGAAATTGTAAAAGTAGAGGCTTGCAACAAGTGCATGTGGAAATTGTCTTGAAAATTCTTGTGAAATGCCTAAATAAGGAACAATCCTATGTCATATAGTCTATATGGATACTTGCCATTATGTGTACTCTTAACAATCATATGGACAAATTGGTGAGATATGAAGTTGTAGTTTTGGGCACCACAATTATATTCGTAGTTGCATGAGATGGATATTATACCACACTATAACTCATGACTTGGATACCCCAGATACGTACGGGGTTGCAGAACACTAGAAATATGAAAATGGTTGGGGATAGAAAGGGCCCCATGAGTTGAAAGTCCCTAAAACCCAAATGGTACCTAAGATGCCTCACTTGCGGGCTGAGTGGATAGCATGGGTCATGGTGTGTTTGACTCTCACTGATGAGGTCGAGTGAGAAGAGTTGTGTCCAACATGCTTAAGGGCGGAGGTGTGAATAGGACCAGTTTGATCCATTGGTGAGGTGAAGTGTGAATGAGGTCTATGACTGTCATGTTGGGTGTGTCTTATGGCCTCACCAACGTGGCTGGTATGGGAGTTCTTACTAATAACATTAGATGTGTGGGTACAATCCTGGTGGTTTTAAGTGATAACTTGATATGGATTCGGGCATTGGATGCCTTGCGGATATGACTATGGTTGTGGATTGCTGTATAGTTGGTTTTTTGCTTTTGTGCATGGGATGGTGGATGGTGACATAGTGGTGTTGGTAGCATTAACCATATGACTCATAGTATGATCATGATCCACATGCATTGCATTGCATTACATTAGTATATGCATCATATCCTACATATTACATGCATTCCGTCATAGATACCAACATATTACATGCATTTCGTCATAGATAACTCCATTACATATTATCTTACTTGCTTACATGTAGGACACATTGCACACACGGATGTTTCACTGGGCTATAAAGCTCATGTACCTTCCATTTTATAATTTTTTAGGATGACAACAAAAACAGGAGTAACATATGATGCATGCCGTATGATTTTTGGACACTACATTTCCAACACATTTTGATGATTATGTACTTTTGTGCAGCAATTGTAATGTATATATATTGCATAGTGGGAATTGGTTATTTTTCTTATGTTGAAAATGCCAATCCTTATGATTGATATCTATTAGCGAAAAAGAAAAAAATTTACCCCAAAATTTACAAGTCATACACCAAATTCAGGACTCGGTGTACGGGCGTCGGGTGCCAGATTTGAGGCGTGACAACATTGGTTGTGCTTCAAATATGGAGAGTGACTCAAAACTTCTTATGAAATGCCTAAATAGAGAGAAAACTCATCCATTTTGCGTTGGTGTATTGCCTTGGAAAAGAATTGTTACATTACCTTTTATAGGGTTTATTTACTCATCCATTGGCATAAAAATTGTTAGACATGTGGCTGTGTAGATGGAGTGGTCTTAATTGATCCATTTAACCACTGAAAGTGGGTGTGGTTGGGTGCATTCATCTAGAGTGTCAAAGTTCACACGATTCACTAAGGGATCCACTAGTCATCCTAGGATATCATCAACGGGTTGATCTTATGGTTTGGGCCGTCCATCAAGTGTTTTAAGAGCTAGCTAGCATTTCTAAGGTTTTTAATTGGATATTAGAGAGATTCAATTGTTAACTTTTAATTTCAACCATTGATTTGTTTAAATCATACTTAATGAATAGTTAATGGCTATGATCTAATTGATCAAATTTTGACCCACCATGGGAATGGGCCAAGTATGGTGACCATTGAAGGTGCACAAATATAGATGGTTAGGATGCATGGAATAAGCAAGTTTAATAGACTTCTTTCATAGTATGACAATTCTTTAGGATGGTGGAGCACATGTTGCAAACCTCAGAAACCTTAAGTTCCTCCTTATATAGATCCTATCTTAGAAGGGTGAGATGATACAAAAGGAAAGAGACAAAGCTTGGACATCTCCACAAGAGCAAGGAGAGAGAGAGAGAGAGAGAGAGAGAGAGAGAGAGAGACCCTTGTCTTATAAATTTGTTTGTGATGGGGTTTTCTCCCCAGGCTCGACAGCGACGAATTGATTTAATTCCTCTGTGCTGCTTGACTGGTCGAGGGTCCGCTCAATCGGTCGAGGACTCTACTCGACTAGTCGAGGTTACGTAGATTCTAGTCCGATTTGGTGCGAGATTCGGCAATTTGAGGCAGTTTTCGCACCCATACGAAAGGAAGTTTCCTAAACTATAAATATGAGGTACCTAGGGCTTTCTAGGTAATGCAAGAGGGTTTCCTAAAGTTTTACAAGGGTTTGATAAAGGGTTTAGGGCTATCAAAGGAGTGAGAGAGAGAGAGAAAGAGAGAGGAAGCTTGTGGAAGGGAGGTTATGCTCATATAGGTGATCTATTGTGCACTGGACATCTCAGCGCTTCTACGTCCTCATGACCGGTGAGATCTCTTCGTTTTTCTTTATTCTCTTATTGTTTATCTACTCCTGTATAAGTAGAGAAGGTTTGATCCAAGCGGTGTATGCTTGTGATCGGTTGTAACGTTCTACTTCATAGTGGATTGCTGATCTGGACGAGGTCCCGTGGTTTTTATCTCTTTAAGGGTTTTCCATGTAAACTTCTCGTGTCCTGTGGTTTATGCTTTGATTTATTTCATTGTTGTATTATTTCATAATTTTGGTGTATTTGGGAGGCTAGATCCTAAGGTTTTGTGTAACGGCGTCCCCCAACAAAGTGGTATCAGAGCGTTCAGGTTGGTTGAACGGAGTGGGATCAATTCTGAATTTTGAAAGGTGGCTTATCAAGGATGATCAGTCTCAATGGTTCTAACTAGACCATATAGAAGGCTAAGATGAAGGAGTTGCTTTATTGCAAGGACTTTTATTCTCCAATTCAAGGCATATCAACAAAGTCAAAGGATATGTCAGATGATGATTGGAAAAAATTGGATCGGAAGGCGGTGGAATTTATTAGACAATGGTTGGACAATTCCTTATTCCACCATGTGTCTATGGAGACCTCAGCCGCTAGCCTATGACTGAAACTGCAAGGGCTGTATGAGAGGAAGACAATCGTCAATAAGATTTTCCTGATACGACAACTTGTGAATCTCAAGTTCAAAGATGGTGGTTCTGTGGCTAAGCACATGAATAAGGTCAGCAATTTTTTGAGTCAACTCTCTGCTATGAAGATGGTCCTGAATGATGAGTTACAGGCTTTACTATTACTTAGCTCATTGCCTGATAGTTGAGAGATATTGGTGGTGTCTTTAAGTAATTCCGCGCTAGACGAAAAGGTATCCATGGAACAGGTAACTAGCTGTCTCTTCAATGAGGAGACAAGGAGGAAGTCTCAGGGGTCTACTCAGCAAGAGGCCCTTATGACATAAAAATGGGGGAGAGAAAAGAACATAAAGGGTGGGAAGGCCTTAGATAAATCAAGAGGCAACTCGAGCATTAGGAAGGATGTTGAATGCTAGAATTGTGGCAAGAAAGGCCACTATAAGCATGACTGTCGTAAGAATAAGAATGATAAGAAAGGAAAAGGAACGGAGAAGGAAGATGAATCAGATTTCACTGCGGTCGCTTCAAATGGTGACGTTGTACTTATTCTTTCTGCAGATCATGATGTTTGTCTCAAGACTACGAGTCAAGGCACCAATTGAGTGATAGATTCGGGAGCCTCGTTTCATGTGACTCTACGTAGGGACTTCTTCACAAGCTACAAGTCAAGTGACTTTGGGACCGTGAAGATGAGAAATTCTGGTGTATTAAATATCGTAGGGGTCGGTGATATTTATCTGAAGATCGATGTGGGCTGCACATTAGTTCTTAGGGACGTGAGGCATATTCCAGACTTTTGCCTCAACTTGATGTCGACAGGAAGGTTGAATGATGATGATGGCTATAAAAGTCTATTTGTTGGTGGATGCTGGAAGCTCATCAAGGGTTTATTGATCGCGGCCAGAGGAAAGAAGTGTTGCACCCTTTACAAGGCAAGTGTCATATGTAAGGGTGGGTTGAACGCAGCGGAAGATTCAATTATTGACATGTGGCATAGGCATCTAGGCTACATGAGTGAAAAAATGCTTCAGGTACTATAGCAAAGAAGCGACTCCTTTCAAATGTAATAGGTATACCTCTTAAAACCTGTATTGATTGTTTATCAGGGAAACTGCATAAAGTTTTATTTATTAAATTTGCTTCTCATATTAATAAAGTGCATGCATTGGATTTTGTTTATTCTAATGTTTGTGGTCCTATGAGGACAAAAACCTTGGGTGAGGCATTGTATTTTGTCACTTTTATAGATGATGCATCTAGGAGGGTTTGGTTTTATGCATTGAAATCTAAGGACGAGGTCTTTGGTGTGTTTAAATTGTTTCATGCTATGGTTGAGAGAGAGACAGGTAGATCATTGAAGTGCATATGCACTGACAATGGTAGTGAATATATCAGTGACTTTCATGAGTATTGTAAGTCCCTAGGTATATGGCATGAATAGATAGTTCCCAAGACCTCCGAGCATAATGGTGTGGCTGAGCGAATGAATCGCACAATTATTGAGAGAATCAGATGCTTGTTATCCCATACGAAGTTTCCCAAGACGTTCTGGGGAGAAGCAATGCACACGACAGTGTATCTGATAAACAGGTCTCTATCAGCCCCGTTAAATGGAGTACTTGAGAATGTGTGGACTGGACAAGATCAATCATATAGTCATCTCAGGGTGTTTGGATGCATGACATTCACTCGATATGAAGATCAGGCAGTGTGTGTTCTTGGGGTACAATGATAAAAAGTTCGGTTACAGATTGTAGGATCCGATTGAGAAGAAGCTCGTCAGGAGCAGAGATGCGGTTTTTTTTTTTAAAGATTAGTGTATAAAAGACATTGGCAAATCAGAGAAGAACCAGCCTAGTTTAGGTGAGCTAGATGATATGGATCTGGTTATTCCTCCTGTTGTACCTGATGACAGGGGTGTATAGCAAGGTGTAGAGGATGAGGGAGTTCCTATAGAATATGGACCTGGTGAGCAGCCCCCACTTGATCCACTTGTTGAGCCACAGGTGAAGAGGTCATCTAGGGACAGACAACCGTCGAAGAGGTACTCGCCACATGAGTACATTATACTCACTGATGGGGGAGAGTCAGAATATTATTCTGAGGCCCTAGCTGACGAGCATAAGAGGGAGTGGTTGAAAGCTATGCAAGAGGAGATGAAATCCTTACATAAGAACCACACCTATGATATAGTGAAACTGCCTAAGGGTAAGAAAGCTTTGAGCAACAAGTGAGTGTTCAGAAAGAAGGTTGAGCAGAAGAATTCACAAACGAGGTTCAAGGGCAGACTTATGGTGAAAGGGTTTGGTCAGAGAAAATGTATAAACTTCGAGGAGATATTCTCCATAGTTGTGAAGGACATCCATACGGGTGTTGCTTGGGTTGGTGGCTAGCATGAATCTGGAGATAGACCAGTTAGATGTTAAAACTGCTTTTCTCCATGGTAATCTGAAAGAAGAGATCTATATGCACTAACCAGAGGGGTTCGAAGTCAAGGAAAAATAACATATGGTGTGTAGGTTGAGGAAAAGTTTATATGGGTTGAAACAAGCTTCACGACAATGGTACAAGAAGTTCGACTCGTTCATGATGAAGCATGGATATGACAGAATGGAGTCAGACCACTGTGTTCACGCTTAAATTCTTAGATGGTGATTTCTTAGTTCTGTTGTTATACGTTGATGATATGCTCATCATGAGAAAAGACATCAAGAAGATTGATAGTTGAAAACAGGAGTTGGGCAAGTCGTTCGCGATGAAAGACTTGGGCCCAGCTAAGCAGATCTTAGGAATGAAGATAACCCATGACAGAAACAGTAGGAAGCTTTGGCTGTTATAAGAGCGGTATATTGAGAAAGTCCTGAAGCGGTTCAATATGAATGCAGCGAAGCCAGTCAGTACTCCATTGGATGGTCACTTCAGATTGAGCGATAGGCAGTGTCCTAAGACGAAGGCAGAGGTGGAAGAGATGCAGAAGATACCCTATGCGTTAGCTGTAGGAAGTTTGATGTATGATATGGAGTGTACATGCCCAGACATAGCATGTGTGATTGGTGTTGTCAGCCGGTATCTTACCAATCCTGGCAAAGAGCACTAGGCAGCAGTGAAGTGAATACTGTGGTATCTAAGAGGCTCATCCAGGTTGAGTCTATGTTGCGGTGACGGAAAACCTGTGTTAGAGGGCTACACAGATGCAGATATGGCAGGTGACATAGACTCTAGAAAGTCTACATCGGGGTTCATGTTCACGCTTGTAGGGGGAGTAGTCTCTTGGCAGATCAAGCTACAAAAATTCGTATCATTGTTTATGACAGAGGCCAAATACATTGCGGTCATAGAAACATGTAAAGAGATACTTTGGATGAAAAGGTTCCTACAGGAACTTAGCCTAAAACAGGAGCCGCACGTGGTCTATTGCGATAGTCAAAGTACTATTCACTTGAGCAAGAATTCAAATCAACACTCCAAGTCTAAGCACATAGAGATTCGGTATCACTGGATCATGGATACTTTGGAATGGAAAGTGTTATAGTTTGAGAAGGTCCACACGGACGATAATGGGTCAGACATGATGACTAAGGCACTGTTCAAGGGCAAGTTTGAGGTTTGTAGAAACTTGGCTAGCTTGAAGAAGACGGATCTTTGCTAAGTCGAAAAGGGAGAGATTTAATGGAGTTTTCTTCCCAGGCTCGACCGGTTGAGAGCCTCACTCAATCGGTCGAGGGTGATGCTTGACCAGTTGAGTGGGGCTCGACTCAAAGTCCAACGACGAATTGATTTAATTCCTCTGTGCTGCTCGACTGGTCGAGGACTCTACTCGACTAGTTGAGGTTACGCAGATTTTAGTCCGATTTTGTGCGGGATTTAGAAATTTGACGCGGTTTTTGTACCCATGCAAAAGGAAGTTTCTTAAACTATAAATAAAAGGTACCTAGGGTTTTCTAGGTAATTCAAGAGAGTTTCCTAAAGCTTTACAAGGGTTTGCTAAAGGGTTTAAGGCTATCTAAGGTGAGAGAGAGAAAGAGAGAGAGGAAGCTTATGAAAGGGAGGTTATACTCATATAGGTGATCTATTGTGCACTCGACACCTCAGCGCTTCTACGTCCTCGTGATCGGTGAGATCTCTTCATTTTTCTTTATTCTCTTATTGTTTATTCACTCCCGCGTGAGTGAAGAAGGTTTGATCCAAGCGGTGTGTGCTTGTGATCGATTGTAACGTTCTACTTCATAGTGGATTATTGATTTGGACGAGGTCCCATGGTTTTTACCTCTTTAAGGGTTTTCCATGTAAAATTCTCTTGTGTCGTGTGATTTATGCTTTGATTTATTTCATTGCTGTATTATCCCATAATTCTGGTGTATTTGGGAGGCTAGATCCTAAGGTTTTGTGTAACGGCCCCCAACAGTTTGTGTTTTTGCATTTTTAAAAATATGTCAGGCATAAAATAGAGATTCTTTATTTAATAAAGATA
Organism: Magnolia kwangsiensis; assembly: GCA_037074715.1. Lineage (NCBI taxonomy): Eukaryota > Viridiplantae > Streptophyta > Magnoliopsida > Magnoliales > Magnoliaceae > Magnolia > Magnolia kwangsiensis. Next base: position 30,050,424 of record CM073584.1, on the reverse strand, counting down.
CAAACTTTTCAAAGTTTTATTATATTTAACTGCATTTCAAAATTTTCAAAGAAAATAAAATGAAGAATGTTAAAAAGATGGTGGATGTAGTATAATGAGTGGATTAGGGATTTATGGATCCTGTAAGGAGGACACATTCTAAGATTCAATTGTATCAAAGTTGTTGGGAATTCACCTAAAGAGGTAGCACATCTATCGAACAATGGTGACTATGTAGAAGATGTTAGAATGAGGATGGGTGAAGTTAAATGTGGACATTTTATGAAGGGGTAATCTTCGGAAGAGTAGTCGCGATAGTGTTTATATATATCACAATGTCAAAAGATCTTCACTTTCCACAATGACTGCTATAACACTTCGAACATGGAGGCATAAGCCCAAGCCATGCTCGATGGGTTAAGTTGAAAAAAAAAAGGCTTACAAGAAGTATATGTGGACAATGACTCAAAAGTTCTTGTGAAATGCCTAAATAGAGAGAGATCCCATCCATTGTGTGTTAGTGTTGTGCCTTGGAAAAAGAATTGTTATATTACCTTTTATATGGTTTATATGTTTGCTTCTTTTACCCATCCATTGGCCTAATTAATGTATGTGAAACATGTTTATTCATATCATTTTGAAAGGATTTCCTCTAGTTGTCCTAGGGCACTTGAGATTGGACATAACTAATGTTGTCTAAGAGAGAGTTGTGCTCCATTAATCTTAGTGGCATGGGCATGACCACATAGGTTAGACGATAAACCTGTGGTAATCTATGAATGGTCATTGTTGTAGCTTCTTTAAACTACCCCACATAAGTGTGAATTTAAAATGGATATGGTACCTTTGTGAAACCTTCAAAAACTTCTAGTGGTAGGATTGTTAGTAAGCATTTACACTTACAGACTCATCAAGCCTAGGCTAAAAAGACTTGCAAGTGCACTCTATCTTTGATAAATTCTTAGACCTATGGATGTGTGGATAGAGTGGTCTTAATTGATTTTGGTTTTCCTCGCTTTATGAGGTCACTACATGATCACCCAAAGTCAGTGTGATTGTGTACATTTATCTAGATGGTCAAAGTCCGCATGATTTAGTAAGGGATACTCTTAGTTATCTTGAGACGTTATGAGTGAGTTAGTCTTATGGTTTGGACTGTTCATTAACATTTTTAAAGGCTAGTCAACACCTCTCCGATTTTTAATTAGATAATCAAGAATTTTTAACTATTAACTTTTGATTTCAACTAGTGATTTATTTAAATCATATACTTGATGGATAATTAATGGCTAATATTTGGTTGATCATACTTTTGGCCAGCATGAGAATAGGTTAAGGATGGTGACCATGGAAAGTGTAATGATACAGATAGTTAGGATGCATGAAATAGTAGGTATAACAAACTTCATTCATGGTACGATGCACAAAAATGCAGCCTTGAAACCTTAACTTTCTCCTTATATAAATCCTCTCCAAAGGGAGAGTACACTTCAGCAAGAAAGAGAGCCTAGATGTCCAAGCCCTCTTGGATGTCTCTATTGAACCCGAGAGAGAGAGAGAGAGAGAGAGAGAGAGAGAGAGAGAGAGAGAGATCTTATAAATTAGTTTGTGTTTTCGCATTTTTTGAAGCAAGACATGCATAAAAATGAAGATTGTTCATATTAATTATAAAATATAGACTTTTCAAAACAAAAAATTTAAATACTCCACTGCATTAAAAAAGTCCAAACAAAAATACAATGAGATATGATGAGATGAGCGTGAATGCAATACACGCTATAAAGAAGTTTAATGGATTGATTAGGGATTTAGGGATCTTCTATGGAGGACTCATTTTGTGATGCACATACCCTAAAGCTGTTGAATTATTTTTTTTATTCGAGGAGGTAGCTAATCCATGGGACAAGCCAAGTGGGAGGGGATAGAATCAGGATGGCTGAAGTTAAATATAAACTAATCATCAAGGGAAAATCTAGGAGAGTGGTGGCAAAGGTTTCCATATGGATCACCATGGTCGGATGATATTCGCTTTCACAACTACTATGCTCACACTTTGAACATATTAGCGAAAGCCAATGCCATGCTTAATAATCTAAAAAGTTATGAAGTAAAGGCTTGTGACAAGTTCACGTGGGTTTTCTTGAAAATTCTTGTGAAATGTTTAAATGGAGAGAAAACCCCTTTATGGTGTGTTTGGGTTTTGTTGTAGAAGACTAATATTGTTAGATTACCATTTAAATGATTTATATTTTTGATTTATTCATTCATCCATCGGCCTAATTGATTTTGTGGAATATATTTATTTATATGACTACGAGAGGGTTTCCTCTAGTTCTCCTAAGGCACCTGAGATTGAACACAATGACCATAAAATAATGGAGAGATGTGCTCCATGGATCTCTGTGCCCGGGCCATGACTATACATGTATGTAGGAAAAACTGGTCATAGTACATGAGTAGTCATCTTGTGTGAGGAAACTAACTTGATGTTAAGATGAACAATCTCCACCATTGGGGCTGACTTGGTGTCGATATATATGCCTTAGCCTGCCTCACATGAGTGTGTAAGTGTACCATAGATATAGTACCTTGGCAGAACATTTGGATACTTGTATTAGCTATATTATTTACAAATATCATGACTGGGGGACCCATCATGCCTAGGGTAGGACTTACAAATGTACTAGCTCTTTTTATTTTTATTTTTATTTAAGACTTGAGGATGTGTGGATGGAGTGATCCTGATTAATTGTGCTTTAGCTTGCTTTATATGGTCACCACTTGGCCACTGAAAGTTGGGTGTGGTTGGGCGTATTCATAGTGACCGTTGAAGTCCACACAATTCAATAAGGGATCTACTTAGTTATCTTAGGATGTCATCAATGTGTTGATCTTATGGCTTGAAGCATACATTAAGTGCTTTAAAGGCTTGCCGACACCTCTAAAGTTTTCAATTGGTTAATCAAGAGTTTTCAACTACTAACTTTTATTTTCAATAATTAATTTTTTAAATCTTACCTGCTAGACATCTATTACATATGATCTGATTAATCATACCTTGGGCTGATATGGAAAATGCTAAGGATTGTGACCACATAAAGTCGAGGGATATGGACTATTAGTGCACATGGAGTAGGCAGGTATGGTAGACTTTTTTGTTATAGTAGGATGGAAAAAAAGTCTATAGGGTGATGGAGCACCATATGTAGTGAACCCTTAAAGCCCTAGCCTCCTCCATATGTATATCTTATCTCAGAAGGTAGAGTATACTACAATAAGAGAGAGATCATAGATATCACGGACCAAATATTAATGTTACATGACCATTTATATGGTTTATATGCTTGATTCATTCATTCATCCATTGGCCTAATTAATGTTTGTACCCATATTTATTCATATGATTTTAAGTGGTTTTTTCCGAGTTGTCTTAAGAAACTTGATATTGGACACAACGATAGTTGGGCATGGGAGAGTTGTACTCTATGGATGTTAATGTCCTGACCATGATCATATTGGTTGCAGGACAAAGCTACGAAATTGATTTGGTGTAGAGGTGTACAATAACCTAGCTAGCTTGGTTAGCTCGCTCGATTCGACTTGACTCGAAAAAGCTCAATTCGACTTGATTCGAAGTTGAGTTCAAGTAGAGTCGAGCTGATTTTTTGAGCTCAAAAATGAGTTCGAGCTGACCCCAGCTTGACTCGACTCAGATTGAACCCAGCTCGAATTGAACTAGGATCGAACCAGTTCAGTGACTCGGTTACTTTGATATTGATGTTGCTCACCAAGTGTTTGATGAAATGACTAAAAGAAGTGTGGCTGGTAGCAAGGAAGGTATGTATATGAAACCAACACCCTTTTTTTTTCCTTGATTTTTACGTTGCTTTGAAGGTGTTTGATAAAATAGCTGTAAAACCATTGCTGCTGTCTCAAATACAGTGGAAATTTGAAGGTGTAGTCTATGTGTTTGTGAAAATACTGCAATGGCGAACTCGACTCAAATTGGCTCGAGCTGCTGATCGACCTAAGTCGAGTTGGCCAGTCAGGATCAAGGACTGAGCTAAGTCGAGTTCGAGCTGAGGTCAACTAGTGGCTAAGCCGAGTCTAACTGAGGCCAACTCAACTTGGTTCGACTCGATGTACACCCCTAATTTGGTGTCAAAATTAATAAATAGTCTCTACCATCAAGGGCTGACTTGGTATAAAAATCTGCCTTAACCATGCCCCACATGAGCATGTAGTTGTACCATGGATACAATACCTTGTTAGAACCTTTAGAGATTTGAATTGGTGGGATCTTTGGCAAGCATTTAGATTGGGAGACCCATCACGCCTAGACTAAAAGGACTTGCAAATGCACTCTCTATGAAATTCTTGGACTTTAGTATGTACATATGGAGAAATCCTTTAAGGTGTTAAACTTTGGACCATCCCTTAAGTGTTTTAAAGGTTGATCAATACCTTTAAGGTTTTCAATTGGTTAATTGAGAGTTCTCAAACCATTAACTTTTAGTTTTATTCATTGATTTGTTTCAAGTCAGAGTTGATGGACATTCAACGATTAAGTATTAATTGATCCATGCCTTTAGCAAACAAGGGAAATAGACTAAGGATGGTGATGTCGAAAAGTGGAGGGATATGGATGATTACGGTGCATGGAACATGTAGTTATAACAGACATCCTTCATGGAAGGGTATATATAAGTCAGTAGGGTGGTGGAGTTTCCCATAGCCTAACTTGCTTACTTTAATAGGCCTTGTTTTTCCAGCGCACAACTTAATAGAAACAGTTGAGCTCAGAGAACACTGCAACGATATACATTGGAGTGAAAAGATTGTTAGTGCTGAACATGAGGTCGGATGAACGTCGACGAATGGATGGAGATTGGGTACCAGTTCGGTGTCCTAGACAATCCTCAGGGGGCCATACCCTCTTTGTAGGCAACCTCGCCTTCAACGTCACAGAGGATGACCTAAAAACGAGATTTGGCCAATTTGGGGAAATTTCAGACATCTACATCCCTAGATTTAAGACATCTGGTCGGAGCAGAGGATATGCATTCATCAGATTCCAACGCACGGACGACGCCACTACGGCAAAGTCATTGCTTAATGATTGATTTCTCGCTAGGCGTCGTATGGCAGTGAAGGATGTTGAACAAAGACCTCCATCCTCTCGTCCACCTACCAAAACCACGGTCCCTCTTCATAAGGAAACCTCTCAGCTCAAGGGATACGCACCTGCTCGCCCCCAGCTTCAATAACCTACATCTGAGAAGCAACGCCCTCAGACCCGGAAGGCACAGTAACATCAGCTGCCAACCAACCAAGCCTCGTTCAAAGATGCTCTACGTATGCCAAGCCCTCCCATGCCCAACCACTCAGTCATTATCCCAAAATGGATCTCCAATCAGGGAAGGGCTTCCTTATCCAATGCCATTGTTGGAGAGGCCCTCGGCACAACAGACATCTCACCTACTATTAAGGAAAATCTGAGCTCCTCTGCCTTCTGTCTCTGTCAAGTAGACATTTTTCAAATCTCCATTTCAACTTACCTTATTAACTTTGGATCCAGGGAAGAAGTCATTTCCTTCTTAAGGAACAAGACACTGCACCAGAAGATGGGGTTCCACAACGTTAGAGCTTAGAGCCCTACAATGACCACTCCAGGAAGAGGCACCTAGATACGTATTGAAGGCATTCCCATCCACGCTTGGAATGAGCACACTGTCATCTCCATTGCAGAACGCATGGGATCGGGCTTAGACTTGGATCGCAAACAGATGGAAGGACATAATTGCTGGTTGGCCCGTGCCAAAATCATCCCACACCCCGATGGCCCTCTCTTCAAAACCATAAACCTACTAGTAGATGGAAAACCTTTTCCTGTCTATACCTATTTTGAAGTTGCCTATCAATCCGGCGAGACACAAGCTCAGGGAGTTGTCTCGACTACCACCGCTAAGGAAATGACGAAACAGTGGGTAGTCAGATCATTTGCAAATCAACACAGTTCCAGAATAGAGGATCAAGCAAGTGGGGAGCGAAACACTGATCCTGCACAAGCCGATCTTAACAATTGCTCCCCACCTGTTCAACAGAATGCCTCGATGGCAGTGACGATGGCCAACTCCCATCACCACTCTGCGAATTGTGAACCATCCTCTCCCATGCTCATACCAAATCAGTCACTGTTACAGGATCCACTCCCTACACAGCTCCAGACTTCCAATGCGACTCTCCTGATGGATGCCAACAACAGACTAGGACACATTAAGTTAAATTCCACCCTGCAACTCCAGGAAACTGGGAGCCTCCAATTCCCAGATCCTCCAGTTCCCATAGATAGCCGGGACACCTGCAACCAGCTATCGACTATCAGATCTGATGTATTTGGACCCATGGTTAGCTGTGAGAAGCAATAGCTCCTCCCCACTGACAGGTTGGATCCTCAACTGAGTAATGAACAGGTTCCAAACCAGATTTCCAACCAACAAAATCAGCACACCGGGTGCCCTTCTACTCCCTTACAATGGAAACAGCCGACGCCTGATATGATGGTGGCCTGGGAAGGATGGCTATCCAACATTAAGGATATGTTCCTGAAAATCTTTGCTACTCGTGAAACAACCAGAGCAAACTCCATTAGACACCAAGATTCCACTCTGGTGACTACGATCCCTAAACTAGGAACCGTCAATGACTCACACACCTTCTACTCAGCAGGATCACCTACTCCAAGTCAAGTTGGTACAATCAGGGAACTGAGCTGAATGTGGAATAGGGCAGCCACCAACAACAAACTGATAATCTGGAAACAACTAATCAGCAACAACCTCCTATGGATCCTCCTTGGAAGAACCATGCCCAAGCGACAATCAATTTATGGGTGGACCTACAAGGGAAGTCATCGCTGCTTAATACAGACACTTTTGTCTCTAGCGATATTCAGCAAGATGATCCAGACTCCCCCAAGTCCAAGTCGAAGCGAAAGGCCATATTGAAAACAAAATGCTTCAAACGTAAAAGTCAGAGGCTAAGGAGTTTGAAGACTCGGGCTAGGCACAAAAGTTGGGCTACTGATGATTAACCTCCTCTCGTGGAATGTGAGAGGGGAGGGCAATGCACCATCTTTTCGTTTCTTGAAACGTTTGATTTGTAAACACAATATCGAGCTGATTTTTCTTCAAGAGCCTGTGATCAAGGAGTCTAAATGTGCGGCAGTTGCTGCCAGACTGGGATTTGACAATCAGATCAATGATGATGCTGTGAAAAAAAAAGATTTGGATTCTCGCCAAAAGCCATCTCCAGATTCAAACCATCACTGCGTCGAGGCAATGCATCACCATCTCTATCACAGGGAATTCCCTGCCATTCCCTTTCTTCATTTCGACTATTTATGCTAGCTGCAACAGAGATCAGATGAAACTCCTTTGGGACGAGCTGAGACACACTTCCAATGCTATAAGGGGTCCATGGATGGTTTGCGGTGATTTTAACACCACAATCTCCCCAGATGAAAGACTGGGAGGCCTATTGTAGATGACGGTAGCCATGACAGATTTCAGGGACGTAGTTAATGATGCAAGGCTGATTGATGCAGGATACTCGGGCTCCCCCTTCACTTGGTGTAATAACCAATCTGGCACAAGCTGTAGATGGGCAAGGCTCGGTTGGATCCTCATCAATTCAGAATGGATGCGAACACTCCCAGGATGCAAAGTCGACCATCTTTCCAGATCTGTGTCAGACCACTCTCCTATTCTCTTATCCTTTCAAACCGACGCAGCTAATTTTCCTCGTTCGTTCAAATTCCAACGCATGAAGATTGAGCATGACGACTTCAAGGATATGGTCAAGGCCCATTGGAACAATGATATTCACGCCTCTCCAATGCATAAGTTTCATATCAAGATGAAAATCCTCTAGTCAGTTCTGAGATCGTGGAACAGAAATGTCTTCGGTAATGTTGCCCGGAATGTCCAGATAGCAGAGAATGATGTAACCAAGGCTGAACTCCACCTCCAAATTTCTAAATCCAAAGCTGACACCATCTCTCTCAATCAGGCTCAAGCAAAACTCAAAAAGGCCTATCTCTACGAGGAAATTTTTTGGAAGCAAAAGTCAAGGAATAATTGGCTAAGGAAGTCAATAAAAACACTAGATTTTTTCATGATTCTATAATAGATAACCGCAGGAGATTGGAGATTAAAAAACTGAAAAGGGTTATGGGCGAAATTTAAGAGAAAATTGAGGACATCGCCAAATAAGCTGAACAGTACTACAGGTTCCTTTTTTCGTCTGAAGTCTCCTCTCACAATGCTGAAATTCTGCAATGCATCCCGCATCTTGTCATAGATCAAATGAACAGGGGACTGATGCTTCCTCTAACGATAGAGGAAGTTAAAGTGGCTGCTTTCTCTATCCCTGTCGATAGCGCCCCAGGCCCAGATGGTTTTGGAGGATCATTCTTCTCCTCATGCTGGGACGTTATTGGCAATGACCTCTTCAAAGCGGCTAAAGACTTCATCAATGGAGGATTGATTCCTTGAGCCTTCCAATGTACTCTAATTTTCCTCATTCCAAATAAGAAGAACTTGGAATACATCACAGATTTTCAGCCCCTAAGCCTATGCAACTGCATCATGAAGATATTCTCTAAGATTCTGACTAATAGGCTGGCTCCCCTCCTCTCACGGTTGATCTCCCCTGAACAAGTAGCCTTTGTCAAAGGGAGATCTATAGTAGAGAATATTGTTATCGCTAGGGAGTTGGTCCACGAGATCGATAGGTCTGTTTATGGAGGCAATTTAATCTTCAAAATTGACATGGAAAAGGCCTATGCCTGCCTTGAATGGGGATTCATTGCCCAAGTCCTTCAGAAATTTGGCTTTGATGGGCGTTGGATCAGCTGCATTCAAAGGTGCTGGACGAACATACGGTTTTCGGTCATCATAAATGGTCGAAGCTTTGGTTTTTTTGAATCAAGTCGAGGCCTCAGGCAGGGAGACCCGCTATCCCCATCCATATTTATCTTGGCAACAGAAGTCTTCAGTAGGGGCCTTTCCATCTTGTTCTCTTTTGGGAGATGCCAGCCCTACAAGCTCCCTCGGAACTGCCCACGATCACCCACCTATTTTTTTGCTGATGACGCTATTCTTTCCTCAATGGCAGGTTGACTAATGTGCGATCTCTCCTCACATTTATTAGGAACTATGAATCTATCTCTAGCCCGAAGGTGAATAGCTCCAAGACTTCGTTTACCATACCAAAGAAATCAACCAGAAGAAAGTCCTAAAAATTGAGCAACTTAACAAGATTTAAGCATGCCCCTCTCCCTGCAATTTACCTTGGTGTCCCTCTCACAAAAGGCAGAGTCTGCAGTCCGCTCTTACACCAGCTCACCCAGAAGATCACCAACAAGATTAAGGGATGGAAAGCTAAGCTTCTTAACCCGGCAGCAAAGCTCATTCTTTTCAAACATGTCTTTTTCTAGCATCCCCATCTATATGCTATCGGCCATTCTCCTCCCTAAAGCGGTCATCAAGGCAATTGATAGAGCAGTTGCTAATTTCTTTTTGGGTAGTTCAGACTATGGGAACAAAAGGCATTGGGTCAAATGGACCACTGTTTGCACTCCTCTCTTCGAGGATGGTCTTGGCATCAGGTGCTTGGACGATGTCATGTGTCCAGGAGTGGATGGATATGCCAGTTCTTCTGTATGGAAGCCCATATTCAGAAATGTACAGTTTACATTGCTACATTCCAGGTGGCTGGTTGGAGGAGGTTCCATTAATTTTTGTACTTCGAATTGGACTGGGAGAGGCTTGCTCCTTAGCTCGTCCACAACCCCAATTCCCACGTCTCTGCTGAACCTCACTGTAAGAGATTACTTCTCCACTCTTGATGCCAATCCGTCGACAGCAATTGCGCACATTATCTTCCCCTCTGCCATGCGCATTATTCAATCAGCCCAAATCACCATTACTAATAGGAAGGACAGACCGATTTGGGACCTGTCCACCTTCGGCACAGTCTCCCTCAAAACGGCCTGGAACGCCATCAGATCTCAGCAGCCCACCCTCCCTTGGTCTAGGTGGATTTGGAATGATGTGCTCCCCCTAAAACCCCAAATGCAGACCGACAGTCAGCAACCATCTACTCTTTTGGGCCAAGACCTCTGGACGGTGGAAGATTTGGACCACCTTTTCAGCCGAGGCAGAGTTACAACTGACGTGTGGGTCCACTTAGAACGATTCTTCGATGTTCCTCCCATGCTCAACCAATCAATCTTTTAGCATTTCCTCCTTTGGACTAACAGCGCCAGTCACAAGAGCAGAGTATCCTTTCTCAAAGGTCTCGCTCCCTGCTTCATTTCCTGGGAAATCTGGAAAAATAGAAATTCTGCCCGCTTTGACGATCGTGGAATGTCCGCTCCTCTGATTATCTCCAATGTCTCTCGTTGGTTAAGAGAGATAAGCCCCCTTGTTCAAGATCCTGGCACTCCTTGGCTGATTTAATTGTCCTCATCTCTCTTCGAATCTCATCCGCTGCTTCCAAGTCACTAGGTAATCCAACCATAGTCTAGTGGTCGAAGCCTCCCCCTGGATGGCTGAAGCTTAATGTAGATGGCTCATCTAGGGGCAACCCGGGGGAGAGTGGTGGTGGTGGAATTTGCAGGGACCATCACGGGAAAACCGTCTTTGCTTTTTACAAATCTTACTACCAATCTACTAACATGGTAGCGAAGGCACAGGCCATGCTTGATGGCTTAACTTTATGCTACAAACTGGGCTTGCCTAACATTATGGTTGAGACTGACTCCAAAATTCTGGCAAACGCGATTGACGATCCCCATGCCACCTGCTCTTGGAACATCTAGTATATGTTAGGTGCAATTCAGTAACTGCGTGGGAGACTCGACACCAGATCCAATCACATTTTTAGGGAAGGGAATTCGGTGGCCGATACCTAGGCAAGACGGGCTAGCAATGGTAGCCAAAACAGAATTTATGATTCCTGGTTGGCTCTGCCCAGGCGGGTAAGGGGCTCAATCATTTTAGATAACACTGGCATTGGGTCCATCAGACTTCCATGAATGGGACCTCGATTAGGATTTATATTTTTAGCTTTATTGTTTTACACAAAAAGTGAGGCCCGAAACCTTTTTGTCGGGGCCCATTTGACATACTATACAATCATTAGCTGAATCAATGAATTGTGGCTCAGTCCCACTTTTAAAAAAAGTAAAAGTAAGTAGGGTGGTGAAGCAGTAAATGAGGTGCACCCTTAAAACCCTAGGCTTCTCTTTATATATAGATGTAATCTCATAAGCAAGTAGAGGTGGGCAAGATCTGACTAGAACTGACGGATCCGACTCGATCGAACCGGTTGGATCCGATCCGGCCCGAACCGAAAGCTAAGGTCTGGTTGGATATAATAGACCCACTTAGATCCGACTGCACAACGAGTCGAGTTTGGGTCAGTAGCCAATCCGATCCAATCCAATCTGGTCGGATACTATAAAGTGTATTTTTACATTATTTTTTTTTCTTTTATATTTTTACCCCTCTTTTCTACCCTAATGAGAACCCTAACCCGTCCCTACCCAAGCGATGCTTCACCCATCTCGATCTGAATCCAGGCCACTCAGCAGCCCGACAACACATCTTTACCATTCATCCTCCTCCATTCATTAGGTAAGTTCCATTTATTATTATTATTACTATTTTTTTTTAATTATGTATTTTCGGGTGGTTGCCCGTCCTGGCTCGCTGGTTGTTGAGGGTGAAATATTGCACATTATCCCCCATTTATTACTTAGTTTTATGAACATGATAATGCTTAATGTTCTATTTTAATCATGTTTGTGTTGCACGGTGAGCTTGGATTGAAAAGGATGCTAAAAGCATGGATTTAATGCTCAAGAATTACAAAGGCAAAAGAGATCTTAAGAGATTAAGAACAGAGAATTCTCATACTAAAGATCCAAGGAAACTAAGTAGAAATGATGGAGAAAAGATTGGTAAGAGCACAAGTAAAACAACAAAAAATAGCCAATTTTGGTGTTACCTAAGCCAACTTCGGTAACTACCTAAAGTGCACAAAATACTCTAGAAAGAAAACAACTTAATTCGGTACCACCGAAGCCAATTTCGGTAACTACCTAAGCACTCAGCACATACAATTTCAGGTGCGATAAATTTTAGATACAATTTTGGTGCTACCGAAGCCTGCTTCGGTGCTATCGAAATCACACAGAGTTGTTGTGTAGGGCCGATGTGGATTGTGTAAATTGAGGCCTTTCACAAGACATTTTCAGAAATTTTAAGTTGGTGCATAAGAGGGGGATGTACAAATATAAATAGGAGTTCCTAGGATGTTCATAGGCATCATCTAAGGTTTTAGGAGTGGAGCAAAAGTGTGGAGAGCCGCCGCCAAGAGTCTTTCTTCTCTTCCATAGTTGTTTTTAGTTTTTAGTTTTTTTTTAAAAAATATTTTTCTTAAGAGATTTTAGTTCAATTATGTCTATGGTTAGCTAGACCTCTTAGCTAGGGCTAAGAGGTGAAGCTTGTAGTATGATTGAGATGTTTACTTTGCTTTGATTCATGTTTATATTTAAATTTCATTGAATTCTAGTTGATTTTAAGGAATATTTTCAGTTTTTAATGGTTTGTTGTGACTCAAATTACAATAAGTCTTCAATAGTTTTAAATATCTTCTTTTCTATTTGAGATTGTAGATTTGGTAAATCCCGTTATTTACCATTATCTCTTGGGCATGGTTGGGTGATGGAATCCCTTTCGATTCACGACAACTGTTATCCATTGAGGTTAGATCAATAAGAAGTTCAGAGATTTGATCATCTCCCTTTCTTCAATTGGATTATATAGGACTCTGATTCTAGGTGGATCTATTAAATCAAGTAAGGTAGCATCTCAATAGCTATAAGTGGTCCTTGGCACCCTAGTTCCCACATTTAAATTTATAAAGTTTCAATTACATCCTTCACAATTACTCTTCAAACTTCTTTAGATTTAGATTTACATCTTCTTCTAGTTCTACTTCTAGTTACTTTCAGAAACGTATGAGATTAGTCTATGTGGATTTGACTTCAGTCTCACCGAGATTATTACTACATCGTGACCCTACACTTGGGGTTGTGAATAAGTTTTTGACGCCGTTGCCAGGGACTAATGGTTGCATTTTTCTGAATTTAATTAGTTTTAAAATTAGGTTAAGCTTAAGACTAACTTTTTATTTTGTTTCTAGGTTAAGAATTTTTCTGCTTTATTTCTAGAAACTAACTTTGTTTTCTATTTTGTAGGATCCTGACCTAACTTCTCCTATTTGGTAATCTCGTTCTAACTCTCTCTTTCTTACTTTATATTTTCTGTAGTTTTCAATAATTAGGTCTAGGGTTAGATTTTGAAATTGAGGGCTGATAGTGTTTCATGCCCAAATGTGGGTCCGTGATAACACTCGACGTCTCTTCAATGAATGAGGATTAGTTAATGGTTTATCTATCCATCACACAATTAGACACCACGCGAAATCCTCGGAGTTAATTGAAGTGATGACTACAAATCAACCGGCCAATCAACCTGTGATCCAAGCTCAACTTCGGGTTGAGAAAATTCAGGATGAGAATGAGGTGCCTTAAGCACCCCCGCCTCGTACTTTATGAGACTATTTACAACTGGCGGGGGGTGAGCACGCCCTCATGCATGATTTTTCTAGAAAATATGGGACATATGGACATCAAGCTAGGGGTGATCTAACTCCTCCTAAAATTCCATGGGCTTGAATATAAAAACTCATATTTACACTTGAAAGAGTTTGATGAGATCATAGTCACTTTGTATTTTCCTAATGTGTTTGATGACACGGCTAGGTTGAAACTCTTTCCCTTTCTTTGAAAGATAAAGCTAAGACGTGAATGCATTCACTACGTCCTCGATTTATTGGTAGATGGAACGATATGACAAGGGAGTTCATAAAGAAATTTTTTCCACACCATAAAACGAACACACTCAGAAAGTCAATCATGAACTTCGTCCAAAAGGAAGATGAAACATTCTTCCAATGTTGGGAGTGGTTCAAGGATCTTGTTAGTTCATGCCTACAACACGGTTTTGAAACGTGGCACATTACATAATTTTTCTATGATGGACTGATATCTTCCATGTGCCAATTGGTCGAGACAATGTGCAATGGGGAATTCATGAACAAAAACATTGATGATGTATGGGATTGTTTGGATAGACTTGATAAAAACGCACAATCATGGAACGTCTCCCCAAATCGAACACCACTTCTGGGCCCACTCAATCAAAGGAGAGGGACGGAATATACCTTCTGAAAGATGATGATAATATTAATACTAAAGTGGATAATTTCATAAGAAAATTTGAGGCCATGGAACTAAAGAAGGATAAAGTTAAGGAATCTGTTTGTAGTGTTTATGCTTGCAACATTCATACAACTGAAAATTGCCCAACAATACTCGCTTTTCAAGAGGTACTGAATGAGCAATCTAATGTCGTGAACAATTACCAAAGGCCTTTCAATGGACCCATCTCCAATACATACAATCCTAGCTGGAGAAATCATTTAAATTTTAGTTGGCAGAATGTACAAACTGCTACTCCTCAAGGATTCCCTAATTAAATTCTAAATCAAGGAAAACCTCAAGAAGAACCGATTTAAAATTCCACACAAACTCAGGAACTTATCCAAGTAATACGACAACTTATAAATTTATGCAAAAGATGGATTCACGTGTTACAGTTATAAAGAAGGGGATACTCCCTGCTTAACCTTTCTCCAATCCTAAACCGTAATATGAAATAAGTGATCCAAACTCTTCAAATCAAGTGGAGCAAGCTAAGTCTATCACCACTCTTAGGAGTTGAATATCTTTTTCAATACGGGCAAACAGTTAGAGGATGATGACAATTTCCACGACATTAACATGATTGACTCTTTAGTGGAAGATAGAACACTTTTAACCTTATCCTCTGACCCTCTGGAGACATGCTTGGCCCACTCTCATGATGTATATGATGATATTATTAGGGAGACGGGTGCCATGCTTGATACCGTGCCGGTACTGGAAGTTAACAGCTGGAGGCTATAATTTGAAGAATTGCCTCAAATTGATGTAATGCATCTACCTTCTAACCTCAAGGCACTGAAGCTTGACCTAAAACGATTGCTCTCTTATTTGAAATATGTCTATTTAGGTCAAGATGAAACATACCCGATGGTGATTTCTTCCTATCTTGAGCAAGAACAGGAAAGTATGTTCATTTCTACTTTCATTGAGCATAAGGGAGCCCTTGGATGGTTGATTGCAGACTTCAAGGGAATTGACCATTCAATTTGTATTTACCGCATTTATCTAGAAGATAATACGAAGACCTCTCGACAACTATAACATAGATTAAATCCAAACATGAAGGAAGTGGTTAAAGCCGAGATTCTTAAGATAATAGATGTGGGTATCATATACCCTATATCGGATAGCCATTGGTCGAGTCCAACTCAGGTAGTTCTTAAGATGTCCGGAATCACCATAGTAGCCAAGCCAACAATGAACTCGTGCCAACTAGAATTATTACTAGTTGGAGAATGTGCATTGAATACAGAAAGTTGAATATTGTCACTAGGAAAGACTACTTTCCTTTATCATTCATTGATCAAATCTTGAAAATGTTAGCTGGTCACTCGTACTATTGCTTCCTTGATGGGTATTTGGGCTACAAGTAGATAGAGATAGCCCTTGAAGATCAGGAAAAGACCAAATTCACATATCCCTTTAGCACCTTTGCTTACCGAAGGATGCCATTCGGATTGAGTAATGCCCCCGCCACTTTTCAGCGATGCATGTTAAGTATTTTTTCTGACATGGTGGGGCAATATTTAGAGGTCTTCATGAATAACTTCTTTGTCTTTGGTCCATCCTTCAGCGACTGCTTGAAAAAACTTAAATGTGTGCTAAAGCGATGTGAAGAAAAGAATTTGGTACTCAATTGAGAGAAGTGTCATTTCATGGTTCGTAAGGGAATTGTTCTTGGATGTATCATCTCGTCCAAGAGAATTTAGGTAGATAAAGTTGAAAATGATCTTATCTCTACCTTGCCACCACCCAAAAGCATACCAAATGTGTGATCCTTCTTAAGACATGCTGGGTTTTATAGAAGATTCATAAAGGACTTTAGTCACATCTCTCATCCTTTATGTAATCTACTTTAAAAGGATGTTCCACATGAGTGGACTGAGCAATGTTAAGAAGCTTTCTCTAAGCTCAAGGGCATGTTGACTACCGCACCTATCGTGCAGCCACCCGATTGGAACATTCTTTTTGAACTTATGTGTGATGCGTCTGACTGTGCTATTAGGGTGGTGTTAGGCCAGAGAAAAGAAAAGAAGTCCTACGTCATTCGTTATGGAAGTAAGACTCTAAATTCGGCCCAAGTAAATTACTTTACTACGGAAAAGGAACTCTTGGCCATAGTATTTGCTTTGGACAAATTTAGACCTTACTTGATTATATCTAAGATCACCATCTACACTGATCATGCGACACTCAAGTATCTTCTTTCTAAGAATGATGCTGAGCCCCACCTGATAAGATGAATCCGCCTACTCCAAAAATTTGATTTGAAAATAAAAGATAAGAAGGGAGTAGAAAACGTTGTGGCTGACCATCTTTCGAGACTTGACCTCCCCGATTCCCTTGAGACGACACTTATAAACGACATGTTCCCTAATGAACAATTGTTTAAAGTCTCCCGCTCACCTTGGTTTACTGATATTGCTAATTATCTCGCCACAAGTTTCACGCTGACATATTAGATTGTGCAAGATAAGAAGAAGTTTTTCGCCGAGGTATGCAAATTCTTTGGGATGATCTATATTTATTTAAATATTGCCCAGATCAAATTCTAAGGAGATGTGTGCCAGATAATGAATACCAAAGTGTCATCTCCTTCTGTTACACTTAGGCCTGTGGTGGTCACTTTTTTATTAAAAAGACCACGGCCATAATTCTGTAGTGCGGCTTTTATTAGCCCACTATGTTCAAGGACACTCATGAGTTTTGCAGAGCTTATGAGCATTGTAAAAAAATTAGGAGCACTGTCCCGTCGGAATATGATGCTCCCAAATCCCATTTTGATCATTGATGCATTTGATTGTCGTGATATCGATTTCATGAGACCATTCCCCAAATCTTTTGAGAATTTATACATTTTGCTAGCTATAGACTATGTCACTAAATGGGTCGAAGTGATCCTGTGCTGGAATAATGACCATCAGACGGTCATTAAATTTTTAAAAGAGAACATCCTTTCCCGGTTTGAAATGCCTCACGCCATCATTATTACTTCATACTATCCACAGACAAGTGGGCAAGCTGAGATTTTCAAAAGAGATTAAATATATCTTGAAAAAAACAGTTAACCCTGACCATAAGGATTGGTGAATCTACTTGACCAATGCCTTGTGAGCTTACCGTACAGCCTTTAAAACTCTCATTGGAATTTCTTCCTTTAAACTTGTCTATCGAAAATCTTGCCATTTACTTGTGGAGTTAGAACATAGAGCCTACTAGGCTATTAAAAATTTGAATTTTGATTTGGACAACACTAGCTCGCTGCGCAAGCTACAATTGAATGAACTTGAGGAGATCTGGAATGATGCATACAAGAACTCGAGAATTTATAAGGACAGGATGGAGGGGTTCCATGATAAGAACATCCTTCGTAAATCATTCTTGGTTGGTCAAAAAGTCCTTTTGTACAATTCTCGATTACATCTTTTTCTGGAAAAGCTCCAATCTCGTTGGACCAACCCTTTCACAGTTACTAATTTTTATCCTTATGGGGCCGTCGAGATAGAGAATCCAAACAATGACAATGCTTTTAAAGTAAATGGACATCGGTTGAAGGCATTTGTTGAGAAAATCGATTTAGAGGATATGTCCATACCTTTGACTGATCCTGTGTGCCTGGATTGATCTCCTAGTCTGATGGAGGTATAGTTAGGTTTATCGCTTTCATATGATTTAGAACTAGGATAGTTTTCTTATACTTTGTTGAGTTTTGCTTTGTGCTAACCCATTTTATTTTAAGATTCATGGAAAAGCTTCAAATTTCCTTCCTCTAGGTATTATCTTTCCATCACTATTCCCTTTCTTTTCATTGCCTCATATGCATTACATGCTTATTTCTTTTACATTGAGGACAATGTATTTTAGGTTGGGGATGGGGGATTAGGTAAACTAATCAGTGTTTTCTCAGTTTTGAGCAAATTTTTTTGAAAATTTTCAATGTTTCGAGCTATAATCTTTTTGGAAACAAAAGTTTGTGTAGTTAAGAATGCTTTAAGTGGTTAATAAGATGAAGATCAGATCTTGAATTGTTGGAGTTTGATCACCCAAGTAAACCATCACCTAAGATTTTTGAATAATTAAGAGGAATCTTGTATATCATCACAAAAAACGTTCAAATTGCTTCCTTGGGATGTGCTAGGATTGCTAATGGTCAGTATGTGAATCATTGATAAATGTTGAAAATTGAGCCTAAAGAAATTTATATACCTTAAAAGATGAAAAACCAGGTAAAAAAATAGGAGATCGATGAAAAAGCCATGAAAATAATGAAAAATGACAACATCTCTGAGGAGAATGAAAAAGGTATCTGAAAAGGATGAATTGTTCGAAAAAGAATAAATAAGAGTAACCGTTGATAAAAAATCAAAAACTAGAAAAAGAAGAAAAATGGGGATATATTCAGAATTAGTACTTTAACTAATTTTGATATGATGAACATGCCTAACATTATGAAATAATAATATTCCCATGGGAAGTAAGTTAACATTCATTGGAAAAACTTGGAATATGAACTTATGCTCCAAGTTAAATGATAAAGAACTTATTTAATTGATTGCTTATGTGATTCGGCTCTAAGTTTTCAAAATACCACTTTCATATCTTAAGTCTACTCATTCATACTTGATTATACAAATGATTGTTTTCTGAAAAAGGTTTGAATATTGAGCATTGAAGTTCATTTTTCGCATACTTTGCTCGAGAGTAATAAAATCTTGGTTGGGAATTGTGTTGAATATTATATATTATCCCTCATTTATTACTTGATTTTATGAACATGATAATGTTTAATATTTCATTTTAATCATGTTTGTGTTGCAATGTGAATTTAAGAGTTTGGAGTGAAAAAGATGCTAAAAGCATGAATTTAATGCTCATGAATTACCAAGGCAAATGAGAGATCTTAGGAGACCAAGAACGGAGAATTCTCATGTAAAAGATCCAAGGAAACCAAATACAAAGGATGAAAGCACAAGTAAATTAGCAGAAAAACAACCAACTTCGTAAAGTGCACAAAACAGTCTAGCAAGAAAACAACTTAATTCGGTGCTACCTAACCTAACTTCGGTAGCTACCTAAAGTGCACAAAACAGTCCAACAAGAAAACAACTCAATTCAGTGCTACCTAAGCTTAATTTGGTACCACCGAAGCCAATTTTGGTAGCTACCTATGTAATTTCGGTAGCTACCTAAGCACTCTCCATATACAATTTCAAGTGTGATAAATTTTAGATACAACTTCGGTACTACCGAAGCCAGCTTCGGTGCTATCGAAATCATGAAGAGTTACAGGGCTAACGTGGATTGCATAAATTGAGGCCTTTCGTAATCGATTTTTGAAAATTTCAAGAGAGGGATGCACAACTATAAATAGGAGTCCCTAGGACGTTCCTATGCATTGTCTAGGGTTTGAGGAGTGGAGCAAAAACATGGAGAGCCGCCGCCAAGAATCTTTCATCTCTTAGTTATTTTTAGTTGTTTTTATGCTTTTCTTAAGAGATTTTAGTTCAATCATGTATATGATTGGATAAACCTCTTAGCCAGGGCTAAGAAGTGAAACTTGTAGTGTGATTGGGATGTTTAATTTTCTTTGATTCATGTCTATGTTTCAACTTCATTGAATTCTCGTTAATTCTAAGGAATATTTTTAATTTTTAATGGTTTGTTGTGACTTAAATTACAATAAGTCTGCAACAGCTTTAAGTATCTTCTTTTCTATTTGAGATTGTGGATTTGGTAAATCCCATTGTTTACCATTGTTTCCTGGGCATGGTTGGGTGATGGAATCCCTTTCGATTCATCACGACTCTCATCCATTGAGGCTAGATCTATAAGAAGTTCAGAGATTTGATCATCTCCCTTTTTTCAACTAGATTAGATAGGACTTTGATTCCAGTTAGATCTATTGAATTAAGTAAGGTAACATCTCAATAGCTACAAGTGGATCCTTGGCACCCTAGTTCCCATCTTTAAATTTAAAAGTTTCAATTACATCCTTCACAATTACTCTTCAAACTTCTTCAAATTTAAATTTACATCTTCTAGTTCTACTTCTAGTTACTTTCAGAAACATACGAGATTAGTTCCTATGGATTCAACCTCGGTCTCACTGAGATTATTACTACATCGCAACCCTACACTTGGGGTTGTGAACACTGGTGGACCGCACTGGCTTGGCTGTAGCTGTGTAGGCCGCTGGTGACCCGTCCTGGTTCGCCGGTGGACCGCACTTCATGGTGGGTCCCACCCTAGCTACTAGTGGTCCAGCCGAGGTCGGGACCTTGCTAGCTCGGCTGTAGCATCTTGCCCTGGCTTGCTAGTGGAATTTTTTTCATTTTTTTTTTTCATTTTTTTTTTAAATTTTTAAAAAATAAAAATAAAAATAAAATTGAAAACTCGATCTAAACCATACTTAACCCAATCCGACTTGGTTTCCCTGACTCAGATAGACTCGGTTCGGGTAAGGATAGCAAAGAATCGGATCGGATCAAGTCAGCCATGCTGGACTCAGTCCTGGATCGAATCGAGTTTGGGTCAGGTACTTGAAAAAATCGGATCGAGTCGAGTTGGACCCAATCCAGTCCAACTTGACTCAACGCCCACCTCTACAAGCAAGAGTGCATTATAGTAAAAAAGAGAGCCTAGACATTAAAGCACCCTTAGATCGTCTACACCAAAGCAGAGAGAGAGAGAGAGAGAGAGAGAGAGAGAGAGAGAGAGAGAGAGAGAGAGAGAGAGACGCACCAACACCTCCACACATGCACACACACCTAACATGTGGGGTCCACACTGTAGACGGCTCTGGTTATCCCTTAAAACCACCCAAGGCTAAGCAGTTTTGGTTTCTTTTTATTTTTTTTTTCTTTTTTTGCGCCAGGCTAGCCTCTCAGCCAAGGTTAGAGGCCTCTTGTTTCTTAACAAAGTGGGGCTCGGTTCCATTAGGGAAGGTTCAAGGGTTGAGAGGGGCCAAGGCTAAGCAATTTTGGTTTCTTTGAGTGGCCTGTTGAGCCTCATTTTCTCCGGTATGTAAAGTGTTATGCGTAGTTTTTCTGGTTTTTATGATCGGCTTCCCCCAGGTTCTTTTCCTCCTAAGGGATCCCCGAATGTAATTGGCTGTTTTTTTTATATATGGAAAGCTCTTTTTGAAAAAAATAAAAAAACCGTAGGTGGTTTTTGTGTGTGTGTGTGTGTGTGTTAGTTCTTTTCTCTCCTACATCTGCGATATAGTAAAATCAATAAAATTTTATATTCAAGTATAAATTGGTTTGTATAGTTTTACAATTTTAGAAACATGGCATGCATTAAAAAGAAGATCCTTTAGGTTAATCTTAAAATCTAGATCTTTAAATAAAGTTTTTGTTCTACTACATATCAAAAAACCCAACATGATGTGTATGGTATCTCTAGGTGAAAATTAGTGAAATTTTTTGCCAATATGTTGTTCAAGATGCATTACATATACCACAAGCAAAATGCATTTGTGGATGAGCTTGAAAGGTTACCTTTTTACTTCAATACAACTGAAAAAATATAGGTGGTGTGCTTCCACCTTTTGGTAAGAAAAGAAAATTAATTATTTATGTTTTTCACCATCACCTAATGGCAACAAATTAAATGGGTAAAATTATTTAATAGGAATGATTTTTGAAACACAAACCGTCCATGCTAAGGCATTGCATATAGGTGGAATGATCTCTACAACCCCCTTCCACATGTCCCATGGAGAGATGGATCAACCATGTTACGGTTCTAACTCCGTTGTCTTATCTCCATAAGATATACATTAAAGTCTTTTTCCACATTAGGCTTGCTATACTAACACATATATAATATGATATAAGCCAATTATAGGTAGAAGCTGTGAAAATAGAAGGATAAAATATAATTATAACAATATCTTGAAGAGAAGGCCAAAGATTTAGGCATCTTGTTACCTTTCAATCCACAAGATACTTGGGGAATTACAAATCCATGTCAGATCCAATCATTAATGGTTTGGATGAAAGAGACTTGGACAAAATTACGCAGATTGGGAACACCACTACATTATTCATGCCATGATATATAAAAATAAACCTATAAATTTGATGTAAAGTTATATATATATATATATATATATATAGAGAGAGAGAGAGAGAGAGAGAGAGAGAGAGAGAGAGAGAGAGAGAGAGAGAGAGAGAGAGAGAGAGAGAGAGAGAGGTTTTAGGTGAGGACGTTTGAGTAAGCTCGGTGCCGCACTGCACCAGTTCAACCCGTTTGACTCGGATTGAGCTGGGTCAGTGGAGACCAGTAGCATTGCATTACCTGGGAAGGGAGAATAGGAAGCAAGAAACGAGAGAGGAATAGAGAGCTAGGAAACCGGGAAGAAACGAGAAGAAGCTTACGTGTGATCTTGGTGCCGCACTGACTCAGCCCGGTCTATTGAACTGAGTCGAGTCAGTGCAGACCAGTAACACCTCAGTGGAGAAGACAGGTAACACCAAGCCTCCACCCCTAATAGTCTGTTTAAATTTCCAAATCACTTCAGGCCATTAGCTCTCTTAAACAGGCCCAGATATGGTGATAAAACGGGCCGAGTTTTGGCCATGAACGTGAACTGAAAGATGGGTCAGGAATGAGTCTCAACCAGGACTGAAACCAGTCTCTGTTAGGAGCCCGACTCGGACGTTCTGCTAGGCCAAGAAATGCACAGAGGTCGGGACGAAATCAGGCTCTGTTTGAGCTCTGATGTAGGCTGAAAAATGGCCTTGGGATGGGCCGCGTTTAAACTGCAAATCAGGGCCGGAAATGGCTCTCGGTTGGGCCATTAGCAGAGCCAAAAATAGTTAATAATCCCACTTAAAAATAGCTGGAGTTTCAGTTGAAAACCAGAAGCAGGGGAGCTGAAAAATGGCCTTCAAACAGGAGCCTTACAGTAGCGGGCTGCCCCGACTATGGGCCCTGCGAAAATCACAGGTGGGCCTCACCCAACGTTAGTAGGCTGCACTGACAGTGGGCCCTGTGCTGACTATGGGCCCCACCATCGTGCTGGTAGAGTTCACTGATGATAGGCCAACGTGGGCCATCTGCGTCCGTCCATCAGGGGCAATACGCCCAGATGAAGTCCTTGGGCTGGTGTCCTTCAAACGAACGTCTAGTGCTGGACGTTCTCTTTTTCACTTTATTATAGTATTTTCCATTAAAATATATAGATAAATATACCATATCTGTGGCAGCATGGGACCCACCTGTGGAGTGAATGATTGGTATACGTATACACAAGCTATATAACTGCAGCACTGAGGGCAGTATTTTTAAATCAAGGCCCTACCCTGATGTGTGTTTGTATTAATTTCAAGCCGTCCAAATGGACGGGCCATGGGGACCTCACCTGGATGTGGATGTATGTGATTCATCCAAACCATCCATCCATTTGGTAAGCTCGTCCTAGGGGGCTGGAGAGAGAAATAAGACAGATCTGGTTATCAAATGGGCCATTTTCAAGCCCCATAAAATCCCTAATTTACTAGTAAACAAATACCTTAGAAATACTTGACTAATGCAAACCGTCTTCTAGGAAGTTACTTGGACAAATTTGGGCCGCAAGATACTCTTGAGAACTTGTATTAAGAACAGGACCGCAACACTTCTTGTGAGGATTCTATCCCTTGAGCTTTCCTCTTCTATGTTAAATCATGTGTTAGTTTAACTCTAATTTTACCTGATAACTAATGATTTTGCTTTTACGGCTATTTTCGATAGTATTAAAAGTCATTACATGCTTATTATCTATTTTGTGGAAACCTATATATGTGATATGCCAGATTCTGCTTGAAAGATTAATATGTAATATATGCTTGGACTATGATACCTATTAGGAAGTCTTTCTAAATTGGCTGCTTGCAAATTCGGATAATAATAATTGGAATTAATCATGCATACATGACACTCCTATTTTTGAATGGACTAACTGCTGGAAAGGTCCATTCCTCTTATTCAGATGAGCCGACTGTTTGAAAGGCCCATCCTCCTAGCATGAATGAGTCAACTGTTTGAAAGGCCCATCCTCCTAGCATGAATGAGCCGACTGTTTGAAAGGTCCATTCATTGTTTAAGTGAGCCGACTGTTTGAAAAGCCCACTATCTTACTAGATTGGGTCGACTGTTTGAGACCCATTCTCTCGCCTGGGTGGACCGACTGCTTGAAAGGTCCATTCCATCGTTTTAGGATGAGCTGGCTGTTTGAAAGGCCCATCCCTAGGCATGAATGAGCTGACTATTTAAAAGGCCCATTCATGTCTAAGTGAGCTAACTGTTTGAAAGACCCATTCATGTCTAAGTGAGCCAACTTTTTGAAAGATCCACTACTTTGCAAGTTGAATGAGCTAACTGTTCGAAAGGCCCATTCCCTTGCATGAATGGACTGACTATTTGAAAGGTTCATTCATTGACCAACTGGATGTGCACCCCCAGTTAGCATGCACTCACGCATCCATGCATTTAAATAAGATCATCATGAAATGTTTTGTATGTTTTACTATTTGGAACAATGCTTAGTTAATGTGGTAGTGTGTAATCTTGAGGGGAGTTCCCACTGAGTTGGCCATTCATCTTATGAATATATAACCGTACAGATAATGCAGGCATATATGACGGTATGAATGGGGCAGATTTGGATGCTGATCCTGCGGGATTGGGAGAAGATCATTATGAAGAAGAGCCCCGTCAGGGCGCAGCGGAGTTCTACGGACTAAATCAATAGCTTCTCTTATTTCCCTTTTTAGCTAGTAACTCTTGGAACATTTTGAGAACTGAAGTTTTGTATATGGGCCCCAGCTGAGTGACCCTGAACATTATTTTTAGATGGGTTACATTTATACTACGCTTAGTTCTCTTAACCGCACTTTGATTTTGTTTAATTATCTTTTGATTATCAGTTAACACCGGATTTTCAGGAAATGAGTGGTATACTTGAGTCCTGAAAACCGAGGTGTTACATTAGTGTCGACTCATGGTGACCTTTCATTGGTCTGTGTCGGGGCGCTGAAAATGGGTGTAAACAATGCCCCCCATGTCCCTTCATATCGAGAGATGTAATGAGATGTTTGTTGTCACACCCCAAACTCGAAAACAGGGCTCATAAAATTCCTGATCGTCGAATCCAGCGCTGACAGCCTCCGTAGTACCCCATTCTCGGCTCTCGGCACCCATACATCAAGTTTTGATCCTAGGACCTACAAGGAAGATTTCAAACATGATTTGATTCGTAATAAGCATAACCATAAGCATAATCCAAGAATAATAACTACAAGAACACCATCACATAATCCACTATGATAAAAAATTTTAAGTACAATGCGTATGAAAGGAAAATACAAGATAATGAAAATAACAGAAACTCCAGAAGCTCAACTGCACACTCCAATTGTGGCGAGGCTATAGCTGTGTCCTAGCGTCACCTGCACGCATCAATATTGCATAAGCTTATAAAAAGCTTAGAGGGTGGTGTAAGTGTGTGCGTAGTATGAACGTGCTCAGAATGTAATGCCAGAATAAGGCAGAATCATGTTGATGAGTATATGAATGTAATTAGCTGTACCAAGGCTATATAGTGTAGGGTATGAATGCTATCAGCCATATTAAGATCATGCGATGTGAGATGCAATTCAAGCATGTCAATCCTCATCCAAATCCTCATACAACTCATCAAATATCAGTACAGTTTTCATTCTGGATAATCACAAGGGTTTAGTATACTCCAAAAGGCTTCCCAAGCACTCGGTCCAACTGAGCGTAAGAAACCTTACTATCCGCTTGGCCAATAGTCTGCCAATATCTATTCGGCACGTCGATAGTGGACCCATTTACGAGCTGGTCAAACTCAGCCTAGTAATGCCCTCTACCCTCGGGCGAGTAAGGCCACACCCCTTTCCAACCGACCGCGACACTGTGGGAGACGCAGCCTCTTGGTATTCGGCCCTCGTGTGCTCATATATCCACTTAGTCTCGACGTTGGAGTCATCCTCTGGTACCATTGGGTTTAGGAATTTTCACCCATGGACATCTATGACGCCTCGATGCTTAGTAACAATATTTTCGGTGTCTAATCCTGCCATCCACGATGTGTCTGTAGAGGTCATAGCTCTGATGTCACTAGGGCATATAGAAATCATGTCATACAAATTCGAAGTGCATGAATCACACTACCAGTCATGCAACAGTCTTGCGCGTATCGCGTGCTCATGAAGGGTAACTCCGCCTATCAGAGAGCCCATAAAAAATCTGCCTGAAGGCATATGCTATGATCAATCACTCCTCATCTCAAGCATACATATGATGTGTATGAGCATGAATCATAGAACTATACTAAACATATTATGTGGTGATGAGTTCTGTTCATAACGAAGAAGGGCCTAGACAGCCTACACAATACAAGTATGGGCATATTAATGGGCCCCTAGGGAGAGTTACAATGCGGACATTTAACCATCATTACTTTTACAATGTGGATGTCAAACCATCATTGCTCCCAAGGCATAGCCGCCAAAATATTATTACATAAACTATGGTGGAATCACACATTGCAATGGGCCTTATATACATCCCATTGGGCCTCAACCCATGGACCTCAGATACATCAAACGGGCCGCATAACATGGGCCCCATATATATATATATATCAAGGTGGGCCTCAATGGGTGGGCCACAAATACATCAAGTTAGGCCTAATCGTATAGGCCTCATATATATATATATATATATCGAATAAGCTGCACCAATTGGGCCTTACATACATTGCAATGGGCCATAACCCATGGGCCTTGCATACATCATAGTGGGCCTCATAACATGGGCCTCATATATATTAAGGTGAGCCTCAACAATGGGCCTCATATAAATCAAGGTGGGCCTCAACAATGGGCCATAAATATGGCAAGTGGGCCACATCACATGAGCCATATGTATATCAAATGGGCCACACCCAAATATAAGTAGTGATAAGGATTTTCACCATTAAAATTTCTAAGGGTTTAATGGTGGACGTTTAAACCCATTGTTTCTATAATGTGGTCCACCTGATCCTAGATCTGTCTTATTTTTAATCTCAAGCCTTAAAAATGAGTTGCCAAAGTTTGGACGGTTTGGATGTAACACATGCATCATGGTGGGTCCCATAGGGATGGATAACAAAGATAAAGCATATAATTCATGGTGGGGACTACACTGATGGAAGGTGTGGAACACATACATTAGTGAGTCCCACGTGGGGGCCACCATAATGTTTATTTTCCACCCAATCTGTTGATAAGGTCACGTAGACCCAGATGAAGAGGAAAAATAAATTTTATAATGATCCAAAACTTCTATGACAACCCCAAAAAGGGTTTCAATGGTAGCCATTCAATCTCACTATTTCATGTGATGTGGGCCACCTGAGTTTCACATACGGCTGAGTTTTGGGGTGGCCCACAACTAGAAGGGGGGCTACCTAATGCACAGTGTTGATGTTCAAAACACATCATAGTGGGGCCCACGGCTAGGACACACGGTCCCTAGCCACCTTCCACAGCGCAGAAGACGCTGCTGCGTCGTCCTCTGGATGGCAACAGTAGCGTCTACCGCTTGGTTTTTGTTTTTTTTTTTTAAAATCATGTTTTTCTGCAGTTTTCCTTAGGTGGGGCCCGCGTCAAGCAAATCCACTCCAGCCATTACATTTCATGACTCAAGACAGACCAATCAAGCCCAATATGCGGTATGTTTTGGTGTACAGAAACATCAGGGTGGGTTTCAACGGTAGAAAATACTGTTTTCTATGTTATGACCCGCTAGATAGTCAAATTTACTTCATTTTTTGGTTCAACGCCTAAAATGAGCTGGGGAATGGGATGGACAGCGTGGATCAGCCCCATATATCAAGGTGGGGCCTGCATGAGCGGCCCACCCCAAAAGCTCAAATATATTATTATTATTATTATTATTATTATTATTATTATTTTATAGCTTATTAGTACTCACCCATGTCAGTACATGCACTCCATGTTAACCACACCCTAATGCCATTACGTCCATCGTCCAGGGATGCTGGACGGCGTGGATAAACACAGGCATCATGGTGGGTCCCACATTGACGTGGCCCACCTGTTTGGATCACCTAATATGTGTGTTTTTCCTTAAGTCCAGGCCCGCTAATGGGTTGGATGGTGTAGATCCAACACATCCATTAGGCGGGTCCCACATGAAGGTGAATGGCATGGATAAAATATATGCTTCATAGTGGGACACACACACACACACCAGATGGACCACACACCCCTTCATTATCATCATACAAAGAGAGAGAGAGAGAGAGACGGTGGTAGAGGGACCCCGCCACTATGGGCCTCTCATGATTACATCACATAAATCAAAATGGTTCCCACCAACAAGTGGGCCTTAAAATAAGAATCAACGGTGGATCACCCACCTATTGCACTCCTCCTTGATCCCTTGGACTCCTATGCTCCTTGCTTTCACTTTTGATGGTGGTTGATGGAGTTTTGATGGTGGGGATTGGAGATGAGAGGGTTGGAAAAGTGGGTCACACTTGGCTTTAGGAGAGAGGGGGCTTGGACGTGGGATGTTTGTTGCTTGGGAGATTTTTTGAGAAATGAGGAAGAGAGAGAAGTGATGGGTGAAAAGGGATGGGGTGAGGTGTGATGGGTGATAGGTGGGGTGATGGGGTTGTAAGAAAGGGATGGGTGGAGAGAGAGAGAGAGAGAGAGAGAGAGAGAGAGAGAGAGAGAGAGTTGACTTTGCGAATGGGAAGGGATGAGTTGTTGTACTTAGGGTAAGGCTTGTACTTGACATGATTGATTGATTGATTGATGGGACATGTTGTAGAGATTCCCTTGAAATTTCACAACGCACAGTGTTTTCCTTGAAATGAATGTGGACCCACATCTTCTAGCCCGGGTATTGGATCGATGTGCGAGTCATGACGTTGGAACTGTGGCGACGACGCGGTCTCTAAGATACAAGTTTTGGGTCGAGCTAACTTTTGTATGCAGGACTCGGCTTAGGATCGCGCGCAAACATCGGATACGAGTCGAGGGTTGCCGAAATTCGATCGGAAGGACCGCAGAAGACTATGAAATGGTACGGATCAGGATACAGGTCTTACATTTGTCATTCATATTTTTTATGGTCATTCTAACTTTTAATGTGTGGCAACACATAGTTCATGCTCAACCGTCATATAAGTTAATGCGAATGTTGAAATTCGCCTAGCATGAATACCCACTTTAATTAAAAGGCTAAAAAATGACACTCTTAATGGATGACAGCTTAAGCTTGACAGCTTAACAACTATTTTATTAACAAAGCAAGGGTGATGCTTACAAAGAGGATCGACCAGAAATTATATTCTTTCTTTATGGTCGATTTTGTACTATTTTCCCTACTACATTTCTCACTCTATCTGGCTTGGTCAATGGTTGTCTGCTCTTTAGTTTGTATGGACTCCGAAATTGCCAGATAATGATTTTTCAAATATTGGCCATTGATAGGATTTATGCTTTCTTAGCCATTCATACCTTGCAACAAATAAGCTCCTATGCAAAGGACTTGCTTAACTCGAAATAATCCTTCCCATGTTGGTGACCTCTTTTTATACCTTTCATCCTTCACTCTAATCGGTATCTTAGTTTTCCATACTATTTCTCCTTTAGCAAAGCTTTTTTCCTTTTACCTTCTTATTGTAGCTAGGCTCTTGCAACTTTGAGATTATGAACCCTTAAGTTATCTAAGGCCATCAACCGTACGATGTCTAACTCATCTAATTCCATAAGCATGGACTCAGTAAATTCTTTTAAGGTTAATTCGTGTTGATATACCACCTTCATAGATAAAATATTAACCTCCATGAGTAATACTACATCACGTCCATAATTAGTGCAAAATGTGTTATCCCGGTACTTCTCCTTTGTGACGCTCTGTAGGCCCATAGTACCTCAGATAACATTGTATGCTTGGCTTGTGAGTTATCCTCTACCATCCGACTAATGATGGTTTTCAAAATCTTGTTGGTCGACTTTGCTTGTTCGTTGGCCCGAGCATAATACATTGTAGAGCATACAAACTTAAACTTGTACACAACCACAGACACTTAAATTAGTGCCCCTGAGAAGGTTGCTCCCTTATCCAGTATAATCATTTCAGGGATACCAAACCAACGGATGATGTATTCTAATGCCAAACCAATTGATGATGTATTCCTTAATGAATCTATAATTTCTACTCGTCTGACTCCTTTCATTATTCGCACCTCCACCCATTTGGTGAAGTAATCGGTTATCTCAATGACGAAAGTCTACTATTATGAGGAAGGTAGATATATCCACCCTATGATGTCTATGGTCCATTCTCTAAAAGGCCAAGGCGACACAATAAAATGAAACTCTGATGCTAAGATGTGTTGCAACAGACCATGCCTTTTGACATGCTTGTCATCCCTCTGCATACTTCATGCAATCTTTCGGAATTGTTGACCAGTAGTAATCGTGCCTTTGAATCAGTCACCTATCTTCTGATCTACCTAGTGTGCTCCACAGATCCTTTCGTGAAACTCACCCATGAACAACATGGCTTTGTCTTTTCCCAGACATTTTAGAAGAAGGCCATTAATTCCTTTTCTATTAAGTAATTATCTAGGATTAAATAGTGTTGGGAGATTCGTCGCACTGATCTGTTTGTTCTTGTGCTCGGCCTCATTAGGTACCTAATGATTAGAAACCACCAATCATCAACAGAGAGCTCCATTGATGCTACCTTAAAAGATAACGATCTCTATTGCGTCGCAAGCAATGATCATTTCTGTTTTATAAGAATCTTAGACATTCCTTCTAAGAGCTTCAAACTTGCCACAATCTACACCATCTCATTAGCATCTTCATTAAACTCCCAAGCAACATATCTTAGAGTGACATTATCAACGTTGTCCAACAGTTGCACGACTGTCACGTAGTAAGACAATAACACCAAACTCTTGCACTTGCATTTTTCTACAAGTTGGTTTAAGACTAACAGAGAGTCACAAATGATCTCAATGTTTCAGGCTCCCAATTCCAGCAAAATTTCTAGGCTATTTCTCAGTGCCTAATATTCAACTTGGCTATTCATGTAGTTGAATTTAAGCTTAAACGCATAATCTTCCCTCCTCTTAGTGGGAGAAATTATGATTATCCTTGCTTCAGAGGAATGCTCCATCCATAATCCATAAAATGTAACCTTCCATAGAACCAAGTGGATAGCATGGATCTTTAATTCCTCTATTATGATCTGATCATCCACCCGCCGAGGGTAGTCAGCCAGGAAGTCTACCAAAGCCTAACCTTTTACCGCCTTCTGGGAAACATACTAGAAGAAAAACTTTAATAGAGCCAAAATCCACTTTCTGATTCTAACTCGTAAGATCGGTTGCTTGAGCGTATACTTGATCAGATGGTCAATGAAATGACGTAGACCGTACTAGTCATCATATAGTGACATAGCTTGATTGTAGTGAATTATAACGCTATACAAAGCTTTTCAAGGGACAAATACCTCCAGTTATCATTGTGCAGAGTTCTCGATAGGTAATAGATGGCTCACTCTTTTTTTATTATCATTTTTCTATACAAACATTGCTCCAATTGATTCCTCTGTAGCTGAAATGAAAAGACAGAATGGTCTGTCTTTCATTGGAGGAATTAACATCGGGGGCGTCATAAGACAACCCTTTTATTGATCGAAGGTAGCTTGGTGCTCTAGTTTTTAGATGAACACTTGGTTGTCCTTTAGCTTGATTAATGGTAAAAAGGGGCTAATCCTCCTTGTGGAGTTTGAGATGAATCGATGTAAGAAATTCACCTAGCTGATAAAACTTTGTAATTCCCTTTTTTTAGGGAGTGCCACTTTTAAGATTGCTCATACCTTATTTTTATCGACCTCAATGCCTCATTGATGGATGAGAAATCCCAATAAATTTTCAACAAAAACCCCAAAGGTGTACTTCGAAGGATTCATCTTCAATTTATGCTTCTAAATACACTTAAAAGATCTTCTCAGATTGGTAAAGTCTCTCACAAACTAACCAATTTCACCAAAATGTCTTTGATATATACTTCCACAATCTTGTCGATCATGTCATGAAAAATAACACCTATCACCCTTTGATATGTGGCACTTGCGTTTTTAAGCTTGAACGACATCACAGCCCAACAGTAAGTCCCAATCACCCTCCGACATCGAAATGCTTTCTTCAAGACATCTTTTTCTATGATGAAGATTTGATTATAATTGGATTGACCATACATAAAGGCCATGATTTTGTATCATGCTACCCTATTGATCTGTTAATTTATTGTTGGCCTTGATATTCATCCTTTAGAGTTGCAAAGTTCAGATTTTTGAAGTCGATGTAAACCCTCAGCTTCCCTTTTTTCTTAGTCTCTAGGATCATGTTTGAAATACAATCAGTGTACCTGATCAGCTTAATGAACCTAACATTCAATACTCTTTCGATCTCTTCCTTAATTTTAAGGGTGACTGTTGAAGTCATTCTTCTTGTTGGCTGCTTAAATAGCTTGAAACCCTCCTTAATTGGAAGGTGGTGAAAACTAGATCCTAATCAAAATTGGGCATCTTTTAGTAATCCCGAGTGAAATAGTCTACGTAATATTAGAGAAGATATATCATCTCCATTTGTGCTTTTGGCTTTATTTTTACACTGATAAATGTTGGTCGTGGATTTTTCTATCTTGAGAGTTACTTCAATTAAATCATCTTGGACCTTAGCTTTGACATCATCCATCTTGGCTAGAGCCAGTTTTATCTAGGGGTGCACACGGGTTGGTTCGATCCGATTCTTGGGTGAAACCGGAACCGAACCGATCTTGATGGTTCTAGGATTCTAGGATATTCGGAATCGGAACCAAACTATTAGCACCCTAAAACTGAACTAGAACTAGACTGTTAAAACTGGTTCAGTTCCATGGTTCTGAGTTTTTTTTTATAATCTAATCCAATTGCTAGAGAGAGAGAGAGAGAACAAGAGAGAGGACCGACGAGAAAAGGAGAGAGAGAGAGAATCGACGAGAGAGAGGATTAGTAAGAGAAAAACGACGAGAGAGAGAGAGGAGCAGGATCAGAGAGAGAGAGAGGAGCAGAGAGAGAGAGAGAGGGCAGTCGCAGCAGGGTTGGGCAGTTAGAGTGAATATGGGTTAGGGTATTAGGTTTTTTTGTTTTAAATATAGGTTCGGTTCCGTGGTTCGAATCCACGGTTCAGATCTACAGGTTGGTTCACGATTTGATTCAGTTCTACATACCCCCAAACTGAGAATCGAACCGATGTAATCGGTTCTTTGATTTTTGGAACCGAAAATGAAACGGTGTACTCTAGAACTAGACCAAACCGGACCATTTGGTCGGTTCTAGTCCGATTCCACTATTCTACCAATTCGATGTGCACCCTAGTTTTATCGCTTGCCACAATGTCATCTTCCATGATACACTTTAGTATGTGAACATGGCAGCCGTCTTGATCATTGGTATTGGTGAGGTACTCCTTGAGTCGGCTTATGATGGCCATGATTTTAATCTCCTTCTTCTTAATGTTAAGATCTATTAAGGAATCTCCTTAATGAAGTATTATGGTTGTTACTGATATGGAGTAATTGCATTCGGCTCCACGAAAGACTCCAGGGACTCCTCAAATGCAAAAATGGTTGGCTCTATAAACCAACCTTTTAATATTGTAATGACAAGAGGGCAGGGTCAATTCTGAATTGGTGTAGGAATTATTTCCAATAGGAAGTTCTCTAGTACTGTGGTCGTGATACTCACATGGGCATCTAATTCGTGTCAGTCTCTCCTGAAGTAGCACTTAAGCTAAGGAATTCAAGTCTCATGTTGGACTAGTTGCAATCATCGATCAACTACATCTAGTACTCCAGCTGGTCAGCCATTCTTATCCTGGCTGATCAGGTGCAATGCGCCAAACCTTCCATTATAGAACTTTGCCTCAACCAAATTTAGGTCTTCCTTGAATGATTGTTTGTCAGTCAAACCGATCTCTACTTTGGGTCCACTCCACAGAATTAGGAACTAGTGCTATGATGATGAGATGCATTAGTTCGAGTGAATCCAGTCCCTGTAGTACACTCATTTTTGCACCCTGGTTTCTCAATCACATGAGTCGTTGTGTCGTAAAGTCGATTAAGCCCTTGGAAAGTGAAGATCGAAGACACATAGGAGCAGAAGCATCAAGGCAGCAAGAACAGGTAAACAGGTGGCCTTGGTGATCTTAATCCATGTCCCAAAGCAACTCCTTAACCTCTAGATAATTTGGACCCAATAGGATAACCCATTTTGATCATCCCTTAAGCCACACAATCCTATATGCTATCATGATTGGCTTGGCAGTAGAGGTTTTTGTTGCTGAGATAAACAATTGAGATTAGCAACTTTCGGTCCGACCAAAGATGGTTTCGGTCTGACCAAATCAGGCCATTGCAGGACAAAAACTAAACAGAAAAATCTAGCTGCTATTCGGTTTGACTCGGTTGAACCAAATGGCAACTTTGGTCCGACCAAATAATGCTTCGATCTGACCGAAATAAGCCAAAACAGTCCAACAAGCCTTTGACCTAATTCGGTTTGACCGAACATAAATTTGATCTTACTAAAGTGCGACCGAAGGACAACTTCAGTTCGACCAAGAATAGCCAAAACTGTCTAGTAGCCTTTTAGTCCTTATTTAGTCTGACTGAGAGAAAATTTGATCCGACCGAAGATAATTCAGTGCAACCAAAGACCTCCTCGATGCAACTGAAATATAGTCGTTAAAGATCCATTGGGACATTTTTCTTATAAAAATAACATCCAGATCTTTACGAAGATTATGAACTTTGACAGTTTAGAGTTTCCAGTACACCCCAAGCCTAATCTATAGCTTAGAACTCTTTTTTGTTGAGATTTATGTCTTCCTTCCTGTGATTCATCACTCAAATAAGCATTTCATGCTTCTAGTAAGGAAGAACATGATCTCATGGTTTCTCTAGAGTATTGAGACCAACCTTATAGGTATATCTATAGTCTCTATGAAACTCTAGAGTGTCTATCGATTGAATCCCCAACGTATAACAACTTCACATTAGTTATAGGAGATTCAACCCACTCCCATCACCTTGGTCATCTTGAAAGAAGTATCAAATACAAAGAGATTGATTGTGAAGCTGAAGCCTTGGCAAAGCAGCAATAACATGATTGGGAGAGCATCGGGGGGCTGATTGAAGCATGAGATGACAGAGATCAAGCAACCTAAGAAGAGCTAAAAAAAGTGACTCAATCCGACAAGTAAGTGTCATTGTTAGGAGTCCATAAGTTAGTCTCATTCCCTGTGAGATTGAGGCTAAGAGTTTGCTGTCCTCAAACTTGACTAAGTTCTTATCTAGGACCTTGGCTCTTTCGTAGGGCCTAAATCTGTGGTTCTTGTGTAGGACCTAGGTTGTTTGTTAGCCAAATGAAAACCAACTGAAGTCCTTGTTAGGCCTCTGGCAGGAGTAAACGTGTTAGGTTTTGGATTAGGACCTTGGCCTGTGTGGCCTAAATTGCTGGGTTTAGGATTAGGACCCTTGTCCTTGTGTAGGACATAAAGTCTAAGTTCTTGTGTAGGACCTTTGCTCTTGCGTAGGGCATAATTTGTTAAGTCCTTGTGTAAGACTTGCACTGCCTTGTGTAGGCATATGTTGCCTTGTGTAGGCACTACCTTATGTAGGCTTGGGTTGCCTTGTGTAGGCACTACCTTATGTAGGCTTGGGTTGCCTTATGTAGGCTCCTAGTTGTGTCCTTGTGTAGGACTCATCGCCTTTTGTAGGCACCTAAGGGAACCTTGTGTAAGTCCCTTAGTTAACCTGGTATATGTTGTAAAGGTTCATGGTTAACCTAATTAAAAACCATTGGATAGTGAAATCCGGTACACTCTAGGAGAGAGTGCGTCCGCTAGGAGTGGAGTAGGCAAGTAGCTGAACCACTATACATGAATGTATTTGGGATGGCTTTGAGTACATTTACCTAGTTATGCTTATGTTTATCATTTGATCTTTATGATACAAGATTTAGTTAATGTATAAGTGTTGATTAGAAAGCACATCCCACACACCAATACATACACTATCCCTATAGGCTTGTCCTTTATTTGTAAATCTTGTGATAACCTAAGTAAATTGGACCCTCTATATGCTTGGATGCCTTAGAGTTACTTTGCCTTATCCTTTTAATTAAAAGTTAGGCATTGTTTGTACTTAATAGAAAAATTATTCTTGAAAGTCCTATTCACCCGCCTCTAGGACATTTGATAACACTTCATACTTTAGTACTAGAGGTTCTACCGCAATTTTAGTCCCTTCTAAGGAGAGCATGTAGTTTGTGTTTGGTTCATTGATGAAGAATGTTGTCATAACCTTGTTACTGCGAACTTGCAGTTCAACATCGAGTATTCCTTTTTTATTAATAACGACTCTTGTGAACCCAGAAACTACGAATTCAGTGGGCAATAGGTCAGCAACCAAATTCTTAAGCTTTTTAACCATTACCATCAACATGATGTTGATTGAATTTCCATTATCTAACAAGACACGGCATATAAAATATATGTCCAAGTGTGTGGACACATAAAGGGGTTTGGGGTATTTAGCTAATTTGTCGACGAGCCTTGTGAAGATTACTTTTTATATTCCTTTTGTCTTGTCAATGTAGATGGACCCTCTACCCATGTGATGTTGGCCAGTCATCGTGACTTCAGAACCTGTCAAGGTTATATTAGTTTCATCATTACCTCCTTCTTCCTCAATAGGAATTGAGTTGTTGCAATCATGATCCCGGGCAAGCATATAAGCTTCAATGTCAACTACTGCCAATGATAAATCACACTTAAAAGGATGGATTTACAACTCAAAAGAAGATAATGAAAAATTGAAGATTTGGAAGTCATTAATGAAGAATTCATTTGCCAAAGATCCAAGGAAACCAAGTGTGGAATGAAGAGAATCAAAAATTTAAAGTAAAGAAAAAAAATCTTGAAAATTGGTAAGAAAAATCATATGGCTAGAAAAATCATATTATGAAACTCCAAGTCTAAAAGAGAAATTCTAAAAATGGACTTTGATGACATCAAAGCCACTTCGATGACATTGACAATTTCATAAATTTCGGGCTCAACTTGTTGGACAGTTCTGGATGATTTTTTGATAACATCGAATACCTTTTATGACATCGAAGTTTGCAATTCAAGATGCGTAAAGTGCAAAAATTTGAGATGGTTTGTGAAATTTTTTGAGGTGGTATGAAAGTTTAAGTTGCAAAACTATTTAAAGGAGTCCCTAGGCTATTCCAAATCATTTTCAAGAGTTTGAAAAGTGATAGAAGGCCTCCGTGGAGCACCGACAACGTTCTTCCACTTTGATTTCTTTACAGTTATAGTACATCTTTTTATTTTTCTTCTAGGATATTGGTCTTCTTAGGCTAATCTCTTAGCTCAGGTTAAGGGATGAAACCTGTAGTTTATTTTGATGTTTAGTTTTCTTTGATTCAAGTATATGTTGAACTTCCATTAAGTTTTAGATTTAAAAAAAGATATATTTTTAGTTTTTTATGGTTTATTGTTGAGGGTCAAATATTGTATATTATCCTCCATTTATATCTTAATTTTATAAGCATGATAATGCCTAATGTTTTATTTTACTCATGTTTGTGTTGCAATGTGAATTTAAGAGCTTGGATTGAAAATGGTGCTAAAATCATGAATTTGATGCTCAAGAATCACCAAGGCAATAGATGGATCTTAGGAGACAAAGATTGAAGAATTCACATGCCAAAGAACCAAGAAAACCAAGTGATAAATGAAGAAAATTAAATATTTGAAGTGAAGAAAAGGAATCTTGAAATCGTCCTAAAAAAACATATTCTAAAACTTTGGGTCATTTTGTGAAATCGTACAAAGTGAAGTCTATTTTAGAAAACTGCATAGAGTGAAGTCTATTTTAATAAACTATGTAAATTTGAGGTGGTTTCTAGAGTTTTCCAACTAAGTACGAAAGTTGGAGTTTCAAAACTATAAATAGGACTCCCTAGGATGTTCCTAGGCATCTTCTAGGGTTTAAGGAGTGGATCAAAAGGGTGGAGAAGTTATCGCCAAGAGTTTTTCTTCTTCTTTTTTAGTTGTTTTAATATTTTTCTTAAGAGACTTTGGTCTAATCATGTTTATGGTTGGCTAAACCTCTTAACTAATGCTAGGAGGTGAAGCTTGTAGCATGATGGGATGTTTCTATTACTTTGATTCATGTTTATGTTGAACTTCATGGATTCTAATTTGATATTTAAGAAATACTTTCGGTTTTTAATAGTTTATTGTGACTCAAATTACAATAGATTTGCAATAGCTTTGAGTATCTTCTTTTCCTGATTTAAGATCGTGAAATTAGTAAGTTTTGTTGTTCACCATCGTCCCTCAGGCATAGTAGGGTGATGGAATCCTTCTTAATCTTCACAATTCTCCTGCTTTGAGATTATGGGATTGGTAAATCTTGTTGTTTGCCATTGTCTCCTGGGTATGGTCTGGTGATGGAATCCCTGCCAATTATCCTAGTTCTCCTTCATTGAAAATTAGGTCAATGGAAGTTCAGATTTAATTTTATTGATATATTTTCTAATTGGATTGGATAGGACTCCAATTCTAGTTATGTTACTTGAATCAAACAAGAGGGCTCTCCAATCACTACAAATGTATCCTTGACACCCTAGTTCCCACCTTTAAATTCTTAGTTTTAATTAATTAATTCACAATTACTCTCTCAATCACTTCAGAATTAGTTTTACATCTTCTTCTAGTTAATTTCATAAACGCATAAGATCAGTCCCTGTGGATTCGACCTCGGTCTTATCGAGATTATTACTACATCATGACCCTACATTTGGGGTTATGAACATTTATTATGACTGAAATTATAATAAATGCTGTGAAAGCTTTTGATATGATGTTGTTGTCTTTGGAATTGTGTGATCTGTAAAAGTCGTTGTTCACTATCGTCTATGGGTATGGTGGATGATTGAATTCCTTGCGATCATTGTAATTAGACGGATATTTGAGAACTAAACTAATGAAAAGTTTAAATTTTATTTTAACTACTCCATTATCTAATTGGATATGATAGGACTTCGATTCTGATCGAATTATAGTTGAATCAAGTAGATTAAATATTGAGATTGCTATAGGTGGATCCCTGGATCCTTAGTCCTTTTATCTTTATTATTTTAAAATATTTTTCTTCATTGTTGGATTAAAAATCCAAATAACTAAGTTAGATTTATATTAGTTTTAAACCATGTTCCCCATTCGTTGTAGATTCGACCTCGTTCTCTTCGAGTTATTTCTACATGGCGATCCTACACTTGGGGTTGTGAACAAGTTTTTGGCGTCGTTGCCGAGCAGTGGCGTTGAACATGATTAGGTTTAGGTTTTATAGATTTGAATTTTGTTTTAAGTTAGATTTTTTTTTCTAAATTTTTCTAATCTACTGTTTTTAGAATTTTTCAGTTTTTAGAATTTTGTTCTTAGGATTTATCTTATTTTTTTAAAAAAAAAATATTACTAACATTGTTTATTGTTTCTATCTTGTAGGATCTTCAATTTTAGTTCTTCTCTTTTGGTAACATATTACTTCTACTTTCTTTTCTTAATGTTATAAGATTTTTCTGTAGGAATTGTTTTAGGAATAAATTCAGAATTAAGGTTTCATCATGTTCATTCAAGAGTAGACACATGAATACACTAATGTACTTCTATAAGATGAGAGATACTGTGAAGGGCTATCAAATGATTATGTTAAAAAATAACATGTCTCAATGTTTTACTAAAACCATGATCGAGAACTGACCAAGATATAATATTCCACCAGTTAAGAAGTCCCTACGTGATCATATACAGGAGAACAATTTCAGTCAACCGATTAGGAAATCATTACGTGATTATTGGAGTGAGAACAATTATTACCCATCCGGCAAGATGAAAACAATGCGTGATTATATTATGGGTGATAACGGGTACCAACAACCGTTAAACTCTCCCTCATATGACCGTTGATAATAATCAGTGGAAATATCAAAGTTTAAATTGGAGAGGTGAACTAACAATCGATTCTAATGACTATCCTCTTGGATCCCCTACCTTTGAGATCCAACTAGAAACAATCCAAGAGAATTCACTTTAGAAATTTATGGATGCTCAAAAGCAAATTAACTAATACATCATGCCATCATTCACGAAAATTAGAACATCATTGGAATTGCTTGAATCCTTTATTCAATGAATTCAGTTGCAACTTATTGTTGAGGAAGAGAATAGTTTATCTCAGCCTTAACCTAATTAAAAACACAATACGAGGAGAGTGGTTCCAACTCACTTGTGAAGTATACCGAATTTGAGAATGATGAGTTGGATTATGGTCATGAGTATACGGTTCAAATTTTTGAAGAGTCGATCTCAATGATAGTCTAAGTTAATGATTGAGAGACATGGGTATTTTTCAAACATAGTGATGTTGACCTACTCCACCTACATTACACGCATGATTCTATTGTGCAGAATGAGTCTCTCTCAACTAAATTTTCTGACTCTTCAGAAGATTGCTTATCACACTTTGAAGATTCAAATGATCCTCTAGTTAGAGACATAGTGAATGCCTTATAGGATTATATCCCGATGACTGAAATTGACCGGGAAGATAATAGTGCTAAAAACCAACCCTCCACCAATGTTGAATTCTTACCATTATAGGAGAAGGAGCTGAAAATTAAACCAAAGTTTGAAACTTCGGAATGTATTGAGACTACACTACTTAATGAGATTTTTTCTGAATTTCATCTACTTATAGTCTTTGATTCACCGTGGTGTACTAACATTAAAAAATTTTCTATCACATGTGAATATTATCTACTTTGGATACCTCATGGGATTAAAAGAAATTTTCTTGCTGAGGTTCATAAATTTCTCCGGACATTCATGCTCCACGACATCTAAGCCTACTACAAAAATGACTTTTGGATAGTCTTTTTGAGAAATCTACTGAGAAATTTATCGAGATATTGGGCGGAGGAGGAACTTTACTACATGATTAAGTAGTTTTATCTTGTTTTCCTAGTTTATGATTAGAATTTATTGCATTATTAGGATTAGTTTGGTTTCCATAGTTTTTTTTTTTTTTTTTACTAGAACCACATTTTATTGAAAGATTGTTTTCGCTTCAGAGGTACTCATCATCTACTTCATTTTTTTCATTACCCTTAATTTTGCTTTTATTGTATATGTTTATACATTGAGGACGATGTTGATTTTAAGTTGGGGGGTAGGTTTTCCTTGAAAATTCTTCAGATTTGAGCAAAATTATTAAAATTTTGAGTTATAAAAATTTTCAAAGATTTTGAAAATTTCTGTGAAATTAAGCGATTTGAAAGATAATCCATAGATTAGAATGATAAGATGCCAATTTGAAGATTTTTTTACTCTTAGATTCTAGTTATTTGATTAGATTTCAAAATTAAATTTGAAGTTTTTAATATCTCAATTAGAAGTTTTTAAACATTGATTGAGTCATGATTTCACATATCACATCTAGTTTATATATTAAAGTTTAAGTTTGATATTAAATATTTAACTTGATGATTATTAAGAATGATACGAACCAAATTTAGAGAATTTGTCAATCATGTTCGATGAGAAGAATTGAAAAGAAAGAAAGTTGAAAAGAAAGTAATCCCTAGCTAAAAAAAAAAAGTTGTTGTCGAAAAGAGCTCCTTATTGAAGTTCCTTAAAAAGACTAAAAAGAACAAAAAAAGTGAAAATAGTGTGAAAGTTGTCGATGAAAAAATTAAAAGCTGAAAGACTAGAATGTTGAACTGTAAGACAAGTTTTAGTTTAGGTTTTGATTATCTTGAATGTTCTTTTGATTATCAATGTTATCATGAAAGTTGAAGACTGAACCTTTGGCTGTGATAAGTTTAGATTTCGTTATGCACATGAAACTCAATGTTTAGAAACTGTTTAGTTATAAATTAGTGCTTTGAATTTGATTAGGATATTTACCAAGTGCTAGAATTTAGGTATGAATTATGCTTTACATTGATATACCTTGGATTTCTAAAATTTGAACTGTTTTGATAATTATTTGAGTTTATGAAAATTTGTCCATTAGGTTTCGAAATATCTTTCACATGTTTTACTCGAGACTAGAAAAATGTTGGTTGGGAGGTGCATTGAGACTCAAATAATTACATTAGTTTTCCTGGCATTTAATTGATAATTTGATTTAATTATATACATTTTAATCATGCGAGGTAATTCAGAAGCCTATGATGAATATGCACTTAAAATGATGGATTTATGGCTCAAAAGAATATAATGAAGAATTGAAAATTTGAAATTCATTAATGAAGAATTCATATGCCAAGGATCTAAAGAAACCAAGTGAGGAATGAAGATAATCGAAGATTTGAAGTGTAAAAAAGGAATCTTGAAAATTGGCTAGAAAAATCATATTTTAAAACTCTGAGTTTAAAAAGAAAAATTTTAAAAATAGACTTTGATAACATCGATAATTTCATGAATTTTGGGCTCAACTTGATGGATAGTTCTGGACGATTTTTTAATGACATAGAAGACCTTCGATGACATCGAAGACCTTTGATGACATAGAAGTTTATTATTGAAGACCTTTAATGACATCGAAGTTTGCCATCGAAGATGCGCATAGTGCATAAATTTAAGGCGGTTTGTAAACTTTCTCGAGGCGGTGCGAAAGTTTGAGTTGTAAAACTATTTAAAGGAGTCCCTTGACTATTCCAAATCATCTTATAGGGTTTGGAAAGGGAAAGAAGGCCTAGGTGAAGCACCGACAACATTCTTCCACTTCGAGTAAATCCCATCTTCTAGGATTTCTTCACGGTTCTATTAGATCTTTCTGTTTTTCTTGTAGGATGTTAGTCTTTTCAAGCTAACTCATAGCTAAGGCTAAGGGATGAAACCTGTAGTTTATTTTAACATTTAATTTGCTTTGATTCAAGTATGTGTTAAACTTCCATTAAGTTTTACTTTAAATAAAGATATATTTCTAGTTTTCTATGTTTTATTTTGATTGAAATTACAGTAGATGTTGTGAAAGCTTTTGATATGATCTTGTTGGCTTTGGAATTGTGTGATCCGTAAAAGTCATTGTTCACCATCGTCTATGGGTATGATGGATGATTGAATTCCGTGCGATCATTATAATTAGATGGATATTTGGGAACTAAACTAATGAAAAGTTCAAATTTTATTTTAATTGCTCCATTATCTAATTGGATATGGTAGGACTTCAATTCCAATCGAGTTATCATTGAATCAAGTAGATTAAATATTGAGATTGGTATAGGTGGATTCTTGGATCCTTAGTCATTTTATTTTTATTATTTTAAAATATTTTTCTTCATCACTAGATTAGAAACCCAGATAACCAAGTTAGATTTAGATTAGTTTTAAACAGTGTTCCCCATTCCCCGTGGATTCGACCTAGTTCTTACCGAGTTATTACTACATTGTGACCCTACACTTGGGGTTGGTGTGCATTATCATTACCTCCTTGTAGAGGTGTGTTGACTAGTTGCTCGATTGACAGTGGTTCCACATTTGGCCGAATCCCATGGGAATCAGGTCAGGATGGCTCTTGCAGCGGACCATGTGACATTGATGGTTTTGTTGTCTTAAACGATAGAATGATTATAATTATGTCGGTTGTAATATTATTGATTAGGGCTGTCATTAGGAATGGATCCCAATCAACGCCCATGACACCTTTTTCTCAATAAACTTAAGGATACTATTATCAATATTTTCCTCTACTAAGTTTCTGAACACG
This sequence comes from Magnolia kwangsiensis, assembly GCA_037074715.1. Classification (NCBI taxonomy): domain Eukaryota; kingdom Viridiplantae; phylum Streptophyta; class Magnoliopsida; order Magnoliales; family Magnoliaceae; genus Magnolia; species Magnolia kwangsiensis. The sequence continues at coordinate 30,006,108 of CM073584.1, read as the reverse complement.
ATACAATTCTTAATAGAATGCAACTTTGTTCCATGCCATTTACAATAGACTTCCTTTTTTAGTTCCTTAGCCATAGGAATTTTCTGATGGTCGCAAAGTCTAATGAATTTACTCTTGAGGATAGTGTCGAATCTCTCATTGGCCTTTAAGATATCAAAAGTGTACTTTCTAGGAGTCGTGGTCCATCCCTTTCTCAAGTTTACAATAGTCAAGGTTCTGTACTCAACTTTTTTAAGGGCTAAGCATGTGTATAGCCCTGTACCAATTATCTCAATCACGACCACTTCATAATAGGTATCAAAATCTGTCAAACTGTATAGGTACTATTGCTACAATGGCCAACTCGTAGTTCAGGTCATGATAAAATGTGTCCTTCAATGCATTTATCTATTATTGCTACTTCTGGAGGATTTTCTCATACCTAGTGGCCTTACTTGACAATGCTAACGAGTCTAATTTAAAGGGCACACTATGAACCTCTTGCAAAGCTCAAAACCCATGCTTTCTAAGGCTATCCTAACAAACTCAACCTTAAGGACAATGATTGTGCAACGATTTCTAACGTCCTTGAATCAAGCAATAAATCGCTCGTCTAACTATTCCCACAATTGCCTTAACCTAGACAATTCATCCGTAAATACTTTAGGCTTAGTATGGTGTAATTACATGTGAAATTTCTCTTCCATCTTAGTTTAAGTTTAAACTAAGTTGGCCACTAGGTTTATGTACTATATGAATGCAATTCCTATTAATGAATTCTTGAATAGTTTGAGCTTTAAGAAGTCGTTATGGGATGCCTCACCACATTACATGGTGAAATGACCGACATGTTTAATGGTAGAAGTCTCACTATCTCCCAAGAATAAGGTGAACTCAGAGAACATGAAACCTCCAGGGAACTTATAATTTCATTCGACCCACTCAAGGTATGGTTTTCTATAGATCGGCCAAGAAATTCACCGATTGTTCACTTGGACTCTAGACTCTTAGATGAACCCAACAATATTATCCCAACTAGGCAGCCATTATGGGCTTGGCAACTTTTCATAGTCAGGGTATCTTTATGGGTGATCAAGGTAAAGTTCTTGTGCCACATAGTTAACAGTTACTCAGGGAGGGGTGGCCGAAGGTTGCCCTCTAAGCGCTTGTGCCCTGTGATGGCCATTATAGAACAGTGGCATGACCATAGGTTGCCCTATGGCCATCGACGTCCTGTAGTGTCCTTAGAAGGGTGGAGGAGTGGCCGTAGCTTACCCTAAGGTCACGGGTGTCCCCAAATATCCTTTGTAGGGTAGAGGTGTGGCCATAGGTCCCCCCCCCCCCCCCCCAAGAGCCTCTACCCTGTATTGGCTATACTGGAGTGTAGGTGTGGCTGGAGGTTCCCCCTAGGTGCCTCTACCCTATGAGGGCCATACTGGATGGGAAACATGGCCGAAGGTTGCGCTCCCCCCCCCCCCCCCCCCCAAGCACCACAATCCTATGGCTCCCTTGGTAGACAGTTGAGCCTATTTAGGGTTGTACCTCGTGGTATTTGATCATTTGGGAATCGTTATGGATGATAAGTCCTATTAGTGGATGCCTCTCAAATTTTTCGACCATCTAGCCATACAGTAATGTTTAAGCAATCGGCTTGCTTCCTGAGTACTTGCTCTGGTAAGGTTTCAATACCTAGAAGGATAAAAACGCTATCTATAACGGTACTCCAAATGGTTATATGACCAATTATCTTGCTCATTCCTTAGGGGCAGGGGCATTGAAGGTCGGCCTTACGGTTCAATTTGGCTGGCTTTGGTTGCAGTTCAATTTTGCTAGCTCTGGTTGGGAGCTCAACGGGTCGTCTGTCTCATGTCCACTACGATGAAGAAGAGCAAAGTGTTTATTAATAGTGTCAAGTGATATAGGATTTGGATCAAGCACATTCTTAACACACATGGACCAGAAGAAGCCTAAGGAGAAATTGACAAAATTCAGCATTGTTCAACTAGTCGATAGATCTGGTCGATAAGTCAAAATAATAGTAGAAATTCTAGACTGGTTGTTGGAAAATTTCTATCAGTTTAGACAAGTTGAAAGCCAGGTCAACCAATTAGGTCGACAAGTCAAAATTCATAGAATTTTAGTTTTAGTCTCTGGACGTTTTTACACTCGTTCGATTGATCGACGAAAGGTCGACGGATGGCAAAAATTTATGCATTTTCCATAATTCGTTCCTTATTTGATTAGGATTCTTTTAATTGCATTTTAAGGTTGATTTTTTAGGATTATTTAAATATGGTAAAACTCATTTATTTTGTGAATCTATAAATTTAAAAAATTCTCAGATTTATATTAATTCTCTTGCAGATTCGAAAAAATTCTCTTGTGGATTCAAGAGTGCCTTGTGGATTCAAGGAGTTTATTGATCAAGAAAGACTGTGATCAACCTCAACACATCCTTGCATATGTAAGTTTGGTATTAAAGTGAGGCTTTTTCTCGAATCGATGATTTCTAACAACGGGTTGAATAATATTCCCATGAACGGTGCTTTAGGGAATTATTCTTTAACATCGGAGGCTTTTGAAGTGGCGTAGTAGGAGAATCAACAAGTCATGTTAGGGTTCATGAAAAATGCAGAGGGATCAAGCCCCATCAAGAAAGGGCGAGCACGAGAGGGAGGAAAGAAGAGGAAGATCGCCAAAAAACCTAACCCCTAATAGATTTCCAGGCAACACTAAGGAGGGTTTCACCCTCTTTGTGGGAAACCTGATGTTCGACTACTCGTCAAATGAGCTCCACACTATCTTCCAACGATATGGGAAAGTGAATGATGTGTTCATCCCGTCTTTCCTGAGCACAAAATCACCAAAAGGCTATGTGTTTGTTAGATTTCACTACGAAGATGATGGCAGAGCGGCAATGGGGATCCTTAACGGGAAAAAAATTTAATGGTGGAGAGGTGACAGTGAAGGAAGCGAGACCTAGATCTTCCATCTCAAGGAAATCTCCAATCACTAAGAAACTACTTGCTCTGTAGCCCAAGTCAGGATCCTTTGCGGAGGTGGTCAGAAATAGGGAACAAAATCTGCTACGACGGTGGCTAGAGAGAACAGAGGACCCAGAGGCAGTTATCACCACAATAGGAGATCAAATGTGGTATCCAGGAGACTAAAAGAACTGAAATTGGGTATGGTGGGACAAGTTGCAGATATAGCGACTTCTATTCTAAAGATGGTTTTGGCTTTTAGGAATTCAAAGTTTGCTTCCTTAGCTATTGATGTGATTAGAATTTCCCCTTTCCAGTTCCTTATCATCCTGAAATCGAAGAGTGATCAAAAAGACTTTCAAGATGATGTTTAACTTCATGGTCAAATGTGACTAAAATTTGTTTGTCCTTGGTCCCAACACGTAGAAGAAGGTAGGGAAGAAATTTGGATTTGGATGTTCGGCATTCCGGCTCACGCTTGGTTTGAAGCAATTATACTGGATTTGGGTAAATATTTTGGAAAGGTGACCCAAATGGACACAAATAGTAGATTCGAATAAATATATGTTAGGGTTAAAATTCAACTCCGCCTGGGAGTGAATATGAGATAGGTGCTGAAACTGGTAGTTTTAGACAAGGGTTTTCCAATCTTTGCAGAGATTGAGACTAGGCAAGAGGAAGGGAAGGGTGGGCTTCTTCAGAAAACATCTGGAATCTAGTATAGTAAAGAGGAGAGCATGAAAGATTGGGTCGAAAGGAGGTTCTCGAATAAAGAAAACGGACTCGTGACTCGCCCAGAACCTGTTTGTTTAAATGACAAAGAGGACGATAGAGTTATGGAAAGTACTTAAATTGCTTCACATGATGCCAAAGAGGTTTTACAAGACAAAGATCATCCCAGGTTTCCGTTGTTGAATGGAGAAATTCTGGAAAGTTAAAGCCCCACAACTATTTATCTTAATGTTACAATATCAGACGCAACAGATAGTAGAGAACCAGGTTCTTAGAGGGACAATAATGAGACTGAAAGGATCTAAATCCTAGGAAATCAGGTGCAGATAGGGCTTCAGAACTTGTCAAACCTCGCTGATCAATCCAACATCAGAAGAGAGGTTGTAAGGCCCATATCCTAGTCTGTTCCGTTCCTTAGACTTCCGTGATCCTCCTCATCGAATTTCTGCAACCTGTGACATATAATCAGTGTTTGCACGCGATCCTAAGTCACAATCCGTATATCTAAGTTGACTCGACCTGAGACTTGTACCCTAGCGACCGCGCCGTCACCGCTGTTCTAACGCTGTAACTTGCGCGCCGATGAAATACCCAAGCCAGGAGTTGTGGGCCCGCACATATTTTGAGAAAAATACCACATGTTGCGAATCTCAAGAGAATCTTTACCCAAACATCACATCAATCAATCAAGTACAGGTCAAGTACACATCCCATCACAACCGATCACTCCACCCATCACACCCATCCCTCTCTCACCCAAAAGTCAACACAACTCATGCCTCTCATGTCACTCTCTTACACAACCCATACCACCCATCCCTCGATCCCATCTCCCTTACAACAACCCATCCTCTCTCTCTCTCTCTCTCCCTCTCTTTTTCTCTACCCATCCCAAGCAACCCAAAGAGAGAACCGTCCAAGCATTCCAAGGGAGAAGGAGAGCCAAGTGTGTGGCCCACTTCCTACCCCAAGATCTCACCATCCAACCCTTTAACTTTCATCATCCTCCATCAAAGAGGAAGCTTAGGAGCTTGGGAGATCAAGGAGCCAAGAAGAAGAGGAAATGGTGGGTGATCTTAGAATTTCCACCATTGATCTTGATGATTTGAGGGCCCACATGTGGTGGGACCCATTTGATGTATGCATTGTAAGATAGGGAGGGTTCATAGTGGCGGAGCTCCTCCCCTTCACACGATTTCTCTCTCTCTCTCTCTCTCTCTCTCTCTCTCTCTCTCTCTCTCTCCCCCTGTTGATGGCCCACCACCATGATGTAAGTATTTTATCCACATTGTACACATAGTGGACGACACCACTGTCCAAGTGGGACCCACCGCGCTGCTATGTCTGGGGCCTACCTTGCTGTCCATTTTGTACTGGCCCGGACGAAGGGAAAACACAAATATCAACTGGCATTTTAGCTGGTGGGACCACACCATGTATCTTTTTATCCACGCTGCTTAGCAACAGTGGGGTCCACCTATTATGCACCGTCCAGCATGGGATAGTGCTAGACGCACCCTGATGTATCTGTACATCCACACCGTCCAGCCGTCCATGAGGATGTGTGGACCCACCACGATGTATGTGGTTTACCTCCACACTGCCCGTCCATTTTTAGGGCGTGAGACCACACGTATGGCACATGTGAGGGTGAGGCAAACCAGATATACGTATTATATATTCAAGCCATCCATCCAGTAGAGCTGGGACGGTGGGTCCCATTGCATTAACGTCAACAAGTTTTGGGTCTGACTATGAGGTATGTGTATATCCATACCATCCTCCATTTGGCAGTCATGTGGGGCCCACCCCACACGTGCTGGACGTGTGGGGGTGGGGCCCACATCGATGTATGTATTCTGTATCTACACCGTCCATCCATGGATAGTGTCGTGTAGGGCCAACCGTGATGTATGGGTCTTATCCACACCGTCCATAGATTGGGACAGGTGGGGCCCACCTTCATGTATATATTCTATATCTGCACCGTCCATTTATTGGGGATGAGGGGCCTCTTGATGTATGTATTCTATATCCAGCCATCTATCTGTTGCTGGACGTGGACCCTACTTTGATGTATATCTACACCGTCCATGGGACGTGGGGTCCACCATGATGTGTATTGTATTCAAGCCCATCTTGCAGGGCCATTTTTTGGTATATGATGTGCATGTGGCCCATCTATTTTGCTGGATTATGGGCTGCCCTATGAAGCCCAATATGATGTATTTATGGCCCATTTATAAGGCCCAATGTGATGTATTTGTGGCCCATTTGATGAGGCCCAATGTGATGTATTTATGACCCATTTGATGAGGCCTGATGTGATGTATATGAGGCTCATATAATGAGACCTAATGTGATGTATATATGACCCATGTGTGAGGCCCAATGTAATGTATATGAGGCCCATATGGTGAGGCCCGATGTGATGTATATGTGACCCTTGAATGAGGCCCACTATGATGTATATTAGACCCTTGTGTGAGGCCATGGACCCATTATGTGTTTGACCTATGAGGACCACCCCTTGGGAGCAATGTTGGTTGAATGTCCACATTGATAGGTAATGATGGTTAAATGTCTGCATTGTGACCTTCCCTTAGGCCTTGTTAGGCCCATTCTCATCCTTCTCTAAGTGGGTTGACCTTAATCATTGGGCCCCATTGATATTGCATGATCCATCTATTCATTGAGCTAACCCTAGATGTTAAGCCGCCATTGGTTGCTAATAGGATTGTTTTAATCTTGGAGTCCATTTAGGACTTATTTGGGCCCCTTAGGGCATCTAGCGGGCTATATGATAGTATGGTGAAGGAAGCCTGTTCCGGATCTCTAGGTTTTAGGTAGGTCATCAAGGCTCAACCTTGATATGAGGAGAGTTCATCATCACCATCGATGGAGGGATCCATGTTGGTATATCTACTGTTGAGGATTGACTATCTTATTATGGATCTATTGTTCATCTATGGACCTCGCTTTGTATATAGGTTGGTTATCGATACTGATTATGATTATGTGATAGCATAACATCATGATACATGCCCATACACATCATCTGCATGCTTGTGATAAGATGTGGTTGACCATTGCATATGTCTTTGGGTAGGTTGTTTATATGACTCCCTGATAGGCAGAGTTGCCCCACATGATCGCACGGTATGTGTAGGTTTAATGCATGACTGGATGGTATGACTCATGCATCTCGTATTTGTGTGACATGATCACTTAACGCCTTAGCAATATCGGGGTTGTGGCCTCCATAGGTACATTGTGGACGACCAGATGGGATACAAAAAATATTTAGTTCTAGCACTGTGGGCACTTTGGATGTCCTTGGGTGTAAGTCCCAGAATTCTCTTAGTACCAGAGTATACTCTAACGTTTAGACTAAGTGGATACATGAGCACCTAAGTGCTGAATACCAGTAGGCGGCGTCTCCCACTATGTCGTGGTCGGTTGGAATACCTGCTTGAGTGAGGGGGCAATGTTTAGGTTGACTTTGACTAGCTTGGGGAATAAGTCCGCTATCGATGAGCCTGACCCGATATTGGTAGGTGGATAGTGAGGTCTCTTACACTTACCCAGTTGCATGCTCGTATAGGGGTGGAAAACTAGCATAAAGTGTACTAGATCCCCGTGATATATCAGAGATGAGCCATACTGACATGTGGACTTACTGAGTAGAAATTGCATACTCAGCATTTAACTCATTCATTCATTCATTCACTACCCACTCGGGCTGATGGTGTGCAACTAAATCATTACGTGCATCTTCGCAATGGCCATGATTTCATTTGAGTACGTGACCAACCTGAGATCAGGAGTTTACCACGTTGAGTTTAGCTATCTAAATTTAGGTATGAGACTGGTTTGGATAGAAGTCCTTTGTGATTAACCCCACAGCTTGCGATATCACGTGCTATCATCCCGACTACATACTCCAACTTTGCTATCTCTTTTGCATTGCATATTGTATTGCATCCTCTGCATATGACATTAGTTTATTATGTTTCTTTATTGCATGGATTAGATAAGTCTGATGGTATTTATGGACCTGACAGTATATCTGCTTACTCTGATAATTATAGCTTGACACATGCATTGCACACACATACACTACCCTATAAGCTTCTTGTAAGCTTATACACGACTGTTGTGTGCATGTGACGTTAGCTTGCAGTAGCATTGAGGCAGGAGAGTGGAGGTCGAGCTTTGTGGAGATTTTATTATATACATGTATTTTCTTTCAGCATTGTAATCAATGATTTATATTAGTGGATATGTGATGATGATATTGCTCTTGTGATTTGGGTACACTTGTGGTTATGCTCCTTCATAAAAAATTTTACATTGAAAATCCTCCTTGTAGGATCCCAGGATCACAAATCTGGCGTAGGGGCGCTGGGAGCCGAAAATGGAGTACTACAAAGGCTGTCGGCACGGGATTGGGCGATCGAGAATTTTATAGGCCCAGTTTCTGAGTTTGGGGCATGACAGAGGTAGTAAGCAACCATAGATATCACCAGAAAGAAGGAAATGGGGAGAATTCTAATCACCCTACTGACAAGGAAGACACTAGTCCCCCTCAGATACAGAGAGTAGGAGATCAACATGGGGCGATTACTAAGGAATGTGAAAGGAAGTTTACCATCTTGAATCCACGCAATGTAGATGCAAGGAATGGAACAGGGGTAGGTTTTCTATTGGGCGAGCGAGATCAGGAGGGAGCTCCCCTTTGAGGCCATTAGAAGATCTAGAGGTGAGCCAATATGAAAATGCAACAATTGGCTCTATGTATGGAAGAGAGCAAACTTGTCCTTTCAACCAGATAACTCTCCTTTAGGCCTCAAACAAGAAACTGCAAATAGTCATGTGGATCTCTCGCCGTATTTTGACAAAGAATTGTTCACCTAAGGGATGACAGCTTCCTAGAAATCCAAGGACGTAGAAGAATTGGCAGAATCTACTACTCCTACGATCACTCTCAAGGAGTTAGAGACCCATGGAGAGGAGGACCCTCCTCATGAACCCCTGCCTCAAATACAGATTGAGGAGTCGCATACTCCTGGAATTCCTATAGTGGGAATTCTCATAGAAGACCCAAGGATTGCTAGAGGCAAAGGAAGAAAACTAAATATGCAGGAAAGTTTCTGAGAAATACGGGGAGGGAGAATGGTACTGTAGGCTAAGAAGACTAAAAAGAAGGGTTGTGAATTCAAGATGTGCTACGGATGGATAAAATCCTTGTGTAGAATGCCTAAGGAGTGGGAAATTAATCCAATCTTACATCCTTTTCGAAATTAGGAGTTACAATCCCTCATTAATAGCGATCCTTAAGCCTATGTTGAGAGACGATAGAAGGGTTAGAAGGGTGGGATTTAGTTTGAAACTTGGTTTTCATTCTTCTCTCTCAAACGTACATAAAGGAGGAAAAATATGGGTGTTCTTTTAGAACCACCTAAATGTCTCGGTTGTTTCTAATTCTAACCAAATGATATTTCTTAATATTTATTTGCAAAGCTGTAAGGAGCCCATTTTGCTCTCTGTGGTATATGCCCACTGCTGTAGATTCCAAAGAAGGCCACTGTGGGAAAAAATGACAACTATTAGCAGATCAGTCCAAGGCTCATTGGCCGTAAGAGGTGATTGCAATGCAGTGGCAGCAAAAGAAGAAAGACCGGGGTTAAGAAATTCAGACTCGGCTAGCTCTGCTGAGTTTGTGGAAGCGATTCATGAAGAAGGTCTTCTGGATGCAGGCTAATATGGAAATAGGTTTATTTGGAGTAATAACAGGGCGGGTTTGGCTCGGGTGTGGGCGAGACTAGACAGGGGTGCTGCATAATGACCATTGGGCATCAGTTTTCCCTAGGTTCAGAGTAGAGCACCTGGCTCAAGTTAGCTTGGATCACGCTCCGCTCCAGCTTTCGTTCCCTAGGCAAACTCAAGCTTTGGCCAGGCCTTTCTGATTCCTCAGGATATGGATGCTCCATGACAATTTTCTGCAGGTAATTAAGGAGGCCTAGGCAGGTCAGATCTCCATGCAGCCAATGATTAATATTCAGTGGAAATTAAGGAGAGTTAAGATGGTTCTAAAATTTTGGAATACAGAAGTTTGTGGGAACATTTATCACCAGGTTAAGCAAGCTAAACAAGAGTTTATAGACATTGAAATAAAAATGCAGGCTTCGTCGGAGGTAGACTTGTAGCAGGAATGTATGGCGACTAGGCAAAGACTCTCCCAATTACAGCTAATGGAAGAGGTGTTTTGGAAACAAAAGGCCAAGAACTCCTTGTTGCAAGAAGGGGACAAGAATATGAAGTATTTTCAAGTAACAACCAACGTGAGAATCAGAAGATCTGAAATTGTCTCCATTTCAGATGAGATGGGTCAAGTATTTCCAGGCCAGGAGGCCATCAAATCAGCAGTGGTTAGATTCTTTTTGAACCATTTCAAGGTGGAAGAAACCTCACCCAGCGCTGATTTATTGTAGGTCATCCCTCTGCTCCTTTCTGCACAGGACAACAAGGAGCTCCTTTTGCCTCCCTCCAGAGTAGAGGTTCGTGAGGTGGTACGCACGATTCCTCAGGATGAGGTAGCAGATCCGGACGACTTCTCAGGTGCTTTCTTCGTACATTGCTGGAAGATTATGGCAACGACCTCCACAATGTAGTTGCTTTTCTGTTTGAAGGAGGCGCGATCTCGAGAGCCTTCTCTGATTTGTCTAGTTCTAAAATTGCTAGCAGCTTCCTCCTTTGCGGACTTTCGCCCGATCAATTTATGGATCTCTCTAATGGAAAGTTGTTGGGGAAACAACTAGTTTTCTATTTTAATCAATGGCGAGGCAGCTGGTTTTTTCAGATATTATAGGGGCCTTCGACAGGGGGACCCCCTGTCTCCTGGCCTATTCATCCTGGCTGTAGAATCTTTCTCCAGGAGTTTTAGGCAGCTAATGGTCAGGGGGTGGAGTCGGCCTTTCAAGATCCGAAGAAGATGTCTATTAGCCTCGCATCAGTTCTATGCTAATGATACTCTAATGTTCTTAAATAGGAGTAAAGCTTCTCTTCAAGGGGTAAAAGATTTCCTTTCTTCCTACTAGGCAGCTTCTGGGCAAAGAATTAACCTCATGAAGAGTTGTTTCCTCTACTCAGAAAAGCTCCCTTCGGGTAGGATCATGTACATTGAACGTCTCCTTGGTATGGTTAGAGCTAGCTCGGGGGTTTGATATCTAGCAGTGCCGCTTGCAAGGGGCAGAGTAAAGGTTCCAGACTTTGAATTTTTGTTGGAAAAGGTTAATAAGAGAGTTAGCGGTTGGAAAGCAAGGCATTTATCCCAAGCAGGCAGAGCGACTCTCATTCGACATGTACTAGGTAGCATCCCTCTCTATGTCATGGCTGCATCGAAGGTCCCGAGGTAGGTGATAGCCAAGTTGGAAAAAAGTTTTGCGAGATTCTTTTGGGGGTGGGCGGAAGGAAAGTGTAAGTTGCACAGGATAGCATGGAAAAATATAACCAGGCCATATGAGGAGGATGGCTTGGGTATCAGGAAGCTTCAAGACGTTGTGGATGCCATGAGAATGAAGATAGCATGGGATGTGAAGTTTGGTGCGACAAAAGGTGTAAGGTCTTGGAAAAATCCATACAAAGACCTGAGTACCACCTCAGGCAAGAAACGTTAAGGACTAAATCCTTTAGATATTAAACGAGACTTAATTAGTGTTAAACTAGATTTCCTGTGAAATTAACACTAATCACTTTAAATAGGATTTGTAAGACCCAAAACTTATAGAATTGTTAACGCTACGTTACCCTAAAATCTAGGATCTAACCCTAAACCCAGTTGCTCTCGGGAGCATCATGAAACTTCGTATCGGACCTGGACCGCACGTCAAAAATCTGATTTCTACGAAACTATACGATTATGACCGCCTTGTTGGACTTGACAACCATCTCAGAAATTAAGCCCTAATAGCACCCAGAAATGCATAACTTGAGCTCGGAGCGAAGTATGTGAGAAACGTGAATAGTTTTAGGAAATGAACTGAAACTTAAGTGAATTGAGTCGGTTCGCTTGTAGGCCAAATATAAGGATTTATACCATCAAAATCTGACCCAATTACACCCTCAGATCAGAAAAAATTTTCAATACATGTCAGTGTACTTGTGACCCTGATCGAGCACCAATGACCGTTGAACTGAAATTGATTTGCCATAGTCGATTTGTAAACCCGATCAGACTGAAAATTTCACTTGACCTAGATCCAATGTCAGGGAGCTTAAGTCTGACCGCATTCAGCAAAGGGGCCTCCAGAAGTGCTTCGTTAGATCGGAACAAACACTATTTGGCTATAACCAAAGTATACCATGGCCCTAGGGCCATTTTCATCAGTCCTAGGCCTATATAAAGGCCTAAACCTACCCATTTCTATTCCATACGAATTCTATAAAACCCTATGAGAGAGAAGAGAAGAAAGAGAAGGAAAGAGAAAGTGTGAGAGAGAGTTGGAGTTTATTCCTAGGATTCTTCCCTGCTGCTCCACGTGCCGAATTTGTCTGTCTGTATTGCTCTACGGGTGATTTCGATTTCGTACTTAGATAAGATATCCTAACCCTAACCTATTTTAGAGGTTCAAATAGAACAGATGGTGGAATAGCTAACCTATTCCCTATTATAGGTGGTCGTCGTGCCGTAGACAAAGGCTTGATCTACAAACTAAGTTCGATACTTTTCTATCGGCGTAAGGTGCAGACTATAAATGTTTAGGTTATGGTTTTTAAGGTTTTCAATGTCAGTAATGATTTATGACTGACTTGATTGCTATCACATGTGTTTAGATATGAAGTTTTTCATATATTACATATTGATATAAACTATATTGATTATAATGCATTCCATGTGTTTGTTGAAATGCCTGAATGAATATGGAATTATGATTTGTGCTTGCCATGTTTATTGATTGAGAGTACATGATTGTTGTCCGCATGGTGAACCCTTTTGAAAAGGAATTTACCATAATACTTATTATAATTGCCTTATGACCTGTATATGATATGTGTAGCCTAAGTGTTTGATAAAACGCTTGAGTGTGAAATGCTTGTGTAAATGCATGAAAGGAGGCCATTGAGATAGGATTCTCAATAACCTTATCTATGGCTACAGTTTCCTTCATGAAACCTATTTTACTACCAAGTGTTGTATGGATGAATGCCTATGTATGTTAACATGTTCTCTATGTATTCGTTAAGATGCTTATATGGGACTTACATTTGATTTATTTTCTACATACTATCTTGATTACCAAACATGAATGCTGATTGTTGAAGTGTGTTTGGGGCTACAATGTAGTCCAGGCAATCGGTAATGTATGTGATCTGTGGCCAAGTTGTTTAGCCACAACGGACACGCCCGATGAATCTGACTCGTATGCTGCTTATCGACGGTGGTTAGGCCACACGGAGTTTCTTGCGCACTCCATGTCGATTGGCTCGACGTATGCTCGTACCAGTCGAGCTTGTCAACTAACCCGGTTGACCCAATGTATGTTCACCATGTATGGACACTACTGCTTGAACCTAAGGTACCAAACTTACCAGTGAAAAGCTCCTTTAACCTTGGTACCTCGATCCACTAAGACTCATGAGCCGGGCATGGTGGTATGGGACACCGTGGTCGAGCTGTTGGCCTACACTGATCAGGTGACGAGCCCTTTGTAGTGACCTCGAGCATACTCTAAGGCTGCGTTGAGGCAACGAGCCTTTTTTGTAGCCACTAGAGTATAAACTAGGCCTGCACTGATCAGGTGATGAGCCCTTTGTAGTGACCTAGAACCGCAACATCGTATGAGATTTGCTAGGACTAACGACCTTAAAATGGATCATTGTTGGGAATTGATATAAGGGAGGTACCTTAGCTTTCCAACACTACTGTATGAATTAATCTAATTAAGTATTGGCTAACATGAGCATGCACTACACTGCATGTACTTTGGCGAGGAAGAGCACTTTCGGGAGTTTGCCATGCGTGCTGTGAGATGAAGACGCTAAGAAGTGTAGGCAAGGGCATGCATCATTAATACATATCATGTTTGCATTAATCAGAGTACTTAGGCATGCTTGATTGTACTACTTTATCCTTACTGCTTGATTGAATTGATAATATGTTAACCTTTGCTTTATTGTTCTACTGATTTGATCACTTACTCCCACGTTCTGGGACGGTGTTTTAAACACCAACCAGACCCTTTTTTAGCTGTAGGTGGTGGTGATGCCTATGAGGCGGAGCCCAACTTTGAGGACGATAAGGAGGCGTTCTCCTACATGCAGTTTTCAGGCGGGTTTATGTAGACCGTTCTGATCGATGGGGCTGCAGGGTTTAGATACTGTAGTTGGACCACCACATTTTGACATTTTATATTTTGAATAATTTATATAATTATGTAACCTGGAACATGATTATACTTTAGAGACGTACCACCTCTTACATACTTTATATATATTTATTACAGTCTTCTGCTAGCGTAAGTTACAATTGTCTCTGGAGTATGATATGCTGCTTTAATCTAATCTCACTCATGTTTAAAGTACTAATGTCGACAACATTTAACTCATCATTATCTATGTTGCATATGTGATGCGTTGGAACTCGGGAATGAGGCTCCTGCTCGACCCCTGATTTTCATGACGTTACAAGTTGGTATCAGAGCATGATTTAGATTAAACTGGACCTGGGTTATGGTCACGCGACACACACTGACGTACTTTAACTTAGGAGGGTACGATAAAATGTAGGAACAGGCATAGGGTTTCTAATTTAGCCAATCGGCGAAATTAACCAAAATCTACCACCGAGATCAGGCCCGTGCACGCTTGTGATCACTTGAGGTGATCCCGAATCACTTCTAGGCCATCAATCGACGGGTTTAGATGAAGATTTAACCCATTCCAACCTCAAACAATCCGAAAAACATGAATGTACGCGAGATGGGACCCGAAACAACTCAAAACGGAGTCAGGGGCCAAATCATACAATTCGGGGGGAGGGGGGGGACCCAAAGTGGACCCCGCATGTTTTCGACACCCCGGGGTGGTGTGGATCCCCCTATGCAGACCCACCGCCGACGAGGCAGACGCCCGGCGGGGTCCCCGCCTGAATAGGCAGCACCTAGGAGAGGCTGCCCGGCGAGATGCCCGCCAGCCGACCGTCTAAGGGACCCTGCACACATGTGTGGGACCCCCCTCTCCTCTCTAAAACCTCATTTTAAGGTGTATTTGCAAAGAACCAACCCCCCTCCACCCCATGTTCTCACCCAAATTTCTCAAATCTTTCATTCTCTCTATTCCGTCTCACAAATCCACCTTCAGAGCTTTGAGTCTTCTTCCATCATCATCACTACCTCCCTATTTCTCTTTCCAAGTGATTTAAACCCCACTAACTCCTTCAATCCCTCCCAAATCTTCTTCTATATCTCCCAAACACCACCTTTTCCTTCATTTTTCACACCATCTCCCTCTTTTATTCCCATTTGAGTGCACAAATCTACTTGGGTGTCTCACACTTCCAAGACCCACCAACCCATCCTATTTTCCATGGCTTTCTTTGCGGTGGTCACCGCCATCTTCTCCATCTCTACGCTCTTGTCTCTCATGACGAGGAAAAGAGCGGCCCCAGATGAGGTTGGGCCAAGCCAACCACGTCATCCTACGAGGGGGGCGGACGCCGAAGCAAGTACTAGTGTCGAGCGAGAGCGGAGGTCCAAGCGAGACCTTGACCCTCGAATTTCGTTGGAGAGATCCTTACTACTGAACATCGGTCTCGGTAGGTTCCATAACCACAAAGTCGTGTTTGAAGCACACGTTGATAAGAAGATGTTTGGGATGTACCCAGTCATCGACTTTCTCACGGATAATGGGTGGGGTCCCATATTCGAGGCAAAGGAGCCTGCAAGCGAGAGCACGGTGCGTACCTTCTATGCCCTCATTCAGAACCCGCTATTAAAGCCTCTCCAGTTTTCCATTCCTTTGGGAAGGAAGGAGGTTACAATTGGTGTGAATGACATTGTTCATGTCATGGGTATTGAAAAGGGATTGGTGCATGCTAGCGAGAAGGATTGCACTAGTGAGTAGGAAAAGAGACTCCGCACGCGATTCCTCTATGGCCAGCACGAGCATTGGAGGCTGGGGACTGACCTCGCTGCAAGAAAAATGACAAATGACTTTCGTCTGCTCCACAACATATGCACGTTTAACGTGTACCCCCGAGCGAAAAACTGCACCGAGTGCACGAGGTTCATGGTGGACTTCTTGTTTCGAGCTAGAAAAGGAGACAAAATATGTCTGCCCACTCTAATCCTGACGCAAATAATCAAGGTGGTAAGGTCCAATAGGGAAAGCACCGTGCTGCCATTTGGCCAGCTGATTTGTAAGATCGTCCGCCAATACAGCTTTCGACTTCATATGGATGACGTCGCCCCAATCCATATTATCAGTGCCAACACGCTTGACAGCATGGGGATTGGTGAAAGGCAACGCCAAGGCTAACATGAGGAGCAGAGTGACGACACTGAAGAGGGAAGTGATGAGATTGAGGAGAGTGAAAGTGAGGAGCACAGTGGCGATGAAAAAGAAAGAAGTGGTGAGGAAGGACAGGCAAGGGAAGAAGAGGAGGCACAAGAGATGGATGAGGCACCTCCTCCTGCCACATAGGTGCCTGATATGGACTGGGCTGCTTCAAAAGCCCGCTGGGCTCGAATTGAGGAGAGCCAAGCTGCCCCGCAACAGGAGGTCGGACAGGTCCGGGCCGAACTTGGACAGGCCAGAGCCAAGCTCAGTGAGACCGAGGCCCTTATGAAACGGAAGTTCAAGAAGGTGTCTCGCACTTTGAGGGCTATCCTGTGCTGTGTGCAGGATAAGAGTGCACCTCCACCGTCATCGGATTCTGACGACTAGTTGTACCTATAGTCGTCTTCTGTTCTGTCTTGTTGTTTGCTTTCTTCTTGTTGTTATGTGTAGCCGTTAGGCTTAGTAATATGGTCAAGTCGTTAGCGTGCTTTAATGTTTGAAATCCTACTTATGTTAACTCACATGCATCTTCTGTCACGATCCATGTAATACTGCATCTCATGTATTGTGATAATTTTGGTAAATGAAATGCATGAAGTTTTCTTTAAAGTTGTGTGTGAATGCTGTGATTGGGTTTTTGAGCATGTTGAATCTGACCTGGGTTGTACCCTATGTTGTATATAGGGACTACCACCTAAGGCCGTACGGAGTTCAGCACGTCTTACCTTTGGTGATTCAACTGACGGGGCACCTCCCCTGAGCGATAGCCAGACAGACCCTAATACGAGCCCGACTCACGCTACTATGCTGGACTCTCAGCTGGCCACTGGCCCCACTAATAGGCCTGCACCTGTTGCACCATCGGTTCCAAAGCAGAATCGTGCGTCTACTTCGACGCCGTGCATGCCCTAATCTGCTCTCCCTACTAATAGATTGGAGCAGATGATGCTCTTGATGCTGCAGCAGCAGCAGTAGTTTATGACCTCCATGGCCGGTATCTTTGCCCAGAGTATGGGCGTGACTCTACCTGCCTCACCTATGCACCCTACTGGGAACATGAGTGCCAGCGGCACATTCGAGCGATTCCAGCGCTTGCGGTCTCCTACTTTCTTGGGTATATAGACCCGAGGAGGCTGAATATTGGCTTGACCGCATCTCTAAGATGCTGAGGCGACTACACTGTACTGAGGCAGAGCAGGTTGAGCTAGTCACCTTCATGTTTGAGAAGGAGACGAGCCTTTAGTGGGACAGAGTCTTACAGACTGTTTCCGTCAGATATGTGTGGACATGGACAGCCTTTGAGACCCACTTTCACAAGTACTATCCCCTCACATATCACCACGAGAAGGAGAGTGAGTTCCTCCGCCTCCGACAGGGAGGGATGACAGTGACGGAGTATGAGAACAGATTCACGGAACTGGGCAGGTATGCTCCATTGATATTGGCCGATGACCCGATGCGTATGCGCGATTTTCTAAGGGTTTGCAACCCGATATCCACTTGAAGATGTGCTGCGCTAGCATACCCAGCTATGCTAGCTAGTGAGCATGTCTATACAAGTTGAGCAGGACGGGGACAGGCAGTCCCATATGCGAGCACCTATGGCTCTTAGGCTGTGACCAGACATGCTGAGTAAGCCATTTCTCGGCAAGAGGCCGCATACAGATTCACCTCCCAGGCTTGCAGTGTCACCGACTTAGCTGGGAAGGATAGACTTGCGATGCACATACTGTGGGAAGCTAGGTCATACAGATAGGTATTGTTTTAGCAAGATGAGGGACATCGGATTCTCACTACCTCAGAGGATCAACCGTCCGATGCCTCAAGCCATTTTTGCTCCACCCCTACGGACAGTACTAGCACACCCCTACTTTTGGCCACCTGCACCTCGCTTCAGGCTGCCTTAGCGACCCATGGCATCGCATCCAAACCGTTCATAGCAGGTTCGTGTGCACTCACTTTCAGCTGAGGCATCCGAGAAAGCAGTTACGGCACCACCGGCTTTCGAAGTCACAGCGCATATGCAAGGTATACCGGTCTTCTTATTGGTGGACACTAGGTCCACTACCTCTATAGTATCATATGCTGCAGTCAAGCGACTGGGGTTGGAAACTAGTCTCACGAAAGGGGTGAGACTTCTTGCTGCCATAGGGACTTTTTCAGACATTACCAAGATATGTAAGGATTGTTCATTATACTTGGGGGGCAAGACAATTCGTGTCGACTTGATCGTTGCCCCACTATGGCATTATGATGTTATTCTCGGTATGGACTGGCTCACTGAGATACGAGCAGAGATCGATTGCGAGGCTAAGGTGGTAACAACCTATGGATCCAAGGGCACGGCCTTTACTTTTACAGTTTAGGTCAGTATGCCCTGCCACTTGCGTTGTTATGCTTCTTTGTTGAAGGATGTGGATGGGCCAACGCTTGAAGCTACGCCTGTATTTAGTTCGAGATTTTGAGGACGTGTTCAGAAAGATACCGGGATCACCTCCTCGATGCGAGATTGACTTTACTATCGATCTTATGCCTGTTGCGACACCTATTTTCTTGCCGACATATTGTATGCCTCCATGTGAGATGGAGGAACTGAGGAAACAGATTGATGGTTTGTTGGAGGTAGGTTTCATACGACCGGGGGTCTTCTTGGGGATCGCCCGTGTTGTTCGTGAAGAAGAAGGACAGATCACTGCAATTATGTATTAATTATCGTAGGTTGAACCAGGTGATGGTAAAGAATAAGTATCTTTTGCCTAAGATAGATGATCTGTTCGATCAGTTGAAGGGGGCACGATATTTCTTGAATATTGACTTACAGTCAAGGTATCACCAATTGCGCATCAGGGAGGAGGACGTGCAAAAGATGGCTTTCAGGACCAGTTTTGGGCACTATGAGTTTCTTGTTATGTTGTCCGGCCTCACGAACGCACCGGCCATGTTCATGGACCTGATGATAGGGTGTCTCGACCGTTTCTGTTCTGATTCGTCATCGTGTTTATAAATGCATCTTGATATAGTCCAAGAGTCGGGAAGAGCACGAGGAACACCTGCGAACAGTCTTAGATACTCTAAAGAAGAACCAGTTGTTCGCATAGTACAAGAAGTGTGACTTCTGAAAAGAGGAATTCAACTTCTTGATACATGTGGTGTCCAAGGAAGGGATAGCAGTTGACCTTGCTAAGGTAGCCACAGTTCAGGACTGGGAGCAGCCCGGTTCGGTTACTGAGGTGAGGAGCTTTCTTAGTCTGGCGGGGTACTATCATTGATTTATTAGGGACTTCTCCAAGATTGTTAGACCGCTATCTCAGTTGACATGGAAGGATCTGAAGTTCACCTAGAATGAGAAGGTGGAAGCAGCTTTTCAAGAGCTAAAAGACAAGCTAAAGTCCGCCCCTGTGCTAGTAATGCCCGAGCAAGGGGTCAAGTATACTATATATACCGATGCATCTCGCGCTGGTCTGGGTTGTGTCTTTATGCAGAAGGACAGGGTGATTGCTTACACCTCGAGACAGTTGAGGAAACACAAGGAGAACTACCCTACACATGACTTAGATTTGGCAGCCGTCATCTTTGCACTGAAGCTCTGGAGACATTACCTCTACGAAGAGGAGTTCGAGCTCTTTTACAACTACAAGAGCCTCAGATACATATTTACGCAGCGGGACCTGAATATGAGGCAACGACGATGGATGAAGACCTTGAAGGACTTCAAGTTTAAGGTTTCTTATCATCCGTGCAAGGCTAACCTTGTGGCTGACGTGTTAAGCCGCAAAAAGACCATAGAGTTTATGGCTCAGCTGATGGTGGCAGAATGAAGTATGGTCGAGTTCGTGTGAGACTTTGAACAGAAGCTCACCGTGGAGGAGCCATTCGAGAGCGTCGCGCACGTTCGTGTGTGGCTACTTATTGATGATAGGATCATCGAGGCCCAGAAGGACGACGGATGATTGTTTGAGCTTCGAGAGCAGGCTAGCGATGATGAGGACGCCGAGTGGAGAGTTGGTACGGATAGGGGCTTACATTACCGCAGCCGCCTATGCATCCCAGACACTCATGACTTGAAACGGGAGGTTCTCGAGGCAGCCCACAGTTCAAAGCTTGCGATGCATCCTGGTAGCACGAAGATGTATCGAGACATGAAGAGATCGAACTGGTGGGACAACATGAAGGCACACATAGCAGACTATGTGTCCTGTTGCCTCATGTACCAGCAGGTCAAGGCAAAACATCGCCGACCCCCTGGACTGCTTCAGCCCATGTCCATAGCTGAATGGAAATGAGATTTCATCTCTATGGATTTCATATCAGGGCTGTCGAAGACGAGGAAGGGACATGACTCCATTTGGTTGATCGTGGACCGGTTGACGAAATCAACTTACTTCCTCCCGATTAAGTCTAGAACTCTGCAGACGAGTTAGCCAGAGTGTACATCAAAGAGATTGTATGTCTGCATGGAGTTTCCCTGGAGATCATGTTGGACCAAGACATGCGATTCACATCTATCTTCTGGACTCGTATTCAAGAGGCAATGGGTGTGAAGTTGAAGTTCAGTACCGCGTTCCACCCATAGACTGATGGGCAGACGAAACGGGTGAATCAGGTGTTGGAGGATATGCTGCGAGCTTGTGTGCTGAATTTTAAGGACAGTTGGGACGACTGTCTCCCTTACGCAGAGTTTAATTATAATAACAGTTTTCAGGCTAGCATTAGCATGACTCCATATGAAGCCTTGTATGGGCGTCCTTGTCGAACACCGCATTGTTGGGCAGAGGTTGGTGAGAAGAGTCTGATTGGCCTAAAGTTAGTTCAGGCGACTTCAGAGAAGATTGACATTATCAGGTGTCAACTTTTAGCAGCACAGAGTAGATAAAAGAGCTACCCCGATACGAGGTAGCGACCGCTAAAGTTCGAGGTCGAGGACCATGTATTCCTTCGGGTTTCTCCTATGAATGGAGTCCTTCGGTTTGGCAAGAAGGGGAAACTCACGCTAAGATTCATTGGCCTATTCTAGATACTAGATCAAGTGGGGGCGGTAGTATACCACCTTGCTTTGCCCACACCACTCGTAGGCGTGCACAAAGTATTTCATGTTTCTATACTGAAGAAATACGTTCCGGATCCTTCCCACATTATCAGGTGGGAGCAAGTACAGTTGAGAGAGGACGCTACATATGTACTACGACCGACGTGTATCCTGGATAGGAAGGAGCAGGTATTGCGTAACAAGTTTATTCCACTTGTAAAGGTACTATGGACGCGCATCACAGTGAGGAAGAGGCTACTTGGGAGACCGAAGCCGAAATCCGAAAGAACTACCCTCAGATTCTCGAGGAGTATGAAAAGGTACTAATTTTGAGGATAAAATTTTTCTTTAAGGGGGGTAGATTGTAACATCTCGAAAAAATCCGTATAAAGACTCGAGTACCACCTCAGGCAGGAAACGTTAAGGACCAAATCCTTTAGAAATTAAATGAGACTTAATTAATGTTAAACTAGATTACCTGTGAAATTAGTATTAATCACTTTAAATAAGATTTGCAAGACCAAAAACTTGTAGAATCGTTAACACTATGTTACCCTAAAATCTAGGATTCAACCCTAAACCCAGTTGCTCTTAAGAGCATTATGAAACTCCGTATCGGACCTGAACCGCGCGTGAAAAATTTGATTTCTACGAAACTATACGATTATGACCGCCTTACTGGACTTCACAACCACCTCGGAAATCAAGTCCTAATAGCACCCAGAAATGCATAACTTGAGCCCAGAGTGAAGTGTGTAAGAAACGTGAATATTTTTAGAAAATGAATTGAAACTTAAGTGAATTGAATCAGTTCACTTGCAGGCTAAATCTAAGGATTTAGACCATCGAAATCTGACCTAATTACACCTCCGGATCAGAAAAAATTTTCAACACATTTCAGTGTACTTGTGACCCTAATCGAGCACCGATGACCGTTGAACTGAAACTGGTTCACCACGGTCGATCTATAAACCCGATCAGACTAAAAACTTTGCCTGACCTAGATCTAATGTTAGAGAGCTTAAGTCCGACCGCATTCAGCAAAGGGGCCTCCAAAAGTGCTGCGTTAGATCGGAACAGATACTATTTGGCTATAACCTAAGTATACCTTTGCCCTGGGGCCATTTTCATCAGTCCTGAGCCTATATAAAGTCCTAAACCCACCCCATTTCTATTCCATACGAATTCTCTAAAACCCTAGGAGAGAGAAGAGAAGAAAGAGAAGGAAAGAGAGAGAAAGTGTGAGAGAGAGTTGGAGTTTGTTCTTAGGATTCTTCCTTGCTGCTCCACGTGCCGAATCAGTCCGTTTGTATCACTCTATGGGCGATTCCGATTTCGTACTTGGGTAAGAAATCCTAACCCTAACCTGTTTTAGAAGTTCAAATAGAACAAATGGTAGAATAGCTAACCTATTCCCTATTATAGGTGGTCGTCGTGCCGTAAACAAAGGCTTGATCTATAAACTGAGTTCGATACTTATTTATTGGCGTAAGGTACGGACTATAAATGTTCAGGTTATGGTTTTCAAGGCTTTCAATGTCAGTAATGGTTTATGACTAACTTGATTACTGTCACATGTGTTTAGATACGAAGTTTTTCATATATTACATATTGATATAAACTATGTTGATTATAATGCATTCCATGTGTTTGTTGAAATGCGTAAATGAATATGGAATTATGATTTGTGCTTGCCATGTTTATTGATTGAGAGTACATGATTGTTGTACATATGGTGAACCATTTTGAAATGAGATTTGCCATAATACTTATTATAATTACCTTATGACCTGTATATGATATGTGTACCCTAAGTATTTGATAAAACGCCTGAGTGTGAAATGCATGTGTAAATGCATGAAAGGAGGCCATTGAGATAGGATTCTCAATAACCTTATCTATGGCTACAGTTTCCTTCATGAAACCTATTTTACTACCAAGTGTTGTATGGATGAATGCTTATGTATGTTAAAATGTTCTCTATGTGTTCGTTAAGATGCTTATATGGGACTTACATTTGATTTGTTTTCTACATGCTATCTTGATTATCAAACATGAATGATGATTGTTGTCACGCCCCAAACCCGAAAATCGGATTCACATGAATCCCGATTGCAGAATCCGGTGTCGACAGCCTCCATAGTGCCCCATTCTCGACTTCTGATAATCTAATGCCAGATTCCGATCCTGGGATCCTACAAGGAGGATTTTCAGAATGAATTTTTTTTTGTAAAGGAGCATAACCACAGACATAACCAAGTTACAAAACAACATCACCACATATCCACTATAACAACAATTTTAAGTACAATGCAGAAAGGGAAATACAAGGTGATCAAAAAGCTCTAAAAAGGTCCTGATGTGCACTCCTGTCTAGCGCTGCTGTCGTCCAACGCTACCTGCACGCAACTATCGTGCATAAGCTTACAAAAGCTTAGAGGGTGGTGTAAGTGTGTGCATAAGGCAAACGCCAAGTGTATAGTATCAGGACAATGCGGAAGTATGTGGTAAGTCCATGAAAATACCAAGGCTATGTAATGCAAGGCTTGATGCGAGATATGGATGCCATCGACCACACCGATGCAATGCAAGGCCTACATAGCCAAATGTCATATGCGAAATGCAATCCAAGTAAGTCGGTACTCCCCAAATACGTATATCAGTACAGTTCCTCTGTGGATATCACCGGGGTCTAATACACTTCGCAGAGACTGCCACCTCCCTAGCTGCACAGTCAAGCAAGCGGATAAGACCTCACTATCCGCCTGACCAGTAGTATGCCAATACCTACCCGGCTCGTCGATAGCGGACTCATTTGCGAGCTAGTCAAACTCAGCCTAGCTTATAGCCCCCTCACTCAGGCGGATAAGGCCACACCCCCTTCCAACCGACCACGACACAGTGGGAGACGCGGCCTACTGGTATTCGGCACTCGGGCGCTCATGTATCCACTCGGTCTAGACGCTGGAGCATCTCCTGGTACCAAAAAGGTTCTGGGACTTTCACCCAAGGACATCCTAAGTGCCCACAGTGCTAGAATAAGTATTTTCGGTATCCAATACGGTCATCCACGATGTACCTGTGGAGCCACGGTCCTGATGTCGCTAGGGCGTGTAGTGATCAAGTCACACGTATGCGAGATGCATGAATCACACGTCAAATCATGCAGAAGTCCAGCGCGTACTGCGCAATCATGTAGGGCACTCAGTCACATAACGAGTCCCGTAAATGGTCTGCCCAATGGCGTATGTTATGATCAGTCATTACTCATATCAAGCATACATATGATGCGTATGGGCATGAGTCATGAGGTTATACTAAGCATGTTATAAGGCAATGAATAGCAACGGGTATGGACCTATCAATGGGCCCTAAAGAGAGCTACAATGAGGACATTTAACCAACATTGTACGTACAATGTGGATGTCAAACCAACATTGTTTTCTAGGCACGGCTTGCCGTAAATATCATTTCACGAACCATGATAGACGTACATTGCAATGGACCCTAAGGACATCCATTGGGCCTCGATCCCTAGGCCTTGGATATATCAAATGAGCCGAATTGCGTGGGCCTTACATTCTTCAAATGGCTACGTTAATGGGCCTCGCCAAGGAGCCTTATGTACATTGCAATGGTCCATGACTCATGGGCCATGAAATACATCAAAGTGGGACTACACACATGAGTTTTAAATATGTCAAATGGGCCATTCCATTTGCGCCCCTTGCACATCAAATGGGCCTGATCCCATGGGCTTTATATGTACCAAATGGGCTTAGATCCCGTGGGCCTTATATAGAATAAGTGGGCCGGATCTCATGGGCATTGTATATATCAAATGGGCCGAAACCCATGGGCTTTAGATATGCCAAATGGGCTTAATCCCATGGACATTACACATGCCAAATGGGATTAATCCCATGGTCTTAGATGTGCACCAAGGTGGGCCTAAATGAATGGCCATAAATGGGTCAACATGGCCCTATACACATACCATGGTGGCCCATTTGAACCATAAATCTGGTTCATTTTGGCACAAGCCATGAAATAATTTTACAACAACAAATAAATGGGCGGTTTGGATGAAACTCATGCATCATGGTAGACTCCCATGTGGGCCCACTATAACATTTATTTTCCATCCAATCCTGGGCCCACTGAAATGCTTATTTGCCACCCAACCTGTTGTTAGGGCCGTGTGGCAAGGGGCCCACTAAAAATGTTTATTTTACATCCCACCTGTTGATAAGGCCATGTAGCAAGGGGCCCACCAGAATGTTTATTTTCCATTCAAACCTGCTGATGAGGTCATATAGACCCAGGGCCCACCATAATGTATATATATATTTTTTTACCCAACCTGGGCCCACTGTACTATTTATTTGCATCCAAACTGCTCATTGAATCACATGGCCTAGGGCCCACTATAATGTTTATTGCCATCCAAACCCGTTCATAACGTCACGTGGCCAGGGGCCCACGTGATGGACGGCGTGGACATAACACATACATCTGAGTGGGGGCCACCGTCCACTGCCGTGGACGGACGGCGTGAGTGAAACACTTGCATCACAGTGGGTGTCACCACCCACTGTTTTGACGGTGTGGTAAGCCACACATACCACAGTGGATCCCATGTAGGGCCCACCAAAGTGTTTATTTGCAATCCAACTCGTCCATTACGTATGTCCCACCTGTTTGAGGGTTCACACCAAGTTTCAGCCACATTAAAAATTCAGGTAGGCCCCACCAAGTGTTTTATATGATTTAGGCATGTCTTCACATGATTTGGATGGTATGGCCCACCTGAGTTCAGTTTGTGGATGATTTTTGGAGCCAACGCACCATTCAAGGGGACCTATTAAATGAACGGTATAGATGTAAAACATACATCATGGTGGAGTCTATAAGTGGGCCAATGTGGCCACGCTTTTTAACGTGGACGTCTCTGGACGTCATGGCACAAAGTCATATCAAAAAGAAAATTATTATTTTTATCCTAGGTGGGACCCACATTAAACAGATCTACCCCGTCCATTGCATGTGTCTCACAAAATTAAGGGTCCAAACCAAGTTTCAACCACGTCCAAATTTTAGATAGGCCTCACCAAATGATTTTGTATGTTTCAGGCATGTCTCCACATGATTTTAGATGGTATGGCCCACCTGAGAATCAGATTGGTCCCAAACTTTGGCTCAACGCCTAAAATAGTCTGAGAAAGGTGGTGGACGGGTTGGATCAAGCAAATACCTCAAGGTGGGGCCTGCATCAGTGGCCCACTGTAAAAGTAAACTTTTTCCCTTTCTTTTTTTTTTTTAAAGTGCAATGTGTTAACGCTACCAGTCCAGCGTCCAGAGACGCTGGACGGCGTGCTTTAAACAGATACAACACGGTGGGTCCCACAGGGACATGGTCCACGTTCACCAAGGTGGGTCCCACATGATCGTGGCCCACCTTGCATGTACATATATATATATATATATATATATATATATATATATATATATATATATATATAATAAATATCATTTATCTAATATGTAGTGGGCCACACCATTTGATGAATGGAGTAGATTTATCATGAATCGGTGGGGCCCACTTCATTTTAGGAGAAGGATAAGGAGAGAGAAAGAGAGAATAAGAGACGGTGATGGTGGGGCCTCGCTACTATAGGCCCCACATGATACAAATTACACACAAAAAAATGGGTCCCACAAACAAGTGGTCCCTAAAAAGAAATTTAACGGTGGATCACCCACCTCTAAGCCTCCTCCTTGCTCCCTTGGCCTCCAATGCTCCTTGCCTTCGCCTTGGACGGTGGATGATGGACCTTTGATGGTGTGGATGAGAGATGAGAGGGTGG
The DNA here is from genome assembly GCA_037074715.1 of Magnolia kwangsiensis. Lineage (NCBI taxonomy): Eukaryota > Viridiplantae > Streptophyta > Magnoliopsida > Magnoliales > Magnoliaceae > Magnolia > Magnolia kwangsiensis. Next base: position 29,978,962 of record CM073584.1, on the reverse strand, counting down.
GCCACACTTGGCTTTTGAAAAAGCTTGGGAATGCTTGGACGTGTGAAATTTTTGCTTGGAGAGATTTTTTTTTTTGAGAATGAATGAGAGAGAGAGGGGAGTGATGGGGAAAAGGATGATGGAGTGATGTGTGATGGGTTTGGTGATGGATGAAGTGATGTGAGAGTGGACTTTGGGTTGCTTGTGTAAGAGAAAGGTATGGGCATGACATGGGTTTGTTGTACTTGGGTATGGAGTGACTTGACTTGTGGAGAAAGGAAGTATGGGTGCTTGTACTTGACATGAGAGGTGATTGATGGGATTGATTGATGTGATTGATGGGACACTTTGTAGAGATTCCTTGGGATTTGTAACACGCGGTGTTTTTACTCGAACTGAACGTGGGTCTGTATCTCATCGCCTGGGTATCGGATCGGTGCGTGAGTTGCGGCGTTGGAACCGCGGCGACGGTGCGGTCGCAATGATACAAGTCTCGGATTAAGCCGACTCAAATGAATAGGATACGACTTACGGTCGTGCGCAACGTCAACCATAAGTCGCGGATTGCCGGAATTTGACGAGAAGGGTCGCGGGAATCAACGGAACAGTGCGAATTAGGATACGGGTCTTACAGCTCTCCCCACCTAATAAAAATTTCATCCTCGAAATTTACGTTACCATCGCAACTAACCATAACTCAAAAAGGAAATAGGGAACATACATCATATATAATCAAGCATCATAATACATCATACAATCAATCATCGAAAAGATGGGGATAACGCTCGCGGATCTCTGCCTCGCGCTCCGAAGACGCCTCATCCACACTATGGTGGCCCCACTGCACTTTCACCAAGGGAATGACCTTGGTTCTGAGGACCTGCTCCTTTCGATCGAGGATACGAACTGGCTGCTCAATATAAGAAGCGTCCTCATGAACTTGCAACGGCTGCCAATCGATAACAGGAACGACGTCTGACCCACACTTCCTCAACATAGAGACATGGAAGACGTTGTGGACGCCAGACAACTGCGATGGCAAGGCAAGCTGGTAGGCCACAGCGCCAACGCGTCCAGTGATCTCGAAAGGTCCTATGAATCTTGGGGCAAGCTTGCCCTTCGTCCCAATACAAACTACACCCTTCATGGGTGAGACCTTGAGATACACATAGTCCCCGACGACAAACTCTAAGGGACGACGCCGACGATCAGCAAAACTCTTCTGCCGGCTCTGAGCCGTGCGCATTCTCTGTCTGATGATGTCGATAGCCTCAGACGTCTGCAGCACAAGCTCGGGACCTAGGAGACGCCGCTCTCCAACCTCGGTCCAACAACTCGGAGATCTGCACAGTCTGCCATATAATGCCTCAAAAGGAGCCATGCCAATGGTCGCCTGATAGCTGTTGTTGTACGCGAACTCAGCCAATCGCAGGTGCTCGTCCCAACTACCCGCGAAATCAATCGCGCAAGCCCGAAGCATATCCTCAAGGATCTGGTTGACCCTCTCGGTCTGGCCATCGGTCTGCGGATGATACGCGGTGCTGAGCTGCAAATCAGTGCCCATCGCTCTCTGGAAGCTCCTCCAAAACTGAGACGGGAACCTCGGATCTCGGTCTGAAACAATCAAGACGGGAACACCATGCAATCTCACGATCTCATCGATGAACATCCTGGCGAGCCGATCTGTATGCCAAGTCTCACGAATCGTAAGAAAATGTGACGACTTCGTCAGACGGTCCACAACAACCCAGATGGCGTCATGACCGCGCTGAGTCCTCGGCAAACCCAAGATAAAATCGGTAGATATATGCTCCCACTTCCACATCGGGACGCTCAGCGGCTGCAATAGACCAGGGGGTCTCTGGTGATCGGCCTTGACACGCTGGCAGGTGTCACACTCGGCCACAAAACTGGCTATCTGGCGCTTCATCCCTGACCAAAAATACTGGCGTCTCATATCGTGATACATCTTCGTCGAGCCAGGGTGGATAGAGAAACGCGATCGATGTGCCTAGGTCATAAGATCTCGGCGTAACTCAGGAATATCCGGGACACATAATCGGCCTCTGAAGCGAAGTCCACCGTCAGAACCAATCTGCCAATCCGTCTGACTCTCAGATGCTGCCTCCACTCAGTAATCCTGTAACGACTCGTCTGTCTGCTGAGACTCGATCACCCTTGCGACAAGAGAGGGTTGAATCGATAAGCTCGATAGCTGAACGATAGATGACTGCAGACCAAACTCAAAGTCGTACTCTGCTATATCCTCGAGCATCCTCCACTCCTGAATCATCATATGCGCCACCAGGCCTCGTGGCTGACGGCTGAGGGCATCCGCCACCACGTTTGCCTTGCCCGGGTGGTACCGAAGATCAAAATCGTAGTCCTTCAGGAGTTCCATCCAACGCCTCTGCCTCATGTTCAGCTCGGACTGAGAGAACAAATACTTCAAGCTCTTGTGATCGGAAAAGAGCTCGAATCTCACCCCATAAAGATAGTGTCTCCACACTTTCAGTGCAAAGACAACCGATGTCAGCTCTATATCGTGCGTAGGGTAGTTCAGCTCATGGACCTTGAGCTGTCGGGACGCATAAGCCACCGGCTTCCCGTGCTGCATCAGGACAGCACCCAAGCCAACTCGTGAGGCATCAGTAAATACAACAAATCCATCACTCCCAGAGGGAAGAGTGAGGACAGGAGCGAACGTGAGGCGGTCCTTCAACTCCATAAACGCCTGCTCACAAGCGTCGCTCCAAATGAACTCGGCACCCTTCCGGGTCAATCTGGTCAACGAGGCTGCAATGCGAGAGAATCCCTCAATAAAACGTCGGTAGTAGCCCGCCAAACCAAGAAAACTGCGGATCTCGGATGCGTTCGTGGGCTGGTCCCACTGACGCACGGCATCAATCTTCGAGGGGTCTACAGCGACACCCTGCCTCGTCACTACATGGCCGAGGAACTTCACCTCCTCCTGCCAGAACTCGCACTTCTCCAGCTTCGCGTAAAGCTGGTGTGCACGGAGGGAAGAGTGAGGACAGGAGCGAACGTGAGGCGGTCCTTCAACTCCATAAACGCCTGCTCACAAGCATCGCTCCAAATGAACTCGGCACCCTTCCGGGTCAATCTGGTCAACGGGGCTGCAATGCGAGAGAATCCCTCAATAAAACGTCGGTAGTAGCCCGCCAAACCAAGAAAACTGCGGATCTCGGATGCGTTCGTGGGCTGGTCCCACTGACGCACGGCATCAATCTTCGAGGGGTCTACAGCGACACCCTGCCTCGTCACTACATGGCCGAGGAACTTCACCTCCTCCTGCCAGAACTCGCACTTCTCCAGCTTCGCGTAAAGCTGGTGTGCACAGAGGGTCTGCAATGTAATCTCAAGATGTCGCTCATGCTCCTCACGAGTCCTCGAATATATCAGGATGTCGTCAATAAACACCACGACAAACTGATCAAGATACGGACGGAAGACCTCGTTCATTAACTGCATGAATACTGCGGGCGCATTGGTCAGTCCGAAGGACATGACCTGGAACTCAAAATGACCGTATCGCGTCCTAAAGGCTATTTTCGGGATATCCTCATCTCGAACCCGAACCTGATGATAACCGGACCGCAAGTCTATCTTTGAAAAGAACTGCGCCTCCTGCAGCTGATCAAATAAGTCATCGATCCTCGGAAGCGGGTACTTGTTCTTGATCGTGACCTTGTTGAGCTCGCGGTAGTCTACGCAAAGCCTCAACGAGCCATTCTTCTTCTTTACGAAGAGTACCGGCGCTCCCCACGGCGAACTGCTCGGACGAATAAATCCTAGCTCGCGCAACTCGTCCAACTGCTTCTGCAGTTCCCGTAACTCCAATGGTGCCATACGATACGGGGCCTTTGAAATAGGCGCAGTACCAGGCACAAGATCAATCTGAAACTCCGTATGCCGACGAGGTGGTAATCCTGCAATCTCCTGAAACACATCAGGAAAATCACAAACAACCGGCAGCTGGTCGATACTCAAAGCAGCTGGCTCCTCAACGGCACACGATAACAGGCAAGAAAGCTGCCCTCCTCTGGGCTCGGCAACAAACTGAAACTCTGGCACACCGGGTATGCAGAACGTGACTGTCCTCGCAGAGCAGTCTAATATGGCGTAGTACTCGGCAAGCCAGTCCATGCCCAGGATAACATCAAAACCAGACATCGGCAATACAAATAGGTCGGCGGGCAAGAAGATATCCCCAATCAAAATAGGGCAAGTCGTGCAAAATCGGCCCAACACTGCGGTCTTCCCTAATGGCGTCGATACTACCAAATCCTCACGGGCAGACTCCAACGGTAAACCGGTCGATCGGCAGAAATCATCGGTGACAAATGAATGCGATGCACCAGAATCAAATAGTACACGTGCAATGCATGCAGAGACAGGAAGAGTACCCTCAACGACCCCTCCTGATGACTAAGGGTCCTGCTGGGCGGCATAAAATCTGCCCTGAGCCTGCTGGGGAGGTGCAGGTCCCCTCTGAGGTCTCTGCTGCTGCTGTGGTCGCTGTGGGGGCCTAGTCTGTTGCCTTAGCTGCTGTGGAGGAGGTACAGGAGGCTGGTGCTGCGGTCGCTGCTGCTGTGGTGGCTGTCGTGGAGGTAGATGCAGTGCTCTCGGCTGCTGCTGCTGCTGCGGATGGGGACACTCGTGCCTACGATGCCCTGTACGACCGCACCCAAAGCAAGTACCTAAAAATGATCCCGAAGATGGTGCTGGGGGTACTGCTGGTGCTCGAAATGCTGGGCGGCTCGTGCGCCTCTGCTGTGAACGATGCTGCTGATGGGAGCTACTAGAGGGTGCCTTCCTCTTCTGATCTCCCCTCTGATCGCGAGCTCTCTTCACACTGGCCCAATCTGTCTCATATATCAGGGCTCTCTCTACTATCTCCTCAAATGTCGGAAGCATGTGTCCGATCACACGGCTCCGGAGGGCAGGACGTAAGCCGTTCTCAAAACGGCGGGCCTTCTGCCCCTCATCATCAACAAGATACGTCGCGAATCTGGATAATGCGACGAACCGAGCCTCATACTGGGACACAGACATGTCCCCCTGGACCAACGTCTCAAACTCAAGTGCGCGCTGCTGTCGCACATGCTCGGGAAAGAACTTCCGGTCAAACCGGTCTATAAAGTCCTCCCAGGTCCACTCAAAATCGGCGGCTACCGATCGGGCCACAGATGCCCACCAATACTGAGCCTCGCCCTGCAGAAGGAATACAGCTAATGGAACTCGCTGCTGCGTCGTACATCTCATGGTGTCGAATATCTTCTCCACCTTGGAGCACCACAACTCTGCAGCAGTAGGGTCTGGCTCACCCCGAAAACGTGGGGGATCGTGCCGTCAGAAATTCTTGAGAAGATCGCTCGCACGCTCCTGCTCAGCCGCGGCCGGTGACACTGTGGGACGCCTGCTCTGCCCCTGAAGAATGGCGGTCATCGCCTGCAACATCTGCTGCAGCTGAGTAACACTCACAAGTACGGTCGGATCCGCACCGGTCTCAGGAAAATGAGTGGCATCCTCAGGCTCAAAAGCAGGACTATCTGGTGGTGGAGTAGGAGTAGCAGGTGGTAAAGCAGGAGCTGCGGGTGGTGGTGCGGGAGTCGCAGGTGGTGGAGCGGGATTCGCTCGGGTATTTCTTCTAGTCATAACGTCTCATACAGGAAGGAACAATGGCCTATCAGTCTAAAGAATCCTCGAAGGCACATACATTAAGAGCCTATGTCAAAAAATCGTTAAACCAGCCAGACTCGAAACCCATTTATAGTAGATATGTGATGCGATCCTCAGGTATTCCCAAGTTATGCTCTGATACCAACTTCTGTCATGCCCCAAACCCAAAAATTGGATTCACATGAATCCCGATTGCGGAATCCGGTGTCGACAGCCTCCGTAGTGCCCCATTCTCGGCTTCTGATAATCTAATGCCAGATTCCGATCCTGGGATCCTACAAGGAGGATTTTCAGAATGAATTTTTTTTTTGTAAAGGAGCATAACCACAGACATAACCAAGTCACAAAACAACATCACCACATATCCACTATAACAACAATTTTAAGTACAATGCAGAAAGAAAAATACAAGGTGATCAAAAAGCTTCAAAAAGGTCCTGATGTGCACTCCTGTCTCAGCGCTGCTGTCGTCCAACGCTACCTGCACGCAACTATCGTGCATAAGCTTACAAAAGCTTAGAGGGTGATGTAAGTGTGTGCATAAGGCAAACGCCAAGTGTACAGTATCAGGACAATGTGGAAGTATGTGGTAAGTCCATGAAAATACCAAGGCTATGTAATGTAAGGCTTGATGCGAGATATGGATGCCATCGGCCACACCGATGCAATGCAAGGCCTACATAGCCAAATGTCATATGCGAAATGCAATCCAAGCAAGTCGGTACTCCTCAAATACATATATCAGTACAGTTCCTCTGTGGATATCACCGGGGTCTAATACACTTCGCAGAGACTGCCACCTCCCTAGCTGCACAGTCAAGCAAGCGGATAAGACCTCACTATCCGCCTGACCAGTAGTATGCCAATACCTACCCGGCTCGTCGATAGCGGACTCATTTGCGAGCTAGTCAAACTCAGCCTAGCTTATAGCCCCCTCACTCAGGCGGATAAGGCCACACCCCCTTCCAACCGACCACGACACAGTGGGAGACGCGGCCTACTGGTATTCGGCACTCGGGCGCTCATGTATCCACTCGGTCTAGACGCTGGAGCATCTCCTGGTACCAAAAAGGTTCTGGGACTTTCACCCAAGGACATCCTAAGTGCCCACAGTGCTAGAATAAGTATTTTCGGTATCCAATATGGTCATCCACGATGTACCTGTGGAGCCACGGCCCTGATGTCGCTAGGGCGTGTAGTGATCAAGTCACACGTATCGAGATGCATGAATCACACGTCAAATCATGCAGAAGTCCAGCGCGTACTGCGCAATCATGTAGGGCACTCAGTCACATAACGAGTCCCGTAAATGGTCTGCCCAATGGCGTATGTTATGATTAGTCATTACTCATATCAAGCATACATATGATGCGTATGGGCATGAGTCATGAGGTTATACTAAGCATGTTATAAGGCAATGAATAGCAACGGGTATGGACCTATCAATGGGCCCTAAAGAGAGCTACAATGCGGACATTTAACCAACATTATACGTACAATGTGGACGTCAAACCAACATTGTTTTCTAGGCACGGCTTGCCGTAAATATCATTTCACGAACCATGATAGACGTACATTGCAATGGACCCTAAGGACATCCATTGGGCCTCGATCCCTAGGCCTTGGATATATCAAATGAGCCGAATTGCGTGGGCCTTACATTCTTCAAATGGCTACGTTAATGAGCCTCGCCAAGGAGCCTTATGTACATTGCAATGGTCCATGACTCATGGGCCATGAAATACATCAAAGTGGGACTACACACATGAGTTTTAAATATGTCAAATGGGCCATTCCATTTGCGCCCCTTGCACATCAAATGGGCCTGATCCCATGGGCTTTATATGTACCAAATGGGCTTAGATCCCGTGGGCCTTATATAGAATAAGTGGGCCGGATCTCATGGGCATTGTATATATCAAATGGGCCGAAACCCATGGGCTTTAGATATGCCAAATGGGCTTAATCCCATGGACATTACACATGCCAAATGGGATTAATCCCATGGTCTTAGATGTGCACCAAGGTGGGCCTAAATGAATGGCCATAAATGGGTCAACATGGCCCTATACACATACCATGGTGGCCCATTTGAACCATAGATCTGGTTCATTTTGGCACAAGCCATGAAATAATTTTACAACAACAAATAAATGGGCGGTTTAGATGAAACTCATGCATCATGGTAGACTCCCATGTGGGCCCACTATAACATTTATTTTCCATCCAATCCTGGGCCCACTGAAATGCTTATTTGCCACCCAACCTGTTGTTAGGGCCGTGTGGCAAGGGGCCCACTAAAAATGTTTATTTTACATCCCACCTGTTGATAAGGCCATGTAGCAAGGGGCCCACCAAAATGTTTATTTTCCATTCAAACCTGCTGATGAGGTCATATAGACCCAGGGCCCACCGTAATGTATATATTTATTTATTTTTTTACCCAACCTGGGCCCACTGTACTATTTATTTGCATCCAAACTGCTCATTGAATCACATGGCCTAGGGCCCACTGTAATGTTTATTGCCATCCAAACCCGTTCATAACGTCACGTGGCCAGGGGCCCACGTGATGGACGGCGTGGACATAACACATACATCTGAGTGGGGGCCACCGTCCACTGCCGTGGACGGACGGCGTGAGTGAAACACTTGCATCACAGTGGGTGTCACCACCCACTGTTTTGACGGTGTGGTAAGCCACACATACCACAGTGGATCCCATGTAGGGCCCACCAAAGTGTTTATTTGCAATCCAACTCGTCCATTACGTATGTCCCACCTGTTTGAGGGTTCACACCAAGTTTCAGCCACATTAAAAATTCAGGTAGGCCCCACCAAGTGTTTTATATGATTTAGGCATGTCTTCACATGATTTGGATGGTATGGCCCACCTGAGTTCAGTTTGTGGATGATTTTTGGAGCCAACGCACCATTCAAGGGGACCTATTAAATGAACGGTATAGATGTAAAACATACATCATGGTGGAGTCTATAAGTGGGCCAATGTGGCCACGCTTTTTAACGTGGACGTCTCTGGACGTCATGGCACAAAGTCATATCAAAAAGAAAATTATTTTTTTTATCCTAGGTGGGACCCACATTAAACAGATCTACCCCGTCCATTGCATGTGTCTCACAAAATTAAGGGTCCAAACCAAGTTTCAACCACGTCCAAATTTTAGATTGGCCCCACCAAATGATTTTGTATGTTTCAGGCATGTCTCCACATGATTTTAGATGGTATGGCCCACCTGAGAATCAGATTGGTCCCAAACTTTGGCTCAACGCCTAAAATAGTCTGAGAAAGGTGGTGGACGGGTTGGATCAAGCAAATACCTCAAGGTGGGGCCTGCATCAGTGGCCCACTGTAAAAGTATACTTTTTCCCTTTCCTTTTTTTTTTTAAGTGCAATGTGTTAACGCTGCCAGTCCAGCGTCCAGAGACGCTGGACGGCGTGCTTTAAACAGATACAACACGGTGGGTCCCACAGGGACATGGTCCACGTTCACCAAGGTGGGTCCCACATGATCGTGGCCCACCTTGCATGTACATATATATATATATATATATATATATATATATATATATATATATATATATATATATATATAATAAATATCATTTATCTAATATGTAGTGGGCCACACCATTTGATGAATGGAGTAGATTTATCATGAATCGGTGGGGCCCACTTCATTTTAGGAGAAGGATAAGGAGAGAGAAAGAGAGAATAAGAGACGGTGATGGTGGGGCCTCGCTACTATGGGCCCCACATGATACAAATTACACACAAAAAAATGGGTCCCACAAACAAGTGGTCCCTAAAAAGAAATTTAACGGTGGATCACCCACCTCTAAGCCTCTTCCTTGTTCCCTTGGCCTCCAATGCTCCTTGCCTTCGCCTTGGACGGTGGATGATGGACCTTTGATGGTGTGGATGAGAGATGAGAGGGTGGGCCACACTTGGCTTTTGGAAAAGCTTGGGAATGCTTGGACGTGTGAAATTTTTGCTTGGAGAGATTTTTTTTTTTTGAGAATGAATGAGAGAGAGAGGGGAGTGATGGGGAAAAGGGTGATGGAGTGATGTGTGATGGGTTTGGTGATGGATGAAGTGATGTGAGAGTGGACTTTGGGTTGCTTGTGTAAGAGAAAGGTATGGGCATGACATGGGTTTGTTGTACTTGGGTATGGAGTGACTTGACTTGTGGAGAAAGGAAGTATGGGTGCTTGTACTTGACATGAGAGGTGATTGATGGGATTGATTGATGTGATTGATGGGACACTTTGTAGAGATTCCTTGGGATTTGCAACGCGCGGTGTTTTTACTCGAACTGAACGTGGGTCCGTATCTCATCGCCTGGGTATCGGATCGGTGCATGAGTTGTGGCGTTGGAACCGCGGCGACGGTGCGGTCACAATGATACAAGTCTCGGATTAAGCCGGATCAAATGAATAGGATACGACTTACGGTCGTGCGCAACGTCAACCATAAGTCGCGGATTGCCGAAATTTGATGAGAAGGGTCGCGGGAATCAACGGAACAGTGCGAATTAGGATACGGGTCTTACACGGAGCCCGACTTCGAGGACGACGAGGAGGCATCTCCTACATGTAGTTTTCAGGCGGGTTTATTAGACCATTCTGATCGATGGGGCTGTAGGGTTTAGATACTGTAGCTGGACCACCATATTTTGACATTTTATATTTTGAACGAATCATATAATTATGTAACCTGGAACATGATTATACTCTAGAGACATACCACCTCTTACATACTTTATATATATTTATTACAGTCTTCCGCTGACGTAAGTTACATTTGTCTCTAAAGTATGATATGCTGCTTTAGTCTAATCTCACTCATGTTTAATGTACTAATGCCGACAACATTTAACTCATCATTATCTATGTTGCATAAATGATGCGTTGGAACTCGGGAATGGGGTTCTTGCTTGACCCCAGATTTTTAGGGTGTTACAAAAGGCCCATGGGTTGAGCTAGTACGAACCAAACACCTCCCAGATCTTCAGCACTTGCAATCAGGTTGTTCTACTATCGCCTCTCCGTTGTGGAACAAAATCAGGGCATTGTTGCCTAAGTTAGATGAAAAAGTTCAGTGGAACATGGGGCAAGGGGAGTGGAGTCTGTTAAGAGATAATTGGATAAGGCTGGGCTCGCTTCCCCCTCCTCAGTATTCTGCTTCCTTCCGTAAGATGTGTTGTATTTCATCTTCCCAGGGGGGTTTGCCACTTCAACGGACATTGATGGATGCTTCTAGCCTCACGACCCATCTGGTAAGTTCTCCTTGAAGTCAGCGTGGGGTAGATGTAGGACCATTTCCTTTGCTAGGAACTAGTCGGTTTGGGTTTGGCATGGTAAATTGCCTCCAAAGATTACAGTGTTTATGTGGAGATTACTGCAAGATGCAGTGGTTGTGGATGACATGATTCAAAATAAAGGAATCCGGCCCCATGATGTCCAGGTGCATTTGCTGCATTGAGGGGAACAATCAACATCCAGAAACAGAATCGATCAGCCACATGTTCCTCTACGACCAGCTAGCGAAGAAGATTTGGTCTCACTTTGGTGCAATGTTTAAGATCTCCTTCACGCCGAATCAGTTGGTGGTGGATAGGCTAAGGCAATGGTGGATTGTGTCGTCAATTGGAGTATTCTCCACCTCCATTCGTAAAATCTTTCCCAGTCTAGTATTTTGGGAAATCTAGCGAGCTAGGATTGCTGTCGGGTTCGGTCACAAGCCTGTGTTGTTTGAAGCTTGCTTCTCCCGAATCAAGTGGTGGACTAAGTCATTGTTCGATAGTAAGAAGAAGGCCTCGGCTAGGTTCTAGGGGCGAAATCAGCTCTGGAACAGTCCGGGTTTTCCAGCCACTCCCCAAAGGAAAGATTGATTAGAAAATATTAGATGGGTTAGACCAACAAATAATTGGGTAAAATTGAATATTGACAGCTCCGCTAGAGACAACCCAGGGCAGTCGAGAGGTGGAGGAATCATGAGAGGAGACAAAGGGGAATTTCTATTCGCCTTTAAGATAGGATATGGGCTCGACTCCAACAACAAAGTGGAACTGAGAGTAGCATACGATGGTCTTCTGATGTCGTTAAACAAGGGACTATTCCAGATCAAATTAGAATCGGATGAGAAATTTGTAGTTGACCTCTTCTTGGGGAGATCAACCCCTTCTTGGCAATGGAGACCATGGGCTGTCAGGATTGGTAAGCTCATGTGCAAGGGTAATATTTCTCTCAGGCTCATTCATAGGGAGGGGAACGGCCCGACCAACAGTATGGCCGATATGGGGAGTGATTTGCAATCGTCCCTCATCTTCAACAGTGCAAATGACCCCCCGTCTCATATTCAGGGCTTGGTTTTCTTGGATAGAGTTAGCCTAGGTTCCATTCGGGTCTTCCCGGAGGGTCCCTAACGAGTTTTTTTTTATATAGGGGTAGTCAATTTTTTAGCTATGTTTATGATAGGTGCCCCTAGCTCTTATGCTACTGCGGGGTTCTCGAATGCTCCTGATGGCTGTACAACATAGTTTCCATTAATGAAAATTTTGTTGAGTTTTTTTTTTTAAAAAAAAGTCATGTAAGGGTTGCAGGCTATCATCGATCACATGACAGAAGCCCTAGGGCAACTCCATGTTCATGGCAATGATCCACAACTAGTAAGCATTGAAATTCACAATCATGCTGATCGTAGGGCAATGACAGTGGTGAATCACAAAAATACACTTATGGATATGAGATACAACAACAAGGAGATTAATGACATAATTCTCCAACATCCTGGATGAGGCATCGGTCAAGTAAATTGGATGGATCAAGAATTCAAGATGAAAGTCGTTTTTCCTAGCTTCAATGACCAACTCCACATCGAGTACTTCCTTGATTTATTGCTTGAAGTCGAACATTTCTTTAACTACATGGACATTGCTAAAAAGAAGAAAGTTAAACTTGTGGTTTACAAGTTAAAGGCTGGAGCTTCAGCTTGGTGGTAATAACTTTAGCTCGCACGAAGGAGATAGATGAAGGTGCCAATCCGCATGTAGTCGCAGAAGAAGCAGCTGATGTGCACGTGATTCCTCTCTAGTGATTATGATCAGGTATTTTTCCGACAATACCAAAATTTTTAGCAAGATAGTTAATCAATGAGGGTTATACAGAGAAAATACATTGTGTGTCAGTGAGGGGCGACATGGTTGAGATGAGGTTGCAACAGGTCGTCAGATTCATCTATGGCATACGTATGACACTTATAAAAGAAAAGAACCAACCCAATACTTCTAATGTAGATGAGCAACCTCTCATAAATGAATGAGATTTCATTAAACACTCTGAGTAGACAGGAGTGATAATGGCATTAGTAGAAAAGAAAGCAGATGTGGAGAAGATGTAAAGCCAGTGTTGGAGGAGTTCAAGGTGATTGTGCTCACTGAACTTCCCGACAAATTACCCCCCATGCAGGAGATTGGTCTTTCTTAGGTTGAGTTTCTCTTCAACAACATGAAGAGTCAATATATCAACCAGACCCAATTTGAGGTTATGAATGCCTGAGTTCCTAAACCTGCACTCGACTTGTTTTAATTACCTAAACTACATAGAATAAATGTTGCAGTGGATAATATGACAATTTAGGTAGCAACTATTCATACTAACATCTAGGAGAAATCAGAGAAGTTTACTATAGAGTACAAGGAAGAGGCTAATAAATGGTGGCACGCGAAGTTGAATATGTATTGTGAACTAAGTCTTCTGAAGAACTTGAGGAAGTTGAAAAAGTATTGTGAACCAAATCTGTTCTAGAATTCAAGGACGAGTTTTTTTTTTTCCAAGAGGAGGGGTCATGCTCATAATGCAGCCCCAAGTCTTATTTCTCTTCTGTAGCATCAACCACAAAACTAGTCTTTTTTATTATTCGATTGAGAAATATGCAAACTTACTCCACCCCACTAAGCGTGTCAAAATATTGTTGTGTCAATGTAATTAAACATAAGGCCACACGTGTGATCGGAGGCATGCATTTGAATTTCGTATGTGTACATGATGTGTGGGTGTGCCGGAGTCTACTTGACTCAATGTTTGATTGAAACACTAGTGCCCCCGTGTTGAGTTGGACTAATTAGAGACTAGACGCAGTGGTCTGGCTATTCTCTCAACTACTATTTATGATAAGTGATAAGGTGACTTATGAAAGGGTTGGGGCTAGCCTTTCTAAATGGATTTTTTTTTTTTAGCCTTATGTCAATGGAATTAAAGACTTATTTTTTACCAGTACTTTAGCTTTCCATTTCTTAAAGGAATAGAGACGATTGTATAAATAAAAGAAAGTCTAAATAATATTGATTTTATTAATATTTGAATGTATGGCCCATTATAATCGACAAAGTATTAAACAACCAAGAAAAGAAAATAAACAAGAAATAAATACCTAATTCATCTATTGAAACAAACGATATAGGCAATTGGTCAGTATGATGTGACCAAATTGGTATGATAAGCTAAATTGGAACTCAATTGATTATGATCTAATAACTTAAGGTTATATATATTTAATTTACTCATATAATACTGTAACGAGAGCAATATGCAATAGTAATCTATGCTAAAACTAGGCTAGGCCATGAAAGGTTGTTGATCCTGAATATCAAATCAATCATGACCACTCATCCGGTGGCCAGCCTCCTCCACTTTTGATCAAGGTGTTGGACGATCTAGATCAAACCACCTCCTACATTTAACCTTAATTGTCGATGGTCTGGAATGCTAGAGAGATTTGACACTCGATAGTGATATGATATCAAAGTAGTTAGAGCTAATTTTCCCATTTGCTTGATCCCAATTGAACCACGACTAGAAGATCTGGTTGTCAGGCTCTCTTATTCTTCTAATTCTAACTGATGTATGGAATTGGGATTCGATCTAACCGATGTGTTTGTCTTTCCTGATTTGGGACCAATTCATAATCAAATTTTCTTGTATATTGATCTGATCTTTCAATATTCAGAACCTTCTCGAACATTACACTCTCTAAATATCTCCAGAAAGATTTTTTATTTTGAAAGGATTGTGAGAGATGGCTTCACATAGTCTATCATAGTTTGCTGTATCTATTCCATATCCACATTGTTAATCCTTTTTTCCATATCATTTTGTCCAGTGGACCATACCATAGGAAATAGTGGTGATTGACCATTTATTGGGCACAAAAGTTTTGATCAAGTTGATATTTATTATTATCTTTTTCTTTCCCTGAATCCAATCCAGGCTTACGCGACCTTATCAATTGATTGGATGGCAAATAAACACCACGGAAACATTGAGATGCACCCTAGGAAGTTTTTAATGCCAGAGCATTCAACCACCGCTGCTTCCTAGAGTATGGTCCACCTGCGATTTGGATCTTCTTCATTTTGGAATCATGCCCTTAAATAATATGAAAAATACAGATCGACGGCATGAATACAGAATAGATACATTAAGGTGGACCCCACGATAAGGGCCGCACTGTCTTGGGTGAGGCATGGGGTCACTTAATTCCCCTCTACACAGTGTGGGAAACCAAGTTCCGGAAAGCTCCCGTGATCATTGTACATGCGGAATAGAGTCGCATATGCAGCGTAAGATAGATGGGAAGACGGATATGAAGAAAAACAAGAGAAAACTTGGGAAAAAAAAAAACAAAACAAAACAAAAAACAAAAACGAAGAAAGAAAGAAAGAAAGCAAAGAGCATACCCGGAGCTAAGGCCTGAGCAAAAGTCTTTCAATGATCCAAATACAATCTTCTCTCTATTTCTGATTCACATGGGAGAAAACAGAGACGAAAACTAATTATATATAGAGCTGCAAGCACATCAACATGCCTCTAATCATGGCACATGGGAGTGATATCCAAGTTATCCATCATGTGGATCCCACTACGAAAATTTCTTGAGCCAATAATAAGGCCCACTCAGCCACGAGTCAAAATGCTACACTTTTTTTTTTTTGGCAAAAAGCAGCCCATCTGATGAATGAGCTGGCCTTATTCTCGGCAAAAAGAGCTTTCTTCTATGCTAATTTTTCTTTTCTTGACGCATGAGAAAAACATATTCAAACTGCATTAGGAAAGAATAAATATTCTGCAAGAGTATAACTATCTATGTGCATGCACACGACCGTAACCTTCTCCCAATGACTAGTGCCTGTTTAATTTTTTAAACGCTATGTAAATCACTTGTAAGAAAGCAATTATTACTTTTTCAAGCGGTTTGAAAATGCACATGTATTTCTATTTTGAAAACTAGTCCAAAAGGATTGATTTAATTTGTGGGCCTTACTATGATATATATGACATATCTAATCCATCCATCCATTTTTCCTGAACATTTTGATGCAAGAACCGAAAAAATGAGGCAAATCCAACACTCTAATTGTGCAGGCCAAAAAAAAACAGTGGCCCAAAACAGTTTTTAATGATAAGAGTTTGATTCCCTTCTTACTATAGTGTGGTTAACTTGAACTTTGGATCTGCCTCCTTTTTTGGCTCATGCCCTAAATTTTGCTGGCACAATGAATTTCACAGTCTCCTTCATTTTAGTGATCAGAGAGTAAGCTATGAAATAAGCATAATTAGTAGTTACTAAACTAATTATTATCCATTTACAATGGATTTACACTGGATTTGTAAAATAAAACCGGTGTAGCCTTTTTTTTTCAACACACCCACTTACACGCCACACTTACGCCACAGTAGAATTTCACTCCACAGTAAAATCTCACCACAATGGGCAGTTGAACCCATAACATCTTGTTGAAACTCTTGTGAGTCTACTACCAAGCATGAGCAAGGACGCACGGGGCATAGCAAATTGAAGCACCCTTTTGCAGTCACATGACTCACAGAAAACCAACATTCTAGAATGCTGAACCGGTAGCTGGTCGTATGTTTTACATTGGAAAGTTGAATAATCTTGGTTAAGACCTTGGACGCAGATTAGGTACTACCCCGACTGTTTGGAGCTCAGTACAGGTGGAGGCTCGGACGGCCACTGAGGGATCACCGTGATGTATGAGTTTTATCCACACTGTGCATCCATTTTATCATTTTAGATTACTTGAAAACATAATATAGTAGATCTGAGGCTCAAGTGGACCACACCACAGGAAGCAGTGGTGCTAAGGACGCATCATTGAAACCTTGTAAGAGTCTAACGTATTGTTTATTTTCTATCCAACCCGTTGATACGGTCATATACACCTGAATGAAGTGAAAAAAACTCGAGATTTTCAACACCCGGTCTCGGGTTGGAGTATCCATAGGTGGTAAAAACCCACTACGGTGTGAGTGTCCGCTGTGTGTGTGTAAAAATAAAAAATAAAATAAATAAAATAAAGTGAAAAAAACAAATATTATCTTGATCCAATACTACTGTGGTCCCTGAGAAATTTTCAACGGTAGGAATTTAATCCCCATTTTGTGGTCCATTTGAGAATTAAATATTTTCTGTTTTTGAGAAAATAATCTAAAATGATGTGGAAACATGGATGTACAGTTTGGATAAAAATCATACATCACAATGGTTCCTCAGTGGCCGTTGGAGCCTCCGCCTGTCCCGACCTCTGAACAGGCGGGGATAGTACCTAATCCGAGCCCAAGTGGCCTGATTGCGTCCTGCCCCTCCATGGGCTTATGCATCCACATAGAGTTCTTCTGGGCTCACCGTGATGTTTGGATTTTATCCACTCCGTCCATTCATTTTGGAAAGTCATTTTAAGTTAGAAATCCAAAAAATAAGGCAGATCCAATGATCAATTGAACCATGGAATGGAGATTAAACGTACACTTTAAAAATTTTCTTGAGAGTCATAGAAGTTTTGGATCAAGATGTTAGTTGTGATTTCCCTTCATCTAAGTCTATATGACCTTATGAACAGGTTGGATAAAAAATAAACTATACGGTTGGACTCTAAGAAAGTTTCAATGGTGGGCATCATTTTCACCACTGCTTTCCATATGTATTCCACTTGAGCCTGGATCCATCTCATTTTTGGAATTGTATCTTAAAATGACCTTCAAAAATGGATGGACGGAGGGGATAAAACAAATACATCACGGCAAGCCCAACAAAGCTCTACACGTATAAGCGTCCAAGCCGGGCAGACGCCCACTTCCGGGAGCGGATTATGTGTGACCCTGAGAATTACCCAAGACGGTGCGACCCTCTCTGTGGGGCTCACCTTGATGTATGTATTCTGTATCCATGCCGTACACTAGGTTATTTTAAGGTATTATATCAAAAATGAAGCAAATCTATTTATCAGGTGGACCATATCACAGGAAATGGTGTTGATTGAATGCCTTACCATTAAAAACTTCTTAGGCCCACCTTAATGTTCCTGTAGTGTTTCTCTGCCATCCAATCTGTTGATAAGATCACGTACGCCTGGATGAAATGAAATGACAAATATCAGCTTGATTCAAAGCTTTTGTGGTCCATTAATGGTCAATCACCCTTGTTTTCTATGGCATGGCCCACCTGATAATTGGATCTGCTTCATTTTTTAGATAATAGCCCTAAAATTAACTGCAAAAACTGGCAGACAACGTGGATACAGAATAAATACATCAAGGTAGGCCCTACAGTAAGGTCTTACTGTGTCTTGGGTGAGTCCGTGGTCTCACCTAATCCACTCCTGCCATTTGCACGGTGTGAAAGAGATGGATCAATTGCAAACACACCTCCGTAGTAGTAGCAGTATTAGTATTATTATTATTATTATTGAATCGCAAGGAATTGTAGGATCTGAGAATGAGTATGCAATTATGGGTGGAAATAGGCAGGGCGACCTTCCCAGAGCGACTCATGTTTGGGCAGGGCTTGAACCTACTACATTCCCCATGGCTAGGCTTATACCTGGCATACATGGCCCATTTAATTTCTAGGCTGACCCGGGGCTCAATTCATTTTAACTCAGTGGGGCCCTGTCCTTAACCATCCTTATACAAATTCATATATGTCTGTCTTTTGTCCTATGAGTTAGCCATTTTAATTCTTGATTAGACAGCCAGTGCCTTAAGTATTTATCATTTATTTCATGTGGTATGGCCCACCTAAGATTTGCATATGTTTCATGGTTTGGATCATGTTCTAAAACGAACTGTCAAAATAGATGGACGGTGTAGATGCAGGGCACATACATCACCGTGGGCTCCACAGGGATCCACTCAAATGGACGCCTTGTAGAAGTTTTAGGCATGATTTAACATGAGCCAAAGCGGGCAATCAAAACCATTAATATGAAAGAATTTTGAAGAATTTATCAACCATACACCTATTAATCACTACAATTGTGGGGAATGAATAAAGAAGAAATTGGTGAATGTGAGAACAAAACTGCTCGAAGATCTTGCAATGTACTCTTTCAATGTAGCAACTAAGCCGCACGGAAAGCAATTGTAGCCGATGCACCCAGTTAAGTCAATGGATGGAATTCCACCACTAAATATACAACCATTCATGTGGGGAGCAAAAAGGTATTTTACAATACTCAAGTGGAGAGGACTATGCTTATATAATGATGTCGGACGTTAGTATGATGTTTTAAGAACTTGGATTATTTAATTAGAATTTAATTGATTGAATGGAAGCAATTATGAACACGATAAGTAAATGTAATTATATTTATTACAAATACTTGTATACAATAAGGGTATGCTTTACAACACTAACAAACTATCACTCTTAAATAACAACTCTCACACATAAGGAAAAACTCTTTTAAACTCTTAATACTTGAACACCTTATTTTTACTCTTAAACTCACTCTTTATTGTTTATATGTGTACATAATGAGATATTTCCTATATTTATAGAGGGCTATAAAAATTTTTAGAATCAACACAATTTTAAAGAGTTCTAAAAGCTTCCAAATATCGTATAAAGTTCTATTATATTCTGGAACATTTTAAGAGAATCTGGAAGGTTCCAGCATAATCCGAAACATTCCGGAAGAGTTAAGAAAACTCTATCAAACTTTAAAAGTTTTTGGAAGATTCTAAAAAATTATGAAATTTTTCGAAAATGTCTGGAAGTTTATGGAAAACTCTGAAATATTCAAGAGAGGTGGTGATAAAATTTAACACTCCCCCTCACTACTAACTCTCATAATTCTGCCTTAGTCATCATGCCAAGTTGCTTTCTGAATTCGTTGAACTTAGCATTGCTAAGTCCTTTCGTGAGTATGCCTGCAACTTGGCCATGGTTCTTCACATGACTTATCTCGATTTCTCCTAAAAGTACATTCTCTCTCACGAAGTGATAATGTACCTTCACATGCTTGGTCCTGGCATGAAACACTGGATTCTCAGCCAAGCAAATTGCTGATTGATTGTCGCAGTACAATATCATTGGATAATCATCTAGTTGATGAAGATCCCTCATTAACTGCATAAGCCATGTGCTTTCTTGTGCTGCCATTGTCATTGCTTTATACTCAACCTCCGTGGTTAATAAAGATATTGTAGGTTGTCTCTTGCTACACCAAGAGATTGCTCCTGAGCCAAAGTTGAATACGTATCCAGTAGTTGATCATCGTGTGTCATGATCACCACCATAGTCAGCATCGTAGTACCCAACTATCTTGCATACTCCACCTTTCTTGTACAATAGACCAAGGTCTATTGTACCCTTCACATACCTCAGTATTCAACGTATTGCTTCAAGATGCGGATTCTTTGGTGTTTGCATGAACCGACTAACTACACCAACTGCGTATGCTATATCTGGTCATGATAATGTAAGGTAGATTAGACTACCAACTATTTTTCAGTACATAGTTGCAACTTCCAAGTCTTTTCTGTCTTCCGAACATAGCCTGACATTAGCCTCCATAGGTGTGTCAATTAGCTTGCATTCGAGCAACCCATATTTCTTTAATAGGTCTTTGGCATACTTCTGCTGACAGAGGAATATGCGCGCCTTTGTTGCTTCAATCAATCTCCAATCTAAGAAAATGCTTCAGTTCTCCAAGTTCCTTCATTTGGAATCGTACAGACAAGTTCTCTCTTATCCTTTCGATCTCACCGACATCATCCCCAGTGATGATAAAGTCATTTACATACACTAGCATTATTGCTAGTTTACCTTCCTGAAATTTTACAAAGAGACTGGAGTCCGTAGGTGCCACCGAGAACCCACTTTGCACTAGAAATTCTCCTATCTTGTCGTACCATGCCCTCGGTGCTTGTTTAAGTCCATACAAGGCCTTCTTTAGTTTACAGATGTAATCTTGATGCCTTTTACTCTGGAAACTACTTGGCTGCTCCATGTAGATATCTCAATTAATTTCTCCATGTAGAAAGGCATTTTTTACATCCATCTACCACAGTTTTCAAGATTTGCTCGTTGCAAGTGCTAATAGTACTCGCACCTTTATAATTTTTTCTACTAGGCTAAGTCTCATCATAGTCCAACCCATATTCTTGTGAAAATTCTCTAGCCACTAGTCGAGCTTTGTACCTTTCTATTGATCCATCGGGGCGAGTCTTGACTTTGTACACCCATTTGCATGATATCGACTTCACATTCTTGGATTTTGGAACTAGTTCCCAAGTCTGATTTTAGTTTAATGCCTTAATCTCTTCTTCCATCACCTTCTATCATTCTATGTCTTGGGATGCTTCTTCAAATGTCGTTGGATCTTTCACGATCTCTTTTTCTACTAAGGCAGCATCCATGTATCTTGGGTTAGGCTTTCTCTATCTAGTCAACCTCCTAAGTGGTGGGTTGTCTACCGCAACCTCCTGTTGACTCGGGCGAAGCTCTTCTGGACTACTTTGATTTACTCTAGTTTGCCATGGACTCATAGATTTATCTGGTGTTCCAGACAGATTAGACATTTGCTCACCATCTCGTGTTGTAGGTTATAACTCCTTAGTTGAACTAGGAGATTCTTCTCCTTCCCTTGTCTCCCCCATCTTCTCATGTAGTTCATCTTCTAAGTCTCGAGAGTTTGACAGCTTCTCCTTTAGTGGCGACCACCATGATGAGGCTTCATCAAAAACAACATCCCTCGATGTGTAGCACCGATCAGTTGCAGGGTTACAACATTTTCACCCTTTCTTTTCACTGCTATAGTCCAAAAAGATGCAATGAATCCCCTTCTTATCGAACTTGTTAGTTAAGTGATCAAGCACAAACATATAGCATACACTTCCGAAGACTCGGAAGTGACTCACCTTGGGCTTTATCTTCCATAACTTCTCGAAGGGTAAGACAAAGCCTAGTTTTTCCTGTGGTAGCCTATTGATTATATGAGCTGCCGTGTGCATGCACTCTGCCCAGAATCGGCAGGGCACATTCTTAGCATGTAGCATACTCTAACATATCTCTGCAAGGTGACGATTTTTTCTTTCAACGACGCTGTTTTGTTGTGGAAGGCCT
This sequence comes from Magnolia kwangsiensis, assembly GCA_037074715.1. NCBI lineage: Eukaryota > Viridiplantae > Streptophyta > Magnoliopsida > Magnoliales > Magnoliaceae > Magnolia > Magnolia kwangsiensis. The sequence continues at coordinate 29,956,833 of CM073584.1, read as the reverse complement.
GAACAAGTCAATTGTCATCGAATTCTACACTCCTTTAGATAATTTGATAACTCTTTCGATGTATACTCTCCATCATTATCCATTCACAAGCATCGGATCTTTCTATCGAACTCACTTTCGACCTTCTCTTAAAATTCTTTAAATTTTAATAAAGTTTCTGACTTCTCTTTCATGAAGTAAACCCACACGTACCTTGAGAAGTTGTCAATGAAGGTCACCATGTAATGCATGCCACTAACCGATGCCTGTTTTACCCGCCCGAACACGTCTGAGTGGACAAGCTCTAAGGGTTCTTTAGCTCTAAACTTTAATTTTTCATATGACAATTGGTGTGTTTTGCCATATTGACACCCTGTCCAAATTATATCTTCTCAAACATCTAGCTCGGGAAGACCTTTGAGCATAGCTTTCTTCATCATTATCTTCAACTTATAATAACTCACGTGCCCTAAACGTGCATGCCAAAGATCTGCAGTCTCATTTTTTCGAGTCTTATCTACATAAGTTGATTCGGCAGACATTACGTAGATTGACTCCAAGCGTCGTCCTTCCATGATAGGTGTACCTAACGGTTTAAGGTTTCAGTACACCTTAACATCCTCCAGTCCAAATACCACATAATTATCAAAAGATGTCAGTTGTGATACTGACAATAGGCTTTTCTTCATCTCTGGCATGTGATAAACATCTTGCAACTTTACTTGATTAGGGCTAAATTGAAGCATGATAATAGTCGTACCTACGTGAGTTATCGACAACCTTGAATTATTAGCTGTTACCACTACCCGATCTCCTTTGTAGACAGATAAACTTGACAATTTCTTCTTATCACCTGTCATGTGATTTGAGCACTCTGAATCAACGATCCAATCATCATTGTAGTTGATAGCTCCTTGATTGGAAACTGCAACAAGGGCTATTTCACCCGTCTCTGTCACTATTGAGGAAGTAACTACTTCATCAGTGACTGCATTAGACTGCTTGAGTGGTTCATCAAAATCTATCTCCTTCTCTAAACAATCTCCTTTGATGGATTCAGACACTGCTAAGGATGCCTGAAAGTTCCAGTCATCTTCACTGCCTTCTTGGTGATTTGTAAAAGTCACCAAGTTACCTTCGGCTGATTTTTTCTTAAACCAATAATTTTTTGCAAAGTGACCTTTCTTGCCGCAATTGAAACACTCTATATCATACCTTCGAGATACGGAGGACCGTCGTTTATTGGTGTTGTTGTTAGATTGAACTCCCCCTATCTGAGTACTTCTTCCTTGCTCTTCTCTCTTCTTGGATTTTCCAAAGTTCTGCTGACTTTGTTTACCCTTTTTGTTTTGCTGTCGATGTTCACCTTTTTTTATTGCAGTAGAGTGATTCCTCTTCCTTGTTTATCGACACTCCAACCATTTTTTTACATAAACTTTCTTGATTGGCCAACAAATTCTCTAATTCTATGAGAGTAAGTTGAGTAAGCCAACCTCGTATTGTCGTGATAAAAGCATTATACTCAGGCTTCAACCCATGTATAATGATCCTCCTCATTCTTTCCTCATGAATATTTGCTTTAGGATCCAATTCTGAAATTTCTCTGCATAAATCCTTTACTCTTGTACAGTATTCGCTTATAGACTTATCTCCTTGGGTGGTGGACATTAACTCATTCTCCAAATATTGAAGTTGAGCATCATTTTTTTAAAAAAATAATGATGCAAAGGTGTCCCATGCCATCTTGGGTGTGTCGTCATCCTTGATTCGCCCAAGTAACTCATCCTCAATAGTTGACTTAAGCATGTACATTGCCTTCTTGGCTTTAATCTTTCACTTTCAGAGTGCTTCAGCATTTTCCTTAGAAGGTGGGGTAATCGCATTTCCATTAACAACCTCCCACAAGTCCCGCCCTTCAAGGTAGGACTTAATGCGACTCCTCCAACTTTAATAATTGTGGTTGTTAAGCCTCGTAAATTCACTTATTGTGTTCACAAGATCCGTCATCGTGACTTGGTGTGATTATCACTCCCTTTACCAAGCAGACTAACAAACTTCACAGTTTCCACACTGTGCACCATCACCTTAGAAAACGGATCCCGACCAAACCTCACTCTGATACCAAATTGAAGAATTGAACACAACAAGTAAATGTAATTATATTTATTACAAATACTTGTACACAACAAGGGTATGCTTTTGTCACGCCCCAAACTCGAAAATCGGGCTCACAAAATTCTCGGTCGCCGAATCCGGTGCCGACAGCCTCCATAGAACTCCATTCTCGGCTCCCAGCTCCCATTCGCCAGGTTCCGATCCTGGGATGCTACGAGGAAGATTTTCAACGTCAGTTTGATTCGTAATAAGCATAACCAAAGGCATAATCCACAAACAACAACCAAGAACTCCATTACATTTCTACTATGATCAAAAACTTTACAAGTACAATAAGTATAAAGAAAAATACAATGGTCAAGAAAAAAAACTCTAAAATGATCTGTAAGTGCTCCTGTCTCAGCGCTAATGTGCCCCAACGTCACCTACACGCAACGGTCGTGCATAAGCTTATAGAAAGCTTAGAGGTTGGTGAAAGTGTGTGCGCAAGATAGTAGTATGAACATGCAATATCAGAGTAATGCGGAATATGCAGATGGATCCATAATATCATGAGCCGTACCAAGGCTATGCGATGCAAGACATGAATGATATCGGCCATCCCAAGGCCATGCGAGGTGAAATGCAACTCAAGCATACAAGTCCTCATCTATATCCACACATCAATACAACTCAAATCTGAGATATCACTGGGGTCTAGTACACTCTAAACTAGATCGCCGCCTCATCGCGCGCAATAAGGTAAGTGGAAAAGACCTCATTATCCGTCTACCAATATCGGGCTCGACTCGTCGATAGCGGACCCATTCCTCGAGCTGGTCAGACTCAGCCTCGCATTGCCTCCTACACTCGGGCAGGTAAGGCTGCACCCCCTTCCAACCGACCACGACACAGTGGAGAGCGCAACCGTCTGGTAATCAGCACTTAACGCTCATCTACCCACTTGGTCTAGACGTTAAAGCAACCTCTTGGTACCATAAGGGTTTAGGAACTTTCATCTAGGAATATCTATAGCACCCCATGTAAAACAAGATTCCGGTATCCAATCCTACCAACCACGCCAACCACGATACGCCTGTGGAGGCTACAGCCCCGATGTCGCTAGGGCGTATAATAACCATGTCACACAAATGCGAAATGCATGAATCACGCTATTCAGTCATGCAACAAATCCCGCGCATATCGTGCGCTCATGTAGGGCAACACCGCCTAACCGGGAGCCCATAAACAACCTGTCCGAAGGCATATGCTATGATCAGTCAATTCTCATATCAAGCATACATATGATGCGTATGATCATGAGTCATGAAACTATACTAAATATATAAATAAGTGATGAACCATTCTTACAACGCAGATGGGCCTAGACGGTCTATACACAACAAGTACGGGCCTATTACTGGGCCCTAGGGAGAGTCGTAATGCGGACATTTAACCAACATTAAACTCGCAATGTGGACGTCAAACCACCATCGCTCCCAAGACATAGCCCGTAGTAAACATCATTACCCAAACCATGTTGGGTTCACACATTGCAATGGACCGTAGGTACATCCTAGTGGGCCTTTATTACATCAAATGGGCTACATTAGTGGGCCTTACATTTATCAAATGGGCTGCATTACTGGGCTTCACCAATGGGCCTTAGGTACATTACAACGGGTCACAATCCATGGGCCTCAGAGTATATCAAAATGGGCCTAAGCACATGGGCCCTATATGTCTTAAATGGGCCTAATCCCATGGCTTTATACATATCAAATGGGCCTACTCCCATGGGCTTTAAAATACATCAAATGGGTCCAATCCCATGGACCTTAAATTACATGAAATGGGCCTAATAAAATGTTTATTTTCCATCCAAACTGGGGCCAAACATGATGTTTATTTCCGTCCAAACTGTTCATAGGGCTCACTGCAATATTTATTTGCAATCCAATCTTTTCATAAGGTCACGTGGACCTTGGGCCCACTGCAATGTTTATTTGCAATCCAAACCATTCATAGGGTCAGGGTCAGGGGTAGGTCCCACCGTTCAGAATGAATGGTGTGGATATAACACATAAAACATGGTGGGGCACACCGTCCAGGGATGGACGGCGTGGATAGAACACAACACGGTGGGCTCCAGCTCCACCGTCCGCTGGACGGTGAAGGAAAAGCACAATATCAAGGTGGGCTTCCACCGTCCGCCTGGACGGTGGATATAAGACATGTACATCGCTGTGGGTCCCATGTGGGGCCCACTGAAATGTTTATTTAAAATTCAATCCGTTGATAAGGTCACACAACCCTGTACGAAAGGGGAAAATAAATTTCAACTCGATCTGAAACTTTTGTGGGCCCCAAAGGGAGTTTCAATGGTAGAGGTTCAATCCCACTGTTTCCTGCGGTGTGGGCCACCTGAGCGTTGGATCGAGCTGAAACTTAGAGGGGGCCCACCTGAGGAGGGGACCCACCTCATGAACGGTATGGATCTAACATATACATCATGGTGGGGCCCACGGCAGCAGCCATGGGTGGCTGCATGGCCGCCCGCTACTGCTGCAGCACATCAGAGGCAAGGGCCTCTTGTTTTTTAAAAAATTTGGGAAAACCCATTTTCTGGGGTTTTTCGCATTTGGGGCCCATATCTAGCAAATGCACCCCGTCCATTGGCTTCATTGGCTCAAGACCGTCCCAATGAGTCTAATATAGAAATTTTTTTATGTTTAGAAAATAAAATAAAATAGAAAAATGATCTTTGAGTGGTGATGATGTAATCTCCAACGCTATGGCCCACCAGATCTTCCTATCAACCCCAACTCTTGGCTCAACGCCTAAAATGAGATGCGTAAGAAGATGGACGGCTTGAATTTCATACATACGTCAAGGTGGGGCCTGCATGAGCCGGCCGACCTAAACCTTTCCTTTTTTTTTCCTTTTTCTTTTCTTTTGGCATAGACGTCCAGCGTCTCAGACGCTGGACGGTTGGGCTTCTCTTTTTTTTTTTAAATACATTGGGGTGGGCCTTGTTGAGGTGGGCCACCACTGATGGATGATGTGGGTACAACATATAAGGTGGGCCCCACTTGAAGAAAGCTTGTACAACATAAATACTTCAAGGTGGGGTCCATTCAAGTGGGTCACACAAACACAATATGATCTAAAAAAAAAAATGAAGTAGAGAGAGAGATAGAGGGATAGAGGGTGGGACACGCTTGTGATGGAGGGCTCCGCCACTATGAGCCCTCCCTTGTAAAACAAATCATGCATCAAATGAATCTCTTAATCACATGGGACCACCAAAATTGAAAATCAACGGTGGAAATCCTTTCCCCACCAATATGGACAGTCTAGATGACCTTCATAATGTCATGAAATAAACATCATGATGGGGTCCATGGAGAATGGCCCCATCATAGATGATCATGATGATCAAAGTGGGCCATCGGCCACATCTTAGGGTCCCAAGTGAGATCCAAACCATTGATCGGTTGACCACAATTGACTCATCTCAAAAATATGAAAAACTAGTATTAACTAGCACCCACCATCCGATCTTCTTGCTCCTATGGGCTCCTTAGCTCCTTAACTTCGATTTCAATGGGTGAGATGAGGAATGGATAGCTAGGATGAGAGATGATGGGGTAGGAAAGTGGGCCACCTTGGAGCTTGGGAATGCTTGGAGGATTTCTCATAAGTATGGAGGGTTCTTGCTTGGATTTTTTGAAAATGAGAAAGAGAGAAGGAGATGTAAAGGGAGAGAGAGTGTGTGATGGGTGATGGAGTGATGGATGGGAGGGAGATGGGGTGTAAGAAATCCTTGACTTTTAAGGCATTTGTGTAAGAAAAGTATGGGCATGGAAGGACTTTTGGACTTTTGTGGCTTGCTTGAAAAATGGTGAAAGTGATGTGTACTTGACATGTACTTGACATGTGATGGATTGATGGATTGATTGATTGATGGGATTGATGTGACACATCGTAGAGATTTTCTTGGGTTTCACAACGCGCGGCGTTTTCCTCGCACCGAACGTTAGCCCACATCTCTTGACCAGGGTATCGCCTCGGCGCGCAAGTCGCGACATCGGAACTGCAGCGATAGCGCGGTCGCTGTGGTAATGGTCTTGGGTAAAGTCGATACAGGTTGACGGCATATGAATCAGGGTCGCGCGTGATTATCAGTTAAGGGTCGAAGGTTGCCGAAATTCGACCGGTAAGACCGCGGAAGTTTATGTAACGGTACGGACTAAGATACGAGTCTTAAAGCTTTACAACACTAACAAACTATCACTTTTAAATGACAAGTCTCACACATAAGGAAAAACTCTTTTGAACTCTTAATACTTTTATACTTTGCTTTCACTCTTGAACTCACTCTTTGTTGTTTATATGTGTATATAATAAGAAACTTCCTATATTTATAGAGGGTTATGGAAGATTTTACAATCAATACAACTCTAACGAGTTCTAAAAGCTTCCGAATATCCTATAAGATTTTATTATATTCCGGAACATTTTAAGAGAATCCAAAAGGTTCTAGCATAGTCCGGAACATTGCAGAAGAGTCAAGAAAACTCTATCAAACTCTAGAAGTTTTCGAAAGATTATATAAAATTTTAAAATTTTTCGAAAATGTTTGAAAGTTTTCAAAAGACTCCGAAATATTAAAGATTGGTGGTGATGATTTTTAACACTTGCTGTGTTTTATTTTTTAATAATAGTTTCTTTATTTTACAACTATTGAAAGATTATGGATGATTTAACAATGGGCTCCACTTATAAAAACCGAATATCTGATTATGGGTATTGTATCTGAAATGGGTGACTGTGGATATGTGATAGTTAAGTAAGGATGAGGATTGAGTACTACATGGACTCTAAGGGACTACCGTGATATATAGCTTTTATCCACACCATTCATCTATTTTTTCCAAATCATTTTAGGAGTTCAAATATGAGACAGATCTAAGGCTTTAAGTGGACCACAACATCATAAGCAGTGGGTTAATGATGTACAACATTGAAGCCTTCTTACGGCTCACCGTAATGGTTATTTTCCATCCAACCTTTCATAAGGTTACATAGACCTGGATGAAGAGAAATGATAAATAACAACTTGATTCAAAACTTCTGGTGGCCACAAGAAGTTCTCAATGATAGGTATTTCATCTCCAGTGTGTAGTCTTATTGAGCCTCGTATCTATCTCATTTTTGGGCTTATATATTAAAATAATATGGAAAAATAGATGGACAGGGTGGATGAAACCCATACATCAAGGTGCTCCCAAGATCCCCTTCCTATATGCTGACCTCGTGAGAGGTGAAGGTGGTGGCAGTACCCAATCCCAGGACGCAGCTTGGATCCCCGGATCCACATGGATTGATGGATCGCTGAGAATGGGGCCCAATTTGATGTATTTGTCTTATATCTACGCCATCCATCCATTTCGCTAGCTCATTTTAGGGCTTGATTTAAAAACTGTAACAGATCCAAATCTAAGGTAGACCACACCAACAGAAACAATGATGATTGAACGCCTACCATTAAAAATTCCAACGGCCTACAGCAATGTTTATTTTTCATAAAACCTTTTAATAAGCTGAAGCACACTTGATTCAAAACTTTTCTAGGCTAGAAAATGTTCTTAAGGATCATTTACCATTTTTTTTCCTATGGTGTGTTCCACATCAGAGCTGGATCTGTTTTATTTTTTACCTCATGCTCTAAATTGAGCTGGTGAAATGGATAAGCGGCATGGATATAAAACATACATTACCGTGGGCTCCACAGTCAAGGATCCACCGAAGCCATGGATCCATGTCCAGAGTAATCAAAATCAATACAATTGTAGCTAATGATATGACATGTTTAAGACAAAATACAATAACGGCTACAGTTGCACTAAATGAATAAACAAGAAATTGCTGAATCGAATGGCAGTAGTGAATGTGAGGATATAGCACGTACATTTTTTTCCCTTGAAGCTCTTGCAACGGCGGTCTCTCAATCTAGCAGCAAAGATGAAAAGTGTAGTAGCTGATGCGCAGAGTCAAGTCAATGAATGGAGAGAAAATGACCACTGTAGGCAAAACTTTTTACCCAGCGGTTTTTATCGCCGAATACAAACTTAAGTTACCAACTTAGACTAGCACGTGCCGACAGCGACATTGAGGACGAAACTACCCCTCCTTTTTACTGCCGTTGCTTTCCTCTCCCTCACTTCTCTCGCTCCATTTTTTAAAAAAACAAGGACGAAAACTCCACCGCTACATCTGTTGCTTGGATCGCACCACGCTCTAGCTGGATCCCACCCTCTCTATTCATCAACATTAGGGGTGTACATGAACCGAGCTAGGTCGGTTAGCTCGCTCGACTCGAGTTGAAAAAACTTGATTCAACTCGGTTCAAAGCTAAGTTCAAGCTGAGTTGAGCTGATTTTTTGAGATCGAAAATGAGTTCGAGCAAACCTCAGCTCGACTCAACTTGGACAGAATCCAGCTCAAATTGGACCAGTTCAATGAATCGGTTACTCTGCCATTGATGTTGCTCACCAACTGTCTGATAAAATGACTCAACGAAATGTGGCCGGTGGTAAGGAAAGTATGTACATGAAACAAATACCTTTTTTCTCTTTATTTTTCTTGGTTTTTATGTTGCTTAAAAGGTATTTGATAAAATACCTATAAAACAATTGCATTTATTTGTAAAATAGTGGGATTTTGAAGTTGCAACTCAGTTGTTTGTGAAAATGCCTCAATGGCGAACTCGGCTTGAGCTGCTGACTAAACCAAGCTGAGATGGCCAGTCAGGCTCAAGGACCGAGCCTAGCCGAGTTCGAGCTGAGGTCAGCCAGTGGCTGAGCCAAGTCGACATGAGGCCCGCTTTACTCGGTTTGACTCGATGTACACCCCTAATCAACATTATCTCATTTTTCTTGAAAATGTTCCCTCCACGGAAGACAATACGCATGACAGGTATGATATACATTTACCTAAATGGCATAATTTTTTTGTGGGCCATTGAAATGCCGAATGAAGCTCCCATCTTGGTTTTCGGTTCATCCATGCGAAAATCATCCTATGAACATGATGGATTACAAGTAAAACATCATTGTAGGGGCATAACAAGGTTTTCACGGTGGAAACAATGTTTCCTGTGGTGTGATCCACTTGATATTTCAATATGCCACCATTTTGGGCTGAAACCCTTGCTTTAGATGGAAAAATGGATGAACGTCATGGATAGTCCACATACATTCAAGGTGGGCCCAACTCAATATTTTTAATTTTTTAATTTTTTTAATATTTTACTATTAATTTTTTAAAAAAAGTTTTTTTAGGTTAGCTTGTTAGTATACACTCATGTCAATACACACACTCCATGTTAGTCACCCCCGCTAGGAATCGATACCAGGACCTCAAGTGTTGACATGAGGTATCTCTACTCAGTCTGCCAATTGAGTTATGGATCTGGGTGTGCCAAACTTAGTTAACTCAGTACTATAAGTGCGTACTGAAAATTTTATGAACCGCTCGGTCAATTTTATTAATTGCTCGATCAAATTCACCGAAGAGAATTTCATGTAAATCTCGGTCAATTTCATTAACTGATCGGTCAAATTCAACAAAGCAAATTGTTAGGCCAGGTCAATTACATTTAAAGTTCATTCCAATTCATGTTAGCCTCACCTAATTTCAAGCTTGCCTCACTCAAATTGATGTTTCCCTTACTCAATTTCTCGGTTGCTTTATTGAATTTTTTTCATTGCCTTGCTCAACTCCTAGGTTGCCTCGCTCAATTTTTAGGTTCCCTTGCTCAATCCTCGCTCCAATTTCTACGTTGCCTCTCTCGCCTCACTCAATTTCTAGCTTCCCTCGCTCAATTCCTAAGTTGCCTTGCTCCAATTTCGATGTTCCCTCACTTAAATCTTAGGTTGCCTCGCTCAATTTCTAGCTTCTTCGCTCAATTTGTAGGTTGCCTCTCTCAATTTCTAGGTTCCCTGGCACAATTAGTAGCTTCCCTCGCCTCGCTCAAATCCTAAATTGTCTTTTACGGTGTGGTCCACTTGATAGTTAGATCTATCTTATTTTTCGTCCCAAGCCTTAATATGAGCTCGTAAAATATATGGACAGTTTGGATATAATACATACATCATGATGGGACCCACAAAAGTAGCATAGCAAAAAAAAAAAAAAAAATTTCAGTTTGCCCCGCTCAATTTTCAGTTTGCCCCGCTCAATTTCTAGTTTGCCCGCTCAATTTTAATTTCCAGTTTGCCCACTCAATTTCAATTTCCAGTTTACCCCGCTCAATTTCCAGTTTGCCCCGCTCAATTTTCAGTTTACTCCGCTCAATTGAGCATTTACCCCACTCAATTTCCAGTTTGCCCCGCTCAATTTTCAGTTTACTCCGCTCAATTGAGCATTTACCCCACTCAATTTTCAGTTTGCCCCGCTCAATTTCCAGTTTGCCCTGCTCAATTTTCAGTTTACCCCACTCAATTGAGCATTTATCCCGCTCAATTTCCAGTTTGCCCCGCTCAATTTTCAATTTGCCCCGCTTAATTTTCAGTTTGCCCTGCTCAATTTCCAGTTTACTCCGCTCAATTTTCAGTTTTCCCCGCTCAATTTGCCCCGCTCTGTTTGCCCAGCTGAATTTCCAGTTTGCCACGCTCAATTTCCAGTTTTCCCTGCTCAATTTCCAGTTTGCCCCGCTCAATTTCCAGTTTACCCCGCTCAAACTGAAATTTTTTTTTCTTTTGTGGGTCCCATCATGATGTATGTGTTATATCCAAACCGTTCATATATGAGCGGGGCAAACTGAAAATTAAGCGGGGTAAACTGAAAATTTGGTTATATGTTTTGGTTTAGGTTTAAGTTAAGGTTTAGGTTTAGGTTTAGGTTATAGGTTCTAGGTTATAGGTTAAAGCTTTAGGGAATTGAGAATAGGTTAAGGTTTAGGTTTAGGGAATTGGGTTCAGGTTTGACATCGGGTTTTCAAGTTTAGGTTTAAGTTAAGGAGTTGAGATTAGGATTAGGTGTAGGTTTAGGTTTAAGGATTTGAGAATACATTTAGGTTTTAGGTTTAGGTTTAGGTTTTAGGTTTAGGTTAGGTTTAGGTGTAGGTTATACGTAATAGCTTTAGGGAATTGAGAATAGGTTAAAGTTTAGGTTTAGGAAATCAGGTTCAGGTTCGGGTTCGGGATAATCCCTAAAAAATAAAATTAAAAAAATAAAAAATAAAAAATAAAAAAAGTGCATTGCATTAACCCGGTCGACCCCAACTCGCTGGCATCTTTTTCATTTTTATTTTTTTTTCCTTTTCCCTGTTGTAATCCCCGCTGGGATTTGAGTTTAGGTTATAGGTTTAGATTTAGGTTATAGGTTATAGGTTTAGGATAAGGTTTAGGTTTAGGTTTAGGTTATAGGTTTTGGGATTTGAGAATGGGTTCGGGTTAGGTTATAGGTTTTGGTTTTGGTTTACGTTATAGGTTATAGGTTTAGGATAAGGTTTAGGTTTAGGTTTAGGTTATAGGTTTTGGGATTTGAGAATGGGTTCGAGTTTATGTTATACGTTTGGGTTTCGGTTTAGGTTATAGGTTTTAAGATTTGAGAATGGGTTTGGGTTTAGGTTATAGGTTTTGGTTTTGGTTTAGGTTATAGGTTTTGGTCTAGGTTATAGGTTATAGGTTTAGGATGAGGTTTAGGTTTAGGTTTATGTTATAGGTTTTGGGATTTGAGAATGGGTTCGGGTTAGGTTATAGGTTTTGGTTTTGGTTTAGGTTATAGGTTTTGGGATTTGGGAATAGTTTTAGGTTATAAGTATAGGTTTAGGTTAGGTTATAGGTTTTGGGATTTAAGAATGGGTTAGGGTTTAGGTTATAAGTTTTGGTTTAGGTTATAGGTTCTGGGATTTGAGAATAGATTTGGGTTTAGGTTATAAGTTTTGGTTTAGGTTTAGGTTATAGGTTTAGGTTTAGGTTTGGGTTTGAGTTTTGGGATTTGAGAATGGGTTCGGGTTTAGGTCATAGGTTTTAGAATTTAAGAATGGGTTTGGGTTTGGGTTATAGGTTTGAGTTTTGGTTTAGGTTATAGGTTTTGGGATTTGAGAATGGGTTCGGGTTTATGTTATAGGTTTGGTTTTGGTTTAGGTTATAGGTTTTGGGATTTGAGAATGGGTTCAGGTTTAGGTTATAGGTTTTGGTTTAGGTTATAGGTTCTGGGATTTGAGAATGGATTTGGGTTTAGGTTATAGGTTTTGGTTTTAGTTTTGGTTTTGGTTTAGGTTATAGGTTTAGGTTTAGGTTTGGGTTTGAGTTTTGGGATTTGAGAATGGGTTCGGGTTTAAGTTACAGGTTTTGAAATTTAAGAATGGGTTCGAGTTTAAGTTATAGGTTTTAGTTTTGGTTTAGGTCATAGGTTTTGGGATTTGAGAATGGGTTCGGGTTTATGTTATAGGTTTGGTTTTAGTTTAGGTTATACGTTTTAGGATTTGAGAATGGGTTCGGGTTTAGGTTATAGGTTTTGGTTTAGGTTATAGGTTCTGGGATTTGAGAATGGATTTGGGTTTAGGTTATAGGTTTTGGTTTAGGTTTAGGTTATAGGTTTAGGTTTGGGTTTGGGTTTGGGTTTTGGGATTTGAGAATGGGTTCGGGTTTAGGTCACAGGTTTTGGAATTTAAGAATGGGTTTGGGTTTAGGTTATAGGTTTTGGGATTTGAGAATGGGTTCGGGTTTATGTTATAGGTTTGGTTTTGGTTTAGGTTATAGGTTTTGGGATTTGAGAATGGGTTCGGGTTTAGGTTATAGGTTTTGGTTTAGGTTATAGGTTCTGGGATTTGAGAATGGATTTGGGTTTAGGTTATAGGACTTGGTTTTAGTTTTGGTTTTGGTTTAGGTTATATGTTTAGGTTTAGGTTTGGGTTTGAGTTTTGGGATTTGAGAATGGGTTTGGGTTTAGGTTACAGGTTTTGGAATTTAAGAATGGGTTCGAGTTTAGGTTATAGGTTTTAGTTTTGTTTTAGGTCATAGGTTTTGGGATTTGAGAATGGGTTCGGGTTTATGTTATAGGTTTGGTTTTGGTTTAGGTTATAGGTTTTGGGATTTAAGAATGGGTTCGGGTTTATGTTATAGGTTTGGGTTTCGGTTTAGGTTATAGGTTTGGAGATTTGAGAATGGGCTTGGGTTTAGGTTATAGGTTTTAGTTTTGGTTTAGCTTATAGGTTTTGGTCTAGGTTATAGGTTATAGGTTTAGGATAAGGTTTAGGTTTAGGTTTAGGTTTAGGTTATAGGTTATAGGTTTAGGATAAGGTTTAGGTTTAGGTTATAGATTTTGGGATTTGAGAATGGGTTTGGGTTAGGTTATAGGTTTTAGTTTTGGTTTAGGTTATTGGTTTTGGGATTTGAGAATGGGTTCTTGGGCTTCATGCAGTCATTTATAGCCTGTTTCATCAACTTATTTGTGTAACTGATTGACTTTTCCTTATTGCAACAGATCCTAAACTTTTGTAACTAATGCACATGCTTGTGAAGTGATGCAGATCGATGGATGGTTGTGAAGTGATTCATTGACTTGTTCTGTGATTGCAGTGATGGATTGTAGGTTTTTGTGAAGTGATGCACATTAATGATTTTTTTTCCAAATCAATGGTTACTTTTCTTTCTTACACTCATTTGTAAACTGATTCATGCACTCATGTGAACTGGATTGTATCATGTGATTGCAGCAGATCCTAATCTAATTTTTCAACTGATTCATAGACTAAACTCCAGACGAATCTGTGAACTGGAACTCATTTGTGAACTGAACTTGAACTGGAATGCGAACTGTAGCTTGAACTGAACATTTTGTTGAAGTCCATACCATTGGAATTTCTGGTGGATGTTGCATGTGGGAGGATTGGAGATGCATATTTCAGATTCAAGCATCTGGTACGTCTCTTGTCAAGAATGCACATGTATAGTTATCATTGTGGTTATAGTTATTCATTATGTGACAGGTTTTCAGGTGAGATGAACGAGTTCCAAAAGAAAACAGTGCGATTTTGAGAAGCGATTCCCAATGTCATTTTATGTTTAAATGCATATTTCAGATTTAAGCATCCGGTACGTCTCTTAACTCAAGAATGCACATGATTGGAGTGGTCTGACCATTTGGACAGACCGTGTTTATTATTTGCTCGAAATTGATGGAGCAGACCCGGATGTGCGTCGAAGCTATCCGGAAGAGCGGGGGTCCCTTGAAGGTGGGAACCGCTGTTATGACCATGATGAAGCTACCCATTTCCTATGAACAGCATTGGAAGGGCCTGGTCATTTGGACAGGCCGTGTTTATGTATTTGTTCAAAATTAATGGAGCAGACCCGAATGTGCGTCGGAGCTATCTGGAAGAGCAGGGGTCCCTCGAAGGTAGGAACCGCTGTTATGATCATGATGAAGCTGTCCATTTACTATGGACGGCAAATGGGCAGGCCATGTTTATATTTATATTTGCAGGTACCATACCTTTAATCTAAACCCGAACCGATTCTCAAACCCAAAAACCTATAACCTAAACCCAAACCCATTCTCAAATCCCAAACCTATAAACCTAAATCAAAACCAAAACCTATGACCTAAACCCGAACCCATTCTCAAATCCCAAAACCTATCACCTAAATTAAAACCATAACTAAAACCTATAACCTAAACCCGAACCCATTCTCAAATCCTAAAACCTAAAACCTAAACCTAAACCTAAACCTTATCCTAAACCTATAACCTATAACCTAAACCAAAACCATAACCAAAACCTATAACCTAAACCCGAACCCATTCTCAAATCCTAAAACCTATAACCTAAACCAAAACCATAACCTAAACCTATAACCTAAACCCGAATCTATTCTCAAATCCAAAAACCTATAACATAAACCTAAACCTTATCCTAAACCTATAACCTATAACCTAAACCAAAACCTATAACCAAAACCAAAACCTAAACCCTACCCATTCTCCAATCCCGAAACCTTTAACCTAAACCGAAACCAAAACCTATGACCTAAACCCAAACCCATTCTCAAATCCCAAAACCTTTGACCTAAACCCGAACCCATTCTCAAATCTCCAAACCTATAACCTAAACCAAAACCAAAACCTATGACCTAAACCCGAACCCATTCTCAAATCCAAAAACCTATAACCTAAACCTAAACCTAAACCTATAACCTAAACCCGAACCCATTCTAAAATCCAAAACCTATAACCAAAACCAAAACCTATAACCTAAATCCGAACCGATTCTCAAATCCTGAAACCTATAACCTAAACTAAAACCATAACCAAAACCTATAACCTAAACTCAAACCCATTCTCAAATCCAAAAACCTATAACCTAAACCTAAACATTAACCTAAACCAAAACCAAAACCTAAGACCTAAACCCGAACGCATTCTCAAATCCTAAAACCTATAACCTAAACCAAAACCATAAAACCATAACCAAAACCTATAACCTAAACCCGAACCCATTCTCAAATATTCTAAAAACCTATAACCTAAACCTAAAACCTTATCCTAAACCTCTAACCTATAACCTAAACCAAAACCAAAACCAAAACCAAAACCTAAGACCTAAACCCGAACCCATTCTCCAATCCCAAAACCTATAACCTAAACCGAAACCAAAACCTATGACCTAAACCTGAACCCATTCTCAAATCCCAAAACCTATGACCTAAACCCGAACCCATTCTCAAATTCAAAACCTATAACCTAAACCAAAACTAAAACCAAAACCAAAACCTATAACCTAAACCCGAACCGATTCTCAAGTCCTAAAACCTATAACCTAAACCAAAACCATAACCAAAACCAAAACCAAAACCTAAATCTAAGACCTAAACCCGAACCCATTCTCCAATCCCAAAACCTATAACCTAAACCGAAACTAAAACCTATGACCTAAACCCGAACCCATTCTCAAATCCAAAACCTATAACCTAAACCAAAATTAAAACCAAAACCAAAACCTTTAACCTAAACCCGAACCGATTCTCAAGTCCTAAAACCTATAACCTAAACTAAAACCATAACCAAAACCAAAACCAAAACCAAAACCTAAGACCTAAACCCGAACCCATTCTCCAATCCCAAAACCTATAACCTAAACCGAAACCAAAACCTATGACCTAAATCCGAACCCATTCTCAAACCCCAAAACATATAACCTAAACCTAAACCTAAACCTTATCCTAAACCTATAACTTATAACCTAAACCAAAACCAAAACCTATAACCTAAACTCGAACCCATTATTAAATTCCAAAACCTATAACCTAAACCTAACCTTAACCTAAACCTAAACCTATAACCTATAACCTTAACCAAAACCTATAACCTAAACCAATACCAAAACATATAACCTAAACCTGAACCCATTCTCAAATCCCAAAACCTATAACCTAAACCTAAACCTAAACCTTATCCTAAACCTATAACCTATAACCTAAACCAAAACCAAAACCTATAACCTAAACCCGAATCCATTATCAAATCCCAAAACCTATAACCTAAACCTAACCTTAACCTAAACCTAAACCTATAACCTATAACCTATAATCTTAACCAAAACCTATAACCTAAACCAATATCAAAACCTATAACCTAAACCCGAACCCATTCTCAAATCCCAAAACCAATACCAAAACCTATAACCTAAACCAATACCAAAACCTATAACCTTAACCCAAACCCATTCTCAAATCCCAAAACCTTAACCTATAACCTAACCTAAACCTATAGTTATAACCTAAAACTATTCCCAAATCCCAAAACCTATAATCTAAACCTAAACTTAAACATAAACCCGAACCCATTATTAAATCTCAAAGCCTATAACCTAAACCAAAACCAAAACCTATAACCTAAACCCGAACCCATTCTCAAATCCAAAAACCTATAACATAAACCTAAACCTTGACATAAACCTATAACCTATAACCTATAACCTAAACCAAAACCTATAACCTAAACCTAAACCAAAACCCATTATCAAATCCCAAAACCTATAACTTAAACCAAATCCTATAACCTAAACCTGAACCCATTCTCAAATCCAAAAACCTATAACCTAAACCTAAACCTTAACATAAACCTATAACCTAAACCAAAACCTATAACCTAAACCTAAATCAAAACCTATAGCCTAAACCAAAACCAAAACCTATAACCTAAACCAAAACCTATTATCAAATCCCAAAACCTATAACCTAAACTGAAACCAAAACCTATAACCTAAACCCCGAACCCATTCTCAAATCCCAAAACCTAAACCTATAACATAAACTCAAATCCCTAAACCTAATCCCATAACCTAAACTCAAATCCCTAAACCTTAACTTAAACCTAACCTAAACTTATACTTATAACCTAAAACTATTCACAAATCCCAAAACCTATAACCTAAACCTAAACCTAAACTTGAAAACCCAAACCTAAACCCGATCCCAAACCCAAACCTAAACTTTAACGTATTCTCAATTCCCTAAAGCTATTACCTATAACCTACACCTAAACCTAACCTAAACCTATAACCTTAACCTAAACCTAAAACCTAAACCTAAACCTAAACCTAAACTTAAAACCTAAATGTATTCTCAAATCCTTAAACATAAACCTACACCTAATCCTAATCTCAACTCCTTAACCTAAACCTAAACTTGAAAATCCAAACTAAATCCGATCTCAAACCTGAACCCGATTCCCTAAACCTAAACCTTAACCTATTTTCAATTTCCTAAAGCTTTAACTTATAACTTAGAACCTATAACCTAAACCTAAACCTTAACCTAAATCTAAACCAAAACATATAACCAAATTTTTAGTTTGCCCCGCTCAATTTTCAGTTTGCCCCGCTCAATTTCTAGTTTGCCTAGCTTAATTTTCAGTTTGCCTCGCTCAATTTTCAGTTTTCCCCGCTCATATATGGGCGGTTTGGATATAACACATACATCATGATGGGACCCACAAAAGAAAAAAAAAATTAATTTGCCCCGCTCAATTTCAATTGAGCGGGGCAAACTGGAAATTGAGCGGGGCAAACTAGAAATTGAGCTGGGCAAACTGAAAATTGAGCGAGGAAAACTAGAAATTGAGCGGGGCAAACTGAAAATTGAGCGGGCAAACTAGAAATTGAGCGAGGCAAACTCAATTTATTTATTTTTTCTTGCTATGTTACTTTTGTGGGTCCGATCATGATGTATGTGTTATATCCAAACCGTCCATATATTTTACGAGCTCGTATTAAGGCTTGAGACGAAAAATAAGATAGATCTAACTATCAAGTGGACCACACTGTAAAAGGCAATGGGAAATTGAACGTCTACCATTGAAACCCTTTTAGGGGTTACAGAAGTTTTGGATCATTATGAAATTTTTTTCCCTCTTCATCCATGTCTTTTTGACCCTATGAATGAACTTAGACGAGGAGGATTTCTCATAAACATCACAGTGGGCCCTCTAAAGGCTTCTAATGGTTGACGCTCATTCAACACTATTTCCTGTAATATGGCACACTTGAGAACTGGATATATCTCATTTTTGGTCTCATACCATAAAATGATCTGAAAAAATATATGAATTGAGTGAGACAGCCTAGGAATTGTGCGAGGGAAGCTAGAAATCCAGTGAGGCAATATATAAATTGAGCGAAGGAACCTAGGAATTGAGCGAGACAACCTAGCAATTGAGTGATGCAACGTAGAAATTCAGCGAGGCAACTTAGGATTTGAGCGAGGTTCCCTCGCTCAATTTCAACGTAGCCTAAACCTCGCTCAATTTTTAGGTTCCCTCGCTCAATTTCTAGCTTTCCTCGCTCAAATCCTAAGTTGTCTCGCTCAATTTCTAGATTCCCTCGCCGAACTCCTATGTTACCTCGCTCAATTTCTAGCTTCCCTCACTCAATTCATACCTTATCCTACTCAATTTTCAATTTACTCACTCAATTTCATATTTGTCTCGCTCAATTTTTAGTTTGACCATGAAGTGATTGAAATTGATCGTGAAGTGAATGAAATGTATTTTCGACCATTGACCTGATGGAATCTTGGAAAATAACTAGGTTGGTTGGATAAAATAGCTTGTTCTACCCCAAAATCATATGTGGTACGTCAAGTAACTAATTTTATTTTAGAAGATATTCTTGTTAAATGAATAAAGAAAGAAATGAAAAAAAAAAAAAAAAAGAGAGAAAAATTTATACACACACACACACACATTTATAAAAACATGTATTCAAGAAAAATGTAAGTACAATAAAGTTCTCCATGCAAAAAATAAAATTAAAAAAAAGAAAAAAGAAAAAAGAAAAAAAAGTGCATAGCATTGTAGTTATGGCTACGGATTATGGCTACGGTATAATCCGTAGCCATAGGCCTATCCACCGGGTTGACCCTGCCGACCCCAACTTGCTGTCTTCTTTTTCAATTTTAATTTTTTTTCCCCTTTCCCAGTTGTAATTCCCACTGATTTTTGTGGGTCCCATTATGAGGTGTATGTTATATCCAAACCGTCCATCTATTCGGTGAACTCGTATTAATGCTTGAGATGAAAAATAAGACAGATCTAGCTATCAAGTGGATCACACAGTAAAAGGTAATGGAGAATTGAATGTCTACCATTGAAAGCCTTTTAGGGGTTGCAGAAGTTTTGGATCATAATGGAATTTGTTTTTCCTCTTCATCCAGGCCTTTGTGACCTTATGAATAGATTGGATGGAAAATAAATGTTACGATGGGCCTTACAAAAATTTTTAACAGTGAAAATCAATTTTCCCGCTGCTCTTTGTGGTGTGGTCCATTGATTTATGGATATGATTTATTTTTTTTGGATAATGCTCCGAAATGATTTTGAAATATGGATGAACGTTGTGGATATGATAAATACATAGCTGTGGGGCCATGTAACTTTGATCTCTCCTAAGCCGTTCGTACAACTCTCTGTTGGAGGAGCGTCAGCTCTCGTCTTCGCAGTGAAAAGGAGGGGTAGTTTCGTCCTCAAAGTCGCTGTCCGCACGTGCTAGTCTAAGTTGGTAAATAAAAACCGCTGGGTAAAAGGTTTTGTCTACAGTGGTCATTTTCTCATGAATGGAACTCCACAGCTAAAGTATACCGCTGTGAAAATGGGAGCAAAAGGATAGTTTGCAATGCTTGGGTGGAGGACTATACATGTTTAACTGATCCCAGACGTTAGTATGGTGGGCCTCACCATGGATGTCCTATGAACCACGATTAATGCAGATTTAATTGGTGGAATGGAAAGCCTTGCCATATTTTCTCTATTAACCATTCCCTTGTTTGCCAACTAGCGAATGATCAAGCAATTGTCCATTTCAAAGAGTTCTTGTCCATTGAGTATACACAAAGAGGATCATAATATTAACGGTTTGGATCATTAAACAATGGGCTCCACTTATGCAAACTGAATGCCACCAGTGTACAATCTTTTTAGCTTGGGCATTGCAGTGGGTATGGGTTTCTGGTCCCAGTGGCCCTGTTCTGTTACGGAGCCTATCTAGACCAAAGTTATGGCATTGTATCCTGAATCCGCATCTTAATTTTTTTGGAATGTGAAAATGCTCTTCCGCATATATGCGACTTGTAAAGCGGGCTCTTAGTTCTTTAAAAAAAGGATGTAGGCTCATTAAAAACTTAAATTTGGCAAAGGATGTAGGCTCATTAAAAACTTAAATTTGGCTCACCCTTGGCTAATCTAATGCATTTATTTTAATCGAACTGCTATGAACCGACAGAAGGCTCTTTCCAATTCTATATTTAAAGCTCTCTATGGCCCACAACTATAGTAACGTTGTGTATTAATTATGAATTATTTTCTCATGTATGGTCCATCTATTATGAGTTTTGTCCTGAAACTTGGGGCAACGACATGAAATTAAAATCTCTTACATGTGTGCGGGATGAATTTGCTTCAATATTACTTAGTGGGCCCCATATAAAAACTTTGTGCCCTTTCGGACGAGGGCCATTTGGTCATTTTCTTCTTAGTTTTTTCATATGTCGGGAGGATCATGTTTTTTAGCTTCCTTCATTGATTTCTTTTATATTTATTATTATTATTATTATTATTATTATTATTATTATTTGTTTTTTGATATGAATGGTAAAAGTTTGTGAAAGGGAATATGGTGTATAAAAATATTGTAATAGATAAATTTTTATAATGGAAAGATAATGTAAAAGATAAATTTTGTAATAGAAGAATGTTGTTATGGATAAATATGATGAACATTGAAATATATTAATGTTATAATAGATAATTATTGTAATGGTTGAATTTTTGTGATGAAAGAATATGAGATGGATGTATGTTGTAATGAATGAATGTTGTATGGTGGATCATCGAAATTTATTATGGATCGCTCATATTCATTATGGATTACTCATATTTTCAATACGGATTGTCGATATTCAATATATATCATCAATATTCACCGTGGATCCTCGATATTTTCAATGTGGATCGTTGATATTTCACTGTGAATTGTAGATATTCACAGTGGGGTACCGGTCCAACGAAAATATTGGCTATAACTCCATCATTACAAGTTTGACTTATGTGATATTGTGTTATTTAGGAAGGGAATTTGATAAACTTTTTTAAAAAAAATTATAATCATCTCATTTCGGCACCATTCTATTGCCCCAAAGTAAGCCCAAAGCTCATTATTCACTATGGGATTACTGATATTTATGATGGGTTATCAATTTGACAGCCATAATTCTCTTGTTGTTCACTCCCCAAGTGCAGGGTTGTGATGTAGTAATAACTCGGTAAGACCGAGGTCGAATCCCAAGGGACTGAAACTTGTACGTTATCTAAAATTATCTAGAACTAGAACTAGGCTAAGATGAATTCTAAATCAATTAGCAATGGTGTAATACTTGTAGAATAATTAATCGAAAACTTAGGAAACAAATCAGAGATAGGGAACTAGGGATTCAGAGGATCCACTTGTAGAGATCAGGGAGAACTTATGCTTACATCAAAAATCATGAAAATTACTGAACTGCCGTTGATCTAGTTTTCAAAGAGATGAAAGGTGTATGAATTAGAATGGATTCCATCACCAAACCATGCCCACAGACTATGGCAAACAACAGAATTAAACTAATTACCAACCAATCATATGTATGAAGGTTAAGAAGGGTACCGTCATCCAACCATGCCCAGGAGACTATGGTGAACAACGGGACGTCCTAACGTCATAAACATAAAAGGGATAAGAAAATATTCAAAGCATTGCAGACCCATTGTAATTTCAGTCACAACAGACCATTAAAAATCAAAAATATTTTCATTAAAATCAAACTAAAACCAACTTCAATTCAAAAATTAAAATTAAATTAAAAGCATATAATCTCTCATCTCACTACAAGCTTCACCTCCTAGCCCTAGCTAGGAGGATTTAGCCTGCCATGGATGGGCTCAATCCAAATAAATAAAGAGAAAAAGAAAAGGAAAAGAAAAGGGAAAGAAAAAACCAAGCTCCTCTCTCTCTCCTCTACCCACGTTGAAACCCAAGCTCGAGCCCTCTGTTCTTCCTCCCAAGACCTGAATGAATGCTTCCCACGTCCAAAAACCTCCTTTTATAGCTGCTGGAAGGCTGGAGTCAGTGACAGAGTTGTAGCAGGACACGGAGTGCAATTTTCGCAGCCAAGTTCGGTGCCTCGAAACACGCCACTTTTCTCGCTCAAATTCCAAAAAAACACCGTCTCTTAGTACTTTCTTGGGTCCTCTACATGATAGACGGTTCAGATCTGCCATATGATCAAAGATGGTGGGCCAAAACTGTCCGGAAAAGTCGGTTTTCGCGGATGTGCGAAACCTTTCGCACCATTTCGCTGTTGTGGTCGGTGGGCCCCACAGAAGCATTTTCTGGAAAATCCACTCCGTCCATTAGATTCAGAACGAAATTTCAGTCAAGAATGGGTGGTTTTGAACATCCATTGACGTGGCCCAGAGAAGAAATCACAGAAGAATCAGTTTTGAACGTTACCGAGCAGCCCTTTTGTGGCCTCTGTATCTCACACGTGTGCACGCATGGGTGAAAAGTGATAACATGGTTTTGTAGTTCTCGCGGCTGTCTACACGGTGGACGGTTCAGATCGAGCTTATGGAGCACGTGTGGGGCCCACAGATGATCGCAAAAATGGCCAGCGGCCGTGCGTTACGCGGTGCGAAAGCGGAAACTTCTTCCGCTGTGATGCTTGTGGGGCCCATTTCGGTTTTCTTTTCAAAAATCCACACCGTCCATTAGCTTCAGGACGAAAAACCGTCCAGGAATGCTGAGTTTTGGAGCCATTTCGGTGTGGTCCACAGAATCTGTAACCCAGCCGTCCATCCTGCGTTTTCCATCCATCTATGTCCATACCTGTGCATGGGATCAAAAGGACAGCTTGGTGAGGTTAATACCCCCCCTTTACACGCAATGGACGGATCTGATCTATCAAAATATCGACGAGTGGGGCCCACGTCGATCTTCCCCGTCGGCCGTGAAGACGCTGTAGCGTCTTTCTGTTTTGAGAAAAACGTCGGTCAGCGCCTGTGCTGACCGACTTCTTTATTCAGTACTCGGCGTTTGTACGTGTGCTGTGCACACGCACGATGTAAGGTGGGTCCCTCTTCGACGTATGTGAGAAATCCGCTCCGTTCATCTGCTTTACCATCTCCTTTTAACCGTAGGGACCAAATTTGAAGCGTATCCAGATAGCAGGTGGGCCCCAAATTGAAGATTGATGGGCTGATTTGACCGTTGGGCCACTTCTAGAGAGATCTAACGGGTGAAATTTGACTTGTACGGTTAATTTATGGTCGTCAGACCATGTATGAAGTTCTGAGCCAAACGGATGGTGGGAACCTCGTGATCTTGCATTATGGACGTCCTTCAGGCCACTTGAGCTTCAGTTCCTTGATTTTCTCGGATTTCTGACCGTGTATATTTGTCAATCTTGGTCCCCTGGAGTGTGTCCCTTGCCTTTGGCATCATCAGATCGTTAAATCTCAACTTTTAACGTCCTTTTTTCCATCCATGCTCATAAAATCACTTTGCCACACAAGAATGAGAAAATGAGCCATTAGACAGCATTATATTCGTAAATCCAGACAATATCTGGGGTCTAATATGCAATATTTGACCCTCAACACTTGTTACATATTTTATTTGGGTGATCTTTATCCATGTTAAAAATATAATTCATTAATTTTTAAATATCTTTGGAATAACCTCATTTAGACACCATTTGATTGGTCAAAAGTGAACTTAGTGTTTACTATTTATCATGGAGTTACGGATATTTACTATGGGGTACTGGTCCGACAAAAATTGTCATAACTCGCTTGTTATATGTCTAATTTAGGTAATCTTATACTCGCTATAAAGGTAATTTGATGAAATTTCAAATGTTTTTTGAATCATTTCATTTGAATACTATTCGATCACTGAAAAATTGACCCAAATTTCATCAGTCACTATAGACTTTCAAATAATAAACTTTGATACTACTTTTAGGTAATCAAATGATATCCAAATGAAATAATTCCAAAGTTATTTGAAAGTTCATCAAATTATATTTTCAACAAGAATAAGATCACACAAATCATAAATATAATGAATGGATTAAATCAGCCAAAGATTAATTAGAATTTCAATTTTGGGTGGGCACACGTCTATTTTTAAAAGGATTTTACAATTTCCAAAATGAGAGCAGCCCAACTGTAGCACATGGGCATTTTCATCCTGTAAAAGATTAAATGGTATATTTAGGGCTACAATTCCTTAAACGTGGTCCACATGGACTCTTGTGACAACAAGACACAATACATGGCCATTTGGACAAAAAACCCATGTGATGGGAAAGTAATATACAAAAGTTTTTGTGGACATGGAAGGAGCAGAAAAAGATATGGTATTCGTGGACGCAAGGAGCGGAAAAAGATAAGGTTTTGGTGTGTTACCCTGATTAAACTTAGTGGGTGTTGACATAAGTGCGGGGCCACCTTGATGGACAACATGGTATATCCAAGCCATCCATCAGTTTTCTCAGCTCATTTTAGAACATCTTCCGAAAAATAAAGAAGAAAAAAAATCACAACTGAACCACACAGAATGAAACGGTGGTTATTGAACACCCACCGTTTAGAAAATTCCTATTTGCCATCGACATTGTTGGTAAGGCCAGTAGCCCCAAGAAGGGCTGCTGATTGAGTCCACGCTGACCACCGGATGTGTCACCCAACATGTGCCAAATCCCAAAACTCAGCTCGATCGTTGATTTAAATGGACCATATGATTGGAAAAAAAGGTCCTATTTTTCTTGGAATGGCTCATATGTATAACGGATGGGCGTGATTTTTGGCCCTAAGGTTACCTTTCGGTGGTTATGCTACGGAGAATACATGATAGGAAGGGGTATTTTATCCTTACCCCTTCATCTTAACCATTATATATTACCTATCTCTCCAAATTAATTGTAGAAGTCATCCAATCCACATGATTTTTGCGATCTGACACATCTAATTTAGGGCCTCACATGATTGATTTTGATTTCGGTATTAAATAATCATATAGGATTGTACAATCGACATACTTCCGGGAGAGATTGATGCACCATAGTGATCTCAAGATAGAAAAGTGATGACTTACAGCCGGCTGTGTATGGTCTGGATGTTCTACACAAGCAACAATGTCTGTAGATGATCTACCATTTACAAAACAATTAAGGCTTATAAAAGCGGATCATGAGAGACTCGTAAACACATAACATCATAAAGGGCAAAAGTGGAAACATAATTTTTTACTTGTTACGCACAACTGATGGTTCAATAATCCAAACCTGATCTTTGGCAGACGGTACGTTAATTGCTGACGAGCAAGAACCTGTAACTCATGTTCCTCGTAATGCTTCCAAAGCCTTTCTACTATACTCAAACTTCTCAAACTAGATATACCACATTGGTAACATAGACACAACTCTCATCATAACATGGATCAGATATCACACGTGTGCTGAGTGGCACATGTGCCCCCATGTGTACACATGAATAGATTAATGAATGTGTACGAGAAAGTTAGAAACAAACAAGAGTTGGAATGTTATAAGTAATATATTATTCCCAGTCAGTTCCCAATTCCAAACAGACCAAATGAAAAAACTCCAATCACATCATTGAAAGGATCAATGGCTAGTTTCCTGTCACCATCATTACAAACCAAATCTCAGCCATTGATATCATCCATACCCCACAAGTTGAAAATTGCTTTTTAACACGTATATGGCATTTGAACTGTACATCAGGAGGTGGATGCGACGTAAACAGACCATGTGGCCAAAAAAAAAAAAACACTTCAGACTGTCCAACTATCACATATGAGCCACACAGTGTTCCAATTGTTCTTTATTTCATTGTTAATTCGGCCTGGAAAATGAGTAGCTATTTATACCGCCTACAAGAAAAACAAGAGGTGAGAGAATGAATATAGGAAAAAACTTATTGGAGGGAGACTTTATGACGAATAAGACTAGAGTTTCTTTGAGTGCATGCAGCATAACCTACAACAAACATATTGGAGGAAGACTTTTTTTTTTTTTTTTTTCTTTGAAGGTCGGAGCACCGAGCACCCCACCTGAACTTTGTTGAAAAAGAAAACAAATACAATTTTCAGGCGGGGCACAATAAAAAAGGACTGAGCCTTGCCTATCATATATCCCAACCACAACTTTGAAAAACATCCAACATCCGCTCTACTCATACATACACTGCAGCAAAAAAGGAAAGTAAAAGAAAACACCAAGGTCATAAAAGAATAGGCCCAACTGAGGAGCATCTCCGAGGTTCCCATAGAGAAGAAAAATCAGACCGAAAACACCAGCCAAAACACCTCCATAAAGCACCCTACTTGCGAATTGAAGCATCCTTTTGAGCAATTAGAAAACATCCAGCCTAACAAAAGATACTGCACAAGCAGTAGAGGCCATAAACCCAAAGGTTCAGCAGCATAAGGCATAATTTCAATTTGGAAACCATTCTCCATCCATGCTCTGGAGCCACCCTTGTTCTGCACCTGCACGGATAAAACACTGCCTTTCTCCTACAATTGACTATTCCACTACAAAATTGAAAATGGAAAATCAAAATCATTCTGGTTGTAAATATCAATTCCTTGCTAAATTACTATAGTATCCGGAAAAAAAAAAAAAAAAAAAAAAAAAAAAAAAACCTATATAAAATGAACATGGCCATAGGATTTGGAAATAAGGAATGTGTGTGCGCACACTCAGATTGATTTGCACACCCCTTATTTTGCATACACCTTCGTTTGATTTTTGTATTATTTCAAATTCTCAAATTGAAAATGGGTGTGCTGAAATTAATGTGGTTTTAAATATCAATTCCAATGCTAAATTACTATACGAGCTATAAAATTTCAAATAAATAATTTTTTTTTTTTTTTAAAAGGTAAAAAGGTAAAAAAGACCCACATGAAAAAAAAAAAAAAGCATCAAAAAGTGTTTTTTATTCACTTTTTTTTTTTTTTTTTTTTGCAACGTACCTTGGACCCTGAAGGAACACCTTTCCACGAGGGTATTTTGGCAGACCCGCAATCAGCACAACTCCTCTTCAGCTCATCTGAAACCTCCCCTGCAGATTCCAATTTCTGCAACAAACAGAAAATTAAAAACAAAAATAAATTTGAATGTTGATCTCAAATATCAAAATGCCCCACAAGAAAGAAGGCCTTTTTAAACTAGAAACTGTAAACTCAAGAATTTAGAGAATGTTTTTCTGTCTTTCTTCAACCCAAAGGTGGGTTTAAATAACCACATTACAAGGCTATACAAGGAAGCTTATTTAGAGCTTCTCTATACATGGTATTTTACACCTAACAACCCATATATACAATATTCTAGTAACTCATATACATGATATTTACATCCTCCCTCAAACTGATGTGGGATAATGAACCAACATTAGTTTGCCACGAAGAAACCTATAACGAGATGAGGTCATTGTTTTGGTAAATAAATCACCAAATTGCAGCTTTGATGTCACATGAACAAGAGAAATGATTCCGGCTATGTATTTTTTTCTCACAAAGTGGCAGTCAACTTCAATTTGTTTAGTGCGCTTGTGAAATACTGTATTCGAAGCCAACTAAATCGCACTAAGAGTGTCAACATATAATGGAGTCGCCACAGAAAATGGATCCCAAGTTCCGTCAACAATCTCCGGAACCAAGTAATTTCACTACATGCATCCGCCATTGCACAGTATTCGGCTTCTGTGTTGGATCTAGATACCGTGGTTTGCTTTTTACACTTTCAGCTAACCAATGATTGTCCTAAGAAAACACAATAACCAGTGGTGGACTGTCGTGAAATGGGACATCCTGCCCAATCTAAATTAGAGTAAGCAGATAATTGTAGATTAGGCGATGATGGAAAGAGAAGCGTCGGTTTGAGGGTACCTCTAAGGTATTGAATAATGCAATGAACTGCCGTCATATCCAATGTGCAAGGAGCCTCAACAAACTAGCTAACAACATGAATTGCATATGATATATCGGGACAAGACATGGAGAGATAGATTAATCTCCCCACTAGCTGCCTATAGGATGTAATATCGGAGAAAAGGTCGCCATTATCTTTCCCATACTTGACATTCAATTCCAGAGGAGTCTCATGGGTCTTGTTATCTGTAAGGTTTGCTAGCTTGATCAAATCACAGGTATACTTTCGTTAATTTAAGAAATAACCTTGAGTATTACGAGAAATTTCAAGACCCAAAAAATATATTAACAGCCCCATATCCTTCATATGAAATGAGGAGTGAAGTAATAATTCGAGATCGGCAATTCCTTAAACATCACTTCCTGTGATGAGAATATTATCAATGTAGACCAATAAATTAAGTAGACCTAAATTAGACTTAAGAATAAACAATGATGAATCATATTAGCTTTGAGAATAGCCATCCATGGTTAACACCCCATGGAATTTTTCAAACCATGCTCTTAGTGCTTGTTTGAGTCCATATAAAGCTTTAGATAGCTTGCAAACTAAGCGTGGATCTTTAGATTTATAACCGGGAGGTTACTTCAAGCAAACTTCTTCTTCGAGAGGAAAGCATTCTTAACATCGAGTTGACTGAGTTGCTAGCCTTTAGAAACACTTATAGCGATCAAGGAACAGACCGTTTTCATTTTTCCCACTGGAGCGAATGTCTCATCATAATCAACTCCATACTCTTGTTTATAACATTGGGCCACGAGCCGAGCTTTGTATCGATCTAAGCTCCCATCAGATTTTAATTTCACAGTACATACCTATTTGCTTCCTATCACTTACTTCCCCTCAGGTAATGGAACAAGCGTCCAAGTAGCATTCTCCTCGAGTGCCTGAATCTCATCATCTATGGCCTTTACCCAACACGGTTGTATAGATGCCTGAGAATAAGAAGTAGGGACAACCAAAGAATCTAATTCAGAAAACAAGGCATGATGAGAGGCAAAAAGATTTAATCAACGGGGAGGAACAGACGGACGACTAGAACGATGTAATTGAATCTCGCTAGAAGATGAGATAGTTACCTACACTATAGGAGAAGAAGACACTTAATTGGAAGCAGGAGCAGCTGAGGGAGAGGACCCAAGAGAGCTTGGCTTCACATGATGTTGGTAGACCTGCAAAGGAGGAGCGGGAGAAGGAAGCATAGAATGATTGTCTTTAAAAGAAGACATATGAGAAATGGAAGATGGAACAATGGTAACTGAAGGAGATGCATGGACAACTTTATAGTATAGTAAATTTTCAAAGAATTTGACATGTCAAGACACATGAACACGATGAGAAGATGGATCATAACAACGATACCCTTTCTGATGCACCCATATCCAAAAATACACATGTAGCTACCCTGAGACTGAGTTTATCATGTTCTCGTCTTGAAAGATGAACAAAAGCAATGCATCCAAACACTCGCAACCAACTATAATTTGGATCTTGATCATGAAGGAAGAACATGAGAGTTTTCCGGTTGACCAAAACACTGGAAGGTAATCGATTGATCAAATACATAGCTGTTGATTTTGCTTCAACCTAAAGAAATTTCGGAACACTTGCATACTCCATCATGGTGGTAGCAACCTCAGTAATGTGCCGATTGTTTCGTTTTGCTACTCCATTTTGCTCTGGTGTGTGAGGACACGTTCGTTGATGTATAGTTCCATTTGAACTTAGAAAAGTCTCAAACTCGGAGGACATATATTCTCCCCCAGAGTTAGACCGTAGAACTTTAATTTTCTTTGCAAATTGGGTCTCCACATATGACGAAAATTGTATGTAACATGAAAATGCTTCAGACTTGTGCTTCATGAAATAAATCCAAGTGTATCTTGAAAAGTCTTCCACAAAGATGATGTAATACAGCGAACCACCAGGAGCCATGATTGGAAATGGACCCCAAACATCAGTATGAATAAGATCAAACAGATTCTGAGTATGAGTGTTACTTAATGAAAGGGGCAATACAGTAGATTTATACACTTTGCAACTAACATAGTTCATATCAATGGAAATGGGACTAATATTGATTTCTTCATTCAAAAGACTGGATCTAAATAAGAAAAGTATGTTGTTAGAATTTGGATGCCCTAAATGACTATGCCAAAGTTTCCGGCATTTATTTGCAAAAGAAATATCATGAGAAGATGGAAGAAAAAAGCAACGTGATGAGACAACTCCACGATCGAACGCCAAAGTAAATAACCGTCCTCTCTTATGGCCCTTCCCAATCAGCTTCCTTGTTTCCACATCCTGTATGAAACAACCAGACTGAGAAAGCAAAACCAAACAGTTATTCTCCACTAGTTGAGCAATCGAAATCAAGTTGGAAGATAATTTAGGAACATAAAACACTTTGCGAAGGAAGAAATTGCGAGATGAGGAAGGTGAGACTTTCAAGGACCCGATATGAGAGATAGGTAAATGGTTCCCATCCACAGTGCAGATGGAACCCGCACCACTATATGAAACACAATCAGTTAGACAAGAAAGATCCCCGGTCATATGATTAGATGCCCCTGAGTCAATATACCAAAAATTTCTAAGATCAATATTACCTATCGAACCTGAAGAACCCATCGCTTGAAGGATTTGTTAAATTTGTTTTGGAGAAAGTAGATTAGGCTCCACCGACGAGGCCACAGATGAATCTGAGTTAGGCATCGCAGCAATGGAAGCCAGAAATGCACATCCACGTCGCTAGTAGTGAGGAGGTAGAGGAGTGCGAGTCGGGCAAGTTGCTATATCATGTCTTTCTTATTTGCAGAATCGACAAAACAGAGTACTTAGTCCAAAGGAATTCATAGTTGCCTTCTTATTGGGACAACGAGCAGCCACATAACCAAATCCATTACACTCAAAACATTTAACTTTCGACATGTCGCATGACTTTCTGAAAAAATTGCGAGTAATAAAGGTAGCATCAGGAACAACCTCTCTCATGGAAGCAAGGGTTTTCAAACGTGTTTCTTCTGCCATCAAATCAGATAGAGCGGCCTTAAGAGATGGAAGTTGAGGCCGGTTCATCAGAGTGGCTCAAGTTGGTTCAAACTCCGGACGGAGTTTATACAAAAATTGCATCGATTTACTAGTGTCTCAAAGTATCTTTACTGTCTCAACCATCGTAGGGGGAATAACTGGATCCATAAGTTGAATCTCATGCTAAAGGGAGGTAAGTTTAGAATAGAAATCTTGTATACTCAAAGCTCCTTGTTCTAATTTTGATAGCTCATACTCTACTTGATAGTGACGAGCATGATTGGATTGTTGATAACACATTTTCGTGTAAGCCCATATTTCGGATGCAATCTCAAATGACATGAGGTTAATTGCAATGTTGCTCTCAACACTGTTAAGGTTCCATGTGACCACCTTTGAATTATATGTGATCCAAGATAGGAGTTCCTTTTCATCTTTTGGTTTGCCCGTAGAACCATTTACATAGCCGTAGAGGCTCTTTCTTGCTAAAAAATGCTGCAATTGAAACTGCCACGGAAATTTTTTTCCCATCGAACCTAACATGGATATTTTCAATCTCATCAGAGCCATAAGAAAAACCATAAAGAAAAAATGTACTACTAATTTCTGGGCGAGCATGACTAAATCTGACGAGTATAGGTAGAGCTATTGTTGTTGATGGACTGAATCTGACGAATAAGAAACTTGATTGGTTCAACAGATCTCAAATCAAAGAAGCCAGATGCGAAGACAGATCTCAAATCAGAGGTGGATCTGGAGTTGTGGCAGGATCTGGAGGAATGGATAGATCTGGAGGTGGTCGCCGGATCTGGAGGCGTGGCCGATCTTGCGGCAGGTATGGGCCGCCGGAATCGCTGGAGGCTGCTGGAATCTCTATTGGGGCCATTGGAAATCGATGGGGGGCCGCTGGAATCTCGATGAGGGCCGCCGAAATCAATGGGGGCCGCTGGAATCTCAATGGGGGCCACCGTAATCTCGATGGGGGCTGTCGAAATCGATGATGGACCGCCGGAATCAATGGAGGAGCACTGGTTCAGAAACCTCACTCTGACACCATGTAAACTCAAGAATTTGGATAATGTTTTTTTGTCTTTCTTCAACCCAAAGGTGGATTTAAATAACCACATTACAAGGCTATACAAGGAAGCTTATTTAGAGCTTCTCTATATATGGTATTTTACACCTAACAACCCATATATTCAATATTCTAGTAACTCATATACATGATATTCACAGAAACATGGGGAAATTCTATTCTGACAGTAGTGATACATGTATGAGAAGCAAAAACTTATTCTTATTTCAACTAAAAAGGGAAAAAAAAAAAACCCTACTTTTAATCAACTTCTCCCATAACCATTCATAAAATAATTCAAATTCAAATTCAAGCATAGAAAAATTTAAAATTTCAGAATCAGTCTAATTCAATAGATTAAGGTCATCCACATGCACTTAAATCAGTGCATGCCAGTGCCACAACAACTGCTCAACTATATTCTCATGAATGATTAAAGCATTCAATAAATATATTCTGCAGGTGAAAAAATTATATGGATGATAAATAAGGGGTCATTTTAGTGATTACATTCTAATGTAAGGTAGGGAGAGGTACCCCAACAACTGGTAAACTATCTTACCACCTGCCAAGAAATTTTAGGTCTTGTCTGCATGCAAACTACTTTGATTGAATCAGCTTGTATTAGCCAATGGAAAGCAGCTAACTGGAAATGGAGCCCATTCTAACAAGTTTCTGTTTCAGTGCAGGGAATTTTTAGATGAAATGAAACACAAGTTTTTGAGGTAAAAATTCCAAAAATTTCAAGATTCGTCCACTTTCAAAATGGTTCCTTAACGTGAATCCAGATTGTGATATTCACATATATGTAATAGATGGAATAAAGAATGAAACAAGACCAAAGAGTTGCCATCAAACACATCCGCTACAGTACCTCTGCCTTCTGAAAAATAATGTGACGCACATATAAGCAGAAAACACTTTTATATAGCTTATTAAAGCATTGTAAAACGGTAATGATTTCAGGCACTTTTAAAGAAACAGGCAGAGAACAATTCAAACCAGTAATTAGTATTCAATGCCAAAACCGTCAAAAGTAGCTTGATAAAACAACCCCAACAATATTTCTTCCATGCCATAATATAATGTGGAAGGCATGACCAAAGCATGATGCAGAGCAACTACCTCTTGCAAGTTGCAACCTACAAGTTTCACGAGAGCTTGTTTGTTTTCTCCTGCTTTGAAGTACGAGAAGTTCGCCAGACAAAGGGATAAGGAGATGAACCACATGCTTGCGGGAATGAAAAATGGCTAATGAATGAAGATACAAACAAAAATTAGAAATTAACCAAATATAGTCTTAATGCAAATCACATAATACAAAGTCCACTGTCAGTACAAAGTAAGTTGCTGTGGAGAATTAGGGTGGAGGACCAAAGATTATGGAAGCAAGTAACTGAAAGGAAAAATGGGGTCTGGGTAGGGAGTGTTATAACAGAGACTCATCACATAATAGGGGATCGAGTTTACGGAAAACAGTCTATAGGGTGAAGGGGAATTCTCTGCAAGAATAATTATCTACACTCAGGCTAGATTTCCACTTCGATAAAATATTATCTGCATGGATCATTAACCATGCTCTTGTAATGAAAGGATTGAATGCTGCTATTCTGTTGATTGTATGATACACAGGCATATAACAAACTATCTAAATGCTAGATGTTCATTCAACATAGCGACATGCATTCACATCCATAAAATGAAATACTGCTGGAATGTTTGCTCAAGAATGCGACCTGATTAGTTTCCTGAAAAGTTTGAGAAGCTCTCAATTCGAATTCTCTAAGCCCCTGCCTGTTTGGGAAGATCATCTCGTACAGGTGCTCCATCCAACACCCTACAGAAACTTTTCACATCTCCACACTTTCCAGACCCTGCAATCATAGTCGTTCATGACACTGCATTTTTCTCTGGCATTTCATCGAACAGGTCTTTGGCGACACCAACATCCCCTAAATCTACATACCCATGACCATTTTGATCAAATGGAAGGATTTTCAGCACATTTTGGAAATAACTCGGTAGCATCGAAATAATCAAACAAGTATAAAACAATCGGTCAAAAGAAATAAATAGAAAGAAAAAAATCAATATCCTAAATCATTAAGAAATCAAACCCTAACAACTAAAAACCTTAATTACTGAACATCAATGTAGAAATCTACAAAGAAAGCGTGAAAAATCGAAAGAAAAAGCATAAATCCGGGGGGGAAAAAAAATCAATACCTAAAAGCTCATGACAAGATCTAGAACGACGATAGACAGAATTGGAGATTTCAATTGGAATACTATATTTTCTCAGAGAGAGAGAGAGAGAGAGAGAGAGAGAGAGAGAGAAAACCTGATTTTCGTTCGATGCTTCCCTTCCTCGGTTCAGATATCTCTCCCGATGCCTTCTTCAATCACTTATGAAGAGTAAAAGAACTAAAAAAATTTAAAAAAAATAAATAAATAAATAATAGCGGAAATAATTAAGTAAAAAATTAACTTATAGTTAATATAAACTGTTGCTGTGTTTTTATGGAACGGCTTCCTTATGACGGACCCTCCTTCACCTGCACAGAAACAATGTCAAGGGGACCCTGGCTAGAGCCGGGGAACCTCCGATGCTTAAGTCAGTTATTTGATCAGTAGCAAAAGGGCTTATCTCAGTTGGTATTGCGTACCTTCTTCTGTCCCAAGCTTAGAGATTTATACCATTTGCTAATCCTTATCCTCAGATGATACTTCTCTTGGGATCGCTCAAGATCCCGAGGATCTCGGGATCCGTTACCCGTATCCCTGGATTTCCGTAGATCAGCATTTGTTCTCGTTCCGCCACTTTCTGTCTCGGCTAGATCCCGACCGACTTTGGGGGAGTCTCGGCCAGGTTGTGACCGACCCTGGGAGAGTCTCGGCCGATACAAGAGGACGGGTTCCCAGTCGTCATCGACAGAGTCAGCTCCGCGAGGGGATCTTGCTCTATCAGTTGAATGGCTTTTACGTGCTCGGCCTTTAGTAGGGTCATGCAGGCGAGGTTATCACTCTGAAAGAGAGAATTTACTCGTCCTTGCTTACGCCTCCCGGCCTATCTTCTGTTCTATCGGTGTTGACTCGGATTCTTCAAGCAGCGTCGGCGAAGCCGACCTACGCTCATCCGAGTCTCAGGACTTCTTTCCCGAGCTTGACACATTTTTTTCCAACATAAACTAAACTTACTTATCTCAAATATGTTACTGAATTACTGTTGTAAGTAGAAAAAGTTACTTAGTTGATGTTATCCTATCCAAACGGGCCCTTAGTGAGGATGAAAAACATAACCCCTTATTACTATGAAATGAAAGGGGTTAATGAGAGTGGTCATTCCCATTGACATGTGAACCCCCCAAACCACCAGATCAAAAGCTGATTTCTTGAAAAGAAAGAACCCAAAAGTGTATTCTAGTTACTAATCAAAGACATCTCCATATACCCTCAACTTAAGAACACCCTTCCACACAGGGTGGCTGGACTGCAAATCCCTTTACTCTTTCCTTCTAAGCCCCGCTACTCCAAATCCATTATTCTTATTCCTCACTCCACCAAACCCAATTGGTTAGCCTATTCTCTCCATTTTCTTCCATTTCTTCAATCCATCTTCTCATCCCATAAATCTTAATCCCCAACTCCCTATGAAACCCTGAAACTCAATTCCATATAAAGCCCTAGATTTCCATATCCCTAACCCTAGAAAGCCCCTTTGAATTAGTCCTAAGCCTATGCTAAATGGGAAAATTCTACCTTCCATGATCCTTCGAAATTTTATGTTTTATATGATTTAGTTTATTGTGGGATTATGATTTAGACTGAAATCTGAATTTTATTGTTTATTTGATTTCTTAGATTTGTGGTAGATTATTATATGAATATTTTGAATTGCTCTTCGATTTGTCTATAATTTCCTTACATCATATCTAGCCTAGATCATGCATCCTGCATCAAATTTTAGTGCATCAAATTTTGGTATCGGATACCGGGTTTAGCATAGGACTTTCATGTTGCATTTATAATAACTTTTCATATTATCGTGTTGAGGGTTAACAGTCTTCTTATTCTCATTACATTGCATCTAGAGTCTTTTCGCTCTTTTGTTTCCCAGCAGATTCCCACTTTATGCCCACTCTCATGAGGTGTGGTTTTGGTCTACGCTTCACAATGAATTTAAAATAGCTTTTTGAGGCTATCAATTCCATCAATAATCGTCTCGCAACCATCGATGCCCAAAGTAGAGCCACCAGTCACCAACTAGTAGTCCTTAGGAATGAGACCCATATACTCGCATGACCCAGTTGGAAGCTTCCATCTAGGCAAAACCTTAACAATGAGGAAGACAACTAACCTTAAAGTGGGAAGTGAAGTTGGAGGAAACCAAATTGGAAGGCGTGGAAGAGGCTGTGGTCATGGTAGGGTGCATACCTAGCCACCCCATGGAGAGTATTTAGACCACAATGATCCTAATTGATCGAGTCACGAAGAGCGTGAAGGTTGAGTCCCCAAACTATGATGGTCGCTTAGACCCCAAGGTCTTCCTCGATTGACTTGTGAACATGGACCATTATTTCGGGTGGTACAATATGTCCGATTGTCATCAGGGAAAGTGAGGCTAGGGTAGTGGTGGATGGACTTGGCCTATGCGTGGCCCAAGGCTATGTTAGGGTGGTGGTGGAAAACGATTCAATGGAGGTTGTGGACCTTTTCTCAAAAACGGACCCTGCCCCATGGAAAGCCTTTTATTGGAAAAGGCGCTTTGATGATTTCAAGAACTTAACCTCTATCTTGATTCTCCATACCCCTTGAGGGGACAATAAAGTATCAGATGGTCTAGCCCGTATTGGCAACGCTAACAAGCAAAATAGGGTACTTTTTGACAAGTCTCTTCTCCCCCCATGTACCAAAGAAGACCTTGTCCTGGGCAGAACGGGCCTAGGTGCAGTTAGAATCAGCCTGAATCAAAATACCACTTCTTAGTCTT